>CM046878.1:603175371-605575371 GCA_025667525.1 Glebionis coronaria | reverse complement strand
GGGGGTTTCCAATCTGCCCTTAATTGAAACTCACGCGCCTAAATTAAATCACCCTTTTAATCGGAGCAAAACGATGTGGTCCTCAATTGACGTGGCCAATCTCTCTCATGTGATTGGCTTAAACAAATCACCACCACCAATCCTCCAATAATATCAAGCCACATAAGCATGGAAGAAGCACAAGAAACACAACCCCTTGACACGTTGGCAATCTGTGTGCAAGGGGTGTGTTTTCAGCCGTTGGATCGAAGAATTAAAGAAAGAGAATGAGAAAAAATGCGTTCAGCGACCAAGATTGAAGATTGCTCCACAAATCTTCTTGAAGAAGCCATGGGGGTTGGCTATAAATACCCTCATATTTCTGTAATGTGGGTGTGCCAATTTTTATTTTATTTTTATTTTTATGCAAAAATAGTTTTTAGGTAAATTGTATTTTCAATTTCTTTAGTATTGTAATTATCTTTTAATTATTAATGAAAGTTATTTAAGTTTGATTAAAATCGTGTCTCATTTCTTTTCTGTTGAAGTTATTTATTATTGCAATTTAATCTTGGAATTATTTAGTCATAATAATAATAAATATTATTTAATCAAATTAATTAATAATTTGATTTAGATAATATTAGATAAATTTTGGTTGATAATTTTCCCCCACTGGGAAGATTTTAATAGACTGTCCGAATAGTTGAATTTGGTTCGAGAGTTTATATTTTGTGGTGTTGATGATTCGGTGATGATTGATTGAGAAGGTGGTGTCGGTTTCGGTTTAGATTACAAGGGGGTTCAGCGCTACCCTTCTGCTCAAAGGTTTTCATCATCAGGTTCTATCTTCTTTTATTTTATAAGTTTTAGATTTATTAGGATTATTTGTTATTGGTTATGCTTGTGTTTTGCTTAAATCTGTTAGAAGTGTATTCGATTAATATTTAGTCTGCTGGATAAGAAGCTGATTATCCGATTTTAGATGTTTGCTTGTTTGAGTTTTAAACTGCTTATTAGTTGCTGATATAGGTTTGAGTTTTGCTTATGTTTGATGTTTATTTTCTGATATTAGTTTTCTGATTTTAAGTCTGCTAGCTTTGAGTTTTAGTCTGCTTAATTTGTTTTAAGGTAATTGGTTTAGATTTGCTTGCTTATTATTCGTCTAAGTCTTAGTAGCTTATTTGATTGCGTTGAATTCAGTTAGCTTTGCTTATTGTATTTGCTTTTTATCAGTTTATATTTGCTTATTAGAACTTTGTTTAGTTTTTTTAGTTCTTATTAGATTTTTGTATTACTAATTTGGTCTTCTTTGCTGAGTTGCTTATTATATTGTTGCTCTTATAATCCATCAGACTCATTTAGTTTGATGGATTAAAATTTAATTCCAAAAATATTCCAAAAGTATATATATATATATATATATATATATATATATATATATATATATATATATATATATATATATATATATATATATATATATAAACAAAAATAGTGTCCCTTGAGGGATTCGAACCCTTGACCTCTTGGACAACAGCCCAACACCTTTACCAATTCTCCTAGACTTTCTTTTGTGTTTAATTATAGTTTTACTAATTAATATAGGTTTTGTTTTAGCTGTCAGATTTTACATAAATTAGTTTAAGTTTTTGTTTAATTAATTTAAAAGTTTTTTTTATTTACTTTTACAAAGTTTAAAAAAATAAATAAAAATAAAAAAATAAAAAATAAAAATATTTTAATTACTTTTATAAATTTAAATTGTTTTTAAAATTAGTTTTTAAGATTAATTTTAATTAATTTAGTCTTATATAAAAATAGTTTTAAAATAGAAATTCATTTAAATTAAAAAATGTTTTAGTTAAAAAATTAATTAGATTTAAGTTTTATTTTAAAATAGTTTTCAAATTAGTTTAAATAGTTTTATATATAGTCTAAATTAGTTATAAATTTTAAATAGTTTTAAAATAGTTTAATTAGTTTTCCTTTTTAATTAGATTAAATAGATTTTTAGTTTTAGTTTTAAATACCAAACAAAGTATTATTACCAAGAACAATTAATCTCTACGTCAAAATTGGATATCAATTCGAGTCGAGTCGAGGAAAGAAAAATAGACTTTTAAGAATTGCAAAATTATTGCAAAAATTCCTACATTAGTGTTGAAGGCTGAGTAGAACTTGTGGAAGTCGCAAATGGATTAACAAACTCGTGTTCGTTGAGCATCGCATTGTTTGCACTTTTAACAACTATTTCATTCTGAAGATGAACATGATTAGGAATTTGCTGAGAATGTTGTTGAGTTGCGTCAGCAGTCGGAGAAGTGGTTGGAATATTTGGAGGCAATATGGTTGAGGTTGACGTAGATGGTGCAGAAGTAGATGTCGTTGGTGTAGATGCAATCGGAGGTTCTTGAACTACTGTAGCAGGTGCAGCCGGGGCATTTTGAGGAACACCAAATGACGAAGGACCCTCCATATATTCATCATAGATTGGCCCAAATAAAACTTCCAAGTCACGTTCCGATGGTTGTAACGATGAGATTGCTGACGGTGCAAATTGAAGCGCGAGTTCTGAACTTACGAGTCCAGAAGTCTGACCTTAAGGCTCGGGATGCGAACTTCTATGTTGAGAGGCCATACCTGAGAGTTCATCAAAGGTAACATTCATGGTCTCCATTACCTTTCTTGTCCTTCGATTATAAACCCTGTAAGCACAAGCAGTTGAAGAATAACCAATGAAAAAACCAATATCACCTTTAGGTTCAAGTTTACCGATATCTTCACGATCATTCTTTGGATAACACAGAGCCCCGAATACATGTAGAAACGATATATCCGGTTTTCGTCCATTAATGATCTCATAAGGTGTTTTGTTGAATCGGGTGTGAATAATGGAGCGGTTTTGAGTATAACATGCAGTTGCAATGGAATCAGCCCAAAGGAATAACGGTGCACTGGAGGAGAGAAGCATCGTCCGAGCAGCTTCAACTAACGTACGATTCCTCTGTTTCACAACTCCATTCTGCTCTGGAGTTCTTACAGCCGAAGTTTGATGAGAGATCCCAACTTCGTCAAAGTAAGCTTTAAGTTTCTGATTGGTGAATTCTGTGCCGTTATCCGTTCTCACAATAATGACAGGGGCTTGCAGTAGTACTGATGTTTTCTTCAAGAAGTTAATAATTACATCAGGGGCTTCATATTTTGATGCAAGAAAATGAACCCATGTGTAACGAGAATAATCATCCACAATTACTAGGACATACCGCTTTCCATTAATGCTTTTGATTCTCATTGGACCACACAAATCCATATGTAAGAGATATAACCTGTTCGTTGATTTGGGAACAGGTTTGGGTTTGTGAGGCTTCTTCTTACTTTTACCTTGCTCACAGGAAGGACAAAGATGGTCTTTTGTATATTTAAACTTTGTAAGACCGGTAACGAGATCATCTTTCGCAAGTTGGGTGATGGCATCGAAGTTGAGATGAGATAACCTTTGATGCCATGACCATGACTTTGTTGAAGTGGCCCGGGCCATGAGACAAATTGGAGAAGCAGCAGACATTTGAAAAAGATCAATGCTGTAAAGATTGGTGGTACGATTTCGTTTCAACAAGTCAATTCCTTCAAGATCTCTTACAAAACATGTATGACTTCTGAAAGCAGCCTCCAAGTCTGAGTCACAAAATGCCCAACCGAGAACAAGTTATGTCCCAAGCCATCAACAAAAGAGACTCTGGTGATGATTATATTTCCCCAATGAAGATCACCATAGCCTAGAATTGCAGCAACATGATTATTTCCAAATCAGACAGTTCCCATGAATCGCCAAACGAGGTTCTTAAGAAGGCTTCGATTCCCAGTCATATGTTTGGAACAACCCGAGTCCACGCACCAGAGACAAATTTCAACAGCCTGCCAATGATAAGAGAAGAAAAAATTTTGGCAACCGATGAAATAGGTTCCTGAAGGGTTAGATGATAATTAAGCCTTATCACATACCGACGTTTCACTGTCAGTATGAGATCTACTAGTGTCTATAATTTTGCCACTACAGTCAAAATTTCTACCAGTAGGCAACCATTTAGAGGTGAATCTAGGGCTAATAGGCTTAGCAAGACTTTCTGTGGACCCTACGTGCGTACTTTTTGGAACATACACCTTAGCCTTAGGAGTGCGTTGTTGTTCACTGACTGACAGCTTGTCAATTCGAGTGTAACTACCATAATTCAACCCATTCATAGTCAAACCACAAGCATCATGACTAAAGGTAATGAAACATTTATTACATTTAGCACAAATAACTTCAGATTTTTCATTCCGAATAGCAAGCTTAAAGTCATTACATTCAGATGAATTAGATTTCTGGTTATGATTGAAAAGCGGTAAATTCCTAGGGTGTTCTTCTACTTCCACATTATTGATCTTGGGGCGACTACTTCTAGAGGCAAAAGGGACCCTATCATTCCTTGTATTGCTCGTAGGCTGTCGCCTTCTGCTCTTAGTGTAGTTGTTTATTCATGTAGAAGAAGACACGCGTCTATTAGAATTAACACTTTTTAAATCAATGACTTGTGGTTGAGTTATTGTAACACCCCCAAATTTATACAACTCAATACAGCGGAAGACTCGTTGGTGTTACGGGATAGCACATTACTCACATCATAGACAACGCTTAAAAAAATCGCGTCGTTTAATTATAAAGTATTTCCATTCATAAATATCAAATTTACATAGGTCCCAAGTCATAATCATTTCATACAATTTTACAAAAGATTCGAATGGAAATTGTTATTTAAGTGCGGGCTATGAATTCTTGTTGTCTTCCCGAGAATTACCTTCAAGTACCTGAGATAAAACATGTTAAAAGAAAAGATCAGCGATAACGCCGAGTGAATTCATAGAGTTTAATAAAATCCATCAATATAACATCGGTATAAATTATTACCGAAAATCATTTTGTACAAATCATTGTAATAGGCTATAAATTAGCCAAAGTCATTTTTATACAAATCCTTGTCGAAAATCATAATATAGGCATTTGCCTTAAAAATCATTATACGAACCAATGTCATAAAAACATCATACAATACGTCTTATGACGTTGTATAAAGTCAAATAAAAACCGTTATATGAATATGGTTATGAAGAACCAAAACACGAACATAATATCAATAGTATGACCCTGTATTGCTAGTCAGGCAATACCTCGTAATTCGGAGCGTCTAGTAGTATTTTGTTAATTTGGATTATTATAAGCCGCATGACATTGTTACCTTACTAAACCAACAACGGGTAGCTAACCCGATACCAATTTTGCCCATCTAAAGTAGCGTGTCGTCACAAAGGTAACGCTATGGAAATCTTCTCATACATAAATTCGCTTACCAATCAATGTGGCACGACGGGGATCAACCGTCAAGGCGCGAACTGGGGTGATCGTCCCCAAATAGTACTATTATATGCACAAGCGTCTACCAAATCCCGGTAGTTCACAATTCATGCTAATGGGACTTTTAGTGACATAACCTAACTTTAATAATCCATTTGATTTCATCTATCGGGTCCTTTAATCATTTATCGGGTCATACAATCGGGTCATTCAATCATTCGGGTCCAAATCAATAAAAAAAACAATCGGGACAAATGGTGTCCTATTTTATAAAAACTAACATGTTATCTCCCTCGCGGGTTTATAAAACATTTCAAAAAAGAACATTTAAAAGAGTGCGAGGCTATGAACTCACGTTGATGTGGGAAGGCGGGTTATCGGCAATTCGGGCATACGGTACGTGCTTCAATCACGGAAACCTAGACAAATAATACTCGTCTTAGACTCATGTCCAATGACTTTATAAAAATAACAATTATGTATACATATGATGATTTTATATATATGATGATCAAGTGGGTTTACATATTCTCGTTTACTCATTTTAGTATTTACGTTTTGGTAACTTTTTACTAGTTTACTAGTTTTAGCTATTTATCTATTTTAAGTCCAATAAGCTTATTATAAGTTATTTAACTTGTTTTAATCCATTTTATACTTATATTATCAGTATCTATACTTTCCATGTTGGGCCCAAATGGGTTAAGCCCAATAAGTTCTTTTTATAAGTGTTTATCTTATTTAGTCCAATTATTAGTCCAATATGCTTAGTTAGCTCGTTAATGTCCGTATGTCCTATAGTTCGGGTTTTATCGGTTTTTACTTGTTATATATGTTTATATATCAGTATATTAGTTTCATAAAGTTTACATTAGACGGGTCCAACCGTCTAAGTTTTATTTAGCAAAAACGTTAGTTTTACTGCATTAGCCGAAAAAGTCGTAAAAATCATGTTTATAGTTTTATAACGTATAAAACTTAACATGTTACCATTTTTATAAAATGTCCACTTATTTACCATTGTACATATTTATATAAATGTATTATATAAGTTATTGGGTTTTAATTTATATTTTATACTATTAAATTTTGAGTGCTTATATAATAGTATTATACTTTAATTTCCAAAATCTGATTTTTATCTTCACTTTCACCAAAACTGCCATATCTAGAGTTCTATATGAAGATAGAAGCTCAAATTTTTATCACATAAACTACATGATATGTGCTCCATTTAACTCTTCTATAGCTACTGTTGAATCATCTTCTAAGTATTTTCTAAAAATCGTCCAAAACAGTGAACTCAGATTTGTACCTTAAACTTGTTTTGATCATATCTCACTCATTACAATGATTCCATTGCATGTCCAACTCTCACATGTGTACAAGACCCATATCTTACTTTTTATTCATTAATCTATGCCATTTTTATCAGTTCGTCATTTGATTCTTTACTGTTTTATGCAGCCAACAAATTTAACCAAGATTTTAACCTTGTTTCTTATAGTTTTTCACCTTTTTAAGCATGTTTATCAACAACAAATCCCCACACAACACTTTTAATCATCATTCATCATCATATACATATACATAAGTAAAATAAATACAAGATTATATAATCAAAAATAACAAGAGGATGAGGAGGAAAATCTTTATACCACCAAGTTGATGTAGGTTATGAGTTTGACATGGATTTGGATGGAGAAACTTGTGATGAACCATGACCACCTTCAAGACCACCATCCTCCATGAACACCTTGTGGAAAATCAGCCTCAAGACATCATAAAAACTCCTCCATGGATGTTATAATCACCACCATTCAAGAGAGCTTCAAGAGGGCTTCAACATATGTAGAAATAACACATGATTTTGTGGTTTAAATTGATCAATGATGGTGTTTTTGGGGTGGATATGGACGGCACATTGAGAGAGAGTGAGAGAGTTATAAGTTGTTTGCATGAGTGGAAAATGAGGCTAGTTGTTTAGTTAAGTGGTTTTGATAGTGTTAGCTTACATTGTAAGCATGAAGTAACAAGTGTTTACTTGTTTATGAGGTTGTGACACCTCATGGTGTAAGTAACTTAATGTGGCCGGTTTTGATGGGGGTGGGGAAAGTGTCCCACTTGTCTCATCCCCATTTATTTACGGGTACTCCTCGATTCTAGTTTCCTCGATTTGCGTGCCCTCGGGTCGTTTTACGAAAAACGTTTTTATAAATTATGAATCAACGTCACAAAACGAATCCAATAAAAATTGTCTCATCAAAAACGGAGTTCGAAAACGTAAATATGTAATCCTAGGGTTTCCGGTTTAGTCGTAAAGGACGTTAAAATAAAATCGTAAGTCCTAATCGCTTCTCGTAAATTTGTGAGTTTATGAACTAACACAAATTTAAAACTCTAAAATAATATTTACGGATAAATTTATTTTCTGAAATGTCGGACTGTCACCAAAGACGGTGTATGTAAACGTAAGCATGTAACGTAGAATCCTCCGGTTTAGACGTAGTCGATGCTACTTCAAGACGTAAATCCAAATTTCTTCCCAAAAATAAGTGAGTTCATATTGTAACATTAAAATAATGTTTTCAAATAAATATTGAGAATAAAATATCGACCATAAATTGACGGATTGTCACAGCATTTACCCCTAAACAGGATCTTTATCCTCAAAGATCATCTTACCTTACTACTCGCTTCTTATAGAGTTAAAGCCATGTGGGTATTTCCTCCACATTCGGTCTTTTCTCACAAGTGTAATCCATTATAATATGCGAGTTTCATCAAACATAACTATGGGAATAAGATCAGGCTAAATGTTGACTTACTTTCTCTATCCATGATGTTCACGGGTTTCTGATGAATGCAACTTTTCACCGATCTAAGCTTTACTAAGAACAATCAGATTTTCACTTGATAGATATTCCATCAAGTTTGATTTACGAAACATAATTCACGCAGTTCTTGAAGTCCTAGGGTAGATCCAACTTATATGCCTTTCAATCCCAACTTTTACATCATCTCAATGGTCCCATACAACGGGGACTTATATCCCATGATTTGTCAGATCATGAATTCATTTTTCCAAGGTTAAAAATTGTGGCATAACTTCGCTACCCATTTGGCACTTCAAGATCTACATTTCATATTCACATAACCTCTTGCCCACTACCGGCAGTCAATAATCATATCCTAATTTCAACAATCATTTCAGATCTCGCGGGTCGGGTATTTTGCAAGGTTAGGTTCGCCATTATAGGAAACCTTAAACCTAAGAGACATGTCTAACTCACAATGGGTGTATGTCGGGTGTCTTTATCTCAACTCTTACTTACAGATGCTCTAATATTTAGATCCTAACAAGATTCGATCTCGATCCTAATACGATAATTATCAATGGTAATCCTTCCAAAGGAAAGCGATTATACGATTTATTACCAAAGGTCATTCATTCAAACATAAAATAGCACTTATATTACTTTGTATCGTTACTTTACCTCGTCCCTTCGATTGGGGTGGTACATAGTACTCTCATCAAGGTTCGTTCTCAATGACTTCTGAGCAAATCTCTAAAAATTCGATGCGAAGCGAGGATCTTGATAGAGATGATCGATACAGGCACACCATGTTTACATAACTCTTTTGCATTTATCATTGACGTGAATGATATTAGCAGATTTGGTCAGTCTGTCGACGATGACCCAAATCAAATCAAATTCAGATGATGACCTTTGCAATAGCTAGACGTTTACTAATGTATGAGGCGATGTCTGCCTTCATAATTTGTCATTAGTACAACTTCTTCAGATAAGGATACATTCAGTCAGAAATGACATGAATAGAATACTTATACTTACAAGATTCCAACATAACTATATCTCACAATCCTCCATATTTAGACAATCACAAGTGGTCTTTAAAACATTTAACGCTATCGGCTTCTCAATTCTAATGGTTCACATTAGTCGCGAACCCCTTTTTATAAGCATCGGCTATATTTTAAATTGTTCGGCAATTTATTTTGCACCTTCGTTATTAAGGAACATGTCCTAATTGGTTCTTTATCTTTTATACATAACGTGTCAGTAATTATATTCATTTTTCCTTGTGATATAATTATCATGTCCATATTTATTCAAAAATTATTTCTTCACATTTTCTGAGTTTTAGTTTCTTCTCAACTATCATTTTTATCAGTTTTTCTCAATCCGGCGTTTAAATTGTCGATAATTATTAAATAAGTAATAATTATTAAATTTTTATGAAACGTAAACGTAAAAATTTTAAATTTCTTAGTTCGACCAATTATATAAAATGTTCAAAATAAATTTGAATTTAATTAACACGATTTTTGTTGATTTATCGAAAATATTTATTAAGATTCGTAAATGCTCGAAAAATCTTTGGTTACACTTTGGTCAAAATTTTCTTATTTGAAAAGCAAAAATTGTCGTTTCAAATTTTAAGTAATAAGTTATATAGTTTCCTTAATTCTTCTTAGGTTGTCTAGAAGTATACACAAACATTTACCCTTAAACAGAAGTTTAGTTAAATGGTTTGTGTATAAGGGAATAATCCCTTAAAATCCTTTGTTAAAACATTTGTTAAAACATATTTCCACTTTCTTTTTAGTATAACTCAAAGTCTTAAATGACTTCTAAATTTTAGAGAGTCAATTTATATTCCATTATCTATTAATCACACGGTTAAATCATGTAAATGATTAAGTCTTAAGTCTTATGTTAAATATTCAAGGTACAATTTTTAATTGTTCGGCCAATTCAGGGCAATCTATAATTAATTATTAACTCATTCTTATACTTATAAACAACAAATAGTCCTTAATGATCACGAGCGTGAATTTATCAAATTACAGCCTACACATGCGATTCATCATATTTATGAATGCTACATGTGTGTTAGTCAATCCAAACGACATCACGTGAAACTCATAATGTTCATTACAAGTACCAGATGTAGTGATTGGAATAGATAATCTTTTTCGCGGACGCGAAGTTGATGATAACCATGCCGTGAATCAAATCTTTAAAACATACGCTAGAACCTTGTAAATGATCGAACAAATCTTCCATTTCGAGCTATGGATATCGTTTTTTACTGTCAATTTACTCAGTTCACAGTAATCTATAAATATAAGGAATGATAACACCATAGCTCTTCATAATGACGAGCTTGGTAGAATAAAAGCTTTCTCCGACAACCCTCTCAGTTGTACGGTAGTTCCTTTAATCCAGATGGTGCTGACGTACAGTGCACAAGCCACAGGTGCAGCACCGGGAATATAATCAATACCAATTTCAACTTGCCTTAATGGCAAAAGTCTAGGTAATTCATTAACAAATACTTACTAAAGTTTCAAATAACATAATTATCTTTTCAATAAATTCATATTAACTTCTTTCTAGATTATAATATCTATGACTAATTCACAACCATTCACGTTATAATTTCAAGTCTAAATGCAGGATATGGTCATCCGGCAAGAATTATTTAGATCACTTTTGATAATCAACATCTTATATTTTAGGGAATTCTACTCGAGTTCCCATCAATTAAGACAATGTCGTCATGTCATAATCAATCAATCCATTCTACTGGCACTATCAACTTTCCAGTTTTATTGCCGTCGATAAGATGTGAACTTCTCAAAAGACTAATAATAATTCATAATCCTTCACAAATTCAGGGATATTAGGATACACAACTACTATTAGAAGAGTAAGGTCAACACATAATCTATGCGAGAGAATTTTAAATCAGATACAGATGAAAACATTTAACGAATATAAGTATATCCCATGTTTTCATAATTTGAGTATGCATTCAAAAGCTCCTCGGATCGTTACCCAGGTCATTCAAATGAAATCAAATCAAAAGAAATGATAAGAACGTCAATACATCCAGTCGGGTATCAACACTCGGTAATCGGATACTTTTCCTAAGAATCTTACTACGAGAGATTTGGGCAAGAAAGAATTGTCAATTGTCAAATAAGACAATTTCCACAGTAGAGTAAATTCGACTCAGAAGAATAGATGTTACAGGCACATATGTAGGTGTCCCTAACACTATGTCCTTATTTTTCACTTCTTGTAGATCTCATAAAATTTATTCTTTCACAATCTTCAAAGAAAATTTAGTGCTTATTCATTAGTTTTAGGGTGACTACTAATCAGCCTTGCATGGTCCATTCCAAATTGTATGTAGGCACGCAACTATATACAATTTCAAGATTAACGATGCAATACTCAGTTCGTCAAAATTTTATCATCATGTTTATAATAAAAACATTTTCATGCTTAATTCTTAAATAAGAATCAAAATAAATTTACAAAGATTTTCTTTGTTATGAAAACAATTAAGTTTTCCAAATTACTTTATAAACAACCTCATTTTGGTAACAATCACTTATAAATCTCACTTTGAATAATCCATATAGTGATGAAAATTCAATTTTCTCAAAGGATACTGTTTTATCTTATAAGACAATGAGTGATCTGCAAAAGAGTGATGAAAGCTTGTTCACCAAGAACTAACTACAATATGATGGAAAATGAGCTTAGCCAAATAATCATGAGGTTCATGATCTCGGTGGCACTCAAAAAGAATAATTCACAACGCAACTCAAATCGAGATGAGTACTTGTTCAATGGTTGCATCACTAATGTGAACATTAGGAGGAAGCAATAAAAGA
Organism: Glebionis coronaria; assembly: GCA_025667525.1. Taxonomy (NCBI): domain Eukaryota; kingdom Viridiplantae; phylum Streptophyta; class Magnoliopsida; order Asterales; family Asteraceae; genus Glebionis; species Glebionis coronaria. The sequence goes on along the minus strand of CM046878.1, from coordinate 605,563,282 downwards.
TAGATTACATTGATACATGTAGAATTTATCAATCAAAGGTAGCCTTTTCATTAATCACAAACAAGTCAAAATTGTACCGTAACACATTACGTGTCATTATGTCATACAATTCTCAGAACTCATCCTACCAACTGATATCTCAGTTAAGTTAGGGATTTTTAAAAGATACCACAATGAATACTAATCTACAAGAGTCATTAGGTGTTCCACATGTCCCGGAAGATCCATCGGTCCCAATTCAGAAGAATATTTCTTCAATTTATTTCTTGGACACTGGGCATCCTCATTAGTGGACAATGGTCTAGGAACAACCTTTAATACAAACCTACAATCAATTAAAACCTTATAATTCAATCAAAGAACTTAACGACTTTCTCTTATCAATCTCATATTCCAATACAAGTTAAATGTTACTTTATTCAAGTTTCAACCAATTTTATACTCAATTCGACATTCTACCTTATTCTTCCAATACTTACAACCTTATTCTTCGGCCTTATAAAGGCGATACAATCTCAATATGAATCAACACTTAATTTCCAATCCTATTAGCTCTTACAACAACAATTATCAAATGAGTCATTAATATGAAATGACTTGATCATTCAACTAGACTTCTCGGAAAGGTATTAGTGGCATGAGGCTTTTGGGTAATGGTTCTAATAACAGCCTCAAGTGCAACATTCACCCTTTCGATTTCAATTTAAGAATTGGATGACAACGAATCAGATGACATCTTTCCTGGTGATAACGTTTTGTCAAACTCCACTCTATAAGGAAAGATCGTCATGACATCGATGTCAGATTTAATCTCGCCAATTCTTCTTCAATATCGCAATCAACTAATATCTACATTTCTAGGAATATCAACCATTTGTTGGGATCATAAATATCCGCAACTTGGTTTAGATCTAGGATAGCTAGAATTCCTATGAGAATAGCTTCGATTAATTTACTAGGGGAGTTAGGGTTACTTGTGACAATCTACGTCGTATAAATACCTCGTATAAAAATCAAAATAATCATCAAACAATCATGTAATAAAATTACATCATATATATATAATCCAAGTTATATATATATTAAAATAACACTTCTCAGTCTTGGCCTTGTCGGTAACTCGGGAATTCTTCGACACCGTTATAGTCAAAAGATTTTTAGACATTTTGTGAAAAATGTTTATAGTTAAAAGATTTTGAAATGTTTTATTCAAAACCTTAGTTTTAAAAATCTTTCGTTCTCTATAACGAGAGCTCTGATACCAAACTGTAACACCCCCAAATTTATACAACTCAATACAGCGGAAGACTCGTTGGTGTTACGGGATAGCACATTGCTCACATCATAGACAACGCTTAAAAAAATCGCTTCGTTTAATTATAAAGTATTTCCATTCATAAATATCAAATTTACATAGGTCCCAAGTCATAATAATTTCATACAATTTTACAAAAGATTTGAATGGAAATTGTTATTTAAGTGCGGGCCATGAATTCTTGTTGTCTTCCCTAGAATTACCTTCAAGTACCTGAGATAAAACATGTTAAAAGAAAAGGTCAGCGATAACGCCGAGTGAATTCATAGAGTTTAATAAAATCCATCAATATAACATCGGTATAAAATTATTACCCAAAATCATTTTGTACAAATCATTGTAATAGGCTATAAATTAGCCAAAGTCATTTTTATACAAATCCTTGTCGAAAATCATAATATAGGCATTTGCCTTAAAAATCATTATACGAACCAAAGTCGTAAAAACATCATACAATACGTCTTATGACGTTGTATAAAGTCAAATAAAAACCGTTATATGAATATGGTTATGAAGAACCAAAACACGAACATAATATCAATAGTATGACCCTGTATTTCTAGTCAGGCAATACCTCGTAATTCGGAGCGTCTAGTAGTATTTTGTTAATTTGGATTATTATAAGCCGCATGACATTGTTACCTTACTAAACCAACAACGGGTAGCTAACCCGATACCAATTTTGCCCATCTAAAGTAGCGTGTCGTCACAAAGGTCACGCTATGGAAATCTTCTCGTACATAATTTGCTTACCAATCAATGTGGCACGACGGGGATCAACCGTCAAGGCGCGAACTGGGGTGATCGTCCCCAAATAGTACTATTATATGCACAAGCGTCTACCAAATCCCGGTAGTTCACAATTCATGCTAATGGGACTTTTAGTGACATAACCTAACTTTAATAATCCATTTGATTTCATCTATCGGGTCCTTTAATCATTTATCGGGTCATACAATCGGGTCATTCAATCATTCGGGTCCAAATCAATAAACAAACAATAGGGAAAAATGGTGTCCTATTTTATAAAAACTAACATGTTATCTCCCTCGTGGGTTTATAAAACATTTCAAAAAAAACATTTAAAATAGTGCGAGGCTATGAACTCACGTTGATGTGGGAAGGCGGGTTATCGGCAATTCGGGCGTACGGTACGTGCTTCAATCACGGAAACCTAGACAAATAATACTCGTCTTAGACTCATGTCCAATGACTTTATAAAAATAACAATTATGTATACATATGATGATTTTATATATATGATGATCAAGTGGGTTTACATATTCTCGTTTACTCATTTTAGTATTTACGTTTTGGTAACTTTTTACTAGTTTACTACTTTTAGCTATTTATCTATTTTAAGTCCAATAAGCTTATTATAAGTTATTTAACTTGTTTTAATCCATTTTATACTTATATTATCAGTATCTATACTTTCCATGTTGGGCCCAAATGGGTTAAGCCCAATAAGTTCTTTTTATAAGTGTTTATCTTATTTAGTCCAATTATTAGTCCAATGTGCTTAGTTAGCTCGTTAATGTCCGTATGTCCTATAGTTCGTGTTTTATCGGTTTTTACTTGTTATATATGTTTATATATCAGTATATTAGTTTCATAAAGTTTACATTAGACGGGTCCAACCGTCTAAGTTTTATTTAGCAAAAACGTTAGTTTTACGGCATTAGCCGAAAAAGTCGTAAAAATCATGTTTATAGCTTTATAAAGTATAAAACTTAACAAGTTACCATTTTTATAAAATGTCCACTTATTTACCATTGTACATATTTATATAAATGTATTATATAAGTTAGTGGGTTTTAATTTATATTTTATACTATTAAAGTTTGAGTGCTTATATAATAGTATTATACTTTAATTTCCAAAATCTGATTTTTATCTTCACTTTCACCAAAACTGCCATATCTAGAGTTTTATATGGAGATAGAAGCTCAAATTTTTATCACATAAACTAAATGATATGTGCTCCATTTAACTCTTCTATAGCTACTGTTGAATCATCTTCTAAGTATTTTCTAAAAATCGTCAAAAACAGTGAACTCAGATTTGTATCTTAAACTTGTTTTGATCATATCTCACTCATTACAATGATTCCATTGCATGGTCAACTCTCACATGTGTACAGGACCCATAGCTTACTTTTTATTCATTAATCTATGCCATTTTTATCAGTTCATCATTTGATTCTTTACTGTTTTATACAGCCAACAAATTTAACCAAGATTTTAACCTTGTTTCTTATAGTTTTTCACCTTTTTAAGCATGTTTATCAACAACAAATCCCCACACAACACTTTTAATCATCATTCATCATCATATACATATACATAAGTAAAATAAATACAAGATTACATAATCAAAAATAACAAGAGGATGAGGAGGACAATCTTTATACCACCAAGTTGATGTAGGTTATGAGTTTGACATGGATTTGGATGGAGAAACTTGTGATGAACCATGACCACCTTCAAGACCACCATCCTCAATGAACACCTTGTGGAAAATCAGCCTCAAGACATCATAAAAACGCCTCCATGGATGTTACAATCACCACCATTCAAGAGAGCTTCTAGAGGGCTTCAACATATGTAGAAATAACACATAATTTTGTGGTTTAAATTGATCAATGATGGTGTTTTTGGGGTGGATATGGACGGCACATTGAGAGAGAGTGAGAGAGTTGTAAGTTGTTTGCATGAGTGGAAAATGAGGCTAGTTGTTTAGTTAAGTGGTTTTGATAGTGTTAGCTTACTTTGTAAGCATGAAGTAACAACTGTTTACTTGTTTATGAGGTTGTGACACCTCATGGTGTAAGTAACTTAATGTGGCCGGTTTTGATGGGGGTGGGGAAAGTGTCCCACTTGTCTCATCCCCATTTATTTACGGGTACCCCTCGATTCTAGTTTCCTCGATTTGCGTGCCCTCGGGTCGTTTTACGAAAAACATTTTTATAAATTATGAATCAACGTCACAAAACGAATCCGATAAAAATTGTCTCATCAAAAACGGAGTTCGAAAACGTAAATACGTAATCCTAGGGTTTCCGGTTTAGTCGTAAAGGACGTTAAAATAAAATCGTAAGTCCTAATCTCTTCTCGTAAATTTGTGAGTTTATGAACTAACACAAATTTAAAACTCCAAAATAATATTTACGGATAAATTTATTTTCTGAAATGTCGGACTGTCACCAAAGACGGTGTATGTAAACGTAAGCACGTAGCGTAGAATCCTCCGGTTTAGACGTAGTCGATGCTACTTCAAGACGTAAATCCAAATTTCTTCCCAAAAATAAGTGAGTTCATATTGTAACATTAAAATAATGTTTTCAAATAAATATTGAGAATAAAATATCGACCATAAATTGACGGATTGTCACAGTTATAGTGGTCGGTTTTATCCTAATGCTTTTATACTATCATCTACTTCATGCAAAACATAAATTAAATTTGGTATCTCTAATATCAAATTTTGTGATTATTGAAATAGAAAATACTTGTGGATATACTATTATACTATAAATTGTAACGAATTTTAATTAATATACTATAAATGAAGTAGAAAGATATATTTTCTACTTCCACAAATGAGGTGCCTTGGGCCTTTTATACTATACGTCTAATGTATGGAAGGCCTTCCTCATTTGTGAGTTCGGGAATAATTCCCGTTACATACATAACATTATGCTAGAACTCTCAACACCGTTAAGTAGCATTTTCCACGAGCTTCGCAACGGTATATTATATGATCATCACTTTAAATACTTCTAACACAAAGTAAACATGGAATCATTATTTCCTTGTTGTGATTCCTATTTGCCTAAACATATCAGCAGTCTAGGTGAGTTTATGCATCAGTCTAGGCCAAATAAAATATACTATAAACGGGTTGCTAAGACACGATTATACGATTATATATTTGACTAATATTACCATTATGATCAACCATTGTTGTTTTTTGTCACTTACACAAAGGTACTTCACTTATAAAATAAAGACATGAAGCTGGAAACAAAACACATCAATACAAATTAGATGAAAAAGCTTCCACCTTTGCATTTATGTTGGCTTCGTGGCTAGATATGTGATTTAATGCAGCTTGTTAAAATATAAGTAGCAGAATGAAAAGGTTTAAACTTTGTAGTCTCTTTCTTATCTAAGTTAACATTTAAATGTCTTCATAGCATTAACATAAAGAACTTCATTTATCTAATTATATCTCTGTCAATACTCGGTCACAATCTAATCAGTTACGACTTACGAATACAGCATACAGAACTTCATTATATCATACACGATATTTTACAATTTTAAAATAGAAACACTCCTTATTCAAACCCATTTACGATTAACAGCAAATCCTGGCTACAAATTTGTTGATTTGCATAGTGAATGAGCATTAAAATCAACTAAAAAACACCAAAAAGATAACATACCTATTTTTATGTTGGTTTATTTTACTATCTAGTCGATTTCTTGATTCGATGTTGGCTTATCATTGGTTATTAAAATTTTAACTATTAAATTTTTCTTAGACCGCCATATTTTCATTTAGTTCACGAATGATTTCATGATTCAGTTAGTTAACAGACAAAGCGGGCCATTAAAGCATTAACTATTTAACCATTTAAAAAACTACAAAAATTTATACTTCAAAAGAGAGTAATCATTATATGCATAACATCTACTAATAACATATCAAGTGTAGATCCGTCCATTAATTGCATAATGTTCAAAAGGTGTGCATCGACGTTGAAAGATGATTCTCGTCATTTGTAATTTAACAAAAAAGGGTGTTATATGAACTAAACAACCCTGGTAACTTAATGCTATTCAATATTATTCAAATGATTAAAATAATAAGACAAATATGATCATATACATACATAAAGGTGCGTGAGGAGAAAATGTTTCTCTTTGTGTTACTATACGAACCCAGACAACTAAAAAAAGTAATACCTGTTTTGTAAGAATCAAGTAAAGACCTTAAAGTTTTCTCTTCATAGGTGATAATCTACTTCAAAGTCCTGCTTGACATTCACGTCGATGCTTATTTATGTAGTTCCACTTTGTCCATTAGTTTGTTTTCTATAAAGGATATAAATTTTGTAGTAAATGCATTAGAGCACGCGATTGCAAGGCTAAAGTCGAAAAAACAACAATTTTGGAGTCGGAAATGTGGGAGGCTTGGATAACAGGTTAAACACGTCAGATTGAGGTGCCACACAATGTAGCACTCACTTCTTTCAGTCGCATTTAGCACATCTATGTAGTATACAATTCGCATTGTACCGATATATACCTGCGTGGCACTTCAATGCTGCGTGTTTTAACCCGTTATCCAACAATCAAAACAATAAACTTACAGAAGGAAAAAATTCTACTGTGCTTATTTAACAGTGCGGAGAGAGGGTACTATTTTGCCCATACATTTCACAGCAAAAACCTTATAGAAACCAAAACTACAGCAAATAATCAGAACTAAATAGTTATTCTTGATTTTAGTTTTAAAATGATGGTCGAAAGTGTACTTGTCAATCGTTAAACGCAACATAAAATTAAGGAGAATTCGTAAACATCTGATATGCTGCCATAAAGGAAGTTACCAAAATAGCCAGAAATTCGTGACATGAAATAAGATGCACAACAGATCCTATTGATGCCTCCGCGATTGCAAATATTGTATTTTTTAAGACAATTTTGAACGTTGCATTCATCGATCACTACAACAAAATGAAGCTAATGCAACATTTTATAAGCAACACTTTTAAAAAATGTTACATTTTAGTGAATATTAAGATAAAGCAACATTTATAAAAGAAGTGTTGCACATTTTAGATCTAATGCAACATTTTTACAAAAGTGTTACAAGTAATATCTACTAATTCAATGAAAAAGTTAAACTGTCAGCCCATCACTCCTAAAATGAAATATATTTCACTTCTCCCGCTTTATCAAAATTATTTTTCCCCAAATCAATTTCCCTCTTTCTTACTCAAAATTCAATTTTTTAATTAATTCTCCCTTCAATCTTCAGACTCACACCAACTATTTCGTCACCATATTTAGATCTGTTTTGCATCCATGTTTTCTCACTTTATAACCTTTATAAAGGTATCAAAACTACTGCTACTCTAATAGTATGTTTATCACTATATGTTATTGTTGTATTGTTAATCCTATTTCTAATTAATACCTAATTAGGTTATGGCTTAAGAACCATTTTGTTTCTTTAATTTTACTAGTACCCTATAATTGATTTTGAAATACATCTTGCCAATAATTTTGAGATTATTTGGATGAAATTATGGTTGTTGTTATTCATATTGTGACTGTACTATAGCCGGGTTCCTTATTTTTCCTACACCCTACACTTTTTAGGATAAAGTTTATCCTTCCTTAAGGTTTCAAGATTGCTTTGTTATTGTTAGCTTTTTTACATTCACCCATGTGCGCTTGGCATCTGTTTTAGCTTTCTAAAGATTATTGTGCAGATCAGTAACTCCATGTATAACCTTGGGAGGCTTGCCTTTTTGACGTAGATTTACGCGTCCTCGCCGTATTAATCTCGAGACCGTTTCGGACCCTTCCCAGGCTACCCTCAATGTACGCACTGATATTGGTTTCTAGCCATATCTAAATAATGGTCCAAAGGCTAAGTCTTATTATATAATAGTAAGTAAAGTGGTTGGCTATTGGACTAAACAACCCTGAACATTTCCCTCTTGTAAGGAAAACAAAGACAATACCAGTAGGACATTTGATGATGGTCTAGAATATGAGATGATGTGTGCAAATCACCTACCTTATAAGAAGGTAGGCTAGTTTGGTAATTATTCACTACACTTTTTCTTAATGAGTTGGTTTAGTAATATTTTGATAGTTTTACGAGTTAGATTTTATATAAAGCTAATGGATAATATGTTTTAAAACCATTGCTTATTTCATGAAAGTATACTGACTAAGTTGTGTCTAAGTATGTTGGTATTATGTGACATTAGTACTTACCAATTTAAATGTTAATAGATAGTTACTGTACATCCCTTGTCCCGAAATAATTTCGCTAACAAGGCACACATTTTAGGATATGTAGATTTGATAGTATATTTACTTTAACTTGTGTCAGTTAACTATAATGGCAATAGTGTAGCAAAACATATATGATCACATGAGGATGGTAATTTTGGGTGGGAATGGAAAATCTGAAAATTACTAATTTTTTACTCTTAATTCTAAAAATTTATATAACATTTGTTGGACAAATTTTTATGGAATTGTTTCGAGGTAGTAATTGAGGGTATAAGTTATAATTATCTAATTTTGAACAAGAGTAATTGAGGATATAAGTTATAATTATCTAATTGGACAAATTTACATAACATTTGTTGGACAAGAGTAATTGAGGGTATAAGTTATAATTATCTAATTTTAAATGCAACAATTGTTTCGAGGTAGTAATTGCTATACACATTCATTGACATTTTGAAATGCATGTGAATGTCCCTTCTAACTTTTGGAAATTTGGAAAGTATTTTGGTGCTGTTAGAAAAAATTTTGTGTGCTTGGAATGGATTACAGGAACACGTAAGGAGAATGGTGCGTCTATCTTAAGCTAAAGAATCAGGCTTTGGAAGAATCTTAAGGTCTCCGATGCTGTTTGAAGACATGGTTAAGTGCATTCTTGTCTGAAATTGCTGGTTTGTTTGCTTTAATTCTTCTATCATAGATTACTGGATATGCACGTCATTTTGTATTCATATGGGTTCTGCGTTTTATCTACAAAATAAAATAGATATTGTTGAAATTAAGGTAAAGCTGGATTTCATAATATATTTATGTTACTCTTTATTATGATCATGATCATGAATCTTTTAGCATAGTTACACGCTGACTTGCAATATTAGAATTTAAGGTACTAAAGGTCAATTTTATCTATCTGTACAAGCATAGTGTCTTTACATATGTTTTAGGATTCAGATAATTATTGTACTGATATGGTTTTAAGCATCATATCTAATACTAATTACTTGACACAAAATGGACTAAAAAGTTGCCCGTTTAGCCTGTGACACAACTTGCTCATTTGCTATCTTGACATATCCTAACATATATTCCCGTTGTAGATAGTCACGGACCTTGACCATGGCTAGAGCCCTTTGTGAACTGCAGTGTCTGGCACCCACTCAAACGATAAACAAGAAAATCACATGACATAATTAGCTCCGATAACCCATGCAAAGAGAGAAACAACAAAATGAAAAGTTAATTCACAAAAAAGTTCAAGAAATGATGCAAAAAGGTTTTTAAAGATTAAATCAGCTATCAAAGCAGAAGTAACACTAACTCACTAAGGGTGGACTGTACTAAGACATCTATTGACATACAGGAGGCAGGTTTTACTAGTTTTGTCAACGAGCCTAGTGAGGAGACAAAATCTCCCTTCCTTAGCAACATGGGTAATTTTCTTAGCCCAAACATACTAAACAGACGCATTTAACACATAATGGGTTGGCTCAGTGGCTTCGTCCAGTGGCTTGACGAATTGCTTACAATGTGATCAGATTAGTCTCTTCTTACTAAACCAAAATAACAGGCTTACAAATGAGAGTTGAGATTCGGGTAATATCTTATTTGAAACGGGTAAAATAGTTTTGAAAAAGTAGGCTTGAGACATGCTTCTTAGATAACACGTAACATGTTTTAGTCCTTTAAGATGTAACACATAATTGTCATAGTTAACCCACATCAATAGTTTTCATATCCTGATGATGCTTTTTTATCGATTACAAGATGTTGGTTATAGGATTTAGATATTTCACTATTTATAGTAGTTCCCATATAAAGGGTTGTGGTATTGGGTTCTGGTGCTGTAACAAAAATTTCATCATAGATATAGGTTATATGAAGCTTGGTCATAATAAGTGTAAGTGTGAGTTTGTGTTTGTTGTAAGAAATAACGGCATATTGGCATATATATTAAGCACGATTTTTGAACATGCGGAAGAAAGAAAAGCACAGTGGCATATTTGAACATATTGATATCATTAAAGTACAATCTAAGATTAAAAAATCATCAATTCATGTTCGATATTTGCGGTCTTGCGCCTCTGTTTAAAACTAAGACATGTAGTGCAGAGTGGCCTTATTAGCGAGTGAGAACATGTAGCAAAAAATATAGTGGTATTACTATTTACATAAATACATAGTAACACATTAGCTTCATGTGAGAAACACAACTAATGCAAGCAAAAAGTAAAGTATGTTACTACGTATAATTTTATTTTTCCTTAACTAGTATTAGCGAACCATTATAGCTACTGATGCGTATCCAAATACACTATAACTAAGTTTTAAGATGCAATTTATAAATTTGTTCAAGGATTATGTTTACTGACTATAATAAATGGGCATTAATTAAAAGAAATTATAGATTTGTTATTAAGTCATTATACCTTATCGGGTTGACCCGATAACCCGATAACAAACACATTGAAACCCTAACCCGACCCTATTAGGCAATCGGGTCTATCGGGTTGACCCGATGGACCCGTTATCTAAGTTGGACCCGAATCAACCCGACCCTATAAGGTCTTATCGGGTTCGGATCGGATCGGGTCAACCCATTTGACACCCCTAGTTATGGGAACATGCTTATAAAGAATACTGATTTTCTGCAAGTAGTTCTAAATATAGACAATTTTTGTAATAGTTTTTTTTATTCTGATTCTTCACTCTATGTGGTCCAGAAAGCTGATTTGGCTTCAAATATCAATGTGCAGTATAGAAGTATGTTTAGTGACCAAGTATATGTCATATAAGGGTATCTTCTTCCTATTGTAGCCTACATTCTATGGCATGTATCAACTAGATATAAGGGTTTCAGCGGCAAAAGGTTATGTCATATTTTTGTTAAAAGATATTATTTCGTGTAGTTTAAATATGATAGTTGGGTGAAGGGCTCAAGTTTAGTGTCATAGTTTGATGCTTAGTATATGTTCTAAACCAAAAATTATAGAATGGTAAAAACCTGGCGATAATGTTATAAAACTTATAATTGAAATTTGGGTGGCCTTCTTACATCTTTATCTAGATCTTTTAAATCTTTATTCAGCTTAAAAAATAACGTGATCTCCTTTATTGACATGTGTATATGATTATTCTAATATTTGAGATAACTCCCAAGAAATAAGGTGGATGTTGTGTATACTTTTTTTTGGGTAAAAGGTTTTTATACCTGGTGAAATATTTTTGTTTGCTATTTTATAGGTGAGTGACTAATGAACACTTAATTGTTTTTCCTTTTATGGTTAGGTCCAATTTTTTACCTAAACATTATAAGGGAGTGTATGAGATTTTATTTGCTTATGAATTTAGCTTATTTTCTAAGGTACTTAAGAACATCTTTTTACTTCTGATAACACAGATTGCTACAGCTGCTGACGCGGTTTGCTACTGTGGTTTGTAGTTGTTGACGCTACTTATTATTGTTGATGTCGCGAGTAGCGACTTACTACTACTAATGTAGGTTGTTGCTGTTGACAAGGATTACTGTTTCTCTTGGCGTAGCTTATGTCTTGCTGATGACCCAACTTACTGTTGCTGACGCAGATTATTGCTACTAAAATCTTGGAATATACCGATGAAGATATACAATAGGTGTGTATGATTGCTTGCCTATGCGATTAGGTTTCCAGAAGTCTTTATGTTTAGAGTAAAGTTATACAAAACAATATATATGATATTTTTTGGGCACTTACGTTTACATAAAATGATTTTGCATGTGTAGATTGTGTCTACAACTTGGTTGGGTCGATACATCAGCTGACTGCTACCTAAAATACCATGTCTAAGAGATTGACCGGTAGAACCATTTATATTGAAAGGCTTTAAGTCGCACATCCAAGTATATTGGAATATCCATTATTATGAAATTGACTTATTTGATACTACTAGACAAGCACATATTTATCTTAATTTTAATAGATGTATAGGTTATGTATGTTGCATTAAGAAAAAACAATAATGGAAACAACTTGGCAGAAAGGTTGAGAGTGATGGGCCCTGTGTGTACAACTTTGCAAAAGGAGAATGAAGATATCAAAAGGAAAATGAGATATGTATTGGAACAAACTACTTCATTTTACTGACTAGCAACTTCCTCAAGAATTTGTAAGTCTTCAACCTTCCATGTGTCTTGTATGCTTCGATCGTATTATATTGATGAGTGAATTAGTACTTTCGTTTACGAGCTCTAAATATGTTCAGTTATAAGATAGTATAAGTTACCTTTGGACAATGAAGACTACCTAGTTGTTCAAACACTCATCACCTTTAAAAATATGATGGTAAATGATCATATGAAGATTTATAGATAACTTAATTAAAATCAGCAGCAGTCCTCCAGATACAAAAACCTTTATTTGACGCACATACATCTACTCCTACTTTGGCACACATCTCATGAAACCTTGATCTAAAACCAGGGTTCTTGCCAATGGCATTCTGCACTTAAGAGTAACATATTATGGGATTTCACAATCTTAATTATAACAGTTAGATGATCTATTATAAAGCATCTGCCATTCACATTATACACACAGATAAATTCAAATTTGGATTCCTTATTAAAATATGTAATTTGTTTAGATATAACTAGCAGTAGCGTCAAGTCACCCACTAGTTTTTGCTGTAATCTTTCTGTTTTGCACTAGAAGAGACATCTGTATTAGTTTAAAAAGGACGCTTGCATGTTTTTATATTAAGAGCCTAGGTATATTTCTTACAGTTAAGTTCATGTGGTTTTCCTTCTAGAATCTGTATGGGTACCTGCATATCTAGAGAATCCTACTGATGATGTAAGCTCTTACGCAATGTAATCAGTGTAGCATGGTTGGGAAATGCATTTAATTGTTTCTTTAAGATCTTATAGCTGCCATATTCTGTTTTCAACGTGTTCCTTTATCTTTTTTTGGTTCATGTTTCATTCTTCCCAATGTGGCTATTATGTTTACAGTTACAGAACTAACCGAATTCTCTTGTCAATGTCATATGCAACAGGCTACGTGCTGTTTTGGTCAATGTCAACCCACGAATAGATTAGCAAAGAAGATGTCAAGATTTGTAGGATTGTAGTTTGATAATTTTATGTATGACTACACAAATAATATTAGTTGTATGTACACATCAGTAGTGTGATATTATTTTCGGTATAATATAATTATGGAATGAAAAATCTTAATGTATTACTCGTACTTGTTATATGGAAATGAATATAAGAATTTTTATCTCATGGAGCAAAATTGTTACAAATCATTTAAAGAAGTGTTGCATCTGTGTGTTAGAAAGAATCGAAAGTGTTGCCTTTAATAATTAAAGTGTTGCATTTATTGTGTTGTTGCTAAATGACACTTTAGTGAAAAAGTGTTGTACTTTAGTAGAAAAGTGTTGCTCTTAGCTTGTATCAATGTTGTAGTTGACTCAATAAAGTGTTGTAGTTGAATGTCAAAAGTGTTACTATTAAATGTAAAAGGTGTTGCATTTGAGTATAAAAAGTGTTGCATATTAAAGTATTGCATTTGCTAAACATAAGCAACACTTCAAAAAGTGTTGCATATTCTTATAAAAAGTGTTGCTTAAACCTAAGGCGACGTTGCATAACGTAGCTCTTGGTAAAGTGTCACATTAGGCATAATGCAACATTTTAAAGACATAGTGTAACACTTTAGTGGTGTTGCTTTAGCTTCATTTTCTTGTAGTGGATATTCCAACCCCTCTTCCAATCAGAGTTTCGTTTATAAGAGCAATTTACCGTTTATGAAGATATGGGTACAACGAAATAGACTAAATATTGTAACACCCCCAAATATTCATACTTTAGGTCATTGGAAGAGTCGTTGGTGTTACGGGATAGCACATCACTCAGATCATAGACAACGCTTAAAAATCGCGTCGTTCAATAATAAAGCATTTCCATTCATAAATATCAAGTTACATAGGTCCCAAGTCATAGTATTTCATAAAAAGTTACAAAGCATTTGAATGGAAACTGTTATTTTAAGTGCGGGCCATAAATTCTTGTCGTCTTCCCGAGAATTACCTTCAAGTACCTGAAACAAAACATGTTAAAAGAAAAGGTCAGCAATAACGCCGAGTGAATTCATAGAGTTTAACAAAACCATCAATATATCATCGGTATATAATTATTACCGAAAATCATTTTGTACAAATCTTTGTAATAGGCCATAAAATAGCCAAAGTCATTTTATACAAATCCTTGTCAAAAATCATAAAATAGGCTTTTTCCTTCAAAATCATTATACGAACCATTGTCGTAAAAACATCATACAATACGTTTTATAACGTTGTATAGAGTTAAATAAAAACCGTTATATGAATATGGTTATGTAAAACCAAAACACGAACATAATATCAATAATAAGACCCCGTATTGCTAGTCAGGCAATATATCGTAATTCAGTGCGTATAGCAGTATTTCGTTATTTGGATAATAATAAGCCGCATGACATTGTTACCTTACTACAACAAACAACGGGTAGCTAACCCGAAACTCAATTTTCCCATCTAAATTAGTGTGTCGTCACAAAATTCACGCTATGGAATTCTTCTCATACATAAATTCGCTTACCAATCAATGTGGCACGACGGGGATCAACCGTCAAGGCGCGAACTGGGGTGATCATCCCCAAATAGTACTATTATATGCATAAGTGTCTACCAAATCCCGGTAGTACACAATTCATGCTAATGGGACTTTTAGTGACATAACCTAACTTTAATAATCCATTTTATTTCATACATCGGGTCATATAATCATTCACCGGGTCATACAATCTTTCAGGTCCAAATCAATAAACAAACAATCGGGACAAATGGTGTCCTATTTTATCAAAACTAACATGTTATCTCCCTCGCGGGTTTATAAAACATTTCATAAAAAAAACATTTAAAAGAGTGCGAGGCTATGAACTCACGTTGATGTGGGAAGGCGGTTATCGACGATTTGGATGTACGGTACGTGCTTCAATCACGAAAACCTAGACAATTAATACTCGTCTTAGACACTTGTCGAATGACTTCATAAAAACAATGTCTATGTATATATATGATGATATAATGAGTATGATGATGATCAT
The DNA here is from genome assembly GCA_025667525.1 of Glebionis coronaria. NCBI lineage: Eukaryota > Viridiplantae > Streptophyta > Magnoliopsida > Asterales > Asteraceae > Glebionis > Glebionis coronaria. The sequence goes on along the minus strand of CM046878.1, from coordinate 605,547,800 downwards.
CTGGGAGTTTATATCTTTATACACATTATAATGTCATGTGTTGGTACATTTCTAGACTAGTTATACTAGTTCAATTTATTTACATTTTGAGGCCCAATGGGCCCATTACAAGCCCAATATATTATATTAGCCCAATTATACTTTTAATATCAGGCCCATACTCATATGTTAAGCCTAAGTGGGTTAAGCCCAATGAGTAAGTCTATTAGTGTTTTACCAAACTAGTTGGATTTATAGTCCAATAAGGCTACTTTGACCCGTTAATGTCTATATGTTGTAAAGCTCGGGTTTTATCGGTTTTTACTTGTTATACAAGTTTATACATCAGTATGTGAGTTTATAAAAGTTTACATTAGACGGGTCCGCGTATAATTTTTATTTGACAAAAACATTAATCTTTCGGTTTTAGCCGAAAAGACGTAAAACTTAGGTATATAGTTTTATAACTTGGAAAAACATTTATACTTGTAATTTATATAACATGTCCCATTTTAATATCAATATATATATATATATATATATATATATATATATATATATATATATATATATATATATATATATATATATATATATATATATATATATATATATATATATATATATATATATATATATATATATATATATATATATATATATATATATATATATATATATATATATATATCTTTATTTATAATTATTATCAACTAGTGGGTTTTATATTATATATTTTATATAAATTTTGAGTGCTTATATTATATACTATTTATTTACAAAATCAGTCCTAAAAATTTAGTCCACAAAAATGTCCATATCTAGAGTTCTATAAAGAGATAGGACCTCAAATTTTTATAACAGAAACTACATTATATGTGCTTCATTTAACTCCTTATAGCTACTGATGAATCAACTTCTAAATATTTTAATAAATTCGTCCAAAACAGTGCAAGCAGATTTGAACTCCAATATTGTTTTGATCATATCTCACTCATTTTTAGGATTCCATTGTATGGCCAACTCTCACATGTGTATAAGACTTATAACTTACTGTATATTAAGTAATATATGCCATTTTTACAAGTTATCATATGGTCATCTTCTGTTTTATACAGCCTACTTGTTTAAGCTAGATTTTATCATTCTTTCATATAACTTTTAATCATTTTAATCAAATCTATCAACACCAAATCCCCACATATTATTTTTAATCATCATTCATCATCATATACATATACATAAATAAAAAAATACAAGATTACATAATGAAAATAACAAGAGGATAGGAAGAACAATCTCTATACCACCAAGATTGTGTAGGTTATGATCAAGGCTTGGATTTTGATGGAAAAACTTGTGATAGATCAACACCAACTTTTAAGACCACCAATCTTTGTAAACTTCTTATAGAAATCAGACCTAGGACATCATCAAATCACCTCCTTGGATGTTATATTGATCACCAATCAACAAGGTTTCAAAGGAGCATCATCATATGTGTATATAACACAAAGTTTATGGCTAAATTGATCAAAAATGGGTGTTTAGTGATGAATTTGGGACGGAATAGAGAGAGAGAAAGGGAGGATGAGAGAGTGGTTTTGCATGTATGAGTTTAGGAGAAATGGCTTTGTGTTGGATGGTTTTAGGAAGTTATACACGTGTGTAAGCTTCCTAGTGAAGCTTTTGACACCTAAGGGTGTTGGTGGAGCATTTTTGGCCGTCCCATATTAGTGGGGTGGGGCAAAAATTGTTTTGTCTCATCCCACTAATTTACGGGTATTCCGCGATTCTAATTTCCTCGATTTGCGTGCCCTCGGGTCGTTTTACGAAAAACGTTTTTTAAAATTATGAATCAACGCCACAAAACGAATCCAATAAAAATTGTCTCATCAAAACGGAGTTCAAAAACGTAAATACGTAATCCTAAGGTTTCCGGTTTAGTCGTAAAGGACGTTAAATTATTCACGTAAGTCGTAATCCCTTCTCGTAAATTTGTGAGTTTATGATCCAACACAAATTTAAAATTCCAAAATAATATGCACAGATAAATTTATTTCCTTAAATGTCGGACTGTCACCAAAAACGGTGTGTGTAAACGTAAGCACGTAACGTAGAGTTCTCCGGTTTAAACGTAGTCGATGCTACTTCAAGACGTAAACCCAAATTTCTTCCCAAAAATAAGTGAGTTCATAATATAACATTAAAATAATATTTTTAAATAATACTTGAGAATAAAATATCAACTATAAATTGACGGATTGTCACAGCATTTATCCCTAAATAGGATCTTTGTCCTCAAAGATCGATTTATCTTACTACTCGCTTCTTATAGAGTTAGAGCCATGTGGGTATTTCCTTCACATTCGGTCTTTTCTCACAAGTGTAATCCATTACAATACGCGAGTTTCATCAAACATTACTACGGGAATAAGATCAGGCTTAATGTTGACTTACTTTCTCTATCCATGATGTTCACGGGTTTTTGATGAATGCAACTTTTCGCTGATCTAATCTTCATCAAGAAACAATCAGATCTTCACTTGATAGATATTTTATCAAGTTAGATATACGAATCATAATTTACGCAGCCCTTGAAGTCCTAGGGTAGATCCAGCTTATATGCCTTTAAAACCAACTTTTTACACTATCTCGATGGTCCCATACAACGGGACGTATTTCCCATGATCCTTCAGATCATTCATTCATCTTTACATGGTGAAAATTTTTGGCATAACTTCGCTACCCATCCTGCACTTCAAGATCTACTCTTCATATTCACGTAACCTCCTGCCCACTACCGTCAGTCAATAATCAGATCCTAATTTTAACAATCATTTCAGGTCTCGCGGGTCAGGTATTTTGTAAGGTTAGGTTTGTCATCATAGGAAACCTTAAACCTAAAAGACATGTCCAACTCACAATGGGTGTATGTCGGGTGTCTTCATCCCAATCCCTACCTACAGATGTTCTTCATATAGATTTTAACAAGATTCGATCTCGATCCTAATACGATAATTATCAATGATAATCTCTCTAAAGAAAACGATTATACGGTTTATTACCAAAGGTCAATTATTCAAACATAAAACAATACTTCTAGTGTTTTGTATCATTACTTTACCTCGTACCTTCGATTGGGGTGGTAAACAGTACTCTCATCAAGGTTCGTTCCCAATGACTTCTGAGCAAATCTCTAGAAATTCGATGCGAAGCGAGGATCTTGATAGAGATGATCGATACAGGCTCACCATGTTTACACAACTCCTTTAAATACAAAAGAGTCAATTTCTTCATCGAGAATCTATCATTAACAGGAATGATATTAGCAGATTTGGTCAGTCTGTCAACGATGACCCAAATCGAATCAAATTCAGATGATGACCTTTGCAATAGTTAGACGTTTACTAATGTATGAGGCGATGTCTGCCTTCAAAATTTTCCATCAGTACAACTTCTTCAGACGAAGATACTTTTAATCAAAAATGACATGAATCGAATACTTCATCTTATAAGATTTCAACATGACTAAATCTGAAAATCCTCCATATTTAGGCAACCATAAGAGGCCTTTAAAACATTTAACGCCATCGCTTCTCAATTCTAATGGTTCACATTAGCCGGAAACCCCTTTTATTATCTATATTATCCTTTTTACAAGCATCAGCTATTTTAAATTGTTCGGGCAAATTACGTTGCACCGTTCATTATTAAGGAATACATCCTAATTGATTCTTTATCCTTTCTACATAATGCGTCAGTATTTAAATTTACCTTTCCTGATGAAACAATTATCATGACCACAATTCCCTCAGAAATTCTTTCTTCATATTTTCTAAGTTTTAATTTCGTCTCAACTATTATTTTTATCAGTTTTTCTCAATCCGACGTCTAAAGCGTCGATAAATATTACAAGTAACTAAATAATAAATATTTAATTTTATGAAACGCGAGCGTAAAAATTTTAAATTTCTTAGTTCGACCAATTATATAAAAATATTCAAAATAAATTTGAATTTAGTTAACACGATTTTTGTTGATTTATTGAAAATAATTAATAAGATTTGTAAATGTTCGAAAAATCTTTGGTTATACTTGGTCAAAATTTTCTTAGTTGAAAAGCAAAAATTGTCGTTTCAGATTCCAAGTCATGGTTTAAATGGTTTCCTCAATCCCTCTTAGGTTGTCTTGAGGTATATACAAACATTTACCCCTAAACAGGAGTTTAGTTAAATGATTTCGGTGTAAGGGAATAATCCCTTAAAAATTCCTTTGATAAAACATTTGTCAAAATATATTTGCACTTTCTTTTTGGTATAACCCAAAGCCTTAATGACTCTAATCCTTGAAGAGTCAATTTAGATTTCACTACCATTAATCACACGGTTAAATAATGTAAAGGATCAAATCTCTAAATCATATGTTAAATATTCAAGGTACAGGTTTTCACTATTCGGCCATCACAGGGCAGTCTACAAATGATTATTAACTCCTTCTTATTCTTATAAACAAACAGATAGTCCTTAATGATCATAAGCATAAATTTATCAAATTACAGCCTACACACATGATTCACCAAATTTATGGATGCTACATGTGCATTAGTCAATCCAAACAACATAACATGAAACTCATAATGTTCATTACAAGTTCTGGATGTAGTGATTGGAATAGATAATATTTTTCGCGGACGCGAAATTGATGATAACCATGACGTGGATCAAATCTTTAGAACATACGCTAGAAGCTTGTAAATGATCGAACAATCTATCATCTTGGGTAGTGGATATAGATTTTAATCGTCAATTTACTTAGTTCACGGTAATCAATAGATATAAGGAATAATAACACCATAGCTCTTCATGATGACGAGCTCGGTAGAATAAAAGCTTGCTCCGACAACTCTCTTAGTTGTACGGTAATTCTTTTAATTCAGATGGTGCTGACGTAGGGTGCACACACCACAGGTGCAACACCGGGAATATAATCAATACCAAATTCAACTTGCCTTAATGGCGAAAGTCTAGGTAATTCATCAACAAATACCTCCTAAAGTTTTAGACAACATAAACATCTTTTAATAATTTGTTTTAAGTTCTTTCTAGATTACAAAATCTATGACTAGTTCATAACCATTCATGGTATAATTTCAAGTCTAAATACAGGATATGGTCATCCATCAAGAATTATTTAGATCACTTTTGATAATCAACATCTTATCTTTTATGGGAATTCTACTCGAGTTCCCATCAATTAAGACAATGTCGTCATGTCATAATCAACCATTCCATTCTAATGGCACTATCAACTTTCCAATTTCATTACCGTTGATAAGATGTGAACTTCTCAAAAGACTAATAATAACTCGTAATCCTTCATAATTCAAGGATATCTAGAGACATTGTTAACACTACAAAAGTAAGGTCAACGCATGATTTACGCGAGAGAATTTCAAATCAGATACAGACGAAAACATTAACGAATAAGAATATATCCCATGTTTTCATAATTTGAGTACGCATTCGAAAGCTCCTCGGATCGTTACCCAGGTCATTCAAATGAAATCTAATCAAAAGAAATGATAGGAACATCGATACATCCAGTCGGGTATCAACATTCGGTAATCAAATACTTTTCCAAAGAATCTCATCATGAAAGAATAGGACAAGAAAGGGTTGTCAATTGTCAAATAAGACAATATCCATAGATGAGTAAATTCGACTCAGAATAATAAATGGTACGGGCACATATGTAAGTGTCTCGAACAATATGTCCCTATTTTGCACTTCTTGCAGATCTCATAAAATTTAATCTTTCAAAATCTTCAAAGAAAATTTAGTGTTTATTAATAATTTCATGGTGACTACTAATCAGCCTTGCATGGTCCCTTCCAAATTGTATGTAGGCGCACAACTATATACAATTTTAGGATTAACGATGTAATACTTATTTCGTCAAAACTTTGTCATCATGTTTAAAATATTCATATTCATGCTTAATTCAAAGTGAATTTACAGAGATGTTCTTTGTTGTGGAAACAATTAAGTTTTCCAAAGTGTTTCATTAGCAACTTTATTTCGATAACGATTACTCATAATCTCACTTTAAATAATCCATATGGTGATGAAAATTAAATTTTATCAAAGGATATTGTTTTTACTTATAAAAACAATGAGTGATCTGCAAAAGAGTGATGAAAAGTTGTTCACCAAGAACTAACTACAATATGATAGGAAATGAGCTTAGCCAATTAATCATGAGGTTCATGACCTTGATGGCACTCAAAAAGAATAATCCACAATGTAACTCAATTAGAGATGAGTACTTGTTCAATGGTTGCATCACTAATGCGAACATTAGGATGAAGCAATAAAAGATAGATAACATCGATACATGTAGGATTTAGCAATAAAATGTAGTCTTTTTATTAATCACAAACAAGTCAAAATTGTACCGTAACACATTACGTGTCAGTGTGTCATACAATTCCAAGAACTCATCCTACTAACTGATGTCTCAGTTAAGTTAGGGATTTTTAAAAGATGCTAAAATGAATACTAATCTACAACAGTCATTAGGTGTTCCACATGTCTCGAAAGATCCATCGGTCCCAATTCAGAAGAAGATTTCTTCAATTTATTTCTTGGATACTGGGCATCCTCGTCAGTGGACAATGGCCTAGGAACAACCCTTAACACGAACCAACAATCAATTAAAACCTTATAATTCAATCACAGAACTTAACGACTTTCTCTTAACAATTTCTTATTCCATACGAGTTAAATTTTTACTTCATTCAAGTTTCAATCAACATATACTCAATGCGACATCCTACCTCATTCTCCAATACTTTCAACCTTATTCTTAAACCTTGAAAGGGCAATAAAAGTTCGATATGAACAACACTTAATTTCCAATCCTATAGCTCGTACAACAATAGTTATCAAATGAGTCACTAGTATGAACTGACTCACACATTCAATTAGACTTCTCGAAAAGGTACTAGTGGCATGAGGCTTTTGGGCAAAGGCTCCAATGACAGCCTCAAGTGCAACATTCACCCTTTTGATTTCAATTTAAGAATTGGGTGACAACGAATTAGATGACACCTTTCCAGGTGGTAACGTTTTCTCAAACTCCACTCTATAAGGAAAGATCGTCATGACATCGATATCAGATCTAATCTCGCCAATTCTTCTTTAATATTACAATCAACTAATATCAACATTTCTACGAATATCAACCATTTTATTGGGATCATAAATATCCACAACTTGGTTTAGATCCGGAATATCTAGAACTCCAACAGAAATAGCTTAGATTAATTTGCTAGGGGATTTAGGGTTCCTTGTGACAATCTACGTCGTATAAATACCTCGTGTAAATATAGAAATAATCGTCAAATAATCATGTAATCAAATTACATCATATGTATATATAATCCAAGTTATATATATATTAAAATAACACTACTCAGTCTGGCCTTGTCGGTAACTCGGGAATTCTTCGGCACCGTTATAGTCAAAAGATTTTTAGACATTTTGAGAAAAATGTTTATAGTTAAAAGATTTTAAAATGTTTTATTCAAAACCTTGGTTTTAAAAATCTTCCGTTCTCTATAACGAGAGCTCTGATACCAAACTGTAAAACCCCCAAATATTCATACTTTAGTTCAGCGGAAGAGTCGTTGGTGTTACGGGATAACACATCACTCAGATCATAGACAACGCTTAAAAATCGCGTCGTTCAATAATAAAGCATTTCCATTCATAAATATCAAGTTACATAGGTCCCAAGTCATAGTATTTCATAAAATTTTACATAGCATTTGAATGGAAATTGTTATTTTAAGTGTGGGCCATAAATTCTTGTCGTCTTCCCGAGAATTACCTTCAAGTACCTGAGACAAAACATGTTAAAAGAAAAGGTCAGCGATAACGCCGAGTGAATTCAAAGAGTTTAATAAACCATCAATATATCATCGCTATATAATTATTACCGAAAATTATTTTGTACAAATCTTTGTAATAGGCCATAAAATAGCCAAAGTCATTTTATACAAATCCTTGTCAAAAATCATAATATAGGCTTTTGCCTTCAAAATCATTATACGAACCATTGTCGTAAAAACATCATACAATACGTTTTATAACATTGTATAGAGTTAAATAAAAACCGTTATATGAATATGGTTATATAAAACCAAAACACGAACATAATATCAGTAATAAGACCCCGTATTGCTAGTCAGGCAATATATCGTAATTCAGTGCGTATAGCAGTATTTCGTTATTTGGATAATTATAAGCCGCATGACATTGTTACCTTACTACAACAAACAACGGGTAGCTAACCTGAAACTCAATTTTCCCATCTAAATTAGTGTGTCGTCACAAAAATCACGCTATGGAATTCTTCTTATACATAAATTCGCTTACCAATCAATGTGGCACGACGGGGATCAACCGTCAAGGCGCGAACTGGGGTGATCGTCCCCAAATAGTATATGCATAAGCGTCTACCAAATCCTGGTATTTCATAATTCATGCTAATGGGACTTTTAGTGACCTAACCTAACTTTAATAATCCATTTTATTTCATACATCGGGTCATATAATCATTCATCGGGTCATACAATCTTTCGGGTCCAAATCAATAAACAAACAATCGGGACAAATGGTGTCCTATTTTATCAAAACTAATATGTTATCTCCCTCGCGGGTTTATAAAACATTTCATAAAAAAAACATTTAAAAGAGTGCGAGGCTATGAACTCACGTTGATGTGGGAAGGCGGTTATCGGTGATTTGGATGTATGGTACGTGCTTCAATCACGGAAACCTAGACAATTAATACTTGTCTTAGACTCTTGTCCAATGACTTCATAAAAACAATGTCTATGTATATATATTATGATATCATGAGTATGATGATGATCATGTGGGAGTTTATATCTTTATACACATTATAATGTCATGTGTTGGTACATTTCTAGACTAGTTATACTAGTTCAATTTATTTACATTTTGAGACCTAATGGGCCCATTACAAGCCCAATATATTATGTTAGCCCAATTATACTTTTAATATCATGCCCATACTCATATGTTAGGCCCAAGTGGGTTAAGCCCAATGAGTAAGTCCATTAGTGTTTACCAAACTAGTTGGATTTATAGTCCAATAAGGCTACTTTGGCCCATTAATGTCTATATGTTATAAAGCTCGGGTTTTATCGGTTTTTACTTGTTACATAAGTTTTTTACATCAGTATGTGAGTTTATAATAGTTTACATTAGACGGGTCCGACCGTCTAATTTTTATTTGACAAAAACGTTAATCTTTCGGTTTTAGCCGAAAAGACGTAAAACTTAGGTATATAGTTTTATAACTTGGAAAAACATTTATACTTGTAATTTATATAACATGTCCCATTTTAATATCAATATATATATATATATATATATATATATATATATATATATATATATATATATATATATATATATATATATATATATATATATATATATATATATATATATATATAATATATATATATATATATATATATTTATATATATATATATATATATATATATATATATATATATATATATATATATATATATATATCTTTATTTATAATTATTATCAACTAGTGGGTTTTATATATGTATATTTTATATAAATTTTTGAGTGCTTATATTATATACTATTTATTTACAAAATTAGTCCTAAAATTTTAGTCCACTAAAATGTCCATATCTAGAGTTCTATAAGGAGATAGGACCTCAAATTTTTATGACAGAAACTACATGATATGTGCTTTATTTAACTCCATTATAGCTAATGATGAATCAACTTCTAAGTATTTTAATAAATTCGTCCAAAACAGTGTAGGCAGATTTGCACTCCAATCTTGTTTTGATCATATCTCACTCATTTTTAGGATTCCATTGTATGTCCAACTCTCACATGTGTATAAGACTTATAAATTACTGTATATTAAGTAATATATGCCATTTTTACAAGTTATCATATGGTCATCTTCTGTTTTATACTTCCTACTTGTTTAAGCTAGATTTTATCATTCTTTCATATAACTTTTAATCATTTTAATCAAATCTATCAACACCAAATCCCCACATATATTTTTAATCATCATTCATCATCATATACATATACATAAATAAAGAAAATACAAGATTACATAATGAAAATAACAAGATGATAGGAAGAACAATCTCTATACCACCAAGATTGTGTAGGTTATGATCAAGGCTTGGATTTTGATGGAAAAACTTGTGATAGATCAACACCAACTTTTAAGACCACCAATCTTTGTAAACTTCTTATAGAAATCAGCCCTAGGACATCATCATATCAACTCCTTGGATGTTATATTGATCACCAATCAACAAGGTTTCAAAGGAGCATCATCATATGTGTATATAACACAAAGTTTATGCCTAAATTGATCAAAAATGGGTGTTTAGTGATGAATCTGGGACGGAATAGAGAGAGAGAAAGGGAGGATGAGAGAGTGGTTTTGCATGTATGAGTTTAGGAGAAATGGTTTTGTGTTGGATGGTTTTAGGAAGTTATACAAGTGTGTAAGCTTCCTAGTGAAGCTTTTGACACCTAAGGGTGTTGGTGGAGCATTTTTGGTCGTCCCATATTAGTGGGGTGGGGAAAAACTTGTTTTGTCTCATCCCACTAATATACGGGTATTCCTCGATTCTAGTTTCCTTGATTTGCGTGCCCTTGGGTCGTTTTACGAAAAACATTTTTATAAATTATGAATCAACGGCACAAAACGAATCCAATAAAAATTGTCTCATCAAAACGGAGTTCAAAAACGTAAATACGTAATCCTAAGGTTTCCGGTTTAGTCGTAAAGGACGTTAAATTATTCACGTAAGTCGTAATCCCTTCTCGTAAATTTGTGAGTTTATGATCCAACACAAATTTAAACTTCCAAAATAATATTCACAGATAAACTTATTTCCTGAAATGTCGGACTGTCACCCAAAACGGTGTGTGTAAACGTAAGCACGTAACGTAGAGTTCTCCGGTTTAAACGTAGTCGATGCTACTTCAAGACGTAAACCCAAATTTCTTCCCAAAAATAAGTGAGTTCATAATATAACATTAAAATAATATTTTTAAATAATACTTGAGAATAAAGTATCAACTATAAATTGACGAATTGTCACAAATATGCTATAACTTTTGGAACCAAACATACGTAGAGACTATAGATACCTACATAATGGATCTATCACTCCAAATTTGTATCATTAAATTCTAATAAATTTATTTACTTTAAAATAGATTTGTATTTTTAGTCTAACAGAATTCCAAACAATTTACTTGTTTTAAGAAAATACAATAATAATATACGTCCTTACTGTTGAGGTGTAGGCTTCTGATTGGTAGCAGCATGTCATAATCTTATTTTAGGCGAAGATAACAGTTTCTATAATTAAGTGGTTTTTTCCTAATTATGTTTAGCCTATAAATATACCCTGCTGTAATTATGTAATTCTAGTTGCTGCACGTGGACGTAGGTTACTAGCAATATTAACTGAACCACGTAAATCTCTTGTGTTCTTCATTCTGCTTTTCGGTTTTACTATTGTGTGTGTAATTTTAAATCCTAACAAGTGGTATCAGAGCTTTAGGCTCTTGATCTGTTACACCAATCACCATCCATTGCCAAAACATTGTTATGTAGTCAGTCAGATCTGTTAATATCTGTTTGTTGTTTTGTCAGATCGCCAGCAGAAAGAGACCAGTTAGATATGTGATAGATCAGTCATATCTGTGATACATCAGTCAGATCTGTGATAGATCAGTCAGATATGTGATAGATCAGTCAGATATGTGATAGATCAATCAGATCTGTTAGTTAGATCAGTTCTCTGTTTTTTAACAGATCGCCAACAGCCCAACACTAAGGCACAGTTTCTGGGCATATCCATCTCGGACAGTTTTGGATAATGGCAGAGGAAGGAAAACTCAGAATTGAGAAGTTCCATGGGCAGGATTTTGGATGGTGGAAGATGCAGATCGAGGACTTGTTGTGTCAGAAAGACCTAGATCAAGCCTTGAACGAAAAGAAACCCGAGAAGTTGAAAGATGAAGAATGGGCTTCTCTTGATAGAAAAGCCCTAGCTGTTATCAGATTTCACTAGCCAAGAGTGTGGCGTTTAACATCGTGAAGGAGACTATTGCATATGGTTTGATGAAAGCTTTGTCAAACATGTACGAGAAACCTTCTGCTTTGAATAAGGTTTTTCTGATAAGACAGCTAGTAAACACAAAGATGAAGGAAGGTGCGTCTATTACCTCTCACATTAATGACTTCAATACCATTATTTCCCATTTGTTATCTTCTGATATCAAGTTTGATGATGAAGTCTAAGCTTTACTTTTATTATCCTCGTTACCGGAAAGTTGGTCAGGAACAGTTATAGCTATTAGCGGTTCAGCTGGAACCTCTAAACTCACTTTTGAGGGCATTCGTGATTTCATCCTAGGAGAGGATATAAGGAGACGGAGTTCTAGAGAATCATCGAGTGCTCTGCTTAGCACTGAGGGGAGAGGTAGAAAGACAGAAAGGGGTAATGGTAGAGGCATATCAAAATCTAGAAAAAGAGGCCAGTTCAAACCTAGGAAGGATATCCAGTGCTGGAACTGCAAAGAAATGGGGCATTTTGAAAATCAATGCTCTAAACCATCAAATGATAAGAAAGAGGTGAATGCAGCAACTGACGATTCAGAAGATGCTCTTATTTGTTGTGTTGAGAATTCAACATAGTCGTGGATTATGGATTCTGATGCATCGTTTCATCCCACTTACAGCACGAGGATGATAAAGAATCTACAAACATACAACTTTGGTAAAGTTCATTTAGCTAATAATCACACTCTTGACATCACAGGTATGAGCGACATAGACTTGAAAACTTCATTGGGCTCCACATGTACATTGAAGAACGTTCGTGTTATTCCTGGCCTAAAGAAAATATTAATTTCTATCGGGCAGTTGGACAACGAGGGGTTTGATGTCAATTTTGGTATGGGACAATGGAGAGTTGTCAAAGGTAATATTGTAATCGCTAGGGGCAAAAAGCGAGGTACTCTATACATGGTTGAAGTCCCTGAAAATGGGATAAATGCAGTGACAAGCGGGATAAAACCATCCAGGTTGTAGCATCAATGACTTGGTCACATGAGTGAAAAGGGTATGAAAATGCTCGTTGCTAAAGGAAAGCTTCAAGATCTGAAAAAGGTGGATTCCGAGTTCTGTGAACCATGTGTGCTTGGCAATAAAAACAAGGTATCTTTTGTGAAGACATGGCAGACACAAAAAGCTCAGAAACTAGAGCTTGTTCACACAGACGTCTATGGACCGACACTTTACTCTTCTTTGGGAGGGTCAAACTACTACATGACCTTCATCGATAATTCAACATGTAAGGTATGGGTTTACTTTCTTAAAAATAAGTTTGAAGTTTTAATACTTTTATGAAATGGAAAACTGCTGTTGAATTGGAAACCAACTTGAAGGTAAAATGCTTGAAGTCGGCTAATGGTGGGGAATGCATTAGCACAGAGTTCATTAAATATTGTGCTGAACATGGCACTTAGATGATAAAGACAGTTCCAGGCACTCCTCAACAGAATGGAGTGGCAGAAAGGATGAACAGAACCTTGAATGAGAGAGCCAGAAGTATGAGACTTAATGCTGGGCTTCTAAGGATATTTTGGGCTGATGTAGTTAACATTATAGCTTATCTTACCAACCGGGGGCTATCAGTACCATTAGGCTTCAAGATACCAGAAGAAGAGTGGAAATAGGAAGTAGTTAAGTATGAACATTTAAAGGTGTTCAGGTGCAGTGCTTATGATCTAATGAAAGATGGTGACAAACTAGATGCAAAAGCCAAGAAATATACTTTCATTGGATATGAGGCAGATAGTATGGGCTACAGGCTTTGGGATTTGGAAAGCAGAAAGGTATTCAGAAGTAAACATGCAACGTTTAATGAGGCAGAGCTTTATAAAGACTAGAGCACAGTAAACTCAAAGGGTCAGAAAGAACACGTTGAGTTCGAAAGTGACGTCATTAGAATCAAAGAGTCAGCAGATACTCGGGATAGCGAGAGTAATGAGGCTGATTTTCATCATGAATCATTAGAGGCTGGCGAGTCTTAAAATGATCAAGAAGACATTTCCTGTAGTGAACTCTCAGAGGAGGATAACAAAGAAGGATCACCTTCTCAGCCAGTTGCATCACATTAGGTTAGTAGATCTACTAGAGAGTCTAAACCACCTAAAAAGTATAATCCATCAGTCAATTATCTTCTTTTGACTGAAAATGGTGAACCGGAAAGCTACTTTGAGGCAGTTAAGCAGAAAGATTCGCTTCAATGGGAGCATGCAATGAAAGAAGAAATGGGCTCTTTAAACAAGAACAAAACATGGGTCTTAACTAAGTTTCTGCGAGATAAAAGAGCCTTACAGAATAAATGGGTATTCATAATTAAGGAAGAGCATGATGGGTCTAAACGATATAAAGCTCGTTTAGTGGTCAAAGGTTTTCAACATAAAAAGGGGATCGATTATAAAGAGATATTTTCTCTAGTAGTGAAAATGACCACCATCAGATTGGTCTCAAGTATTGTAGCTGCAGAGGGCTTACATCTAGAGCAACTAGATGTTAAGACAGCATTTCTACACGGTGATCTTGATGAAGATATCTACATGGCACAACTTGAGGGGTTTCAGGTTGTGGGTAAAGAAAATTGGGTCTACAAACTTAAAAGGAGCTTATATGGTCTAAAACAAGCACCAAGACAGTGGTACCTGAAGTTTGATAACTTCATGGAGAGAACCGGGTACAGAAAATGTGAGAGGGACCATTGCTTCTATGTGAAGAAATTCAAGGGCTCCTATATCATTCTACTTCTCTATGTAGAAGATATGTTAGTTGTAGGTGCAGATATGAAAGAGATTAGCAAGTCAAAGAAACAGATGTCTGGAAAATTCGAGATGAAAGACTTGGGTCCAGCCAAACAGATTCTCGGAATGAGTGTCAGAAATAGGAAAGAGGGCTCTTTGACACTATCCCAGGAGAAATACACCGGGAAAGTGTTAGAGAGATTTAGGATGAATAATGAGAAGACTAAACCTAGAAACACATCTTTAGGAAGTCATTTCAAGCTTACCAAAGATCAGTCTCCTAGATCAGAAGAAGATAAAGCATATATGGCTAAAGTTCCTTATGCGTCTGTCGTTGGTAGTATCATGTATGCTATGGTTAGCACGAGACCAGATATCGCTCATGCCGTCGGGGTTGTCAATCGCTTTATGTCACATCCGGGGAGAGAACATTGGGAAGCTGTTAAATGGTTACTTAGATACTTGAAGGGTACTTCAATGTTGGGATTATGTTTCAGAGGTAAAGATGTAGTTCTCAGAGGATATAGTGATGCTAATTTGGGTAGATGTAAACAGACATTCAAAAGCACTACCGGGTACATTTTTATAGTGGAAGGAATAGCAGTTAGTTGGATGTCGAGACTTCAGAAAAGTGTGGGTTTATCTACAACAGAAGCAGAATACGTGGCAGTTGCTGAAGCCAGTAAAGAGCTAGTATGGTTGAAGACTTTTCTTGAAGAGCTAGACAAGAGACAAGCTGATTACTCGTTATACTGTGATAATGAGAGTGCTGTGAAACTTGCCAAGAATCCAGTCTATCATGCCAAAACAAAGCACATAGGGATGAGGTATCATTTTGTTAGAGGGCTGATTAGTGATGGGACGATGAACTTAAAGAACATCTCGGTTGCGAAGAATCCAGCCGATATGTTCACTAAGTCTGTTATGCTGGACAAGCTGAAGTTATGTGTAACTTCAGCTGGCTTCAGAAATAGTGCTAAGGAGGCAGGTGGTAACTAGTGGAGCTTATGATTGGATGCTAACAGAATTACAATGGAGTGTAGGTGAACGCATTTCGAAGCCTCCAAGTGGGAGATTGTTGAGGTGTAGGCCTCTGATTGGTAGTAACATGTCATAAGCTTATTTTAGGCGAAGATAACAGTTTCTATAATTAGGAGGTTTTTCCTAATGGTCATCTTCTGTTTTATACTTCCTACTTGTTTAAGCTAGATTTTATCATTCTTTCATATAACTTTTAATCATTTTAATCAAATCTATCAACACCAAATCCCCACATATATTTTTAATCATCATTCATCATCATATACATATACATAAATAAAGAAAATACAAGATTACATAATGAAAATAACAAGATGATAGGAAGAACAATCTCTATACCACCAAGATTGTGTAGGTTATGATCAAGGCTTGGATTTTGATGGAAAAACTTGTGATAGATCAACACCAACTTTTAAGACCACCAATCTTTGTAAACTTCTTATAGAAATCAGCCCTAGGACATCATCATATCAACTCCTTGGATGTTATATTGATCACCAATCAACAAGGTTTCAAAGGAGCATCATCATATGTGTATATAACACAAAGTTTATGCCTAAATTGATCAAAAATAGGTGTTTAGTGATGAATCTGGGACGGAATAGAGAGAGAGAAAGGGAGGATGAGAGAGTGGTTTTGCATGTATGAGTTTAGGAGAAATGGTTTTGTGTTGGATGGTTTTAGGAAGTTATACAAGTGTGTAAGCTTCCTAGTGAAGCTTTTGACACCTAAGGGTGTTGGTGGAGCATTTTTGGTCGTCCCATATTAGTGGGGTGGGGAAAAACTTGTTTTGTCTCATCCCACTAATATACGGGTATTCCTCGATTCTAGTTTCCTTGATTTGCGTGCCCTTGGGTCGTTTTACGAAAAACGTTTTTATAAATTATGAATCAACGGCACAAAACGAATCCAATAAAAATTGTCTCATCAAAACGGAGTTCAAAAATGTAAATACGTAATCCTAAGGTTTCCGGTTTAGTCGTAAAGGACGTTAAATTATTCACGTAAGTCGTAATCCCTTCTCGTAAATTTGTGAGTTTATGATCCAACACAAATTTAAACTTCCAAAATAATATTCACAGATAAACTTATTTCCTGAAATGTCGGACTGTCACCCAAAACGGTGTGTGTAAACGTAAGCACGTAACGTAGAGTTCTCCGGTTTAAACGTAGTCGATGCTACTTCAAGACGTAAACCCAAATTTCTTCCCAAAAATAAGTGAGTTCATAATATAACATTAAAATAATATTTTTAAATAATACTTGAGAATAAAGTATCAACTATAAATTGACGAATTGTTACAAATATGCTATAACTTTTGGAACCAAACATACGTAGAGACTATAGATACCTACATAATGGATCTATCACTCCAAATTTGTATCATTAAATTCTAATAAATTTATTTACTTTAAAATAGATTTGTATTTTTAGTCTAACAGAATTCCAAACAATTTACTTGTTTTAAGAAAATACAATAATAATATACGTCCTTACTGTTGAGGTGTAGGCTTCTGATTGGTAGCAGCATGTCATAATCTTATTTTAGGCGAAGATAACAGTTTCTATAATTAAGTGGTTTTTTCCTAATTATGTTTAGCCTATAAATATACCCTGCTGTAATTATGTAATTCTAGTTGCTGCACGTGGACGTAGGTTACTAGCAATATTAACTGAACCACGTAAATCTCTTGTGTTCTTCATTCTGCTTTTCGGTTTTACTATTGTGTGTGTAATTTTAAATCCTAACAAGTGGTATCAGAGCTTTAGGCTCTTGATCTGTTACACCAATCACCATCCATTGCCAAAACATTGTTATGTAGTCAGTCAGATCTGTTAATATCTGTTTGTTGTTTTGTCAGATCGCCAGCAGAAAGAGACCAGTTAGATATGTGATAGATCAGTCATATCTGTGATACATCAGTCAGATCTGTGATAGATCAGTCAGATATGTGATAGATCAGTCAGATATGTGATAGATCAATCAGATCTGTTAGTTAGTTCAGTTCTCTGTTTTTTAACAGATCGCCAACAGCCCAACACTAAGGCACAGTTTCTGGGCATATCCATCTCGGACAGTTTTGGATAATGGCAGAGGAAGGAAAACTCAGAATTGAGAAGTTCCATGGGCAGGATTTTGGATGGTGGAAGATGCAGATCGAGGACTTGTTGTGTCAGAAAGACCTAGATCAAGCCTTGAACGAAAAGAAACCCGAGAAGTTGAAAGATGAAGAATGGGCTTCTCTTGATAGAAAAGCCCTAGCTGTTATCAGATTTCACTAGCCAAGAGTGTGGCGTTTAACATCGTGAAGGAGACTACTGCATATGGTTTGATGAAAGCTTTGTCAAACATGTACGAGAAACCTTCTGCTTTGAATAAGGTTTTTCTGATAAGACAGCTAGTAAACACAAAGATGAAGGAAGGTGCGTCTATTACCTCTCACATTAATGACTTCAATACCATTATTTCCCATTTGTTATCTTCTGATATCAAGTTTGATGATGAAGTCTAAGCTTTACTTTTATTATCCTCGTTACCGGAAAGTTGGTCAGGAACAGTTATAGCTATTAGCGGTTCAGCTGGAACCTCTAAACTCACTTTTGAGGGCATTCGTGATTTCATCCTAGGAGAGGATATAAGGAGACGGAGTTCTAGAGAATCATCGAGTGCTCTGCTTAGCACTGAGGGGAGAGGTAGAAAGACAGAAAGGGGTAATGGTAGAGGCATATCAAAATCTAGAAAAAGAGGCCAGTTCAAACCTAGGAAGGATATCCAGTGCTGGAACTGCAAAGAAATGGGGCATTTTGAAAATCAATGCTCTAAACCATCAAATGATAAGAAAGAGGTGAATGCAGCAACTGACGATTCAGAAGATGCTCTTATTTGTTGTGTTGAGAATTCAACATAGTCGTGGATTATGGATTCTGATGCATCGTTTCATGCCACTTACAGCACGAGGATGATAAAGAATCTACAAACATACAACTTTGGTAAAGTTCATTTAGCTAATAATCACACTCTTGACATCACAGGTATGAGCGACATAGACTTGAAAACTTCATTGGGCTCCACATGTACATTGAAGAACGTTCGTGTTATTCCTGGCCTAAAGAAAATATTAATTTCTATCGGGCAGTTGGACAACGAGGGGTTTGATGTCAATTTTGGTATGGGACAATGGAGAGTTGTCAAAGGTAATATTGTAATCGCTAGGGGCAAAAAGCGAGGTACTCTATACATGGTTGAAGTCCCTGAAAATGGGATAAATGCAGTGACAAGCGGGATAAAACCATCCAGGTTGTAGCATCAATGACTTGGTCACATGAGTGAAAAGGGTATGAAAATGCTCGTTGCTAAAGGAAAGCTTCAAGATCTGAAAAAGGTGGATTCCGAGTTCTGTGAACCATGTGTGCTTGGCAATAAAAACAAGGTATCTTTTGTGAAGACATGGCAGACACAAAAAGCTCAGAAACTAGAGCTTGTTCACACAGACGTCTATGGACCGACACTTTACTCTTCTTTGGGAGGGTCAAACTACTACATGACCTTCATCGATAATTCAACATGTAAGGTATGGGTTTACTTTCTTAAAAATAAGTTTGAAGTTTTAATACTTTTATGAAATGGAAAACTGCTGTTGAATTGGAAACTAACTTGAAGGTAAAATGCTTGAAGTCGGCTAATGGTGGGGAATGCATTAGCACAGAGTTCATTAAATATTGTGCTGAACATGGCACTTAGATGATAAAGACAGTTCCAGGCACTCCTCAACAGAATGGAGTGGCAGAAAGGATGAACAGAACCTTGAATGAGAGAGCCAGAAGTATGAGACTTAATGCTGGGCTTCTAAGGATATTTTGGGCTGATGTAGTTAACATTATAGCTTATCTTACCAACCGGGGGCTATCAGTACCATTAGGCTTCAAGATACCAGAAGAAGAGTGGAAATAGGAAGCAGTTAAGTATGAACATTTAAAGGTGTTCAGGTGCAGTGCTTATGATCTAATGAAAGATGGTGACAAACTAGATGCAAAAGCCAAGAAATATACTTTCATTGGATATGAGGCAGATAGTATGGGCTACAGGCTTTGGGATTTGGAAAGCAGAAAGGTATTCAGAAGTAAACATGCAACATTTAATGAGGCAGAGCTTTATAAAGACTAGAGCACAGTAAACTCAAAGGGTCAGAAAGAACACGTTGAGTTCGAAAGTGACGTCATTAGAATCAAAGAGTCAGCAGATACTCGGGATAGCGAGAGTAATGAGGCTGATTTTCATCATGAATCATTAGAGGCTGGCGAGTCTTAAAATGATCAAGAAGACATTTCCTGTAGTGAACTCTCAGAGGAGGATAACAAAGAAGGATCACCTTCTCAGCCAGTTGCATCACATTAGGTTAGTAGATCTACTAGAGAGTCTAAACCACCTAAAAAGTATAATCCATCAGTCAATTATCTTCTTTTGACTGAAAATGGTGAACCGGAAAGCTACTTTGAGGCAGTTAAGCAGAAAGATTCGCTTCAATGGGAGCATGCAATGAAAGAAGAAATGGGCTCTTTAAACAAGAACAAAACATGGGTCTTAACTAAGTTTCTGCGAGATAAAAGAGCCTTACAGAATAAATGGGTATTCATAATTAAGGAAGAGCATGATGGGTCTAAACGATATAAAGCTCGTTTAGTGGTCAAAGGTTTTCAACATAAAAAGGGGATCGATTATAAAGAGATATTTTCTCTAGTAGTGAAAATGACCACCATCAGATTGGTCTCAAGTATTGTAGCTGCAGAGGGCTTACATCTAGAGCAACTAGATGTTAAGACAGCATTTCTACACGGTGATCTTGATGAAGATATCTACATGGCACAACTTGAGGGGTTTCAGGTTGTGGGTAAAGAAAATTGGGTCTACAAACTTAAAAGGAGCTTATATGGTCTAAAACAAGCACCAAGACAGTGGTACCTGAAGTTTGATAACTTCATGGAGAGAACCGGGTACAGAAAATGTGAGAGGGACCATTGCTTCTATGTGAAGAAATTCAAGGGCTCCTATATTATTCTACTTCTCTATGTAGAAGATATGTTAGTTGTAGGTGCAGATATGAAAGAGATTAGCAAGTCAAAGAAACAGATGTCTGGAAAATTCGAGATGAAAGACTTGGGTCCAGCCAAACAGATTCTCGGAATGAGTGTCAGAAATAGGAAAGAGGGCTCTTTGACACTATCCCAGGAGAAATACACCGGGAAAGTGTTAGAGAGATTTAGGATGAATAATGAGAAGACTAAACCTAGAAACACATCTTTAGGAAGTCATTTCAAGCTTACCAAAGATCAGTCTCCTAGATCAGAAGAAGATAAAGCATATATGGCTAAAGTTCCTTATGCGTCTGTCGTTGGTAGTATCATGTATGCTATGGTTAGCACGAGACCAGATATCGCTCATGCCGTCGGGGTTGTCAATCGCTTTATGTCACATCCGGGGAGAGAACATTGGGAAGCTGTTAAATGGTTACTTAGATACTTGAAGGGTACTTCAATGTTGGGATTATGTTTCAGAGGTAAAGATGTAGTTCTCAGAGGATATAGTGATGCTAATTTGGGTAGATGTAAACAGACATTCAAAAGCACTACCGGGTACATTTTTATAGTGGAAGGAATAGCAGTTAGTTGGATGTCGAGACTTCAGAAAAGTGTGGGTTTATCTACAACAGAAGCAGAATACGTGGCAGTTGCTGAAGCCAGTAAAGAGCTAGTATGGTTGAAGACTTTTCTTGAAGAGCTAGACAAGAGACAAGCTGATTACTCGTTATACTGTGATAATGAGAGTGCTGTGAAACTTGCCAAGAATCCAGTCTATCATGCCAAAACAAAGCACATAGGGATGAGGTATCATTTTGTTAGAGGGCTGATTAGTGATGGGACGATGAACTTAAAGAACATCTCGGTTGCGAAGAATCCAGCCGATATGTTCACTAAGTCTGTTATGCTGGACAAGCTGAAGTTATGTGTAACTTCAGCTGGCTTCAGAAATAGTGCTAAGGAGGCAGGTGGTAACTAGTGGAGCTTATGATTGGATGCTAACAGAATTACAATGGAGTGTAGGTGAACGCATTTCGAAGCCTCCAAGTGGGAGATTGTTGAGGTGTAGGCCTCTGATTGGTAGTAACATGTCATAAGCTTATTTTAGGCGAAGATAACAGTTTCTATAATTAGGAGGTTTTTCCTAATTATGTTTAGCCAATAAATATACCCTGCTGTAATTCTGTAATTTTGTATTTGCGACACACCAGAATATAATAAAATACCCTAGTTGCTTTTTGGTTTTACTATTGTGTGTGTAATTTTAAATCCTAGCACTTACATGTTATCCTAAACGCCCTCTATACTACAAAAAAACATATTGAATCAGTAATATTAAATTTGAAATCGATATAGTAAGTTTATGCATTAAAAATATACTTAGAGACAACTTTCAAACCATTAGAACATAAGATATAAAGTTGAGCGTAATGTTACATGTGGGTTGACTTCAACGATTTGCAACCCTCGTTTGATGATGACGAGCTCATATGCTAGTCCGCAAGACCACAATAGAACCCAGAGCCTCAACAGTTTCATGTCTAACCATAGGATAATGGTTCACATCTTTAAGTTCCCTCGAAATCGTATTTTAGACACTTTCGTTTTGCAATTGTACCAATACTTAAGCAACATGAAATCCAAGATACTTGATCAGCCTTCCACTATAAACAGATATGAAAAATAAGTTCCAAAAAATAATTTTGATCTGACATCGTATCAAAAAAATTGTCTACACGCAAGTACACATAATGATTTCCGTAAACCATGTACTTAAGGAAACAATTACCAAGATAACTTTTCAAAAATTGACACTTTCTTTATTACGACTAACAGCCTAAGCCGGTATATCTCTTAATACCTCCTCATTAACATAACACCTACTAACCCTTATATAGCATTATATGTACACGCAAGGCAAAATGTGATTCCGAAGTTGCTTTTAACCATCAAATTAACTAAGTAAAATGACAACTCCAATTGACTACTGCCAACATCACCTCACAGTTCCACTAAAATCCCTAAAAATAAATAAGATAGAAATTGATTAAAAAGATAAAAAAAAACCCATCCCTTTTGCAAGAAATATCACTAAAAATCAACTAATGTGCCTTAAACTAACACTTTAGATGTTCAAAATTATTCAAAGTGCTTCACTATAATCAATCCCAAAAAACCTGATAATAAGCTATTCAAAATAAGCATATTGCTTATTTATTTTGATTCAATGCTTATTTTAAAGGCCAAAAATCATTCTCAAACACGAACTTAGAGTAAACGAAAACAAAATCTTAGAATTGAAGAGTTAGGAATTTTTGCTTGATTAAGAAAAAAACCTACCATTTTTGGCCCCGTTTGTTGCCCCGTGGATGCCATTATGTTTTAGGTTGTGATTGTTTGAGCGGATTTGATGGATTTAGGAACCAGTAGGTTTGTTGCCTTTCTTTTTAGTAACTGTAGGTTGTGAGTTGACTGTAGGTAAAAGATAACACGTGTTCATTTATTTACAGTACAACTCATAAAAAAATATACTATTATATTGACAAAGTACTATTCTTTTCTTTAGGATTAAATTAGTATTTGTGAAAATGTATTGTACATCATGTGAGTGACATTATAAAGATAAATGTATATAATTTATTATAAAGGTTTTTCTATCTTGTGCCCTAGAGGCACATGATAAGAAGGTTTAAAGTACATAAAGGTACACAAGGTCTCACAAAAAAGTACACAAAAATCTGTAAAATGTGGATCCTTGTGTACTTCTTCGTGGAACCGTGTGTACTTTTTACTTTCTTATTATATGCCCCTAAGGCAGAAGATAGAAAAATCCTTATTATAATGATAACTTGCTTGTAATAGAAAATCTTGGATCCATCATATACGTTATTTTAGATGGTTCTAATTGTGGGCGATTGAATATTACCATGAATACTGCTGCGTGTAAAGCCCTACTGTGCTTGTTTTATGTTTGCGGTCTCTACGAGCCCTAGTTTGAAAGTGATGCCCTTTCTATTGGTTTGTGGGCTCGTATTATTGGGCTTGAGCTAATAAATACAGTTAATGACTTAATTTCATATTTACTCAATTTAATAAGTAATTTAATTTAGAGAAGAGTTATTTTGAATACTATATTTTTCCTTTGATATGAGGGGACTTATCTCCATCATCCATCTCATTCCTATCTAATGGATAAAATAAAATATATTTTATTCTTCATCTAATTTTTATAATTTTAATATCTCCTGCACCGTTAAGTGTTAAACGAAAATAATTATACCATCGCGATAAGTGTTTAATTATCTTTCTACCAATATGCAATATGATAAATTTTCGAAGAAAAAAAATCGTTTTTTTCTTCTTGTTAAAACTTACGTGAAATATCATATATGATAATTTTGTTTTATGATATCGGTTTCTATCATATATGATAGGTTATATCATATATAATAATGGTGTTATATCATATATGATATTACATATATGATATTCAAAAACGTGAACAAATTAAATAAAAAAATTGTCGAAAGTGTATCGTATAGCATATATATAGAAAGATAATTAAATGCTCTTCGTAACGGTATGTTTTTTCGCATAAAGATTAATGGTTTAAGAGATATTAATGTTTGAAAAAAGTGGGTGAAAATATATTTTGTGTTTAATCTTATCAATTGTATTAAAATGGATATGGAAGGTGGAGATTAGTCCTTAATATTCAAATAAAGTTTAGTATCCAAATGAACTTAAATCTTTAATTTAATGTTTACCAAAAACTTGTTCTTAACTAAATTGTATATCGAAACTTTGTTTTGTAGATTTAGTATTATGTCATTTTAATGTTTGAATTTAGTGTCTATGAAATTTGGTTTGTGGTCTCTACAACCCATGATTTGAAAGTGATGACATGTGTATTGGTTTGTGGGCTTCAATGTGTTGTTGGTCTTGAGCTAATAAATCTAGTAAATAGCTTAATTTCGTATTTACTCAACTTAAATACGGTAATTTTTGTGTTTACCAAAACATGTTCTTAGCTACATTGAATAGTGAAACTCTTGTTTTGTACTTTTTTATTATGTCATTTTAATGTTTGAATTGAGTGTATAAGAAATTATATTAGTTTTGTGGTTTATAAAAATCCTAATTTGAAGTGATGTTTTGTCAATTGGTTTGTAGGCTCGAGTGTGTTGTTGGTCTTGAGCTAATAAATACAACAAATGAACCGATTTTATATTTATCCAACTTAAAGAATGTAATTTGATTTAGTGTTTACCAAAAACATGTTCTTAACTACATTGAATATCAAAACTCTTGTTTTGTATTTTTTTTATTATGTCATTTTAACATTAGAATCGAGCGTATATGAAACTATATTAGGTCAGTGGTCTCTATAAACCTTAATTTGAAAGTGATGCCCTGTCTATTAGTTTGTTGGCTCCAATGGTTATTGGTCTTGAGCTAATAAATAAAGTAAATGTCACAATTTCATATTTACCCAACTTAAAGATTATAATTTGGTTTAGTGTTTACCAAAAACATGTTCTAAATTACATTCACTGTCGAAACTCTTATTTTGTATTTTTGTTATTTGAATTAAGTATATACGAAATTACCCCTATCTAATAATAAGTCTTTTTAGTAAAGACCAAACCACCATGCATATCTTTTTTGTAGAGTTAATTACATAAATTATCGTTGTGGTGAAGGATAATGGCACCTCTATATAGCGGTTAAAGACTCACGCTTATGATGTTTCCATGGTGCGAGTAGTTTATAAGTAGGTTTAATACTCAAAACTAATCAAATCATTAATGTAGTGACCAAATACCTGTTAGTAGTTATGAATTATCCATTTTCCTAACATACTTAAAAGTGATATAGGATATGGTCTAAGATTAGCTAGTGAATGATAATTTGGAAATTTATTTGGTAATTATGTGTGTTACGAACGCAAAAAAACTATGTCATACAGATTAGTTGAGAATATTAATGTCGTCCTTAACAGTAAAGTGATTCACTTGTTAAAGCAAAAGTTGCCCTCTTTTATAGTTGTTCCCGTGTTTAGTTGTATTGCAGCTTATGCTAGTTAGTTTTATGAACCTAATTGATGATTTTGAAATTACCTATCTTAAAGGTGATTTACGAACCTAATTGGTGATTTACACAATATCTATCAACAAATGTGCTTTACGGACCTAGCTAGTCGATGATTTTGACAAAATCAAATACCAAAGGTGACTTACGAACCTAATCGTTGATTTTCACGTATATCAACGAAGTGATTTAGGAACCTAATTGATGATTTGACATTATCCATCAACACAGGTGATTTATTAAACTGGTCGATGATTTTGACATTGTTTATCAACAAAAGAGCTTTGCGAATCTAATCGATGATTTTGATATTATCTATCAACAAAGAAGATTTGCAAACCTAATCGATGATTTTGACATTATCTATCAACAAATGTGATATATGAACCTAACCGATATTTTTGGCATTGCAAAGGTGGTTTATGAACCTAATCGATAATTTATGAGCCTGATTGATATTTCTGATATTATCTATCTTAAAGGTGATTTACTAACCTAACCGATGATTTTGATAGTATCTATTTTAAAGGTGATTTACGAATATAATCGATGATTTTGACAATATCTATCTCAAAGGTGATATAAGACACTTAATCGATGATTTACGAACCTAATCGTTGCTTTTGATATTATCTATCTCATAGGTGATTTATGAACCTAACCGGTGATTTTGATAGTATCTATCTTGATGGTGATTTATAAACCTAACTGATGTTTTTGACATTACCTATCAACAAAGGTGATTTACGAATCTAATCGATTATTTTGACATTATCTATCAAAAAAGGTGATATTAGAACCTAATCGGTAATTTGATATGCAAAGGAAATTTACGAACCTAGTCGATAGTTTTGACATTATCTTATCTCAAAGCTGATATATGAATCCTAACCGATGATCTATGAACCTAATCAATGTTTTTGACATTATCTATCTCAACCGTGATTTACGAACATGCCCGATGATTTTGATAGTATCTATCTCAAAGGTGATTTACAAACCTAATCGATGATTTTGAGATCATCTATCAAAAAGGTGGTTTACGAACCTAATCGATGATTTTGAAATCATCAATCTCAAAGGTGATTTACGAACTTAATCAATGATTTTGACATCATCTATTAGAAAAGAATATTGATTAGGTTCGTCCATTAGAAAAGGAGGAATAATAGTTTCATACAGAAAGGAGGAATAACAGTTTCATTCATTAGAAAAGAATACCAGTTTTATTCATTAAAAAGGAATAACAATCTGAACAATGACCCCTTAATCGGACCTTTTACCTGCTGATATTCTCAATAGTATCGCCGGAAAGTATTTAGATTCTTATGAAGATTTCATAAACCTACCTCCTTTGTGTTTAATTTGTAAAACATGTCACCACCAATAAAACCCTTCTTCTTTAGTAAGAAAAATAAAGGATTGTAATATAAGGAAGGTGGAAGAAAATGTGAGCGGATTTGAAGGAAAGTGGAACGTTAGCTTAACAAATCTTTGTCATCTCAACACTTTATCTTAACTTGCTTGTAATAGAAAATCTTGACTGAATATTACCGTTGGATTTTTTATATTTGGATAGAATACTGCATTTTTATAAGCCCTAATGTGAAAGTCATGCCTATTTTAGGTTTGTGGTCTCTAGAAACCCTATTTTAGGTTATTCACGAACCTAATCTGTGTTTTTGACATTATCAATCTAAGAGTTGAGATCAACATAGACCTTCTTTTTAACATAGACCATATTAACCAATCACATTCATTCAAATTCATTTTCCACCTTTTTCTTAAAAATTAAATAACTCACAAACGGTAAATCGTCAAGTGATAAAAAATACACCATTAGAACGAAAATTAAATCATCTTTCTATCGAGGGGCACATGTATATACTTTCGACGAACTTTTTTTTCGACTTTTTTTCTTAAGTCACGTCTGAGAGAATCATATATGATTCGTCACGAAACATATATGATTCGTCACGAAACATATATGATTCGTCACGAATCATATATGTTTCGTCACGAAACATATATGATTCGTCACGAATCATATATGATTCGTCACGAATCATATATGATTCGTGATATGAATCATATATGATTTTCTGAAAATCATATATGTTTCGTGACGAATCATATATGTTTCATGACGAATCATATATGATTCTCTCAGACGTGACTTAAGAAAAAAAGTCGAAAAAAAAGTTTGTCGAAAGTATATACATGTGCCCCTCGTTTGAAAGATGATTTAATTCTCGTCACGATGGTATGTTTCGTTTTGCGTAACGGTTAACGGTTTGTGAGATATTGAATTTTAAAAAAATATATTTTTGTTGTTAGATGGACAAAATGGGTGGTTGTGATTGGTTGATTGAGTCTATGCTAAAGAAAGAGTCTATGTAGAACTTTTTCCATCAATCTAAAAGTTGATTTACGAACCTAATCGATGATTTTGACATTATCTATCTCAAACGTGATTTATGAACCTAATCGATGATTTTGACATCATCTATCTCAAAAGTGATTTACAAACCTAATCGATGATTTTGACATCATCTATCTCAAAGGTGATTTACGAACCTATCGATGATTTTGACATCATCTATCTCAAAGGTGATTTATAAATCTAATCGATTATTTTGACATCATCTATCTCAAAGGTGATTTATGAACTTAATCGATGATTTTGATCTCAAAGGTGACTTACCAGCGCTATTTAGATTATCTATCTCAATAGTGCATATATATGTTTCGGCTTCATGTCCACATTATGGCCAGCGGGGATATCATTCGTAACGTCGATATTACGTCTTATGGAAATATAAAATCTTCCAAATACTTAAAGGTACGTTCAACAACATTCAAGCTAATATATTACAAAATTTTGGAGGTTAGAAGAACCAGCCAACTAGGTAGCCACGGTTAAACATGTTAGAAGACTAAAGAAAGTAATACATGCCTAAGAAATACAACAGTTTAACATGCACGTACAACCACTGATGTTTCAGAAACGAGCAGCTGCCAAACCATCAAACTTTGCTGCAACTTCCCTGATCTCTTTCTCAACTGCTTCCTCGGCTGCTTTCATAGCATCGATCTCGGAAGTCCACTTTTCCTTCTTTAACATCACCTGATTCCTATTTTCCTCTAGCTGTCTTATCTGTCTATCAATTTCGTCAACCTCTTCATTGATGCTCTTTTCTTGTAACGTATGCTCCTCGAGTTTCTCCACAACCCCTTTCGACTGAACTTCAAGTGTCTCTTGTTTGTCCTTAAATGAAAGCAAACAGGTCAAGCGGACTCTTATCAGTTCCACGTCAAATCCATTACTTTCTAATTCGACAAGTGTTTCCAAACAGTTCTCTATGGCAGTTTTTGGGCTGTCAAATCTCAAACAACAAGTCTTTTCCACCACATTAGAAAACGTCACCATGGTACCAATGGCTAATCCTTCTCGAGCACTCTCTCTCACACCTTCTAGTAACGGACGAAAATGTGGTTTTTGAGGAAGTTTCATGAAGGCTTCCATTGATTCTATTGTGTGCCAAAGCGGGGTGGTTTTCACAAAGGTTAAGTTTTCGTGATCCATGTCATTTGCTGTGAATGCTTCCACTGTGGCCGAAAGTGGAGATAGATGTATATGTCATCAATACGTACGTGTTCATCAAGATTTAAGACTGTTCTAATTTTTAACAGAGCATTACCTGGGCTGTTAACAGAGTACGTTGGAGACTGCACTTCTTCGATCCATCCTGCAAAAGATTGATCATCCAACGTTGTGTCCACTAATTTCCCTGCATAATCTTCTAGAGGTTCTGTGATCCCATCTCTTTTTTCTTTAGATGCTTCTAGCAAACCTACACCAAAAACTGTTAGAAATAACAAGTAAATTATGTAAAAAATGATCCACCGACTTATTAAAAAAAAGTGATTTCTTGCACCTTGAGCTGAAGACTCTGCGTTTACACTGATTGTCCGTTTTTTTCGTTTAGCTGATGGATGCCATAATTTGTATCAAAATTTAATAAACACAAGTTAATGTTAGATACCATAATCTGATTTATTGTAAAGGGGCGATATTAAAAACTTTAGGATGTTTTCATATACCTGTGCCTAAAGTCTCGGGGCTTTTAGGAGAGTTCACTCCTTCAATCAATCCCAAAAGAGGTCGATCAT
This sequence comes from Glebionis coronaria, assembly GCA_025667525.1. Lineage (NCBI taxonomy): Eukaryota > Viridiplantae > Streptophyta > Magnoliopsida > Asterales > Asteraceae > Glebionis > Glebionis coronaria. The sequence continues at coordinate 605,517,466 of CM046878.1, read as the reverse complement.
TCACTTGAGCATCTTCCACCACAGAAATTGCAGATGGACCAACACCTTCGTACTGATGATAGACTGCAATTATTTGTATAAAACAAAAATAATGTTAGAAACCTTAACCGGATGCATATATTTTCAACCTGCGATATTCAAAAATAAAAATCTCATGGCTTTTGGGTTGTGGAACTTACGTGGTCTATTTCTTATCCTTTCCGGAGCAGCAGTTTCAGTTTCAGTGTCCATATAATGTCCCTCCTAAATTTGGCATGATTGCTAGTATTATTTTAGAAGCAAAATGATGCGAAAGAATGTTTCCGAAATGGTGGGTTGGAAGCATGAAATAGTACTTGTAACATTTGAAAATAACATTAAATAAAATACTATGTCCATATGCAGATCTTAATCCAGTCAAGAGAAGTAATACAAATCTAACATTTATAAGTACCTCCTCGTCATTATTTTCTTCAGCATTGTACTCTTCTAAAATTTCTCCTTGTCCGAAGCCCGTTTCCAGTTCAGCTTCTTCTCTTTCCTTTATCAAACTCGTTTTCCATTCTCTTATTGTTGGTCGTTTCCTCGGGACACAAACACTGGCACACTTTGTTGAATCCAAATAATGTAGCTGCATATATATTAATATTCACCAGAATATATATACATAATAAGTTCTAATATTCAGGAGGAAATATGATGAGAATGACATTCATATAGGAATATTTATTACTACTTACAACCAATGTAGACAATGATCCACAGAAGTATGTTGCTTTTCCGTCAGCACTCCACACTCTACGTGCTTCTAGCAAACGCCTTAAAATGTATCCACACCAATCAATATTGCTCACTTCATCGATAGATGTTATATACGACAGGAATCTTGTATTGCAACTTCCTAGTTGGTTCCCCTCTACCATGCATGTCGTAAATAACACCAGAAAATTAAGAACAAACAATCTTTTGGTCTCTTCTTTCTCTATATCCTTCTTTTCTTTTATTTTTTCAAGCACACTGCTTGGTCGAATTACAGTTTCCCTAAATTGTTTTCTCCAAAATTGTGTTGTCGGGTCTGATTTTTTAGGCCCTTTTAGTGAACCTATATATTTCCCCCCAATCGGCACTCCAAGCATGTCATGAATGCTTTCCCGGGTTATCTTTATGTTCCCGGTACTCAAATGTATTGAAGAATCCGTATGGTCAAATTGATTAACCACGTACCACCCTAGTCTTGTTGGGATTTTATAAAAGCCCATCTCTAATATTGGTCCGAATCCAAGACTTCTAATGAGCTTCTTTTCTTCACTGGTCATAAATTTTTTTACTTCATAAAGGGCATGTGGGGATACCCTTGAAATAGCTGTCATTCCGCCGTCTCCCATCTTACTTGTTGCTTCACGGAGAGCCTGTTTTCATTTACATTCCAAATAAACCAAATGCATTCAACAAGCAAAAGGATATGTTTGCAATAAGCATACAAAACACCCCCTAACACCGCAGGTTCGAGACAATATTAATAATATTATTCACTGGATCGAAGGTCCCTATTTTTGTTACATATATGGTCGATTTGAGTAACAGATGACCCCTGAGTTATACCATTCATAACAGGCAGGCCCCGGGACCCCAACCACTAGGGAAAATCCCTAAAACTCACGGTTTCGCACTAAGGAGGAAAATCATGAATTTTTTTCTCTTGCAAGACTTGAACCCGACCAAACCCCCTTCCCAAGCTCCAAAAGAAACCCAGGTGGCCAACTGCTCTAAAGCAGTTGAACCCATTAACAGTGTTTAACTTCAATTATCTTATGCATAAAATGAATACATACAAATCAAATACCTGATCTTGAAGAGTGCAAATCAAAACTTGGGAAGTTGCTTTCAACCCTCTTTCTTCTTCCTTAGTAAGAAAAATAAAGGATTTCTTGTAATAGAACCTTGACTGAAATGTGGGCGGATTTGAAGGAAAGTGGATTTACCTTATCTTAACTTGCTTATAATAGAAGATCTTGACTAAATATTTTAGATTTTTGTAATCTGGATAGAATACTGCATTTTTTATAAGCCCTAATGTGAAAGTGGTGGCTATTTTAGGTTTGTGGTACAAACCCTAATTTGAAAAAGTGATGCCTTTGTCCATTGGTTTGTGGGCTCCAATGTATGTTGTTGGTCTTGGGCTAATAAATACCGTAAATGCTTAATTTCATATTTACCCAATTTAGCGTTTATCAAAAACATGTTTTTAACTATATCGGGCTCGGATTGGACTGGACCGGATTATATTTAGACCGGACCGAGGACCGAAAAGATCCGGTCTTCGGCCCAGTCCGGTCTTATTAGACATGATCGACGAGAGTTTTTAGTAAGACCAGACCAGACCAAACCAAACCAAAGACCGAAATGATTCAAAACCTCTGACCGAAGTTCGGATCGCTCTGACTTTCCGGTCCGGTACGGTCGATGGTCCGAAATACTCAGCCTAGACATTGAATATCGAAACTTTTGTTCCGTATTTTTGTTATTATGTCATTTTAGTGTTTGTATTTATGAAATTACCCATACCTAATACTAAGTTTGTTTAGTAAAGACCGAACCATGTAATATCTTTTTCTAGATCGAGTTAATTACAGTCCTTGTGGTCAAGGAGATAGTCAAGGGTACATTTATTTAGAGGTTAATGATTAGGGTTTTAAGATTAGTGAACCGTAATCTGGCAATTTACGTTGAGAATATTAATGTTGTCCTTGACAGTGAAGTGTATTCGCTTGTTAAACGAAATGTTGCCCAGTTCAACTGGTGTTTAGTTGTATTGCAGCTTACTCTAGTTAGTTTTATGAACCTAATCGATGATTTTAAAATTACCTATCTTAAAGGTGATTTACGAACCTAATCGATGATTTAGACGTACATTAGCTATCAACAAAGTTGCTTTGAGAACCTATTCGATGATTTTGACAGTATCTAATACCAAAAGTGACTTACTAACCTAATCGATCATTTTGACATCATCTATGAAAGTGATTTAGGAACCTAATCGATGATTTGACATTATCCATCAACACATGTGATTTATGAACTTGATCGATGATTTGACATCGCCTTTCAACAAAAGAGCTTTGTGAACCTAACCGATGATTTTGACATTATTTATCAACAAAGGTGATTTGCGCACATGTTCGATGATTTTTACATTATCTATCAACAAAGGTGATATATGAACCTAAACGATAACTTTGACATTGCAAAGGTGGTTTATGAACCAAATTGATGATTTATGAGCAGGGGCGGATCAACAGGGTATGCACGTGAATACCCTGAGATTCCTAGTTGTAGTGTAATTTTTTCTGGGTTTGAAGCTATAGACGTTCAATATATAGAGGGTGCATACCCAAAATAAATGAGAAAAAAATGGAGTGCACACTCAGATGAGAATGGCCATGAATGAGGTGGTATACGAATCCTAGTCGATGATTTACGAACCTAGTCGATGTTTTTATATTAAGTTATCTCAAAGGTGATTTACGAACCTCTACGTTTTTTTGACATTATATATCTCGAAAGTGATTTACGAAGCTGACCGATGATTTTGATAGTATCTAGTTAGTTTTATGAACCTAATCCATGAATTTGAAATTATCTATCTCAAAGGTGATTTACGACCCTACTCGGTGATTTCGAAATTATGTATCTCAAATGTATTTTATGAACATAATCAATGATTTTGACATTATATATCTCAAAGGTGATTTATCAACCTAACCGATGATTTAAACATTATCTTACAAGAAATGTGCTTTGTGAAGTTAACCGATGATTTTGACATTATCTATCAACATATGTGATTTAGAAACCGGATCGATGATTTGACATCATCAATCGAACTTAGGTGATTTACGAACCTAATCGATGATTTTGGCATTTCTACCAACAAAGGTCATCTGGGAACCTAATCGATGATTTTGATATTATCTTACTTCTTGGTAGCGCGGCGGTCCCACCGGTGGCCGCTCTTTAAGAGTTAACCTCTTACTGGCAAAAGCTTGCGTGAGCAAGTGCGCATGTCGGACGAAGACTGATGGCTCCATACGGGAAAAAAGGGAATAGATAGGACATATCAGGGGAGGATTGGCTTTATTTAGTTGGAATCGTAAGCGGGTAACAACCTGCTCGAAACTAGCAACAGAGGCTTTCTTTCTTCTATTATCTATTCCCGGTGGAGGATCAAAGCTGAAGTTTGACCCTCGGCTATGCAGATTGTGTTTGTGTTCAGGGGCTAGGGTAGTTATGACTATATTATTTGTCGTTTGTATAACAAAATCGACTAAATAAGAGCTTTAAAACCTTCTTTATACGACACTTATTCGATGATTTACGAATGTAATCGATGTATTTGACATTTTCTATCTCAAAGGTGATTTATGAACCTAAACAATGATTTTGATTTCAAAGTCAGTTTACGAACCTAATACATTATCTATCTCAAAATTGATTTATGAACCGATGATTTTGAAGAATAATACTTCTAACAATAATATCAAAATCATCGTGAAATGATAATTAAGATTATCTTATTGAAGAATAATACTTCTAAGAATCATATCAAAATCATCGTGAAAAAGTTGAATCTGACATTCATGGCTCAAGTTTTCGTACGGTTTGCCTAGATAGATAAGCCCAAGAAAAGAATACTAGCCTGCTTCTTTCAAAAGATAATGAAGATTGCTCGTCAAAAGGTTGAATTTGATCAAAAGACTAATCTTTGTTAGTTTAAATACAAAAGATTGATTATGAACATCTTTTTATAAGCCTCGTAGCACTTAGCGAAGTAATAAAGAAGAGGAAGAACAGTTCATGAAAGCAACGTGGTATCAATTGATACGAACCTATCTTATACTAGGCCGGTTCGTACCCAATTAGAAGTCAATCCAAAAAGCTAGCTTGAAGGAGGAGGGGACACCTAGACATTATAAACCATCCGCGAGCCCCATACTTGGCGGATGTGGGATGTGGGAATGTGGGATCATAACATCTACTTCTGACCACGAGTCCACGACCCGTTTCAAACTAGATTTGTCGGAAGATCAGACTAATGTTCTTTAGATGTCAAAGAATATCATCACCCATATATGATACTTACATGTTTAGATAAGCATACAAAGAATAATATTCTTTAGAAAAGAAGCCTCAAAAAGTATAACTGTATGTCTCGTACATTAAAAAGTATAATGAAGATTGTTCGTATAATGAAGATTGAATCTAGCAGGAAGATTCAATCTTGACTCCCGTGGAGTCGACTTAGACTCAGTAAGATGTGCGATATGTGATGATGGAATCGAAAAGACTCAGCACTTGCTTGTTAACTGCACCATTTTTAAATCGTCGTGGTCCAACTTTACGAGATGGTTGGAGGTTGGATGATCACCCTATGAATGTGGGTAACTTACTGAAATGGGTTGTGTTGGGAATAATCTGCATAGGCTTTTGTCGGATAGAAACATGTATTGGATCATTAGTACTTATATTATATTTATGCTGTAATAGATTAGGCTTTGCAGGCCATAAGCATGGACTTTATAAGCCTGCTAATATTGGAATGTCTGGGCCAATGGCCAACAGACATGACCAAACGACCAACAGGCACCATTAGGCAGTTATTACAGTTAAATCTGTTTATGACAGTTACACATGAAAAGGTATGACCTTTCATAAGTGCATGTTCATTAGCTATATATAGGATCATTGTACAAACACTTTATTCAATTCAATATATACGATTTATATATACACTTTGATCTATATTATCATACTTATACTTATACTGCCTATATTCACAATCACACACACTCTACACAAACTTCTGCACAATGCTGAACACCAATACCTTTTTGGAGAAGAAATGGAACACTTGGAAAACAAGTGTGTCAGGCCAAAAGTGGTAACAGAGCACAAACTCTAAGAGAGCGCCAAGAAGGTATGCAGAAACTAAACAAGCATACAAAAAGAATAAGAGGTGTTTGGAAGAAGCAAGAGTAGGAAGATGCATCAAGAAAATATGAAAGGATTGCAAGGATCTTCTCAAGAAAAAGATACAAGAGATTGAGAATTATAATTCTACAATCTCATACAGTAAATACAAACAATATGTTTGTTTTAACTGTAATCAACAAGGGCATATCTTCAAAGTATGCCCTGCAAAAGAGGAGAAGGATCAAGAGGGGCAGAACAATGGTGAAGGAGAAAGGAGAAACAAAAATCTAAACATAAAGAAGAACAAGGACAAAGTCCTTTGTTTCAAATGCAGACAGACTGGACATTTTGCCAACAAGTGTCCAACAAAGGACCAAACTCAACAATCTGTAAGTTTGAAATATCCTGAGTTTATTCATTACACAAATGAGGGTATAATCAAAGGATCAGATGTTGGAAATTGGGACGACTACTGGTATGTAAGTAAATCTGCTGATAAACATATGACTTTCAACCTAGATTCATTTTTAAATATAAAAGAGGATTTTCAAGTATACAAACTTGAAAAACAGATGAAAATCCTCTTCTCTTATGAGATAGGTGAAGTCATAGTCCCTAATGAAAAACAAGGATATCTTATTGCAGGGATACAATACACCCCTGAAATAACCTTGAATACTTTATCCTATGATTTATTAAGGAAACAGGGATTTGAGATTGTTTGGGAAGGAACCAGATGTATCTTGAATATATGTTCAAGGATATAAAAGGTTCCAAAATTGATGTGAATATGCTTAAAAATCGCCATAATGAATACTTGGAGGAATACTATGAGTCTTTGGACCAAAGCAGAAAAGAGGAAAGGAAGAAGATGCAAGAAATTGCAGGCATGGGAGATCCAATTGAAATAAACAATTTCAATGATCTAGTGGCGTTTCTAAACATGATAAAAGATGATGAGGTCATAAGCCAAAGATGGGAACTATTTAGAGGAAGGTTTGACAAGGTTGTGTACTGGTTTTATAACCATTATCTGCACAAACCTGTGCCAGGCCCTATACCACCAACAATTCAAGGAGTGACTATAAATCTCTTTGATTTATACAAATTGATTGACTGCATGGGTGGATATACAAGTGTTCACTTTGGAAACGAATTTGGAATTGTTGCGGAGATCCTAGGATTGCAAAAGACAGATGAGGAGGCCATAAGAAAATGCTACATAACATATTTGGAGGTGTTAGTTTCCTATTTCAAAACAGCGAGGGCACCTACAAAGGAAGAGGAAGACAACAAATATCTTGAGTCATGGACTTGTGAAAAGGAGGCTGGAAACAAAGGGAAGCAAGAGAATTTCGGCATTAAATTGGAAGAGGAAGAGGAGGATCAAGCATACAATCAGAACCAGACAGACATTCAATGTTACAAATGCCAATTATTTGGTCACTTTGCATTTGAGTGTCCAAAACTAACAATTTATGATGACCACAGGGCAAGCACATCAAACACAGGAACATCTTCAAGACCACAAGGATTGGAAGATAAGTATGGCACCACAAGTGATGATGTATCTGTCATTGCTTGAAAAGAAGGGGAACAAAGACGAAGGGACAGACAGAAGCATACTGCATTCTCAAAAGCACTTGCAAATTATGGGGGTGTGTTAGGAATAATCTGCATAGGCTTTTGTCCATGTATTGGATCCTTAGTACTTATATTATATTTATGCTGTAATAGATTAGGCTTTGCATGCCATAGGCATGGACTTTATAAGCCTGCTAATATTAGAATGTTTGGGCCAATGGCCAACAGACATGACCAAACGACCAACAGGTACCATTAGGCAGTTATGACAGTTAAATCTGTTTATGACAGTTACACATGAAAAGGCATGACCTTTCATAAGTGCTTGTTCATTAGCTATAAGATCATTGTACAAACACTTTATTCAATTCAATATATACGATTTATATATACACTTTGATCCATATTATCATACTTATACTTATATTGCCTATATTCTCAATCACAACCACTCTACACAAACTTCTGCACAATGGTGAATACCAATACCTTTTTGGAGAAGAAATGGAACACTTGGAAAACAAGTGTGCCAGGCCAAAAGTGGTATTAGAGCACAAACTCTGAGAGAGCGCCAAGAAGGTGTGCAGAAACTGAACAAGCATACAAAAAGAATAAGAGGTGTTTGGAAGAAGCAAGAGTAGGAAGATGCATCAAGAAAATATGAAAGGATTGCAAGGATCTTCTCAAGAAAAAGATACAAGAGATTGAGAATTATAAATCTACAATCTCATACAGTAAATACAAACAATATGTTTGTTTTAACTGTAATCAACAAGGGAATATCTTCAAAGTATGCCCTGCAAAAGAGGAGAAGGATCAAGAGGGGCAGAATAGTGGTGAAGGAGAAAGGAAAAACAAAAATCTGAACATAAAGAAGAACAAGGACAAAGTCCTTTGTTTCAAATGCAGAAAAACTGGACATTTTGCCAACAAGTGTCCAACAAAGGACCAAACTCAACAATCTGTAAGTCTGAAATATCCTGAGTTTATTCATTACATAAATGAGGGTATAATCAAAGGATCAGATGTTGGAAATTGGGACGACTACTGGCATGTAAGTAAATCTGCTGATAAACATATGTCTTTCAACCTAGATTCATTTTTAAATATAAAAGAGGATTTTCAAGTATACAAACTTGAAAAACATATGAAAATCCTCTTCTCTTATGGGATAGGTGAAGTCATAGTCCGTAATGAAAAACAAGGATATCTTATTCCAGGGGTACAATACACCCGTGAAATAACCTTGAATACTTTATCCTATGATTTATTAAGGAAACATGGATTTGAGATTGTTTGGGAAGGAAACAGATGTATCCTTGAATATATGTTCATGGATATACAAGGCTCCAAAATTGATGTGAATATGCTTAAAAATCGCCAAAATGAATACTTGGAGGAATACTATGAGTCTTTGGACCAAAGCAGAAAAGAGGAAAGGAAGAAGATGCAAGAAATTGCAGGCATGGGAGATCCAATTGAAATAAACAATTTCAATGATCTAGTGGCATTTTTAAACATGATAAAAGATGATGAGGTCATAAGCCAAAGATGGGAACTATTTAGAGGAAGGTTTGATAAGGTTGTGTACTGGTTTTATAACCATTATCTGCACAAACCTGTGCCAGGCCCTATACCACCAACAATTCAAGGAGTGACTATAAATCTCTTTGATTTGTACAAATTGATTGACTGCATGGGTGGATATACAAGTGTTCACTTTGGAAACGAATTTGGAATTGTTGTTGAGATCCTAAGATTGCAAAAGAAAAATGAGGAGGCCATAAGACAATGCTACATAACATATTTAGAGGTGTTAGTTTCCTATTTCAAAACAGCGAGGGCACCTACAAAGGAAGAGGAAGACAACAAATATCTTGAGTCATGGACTTGTGAAAAGGAGGCTGGAAACAAAGGGAAGCACCTAATGGAGAACTTCGGCATTAAATTGGAAGAGGAAGAGGAGGATCAAGCATACAATCAGAACCAGACAGACATTCAATGTTACAAGTGCCATATATTTGTTCACTTAGCATTTGAGTGTCCAAAACTAACAATTTATGATGACCACAGGGCAAGCACATAAAACACAAGAACATCTTCAAGACCACAAGGATTGGAAGATAAGTATGGCACCACAAGTGATGATGTATTTGTCATTGCTTGAAAAGAAGGGGAACAAAGACGAAGGGACAGACAGAAGCATACTACATTCTCAAAAGCACTTGCAAATTATGGGGGTGTGTTAGGAATAATCTGCATAGGCTTTTGTCCATGTAATGGATCCTTAGTACTTATATTATATTTATGCTGCAATAGATTAGGCTTTGCAGGCCATAGGCATGGACTTTATAAGCCTGCTAATATTAGAATGTCTGGGCCAATGGCCAACAGACATGACCAAACGACCAACAGGCACCATTAGGCAGTTATGATAGTTAAATCTGTTTATGACAGTTACACATGAAAAGGCATGACCTTTCATAAGTGCTTGTTCATTAGCTATAAGATCATTGTACAAACACTTTATTCAATTCAATATATACGATTTATATATACACTTTGATCCATATTATCATACTTATACTTATACTGCCTATATTCACAATCACAACCACTCTACACAAACTTCTGCACAATGGTGAATACCAATACCTTTCTGGAGAAGAAATAGAACACTTGGAAAACAAGTGTGCCAGGCCAAAAGTGGTATTAGAGCACAAACTCTGGGAGAGCGCCAAGAAGGTGTGCAGAAACTGAACAAGCATACAGAAAGAATAAGAGGTGTTTGGAAGAAGCAAGAGTAGGAAGATGCATCAAGAAAATATGAAAGGATTGCAAGGATCTTCTCAAGAAAAAGATACAAGAGATTGAGAATTATAAATCTACAATCTCATACAGTAAATACAAACAATATGTTTGTTTTAACTGTAATCAACAAGGGAATATCTTCAAAGTATGCCATGCAAAAGAGGAGAAGGATCAAGAGGGGCAGAACAGTGGTGAAGGAGAAAGGAGAAACAAAAATCTGAACATAAAGAAGAACAAGGACAAAGTCCTTTGTTTCAAATGCAGAAAAACTGGATATTTTGCCAACAAGTGTCCAACAAAGGACCAAACTCAATAATCTGTAAGTTTGAAATATCCTGAGTTTATTCATTACACAAATGAGGGTATAATCAAAGGATCAGATGTTAGAAATTGGGACGACTACTGGTATGTAAGTAATAAGTGTGAAAACACTTATCCTTTTACCACTTATTTCCAATAATAACAAGACCAAAACGTGTGATTTATGTCGTAAAAGTCGCAATTATGCGTGGTTTGTGTTTTTATTGTGCTTTAGGACCAAAATATGAAAAAAGGGAGAAAACACGGGTTTTCATGGGCTTTTATCGAAGAAAACGGGAAAAGACGAAGTCAAAAGATCAAGAGTGCAAAAAGAACGGAAGTCCAAGGCCTATTCTGAAGATTTATCGAAGAAAAAGTCTAAAGGCGGAAGTTTAACGAAGTCGAAGAACTTAAGTCTAATAGAAGAAGAAAATTAAAAGACAAGTTCAAATCCCGAGACGACAAAGACAAAGAATTAAAGTCGAGTCGAGAAAACGTGAAGAAAGCAAAGAAAGAAGATGCAACACATGCACTCCTTCCACCTTCCCTATAAATACCCTCCTAATAGTCATTAGGAGGGGGGTTAGCTAGTTAGTCTTTAATTTTAGCTTTTCACTTTTTAGAGAGAGAAAGTCTTAAACTTTCTCTCACTAAGTTTCATCTTTTTCTTTTAATCTTTCAAGATTAAACACTTTGTATTGCTTATTTTCATTAATCAAGTTCTATTTTAAGCTTTTAATCCTTAATCTCCTTCTACCTTTCTTTGATTTTAGATTGATTTTTGGTGCGAATTTCAATAGATTCGTGTTGTTCTTAATGATTTTATGCTTAAAAAGTTAATATTTTGATCATTTCATAAGTTTTCATTTGATTAAGCTTTAAGACTTTTGTGCTTATTGGCTTACTTTTGTGATTAGCTTATTTACTTTATAAAAAGCTTCCTTTAAAAGTTCATGTTTTGATTGTTTGATCCAAAAAGTTGTTTAATTTTGAGTTAGATAAGTTGATAAGTGCTTATTTGGTTCGGTTAATTATTTGGTTTGTCAAGTTTTGGATATTAGCTTATAAAAGTTAGCTTATTATCTAGCTTAACCGAATCCCTTAGATTTCGGAAAGGGTGATAAACCCCTTTCCGATTGGTGTTATTCCGAGCAGCCCAATTCCCACCCTTTCCGATTAATCAATCGGAAAAGGGTTTGAAGATTCCGATTGAACACCCCTTATTCCGATCAAAGTGATCGGATTAGGGTTTTGAGTTTCCGATCTGACCCCTGTTCGGTTATTCCGATTGGCCCTTTTTCCTTGTTATTCCGATTGTGAGTTTTAGTGTATTCCGATTACTCCCTTCTTTCCATATTCCGATTGGGTGAAATTTTGTGTTATTCCGATTGGGTCTTTGGCCCAATATTCCGATTACACCCCTTTTTGTGGATATTCCGATAGCCTGATTTCACCATATTTCGACCACCAGATCGGAATTTATTCCGACCTGGGCTTGTTTTGGGCATATTCCGGTTTAGTTTTTTTCGTTAAATTCCGATCTTACTTTCTTTTAGTACTCTTCAATTAAGCCTTTATTTTTTAGAGAATTTTCTAAGTGTTAGTTTTATTTAGTGTGCTCATTTTGTCTTAAAGTTTACATGCATTTATTTTTACTCGTCATTCTAGCTTTAATCTTTATTCTTCCATTTTACTCAACGACACTTTAATTTCTTGCCATTAATTTAAAATAGACAAACAAACCAAACCATTCTCTTGATTCACCAAAAGACGATTGAGTCGCACTTAAGACCGATTTTCAATTCGAAAAGACTTGGGACTACGAATTTTCATACGAGGCCTAAAAACCAAGTATTAAATGGCGCCGCTGCCGGCTCTTTTCGTTACGATAAACGGTTTTTAGTGAGAGACGCATTGAATTTTGGGATCCGTTCTTTGAACGTTATTTTCATTGCTTTAAAAATTTTCAAAAATCCTAAAAAATATAAAACTCTTCAAAAATACAAAAACATTAAAAAAGCATCAAAAGCAATTCTTTTCAAAAGGTTTTACACCAAAAAGATTATATAGATATTCTTTGTGTATATTTTTCTTCTGCAGGTGTATGTGTACTAGATCTTCGAACTATTCTGAGCCCGAGACTCGTGAAGATTTAGATATGGCTGGTGTTAATAACAACAATAATCACCCACCTCAACCCAATTTGAATAATAACAACAACAACAACAACAACAATAATGTCCTCCTACCTGATTTACGAACCATGGAGGAATTATGTCAACCCACCATGAACGGGCGCGGAGGCCCGATTGCGCCGATGCACGTCACGGCTCAGGAGTTTTCGTTGAAGCATCACATGATCCAGCAAGTGCAAACGAACCCATTTCGTGGAATTCCGGATGATGATGTGATATTAGTTATTTTCTATGGGTTCTCTATTCTCTCGGAATCCTCTCGAATTGATCTCGGCCTTAAGTGGAATGATTGTTCTTTGTTACTAAATAAAAAGGTTTGGTTTTCTAATATACTAAATGTTAAAACGTACTTAAAATGAAAACTTAAATCAAAGACAATTACTTTAATGACAATTAATAAAAACTTGAATTAAAATTAAAATGAAAACTGAAATTAAAGCTAAAATGAGGAAACAGTAACACTAAAGAAACAGTGACAATTAATGATGCTCAAAAATGATTGATTCGGAACTTTTTAACCTTGATTCGGAACTTTGTTCATCCGGAACTTTTCACTCGGAACACCTTGATTCGGAACTTTAATCGGAAGTTTATTCGGAAGTTTGTTCGGAAGTTTGGTTCATCCGGAACTTTATACTCATTCGGAACTTTTGACTCGTCCGGAACTTTGGTTCATTTGGAAGATTAGATTCATCCGGAACTTTCAGTTCGTTCGGAACTTTATACTGATTCGGAACTTTTAAACAAAACTCATTCGGAACTTTTTAGAAAACACTTCCATTCGGAACTTTAGATTGACTCGGAACTTTTGAAAAAGAAATTCATTCGGAACTTTTTGGAAAATAGATTCATCCGGAACTTCTTAGTTCATTCGGAAGATGATGCTCATCCGGAACTTTTAGGTTCACTCGGAACTTTTGTGTTCATCCGGAAGTTTCTTGTTCATCCGGAAGTCTGGAAACACATAAACAGTAACAATACCCGAAGAACAAGGAAAATCGATTTTAATCCAAAAATCACCAAGTTTTTCACCAAAAACTTAAATAAACTAATCACTAAGCATCTACTAACCATAAACTACAAATCCCATCAACAAAAACACAAATCCCAACAACTTTTGAAGATCAAAACTCAATAAAATAAGAACTTAAGAACTTGAAGATAAAGATGATGATGAACAAGATGAAATGAAAAGATTAAACAAGACTTTGTATTGATGATTGATGTTTTAACAATAACAAAACAAAGATTAAAAATTACAAGATTGAAAATCAAAGATCAAAATCACCAAACACCCTAATGGTGTTGGTGATGGTACGAACTAAAGGGAGAAAAAAGGGGAGAAAGAAAAAACTAAAACTAACTCCTGGAAAGTGTGAGGGGATGGGCTTTATATAGCCTTGTCCTTTGGTTGGTGAGTGTGCTTTCTCCCGTTCCTCTTGTCTTCTCGTCTTTTCAGAAAAGTTGACGTTTTCGATTCTGATTCGGGATTTGTCGTCGATTAAATTCAACTCGTCTTTTAATTTCTTCGTTTAATAGACTTGAGTTTCTTCGACTTATGTAAATCTTCCATCTTTGGTCCTTTTCTTCGATAAATCTTCGAATTGGCCCAGTGACTTCAAATCTTTTGCATCTCTTGGACAATAGACTTTATCTTGAGTCCTTTTCTTCAGTAAAACCCGTGCAATCCCATGTTTTCTTCAATATTCATCCGGTTGGCTCTGAAAACACAATAAACACAAAAACCACGCATAATTCCAAACAAATGATATTAAATACGTGTTTTGGTCTCGTTTTAGCCAGAATTAAGTGGTAAAAGGATGGGTGTTTACACACCTATCAAATCCCCTATGCTTAACCATTGCCATGCCCTCATGCAATGCTTAGTGATAAAGCAATTTTACACTTTTCTCATAATTAATCAACCTTGGCCTTATTTAAATACTACTAAACAAAAATTAAAATACTAATAGAAATTTAAACTTTAAAGGAAACAAAAGAATGGAAATAACTTGCAAAGAGATCAATGACTTACATTAGGGCTTTGGTGTTGCGAAGATTTATCACCCTCAAGTTTCACGTTCCCCAAACTAAGCTCAGAAACGAGATCATTGTTATTATAAGTTAGCAATTCAGACACTTACACACATGGCTTAATTAAATGCTTAAACTCCCTTATTCCTAATTGTATCTCTTATATTTTATTTTTGTCTTAGAATGATCATGAAGATGCATTTTGGACTTATTTCGATAGTTTATTTAGGCTGAAAGCAAAGTAGGACGATTTGATCAATAGTTAGCTAAAGGACAAAATCTCTTAAAACTGCTTCTCGGGATATCAAAAAGTTCATATCTTGGCATAACTCGGTTCACGATTTGAGACCTTTCTCGGGCCGATATTTGGCATGTACTTCATACTTCATATCTTGAGAGACGTGCTTGAGATAATGGTCTTCTCATCGTTCATAGAGTTTCTTCACTTAGAGACTTTTGAGAGGTACTCCAACTTTGTTGACCACGACTTCATGATTATTTCTTCAATATCTATTTGGGATTTTGAGATACAACGATCCGCCTCCTTTTCGGACTTGGATCTATTTATCCTCATACCTTGTTAGGGTCTTTTCGGATAGACTTCTCCATCATCTTTATAGGAGTTGATTGCTTTTCGTCGTGAGTCTTGATCCTTCATATTGATTTTGGGAATAATTCTTTTCACATCACTTTGGATCTTCAGCAATAAAATGGAATCCTCATGCCTTGTTAGGGCCTTTTCGGACTCGCCAATCTTCGCGCCCCGCTTCATAAGTTATGCCTTGGCTATGAACTCTTATCATTACCGAGCAACTTTTAAAAGATCTTTGGCTAGAAGCTAAGTAACTTTTCAAATCGTACGACCTTACTTATTGCAGATAATTTATTAGCAAGTGATGGGAGAATAGGCAAATAATTACACCAAGTGAGCTTGTGCAAGAATACCGACTTATAATTGACTCTATCATTTCTCGTCCTCCATAATTCAAAATCTCAAGTAATGAGACTCGTGGACACTTAGCCTAATAAACCAATTAAGGTCTACATGGTTAAGGATACTAGCTAGAATAAACTTGGATAAGTCTATTCGGGTTGAGTCAAAATAAACGCAACGGGCCTAATATGTCAAAGACTTCAAAACTAGCTACACCACTTTATTGCAGGATATATACATATAAAAGCAACGATAAAAATTTAAACATTACGACTAAATGGCCAAAGTTAATAAAAAATTTGAAAAATGTTGAAAAATATGATTTTCCGGTTAAATGAAGGCATTTTCATGGAAAAGTCCACTTAAAACTTCGATAGAAGTCCCCCTACACTTAAGATAAACATTGTCCTCAATGTTTAAGCATGTGGGAAAAGTCTCCCCTACACTTATGACATTGTGCACGTTGGTTAACTCAAGTTAAGGAAGAGACGACTAAAGTGATCAATTTCAAATGTGAGTATGAAGAAAATTGAATCACGATAGTTGAGAGATAGAACCGGATTTTGGATAACACGGGAGCACGGTTCTTCAGAGATTCCAAGAGTGCACTTATCCCTGTAATCACATCACCACACAAGTAGAAAACACCTATAGAGGTCCCCCTACACTTAGGAGGTTAAAACATAAAAGGATAGATACTCGGGCTGCCTCCCGAGGAGCGCTTGTTTTTTATAACCGAGTCACGAGCCTGACTCGACCCAAAATTAGTTCATGGGGAACGTGGTGAGGGATGGAATCACCTCCTGAGAGGTGTCCTCACCAAAGTACAACTTCACTCGTTGGCCATTCACCTTAAAATTAGGTCCATTAGGTTGAGCGAGCTCGAGAGTACCATATGGAAAAATTTGGGCAATGGTGAATGGGCCGGACCAACGAGATTTGAGCTTTCCTGAGAAGATTTTCAACCGAGAGTTAAAAAGTAAGACTTTGTCTCCAACATGGAACTCTCGGTTCTTAATCTTAGAATCGTGAATGAGCTTAGTTCTTTCCTTATAGATCAAAGAATTTTCATAAGCCTCATTACGGAGTTCATTCAGCTCATTGAGTTGGATCTTTCATAGGTCATCGGCTTTGTTAATATCAAAATTAGCCCACTTCAAGGCCCAGTAAGCCTTGTGCTCAAACTCAATGGGGAGGTGGCACGCTTTCCTGTACACAAGACGATAAGGCGTACAGCCGATCGGGGTCTTGTAAGCAGTACGGAAAGCCCACAAAGCATCATCAAGTTTATCAACCCATGAGGCACGATGCTCTCCCACGGTTCGTTCCAGAATTCGCTTAAGTCCTCGGTTGGATATTTCAGCCTGGCCATTAGTTTGTGGGTGGTAGGCTGTGGAAAGACGATGATTTACACCGTACTTAGCCATGACTCTAGCGAATTGGTCATTGCAGAAATGAGTCCCAGGATCACTAATAATGGCACGAGGCACACCGAATCTAGCGAATAGAGCTTTCAGAAAGTTACAAACCACCCTTGCGTCATTAGTAGGTAAAGCTTTGGCTTCAACCCACTTTGAAACGTAGTCAACGGCTACAAGGATGTATTTGTTTCCTTTAGAAGAAGGGAATGGCCCCATAAAGTCGATACCCCAAACATCAAAGATTTCACACTCTTGAATGAAATTCTGAGGCATCTCGTCTTTATGTGTGATCGTGCCTTGTTTTTGGCAAACATCACATCGTTTAACCATCTCGTGAGCATCACGGTAGATGGTGAGCCAATAAAATCCCGAGTCAAACACTTTTTTGGCGGTGTAGTTGGGACCAATGTGACCACCGGTGGGTCCTTTGTGGCAAGCATCAAGGATTTCCGAAGCTGCCGGTCCATCAACACAACGACGGATAATCAGGTCGGCACATTGTTTGAATAGGTAAGGGTCGTCCCAAAAGTAAGTCTTAATGTCGGTGAAGAACTTTTTCTTTTGTTGGGACGTCAACCCTTCCTTGAGAATTCCACCCGCCAAGTAGTTTGCAAAGTCCGCAAACCACGGGGTTTTATCAGAATTCGAATTTATAGACATTAAGGTCTCCAAGGGAAAAGAATCATTGATTTCTTTGTTTGGATGATCCCCTTGGTAAGGATCCTCAAGTCTGCTGAGATGATCCGCGGCTAGGTTTTCTGCTCCTTTTTTATCGCGAATGTCGATTTTAAATTCCTGGAGCAGCAAAACCCAGCGAAGAAGTCTTGGTTTGGAATCTTGCTTTGTCAACAAGTACTTCAACGCAGAATGATCGGTATACACGATTGTTGTGGAAAGGACAAGATAGGGGCGGAATTTTTCAAAAGCATAGACAACAGCTAAAAGCTCTTTTTCGGTTGTCGTATAATGCAATTGTGCCCCAGTCATTGTCTTGCTAGCGTAATGGATCGGTTGGAAGTGTTTGTTCACTCTTTGTCCCAGAACCGCTACAATAGCAAAATCACTAGCATCGCACATCAACTCAAAGGGAAGCTCCCAATTAGGGGTAACCAAGACGGGTGCCTTAGTTAGCTTATCCTTAAGCGAGTTGAAGGCTTCAAGACACTCTTTGGAAAAGATAAAAGGAGTATCTTTTTCCAAGAGGTGGGTCATCGGGCGAGCGATTTGAGAAAAATCTTTGATGAATCGACGGTAGAAGCCCGCATGACCCAGAAAGCTTCTCACACCCTTCACGGTTGAAGGTGGAGGCAACTTGGCGATAACATCGACTTTAGCACGGTCTACTTCAAGACCGGCTTTGGAAATCTTGTGTCCCAGCACGATGCCTTCTTTTACCATAAAATGGCATTTTTCCCAATTTAGAACAAGGCGAGTGTCTTCGCACCGCTTAAGCATACGTTCCAAATTGGCAAGGCAAGAAGAGAAGGAATCCCCGAAGACCGAGAAATCATCCATGAAGACTTCCATGGTTTGTTCAACCATGTCATGGAAGATAGCTAACATACACCTTTGGAAAGTCCCGGGCGCATTACATAAGCCAAAAGGCATTCTTTTGTAAGCAAAAGTGCCATAGGGATAAGTGAATGTAGTCTTCTCTTGATCTTGGGGATCGATGGGTATTTGGAAATAACCCGAGAAACCATCAAGAAAGCAGTAATATTCATTACCCGCTAATCCTTCAAGCATTTGGTCCATAAAAGGTAGAGGGAAATGATCCTTTCTCGTGGCATCATTGAGTTTGCGGTAGTCTATACAAACTCTCCACCCAGTAACGAGACGAGTGGAAATCAACTCGTTGTGTTCATTGGGAACAACGGTTATTCCGCCCTTCTTGGGCACACAATGGATTGGACTAACCCACGGTGAATCCGAAATAGGGTAAATCATACCCGCATCAAGAAGTTTGATAACTTCTGTTTTGATGACTTCATGTATTTTTGATGACTTAAAGTCGTCCTCCATGAGAATTTTGTGGGTGCAGAAGTGAGGATCAATTCCACGAATATCAGAGATTTTCCAAGCAATAGCCTTCTTATGATCTTTCAATACGGTGATAAGTCGGGCTTTTTCTTCTTCCTTTAGGTCCTTAGCAATGATGACTGGCGACTTCTTCTCTTCTTCAAGGAATACATACTCGAGATGGGGCGGCAACTCCTTAAGTTCTAAATCCAGAGGATTTTCGACGGGAGGTGTATTCGAAGTCGGAGTATCAATAGCAATGACCGTGGGAGATGGAGGAGAAGGATTGTCTTCGTTGAGAAGATTGTCAAAGAAATGCATGTCTTCATTCCCATCGGTGGGAGAATCATCAGTAGATAAGGTCACATCTCCCATGGTATCTTCAAGATTGTTCCAAAATAAATCACTATCTCCAAATAGATACAACGATGAATCAATAGAGGACACGGTCTCAACATTGGGAAGAGAGGTAGGAATACTTTTGCAAGCATCATTAAAGTGTTCTTCACAAGCCTCATCAAGAACGTCAATACAATTAACACTCTCATATGAATAAGGCTGTTTAGACAACTTTCCCATGTTGAAGACTACTTTATCGTCACCCACTCTCATGATAAGCTCACCGGCTTCAACATCGATGAGAGTGCGATCGGTCCTCAAGAATGGACGACCAACAATTAGTGGCACACGAGGGTCCATCTCGTAGTCGACGACAACGAAATCAGCAGGAAAGGTGAATTTGTCGACTCCTACAATGACGTCTTCGGCTATCCCCACTGGATAAGCAACCGTACGGTTAGCTAATTCCAAAGTCATGTTGGTGGGGACTAGCTCTGGGAGAGATAATTGCTTCCAAACGCTTAGAGGCATTAGATTAATACTAGCACCTAGATCGGCTAGGGCCATGCAATTCTCTACTCCCGGGAAATTGCAAGGAATTAAGAAACGACCCGGATCACCAAGCTTGGTTGGCAATTTCCTTAAGAGCACTGCAGAGCAATTCTCATTAAGTTGGGTGTTGGCAATATCGAGGAGCTTTTCCTTGTCGCTCAGAAGATCTTTAAACATTTTTGCGTACTTAGGCATGTGAGCGAGAGCCTCAGCGAAGGAGATATTGAAATTCAGTTGTTTAAACATCTTAAGAAAGTTCGAAACCTGAATATTGTCCTTGCTTTTGAGCTTCTCTTTCCGCAACCTAGATGGATAAGGTATATTGGAAGAAGAGGAAGGCTTTGGAAGAATAGGATCACTCACATCCTTGGGTGGAGGAGGGGTAGAAGGAAGAGGTGGAGAAATTGGGGAAGGATAAGGATGAGGAATAGGAGCAGGTGACTCGTTCTCCTTAGTCACAACCACCGGTGGAGGTATAGGAAGCCCGGGTTCCTTGGTACCTTTGCCACTTCGAGTGGTGATTGCTTTCATCTCCCCTCTTGGATTCGCAACGGTGTTACTCGGAAGAGTACCCGAAGAAGAGGGTTGATTACCTTAGAAGAAACTAGCCATCATGTTCTTCAAGTCATTTGTTTGGCTATCCAACGTATTTCTCATGTCGGCTCTCAAATCGTTCCCTTGTTTGACCAAGTCTGCTTTCAGGTTGAGCACTTCTCTCTGAAGATTTCCCACTATCACATCGTTTGTCCTCATATAAGTTTCCACTTCTTGGTGAAGAGCGGTGGGTTGGTTTGGAGGAGCATTGTATGCGGGTGGTTGATAAGCAGGTTGTTGGTAGATTTGGTTGTTTTGTTGAGGTGGTTGTTGCTGCTTGTGAGGAGGTATGTATGGTTGTCGAGGTTGCTGTTGTTGTTGAGGAGGGCAATTTAGGTTTTGTTGTTGGTTTGGGTTGGTAGGAGGAAAACCGGGTGGTGAGAGGTAGTTGTTGGAGCGGTAGCTAAGCAAATTTCAGTCACCTTGAGGTCTAGCTTGATAAGCAGGTTGAGGATAGGTGCCATATGCCGCATTCACATTCTCAGCAGGGTAGTCTTGGGTGGCGGTACAATTTGTGTAAGAGTGAGGACCACCGCATATCTCACAAGGTTGGCTGACAGCGTTAACTTGAGCGTTTTTAGTGTTGTTGTTGTTGTTGTTGCTGACGGTGTGGGTGACAAGCGATTCAAGAAGCGTAGTGATTTTGTCCAATCGCTTGTCACTGTCACTAGTGCTAGCACTAGCGACATTGGTCCGAACACTCTTGGTTTGCACACGAGACTTGTTCTCAATGATATCCCAAGCAGCATTGGAAGTCTTAGCCAATAGATTACCCCCCGAGGCACTGTTTAGTGAATCTTGGTCACTCATGCTTAAACCATTGTAAAAAGTATTAATTTGATGTACTTTGGTAAAACCATGTTGTGGGCATTTTCTTAAAAGATCTTTAAAACGATCCCAAGATTCACTGAACGACTCATCGTACTTTTGTTCAAAATTTATGATTTCACTCCGCAAAGCGGTAGTACGAGAGGGTGGAAAAAAGTAATTGATAAACTTTGTTTCCAAATCCGTCCACGAGAGAATACTCTGTGGCGGTTCCTTAGCAAGCCAATGCCGGGCTTGTCCCTCTAAAGAAAAGGGAAAAAGTTGTAACCTGATAACCTCTTGTGGAACACCATTGAATTTGACCGTGTTGGTTAGTTGCAAGAATCTCTTGATATGGTCGTGAGGATCATCAATGGTACGTCCCAAGAATGGTTGAGCGGAGACCATCTGGATAAAGCCTGATTTTAGCTCAAAGTTGTTGGCGGCAATTGGAGGTATGACAATTGGATCCGTGTTGCCATCTACATGAGCTTACAGTAGTTCAATCATCGGGCGATTATCCGGTTGAGGCTCATTGTTGTTGTTATTGTTCATGTTGTTGAAAGGCGGGTTGTTGTTGTTATTATTATTATTGTTTGGAGGTGGTATGTTGTTGTTGTTTTGTACACCGGCCATGTCTAAGTGATCGAGAGGCTCGGGCTCTTGATAAGACGTGGATCGAGTGCGCATACACCTGCAAAAGAACGAACAAAGAAAAACAAAGCAAAAATATTTTTGGTTTTTATGTTTTTTAATTTTTTTGTATTTTTGAAAATTTTATATTTTTTAGGATTTTTTGAAAATTTTTATGAAAAAGTAACGTTCACGGGGAACGGATCCCAAAATCCAAGTTCTCACAAAAAACTTTTGATCTTAACGAGAAGAGCCGGCAGCGGCGCCATTTGATATTAGTTATTTTCTATGGGTTCTCTATTCTCTCGGAATCCTCTCGAATTGATCTCGGCCTTAAGTGGAATGATTGTTCTTGGTTACTAAATAAAAAGGTTTGGTTTTCTAATATACTAAATGTTAAAACGTACTTAAAATGAAAACTTAAATCAAAGACAATTACTTTAATGACAATTAATAAAAACTTGAATTAAAATTAAAATGAAAACTGAAATTAAAGCTAAAATGAGGAAACAGTAACACTAAAGAAACAGTGACAATTAATGATGCTCAAAAATGATTGATTCGGAACTTTTTAACCTTGATTCGGAACTTTGTTCATCCGGAACTTTTCACTCGGAACACCTTGATTCGGAACTTTAATCGGAAGTTTATTTGGAAGTTTGTTCGGAAGTTTGGTTCATCCGAAACTTTATACTCATTCGGAACTTTTGACTCGTCCGGAACTTTGGTTCATTCGGAAGATTAGGTTCATCCGGAACTTTCAGTTCGTTCGGAACTTTATACTAATTCGGAACTTATAAACAAAACTCATTCGGAACTTTTTAGAAAACACTTTCATTCGGAACTTTAGATTGACTCGGAACTTTTGAAAAAGAAATTCATTCGGAACTTTTTGGAAAATAGATTCATCCGGAACTTCTTAGTTCATTCGGAAGATGATGCTCATCCGGAACCTTTAGGTTCACTCGGAACTTTTGTGTTCATCCGGAAGTTTCTTGTTCATCCGGAAGTCTGGAAACACATAAACAGTAACAATACCCGAAGAACAAGGAAAATCGATTTTAATCCAAAAATCACCAAGTTTTTCACCAAAAACTTAAATAAACTAATCACTAAGCATCTACTAACCATAAACTACAAATCCCATCAACAAAAACACAAATCCCAACAACTTTTGAAGACCAAACTCAATAAAATAAGAACTTAAGAACTTGAAGATAAAGATGATGATAAACAAGATGAAATGGAAAGATTAAACAAGACTTTGTATTGATGATTGATGTTTTAACAATAACAAAACAAAGATTAAAAATTACAAGATTGAAAATCAAAGATCAAAATCACCAAACACCCTAATGGTGTTGGTGATGGTACGAACTAAAGGGAGAAAAAAGGGGAGAAAGAAAAAACTAAAACTAACTCCTGGAAAGTGTGAGGGGATGGGCTTTATATAGCCTTGTCCTTTGGTTGGTGAGTGGGCTTTCTCCCGTTCCTCTTGTCTTCTCGTCTTTTCAAAAAAGTTGACGTTTTCGATTCTGATTCGGGATTTGTCGTCGATTAAATTCAACTCGTCTTTTAATTTCTTCGTTTAATAGACTTGAGTTTCTTCGACTTATGTAAATCTTCCATCTTTGGTCCTTTTCTTCGATAAATCTTCGAATTGGCCCAGTGACTTCAAATCTTTTGCATCTCTTGGACAATAGACTTTATCTTGAGTCCTTTTCTTCAGTAAAACCCGTGCAATCCTATGTTTTCTTCAATATTCATCCGGTTGGCTCTGAAAACACAATAAACACAAAAACCACGCATAATTCCAAACAAATGATATTAAATACGTGTTTTGGTCTCGTTTTAGCCAGAATTAAGTGGTAAAAGGATGGGTGTTTACACACCTATCATGATGCCAACAAACACCTCGACAAATTCATTACCATTACCCAAAGCATGAAGTGCTCCGGTGTTTCTATGGATGACCTTCGCCTTCAACTTTTTCCACACTCGCTTTCTCACCATGCTGAAAAATGGTTTGACCGTCTTCCTAAGAATTCTATTCATACGTGGAACGACATGACTCAACGCTTTTTATCGCGCTACTTTCCCCCATCCATGGTCACTAGCCTTCGTAATGAAATCAGTGGATTCATGCAAGAGAATGATGAATCGCTTTTAGATGCTTGGGAACGATACAATGATTTGATCGACCGTTGTCCAAATCACAATATGCTCCCCGTCACTCTCATTGACACCTTCTACAATGGTCTCACTTTTCGTGATCGTGACACGATCAATGCCGCCGCCGGTGGTACCTTTATGAAAAGGAGACCGGAGGAGTGCCGAGAGTTGATCGAAAACATGACTACTCACCACAAGAATTGGGATTCATCCGCATCCTCAAGATCTAACTCGAGAGTCAATGTTTCTTCTACTACTTCCAATCCTGAGATATCCGAACTTACCCGACAAATCACAATGATGCACAAAGATTTCATGTCCATAGCCACAAACAACTTTCAACAAGCTAAAGCCGTTGCTATTTCTTGTGACACATGTGGTGGTCCTCATTCTTACAATGATTGTCCTTCCACTCAAGGCAATTATTCTGAAAACGTTAACGCAGCTTACGGCACTTATCCCACGGGAGGCTATCAAGCACGCCCGCAAGGAGACCGTGGCTTGCTAAGTTATCGTTCCAACAATTACCTTGCTCCACCCGGTTTCCCTCCTGCAAACCAAAACCAACAACAAAGCTATAACCGAAACAACCAATCCCAACCTCGTGCTCAAAATCAATATCAATCCCAAAGAAACCCATACCCAACTCAAGGAAATTCTCAAGCTTACCAAGCTCCACCTCTCAATCAACCGATGGCAGTAAACCAAGACGTCGAGACGTTCATGAAGACTAATCGTGAGATGGTGACGAATCTTCAGAGTCAATTTGTCAACTTGAAGAATGACATGGTGAAACAAGGGAGCGATATTCGAGCCGAACTAAGGAATGATATGGCCAAACACAGCAATGAAATTAATGCAAACATGCAAAACTCTTTTAATAATCAAGCGGTTCACCTTCGTGATATGATTGGTTCGCTCATCCAAGGTAATCAACCCTCTTCTTCGGGTACTCTTCCGAGTAATACCGTTGCGAATCCAAGAGGGGAGATGAAAGCAATCACCACTCGTAGTGGAAAAGGTTATATGGAACCCGAGCTTCCTACACCTCCACCCGTGATTGTGAACAAGGAAAAAGAGCAACTTTCCCCACCTCCTTCACCTTCTATCCCTATTTCCCCACCACCCGTGGTTGTGAGTGATCCTATTCCCTTAAAGCCTTCTTCTTCATCTAATATACCTTATCCTTCAAGGTTGAGGAAAGAGAAGCAAAAGAGCAAAGATGATATTCAGGTTTCAAACTTTCTAAAAATGTTTAAGCAATTGAATTTTAACATCTCCTTTGCCGAGGCTCTCGCTCACATGCCCAAATACGCTAAGATGTTTAAAGATCTTCTAAGTGATAAGGAAAAGCTTCTTGACATCGCTCAGACCCAACTTAATGAGAACTGCTCCGCAGTGCTCTTAAGGAAATTGCCCACCAAACTTGGTGATCCGGGTCGCTTCTTGATTCCTTGCAACTTCTCGGGAGTAGAGAATTGCATGGCCCTAGCCGATCTAGGTGCCAGTATAAACTTAATGCCTTTAAGTGTTTGGAAGCAATTATCTCTCCCCGAGCTAGTCCCCACCAAAATGACTTTGGAATTAGCCAACCGTACGGTTGCTTATCCAGTGGGGATAGCCGAAGATGTCTTTGTTGGCGTTGACAAATTCACCTTCCCGGCGGATTTTGTCGTCGTTGACTACGAGATGGATCCTCGTGTTCCATTAATCGTTGGACGTCCATTCCTGAGGACCGGTCGCACTCTTATTGATGTAGCCGCGGGCGAAATAATCATGAGAGTTGGTGACGATCAAATTGTCTTCAACATGGGTAAGATTTCTAAGCAACCTTATTCATATGAGAGTGTTAATGCTATTGATGTTCTCGATGAGGCTTGTGAAGAACATTTTCATGATGCTTGCAAAAGTACTCTCTCTTCTCTACCCAATGTTGAGACCGTTGCCTCAATTGCTCCAGCATTGACTCCTTTCGGAGAAAGTGACTTGGATGATTTCGAAGCTAGCTTGGGTCCTCTCGATATTAAGTATGATAATTTGTCCACCAATTGGGATGAAGACATTAGTACTATTGAGAGACTTCTCAATGAGGACCCGTTCTCTCCTCCTGCTCCTAAAGAGGTGACTAATGATGATCCATCGTTAGTTTCACCATCTATTGAGGATCCTCCTACTCTTGAGCTTAAGGACCTACCCCCTCATCTTGAGTACGTTTTCCTAGAAGACGACGACAAGCTACCGGTCATCATCGCAAAGGATCTGAAAGAAGACGAAAAAGCCCGACTTGTCGCTGTGTTGAAGAAGCATAAAAGAGCTATCGCTTGGAAAATCTCCGACATCCGTGGAATTGATCCTCACTTCTGCACACATAAAATTCTCATGGAGGACGACTTTAAGCCCACAATTCAAAGCCAACGAAGGGTGAATCCTAAAATCCATGAAGTCATCAAAAAAGAGGTTATCAAACTTCTTGATGCGGGTATGATTTACCCTATTTCGGATTCACAATGGGTTAGTCCAATCCATTGTGTGCCTAAGAAAGTCGGTATCACCGTTGTGCCCAATGCAAACAACGAGTTGATTCCTAACCGTCTCGTTACTGGGTGGAGAGTTTGTATAGACTACCGCAAACTCAATGATGCCACGAGAAAGGATCATTTCCCTCTACCTTTTATGGACCAAGTGCTTGAATGCTTAGCGGGTAATGAATATTAATGCTTTCTTGATGGTTTCTCGGGTTATTTTCAAATACCCATCGATCCCCAAGATCAACAGAAGACAACATTCACTTGTCCCTATGGCACATTTGCTTACAAAAGAATGCCTTTTGGCTTATGCAATGCCCCCGGGACTTTCCAAAGGTGCATGTTGGCTATCTTTCATGACATGGTTGAACAAACCATGGAAGTCTTCATGGATGATTTCTCAGTCTTTGGGGATTCCTTCTCTTCTTGCCTTGCCAATTTGGAACGTATGCTTAAGCGGTGTGAAGACACTCGCCTTGTTCTGAATTGGGAAAAATGCCATTTTATGGTAAAAGAAGGCATTGTGCTAGGACACAAAATCTCTAAAGCCGGTCTTGAAGTCGACCGCGCTAAAGTAGATGTCATAGCCAAATTACCTCCACCTTCAACCGTGAAGGGTATGAGAAGTTTTCTGGGTCATGCGGGTTTCTATCGTCGATTCATTCAGGATTTCTCTAAAATCGCTCGCCCGATGACCCACCTCTTGGAAAAAGATACTCCTTTTATCTTTTCTAAAGAATGTCTCGAAGCCTTCAATCTTCTTAAGGATAAGCTAACTAAGGCACCGGTCTTGGTTACCCCTAATTGGGAGCTGCCTTTTGAATTGATGTGCGATGCTAGCGACTTTGCTATTGGTGCGGTGTTGGGCCAAAGAGTGAATAAACACTTCCAACCAATCCACTATGCTAGCAAGACAATGACGGGGGCTCAATTGCATTATACGACAACCGAAAAAGAGCTTTTAGCTGTTGTCTATGCTTTTGAGAAATTTCGCCCTTATCTTGTTTTATCCCCCACCATCGTATACACGGACCATTCCGCGTTGAAGTACTTGATGACAAAGCATGATGCTAAGCCAAGACTTCTTCGCTGGGTTTTAATCCTTCAAGAATTCAACATTGAAATTCGTGACAAGAAGGGAGCTGAAAACCTGGCCGCGGATCATCTGAGCAGACTTGAGGATCCATATCAAGGGGATCATCCGAACAAAGAGATCAATGACTCTTTCCCCCTTGAGACCTTAATGTCTATAAATCTCAATCTTGATGGCACCCCGTGGTTTGCGGACATTGCAAACTACTTAGCGGGTGGTATTCTCATAAAAGGGTTAACATCCCAACAAAAGAAGAAGTTCTTGAATGATGTTAAGACTTACTTTTGGGATGACCCTTATCTATTCAAACAGTGTGCTGATCTGATTATTCGTCGATGTGTTGACGGACCGGCAGCTTTTGACATCCTCCAAGCTTGCCACAAAGGACCCACCGGTTGTCACTTTGGTCCCAACTACACCGCTAAGAAAGTGTTTGATTCTGGATTTTATTGGCCCACCATTTATCGTGACGCTCACGAAATGGTTAAGCATTGTGATGCTTGCCAACGTCAAGGCAAGATCACACATAAGGATGAGATGCCTCAAAATTTCATACAGGAATGTGAAATCTTTGATGTATGGGGCATCGACTTTATGGGTCCATTTCCATCCTCCAAAGGGAACAAGTACATCCTCGTCGCCGTCGACTACGTTCTAAACGGGTTGAAGCTAAGGCTCTTCCTACGAATGATGCGAGGGTGGTTGTGAACTTTTTGAAGCAGCTTTTCGCTCGATTTGGCGTTCCTCGTGCTATTATCAGTGACCGCGGGACTCATTTTTGCAACGATCAATTTGCAAGAGTCATGGCTAAGTATGGTGTCACTCACCGTCTTTCCACCGCTTATCATCCCCAAACCAATGGGCAAGCCGAAATATCCAACCGTGGCTTGAAGAGAATTTTGGAGCGTACTGTGTGAGAGCATCGCGTCGCATGGGCCGATAAGTTAGATGATGCTCTGTAGGATTTCTGTACTGCTTACAAGACCCCGATCGGTTGTACACCCTATCGTCTTGTGTATGGGAAAGCCTGCCACCTCCCCATCGAGCTGGAACATAAGGCACACTGGGCCTTGAATGTGATCATCGCAAGATTCAACTCAACGAGCTAAATGAATTAAGGAATGAAGCTTATGAGAACTCGCTGATCTACAAGGAGAAGACGAAGATCATTCATGACGCAAAAATCAAGAACCGAGAGTTCCACGTTGGTGATCAAGTCTTACTCTTTAACTCTCGGTTGAAGATCTTCTCTGGCAAGTTGAAGAGCCGCTGGTCTGGTCCATTCACCGTCGCCAAAGTCTTTCCTTATGGGACCATTGAGCTTTCTCAGCCGAATGGACCCAATTTCAAGGTGAATGGCCAGCGTCTAAAGCTGTACTTTGGTGAGGACATCTCTCAAGAGATGATTCCATCCCTCACCACGTTCCCCATGAACTAAATTGGGTCGAGTCAGGCTTGTGACTCGGTAAACAAAAACAAGCGCTTCTCGGGAGGCAACCCGTGTTCTATCCTTTACTGCTTTCATAATAAGTGTAGGGGGAGCCCCGCATATGTTTGTTGTCTTGTTTCTTGTGCTGTACAGGGATTAAAGCTTCAGAAAGCATCTTGATGACTTTTGACGAGCCGTGATACCGTGTTCCCATCTTCCCGGTTCTATCCTAAACTCTTGTGATTCAATATTTCATATTTTATATGTTCACATTGAATTCACTTTAGTTGTCCTTTCCTTAGCAAGATTTAAACAAAGTGCACAATGTCATAAGTGTAGGGGAGTTTACTCCCACATGCTTAAACATTGAGGACAATGTTTATCTCAAGTGTAGGGGGGACTTCTATCGAAGTAAGTGGTCTTTTCCATGAATTTGCCCTCATTTTAACCGGAAAATTTGATTTTTCGACATTTTTCAAAATTTTTAATCTATTTTGGCCTAGTTGTATAGTTGTATTTTCCTTTATCATGTTTTAGTTTCTTTCCATTGCTAGAATAAATTTTCAATAAAGTGGTTTTAGATTTTTCTTAGTCGTGAACATTTTGACTCAACCCGAGTTTACTTACCTAAGTTTACTCTAGCTAGTATCCTTAACGTGTTTAAGTCAAGTTTTGCTAGGCTTTTATATAGGGAGCTATAAAACGCGAAAGTCTTAACTCTCACGGGTTAAGAACAAGAACTTTTCGCAAGTTCCTATAATTGATCCTAGAGAGTCGTTTATCAAGGGAACTTTAAAACGTGATTTCTAAACTTGAAAAAGTCTAAGAATTTGCAAGATCCTATAGGCGACTCAAAAACCCAAAACTTTGATTTAATAGGCTAAGCATCCACGAGTCTCATTCCTTGAGATTTTGAACTGTGGAGAACGAGAGATGATAGAGTCAATTATAAGTTCGGTATTCTTTCGTGAATTTATGTGAGTTAATTATAAGCCTATTCTCCCTCCGCTTGTTAATAAATTTATCTGCAATAAATAAGGTTGTACGATTTAAAAGGTTACTTAGCTTCTAGCCCCAGATCGTTTAAAAGTTGCTCGGTACGGATTAGAGTTCATAGCCAAGGCATAACTTATTGAAGCGGGATGCGAAGATTGGCGAGTCCGAAAAGGCCCTAACAAGGCATGAGGGCTACATTTTGTTACTAAAGATCCAAAAGTGATGTGAAGAATCATTTATCGAAAATCAATATGAAGGATTGAGACACATGACGAAAAGCAAGAACTCCCCACAAGGCATGGAGAAGTCTATCCGAAAAGACCCTAATAAGGTATGAGGATAAATAGATCCAAGTCCTAAAAGGAGGCGGATCGTTGTATATCAAAGTCCAAAATAAAGATTGGAGAAAAATGAAGAAGTCGTGGTCCAAAGATGAAGAATCTCTCAAAACTCCAAGTGAAGAAATTCCTATTATGAAGAGAAGACCATTATTTCAAGAACGTCTCTCAAAGATTCGAAGTATGAAGTCGCTGCCAAATATCGGTCCGAGAAAGGTCTCAAATCGTGAAGCGAGTTATGCCAAGATATGAACTTTATGAGGTCCCGAGAAGCAGTTTTAAAAGATTCGGTCCTTTAGCTAACTATTGATTAAATCGTTCACCTTATTTTCGGACTAAATAACTATCGAAATAAATCAAACAATGCATCTTCGTGATCATTCAAGACAAAAATAAAATATAAGAGATACACCTAGGAATAAGGGAGTCTAAGTGAATAATTGGCCCACATGAGTTCATGTTAGTTTGCTAACTTATAATAACAATGATCTCGTTTTTAAGCTTGGTATGGGGAACGTGAAACTTGAGGATGATAAACGTTCATGGCCGCCAAAACCCAATGTAAGTTTTTAATTTCTTTACTTATTTCTATCTTTTATGTTTAGTATTTAATAAAGGCCAAGGTGGGTTATTTATGATGGAAAATGTAAACCGTGCTTTAAAATTACTGCATTGCATGAGGGCATTGCAATGGTCAAGTGTAGGGGATTTAATAAGTGTGAAAACACTTATCCTTTTACCACTTATTTCCAATAATAACAAGACCAAAACGTGTGATTTATGTCGTAAAAGTCGGAATTATGCGTGGTTTGTGTTTTTATTGTGCTTTAGGACCAAAATATGAAAAAGGGAGAAAACACGGGTTTTCATGGGATTGTATCGAAGAAAACGGGAAAAGACGAAGTCAAAAGATCAAGAGTGCAAAAAGAACGGAAGTCCAAGGCCTATTCTGAAGACTTATCGAAGAAAAAGTCTAAAGGCGGAAGTTTAACGAAGTCGAAGAACTTAAGTCTAATAGAAGAAGAAAATTAAAAGACAAGTTCAAATCCCGAGACGACAAAGACAAATAATTAAAGTCGAGTCGAGAAAACGTGAAGAAAGCAAAGAAAGACGATGCAACACATGCACTCCTTCCACCTTCCCTATAAATACCCTCCTAATAGTCATTAGGAGGGGGGTTAGCTAGTTAGTCTTTAATTTTAGCTTTTCACTTTTTAGAGAGAGAAAGTCTTAAACTTTCTCTCACTAAGTTTCATCTTTTTCTTTTAATCTTTCAAGATTAAACACTTTGTATTGCTTATTTTCATTAATCAAGTTCTATTTTAAGCTTTTAATCCTTAATCTCCTTCTACCTTTCTTTGATTTTAGATTGATTTTTGGTGCGAATTTCAATAGATCCGTGTTGTTCTTAATGATTTCTTGCTTAAAAAGTTAATCTTTTGATCATTTCATAAGTTTTCATTTGATTAAGCTTTAAGACTTTTGTGCTTATTGGCTTACTTTTGTGATTAGCTTATTTACTTTATAAAAAGCTTCCTTTAAAAGTTCATGTTTTGATTGTTTGATCCAAAAAGTTGTTTAATTTCGAGTTAGATAAGTTGATAAGTGCTTATTTGGTTCGGTTAATTATTTGGTTTGTCAAGTTTTGGATATTAGCTTATAAAAGTTAGCTTATTATCTAGCTTAACCGAATCCCTTAGATTTCGGAAAGGGTGATAAACCCCTTTCCGATTGGTGTTATTCCGAGCAGCCCAATTCCCACCCTTTCCGATTAATCAATCGGAAAAGGGTTTGAAGATTCCGATTGAACACCCCTTATTCCGATCAAAGTGATCGGATTAGGGTTTTGAGTTTCCGATCTGACCCTGTTCGGTTATTCCGATTGGCCCTTTTTCCTTGTTATTCCGATTGTGAGTTTTAGTGTATTCCGATTACTCCCTTCTTTCCATATTCCGATTGGGTGAAATTTTGTGTTATTCCGATTGGGTCTTTGGCCCAATATTCCGATTACACCCCTTTTTGTGGATATTCCGATAGCCTGATTTCACCATATTCCGACCACCAGATCGGAATTTATTAAAATTCCGACATGGGCTTGTTTTGGGCATATTCCGATTTAGTTTTTTTCGTTAAATTCCGATCTTACTTTATTTTAGTACTCTTCAATTAAGCCCTTATTTTTTAGAGAATTTTCTAAGTGTTAGTTTTATTTAGTGTGCTCATTTTGTCTTAAAGTTTACATGCATTTATTTTTACTCGTCATTCTAGATTTAATCTTTATTCTTCCATTTTACTCAACGACACTTTAATTTCTTGCCATTAATTTAAAATAGACAAACAAACCAAACCATTCTCTTGATTCACAAAAAGACGATTGAGTCGCACTTAAGACCGGTTTTCAATTCGAAAAGACTTGGGACTACGAATTTTCATACGAGGCCTAAAAACCAAGTATTAAATGGGTATGTAAGTAAATCTGCTGATAAACATATGTCTTTCAACCTAGATTCATTTTTAAATATAAAAGAGGATTTTCAAGTATACAAACTTGAAAAACAGATGAAAATCCTCTTCTATTATGGGATAGGTGAAGTCATAGTCCGTAATGAAAAACAAGGATATCTTATTCCAGGGGTACAATACACCCGTGAAATAACCTTGAATACTTTATCCTATGATTTATTAAGGAAACATGGATTTGAGATTGTTTGGGAAGGAAACAGATGTATCCTTGAATATATGTTCAAGGATATACAAGGTTCCAAAATTGATGTGAATATGCTTAAAAATCGCCATAATGAATACTTGGAGGAATACTATGAGTCTTTGGACCAAAGCAGAAAAGAGGAAAGGAAGAAGATGCAAGAAATTGCAGGCATGGGAGATCCAATTGAAATAAACAATTTCAATGATCTAGTGGCATTTTTAAACATGATAAAAGATGATGAGGTCATAAGCAAAAGATGGGAACTATTTAGAGGAAGGTTTGACAAGGTTGTGTACTGGTTTTATAACCATTATCTGCACAAACCTGTGTCAGGCCCTATACCACCAACAATTCAAGGAGTGACTATAAATCTCTTTGATTTGTACAAATTGATTGACTGCATGGGTGGATATACAAGTGTTCACTTTGGAAACGAATTTGGAATTGTTGCTGAGATCCTAGGATTGCAAAAGACATATGAGGAGGCCATAAGACAATGCTACATAACATATTTGGAGGTGTTAGTTTCCTATTTCAAAACAGCGAGGGCACCCACAAAGGAAGAGGAAGACAACAAATGTCTTGAGTCATGGACTTGTGCAAAGGAGGCTGGAAACAAAGGGAAGCACCCAATGGAGCATTTCGGCATTAAATTGGAAGAGGAAGAGGAGGATCAAGCATACAATCAGAACCAGACAGACATTCAATGTTACAAGTGCCAATTATTTGGTCACTTTGCATTTGAGTGTCCAAAACTGACAATTTATGATGACCACAGGGCAAGCACATCAAACACAGAAACATCTTCAAGACCACAAGGATTGGAAGATAAGTATGGCACCACAAGTGATGACATATCTTTCATTGCTTGAAAAGAAGGGGAACAAAGACGAAGGGACAGACAGAGCATACTACATTCTCAAAAGCACTTGCAAATTATGGGGGTGTGTTAGGAATAATTTGCATAGGCTTTTGTCTGATAGAAACATGTATTGGATCATTAGTACTTATATTATATTTATGTTGTAATAGATTAGGCTTTGCAGGCCATAAGCATGGACTTTATAAGCCTGTTAATATTGGAATGTATGGGCCAATGGCCAACAGACATGACCAAACGACCACCATGCACCATTAGGCAGTTATGACAGTTAAATCTGTTTATGACACTTACACATGAAAAGGCATGACCTTTCATAAGTGCCTGTTCATTAGCTATAGGATCATTGTACAAACACTTTATTCAATTCAATATATACGATTTATTTATACACTTTGATCCATATTATCATACTTATACTTATTCTGCCTATATTCACAATCACAAACACTCTACACAAACTTCTTCACAATGGTGAATACCAATACCTTTTTGGAGAAGAAATGGAACACTTGGAAAACAAGTGTGCCAGGCCAAAAGGCTGACATGGTAAAGTTATCTAGCATTTAAACAGTGGCGCGGACAATCTGGAACCACATAAATAAAATTTGCTTCGACCTGAAAACCCCCTCGAAAGGACACTTTGGAAAAAAAAATTGCCGAAAGAAAATTGTGTTCCATGCCATCATGAATCTCTGGTAATTAACCTTGAAGCATAATCTACCATCCTTATACATACCATATACTACTTCTGACGTTCTGAACGTGCCTTATAATCGTACCATCGATCTGTTTTACAATCCAGGTAATCTCTCCTATCTCCAAGGGAGGGATTGGTATTGGAGATTTGAAATCTAGCAATTTAGCCATGCTTAGCAAATGGTGGTGGAGATTCCATACGGAGGACCAAGCTCTTTGGTGCCAAGTAATCCGTTCGATTCACGGTGGTCGGGTTACATAATATTCTAACTGTCAAATCCAAGTCTGGTCCGTGGTTTCAAATTGCAAAGATTAAGGATGGTCTTTTAAAAGTCTTGCCCATCTCCGGTTAACTATACACAAAGACCGATGGGAGTGCACTGTTATAGATTCTAGAGTCTTTACGGTCAAGGGATTAAGAGCTCACATCATTGCCATGACTAACAACACTCCATCAAACCCCACCCGCTGGAACAAAATTATACCCCAGAAAGTAACTATCTTCACTTGGAGAACCTCAAACAAAAGACTTCCAACAAGATTAAATCTTGACATCAGGGGGGGTTGACCTTCATACTATTCGATGCCCGATTTGTGATGACGCTTTAGAATCTGAAGAGCACCTTTTTGTTTGCTGAGTTAGGTAAAAGATACTTGGAGAGGTATTGCTGATTGGTGGAAATTAAGCAACCTCAACTTATCAAACCTTGAAGACGCCATCAGCCTTGCTGAAAGGGCCCCTGTTCCAGCACCTTGCAAAATATTTTTTGACACGGTCGTGCAGTCTACGATTTGGCATATATGGAGATTCCAAAACGAAATGGTCTTCAATTCAAAGCGGCCCAACAAGCACATAGTTTTGAAACGAAAAGCAATAGTTTTGAAGCGAAAAAACATCAAACGAACATCAAATAAATAAAGTATTTATGAAACTATGTAATAGTAATCAACATGATGCATCATTCAAACGAAATTACATTAAAATAACCGTTGCAAGTCAATTTATAGTACTAAAAAAATATCAGTCTTAAACCTTTAGTTTTTTGACATGAACACAATTCTCTTATTGTGAAATGCATTGCCGTTTTGCTGTATGTATCAAGCCTTGACGCAAAAGATCATTGTACGTCTTTTGATTGTATATGTTACCCTCTTCGTCTTCATATTCTCTCTCAAGTTCAGGTCGCCATTTATTCACAGCTTTTTTCTCTTTTATCATGTCCCATAGTTGGCGTGCTTCCTCAATTGATGTGATTTCACTAAAGTCCTTGCTATTTGGAATGCCAAGTCTACGCATACCATTTTGATGTTGAGATTCCTTGAAATGACGCTCATAAGCTCTTCTTCCGCGATAAGTATGATCTCCACATATCTCGCACTTAAACTCCTGAAACATAGATAAATTAAAGTCATGTTACATCTGTAAAAATATATATAATGTCGATGAATGATTTTTAAAAGTTGCAGAAAAGAAACATTACCTGGCCAAGACCGTGAAGCTTATAGAGCCAGTGAGGTATAGGTTTTCCGTCCCAACCCATAGGAATATTTTTAGGATTGTATATTTTTTGCTCCTCGTCATCGCTTTCAGCTTGAGGTACTAATTCGGATTCCTTCCTTTCTGCTACCATTTCCTCATATGTCAGTGCCTGTTTCCTTGCTATATTTTCTTTTGTTCGCACTATTGTCTCTGACAATGTATCACATAGGCTCTTTATCTTGGCCTCCATTAAAGCAATCTCTTTGGAACGATCCTCTTTCTGTTCAGGTTTCCGTGTACCTATGCTAAAATGCTTCTTATCTAACATTTCAAGAGGCGTATCCTTGGTAAGAAAAAGCCTCTCTGCACGTTGTTGAATAGTACCTCCCATCTTTAATCCTAGTGCACCCAAGGCCTGCTTTAATCTTTCAGGGCCGATTTTCGCAAGTTCCTCAGCCTTATCATATAAGTCCAGATCAATTAATGCATTTTGTTCAGGAACCGGTACATTTGCTTTCCAACCGGAAACTTTCCCATCAGCCCATTGCTCTTCAAAGTCTGCTGCCACCTGTTTCAAATCAACCAATCAGATAGAGGTCCGGAAAGTTTCTGCCTTTAATTTAATGAACAAATACTACATGTGGATAGGAAAGATCAATATACAATACAGGAAACAAAAAGGGAAAGTGTACCTTTGTGAATAATCTGTCAACGTCTTGTAAGGGCTCTGTCCGTGTCAAGAAACTCACTAGATAATTCAGCATTTTGCTCAAATAGTCCATGTACGGACTCGACATTTTCACTTTAGATGGGATGTGTTGCAGTTGTGGAAACACTTCAATAAAATCTGAGTAATCAATTTTCTTGCCAAACTTAGAATTGACAAAGTCCCGGTGCAACTCATGCATATCTAGGTAGCGCCCATACCCTTCCTGCAAACAATAAGCCTCGTGTAAAATGAGTCCAACTGATATTTCAAAAGAATAGATTCAAAATTAAAGAGAAAATGATTACAAGCAACTCTTGCTTAAGATATTAAGCAAAAGTACACTAGTCATCTACGCACCAGTAGAGATGAAGTCGCCAAACCTGTGATATAATGATTGTGTCATAATTTATATAAAAAAATACTTTAATATGAGAGTGACGAGAGATGCTATGAGAGAAACAGAAAGAGTGACTAACCTCTCCACTGAACTTAGTTTGCGGTAATTCCCTTTGGAGTTCTTGCTCGTATTCATCAGTAATGTTGTCAATAGCTTGTGCTGTTGGATGACACCTATGATTCTCTCGAATCTGCATAAGAAGATCATTATGTATCCGATAATTTTGTTTGTGATATAGCATAAGGTTTAATAAATAAATTCAATCATCTCGTAAGAAACCAACAAATACTAACCTCTTTCAATAGTTGATAAAACATAGCAGTTTGTCCACCAAGGGTTGCTTCCATCTCATCCTTCCTTGCATTATCTTTGTTTTCATATACTTCAACCTAAAGCCAAATAAAACTAAAATTAGTACCTCAAAAATAGCTGGAATAAATTAACCTATTGCGGTAACAAGTTCTCAGATGCGTTTTCATTACAAAATTACACTGTAGCTGCGTAGTTTCAGAGGTTTTAAAAATCGTTTCAAATAGTGCGCTTGTGGCTTATTTGGTTTTTAGCTTATGTTTCATAATCTCACTTTTGTGACTATTTTGAAACTTTTCGGCTTATGTAAAGCTCATCATGTCATAATAAGCTTATACAAGCATAAATGTTTCATAATAAACCACACAAATTGAGCTTATGAAACATAAGCCGAAACCCACATAAGCTATAACCCGCCATATATTCCAAAATAAACACCCGGGACAGGTGTTTGTTTAAGTTTATATCAACTATTAGCTTAATTCTTTTTCGGTTTATATTTAGTAAACCTTAATTTTCCGGCTTATTTATGTTATGATAAACTCTTATAAGCCCATAAGTCTCAAAAATAAACCAGAAAAGAAAGCTTATGAAAAATAAGCCAAAATCAAATAAGCTTATAAGCCCACATGAAACAATACTAATCGTACTATTTAACATGGCATTTAGGTTATTTGACTTATGTCATGTTTTGTTACTAGTTCCATAATTTATACAATGATGTGCGTCAACAACCCTTAGTTTACTCAAAGGGGCGCTTGGTTAACCTAAGGGGAATGAGAATGGGAATGGGTAAAGGAATACAAAGGAATGCAATGAGCATTTCCTTGCTTGGTAAATATTAGTTGGTGGATATTGCAGATGGTGACAACAACGGCTAGGGTGAGTCAAGGTCGCGACGATGAAGATATTGGTAGGAGAGACAATTAATGAAATTAGTGGCGGCTAGTGGTGGGTTGAGGACGGCAGGTGTTGTAATAAACGATTGCGGACATATGGTAGTCGGCAGAGGTGGCGATCGAAGGTGAAGATGGTGGTAATGACTATGATCGGTGGTGGTTTGGTGGTTTTTGGGTGGTTATTGATGGCTAGTGGTTACGATAAGCGGTTGTGTAGTTAGTATAGGGGGCGCCAGGAGTGGAGGTTGTGGCACTCGTGATGATCGGCGGTGTGGTGGTGGTAGCGATGGCATCGTTGGTATCCGTTAATCCGTTAATGATAGTGGTAAAGTGTGGTGGTGGCATCGGTAGAGGTGGTGGTCGCTGGTGGACAACACTTGAATCCACGGTGAGATGGTAGCGGCCGGTGGCAGTGGTGGTGGCGGCGTTGGGAGGGTGGTGGTAGCGATAATGGTGGTGGCATAGTGGTTGGTGAGACACGCATTATTACTCATTCTCATTCCTTACCCATACAACCTCTAACCAAGCACACCCTAAAAGTTAGTTAAAATCTTTTTGGTTTCGTTCACTGATAAAGTTATACGTTAATATCGCTCTACAATTTATCTCGAAATTGATCTAAACGCACATTGAGTAACACAATATATAAAAAATTAAAAAGGATTAACAAGACTCACAAGTTTATGAGTAATGGACATGATTTTATGTATCATATAACGCACGCGAGAGAATTTTCGTGGATCGTTGTCGCAAATATCCTTCATAATTAGCCTCTCCAGTCGCTCGATATCCTCGTGATTTGCTCGAGTCGCCTCTAACATCGTCGTCGATATTGTTGACATCGTTGTTTTGGTTTTTTTTGTTAAAAAGTTATGGAATCGATTGATTGACGTATATATATTTATAGGGGTTGTAACCGCCTCTTATAATTTCTTTTATGGTACATTAAGTTTTGTCATTTTGGACCCTCCTACTTTGTTTATTGTTTTAGCTGACATATAAACAAATTCGGGGCTCTTAAAAGCTTGAATTGTTAAAATAAGCTAGCTTATAAAATAAAATTTGTTACATGCTATGAAAACTTTTATAAGTCATAAGCCTGCGTAACCTCAAACCTATTGAAAAGAGCTTACGCTTAGTCATCTTACTTAAATAGTTTTCGAAATATAATGAATTATCACGCAGAAGTTAAAATTATATCAGAAATTAAGTTTGTATATTTTTATGCAATTTTACATTAGTTAACTTTAACTTATTCGCCAAAAAGCTTCACGAAAATATGAACTCCAACTTTCGACTTACTATATAAACTTCAGCTCCACCTCAGTAATCTCACCAAAACATATGTCTCACCTCTTTGACTCTCCACCTGCATAGATTTTCATTAATAACATTAACGCAAAGTTCCAGTTTGCACGTACTATGTTTCCATATATTCAACAATGTGAGCAGGTTTAAAAAATTACACAGTAGTTAATTTCAAGGGTAAGGTACTAAGGTATATGGCGAAACAAATAACAAAGTAATACAGTAGATGAACATACAAGGTAAATGTATGCCAATATGCATGAGCATGGAATGATGACACAATAATATACAACCTGAAATTAAGCGGTTTATCGAACGCCAACACAGAAAGGGTATCTAATACAAACTAGAAGAAAAACAAAAAATAACCGACGGTAAGAAGAAAATACAATTTAAGTGATACAACATAATCTGTAAAAAACATAATTTAGAAACAAAACCCTAAACAACAAATAGGAAGTAAGGTAATAATCAAAGTAGTCAACATTTTAGATTAACCTACACAACTATGTCCATTTTCAACAAAATTACTGTATACTTTTTTTACTGTACATCACTCTTTCATACAAAAACATCATCATATATAAATATCACTCTGAAACAGATATCTCTTGATCCACCCTCCAATAGTTGCTGTCGTTAAACTCTTTATTCGCCTCACTATCGTTATCTTTTTCACCTCCGCTAGGTGAAGATGGAGGTGTAACCTTTCTTCTTAAGGCCCCTGCTTCCCCTACAATGCCCTCTTTAAGGGCTTTCTCCATGGCCTTTTCCGTTCCGTCTAATTCCACGCCTACAAACTCAACATCTTCTTCGAACAATGAAGGCACTGCGCCTTCTTTTTGGCTTGAATCAGATGCGACTGACACGTCACTTAAGGAGCCGTTGGGTAGAGGGGGTGAATCTGTACTGACCGAGAGCCCTACCCCTACTGGGGTCTCGGGTGCATCGGGTATGTCAAGATTAGGAGTATTATTGTAATCTTCAAAAGGGTTCACCCCTGACCCACTGACGGGTTCACCCCATCCTACCCATTCGGGCATGGGTCTATCTGCAAACAAGTCTTCGTTGTCTGTTGACTCGAATCTGAAGAAGTCGACATCTGAGGCACTTGTTTTGTCGTTTGCTACATAGTCTTCGCTGAACGGATTTGGGCTTCGACTGGGGGTGGAATTGGAAATTTTGTTATCAGTAATGTCTTCATCCACGCCGACCACTAAATCATCATCATTATTGGGGTTACCAACGGTAGAAGCTTCATTCAAGTTGATATCGTCCATTAATTCAGAAGGTGATGTGGTTGTCATAGTCGTATCGCCCATCTTATCGTCTTGGAAGGCAAACCAGTTTGAGTTTGTAAATAAACTGCTGCGACAAATAAAAGAGAGAAGTAAATATCATATTGTAATCGAGTTAACCTCTGCCAAGAATTTCAAGCTATAAAAACTCGAGAGGCAATATCTCATCTACTTATGAATGGGTCGATTTGGGTCGTGTTTATATCTCTAGCAGGCCAAATCCAAATAAGTCTTTGACACTATGCCTAGGCAAGTAGGCGCCTAGCCAAACAACAGACTTTTATGGGACCGAGTAGATGATTCTAGATTCCTTTTTTTTTGAACAGATGATTCTAGATTCATTTCCTAAAACTTACCTGCCTTGGTCATCACCTAGCCTCAGTGATGATATCACAACTTCAGCAGATTCGTCATCAAAGTAGCCCTCCTGCATCTCAAAGATTTAATTACAGATTTTCAGTATCAGTATCATAATCCAGAGAATAGTCATTAACAAGTACAACTATAAAGATTATGATAATGATAACTCTAGAATTAAACCAAAAACAGTTCCAGTATTACCTCGTCACCTTGACCAAGAGTTTCATGTCCCTGCCATCAGAAAAATGAGTAATTCGTAAATTTTTGGTACAAAATACTACACACTTGAAAGTTGAAACCATACAAGAGAACCTTCAACATACCTCTTCACCCTCCTCATTATCATACACATTGTATCTAAATGCCTGGCTTAGATTATTTGCTAGAGCAGCGACGTCATAGTCTCTGTCATGATTTATGTCATCTTCATCACTATCTCTATTTCTATCATGTATTGAAGTTGGTCGACTGAAAATATCAAGATAGAACTAAGATTAGCACCATGAAATTAAATAGCACTCGTGACTTCATATGAGTCGTGCAGTAATCAGATGTACAAAAATTAACATAACATGCTTTGATAGGGAAACCATGAAAGCAGAGTAGTAAGAAACATACCCGCAAGCCCATCGATACACATTTTCAACCATATTCCGCTCCTGTAAAGCTGTACCCTGCCACTCGTTCCATTCGCTACTTTCCTAGATAATAGCAAAAAAGATTTTAATTACATTAGTGCATGAGATGCATGATGAAAACTCATATATTGAAAAAAACATTTGTAAATGTATGACTGCTACATGAATATTACAAAACTAGCTAGCAAGACCTTTACTAAAAAGAAAAACTTTGACATGGAGCTAAGAAGCGAACAGTTGTCCAAAATACTAGTTGTCATAAAAACGACATCGACCAAAAAAAAGATTCACTGTTACATGCAGAAAAAATAGAACTGGCAAGCATGTTTCCAGTAGCTTATTATGCATATTAACAGTTTCTCTTTTTTCAAAATTTACATAAGTAATAGCACACCTGAATATGTGTTTGAATACGGCTGTCAGTATTTGTCAACTGCATGATTTTATTGGCAATTCGTGTGATATGCCCAAGGTTCCCAAGTCGAGGTGCGTTTCTTCCAGTAGCTGGCAATGTGGGCTGCATACATAACATCGAAGGGTAAATTAATTACCTAATCACAATCTTTTTAACTAACTCGAAACTCGCCTAACAAAACGCCACCACTTTTTCATGATAAATTTGCTTTTTTGTAAATTTATCTATTAATTCTTGTATACTCCG
This sequence comes from Glebionis coronaria, assembly GCA_025667525.1. Taxonomy (NCBI): domain Eukaryota; kingdom Viridiplantae; phylum Streptophyta; class Magnoliopsida; order Asterales; family Asteraceae; genus Glebionis; species Glebionis coronaria. Next base: position 605,474,396 of record CM046878.1, on the reverse strand, counting down.
TTTTTAGAAACACTCAAAACATCTGAGATATGATTATAACAATTTCAAACAGCAGAAGCATAGTAAAGCACTATCTTCTACAGCTGGATCTTATTAGGGTGGATTATCCGATTCTGATTATAAGATAACTATAAAAAGCGCACTAAACATGAATTTCGAAGGTAGAATAAACCAACTTAAGTTAACTGCCTGATGCTATAAGTAACTATTCTTGTTTTCTTAAAAAGTGAATACATAACAAAGGTGACATCATTTACCTGACTATCTTCCCCTGAAAGAACAGGATTACTATCTGTTTGAAGAATCTTCGATAACAAGCCACATCCTTGAAACAGATGATCAATGATAGTATTGTTTGTGCTTTCCAGGCACGAATATATTATACTCTCGATGTGATGATGCAAAGCATTATTATATGGGTACCTGCAGTAGTTACAAGTTATAGAAACTAGTATCAAAGTTAAATAGAAATATATCATATAGAAATCAGGTTAAGCATTTGATATACGACTAACATAACAGAAGGATTAGTGGTGTCTTACTCAAAGAAAAGATCAAGAACTCTTTGTATGGTTCCAGAACTGATTAACTCCTTCTCTGCGATTTCATTCCCAGTTTTTAATAAAACTGAAATGAACTCCACAATCTGCAGGCAGATAACATCACCATACATGAGAAGTGAAGAATCAACTAGAAGTAGAAATCAAGACAACAATAGAAGGTGGTTTTTCTGCTTCTTTTTTTATATTTAATACAGATGGCAATGTCGACCCACTTATGAACGGGTTAATTCAGGTTAACGTTACATTACTTACGAGTAAAATGGGTTGAGCAAAAGGCTCAGATAAAAGAAAATGGGTCAAAGATCGATGGCAATGTCGACCCACTTATGAACGGGTTAATTCAGGTTATGTTACATCACTTACGAGTAAAATGGGTTGAGCAAAAGGCTCAGATAAAAAGAAAATGGGTCGAAGATCGCCCGAAGTCTATCTTATCGCAGTCTTCTAAATCATTTTGCTTAAAAGATCAACAGCTTATTGAAACTATAAATCTTGTAACCCGACCACCCATTTTCAAAACGTCTAGTATTTGGTGAACTTCTATATTTGATAAAGTACAAAAACTGATTAACACATCTATATGTCAACTAACCTTTAAACGATGCTTTCCTAGAGGAGGCTTCAACTGGCCATATGTGGTTGGCAAAACCTTTTCATCTAGCGTCACATTCAATAACATCAATAGATCACCTGAAACAATTTAACAGGTCATACAAAAGTTAGATAAGACAATATTTGTAATAATCCAACTCATTTAGCATAGCTACCAGCGCCTACAAGTCTTTTATTGCAAAAAAGACAAGTGCTTGCCATTCAAGTGGCTTAATAGAACACTTTAAGGTTGATGTTAAAGAAACTAGTGTATTCAACACACAAGTTTCGTAAAAAAATATGCCTTAACGATGCCAGTTCAGATCGCATCAAAAAATGTCCGTGTGCCCCTATTTCGATTGGAGATCATTTGTAAACCACAAAAACACTATGCACGCCATAAGGAACAATATCAACAGCAGAAGGTGCAACAAAACAGATCAGGCCCAGTGGTGTGCAAAGTGAATTGAGTGGTATACAAATTACCTCCCTACTTCCAAGCGTCTGTGAGTTCCAATGTCACACACGCATGGTGCCTATACGCTTTAATTCTTTAGATGCAGGGCTGATATAACAAGCATGATCTACCAAACTAAGTATTACCAAATGACCTTTGGCCCAATGGTATCAAGTATCAACGCGTATCCACAGTGCATTCAAGTCGACTTAAGAGATATCAGGGTATCAAAATAGACATTTCAAGCTCATGGGTGCTTTTCTGCAGGTACTATGATTTGAATGTGTCCAAAGCTAAGTTCAAACCGTTCTTGCTATATGAGAGAAGATACAATAATTTTGTTCAAAGTATTCAGTTCATGCTGCGGTTTTATGTTCTATAATCTTTACAGCACTCATGATAAAGAAAGTCCCAGAGAAAAATGCTGATGGGTTAGATATTAAGATACCATTGCAGTTTAACATTGAAATTATAAGCGCAACTACAGAGTACAGACATCATATGTACAGAACTCACCAAGTTTGGGTAGCATTGCTCCTACAGTCTCCTGGTTGACTTGCACAGGTGACTCGTACATATGCTGACCGCGAAAAGAATAGAAGGGAGGTGAAGGAACTGATCTTTTTGGATCCAACAAAGATATACACACAGACAATGAGCTGACAAGTCCAGATTTTGAATGAGAATCATCCAACACGTGACCAAATATCCTTGAAACAGAGCTGGAGACAAAAGAAAATAGTTAATGTATATCATGTACCTGAAGAAATAAAGAAACAGAAATCTCAGAATATAAGGTCACCTTGGGGTAGAGAGTTTAGAAGCAAGAGGAGACGACACATTTCTAGTTATAGCACATAACGTTTCTGCTGCATTGGCATGTACTTCAGGGGAACTCTGTAGCAATGTGGAGAAGATCAGAGTTACTATAAGAGTACACATAAATGTACTGATATACCCAGACAAGATACATAACCAACTTTGGTACACTTAAAGGTTAAAACTTATGTGTTTGTGTTTAAATACATCTGAACTGATTCAGGTCATTGGTGAACGGGTTTTAATAGACGTATTAGAAGCAATCGGCGGTATATTATACGTGACAGCTACAATTTTACACTGAGAGCTGTCTAAATTTTGAGCCAGTAAATGGCACATGTAAAAGCATTCTAATGGGATTATTTGTAGCAATCAATATAATATCATGCAAATATTTGCATCTGTAATGACATATGAGCTGTCAATGTATGTATGTTCTATACACATAGATAACATATAATATGAAGTTGTACTCACCGATGGACTCAATTTATCTACGATCATCTCCAACAGGTTGCTGTCTGTTACCCACTGCATCACATCCGCGGAATCGGCATACATATGATCATCAGATCCAACAAGTCTTACCAATATCTGTATATAAAAAGGGAAAGAGTAACCAATTAGTAATCAAGAGTTATCATAAGCTCAAACTAAAGAGTTCAAACCAAGTAAGCATGAACCTTTAGATGAGCTTTGCGCAGCCTAGATAGTTAATTTACTAACCTCCATGATTGATGTAATTCCAATCAGATCAACCAGCTGTTGGAACACATATTGGTGGACCTGTCAACATTACCACAAATTGTATGACTAAGTGATCGAACCGGCAAATGTCTGGACGTAAAAGGAAAGTCTGAGGTGAAATATTCTCCAGGTAACCAATTATGAACTTTTAGGCAGCGATTTTTAAATGCATCAAAATCCCAACAGTAAGTTGCAGTACAGTGATCATAGATGTAATGAGGTCAAATACATATGCAAGATTTCAGTCATTTCACTACATCCAGAAAGTTACTAATCTTATAATCAAAGAATTGCAAGTGTAACTAATTTGGAGAGATCATAAACTCTAAAACAGCTCTAAACTAGACCTCAAACAGCTTCAACATTTATTCATAACTCGTATTATAACAATATCAACGGAAATTGTTCATAAAGATTCTATCGGTGAAGAAGCTTAAAATTAACAAATGTAGAGTATAGTGTTCAAAATCTAAAAGGGTATCTATTTAGTAATGGAATAAAAAGTCATAATATCAAGTGGAAACAGCAATTGCACGATACAGTTCAACCGTTATGAAGAATATTAAGTAGAACTGTAATCAAGAGATAGCATCATGTCCAGAAAAAAGTTTACTAACCTGAACATAATTCATAAGTGGGACTGTCTTCCGAACCATTAGACATATTACAACCTACAGCACAACAGAATTTCAGTCAATGGTTATTGCCACACAACACAAAAAGATATTTGCAATATATTATGATAACGGTACTCGACACAAAAAGACATTTGACTTAACAAATCATACCTTGCTGAAGTACCCAGCTAGTAAGGCACTATGTGAACGGGTTGGTTCGAGGAACGAGAAAAGTAAGTCCATTAGCTGCAAGTTTGGGTTTGAAACAAAGGAATTAGACTGAATGTAATGAGCCATGAATTTACGTAAAACCCATAATAAATATTAATGGGATATCAGAATACTAATGTCAACAACGTACCTCCTCGTCTTCGACTAAAGTTTTGAAGATCACATCAATTTCGCACGTAAAGATCTCACATGCAATGAAAGGGAACCTAAACGTATAACATAAATTATAAGAGATAATCAATTTCACTCCAAATATAGGCTAAGAAAATCCAAAACTATTGAGATAGTCAGATAGCAAGTATTGCGATAAATTTTTAGTACTAAAGTATCAGACTTGTTAAATGATAGACAAAAACCTACTTGAAAATGAGTTTGCTATCAGCATCCGGTTGAGGCTCCTCGGTGATATATCGCAGTAATTGCTCAACCTGAGCTCTGTCTCGCAAGCTGAAAAACAAGTACGTTGTAAGTACTCAACACATACATTCTAGTCATCCTATTTAAAATCTAATTCTTATTAATATTACAATATCCAATTACGGGACAAGCCAATTTATCCATACGGTAAAGAGAAATAGATTACTTCACTTACAAGTTAATAAGGCGACTATTTAAAGCTTTGCATTCTTGAATAATATCTTCCTCGTCCAAAAGCTCCTCCAAGGTGAAATTTTCCTTGTCCAATATAGACTCGACCTAAACATATAAAAAAACCGATATTTTTAGTCAAAATAGACAACAAACCGGATAACGAAGCTAAAATACAATATGACACTAGTTCGGTCAAATTTCATATTAGATGATAAAAGAAACAATAACTAATAGTAACACTTTAACTACTTGATTTAAACATATCTTCCAAGAACTACATCGTATAGCTTAGGCACATGATAGATTAGACATAAAGGTGTAAATGACCCGAGTGGAGTCGAGTACTGCCAATCTAGAGCTCGACTGCTAAAACTCGAACTTGGAACTCGACTCGAACTCGAGCTTTAGGTTTCATGCTCGAGCTCGCCTCGTATTCCCCCAATTCCTCTCCCCCAAACATCTAAACCAACTCATTAAACACTCGGTAATCATAATTCATAACTAACTTAATCCAAACACTCCACATCTCAACTACACAATACTAATAATACCAAATCCAAACACAGTAATTCACAAATCTATGTGTAATTATCCAAAAACTTACCGGTGAAGAAGCAGATAAACCAAAAGGAAGATGCCAAAACATGATGAATAGTCACTAATTTCAGATCTGAAAACCCTAGGCATATGTTAGAGCTTATAGATTTACGGGTGTAAATTAATCCGAAATCACGTAAGCTCATATATAAACATAAGCAACTTATATACATATTAAATATCGGCATAACTAACTTGTCAATCATTTATATACACAGTAACTAATTTAACATTTCACAAGCCAAACACCTACTAATTTAATATTTCACAAGCCAAACACCTAATTCGAGTACTCGGTTTATTTCAGCAATCAATCTGAACTTCTGGCGGTCATCTTAAACATATTAACTTTCGGCAAAACTCTTTCGTATTTCCCGAACTTAAACATACATCTAAACTACTCGTTAAGACACTCCATAATCATAATTCATAACTAACTAAACCAATCAAACTAACATTTCACAAGTCAAACACCTAATTATTCAAGTATTGGTGAAACATTTCTATTTATTTTGGCAATCTCATCGCGTATATTTTAGACATATTAACTAGCGGCATAATTTTTTGGTATTTCTCAAACTTAACATACATCTAAACTAACTCGTTAAGACATACCTAACTAACTTAAGCAATTAAACCACATTTCACAAGTCAAACACCTAATTCGAGTATTCCACGCAAAGGCGAAAGCGAAACATATTATTAACTTCCGGCAAAAATTCTTTGGTATTTCCCGAATTTAGCATACATCTAAACTAACTCATTAAGACACTCCATGATCACAATCCCTAACTAAGTTAACCAATTAACCTAACATTTCACAAGCAATCACCTAATGCGATTAGTCCACGTAAAGGCGAAACAATTCTATTTACTTCGGCAATGTATATCTTAAACATATTAGCTTTCGCCAAAATTCTTTCATATTTCCCAAACTTTACATACACCTAAACTAACACACTAAAAACACTCGGTAATCATTAAATGGCCTGATTCTTATATATTATATGTACATATTAAATATCAGCATAACTAACTTATCAATCATTTAATTACACACCAACTATTCAAACACCTAATTCGAGTATTCCACGTAAAGGCAAACAATTCTATTTGTTCCACAAAGAGTCCGAACTCCTTGTGTTACCTTAGACATATTAACTTTCGGCAAAATTCTTTCGTATTTCCAGAATTCCGCTCCGAGGCATCTAAACTAACTAGTAATCATACTTGATAACTAACTTAACAACTCAAACAACTTAATTATACCTATTTTGGCACAAAATTCTTTTGTATTTCCCGAACTTCACATACAACCAAATTAAATCATTAACCGCTCAATAACCATAATTCTTAACTAATTAAAACTAACATTTCACAAGTCAAACACCTAATTCGGGTATTCGGTTATTTTGGCAATCAGATTAATTTTCGGCCTTCCGAACTTTACATACATTTAAACTAAGTCATTAAAACACTCGGTAATCATAATCCGTAACTAACTCAACCAATGATACTAACATTTCACAAGTTGAACACCTAATTCGATTATTCCACGTAAAGGAGAAACAATTCTATTTATTTCGGCAATCCCCTTGCGTATATCTTAGGCGTATCAAACTTCGGCAAAATTCTTTCGTATTTCCCGAACTTAACATACATCTATACTAACTCATTAAAACTCGGCAATCATGATCCGAAACAAACTTAACCAATTAAACTAACATTTCACTAGTTAAACACCTAATTTGAGTATTCATAAAAGCAAAACAATTCTATTTATTTTTCGGCAATGAGTCTCAACTCGAACTGCTCGCGTATATCGAAGACATATTCGGCAAAATTCTTCCGTATTCCCTGAACTTCACATACATCCAAACTAACTCCGTAAGAGTGGGGGGAGCGGTGGTGCCAAAGCTGGCTGTTAGCCCTTTGGCGCCAGCCCTCCGTTGGCGCACCGTACCGGGCCTCGCGCCAACAGCAACAGCTCGTGCCAACAGATTTTTGATCTTTTTTTTTTTTATTTTTTTTTTTAGTTATAAAGTGGGGTTTATGTGGGCCCATTATACCCCTTTGGCACCACTTTTTCTCGTGCCAACCACTCCCCCACAAATGTGGTGCCAAAGGGTTTCTGGTGCCAAAGCCCCAAAATCCTACGTGGCGGCTTTGGCACCACCTTCTCGTGCCAACGACTCCCAGCTCTCTAAGATACTCCGTAATCATAATCCATAACTAACTCAAACAGCTTATACGCATATTAAATATCGGCAAACAGCATGATTCTTATATATCATTTAGTTACACTAACTAATTCAACAATTCACAAGTCAAACACCTAATTCGACTATTCGGCGAAACAATTCTATTTATTTCGGCAATCATTCTCAACTCCTCGTTTAAATCTTAGACATATTAACTTTCGGCACTATACTAACTCCTCAGTAAACATAATTCGAGTATTCGGTTTATCTCGCAATCAGTTTACCTTCCGGCCTTGGCGAACTTTACATAAATCTAAACCAACTCATCAGTAATCATAATTCCTAACTAACAACACCTTAATTACACATATAATAACCTCCTACTCCATATATCAAGTAATTCACGGATCACGTAAGCTCGTATAAAAACTCAAACGACTAACATACATATTAATTATCGGCAATCGACATAATTCATTCTGGTATATACATATTTAATAATATCCGCCTAACTAGCTTATCATGATTAATCATTTAATTACACACTAACTGACTCAACATTTCACAGGTCAAACACCTAATTCGAGTTATCGATTTATTCGCCCTTCCGGAACTTAACATACATCTAAACTAACTCGTTAAAAACACTCGGTAATCATTATTCATAACTAACTTAAACACCTTAATTACATGATGAATTGTGAATAATAAATATTGGCATAACTAACTTATCTAACTGAATCAACATTTGACAAGTCAAACACCTAATTCGAGTTCTCGATTTACTTCAACCTTCCGGAACTTAACATACATCTAAACTAACTAATTAAAAACACTCTGTAATCATAATTCATAACTAACTAACTTAAACGCGTTAATTAAACCTACAATAACCTCCTATAAATCCATAATCCAAACACTCCATATCCGAACCAGAAACAAAACAGTAATAATTACCGGTGAAGAAGCTGATAAAGAAGTAAGGTGCCAAAACATGATGAATTGTGGATAATTTCAGATCTGAAAAACGGTTGAGCTTATTGAATTAAGCTGTGTGTGTGTGTGTGTGTGTGAATAAGCCCTAATTTGATTGATTATTGGGGATTTATATTTTTTGTAATTAAGACAGTTAATAATCGATGATTTAAATGAGTGGAGATTGGAAAAGATGATGATGATGGAGAGAGTTAAAATATATAAACAAGAAGAGGTGGGGAGGAGTGTTTGTTTGTTTTTTTTGTTTCTTTGTTTGGGCTGTGTTATGGGGCAGGTTGCATAAGGACAATATGTTATGTCCGAACGGCCCATTTCTGTGGAATTTTGTAGGCAGAAGGCAAAACTGAATTTTTTTTATAAATTGGATTGGATTTTAATTCGGTTCGGTTTTAGTCAACTGGTCAATAAACTGATTTCATTTATGCCGGATTGGTTTAAAACCAGTTTTTTTTTTAGATTTTAGTTGGTTTTTAACCGGATCGGATCGGTTTTAACCGGTTTTTAATTGGATCGGTTCAGTTTTAACCGGATTTTCACCGGTTTTTAATCCGAACCCCGTCATTTTATTAAACCGGTTACGAACCAGCGAATCGGATTGAAAAAACCAATTTTATAAAATCCGGGTTTTTTAAACCGGTTTCGGATTTTTTCCAGATTGGATCATAAACCGGTTTTTTTCCCACCTCTAGGAAGAAATATAACGCTTATGTTTTTATTCACAAGTTTGGACAACCTATTAAAGTTAATTGAGCATATGCACCATTTGTTGGCACTAATTCAACCGGTATATCTCGAAACCTTTATATTGTTATACCTTAGTTGCATATACGATACAACAAAATACATGATTTTCGCAATGCCAAATACGATGACTCATGTTAATATGAAAATATATATGTCTTATAAAAAGACAAACAATGCACCTCTGTCATAATATGATAAGCATAAACAAGATTATTATTCTTATTATTATCCTTGCAGTGGCCATTGTTGGTTCTATTAATAACCAGGTAAACCTCATATTTTTGTAAAAATTCCATTGAAGCAAGCCGGGTGGTAAAGATTTAATGGTATGAGTTAATCAATGAAGGAATGAAAATAATATTATATAATTGCTTGTTTTATACGCACAGACATCAAAGATTGATGGCGGTTCAAGATTGCCTTGTAAGGGGTTAAATTGTGTTGTGTCGGTTCATAGATGAGTCTTCTAGGGCATGTCACAAATTGGGTTAGTGGTGACTGGTGAGCATGTTGGGTCGAACTAAGAAAGCGAATCGTAGTTTTAGCCTAAATCGGTTTAGGTTCGGTTCAACCCATTCTTGTAATCGATCATTATGTTTTCTCGGACATGACCAAACCGTACACATTTTGTTAGTTTTCGGTTCATGATTTTGGTCAAACTTGGTCTCGTTCTGTTTTTTCGGTCTAATTCGGTTTTCACCTGATACTCGCCCTTAGATAGGGCTCGCAAGAATCGGTAGATAAAATCAAATTGATCTGAAGAAAATTGAGTCGATTTGTCAAAATAAAACTCAACCAAAATAGATATTGGTTTTTGGTTTCAATTAAGGAGTTTTATTTTTTGGTTACATACATTTAGGGTTGAGCAAATAAATCACCAATTGAGTTGAATCGACGAAATGGTCCTAGTAGGGCTGACAAGACCGGAAATCCACAAATAAGTGTACGTTTAAAGACTTACGCAGAAAAATTGTGTTGGTTATCTATAAAGGTAATAATTTACATAAAATTAATTTTGCTAGTGAAAGTCGGGGTTTAAACAATTACATGAAAAATAACCATTAAAAGTAGTCAAGGCCAAATAACTAATACCAAATGCAATCATCACAACTTCTTAAAAAACACTATCTATAAAAGGTACATACATAAACCTGAAGCTTATCAAGCTTAGAAATGGGCAACAAAAATAGGCATCATCAAATCCTAACAATAGCAACTAGTATCACCATCCTCACACACATATCAAATTTGAATAAACCAAATTAATATGGTGTATGTTGTGGTGGAGATATAAATAATCTATCAAAATAGATGGATTGTTAACACTTGTTTTTGCACACATAACTAAAAGCGAGTGAAGGATGAGAAAGGGTGGAGTGGGAAGAGCGTGAACATGATATGTGAATTTTGTAGAGAAGATATTATACGACATGTGAGATAACGGTTTACAACCTATAGAATTTTTTCTATCTTTTATTATAATATATCTAGGGTTTTAAAGAATGGATACTTAATACATAATAGTTAATGAGTTTAGTTCATTGAAGATCACAGTTTTCTAAAGATCTCATTGTTTTCAAATATCAAATGTTAAATCCTCATCATTCATCCCACCAAATTTGGTGACTAAGATTAAAAGAGACATTTTGATAACATATAAATAGAGGGGCAAAATAGTCATTTCATACTATTAAATAAGTCATGTGTCTGGCGCACGTGTGTAATTTATCACCACGAAACTCACATATCTATCTCTATCTATACTCAGTTAACACAACACACATACGCGCACATATATGCAACCTCTCTCAACCACCACACTCTTGAATTCCCCCACAATCATCACATGTTTATAGTTACATCATAACAATGATTAAATATTATGAATGAAATCATGATGAATAAGAAATTTTCTGGTAAAAAATTTAACTCGATATTAAATTACCTTTTTATTATTGTATATATTATGCCGATTTGATATTGATGTAGTCATTTTATGAGTCGGTAATTTCGTGTTTATTATTTTTACTGAATTTATTAATGTAGTCATTTTGTTCGTGTTACTGATTCAGTACTGATGTAGTCAGCTTGTGATTGTGTTTATGAATTTTTTTGATGTGCTCATTTTGTAATATTAATTTAGTCATTACCGTCAGTCTTCAGTTTAAGAGAGTTATAATGATTTTTAATTAAGCTTCAGCTTGTCAGGCAAATTCGGAACACTAAGTTATCAGGTGCACAGAATTTTTTACGAGTATCGAAGGTTTTGATTATAGGTGAACATGAGGCGGTCTCAGGCAGTTTTTATATAGAACCAAAATTTCAGTTATATATATATTAAAGCCAAACCTCGAACCAAAATTTTTGCTTTGTTTTTTCGGTTCTTGGTTTTTTGTTGCTATGTTTTCTGTTTTTTCATTGAATGTTATATTTTCTACAAGTTTGAAATCTTTTTCAAAAACAATTATCGCGGGAATTTATACAATTATTATAAGATTAATCTCATAAATATTTGTGGGCTAAAATGTAAATGTGAAATGGTAAGTTTTCGACTATGATTTTTGTTGTAAATTTAAATCATTTAAGGGACTTGTCAATGAAGGTTTATAAAGCTCATAACAATTACGCAAAACCCTAAATAAGATCAAAGCACACATAGCGGAAGCGATTTAACAAGATAATAATTAATAACACATTCATAATTAATCGAGTAAGGGTTACATACCTTTTAGCTAGAGCATATCCACAAGAACACCACCAAATCGCCAATTAGGGCTTATACGAAAAATACCAAGATATAATTTATAGTGAAACTATATTACGCTCTTGTACACACGTAATGCAACGGATCAATCGTGAGTCTAGCACTAATAAACCGGAGCTTCAACACTTGTGGAATATAACCAAAAACCAATAACCGAAAAAAACAAACTGAAACCCTAAAAGGGGTGTTTGTTTCGATCGGTTATAGAGAGACAAAAGAGAAGGGATGGAAAAATTATCAAGGCTATGAGGGTATTTATAGGATTAGTAAACTTGTTCTCCAGGTCCTAATCAAATTAGGAAACAAATCCTCTCCCTTTGGGCCTTGTATACCTGGCCCTATGGGTGTCTTCCGGAACCTTCTAATTTTCCAATGTATTCCATAACGCTCGTTATACTTAACTTTTAATTAACAATCGTTTAAGTTAAGCTCGGTGTATATTTAATAAATATAATAAATACATTTATTAAAATAATTAATCCTTTACGTATTGTGTGTAATCCCGTAATCCCGAGTTCGTTCCTATCACATGACTATTTAATTTAATGTCCATAAACTTTCAGATCCCACTTGGACAAAATATCGTGATTACATTGACTAGCGTCTAGTTACACTAGAAATGTCACTAGTACAACTCGAGTAAGGTCTCATGGACAAAACCTTTTAATGATTCATCATTATTATTATCCTTTCATTTCAAATACAACGTTAATAGGATATGGATCTCATTCATTCCTTTCATTAACCATTATGTTTCTCCTTTACGGATATAACAAGATTACCAAAACAAATTTAGGTGCGGCCACACAAACATCTTACTACTCCCCCGAAGGGCCCAGCTGTATTATACTTCAAAATAATTTGAAGGAAACAAATCCCATTTTGACTACAAGCGAAACTTACGAACTTTGCAACACTTCTGAAAATAACCTTTATAGCTACCAGTTACGTTTAGCGTTAGGTTATCTCACAGAAACACACTACATTCATGACAGTTTCCTGGTATCTCAGGTCTAAGGATAACTATTTATGATTTACTTAATGACAAAGATCTATAAAGTAAATTCATATAGTTGGGATAAGTCCAATATTTGATTCATCAAATATCATTCAAAATTGACCAATATACTTTCAAGTATACTCTGTCACTATTTTGAATTGTCTTAGTTTAATAATATTCCCATATTATTAATCGACAACGGACATTTAGAACATAACAATTTATTCATGAATTAAAACATGTAAAATAGGATACAAAATCAAATAACAGAAAATAAACGAAACTCAATCTTTATTTCATCAATTCAATAATGTCTTAACATCCTTTATCCAAATACTAATCACGGATTTACTGCATGAGTTCGCTAGCTAGTTGCAGCCCAATCGCCTTAGCATTCTTAACTACATTTGGTCTAGGCAAAGCCTTAGTAAAAGGATCAGCTACGTTATCATTTGTGGTGAACTTTTATTAATTTTATTTCTCGAGCTTCAACTTGTTCTCGAACGTAGTGATATCTACGTTTAAAGTGTCTGGCGCCTTTCATGACTCCAGGATCATTGGCATATATGATTGCGGCAGAATTGTCCCAATACATATTTATTAGGTTTTTATTGCAAGCATCATCCAAAGATCTCCAATAAAACTTCCTAATCCGAACCACCTTTAGTTATGTATATGGCTACCCTTCGAATACCAAAAACATTTCTTTTTGTATTCCTTAAATACTATAGAAAATGTTTAACAGCAACCCAGTGGAGCTTCCTTGGATTATGTTGGTATCTACTGACCAAGTTATGAGCAAATGCCACATCAGGCCTTGTGCATCTAACAGCATACATTATAGATCCTACAGCTGAAGCGTAAGGCACCTTATGTATGTATGCCTCCTCTTCAGGAGTTGATGCATCTAACTCATGACTTAATTCATGCTTAACCTCCATAGGTTGAAAACCTTTCTTAGAGTTATGCATGGTATACTTCTTCAAATTCTTATCAATATAAGCTTCTTGACTAAGACCAATTAACCATCTTTTCCTACCTCGATAGATTTTAATTCCCAAAATATATGCAGCATCTTCCAAATCCTTCATAGAAAAACATTTACCAAGATAATCCTTAACTTCCTTACGTCTTGGAATGTTACTTCCCATGATTAATATGTCATCGACATATAAAATTAGGAATACTACATCACTCCCACTAGCTTTGCGATATACGCATGGCTCATCACGATTTTGAATAAATCCGAACTTTTTGATTTCTTCATCAAATCGTTTATTCCATTGACGTGATGCTTGCTTCAACAATAAATAGATCGTTGAAGTTTGCACACGCGTTTTGGATATTTAGGATCAACGTACCCTTCCGGTTGTTGCATATAGATTTCTTCATCTAAGCGACCGTTCAAGAAGGCAGTTTTAACATCCATTTGCCATATCTCATAGTCATAGTATGCTGCTATAGCTATGAGAATCCTAATAGCTCGTAAGTCTGCTATAGGAGAAAAAGTCTCATCGTAGTCTACGCCAAAAGTTTGAGTAAAACCTTTAGCTACTAAACGTGCTTTATAGGATTGTACTTCACCATCCATGTCGGTTTTCTTCTTGAAAATCCACCTATTTTTACCTACTTTAGCATTTTTAGGCTCATCAACAAGAATCCAAACATCGTTGATTTTCATGGATTTCATTTCCTTATTCATCGCAACTGTCCATTTAGATTTTTCTGGATCAAGCATTGCGGATCGATAGTTAGTAGGTTCACCAAGATCCCCTACTTCCTCCTCATTATCCTCTATGTTAAGACATAGTTTGCTTGGCGCACGTATAGTCCTTCCAGACCTACGTGGAGGAATTAATTCCGGTGGAGCTCCCAAACTTTCTGGCTCTATTGGAATTTCTTCGCTAGTATTTTTAGAAGGCAATGTATCTTCTTGAATTTATTCAAGATCATAATTTATCCCACTGAATTCTTGATTAACAAGATCATTTTCAAGGAAGTCTCCATACCTCGCAACAATAACTTTGTTCCAGGCGGATAATAAAAGTAGTAATCCATAGTTTCCTTAGGGTAACCTACAAAGATACATTTTACTGAGCGTTGTTGGAGTTTATCTCCAGAGTCACGTTTCACATACGCCTCATAACCCCAAATATTTAAATAAGACAAATATCGATTTTTGCCATGCCATAATTCATATGGTGTCTTATGAACCTTCTTTGTGGAAACCATATTCAAAATACGAACAACAGATTATAGAGCATAGTCCCAAAAGGATAAAGGTAAAGTTGTTAGATTAAACATAGATTGCACCATATCCAATAATGTACGATTTCTCCTTTCGGATACACCATTTTGTTGTGGAGTATATGGAGAAGTAAGTTTCTGAACAATTCCGTTCTCACTTAAATAATCTTTAAACTCTTGACTTAAATATTCACCACCTCGATCGGAATGAAGACCTTTAATTTTCTTTCCTAGTTGCAATTCTACTTCCGCTTTAAACACTTTGAATGTTTCAAATACCTCATGTTTATGCTTAAGTAAATAAACATAACCCTATCAGCTATAATCATCCGTAAATGTTAAGAAGTAGCTAGCACAATTCCTTGACACATGTCTAAGTGGTCCACACACATCAGTGTTTATCAAACCAAGCAGTTCAGTAGCCCTTTCAATATTGCTATTAAAAGGTTTCTTGGTCATCTTTCTAGAGATACAAGACTCACATTTATCAAATGATTCATCATTGATATGTTTCAAAAGACCATCACGTTGAAGCTTTTGTATGGGAGTCTTCCCAATATGGGCAAGTCTACAATGCCAAATATAAGAAGAGTTCTTGTCTAACTTTTTCTTCTTATTCATGCTAAAAACAGAATTAGTTTTCCTCTTGGAATTATTATCATGCATGTTAATTTCAAAAACACCATTCACAGAAATTGCATCAACTTAGAATAAACCATCTTTGAAAACAGAAATTCTATTATTATCAATAGTGTGAATAAATCCAAGATTCAACATACTAGAAAAGGAAATAACACCCCTAACAATTGTAGGTGCATAATGACAATCATTTAAACTCAATACTAAACCCGAAGGTAAAACTAGATTAAATGTTCCTATAGCTTCAACCGCTGCTTGTGCGCCATTGCCCACTTGCAGGAATTGTTCCCCATAGGTAAGCTTCCTTTCCAACTCAAATCCCTACAGGGTATTATAAATGTTAATACCACATCCCGTATCATATACCCATGAATTTGATTTGTATGTAAGATTAAATAACTCTATCATAAATAAGTTACCTGAAGATGCTGCAGCACTAAACTCAGCCTTCTTCTTTATTTCTAGCAACTCTTCGAGATAAAGAGGGCAGTTCTGCTTCCAGTGACCACTTGTTTTGCAATGGTGACAAGTCTCATCCTTTTGAGATTGACTCTTCTTGACAAAGTTCTGCTTAGATTTAGAATAAGTCGCAACTGGTTTGCCCTTATCACCCTTGCCTTTGCCTTTCTTGTTGTTCTTGTGTGGTTTTGGCTTACTCACTCTACCCTTTTATACATAAAGCACAGGAGTAGAAGTAGATGTACTTGCCTTGTCTTTAAGACCCTTTTCATAGTCAATGAGCATTGCGTGCAAGTCATTAACTATCTTCCCCGCGCAATGCATATTAAAGTTCCTAACGAAATCATTGAAGTCCCTATTAAGAGACCTATTGATTAGGTTAATCACCATATCATTGTCGTAGGGTTTCCCTAGTGCGATGAGCTGTTCCATGTAACCCTTCATCTCTTGATAATGTGCACTAACGGGTTTCCCAGGGGCTTGCTTACAACTGTGCAAAGCATCTACCAAGTCGTAGATCTCCACAGCTTGAGGCTTCTCATACATTGCCTTGAGCTCTTCAAGCATTTGATTAGGAGCAAATAACTCAAATTTCCTTTGCAATAAAGGAGCCATTTTTCTAAGCATTAAACAAGCCACATCATTGTGCTTTTTAACCTCTGCCTCATAATTCAGTCTTTCAACTGGAGTAGCATTAGGGCCAAGGGGCGCAGGAAATGCCCTGGTCAAGTAATCAGAAGTACCCGCTACTCTCAAAACAATTCTCAATGAGCGGTACCAATCGTTGAAGTTTGGGCTAGTTAGTTCCCGACGTTCAAGATAAGTCTTGAAGGCAGAACTCAACGTGTTGTTATCGGGTTGAGCCATTTCTACAGAAATAAGTTCAAAATATTAGTATTTTCAATAATACCATTCAAGAAAATAAAATTACCTCGGTAATAAAATCATAGTATTTTCCTTGAAAACTAGAATCCACATTGACATAAACTTATCACATCAGTTGATCTGCTAGTGATAAATGTACTCAACATGGTAACTTGTCGAACAATAATTGACAAACGAATTTGCAATTACTAGATATTTTTAAGGATTTACGTTTCCAAAAGTCATTTTGCATCGTAAACATGTTTCATCACTACTTTATGCATTAGGTTTCCAAATCTTACTAAGCAACTCAATCAAGTCGACTAATCTAAAGAGCGCAAAACATTCATGCGAATTCTCATTCTATGAACGTTTTCTTTCTATCACAACATCGTCCAAATCTCATATGACGACAATTGTAACTTCAAGTGTTCGTCAATTAGATGGCATATGACTTAAATTTTAGGGTATAGATTTTTGGTGTCAAAAATCATGTATGGAGAAGCATGCATACATCTCCATATCATAAGTTTAATAAAAACTTTCAGTAAACTTTTTGGTGAGTCTAAAATTTCACCATATATTGCAAGTTGAGGTATTGGTTAAACCAATTAAAGATCTTACCCACAATAATTCACGCCTTACGTTCCTAGAACTTGGCTAAAGCACAAAAGCAATAACCTTATTCATTGTGTTTCGGAAGTGAATTTGCGGTAAATCAACCTTAAGATATAATGCTAATGATAATTGTAGGTAATTTCAATTTGACGCACAGGCGAGCCAGGAATTTGGTCAGCAACTAATGGCATAACACCTCTTTCCTTAACCGGGTACATGACCAACGGTGCGTTAAACTCACTTTATAGTTTGTCAAAAGGAGTAGGCCGTTAAATTATCATTGCAAATTATCAATCAACGCAATTCTATGTAATTTAGATCTCAAAACAATTCATTAATTTTTATATGATTTAGTCCATATTAACTTTTCTTGAAAAAATTTACCCTTGTTTACAACATACAATTAATATAAAACGAATGAAAACAAGTTGGTACAAAAAAAAAATCAAATAGCCACATGCATAACAATTTATTCAAAGAACATAAAATCTAGGGTTTTTTTAAACATATAAAAGTCTTCCCTAATTTTAAAACTTTGAATCAAATAAGCAAATAGCATATAAAATCATATGATCCGTGAAAAAACATGCATGTTCATCATAGATCTCCCACATAATCTTAACAATTAAATTCTCTCTTCGAATCGTAACCATACATGACATAACAATTAATTCATGCAAACATCTAAAGATAATCATCATGTAATTTTTAGGGTTTCAAAAAAAATATTTAAAAAAAAATCGGCTAGACCGACTTTAATAAATAAAAAACAAAACCCTAGTTTTTGGTGAAAACCTAAAAACAACATATGATTTTAACTCAAATCAATATTAGTTAAAAAAAAACTTTAGATTCCGATAATTATAACATGTTAAAACGGCTCTCGATGTCACTCAAGGTTTATAAAGCTCATAACAATTACACAAAACCCTAAATAAGATCAAAGCACACATAGCAGAAGTGATTTAACAAGATCATAATTAATAACACATTCATAATTAATCGAGTTAGGGTTACATACCTTTTATCTAGAGCAAATCCACAAGAACACCACCAAATCGCCAATTAGGGCTTATACAAAAAATACCAAGATATAGTTTATAGTGAAACTATATTACGCTCTTGTACACACGTAATGCAACGGATCAATCGTGAGTCTAGCACTAATAAACCGGAGCTTCAACACTTGTGGAATATAGCTAATAACCAATAACCAAAAAAACAAACCGAAACCTTAAAAGGGGTGTTTGTTGCGATCGGTTATAGAGAGACAAAAGAGAAGGGATGGAAAAATTATGAAGGCTTTGAGGGTATTTATAGGATTAGTAAACTTGTTCTCTAAGTCCTAATCAAATTAGTAAACAAATCCTCTCCCTTTGGGCCTTGTATACCCGGCGGTGGACACCCCTATGGGTGTCTTCCAGAACCTTCTAATTTTCCAATGTATTCCATAAAGCTCGTTATACTTAACTTTTAATTAACGATCGTTTAAGTTAAGCTCGGTTTATATTTAATAAATATAATAAATACATTTATTAAAATAATTAATCCTTTACGTATTGTGTGCAATCCCGTAATCCCGAGTTCGATCCTATCACACGACTATTTATATTAATGTCCATAAACTTTCAGTCAATAACAAGATATATCATGAATTTGGATATTCGAAATTTACGATGATGTTTTTATGTTATACCCATTAGTTTGGCTAAGTTTTTATATTTCGGATATCCGAATTTTTGAATAAAATTTTTGTATCCACGAGTATCCAAAATTTCGGAATAAGAAGTATTTACGTAATACAAAAATTGGGACCGGGTTTATTTGAAAAGAACCTTATCCAAGTTAATGTTATACCCATATTTAGCTAATTTTTTACATTTCAGATATATGAAACTTATATTACAATACAAACACCCATTGGATTCTCGTCAACCCCCTCGAACCCCCCTAAGTCCATCTCGGGAAACAATGGAATTTTTCCAGAAATATAAACACTTTTTAGGAACCCAGACGTTTTGCTTGATGGGAACTTTATCAATTATATGTTGTCTCACAACAAAAACACCTATAATGTAGTAGAAGATCTAAATTGCAAAACAGTGAAAATGATTACTACAAAGTGGGAGTGGAACTTCTGGTAGAAATATTGCTATGTATATAGGGTAGATTAATATAAATATCTAACTATGTCACATTTCATTTTATAGATGTGCTTCTGAGGTGGAACATTATTTCATGAATCATGGCAACATGAAAACTCTTGGTATAAAATGTGTAAGCTGTGGACATCAGTAAAAAAACTAGTGGTGTTGTTTGCCCTTTGAGCATGGTGAAGGATGAAAATACAAATGGTTATCGAGAAGTATTTATGTACCACAAAATTAGGACTGGTTTTATTTGGAAAAAACCTTAGCTAAGTTTATGTTATACCTATATTTTAGCTGTTGGAAATACGTTTTTACGTATTTAGAAAGGATCGGTCACTCCAATGATATATTCAAATATTGGGCTCGTGATCCAATATGTAATCAATATAGTCTATATAGCCCACATGGAGGGTGGGCTATATATATACCCCATCCTAGCATGTTAGGAGGAGTTGCTCATTTGTTCTTTCTCACATTTCATGAATAAACATTTCTTTCTCTAATCCTCTCCTTTCTCTCTCTAGCTTTCTCTCTCTAATTCTTCCTTCTCCATCTCTATCTTTAGATAAATACAAACACATCTACAATCCTAAGAATATATGTACCTACAATTGGTATCAAGAGCTATGGTTGCATCTTAGGATTTACGTGTTTTGATCTATTGATTTGGTGGTCAAAACTTTTTTCTTTTGGTTCCAAATCTGGTATAACCTTTGATCTATTGATTTGGTATAACTTTTTTTCTTACTTTTGAATTCTATTTTAACAAAACATAAGTCTCGATTTGAGATTTTTTTGTCACAAAAGTCTTTTATCAGTTTCTTCTAATACTTTTTATCAAGTTTTGTCTGAATATGTGTATTTGTTGTTGTCTACAGTCTCAAAAATATCAGTATTTTATAAGTTTTTTTATTTTCTGAAAAGATTCTCCTCTGTTCTTTTTTATCAAGTTTAGTATCGGAAAAGGGTTTTTTCCGACGGTTACAAGTCTTGATTTATTCCGATGCATTCATTTTTGTCATATTCCGATAGAAAGTTGTCTCATTCCGACACTCATTCCGATACCACTTTCTGACTGCTTGTATTCCGATGGTTGTATAAATTCCGATGGTTTGATTCCGATACGCATTCCGATGGTCTGTGACATTCCGATGGTTTTTTGATATAACAAATATTGACTTTTATTCAACTATTGCGATATAATAAAGACCATTGACCACATAAAACTCGACTCGACCCTAACCACAACTTTGTCTCAAAACTGATAAATCAACAACCCACAAGACTCGACTAGGCAACCAACCCGACTCCAATACAGACTCATAACGAAACACAGTTTCAAAGAGACTCAATAAGACTCGACCCATCCAACCAAGACTCATAAACAACCATCCTCGATCAAAGACTCAAAACCAAAACAAAACATTGCAATTAAACCTACCCGAGACCACATAGAATTCTATCAGCAATTTTCCTCTTTGCAGCAACAATCTCCTTCTTTATCCCACCATCATTAGGTTCCAAGACCAGTGCTTTCTTGAAACTTTTGACTGCAGAATCGATGTCCTAGAGTTCCATACAAGCCTGGCCTTGACGGTACAGAGCTTTCACGTTATCATCAATTTCACGAAGTGTAAAGTCTGCATCCAACAGTGATCCTTTTAAGTCTCTCAGTTTCAACTTGCAAGCAGAACTGTTTGTGAATATCTGAGACTTAGTTTTCTTTAGAGAATCTGTTTTTCCTCCATCAATATCCTCCTTCTCCCAGCAGACATCCAAGTAACGGAGAGCCTTAAGGTCTACATTTGATCTCAAATGATCTCATAGCAAGAGACAAAAGAGTCACTGTCATCGCCCAAAAAGACATTCAATTCTTTCTTTGCTTCTTCCTTGCGCCTACCATTTTTTAGCAGGATAATCACATACTCCACAAGAGTGTCGTCAGTATACGCGCCCATAAACTCCTTCAACTTATCGGAAACACGTTCCAGCAGCTTCGCAGCTCCATCAATATAAACATAATCCTAAACTTCATATCGTCATCACCACTATCCATCTAATTAATAAATATCGGCGGTCATGGCTGTGTTGGTGGTTACCGTTCGCTGTCTGTTTGGGATTTGTGTGGAGTTGTCAAGATAAGATAGGACGAAGGTTATGAGGGTACTTTACTGGTGATCAGTTTGAGACGGAGATAACAAGAAAGCTTGGTGGTTGCATCAACAGATCATTGGAAGATTGATAATCTATTAAGTTTTTGGGAAAATAGAAAGAGAAAGAAAAACAAGCGGAGATTACAATGTGGGCTGAGTCAAATGTGAGTATTTTTTAGGGTGTTTTATATCCCCACACAAAGCTTTTGTTTGGCCACGTAATTTTTAGAATTGGTTATGAGAAAGGCACGTAAAATTTTTTTGGGAGAAGAAAAATAAGGAGTTGGAGGGCGGAGAGAACTAAGAGAGGAAGGTACCACGGCGCACCATCCTCGCCGATCCCACGTGGATAGCTCGCCGCCCCTCGTCACCTTTAGTCGCCACAAACACCCCCCCCCCCCCCCCCTATTCGCCAACCAAATTTCGGGAAACCGAAATCCTTTCGGCGAGCCAAGTCAGCAAATATATCCGTTGCAACCTTTTTTCTTTTTATGTTTTCTTTTCTTTTTTTCTTTCTTCAATCTTTTTTTTTTCCTTCAATCTTTTTTTCTTCTTTTACTTTTTTCTGCAATTTTTTTCTGGATCTACTGTGTGTGTTTTTGTACCGAAAGGAGAAGAGATAAGGGAGAAGAGATAAGTATATATATTTTTTTTAATATTTTATTTATAAATTTTACCCTTAATCTTTGGGTGGTTATCATTTTTGAGTTAAATTTTTATTTTTTGAAATTTTTTAAAGTATGTTTATTTTCAGTATTTGTAATTTTTAACAATTTGTATTTTTATTTAACAATTTGTAGTTTTTATTTAAGTATTTGTAATTTTTTAACAATTTGTAATTTTTAACAATTTGTATTTTTATTTAACAATTTGTAATTTTTATTTAAATATTTGTAATTTTATTTGAGTGAAATAAATTTTAATTTGTGTGAAAATGAAAAAAATAAAAATAAAAGATAGTGGTAGGCCCAAATGAAGAGGGGTTGGGTGTGTTGTGAGTGAAGTGGTATTTTTGTTAGTTGTGTTAGTGTGATGTGGTGCTGAGTTGGCAGGTGACTAGGCAAAATTTTGAGGGGTTGGTGTGTCATGACCCCTTCCTCTCTAAGCAACCTTTAGGTTAAGTTTATGTGAGTGTGTGATTAGGGTTAAATACTTTTTACCTAATTTGTAGAATTGGTTTAGTTATGGACCGGGTTATGATAGTTATTTGATGGGCCTAACAATTTGGAACACTGCTAACCGTAACAAATGAGTAAAATGAAACATGGAAATTGATAACGGGCCTCATAACTATAAAACTTATATAGTACATATTTTATGTCAATTTTATTTTTGAACAAAATTTGTGGTATTAAGTTATACTTCGGTTATAATCGAGAAGTGTAGTGACAAAAAGTCGTGACTTATTTGATATTCCAAATTCAATTTTTTTCGAGTATACAAACTTAGAGGATTTTAATCATTGTTTTATATCACCAAACAAGAATTCAAGACGTTTTACGGTTTATTCGTTGGTGTGTAAGATATCGCAAATTCGACTTCAAGGCTTCTCCACGAATCGTCAAATCTCGTATTGGTCTTTATTAACTTTCAATGGATTTGTTGAATTCGACATTTCGAGAGGGAGAATTGCATCAAATGCAAGCCAAAACTAGGGAAAGTGGCATAACTTCATTTCGACTACTTCAGTCTCATATTGTGACCATTTCATGGCTTCAAGGAAGGAGCGAATTTGTGACGCTCTTTGGGCAAGATCGTCATATATTCATGGAATCGATGTTCATCATCTTGAACCAACTAGCAGAGCAACTCCACAATGAAGACTTTAATCACTCTGCATCGGTACTTGCATATAAGGCTCTTGTGACACAATTCACGCCTTTCCTCCAATTCAATATCGTCAAGTCTGAAAGTTCAGTGATTTGCCAGTCATTTCTTCGAAATACACATACCGAGCTTCGAGATTTCTGTGGTATAATATTGAAACTCATGACATCCGTCTCGTCTTCGATTTATGAAAGATCTCGACTTCAGCAAGCGTATGATAATGGATTGCAAGAATCTACGATGCAAGAGGAAAATGGTCATACGATTGATGCATTAGAGGCTGCTAAAGATTGCAAGGACATGGAATCAACAATTAAGCATGACATCAGCAACAAGTCAGTGAATGTTCCAGACATCTCTAATGATGACACCATTCCCATTTATGACGAAGAGCCTACACATATGGTACAATGTAATGTTGTATATGATGTCTATGTCGATGAACTACCGCATGTTGAGCATTTCGAACCTAATTATGACAAACATGGGATGGAAAAGGGTGATATTTTTACCACTTTAGATTCATCCGATTTGCGTCATAATGGGGGAGAGATTGTTCAGAATGCTATAGTACATCATGATAAATGCTTTATGGCTGCTTCGTTAACTGATTCTGATTCCAAGATTAAAAAGCTTGAAACGATTTTAGCTCAACAATCTAAAGAGCTTGAGGATGCCAAAATTGAATTTTCAAAGAAAACGAACAAATTTGAAATATATTTTGAAAAACTTGAAAAGTCAACCGTTGTTCTTGAACGAAAATTGGATCAAACTATCCTGGATTCTAAAGCTGAAAAGGATAATCTTTTGAAACAAATTAAGTTGCTTGAATCTAAGTTGGCATCCCAAGATGAATTTCTCAAAGAGAATGAGACTTTAAAAGCTCAAGTTCAAGAAAAGGTTTTTGCTATAGCTGTGTTGAAAAACGATTAAGGAAAAATAGAGGAACTAGTATGGACACTAAGCTTGAAAAACCATCAATCTTGGGGAAACCGCTTATAAATCAGTTCGTCAGACAATCGACCGTCAGAGAACCTACTGCATTTAGACCAGAGCGACCACAATCCTCGAGACCACGGTTTGCCTCCCAATTTGATTTGGTTCATCTTTCTAGACCAGTCACTCCAGCAACTAGGCCCAATGTGACCAAAACAGCTTTAGCAAGACCTAATCACATGATTGTCTCTAGTTTCTCTAAAAATACCAAGACCACGTCTAGAACTAGTTCAAATGACGTTTTGCCATAAATCTAGTCTAAGGGAAGCTAAGCAAAAGACACATGTAAGGGATAGCAATGTCAAACCTAGTCAGATGCCTTCTAGATTACCCAACACTGCTAACCGTAGCATGTCATCTCCTAGGAGCATCGACCAATCATCTAGGAATTACTCGGACATTAAATATGCTACTTGTAAAACATGTAGAAAATGTGTCTTTACGGCAAATCATGACTCTTGTGTCAAGAAATTACTTGATGAGGTGAACTCCCGTGCTAGACTTAAATCACAGTGGATAGCTAAAATCAAACCCATTGGTAAAATGTGGCGCCCCAATGGTATAACTTTCACTCTTGTAGGAAACGAGTGCCTTTTAACTAGGATAGTCTCCGATTCTACTAAGACTGCTAGGGAGTAAATTGAAAAGGATGATACATCACTTAAGCCTGAACTTAAGGTTTTCTATAAACGGAAACGTTTGCCAGCTAAGACAAGTGAATCATCTACTCAGGTTGCCTCTGGCACAAGGAAAGACAGCTGTGAACCCCCACTTGCTTCTAAAATAGATATCGCTAACCCATTTCAAAGCATGCAAATTCCTAATGAGAATGCAGGTACCAAAGTTGATGTTTCAAAAGAACGAAGCGGTCCAATCATTGTATACCGTTCAACTAAGGACACTCTCAGAGTTTGGCTATTGAAGAAGCAGATATCGGAGAAACAAGTGTCTCAGGGGATTCACGGTTAAGCTTACCAATTTACAAGGACTTATAGTCACATCACAGACTGTAACTCGTTATCAAAGAAAGGAAAGTTTATCGCCGATGATAAACTTATCCTTAGAAACGAGAAATTAATTTTTTTCTCGGACACGAGCTTACATTAAAACCATTCAACGGTTTTAAGCTCGTGTAGATTTCTCACATTCAAATCACAGTCTGTGACCCAAACTTCAGAGATAGGGAAGTTTATCTACGCAACGATAACTTACCCTTAAAACGAGAATTTAATTTTTTTCTCGGACACGAGCTATTATTAAAACTATTCAAAAGTTTTAAGCTCGTGTATATGGCTCATCGTTAAATGTCAGACGATGACCCGATCTTCAAATAGAGGAAAGTTTATCGTCGATGATAAACTTATCCTCAAAAACGAGAAATTAAATTTTCTCGGACACGAGCTTACATTTAAATTATTCATAGGTTTTAAGCTCGTGTATAAGGCTCCTCGTTAAATGACAGACGATGACCCGGATTTACAAGAAAGGGAAGTTTATCACCGATGATAAACTTATCCTCATTAACGAGAAATTAAATTTTCTCGGACACGAGCTATCATTAAAACTATTCAAAAGTTTTAAGCTCGTGTATATGGCTCATCGTTAAATGTCAGACTATGACCCGATCTTCACGTAAAGGAAAGTTTATCGCCGATCTTCACACAAAAGAAAGTTTATCGCCGATGAGCGACATTTCTAGGCACATCCATATTATCGCTCCTGAAAGACACGTCGAGAAGAATATTTTTGGATGTTGAAAGATTTTTAATTTTGTGTTTTGTTTTTATATGTTTTATATTTTTGTATTTTGCTTTTCAATGATATGTACAAGTAGATGTTTGATAGATAAATCAAGCAGACACCTTTGCCAGAATCTCCAGGTCTACTGGAGTCAAACATCTCATACCAATTTGTCTAATGAGGTACTCAAACCTATCTTTCGACAGAGCTTTCGTAAACAAGTCAGCAAGTTGGTAATCCGTTCCAACAAAGTATAGTTCAACGATCCCTCTTTCAACTTGTTCCTTTATGAAGTGGTATCTGACATCGATGTGCTTCGTACGGGAGTGCTGTATTGGATTGCAGGAGATGGCTATGGCCGACTTTGAGTCACATTACATAGGTACTTTATCATAGTGGAAGCCATAATCCGTGAGTTGTGTTCTCATCTAAGGAAGTTGAGCACAACACACAGATAGAGTCACATACTCCGTTTCGGCTGATGAAAGTGACGTGCAATCCTGCTTCTTGGAAGACCATCCCACAAGCTTATCTTGACCTAGAAATTGTGCACTACCAGAAGTACTTTTTCGTATATCAAGACACCATGCATGATCAGAATCTGAATAGGCCGTTAGAAAGAAACTGGTTTCCATCGGATACCAGAGTCCCAAATGAATGGTATTCTTAAGGTACCGAAAGATCCATTTTACCTCCTTGAGGTGCTTTTTCAGTGGGTCGTGCTTGATATCGTGCACAATAACATGTAGCATGTGAAATATCGGGTCTGCTTGTTGTCAAGTACATGAGGGAGCCGATCATAGAACGATATCTCGTTTGATCTATGACATTTCCCTCCAAGTCAGCATCTAGCGATGTGGTTGATAAAGGTGTCCCAACGGGGTCACATTAAGTCATATCGTGCTTTTTGATTATCTCTTGACAATACTTAGCTTGGTTTACAAAGATACCACTTGGGGATTGGTGAACTTGAATTCCTAGAAAGAATTTTAGTTTGCCCATCATTGACATTTCAAATTTGTTGTGCATTACTTTTTCAAACCATTTTGAAAGTTTTGGGTTTGTAGACCCGAAAATAATGTCATCACCATAAATCTGCACAAGCAAAATGTCATCCCTATATTTATAAGTGAACAGAGTTAGATCAATTGAACCTTTTGAGAAACCTTTGGATACCAGAAATTTCGAGAGCTCATCGTACCACGCCCTTGGAGCTTACTTGAGTCCATAAAGTGCTTTGTGGAGATGATACACCTTGTCCGGATAATGAGGATTGACGAATCCTTCCGGTTGCGTGACATAGACTTCTTCCTTCAAAAGGACCGTTAAGAAACGCCGTCTTTACGTCCATTTTGTTGGGAATTATTTGTTAAGTGTCAAGTACCGTTAGTGTATTCCAAGTACTGTTAGTGTTATGTAAGTACCGTTAGTGTTAACGCGGTACATAGTAAGTACTACTACTTATAAAGTAAGTACTGCTATGATGATTAGGACAGATATATCTTTGCATAAGATATGTCATAGTTATAGTTAGAGTATATCTTATGTGATATACCTAAATAGTTAGAATATTGATAATATATCGTCTGTGATATAGTTATCTTTATAGAATATTCTAAGGTTTCTAGGGTTCCTTACTCTATAAAAGGAACATAGGTACAATGTCTTTCATGTACCTCATACAAGTCGATTAATAAGAGAATCGAATAGTTAAAAGTAATTCTGTTCTTCTGTGCTTTATAAGTTAGATTCCGCATAACTTATTTAGTGTTAGTAAGAGTGCTCAAAGTGTTTTAGTTTGATTACAAACTATTATACTAATTCTTAACAGAATATAGATCCAACCAAAGGGATCAACACATTTGATAGACAGTGAATCCCTTATGTACAACATAAGTAAGGAAAATCCGGACCGCTTCCATACGAGCAACTGGTGCAAATGATTCGTCAAAATCAATTCCCTCTTTCTGGCCATACCCCTTAGCCACTAGCCTAGCTTTGTTCTTGATGATGGTGTTCTCTTCATCCATCTTTTTTTCCAGATCCAACGAAGATTTAATGGAATCACATCGTATGGTCTGTCAACAAGTTCCCAGACTTTAAGTCTTTCAAATTGTTGAAGTTCATCCGTCATCGACTCAATCCAAGCAGGATCAGCCATGGCTTCTTTGATGTTTTTTGGTTCAGTTGTACTCACGACGAGTGCGAACATACAAACATCGCCATTAGTTTCTAATTGTCGTCTTGTACAAACAGGCTGTGAAGGGTTTCCAATTATTGGAATCAAAGGATGATCTCGGGTCCAATGATGTGTTGACGGGTGTCGTTGGTAAAACGTATGCATATTTGACGGATCAACATGGCGAGTAAAAGACTCTCGAGTTTCGTGTACCGGTGTACCGAATGGGTTGTGAAAATCGTCATCGTCAGATAATGCACCGTCTGCTTGATTTGTGTTCTCTGGAGCAATGACAGTAGTTGTGGATGTTGTAGGATCGATTGTTGAAGTGATATTACGAGGAGGTAAATCTGCAACAACCCGTGTTGAAGTAGATGACGTTGTATCCTTTTGTTGACGATGATCGGTATCATCATTCTTATCATGAGTGACAGCGGAAGACTTTGATACAACATGTTTCTCCCCGTGAAATATTCATCAAACATTGGTCCATATAACATTTTCAATTCTTCAATTGTCGTGTCCACTGTCATATATGCTCTTGGAACATTTCCTTGGACCAGCTTTGAACTTGACGGTTCATTGATGTGGTCTTGAGTTCCGAGTTCCGTGCGATTGTGCACAGAAGTCTTTTGTCTTTTGTTCAAGTGACATTTCTTGTAATTCATCAAATCTGATATGAATAGTCTCGACTATCAAATTTGTTCTCTTGTTGTACACTCTGTATCACTTAGACTGAGTTGATATCCCACTAGAATGCATGCATCACCTTTCTCTTTCATCTTATCCAGATTTTCACCATCTCGTATAATGTAACACGTACATCCAAAAACATGAAGGTGTTTGAGTGAAGGTTTGCGATTATTAATTATGTGATATGGTGTCTTTTCGTGTCTTGGAATAATTAAGGAACTGTTTTGTGTGTAACATGCGGTTGATACGGCTTCGGCCCAAAAGAATAGTGGTAGTTTTGAAGCGGATAATAATGTTCGAGCAGCCTCAACTAAAGGACGGTTTCGTCTTTCAACAACGCCGTTTTGTTCAGGTGTTCTAGCAATAGATCTTTCGTGTTCAATCCCTTCGGCTTCAAAATAATTCTTCAGAGTTGAATTCAAGAATTTTGTGCCTCTGTCAGTACGTACCACTTTTACTTGAGCTTGAAGACCACGTTGTATCAGCTTAAGGAAGTTGATGAGAACTTCGGGTGTTTCATCCTTAGACCTGAGGAAGTGAGTCCAAGTGTACCTTGAGTAGTCATCGACAATTACCATAACATATTTCTTCCCATTGATGCTTTGAACACGCATGGGGCCACACAAATCTATATGAAGAAGATCTAACCGTACTTTAGAGCTTGGTGTAGTCTTTGTCTTGAAACTACTCCGTTTACCTTTACAAAGATCACAAGAAGAACAAAGATGATCTTTGATGAATTTCAAATTTGGAAGACATAGCACAATATCTTTCTTGGAAAGCAAGTTGATGGTATCAAAGTTAAGATGAGATAATCGTTGATGCCATAACCAAGTTTGAGTCGTTGAAGCTTTAGCCATGAAACAAATTGGATTTGAAGATGTGGAGTCTTGTAGTGAAATAGTGTAGAGATCAGTACCCCATGAACCGGTAATAAGTCATTCCCATCATAATCACGAACAAAACATGTCTTCTTTCTAAAGGCAACCTCCAAATCCGCATCACATAATTGACCAACCGAGAAAAGATTGTGATTGAGTCCTTCGACTTAGTAAACCCTTTTGATTGTGATATTCCCCTGAACCAAGTCTCCATATACTAGGATCGGTGCAAACTGATCATTTTCGAATCAGACCGTACCCAAGAACTTCTCCACGAAGTTAATTAGAAACTTGAGATTCCCCGTCATGTGCTTCGTGCATCCGGAGTCCAGTATGAAGAGAATTATTTTGATCACATGTAGAAGAATTAGAACACGGTGGAGAATTTGCTAAATTGGATTCCATATTAGTTGTGATTTTCGATTCATTAGTTTCCCTAGTTTCGTCACTTATAGGCACACTAACGCACGTAGTCACATTTTCTGTCCTAACCTTAGGCATCCATTTATATCCTGAAGGACATTGATTAGCAAACCACCATTTCTAAGATTTGCTGACAGACTCATATAATTCCCTAATTCTGCTTCTAGGGTTCTTAGTGGTGGAGTCTGATGCATTACTTTTCTTAGGGGGGGTTGCACCAGAATGATTCACTTTGCGTTTGGGTTTTCTAGCACTAATAGGCATCGCAGTTTGCTTCTTAGTTATAGTATCGACGCCTTTGACATTATTAGAAACACGCATAGCATGATTAGCATTAGCACACTTTCCACATTTGACACAAACATACTTAACATTCAAAGCATTCAAAGTTGAATCATTCAAATCGTCATTACACGCGATTACAGACGTTTTGTTCTTAGAAACATTGAGGGTGCGTTTAGTTGGATGGAAAACACCTTGTTTTTCACAAAATGTTTTCTAGAAAACAAAGAAAATAGAAAACGCGTTCAAATCATCATTTTCCAGAAAATATCTCTACAAAACACAAAATTCCTATTTTCCCCTTTTAAACACAAAACAAGAAAACAACTTTTTTTTGTTTTCCATGTTTTCCTTTTAACACAAAATATCTAATTTTCTCTTTATTTTTACGTTTGCGTTGGAAATTTTGCTTTTTCATCAGTATTTTACGTTTCCGCAAATATTTTACATTTTCGTCAGTATTTTTACGTTTTCGTCAGTAAATTTACGTTTTCGTCAGAAATTTTACATTTTCGTTAGTAAAATTACGTTTTCGTAAGTAATTTACGTTTTTGTCAGTAAATTTACGTTTTCATAATTATTTTAATGTTTACGTCAGAAAATTTACGTTTTCATCAGTAAACTTACGTTTTCATGAGTAAATTTACGTTTTCGTCAGCAATTTACGTTTTCGTCAGTAAATTTACGTTTTCGTCAGTATTTTTACGTTTTCGTCAATAAATTTACGTTTTCGTCAAAAATTTTACATTTTCGTTAGTAAAATTACGTTTTCGTAAGTAATTTACGTTTTTTTCAATAAATTTACGTTTTCATAATTATTTTAATGTTTAAGTCAGAAAATTTACGTTTTCATCAGTAAACTTACGTTTTCGTCAGCAATTTACGTTTGCAAACGAAAACGTAAAATTGCAAACGGAAACGTAAATTCACTGACGAAAACGTAAGTTTACTGACGCAAACGTAAATTTAGTGACAAAAACGTAAATTTACTAACGAAAACGTAAATTTACTGACGAAAACGTAAAAGTACTGGCGAAAACATAAATTTACTGACGAAAGCGTAAATTTACTGACAAAAACGTAAAATTTCGGACGAAAACGTAAAATTTACTGACGAAAACGTAAATTTACTTACGAAAACGTAAATTCACTGACGAAAATGTAAATTTACTGACGAAAATTAAATTTACTGAGGTAAACGTTAAAATAATAAAAACGTAAATACTAACGAAAACGTAAATTTACTGACGACAACGTAAATTTACTGACAAAAACGTAAATTTACTGACGAAAACGTAAAAATACTGACGAAAACCGAAATTTTCTGACCCAAACGTGAATTTACTGACGAAAATGTAAAGTTACTGACGAGAACGTAAAATTGCTGACGAAAACGTAATATTACTGATGAAAACGTAAAATTACTGACGAAAATATAAATTTAATGACGAAAACGTGAATTTACCGAAGAAAACGTAAATTCACTGACGAAAACCTAAAACAAAAACACTTGAACATGTTTTCTAGTTTTGATAAATAGAAAACACAAACACATATTTCTCTAACTAAACGCGTTTTGTAAATTTTCAAGTGTTTTGTGGAGATGGAAATCCATTCTCTTTTTCTACAAAACAAAAAATAGAAAATGATAGAAAATGTTTTCCAACTAAACGCGGCCTGAAATTCCTAGGGTGGTCTTCTACTTCCTTCATCTTCCCTTGACTTTTGTTTTGCCAAACCTTTTTATTCATTCGAGTGCTGTTAAGCTGAGGTCGGCTAACACTAGCAGTGGGGACTACTCCTGTAGTAAGAGACACACGTCTATTAGTGTTTCTAGAAGTCTGAGGTGATTGACTTTCTTTGTTGTGTGTAGGGTTAGTGGCCAATCTATACATCCCTGGTTTAATCACATTTGTGTTCTTAATGCTTTGTGATCGAATATGTGTTTTGGGAGTATTCTGTGGTAACCTATCCTTCCCATCCGTCTTGGGGGCAAACCCAGGTTTTGTAAATGCAGAATTAGAGAAAACAGATGGTTTTCCCAAGACAGAGGGACTAGTCACTTTGTGCGCATTGGGTTGTCTTACAACAGGTTTCTAAATACTAGGTTCCATAATTTTCCCACCCATCTTAGCTACGAGTTTCTTCAACTCTGCTATCGCTATTTCCATGTCTTGTAACTGAGCTTTCAACTCTTTAATTTCCAAACTCGTTTCATTCGTTTCTCGACACATTTGGGAAAGTTTTTCTTGCAATTTATTATCATGTGGAAAACTTCCTACGTCTTTTTGCAAAGCAAGTTCAAGAGAATGACAATGTTTTTGAAGGAAATCAGTTTTATGTTGAAGTAACTAAAAATCCTTTTTATCAACATTTTCTTTACGTTTTGAAAGCTCAAGTTCAAGACGCTCACATTCTTTGATCTTATCAAGATATTTGCATGCAACATCAGGATATTCATCGATATCAGCACAAGATTGAAGAGTAACACACAAAATATCTTTGGAGAGACATTCTTCTAAGAGTAGATCATATTCGTTTGAAAAATCTGATTTGTCATTTTGAAGTTCATCAATTTTTTTTCAAGAGACTCAACATATTTCAAATCATCAAACATTTCAGACCGAATCAATTTTTCAAACTCAAGAACATATTCTTTTATTATCTTCGTATTTGGTATTAAAAGTTCTTTCACAAGCACAGTTATGTCGTGAGGAATCTCTGTTTTCCACTTATCCTTTTGACGTTTTTCCCAATCGCTTTCAACAATTGATTGAACATTATCAATGTGGTGTTTAAGAAAACCAAGTGTTTTTCTACTCTTGATTTTAGAAGAATCAAGAGGCAAATAGTTAATATATTAAAAAACATTTGATTTCTTAGTGGCAAAAATTTTCTTCCATTGAATTTTATATATCATCACCATCTCGGAAATCTTCAAAAATCTTATCCACTCGTACTTATTTTTTTTCTTCTAGATCTGTGTTTTTCTGGGCAGATCTTATCTTCATCTTCAAAAAAGGATAAAAAAACAAATAGTACCATTAAACCCAGAAAAAAAAAACTGAATAAGAATTGGATTTGACCCATGAATCATAGTTCTTTCCCGAACCATGAAAGAAGAGAAAAAGAGAAAGTATTATTTTGACCAAAAATGACCATCGAACCAAGATATCGATAACAATGACCAAAAATGGATAAGATAAGACTAAGATGAAACCAGACACCATGAGACATGAGATAAAAGTAACCCAAGTGATAGATTCAAGAAACACGAGACAAAAAACAGATTTTTTAGACCATCAAATCAAACAAAAAAATGCAACGATCCAATGATTGAACCGTCGGCTCTGATGCTAATTGTGGGTTTGCTAAAAACTATGATCTGATGGTCTAGGGAGATGAAAATAGATGATTGCCATTGTTAGAGAGAAAAAGTAGATGGAGTAGGTATTTTAGTGAGATAAAGTAAATATTATAAAATGATAATGAAAAACACAAAACTCAACCCCTCCTTGAAGCCTTGGAGGGTTATTTATAGTCACATACGCCCGTAAACTATACAAAGTTTCCTAGTCTAGTCTTTGCGTATGTGACTATGATAACTTATGAGAATTCCGAAATGTCGTCACATAAAGTGAATTTCCAACAGTTTGTGTGGGTGTGTTTATGTTTGATGTGTGTGTAGTGGATGGAAAGGTTACTTTTGTGACTCTATGTGTTGATCTTGATTTAAAAGAAGTTATAGCAGATTTTGAGAAAATGAAGAAAAGGGGCGGAGGAAATGAGAAGTGGTTTATGTAGAAGATGAATCACTTTTTGACTTTTTTTAGTAGATTATAAAATAAAATAATTTTTATAAAAGGTTATTTTTGTATACATCTAAATGATATAATGAAATTAAAAAAAAGTTATGGCATCATTTTTCCATGGCTCACTGCTACCCCTGAAAATGTGATGTCATAGCATTCTGATGCCATAATTTACGTGAAAACATTTTTTAGCTATGACATCACTTTTAGGTATCCACACCACTGTATCATATGTTTTACCATGTGCTCTAATAAATATTGAAAAGATCTTTTACCATACCTCTAGTTAAGGGGGTGTTTGGCATTGCGTTTGCCACCAAATTATTTATTTATTGCGATTTCAAAATGTAAATAATCTAAAAGTAGTGTTTGGATAACCAAAGTCAAAAATCATTTTTTTTGCATTACATACTGCTGGGAAAACGCAATTACTTTTTGCATTCAAATTTACCAAATCAACCCTCATATATTGTTTCTTCCTCTTATTTCTTTTTAGCTACAATTGTGATTTTGGTGACTTGTTCCTAAAAAAATTCCCATCAATGCTATATTTTATTCTCAAATCTATTGACCATCGTGATGAACTTTATATCATTTAAGAGTTTTTAGATTATGACTTGTTGGAGTGA
The DNA here is from genome assembly GCA_025667525.1 of Glebionis coronaria. NCBI lineage: Eukaryota > Viridiplantae > Streptophyta > Magnoliopsida > Asterales > Asteraceae > Glebionis > Glebionis coronaria. The sequence goes on along the minus strand of CM046878.1, from coordinate 605,438,886 downwards.
TGATTTTGATGCGCAAACTAATTTGAGTTTTAAGGTTTGACATAGATGAATTTGAAATGGAGGGGATAAGTATTACTACCGTCGTCTTATAATAAGTGTCTACTTTGAAATTTTTTTGGCTTTCTTATTCAATTTTGATTATAAATATTTTTATTTGTGTTATATAATATTGAATCAGGAAAATCGAAAAAAGTTAAAGTAGACACTTATTATGAGACGACAGGGGTATAAGATTTTGCTGTCAGTGAAATAAATCATTTTTTTTATAGTAATATACATAGAAGCTTTTAGATTTATTCATTATTAAACTGATAAAAATTAAAATGGTCTTTATTGTCATTTTACGTATTAAAATATAAAATTATCTATTTCATAAATATTAAAAACTTATTGTAATATCAAACATTATAAGCAAACCCAAATACTAAATTTTAAAATCAAGCTATGTAATCGCTAATTATCTAATTACGCGTTTTTAAAATCAATAATCTATTTTTAATAAGTAATCCCAAACACGCTAAAAGTGGGGGAGCAAGGTCTGGGAAGTCGGGTGTTAGAGCTTTGGCACCAGATGTGTTTTGGCGCATTGTTCCCCTTCTCACACCACCGATGCTTGCGCCAACCCCACCAGCCAGCGCCATCCACTTTTTTTTTTAGTTATAAAGTGGGGTATTTGTGGGCTCACTATACCCCTTTGACACCACTTTTTCTCATACCAACCATTTACTGTAAATCTGATGCCAAAGCCCCAAAATCTTACGTGACGACTTTGACACCACCTTCTCGTGCCAACTGTCCTAATAGTTACAGTATTAAAATTAAAGTTTAAACAAGTACTTGTACGTTTTATACTCAATCTGCCAACATTTCGTAACGAGAGGTGATTTGCACACTCTCAAAAGTTATTGGCACACTCAAATTATGTGTATTATGACATTTATACCCTTAATAATTATACATTCCACTAAATGATTTAAGGGTATAAATGACAAAACATCCAACATTTGGAGTGTGCCAATAACTTTTGAGAGTGTGCAAATCACCTCTCTTTCGTAACCAAGTAGTATCTTTTTGACAAAAACACACACACATCATAACTCCACTAGTCACAAATCACCGATCCACTTCTCTCCACCAACAAACAAACACTACTATGACCTAACACCAAAACGACGTCGTAACACACCATAAACGTTCACCTGAAAAATGAACGTGAGCCATCCGTCAGTCCATCCAGTAGAATCGATAACCGAGGCAGGACGAGTAATCATAGTCAGAATGAAAGTCATTCAAGGCATGCCTGGTACAATCGGTGGATTACTTTTACGGTTTTGTCAGTTTGCTTACGCCATCGTTTCGCTTGTTGTTATGGCTACTACGGATGATTTTCCGTCTGTTACGGCTTTCTGGTGAGTTTGTTTGAGTCGTTTGTTAGGCGTAACGGACTGGATAGGGATAATGTTAATTAGATGCCAATTGTTTAGGTATATAGTTCCAATAGTTACTTGGAGATAGTATGAGGTTGTTTTATGGTTAATAGAGTGAATATCAAAAAAGTTTGAGAGTTTTACTAGTTTGTTTGAGATCGTTAAGGCGAAACGGATGCAAATTGTTTAGGTATAGAGTTTGACTGGTTATTAAGAGAATTTGAGTTATTTGTTAGGCGAAGTAGAGCGAATTAGAGAAGGTTAGAGAATTTGAGTAATTTGTTAGAGATTTGGACGCGAAACGGAGCGAATATCGAAGATGTTGCTAATTGTTTTGGTATAGAATTCGAGTAGTTAGTTGGAGATAGTAGACGTGATGTAGTTAATATCTGATCTCGTTGATTAATACTAGTTGAATGAGTGTTTATGTGGATTGCTTCTCCGGTTTTGTCATTTTGCTTACGTGATCGTTTCGCTTGTTGTTATGGCTACTACTAGTGATTTTCCGTCTGTTACGACTTTCTGGTGAGTTTGTTTGAGTCGTTTGTTAGGCGTAACGGACTGGATTGCGCGATAATGTTAATTAGATGCCAATTGTTTAGGTATATAGTTCCAATAGTTACTTGGGGATAGTGTGAGGTTATTTTTTGGTTAATAGAGTGAATATCGAAAAAGTTGGAGAGTTTTACTAGTTTGTTTGAGATCGTTAGGCAAACGGATTCCAATTGCTTAGGTATCGAGTTTAGACTAGTCATTTAGAGAATTTTAGTAATTTGTTAGGCGAAATAGAGCGAATTAGAGAAGGTTAGAGAATTTGAGTAATTTGTTTTGTTAGAGATTTGGACGCGAAACGGAGCGAATATCGAAGATGTTGCTAATTGTTTTGGTATAGAATTCGAGTAGTTAGTTGGAGATAGTAGACGTGATGTAGTTAATATCTGATCTCGTTGATTAATACTAGTTGAATGAGTGTTTATGTGGATTGCTTCTCCGGTTTTGTCATTTTGCTTACGCCATCGTTTCGCTTGTTGTTATGGCTACTACTAGTGATTTTCCGTCTGTTACGGCTTTCTGGTGAGTTTGTTTGAGTCGTTTGTTAGGCGTAACGGACTAGATAGGGATAATGTTAGTTAGATGCCAATTGTTTAGGTATATAGTTCCAATAGTTACATGGAGATAGTATGAGGTTGTTTTTTGGTTAATAGAGCGAATATCGAAAAAGTTTGAGAGTTTTACTAGTTTGTTTGAGATCGTTAAGGCGAAACGGATGCAAATTGTTTAGGTATAGAGTTTGACTGGTTATTAAGAGAATTTGAGTTATTTGTTAGGCGAAGTAGAGCGAATTAGAGAAGGTTAGAGAATTTGAGTAATTTGTTAGAGATTTGGACGCGAAACGGAGCGAATATCGAAGATGTTGCTAATTGTTTTGGTATAGAATTCGAGTAGTTAGTTGGAGATAGTATACGTGATGTAGTTAAAATATTGAGTTCGGATAGTTTGTTAGGCGAATAGAATGAATATCGAAAAGGTTACATAATTTGAGTAATTTGTTAGAGATCTTTAGGCGAAACGGAGCCAATATCGAAGATTTTGACAGTTGTTTAGGTATAGAATTCAATATACGTGATGTAGTTAAAATATTGAATTCGGATAGTTTGTTAGTCGAATAGAATGAATATCGAAAAGGTTTCAGAATTTGAGTAATTTGTTAGAGATCTTTAGGCGAAACGGAGCGAATGTCGAAGATGTTGCCAATTGTTTAGGTATAGAGTTTGACTAGTTAGTAAGAGATAGTATACGTGATGTAGTTAAAATATTCAATTTGGATAGTTTGTTAGGCGATTATCGAAAAGATTAGAGAATTTGAGTAATTTGTTTGAGATCGTTAGGCGAAAGGGAGTGGATATCGAAAATGTTGTCAATTGTTTGGGTATAGAGTTTGTGTCTGTTGCCAATTGATTATGTATATAGTTCGAAATAGCTTCAAATTAATAGTTAATCAGAGATAGTATATGATACACTAAAACTATTAAATTTTGGATAGTTTGTTAGAGATCATTAGGTGAAATTGAGTGAATGTTGAAAATGTTGCCAATTATTTAGGTATACAGTTGGAGTAGTTAGTTGGAGACAGTTAAACTAGTGATTTGGTGACTCATTTTGATCTGTTGTTGTTGAGATTATTGAGCTAGTTGTTTAATTTAATGTGTCTGTGTGTTAGTGTCTGTGTTAGTGTCTGAATTTGTTGATTTCAAATCTTCATTCTTAGGCGATTGTTAATTTCAAATCGTCATTCTTAGGCGATATTGGAAATACTAGGCAAACTCTGTGTGCCACTATGTGAAATGCATTAGTTAGATACATGTATCCACATATATTGTGATCACATTCACTTTCCGGGGGTCTTCATGGAAGTATTCTCCCTACTCTCAAGTTTACCCGAGGGTCCGTGTATGATTTGTCGACACTCCACCTCCCCCATACCTCGCTCAAACGTGAGTGGGTATTGTTAATTGTGTTGCCAATTATTTAGGTATATCTGAATAGTTAGTTAGTTAGCTATAGTTTACATGATGCAGTTAAACCAACTTATACTAGTGATTTTGCATCGATTGTTGTGTTTTGGTAAGTGATTTATTTGATTTTCCCACTACATTCTCTCTATCGCGTGAGAGATAATGTGCTACGTAGATGTATAATTGTTGTTTGTGTATTATGCCACACTGTTGAATTTAAATAGTTTGTTTGAGATCATAGTCACATGGAACGGGGATCGCTTCGGTACGGGCTGGCGGTTCGCTTTTGTCAAAATCCCGGTATGACGGCCAGGGGTGGCAATTCGGGTTCGGGTTAGCAGGTTCAATCCCAACCCACCCATTTAAATAATCGGGTCAGCTATGTCAACCCTAACCCTGTTTACACATAACCCGAACCTAACCCATTTAACCTATATATATATTTCGGTTGGTGTTAAATAGGTTACATGGGTTTGATTAGGTTAAACGGGTTTCGGGTTGACCGATTTAACAAGTTTTATATCAAAAGTAAGCACATTAAATGTGTTTACATGTTAAATGGGTTTAGGTTCGACCCGCTTAACCTAGTTAACACGTATGATAAAATATTAATCATTTTTAATATAAGGAAAAATAAAAATTAACGGGTTGTCAAATCGACCCGCTTAATTTAATTTCAACCCATACCTAACCTGTTTAATAAACGGTTCAGATAGGTTGACCAAAACCTAACCCACGATTTAGTATACTCAACCCGAACCTGCTAATTTTCGTGCCGGTTTTAGGTCAGTTTCGTGTCTGGTCAGAAATTGCCACCCCTAGACGGGGTAGGCCCATTCCGGTTCGCTTCGGTGTACCATATATTTTGGTTCGGTGTACCAGATACTTTGTACGCCATGGTACGGCGTACAAAATAATAATATTGTTTAGTTTCATATATATTTATACATTTACAAGTCATAACTTATAATTAAACTTCAATAATATATTAATAGGCTTGCGAATGCAGCATAGAAAGATAAAACATTTCAGTCAATTTAATACTTAATGATGAAGGGAAAACATAATTGAAGGAAAAAACATTTTGCAAAAAGTTCAAACATAGAAGGAATCATATGATTTTATTCCTTATCAAGATTTTCCCACTGCATGTCTTCTAATGTCGAAGTCGGGTCTTCTAAGTTAGTGCTTTCGGAATTGATGTCTCATTTCTTTAGTGGTCATTGTTTGTAAGAATCTGAAAACCTAGATAGTAAACGAATATTTGAATGTATGAAACCAATTTGTGAGCCCTTTTGTTGTTCAACCGGTTCCTCTTCACGCGCTATGAATATAAGAGTTAAGTGCTCCCGTTTTTATTGGGTGTGATAAAACCTTTTTGGCTACATCAGCTAATATTCCGGAGTTTTAGAACCATAATTTTACCACCAATCAACCGCGTCCATTGTTATAACATCCATTATAGCACCAGGTAAAGCAAAGAGACCTTTTTTCATGGTAAATGTTGCGAATTGGTTTCGCAAAAGTTTATCTTCTTTATTTTCTGCAATTCTTTTAAAAGCATCTATTACACCCGTCATAACTTCTTTGTCGAGGTTAGGAGCTGATAATGCAAAGCCCAAGCAATGTAATGGGCTTGTCATTTTCTCCCATCTAGCCAAGATAATCTTTTTAACCTCGGGGTAAAAGCAACCATACAAATCGTCTTTCATCACATCCTTAATTTCACCTTACATTTTATACATTTTTTTCATAAATTTAACCCATCCTTGGCCCATCGCAATCACAAAATTTAATCAACAAGAAAATTGGCTTAGTTATAGCAAGAATATGATCAACATCAATCCAAAATGATTCACTTCGGATAGTTTGAACAACTCCATTTTTTTTTGTGTTTTCATCTCCTTGTTTAGCCCATTCTCTCCATGAGTTAAGCACAACTGTAGTAGCTAGAGCTTCTCTACAATCTTTTAACCTTTTTAAAAGAATGCAGTGAGACGCAAATCTTGTGTTTGCTACTTTCAAAAGCTCAAGCTATGAGTTATCTCTAAAAATTGCTATGGCCGACTTTGATAAAAATTGCTAAAGCATGAGTGATTTAAAAAATACATCACAACCATTTTTCCTCTGCTATACACATTCTCCAACCAATTAAACTCTTTTGCTAAGTCTTTTAAAATCAAATTTAGAGTGCGTACTCAACAAGGAGACCAGAAGATGTGTTTATATACCATTTCAATCTCTTTTCCCGCTGCCTCATGACTTGGCCCTATCTCTTCAATAGCTCCCAACAAATAGTTTGCAATTGCTTCTCCTGTTTTTTCCATCCCGGAAAAGTCCTTGGCGTGCATAAAAGTTGCACCATGACTGTTTACAGCAAGAACTTTGATCAATGTTTCATGTTTCACATTGGACCAACCATCAGATTCAATAGAAACACCTGTGTAAACGATGTGTCTTTGATTGATGTCAAATCTTTTTCAATGTTACGTGCACAGTCATCTAGCAATACAGTTCTTGCTTTCTCACTTGAAGGCGCCCTAAATTGAAGATTACGCAAAACATTGAACGGTATCCCATTTGCACATGAACCCTGCATGATCTTTAGATCAACCGCGTGTCTCCATTAAACCAAAAGATTGTTTAATTGTTTTTTTACAAGAACATGAATTATGCTTTTTTGATATGACAAAATTTTTTAACGATTTTGAGACTCTTTTTCTGTGTTTTGTACCTTCAACAACTTTTCCCGATCAGCACATATAGCGGGAAACCTTTTATTAATATCAGCTTTCTCCAAAAAAGTAAGAGCTCGTGTATTTCATGTTGCAATAGTTACACACCCAAACTTTTGCACCCCGTGGATTTTAGAGCCAACAATAGTGACTTCAACAAGCAAAGGTTTAGCTCGTTTTTGCGTGATGATGGTTGTGTTTGAGATTGTGTTTCGATTTGAGTCATACTTTCATCAAGCAAAGGTGCATCTTTAACAAGATCATAGAACTGTGGAGTCATGCTTTTCTAACGTTCATCTAGAGTTCGTTTGGATCTGAATAACATATAGGTTATTGCCTAATTCATCACATATAGAATCTCAAGCATAGTCACAGGGATCGCCATATCTTCACATCATTAAAAAAAAACACCCATATCTTCAATATGACATTTGGTCAAAAAAGAACTCTAGATGAACGTGAGAAAAGCATGACTTAAGAGTTCTATGATCTTGTTGAAGATGCACCTTTGCTTGATGAAAGTATGACTCAAATCGAAACACAATCTCAAACATAGCCATCATCACACAAAGAGGATGTTAAACCTTTGCTTGATGAAGTCACTATTGTTGGCTCTAAAATCCAGGGGGTGCAAAAGTTTGGGTGTGTAACTATTGCAACATGAAGTACACGAGCTCTTAGTTAGGGTAGAAAGCTGATATTAAAAGGTGTCCCGCTATACTTGCTGATCGGGAAAAGTACCTTAAGTTGTTGCAGAAGGTACAAAACGCAGAAAAAGAGGGAGTCAAAATCATTAAAAAATTCTGTCATATCGAAAAAGCATAATAATGTTCTTGTAAAAAACCAATCAAACAATCTTTTGGTTTAATGGAGAGACATGTTGTTGATTTAAAGATCATTCCTATGTGCAAATGGGTTACCTTAAGTTGTTCAAACTATACAAAGTGAATCATTTTGTGTTGATGTTGATCATGTTTTTGCTATAACTAAGTCAATTTTCTTGTTGATTAAATTCTATGATAGAGATGGGCTAAGGATGGGTGAAATTTATGAAAGAACTGATAACATGTTAAGGTGAAATTAAGGATGTGATGAAAGACAGTTTATATGGTTGCTTTTACCCCGAGGTTAAGAAGATTATCTTGGCTAGATGGGAGAAAATGACAATCCCATTACATTGCTTGGGCTTTGCGTCCAAGATTTTATGATACTCGTTATATTGAAACATTACCACATCGTGGAATTAAAACAAGGGCTTCTAACCTCGACAAAGAAATTATGACGGGTGTAATAGATGCTTTTAAAAGAATCGCAGAACATAAACTTTTGCGAAACCAATTCGCAACATTTACCATGAAAAAAGGTCTCTTTGCTTTACCTGGTGCTATGATGGATGCTGTAACAATGGACGCGGTTGATTGGTGGTCAACTTATGGTTCTGAAACTCCCGGATATTAGCTGATGTTCTTATATTCACAGCGTGAAGAGGAACCGCTTGAACAACAAAAGGGCTGACAAATTGGTTTACATACATTCAAATATTCGTCTACTATCCAGGTTTTCATTCTTATAAACAAGGACCACTAAAGAAATGGAACATGAATCCCGAAAGCACTAACTTAGAAGGCCCGACTTCGACATTAGAAGAAATGCCGTGGGAAAATCTTGATGAGGAATAAAATCATATGATTCCTTCTATGTTTGAACTTTTTGCAAAATGTTTTTTCCTTCAATTATGTTTTCCCTTCATCATTTAGTATTAAATCGACTGAAATGTTTTATCTTATATGGTGCATTGGCAAGCCTATTAATATATCATTGAAGTTTAATTATAAGTTATGACTTGTAATGTATAAATATAAATGAAACTAAACAATATTATTATTGTGCATGTCATACGAAAGTATTTGGTACACCGAACCGAAATATATGGTACACCGGAATGAGCTTACCCCCGTTGTACCGGATTTTGAGAAATAGTGAACCGCGATCCCGTACCGGAGCGATCCCCGTTCCATGTGACTTATGGTTAGAGGGGTAATAGTCGTTGTAGTAGAATTATATGTTGCTGATCATTTAGTTGTTGAATTTGTATAGTTTTGGAGATTGTGTACGTGTGCCAATTAAATTAGGTGGGATGGAATCTATATATCGAAATTGTGTTTGCAAAGATATCTTAGTTGAATAGTTTCTGGTATACAAGGAGTGTGATGTCTATTGTTTAGGTATTGAATTGCACTTGCTAGTTGAATTGTATCGTCTAGGTTAGCGTGTGTGTGAAAATGTGGTAGTTAGATAAGTGGCATTGTGTTTCTTTAAGTTATGTGATGAATTGAATAATGTGTTTTGTGTGTGGGAAGATATGTTATTTAGATATATACTTGCTCTGGTAGGAGGCTTGTGCTGAAATTTGTTTCGCTACTGAAATTGGATAGGTAAGAGTTTTGTCTGTGTTAAATGGAATGGTAAGCTTGATCCTGCTATGATTGAGTGAAATTGGAAATTCAATGTTACTTGAGGAACGGTAGACTTGATCCTTGTTAGCTGTTACTACATGACCCCGCAAAAATACTGTAAATGACAATTTGTTTAGAGAACTATTACTACATATTATTCCCCCGTAGTGGTGAGGTATATAAAAATTGTACATTGCTAATTTGTATGAATGGTGTAGTAGGATGTTAAACAACAAAATTAGCAACCGATGTTGTGGTTTCATTGCTATCTTGTATGTGTGTATCCCTCCCCCTCTTTCAGAACTTTATTTATATACATGATGGATGCTCTAACTTTTGAGGAACTTTGTGATTATATACTGTAATTGATAAGATGCACGTTTTGGCATTTGATTTAGTGAGTTTGCCACAAGGAAAGTTTTAAACAATTGTAATACCGGACATAAGTAACACATCCATAGATGCACCGGATGGAATGATGCATAGATTATTATTATAACTAATGGATGCAGGAAAACGTGACAGTTTTTTTACGACCATGTACCATATGCGTGTGTGGGGTTCATAAGATATAAAGTAGTGTTGTAGGCAGGATTCAGTTGGGCATTTGACCCAAATTACCAGGGTATAAAATGAGCATTTGAGTTCACATCCAAGCATAAAAAAAAGCTTATTTATAATGCTATTTCTGGAGATCAAATACATAAAACTGAGGTCACGGCAAAGCATAACATATGTTTTTTCAAGAAATTCTTACACCAACTTTTTATTTCCGCATGAATTTAGGTAATTAAACATTTTATGCTTGATGACAAACATTAACGAAAGCTTATGATTGTTTGCCATCCCAGCTACCTTGTTGCTGCTGTTGGCTTGCAGAGTGTGTGGAGCCTGTCACTTGCCATTCTTGACATTCATGCCCTTTTGGTTGGACGTACCCTGCAGAATTATAGAGTTGTCAGTCTCTTTTCTATTGGTGACGGGGTAAGATAACTGCCTGCTTTATTAATTTTAGTATCAAGTTAGATTGATAGTCTCATGTGTTCACCCCTAATTTAAGCATGCTTCAGACAGTTTCATTGAATTCTAAGTTGGGCAAAAAGTATGGTATTACAGTTGCTTAATCTTTATGCATCCAAGAACATTTCTCTGCTCTTAAGTTTTGGTCCCGTCAATACGAGATATAGTTTTTAATGCTATTGAATTTTCTAGGTTTGTTTGCTTTTGTAGCCGGGTTAGCAGCTCAAAAAGTCCATTGTTTCACATTTATGTTTAGGTCAGGATATGCTTAAGAAGTCCCATGAGATGTCGGTCTTGGCAGTGGGTTATAATTTTGAGGTTGTATGCTTAAAAGATTAACTTTTGTTCCTTCGGTGCAAGCTAATCATCCCCCTCCCATGAGATGTCTGATAATCAAGTCGATTGGATGGGTTGGGTAACGAGTCGAAACAAGTACGCTTTTGGGCAGGTCGATGGGTTAGTCAGTTTGGCCCATCTGCAAACATTTTCTTTGATCCATTTTTCAGCTTTATAATCATAAAATGTGTTGATTGTGATAACAAAAACTCTTGCTACAATAGAAATCTAACTTCTTAAAACAATTTACAGCATGCGTTAATTGTAAGACGCGCTTAATCTTGATAACTATATGTCTATATCTATATTGCTATAATAAAACTACTCCGTAACTTCTTACTGTATTAAATAAAGCAATTTATGAGGGTGCATGTATTGGAATAGTTATAGGTAATTCGATTAGAACTGCCACCTCCAATAATATTAATTGTATTTTTCATATTACTCATATTAGGTCAATTATACCCTTATTTTTCTTTTATTGCAGGTTACTTCGACTCTTACATTTGCAGCCGCGTGCGCATCGGCTGGTATCACAGTGCTTATAGGCAATGATCTTGGTCTATGTTCTCAAAATCACTGCAAGCAGTTTGAAACTGCTACTGCTATGGCTTTCCTTAGCTGGTTTACCGCCTTACCCTCATTTCTTCTCAACTTCTGGTCGTTGTCATCCCGGTAAAGCAACATCACTAGTTATGCCAAATATTATCCCCCCGGGTGGTGAAACATAAACCCATCCACTTTTCCAGTCTTTTTTCCTGTGTAGTTTTTTTTAGGTTCGTGTGGTGGCTTACAAAGATGAAGGAAAACATAAAACCGTATGGATGTCATGGCCTAATCTATGTATATATGCGTGTTTAGTTTGTTGATTGGTTCAGGTGCAACTTGGTTGTCTGTGTATTCGAATGCAACTGTTGAAAGCTTGCATTGCGATTCGTGTTCTTAACAGTTGATAAAAATGAAATGGTATGGATTTTGTTGCTATTCCCGTGTTGCAACATATGGTACATAAAGTTTGCGTAGCAATTCCTTTTTAGTCGTATTGCTTAGATTAAAATGCTGTGTTTCCGAGTTGTTTTGCCATTTCCTTTTGAAAAACTATACTCAAACACTCGTTTTAGAGAGAAACTATATTAAATGTGTTCTTAAGTTAAAGTTTAGAGAGCTTGGCGTAACAGAATAAAAAACCTTTGTACTTTGATACGTGTTCTTGACAATGAGAGAAACTATATTAAGTGTGTTCTTGAGTTAAAGATTAAACAAGAGGAACTAACAAAATATGAAAGAGCAACTAAACTTCCTTCAAGGTACTTAAACTTCCTTCGTCGCTTTTCATCCAAATATAAGCTCAAACTTATAGCTTAAAATACAATGAGCAGACAATGAACATAAGTAACTATTGTGAAAGTGAAAACATGAAGCCAACAAATCACTTCATACAAAAAAAGTGTCTGTATTGTAGCGACTATGTATGAGTACGAGATACAAGTGTCATGTTTGTTATGTAAGCTAAATAAACTAAACTTTTTGACTGGTTATTCTCATGGGTTCTGTACTGAATACAAAAATAGCACTACAACAACAGAAAAAGAAAGCCGCAAAACACAGATACAGTATTACAAGATGGAGGGAGATGATCACCATGAAAAAGGGCTTGCTCCCACCAAAAATATTTCATTTTCCACGTCTTTGATCCACTGGCACACACGGTTGCATATCCGTATTGCCACTGCCTGCAATGTTGTGTGTCGCAGAACGATAAATGTTATCTAATGTGTTATCAATGGTTTGAGCTCTAACTTTCGATATATATATAAAGGAACAGCAATTAAAGATGCAGGTCCAGTTCACATTGTATTTCAGTTGTGTGTGTGTGTGTATGAATGAGCTTAATAGAGAAATAAACCTTGTCTGCAAGTGGATCAAAGGCTGCATAAAGTTCAAAATCCGGCGTAACCCAGCACAATAGAACTGCAAGAATTTTAAACAACTTTGATTTAGCTAGAGATCTGACTCGGTAGATAAAAAGCAAGAAGCCTTCAAAAGAAGATTCACACATGTAGCGACAAACTAAAAAGAAGTGTTATCACAAAAATATAAATACTCAAAAGATGCAATCGACCATCATCTCTCGTGTGTGTTAGAGATCAAGGGAATAACAAAAACATAGCAGCTGAAGATTAGAATATTTACCATAATTTTCATCCCTTCTGAACTGGGTTTTATGGGGGCCTACCCCTTTATCATGCATGGAAGTGTACAGTCTCTGGTACGCCCTATACAATCTGCAAAAAGCGGCTTTGTTATATTATATATTCAGTAAAAGAGCAATTTTAATGGAAGCTGCCATGTATTTAACCCAATGACCTTTTCTGCTGTGGGGCCCCACTGATTGGTGATGCAAACTCAGAAGATACATACTGATCCAGATAGATACTACGATACATAAAGTGCCAAAGGCCAGCTGGGCCACCTATATCTATAATCGTCTCATGCGGTCTCTCTTGAGAATCAGCTGCTAGTTTTCTCTGATTCAAATGGAACAACGACGTTGAACGGGCCGATGGGTCAACAGGTAAATCGCTAATACGCAAGCCACCTTCTGATAAGGATCTTTGAACTTCGTTAAGTACGTTTGATTTTGAAAGGACCGTCTCGATACGAATCCTGTGAAAAATGATTGGAGCGTCTTAAAAAAGATGCATAAAGGAAACTAATCAACCCATTGTAAAATTAAAACAGCCCTGTAAACAAACAAACCAAAAAAGATATACCTGCATTCTTTAAGATGAAAAAAAGCCTGTGAACTCGTAGTGAGCAACGTCAAGTACGTATCAACCTGCATCACACATATTGTTGCAATCAGATCATCTCCCATATAGTTTAATAGGTGAAAACATTGCAAAAACTATTAGAACTTAACAAATCACGAAATTACATTCTCAAATGAACCACAACCGTTGAACACTCACAAATTCAGCTAAGTAAGAATTTTTTATTTTTGTGAGAATAAATCTAACAAAGCTATAATTCACTCACGTCAAGATAATGAACATAAGCATATAGAAATGCCATGGGGTTGTATCTTGGCAAACATATTGGCGAAAACGATTCAGACGTCCTGCATCAACATAAGATTGGGATATCAGCAACTAAACATAGGAACAAAACAGATTATAGTCTTCTTCAGTTATAATACGAACACTATTCTTGTTACGTTATAGCTCACAAAGACTTTCAATTGTTCATTCTAGAAAAGATTACAGGCATGCCATACTATGAATAACGCACTTGCCTAAAAGATTCAGATGACATGATGAAATTAGCAAGCAGTAGCATATCATCAGGATGAAGTGATGATTTCTGCAAGCCAACAAGACTGACAACCTGCATATTAGTTCTAATATTAAAAACTGTATATCACGCACAATGAGGAGACATAATTGTTGAGGTAAAAGGTAGTGGCTGTAAAAACCTTATCTTTGCACATCAATATTGCGAAAAGGACACCTGAATCAGCAACATCTTGCAAGATAGCACCCGCAGCTTGCCTTGTAGGATAGGCAAGGGGAAGACAAGTGTATGCATGAAGAAAAGTAGCAGGGTTCCTGATACAAGATCAAGTAAGATTATGGGAGACGGATACTACTTTTACATACATAGACCTCAAAATTATAGTAATTTAGTTTTAGTAAGGATGTGGATCAAAAAAAAAAAAAAAAACATACCAGCTGAAAGAGTGGATGATAGAAGAAAAAACGGATTCCGTTCCTCCAAGCAAAGGAGTCATGTCAAATTTTGAATTCTTCTCGAAACATCTATCAATAGATCTTGTGAGGATAAGTATCATCTGCAGTCATATAAATGGTATAACGAACATAATAATCAATAAGCCGCATAATCCAAATTCAATAAGCTGAATAGTAAACCCAAAACTATGACATATTTTTCAGGCAAACCATTCTGTTGTTAAGTAATTTACCTGACCATAAAGAAGCTCAAGTTGCCCACGTAGTGATTCGTAAGGCTCTTCTGTGCAGCTAATGCAAACCAAATAAATTGGTCCTTTAACAAGAAAAACGACCAGGTGTTTTCCTGCCCTGACCAACTTGACACGGTCTCCCCTGAAAGAGATCGATATAGACTATTGATAACAGGATTTATCTTACAAAAAAACCAAAAGACAGATGTGTAATGAATATAACCTGTAGTTACATAGCTAATAGATGATATAACAAATTTACCCATTTTCCACAAAAGAAATGATGGCTTGCAAAGTCGCTGAAAATCCTGCTAGCTTATGCTCATCTCCGTATCTAAAAAGCAATTTAAAAGAGAACTATGTATTAAACACAATTCTATTCATGATGCGAACAATAACACATTTACCCCGTATTTTAATTCATATTGGGATTTCTGTTAGACATCAATACTTCCTGGGTTCCTTCTTTAATTAAATATTTTTTTGTTCCCAATCAAAAATACGTTCATTTGCTTCTTTCCTAGTTTATATAAGAACATTGGTCGTCTAAGCAAAATGAGTTATAAGGTTATGTCATATTATAAGCAGTTGTAAACTTCTGTCGTATACAAAAGCATAACGAGCAAAGACTCTGGAATGGACATGCTGGGGCTTCTACAATAACTTGGGGCAGTGTCGGTACACTTGGGCCACGTAACCTTACTATTGCTATAACTGACGTACTAGATGTTCACTTATTATGCGTACATAGAATTGAATTTACAATAGCTTGTACAAATTTGGAGTTTCAGACTTAAAGCAATGAGATACTTATATGGGAATCTAATACAGGATATGGATCACTGACAACTACATAACTAATTTTCAGAGACTCATCACATAACCAATAATTTCACAGAAATATGCATCATGTATCACTGTATCAGCAAGAGCTTTTATACTAGTAACATATTAATAGGTAATAAATAGGTAGGTGAAATGCATACCTTGAATATATTGGTTTTCCAGAGTTGCTCAAAATAAAGAAATGTTTCTTCCTTTTCCTCCATGATATTGAAGCATCATCCTGCACTTTATCCATTATCAATCAAATTTAAATATACACATCAACTATCGACATATCTAATCACGAGAAAGAGAGACATGATTTAACAATCAAGAGAAAAGTATCTACATACAAGTATAACCTGTCCGACAGTCACCTAAGTAAACAGCAAAAATGTGTAACACTTATACTCAAGTTGACAACAAAAAAAAGTTTGTGACGATGTTAAAGAAAAACTTATATATTGAAATCAGCATGGAACAATTTCAGGTCTGGCTCAAATAAAACGGAATAGGACTACTTCAAAGAACTAAGAGTATGTTGTATATTATATAGTCTCATTACCCGAGTCCTAACAAAGAAATTCAAAGGAAATAAAAAAGAAGGGATGCATCATACACTATCAATCCTCATCGTAGACATCTATGATTTAAAACCCTTCAAGGGTGTTGAAGTCTTGAGTAGAGTTAAAAAAAATAATACCTCGTCATATTCTTTAACTGGGAACCACAGCATTTCAAGCTATTACTTATAGTATACAAGCCACATTTAGCCACAGCCCTAATAAACTGATCCAAGTCTTATAAGGCCCTACAGAATTCATTTATGTATGTCTAAATGCCCATGACCTTATCAATTCTGCAGGAATATTATAGCCATTACATGACTTTGAAGTCCTCTTCAAACAAGTTTTGCTACAACAATTGCAGGTATTATCTAAGGGAAATAAATATTCATTACACAGAAGGAAAAAACTAGGAGCACCTAAATAACATATTTGAATAATAACATTCCAAAGTGAAGACAAAACCATATGGATATAAAATATATGAATGCTAGAAAATTGTTAATATGTGAAGAAGCACAAGAGCACGATGTTCTACCATACATCCCCTGGCCGAGAACACAACATATAGAGGTAGTTGTTACCATGCACGATACGTTTGTATGGCAACAAGTTGCAACAAGAATTCAACATAACGAGTTGAACACTTTCAGGAGGATCTTGATTTTCAGCAAGTTTTGAAAACTATGAAAACTCGAGATACTCTTAGAATTAAGTATTAACTTATTACGATGATACAACTGGGTCGTCATGCAAAGGTATTGGGGCGTGTAGCAACATCTACTTTATATAATGTGTTTGCTGGTTAGATGGTGCTTAAAAGAGCACCGTAAACCATACTCCTTCCCAAACTACTATAATTTTCAAGCACTCAAACACCTTATATCACATTGATTTTGTCTCCACTTCACACTTAATTCCCGATATCCTAAATATATTAGTGAGGTTCTTTTATTTAATAACGCAGCTTAGTATTCCCTCATTTAATTTTAGTTTTCGTCATTTAAAAAAACGTTTAAGTTCATAAAAGGGATTTCAAAACCAAGTGGCGAGGCTTTACATTTCCTATGAAACACATAAGGTTAATGGCATTATAAACATAATCAAGTAGGTTAGGTATTTACGGTTCATACTTTAATGTCTTTTGTAACTTGTATGTTGAATGTAACTTGTGAGCATGCGGGCAAAGCGAACAATATTGTGGTGTGAGTGCGCGGGATGTTGCATGTCACCCCTTGAGATTCATTTATTTAAGTGTTTATTTGTTTGTTAATGTATATAAGTAGTGATCACAATATGATCTAAAAGCTAAATGGTAACGCTAATGCATCCTAAGTGATCATAACATATAAACGCGCATAATTAATACTACTACTAGTACTATGGGGCTGTTAGTTTCGGCTTATTAACAGGCTTACGGCTTATTTTGTTTTTGGCTTACGATTCATAAGCTCATTTTTGTGGCTAATTTTGAAACTTTTCATCCTATATAAGTTTATTATATGATAATAAGCTTATAAAAGCCTAAACGCTTCTAAATAAGCCACAACAAGCGAGCTTATGAAACATAAGCCGAAAACCAAATAAGCCATAAGCCGGCTATACAAGCCGAAACAAACACCCCCTAATAACAATACCAAAACAACACATTGCATACGTACGCAAATAAAATGATACGAACCTATCCCATACTAGGCTCGTAATCGGTCCATAAGTCCCAAGTGTAGAACTCACTCAAAAAGCTAGCTTGTTTGAGGAGGGGACACCTGGACATTATAAACCATCAACCATTCCCCTACATGGCCGAGATGTGGGATCATAACATAAAACAATATAGAAACTCCCACCTCATCGGAACGGCCTGATCATAACATATAAACGTGATTATAATATGATCTATAAGCTAAATGGCAACCTTAATGAATCCTAAGTGATCATAACATATAAACGTGCATAATTAATACTACTACTACTAATAATAATAATAAAAACTCCCACCTCATCGGAACGGCCTGATCATAACATATAAACGTGATTATAATATGATCTATAAGCTAAATGGCAACCTTAATGAATCCTAAGTGATCATAACATATAAACGTGCATAATTAATACTACTACTACTAATAATAATAATAAAAATTCCCACCTCATCGGAATGGCCTGATCATAACATATAAACGTGATTATAATATGATCTAAAAGCTAAATGGCAACCCTAATGAATCCTAAGTGATCATCACATATATACGCGCATAATTGATACTACTAACAATACAATACGTTACAAATAACATATAAAAACTCCCACCTCATCGGAATGGCATGATCATAACATATAAACGTGATTATAATACGATCTAAAAGCTAAATGGCAACCCTAATGAATCCTAAGTGATCATCACATATAAACGCGCATAATTGATACTACTAACAATACAATACATTACAAATAACATATAAAAACTCCCACCTCATCGGAACGCCGCTCACCGCGAACAAACTCCGCCCTCCCCTCCTCCCCACCACCCCCATTACCAACTTCCTTAATCCCATCCTCATCCTCCTCACTACTCTCACTCCCAATCTCCCCGGCATACCCACTACTACTAGGACTCTCCAACACCCCCCCTAAACCACCTCCACCTACTCCACCTACCTCCTCCACGTCATCATCATCATCATCATCAGCCCTCCACAAAAAAACACTCTCCCCATCGCTTGGATGGACCGGTTCGCCGCGCGATGGATCGTCGGGGAGGGCGGTGGTGAATGAGAGTGAGGAGAGCTGGTTTTCGATGGCGTCGAGTGATGTGTCGATTGAGTTGTTGGGGTTAGGGTTTGGTGATGATGGTGATGATGACGATGATGATGATGTCATATGTGTGTGTGATGATGATTAATTAGGGTTTTGAATTGGGGATTTTGAGTTCTGGAATTGGGGGAAATGTGTGTGTGTGTGTGTTAGGTAGTGATTTGAATGTTTGGTTGTGATTAACGAACGGGTCGTTGGGTCCGAATAAATGAATAATATAACCCGGTAATTTTAAAAAGGCAAAATTATGAAAAACGTTCATCGACTATTATGCTCTTCTCAAAAAACATTTTAAATTTTCTCTTTTCAGAAATAATCTATTTTTTTTTCAACAGGGTAACTGGGTGCAGAATGTGCCAAGTGTCCTCTGTTGCCCTATATCTTGGTGCAATCTGTCAGAATTGTCTTATTTTTTGGACACTTGTGAAAATCTGAACGGTTGTTGCTCTATATTCTTTGTTATCCTGAACCGTATCAAGAAAAACATGTTTTTTGGACTCAATCGAGAATTGCTCAAAACTGAAGGACTCTTTTAATAATTAACCCTTTTAAAAAGTGGTGTTTAGTTAGGCTACCCACAACGGTTGCATATTTTCTCGGTCGTGACCGAGTCGTGGGTCGGTCGTATCGTTGCGGCGACCCGATCGCCAAAATCGATTCCCACAAAACGACCTTAGGTAGAATCTAATTCACAATACAAGTCGTGGTTTCTTTTTTTTTCTTTCTGTTTTATATTTTTTTGATAAAACTATATTAGATTTAAATATTTTAATTATATTATAAAAAAAATTAAATTTTAATATATTGAACTTTGTTTAATTCTTCACACCATATATTAATTTGATAATTTTTTGAGATAGTTTTATCTAATGCATTTAATCCCCTTTACTTTTAATTAAGTATTTTTTTAATCAGTTCTTTAACGATATTTAAGTATAAATATTATTGTAATGTTTTTTATTTTATTTAAAAAGTTATTTGAAAAAAAAATTTAAAAAATTAAACTAGATCGTCTTGTTGGGACAAATAAATCGCACTAGATCGCAGGAGAGAGAAAATTGAAAAATCAAGGTCGTGACCTATTATCGTTGTGAGTAGCCTTAGAAAAAGCATACTTATCAAGTTTTTTAAGAAATGGCTAATGTTTGGCCTTGTAAAAAAATTTGTTTCATAGAAACATAGAAAATTGTTTTCGCTTTTTGTGAGAGTAGTAAGAGTAGTTTCACATGAGGGCCACAAAGCAAAGCCGTGAGCCTGTGGGCAAAGCGAACAATATTGTGGTCCGAGTAGGCAGAACGTTACGGGTCACCCCCTTGAGGTTCATATATTTAAGTGTTTGTTAATGTATGTATTAGTGATTATACTATGATCTAAAAGCTAAATGGTAACGCTAATGAATCCCAAGTGATCATAACATATAAACGCGCATAATTAATAGTACTACTAGTACTATGTGGGTGTTTGTTTCGGCTTATATAGCAGGCTTATGGCTTATTTGGTTTTCGGCTTATGTTTTTCATAAGTTCATTGTTGTGGCTAATTTTGAAACTTCTCATCCTATATAAGTTTATTATATGATAATAAGCTTATAAAAGACTAAAAACTTCTAAATAAGCCATAAAAAGTGAGTTTATGAAAAACATAAGGCGAAAACCAAATAAGCCATAAGTCGGCTATACAAGCCGAAACAAACACCCCCTAATAACAATAGCAATACAACACATTGCATACGTCCATAAATAAAATGATACGAAGCTATCCCGTACTAGGCTCGTAATCGGTTCATAAGTCCCAAGTGTAGAACTCACTCAAAAAGCTAGCTTGTTTGAGGAGGGGACACCGGGACATTATAAACCATCAACCATTCTCATACATGGCCGAGATGTGGGATCATAACATAAAACAATATAAAAACTCCCACCTCATCGGAATGGCCTGATCATAACATATAAACGTGATTATAATATGATCTAAAATCTAAATAGCAACCCTAATGAATCCTAAGTGATCATCACATACAAACGCGCATAATTGATACTACTAACAATACAATACATTACAAATAACATATAAAAACTCCCACCTCATCGGAACGGCGTTCAGCGCGAAAAAAATCCGCCCTCCCCTCCTCACCTCCGCCTCCACCCCCATTACCAACTTCCTTAATCCCATCCTCCTCCTCCTCCTCACTACTCTCACTCCCAATCTCCCACGCATACCCAAAAAAACATTTTAAATTTTCTCATTCCAGAAATGACCTATTTTTCTTGGGCAACAGGACAACTGGGTGTAGAATGCGCCAAGTGTCATCTGTTGTCCTATATCTTGGGGCAATCTGTCGGAATTACCCTATTCTTTAGACACTTGTCAAAATCTGAAGGGTTGTTGTCCTATATTCTTTGTTGGTACTTTGTTGCCCTGGACCGTATCAAGAAAAACATGTTTTTTGGACTCATTCGAGAATTGCTCAAAATTAAAGGACTCTTTTGATAATTAACCATTTTAAAAAGTGGTGTTTAGTTAGGCTACCAACAACGGTTGCATATTTTCTCGGTCGTGACCGACTCGTTGGTCGGTCGTATCGTCGTGGCGACCCGATCGTCGAAATCGACTCTCACAAAACGACCTTAGGTAGGATCTAATTCACAAAACAAGTTGTGGTTTTTTTTTCTTTCTGTTTTATATTTTTTTGATAAAATTATATTAGATTTAATTATATTTTAATTATATTTTAATTATATAAAATTTATAAAAAAAAATCAAATTTTAATATATTGAGCTTTGTTTAATTATTCACACCATATATTAATTTGAGTTAGTTTTATCTAATGCATTTTATTCCCTTTACTTCTAATTAAGTCTTTTTTTAATCATTTCTTTAACGATATTTAAGTATAAATATTATTGTAATGTTTTTTATTTTATTTAAAAATTATTTGAAAATAAAATAAATTTAAAAAATAAACTAGATCGCCTTGTTGAGTCAAATAAGTCGTACTAGATCGCAGGAGAGAGAAAACTGAAAAATCAAGGTCGTGACCTATTATCGTTGTGAGTAGTCTTAGAAAAAACATACTTATCAAGTTTTCTAAGAAATGGCTAATGTTTGGCCTTATAAAAAAATTTGTTTCATAGAAAAATAGAAAATTGTTTTCGTTTCTTTCAGTATTTAAAATTGATGAGGTTCTTATTTTTCAATATTATATAAAAAATAAAAAATTCATTTTACCCTTGTTTAATTATTTTCTTTAATTTTATTAAAAGGTTTAAATTTCTAGTTAATATGTTTTTATACATTTTGTGGTTTCGTACAGTTTTATCCGTTTCGTTTATTATTTTTTTATGTTTTTTACGCTTTTATTCGTTTTCATATGTTTCTATACGTTTGTGCACGTTTTTATCCGTATTTACATGTTTTTAGTTTGTTTTTGCACGTTTTTGTTCGTTTTATAGGTTTTCGTTCGTTTTTGTCCCTTTTTATTCATGTTCATCACTTTTTAATTATTTTTTCATTATTGCAAAACAAGTTATACAAAGTCGATTAATTGTCGCCTAGACGCTACAAGGCCGATTAATCGCCGCCTAGATGTTACAAAGGCATCAACCATGCCGATTTATGTAACCGGTTTGAACAAATAGGTCAATCCTAATCAACGGAATCAACAACAATTAATGGTGGTCAAAGTTATCTAAAACTCGCAAATCTTACCAGAAGTACCTAAAAGTCATCGTAAATGAGTTTTGATCACTTATGGCAACTGTTTATATATCTAAGAAGCGAGTTTTAAATAAAATATTTCCATGAGTACCTAAAACTCGTCGGAATACCTAAAATATTGTCATGAAAAATACAGTTAGGACGATTGTGTTTTAAATTTTGTATTGTAACTTTAGTAGTTTTACTTTTAAAACTTCATAGTGTAATTTAAATTTCGTATTGTAATTTTGAATTGTTATTCCAACGGTTAGTTGTTGTAAAACAAGGCTTACAAGGCCTATAATCATCGTCTAAGCGCTATAGGACCACCAAGGCACCAACCTTTTCATGGCTAGTTAATCGGTCAAACAGTTAGTCAACTATGATTAATGACGGTCAAATACGACAAATGTTGGTCAAACTTGTTGGAAACATGCAAATCTTAATATAAATACCCAAAACTTGTCGTAAATATGTTTTAATCACTTGTGCTAGTTGTTTATATCTGTTATAAGTTGTTTTTTAAGAAAAAACTTGGTGAAATACATAAAACACGCTAGAAATATCCAAATTTGCCAAAAATGACAATCCGATTAATCCCGTCTATACCTATTACGAGGTATATGGATGTCGACCGCTACCCGACAACTTTATACAAACCTCAACTACGACTCAAAAACTCATATGGGTGATTCGTCAAGTCAACAACATACACATCAACCTATGCCTCTCATTTCTTTAATTCCTACCGTAGAAGAAACGATTTATAAACATGAAATTTCTTATTAGTATAATATAGGTGATGGATCTCTTACTTAGGAACATCTACATCAACCACTTTTAGATGAAGGGACATTGAGAGAAACATTCGAATAATAATCAAGAGCTGAAAAATTGTGAGAGGAGAAAATTAGGCAAAACGAAACTCATGTTGAGTTATTCAGGTTCGAATTTTGGGAGAACTCTGATTGAAAATCAAATTAATTTAATTTAATGTTTTTATTATATTTGTACTTTCTTTTGCAGCGTATTGTATTTGTATTTTCTTTCGTAACGTATTGTATTCATATTATCATTTCATATTTTAATATAATGTATTTAAATTTATGTATTTTAGTTTATATATTTCACTTTTTATTAATTTTGTATGTTAACGTTTATGTTTTATTTACGTTTTTATTTTAACATAAAGTTATGAAAAGTGGATGCGAAGGTTATTTTTTTTGTTCTTACTACGATTGAATGATAACTTTTAATGAGTTAAGTGAAATTTTTTTTGATATGACAGTGATAAATAATTAATCTTTCTGTTTCATAATTATATTCCACCAACAAAAACACATAGAGTTTAATAAAATATTATTTTTTTATTTTATCTCTCTTATATTTTACACAATGATAATTTTACTTTTAACAAATTAATTTATAACTTATTTATTGTTTATAATAATACCTTTAAGTGAGAATGGTATTTAATCATAACCTATATTTGTTTTATCTATTTTTGAAAATAAACTATTAATTATAATTTATATACAAAGAAAGTGTTATAAAATGTAGAGAACAAGATATGAAGGAGGAAGAAGATAATTGTTATTGAGTAGTCTACAAATGAGTACAATGTATCTCTTATTAATAAGAGTATAAGAAATGTAACTTCTCTTGCTAATTAACTAGTAATTCAAGGATAGTTACTACTCATTCAAATGTGAATATACATACAATAAATATATAATGAATATATTTATAACACTCCTCCTTGGATATTCACCGTTTGTATACGCCATCATCTGCCTCGTTAAAAACCTTACCAAGAAAAAAGAACCCAATGGATAAATACTTGATGAAGGGAAAAGAGTGCAGTGCGCATAATGCTCCTCCTCAAATTAATGTATATCCTTCAAGCGTCGAAGGACGGTCTTCCTAACATGTTGCCAAAAAAACTTGTGTCAGTAAAAGTTTGTAATAAAGTCTACTGAATTATTAATGTTTAAGGTTATGTCCTGCAAAGATAACATAATACGTGTAGCTTCCAACCCAATATCAAATACATTGGTTAGAAAATACACATTACTAATACAATTATTTAAAAAGATATATACAATCTCATGACGTATATTGACTGCAAAATTGACATCAAAAGTTTAGTTGCACATCTCATACTTGAGGACCAAAATTTTTCTTTGAAACATGTGCAAAAACAAGATAATATACGCCCAAATGATTATTAATCAATATAATAATTCATTCAGCTTGATCAAATAAGTTATTTATAACTTAATCGAATTCTTTCATAAGTTAAAATTGCCAGATATGCTTGAGGCATTATGGATCATGGAATATTAGAGCTCCAATAAAATATATATAATCAATAATATATTTACATCCACCTCTAGAAAATACGGCTCTTAATAAGCAGTTTCATGCTTTTGTGAATTTATTTATTCCATAACTCATGTCTTAAAGCATGTAACTTTAGAGCTCTTAATTCGGTTGCGCATACAACCCTTGGATATCCAATAGCTTTTACACATTCATGTGTATGGACTTCTTGTCCTAATCCTTCTCTTATTTTCTAAAGGTCGCCTCTTTTCATGTTGGTCAATCATTTTGATGAGCTCATTTTTGGATAATAATTAATTAATGATCCCCATTATGTATGATAACAAGCGCTATATTGCATGTAAAAGAATTTATCGACGTCATTTTGTTTTGATTCCATATGATTCTAGACATGATCAAATTTATTGAGATCTCATTAGTTATTTAAGGTTCTTTTGGAACCTTTATGTCTAGTGTCTCTTTGTGAGACTATCATGGGGTCTTTTATACCTCGAACAACCATCTGGTTTTTCTGCTCCATATATTTCATCGAGGATTTTATTTGGAATCGATTTGTTTACCATGCTTGAGGCATGCCATAATTAAGTAGTGTCCTTGAGGGACAAAGTAGGAGCATGAGTAGCTGAAACTTTGTTATTGGCCAATGTATATGTATGTCTATTAGATTATCATTGAATAATAGATTCATAAAATTTCTATCGAGGATCAATAAAATATGGTAATTCATTCTGAATTTGTAGCTACTTATCTCCTCCTGAAGGAATTATCCCTTCGTTTGTATCTCGTATATTTTCATTTAAGTGGAGTAATGCACAAAAAATAGGATAGGTTTGGTTTATAACCAAAACCAATTATGAAATGGAGGAATTATAATAATATATTGGCATGATGCTAATTTTGTTTTTGTGTATATGATAGTATGACCCCATACAATAACAAAATATTTTCTCTCATTATCATTGGATAATGTAGAAGTAATTCATCTCATATTCACAACGAATTACTTATTCTGGAATGTTATGCTCACATTTAATATGTCGAGCTATTAGTCATGCAAACATGAAGTTGCAATTTTATTACCATTTAGACGACGCATCGATTTATAGAATTCTAAATGGTTCATAAAATGGATACGTATGCAAACGTATATCCACTTGTTTTCTTTCTAGAAAATTAAGGGATTGAGTCGTAAATCTAGTTGATAGATGAATAATCAACTTTTTTTTTAGAGATAAAACATTAGATTGAAGAATCTAATCAATTTATAGTTTTCACATCATTAATGACTCGTGATGGTATAACGAGTCATGCCAAAAAGATTATAATTATAGGCCATAAACTTATGTTATGGCTAGTGATAATATTTCACTAATTTATCTATAATGTATGTCGAGGAAGTGCAATATAATGCATAAATTATATGAAATTTCATTCCTCGTGACAATTTTATATTTTCTTTTAGGAGCAATAATGTGTTACAATAGATCCTTATGTCTATGAATATAGTGTTTAATATTTTTGACACACTTGTATATTTCATACATCACATTGTATTTTCCATAAATCATATTTTCGTTTGCTCCTTTTTATTTTGCCACTATTAGTGGTTTGTCATTTTCATATTACTTCAACCATATCATTTATCATGATAAAAAGGTTTTTGAAAATGTACTGTTACATCATCATATTCACTTGAGGGAATGAATATTTCGATGTTGTTCATATTATCACATTCTCATGAGAGAATGACGATCATTAAGTTGATCATTTCATCACATTCACTTGAGGGAATGGAGATTTATATATTGATATTATATTATCGCATTCACATGAGGGAATGGATACCTTTTAAATCTCATTATTTTCTTGCTTATTAAAAAGACATGTATATGAATAAGGAGACATGAACAAGACTAAAAAGTCTTTGGCTATTTCTACTATATGAGCAAGTTGTAAAAAAAAATTATAATTGATAATGTCCAATTAAACAGGATTTTGATAATATCGTACCATCATTCGAAAATACTACGATTTGAAAATGCAAATACATAATAACTTGTGTAGAATATTCGAAAAAAAAACACTACTAAAACAAGTAATGAAGCATTTTGCTTTTTTTTAATATGACATTATTATTGTAAGATTTATTTGCTTAAATGACTCGCATATTGAATAAAAATGTAATTCATATCGTTCACTTTATAGTTGACAAATATTTTTATATACAATGATGAGAAAATTATTATCATATATATAAATTAGAGTAATTTATAAACAAATGATATGAAAGTATACCATAGTCATAAAAATTATGTTAAAAGTATGAAAAAAGATTTTAAGAAGTACGCATCACACAATAATTCATTCTTTTAAGTTAATATCCCGGTTTTCTTTCAGCCAAAACGGGTATACTTTAGAGAAAGAATTGAGTTGATGTTACTAATTATTTTGCGGGATCATAATAAAGGTTTAGGTTCAATGATACTTAAGTTATTTACTTCTTTTATTTTCTTAAAATATAATAAAAGACTTTTAGAATATGTCAATAAGTTCAATTATATGAATAATAAAAAAAACGTTAAATACAAATTCAATTTTTATTGTAGCTATTTATTACATGAGAAAACAAATTGCACAAAAATTACATGAGAAACAAGTTGCATAAAAAATCTTGTGATTACGATTTTCTAAGTGCATTGTTATTCTTTAACAAAAACAAAAATTCATTGTAGAATATATTAACATTTTCTAATGTATACTTGAAACATTAGTATTATTAAGCTATCAAAATGCAACAAAAATATAAGAGAATGAAAGAGAAATATATAGCACAAATGACTATAATTAACCAATAAAAAGAATAAAGATTATAGAACTTGAGGTTCTATAAAATCACATAACAATTATAAGAAGTTATGTTTTGATTCTCTAGAGGGAATCATAATAAAACTTGAGGTTTTTATTATTAATTTTCTCTTTTTTATAAAATAACATAACATGAGGTTATGATATTGAATAATACTAGAACATGAGGTTCTTAGTATTTGTATACTTATTTTCTCTTTACATAACATGAGATTATGTCATTTAATTTGTTTTCATGTAGCCACAACAGAATATTTGTTGTTCACATAAACTACAAGAGATTTCAATTGTAGAGAAAAAATAAATAGCAAAATGAATTCTCTTTATGTAATCACAATAGAACATGTAATGCTCATGTATATTACAATAGAGATATATCAAGAATCTTCTACCTAGTTTTGCTTAGAGCAAAAATCGTGCTGATAACGTGTTATAAAATGTAGAGAACAAGATATGAAGGAGGAAAAAGATAATTGTTATTAAGTAGTCTACAAATGAGTACAATGTATCTCTTATTTATAAGAGTATAAGAAATGTAACTTCTCTTGCTAATTAACTAGTAATTCAAGGATAGTTACTACTAATTCAAATGTGAATATACATACAATAAATATATAATGAATATATTTATAACAGAGAGTAGTTTATTTTAAAAAGGGTTTTGATAAATAATGATAGACCTTAGCGGGTATTTAATACACAAAAACTTTCTTATGCATTAAATATACATTAAATAAACTTGTAAAATACCATATTTGAATATGATTTCAAGTTCATTTAATGTGTATTTAAGAGCAAACGGTGTCACGGCGAGGCACCCTCGCCGCTCCGACGTGGCACCCTCGCCGGGGCTCGCCGTGACACCGTCCTAGCCCTCGCCGCTCCCCATTCGCCAAACTTCAACGAGATGAAAAAGAGATAAAAGTGGGCCCCACCTGCAAATATATCCGTTAGGCAACGGATCAAAAAAAATTATTTATTTTTTTATAACTTTTTTTTATAAATACCACTTATTTTTATCTTAAAACACACACACACACAACAAACACTTTCAATCAAATCTTTTCACAAAAACTTTCAATCAAACTTTCAAAAAAATGAGTAGCTCGTCTGATTATTCCAATCCGTCCGATCTCGAACATATGGAAGAATACGAAATGGTGATGCAGATTAACGAAGATGGAGAAGATGAAGTTCAGCAGCATCGTAGATACATTTGGCGTGAACGTGAAGTCGCCGAACAACGTTTAATGGAGGATTATTTTAGTCCAAATCCGAAATATACGGAGGAAACGTTCAGAAAACGATATCGCATGAGACGGGAACTATTTTAGGAAATAGTTGAAGGTATTGAAACTTATTTTGCAACAAATAATCCTTTACCCAAGCATTTTCACCTTTTTACTATTCGATATGATGCTACGGGTATAAAAAGTATGAGTGTCATCTTGAAATGCACATCCGCCCTTCGCCAATTGGCAAACGCCACAGTGGCGGATGGGGTAGATGAGTACTTGCAAATGGGGGAACATTGTGTGCGCGATTATCTGGATTTTTTTTGTATGTGTGTTATAGATTTGTATCAGCCCGAGTTTTTAAGAAAGCCTAACCCAACTGACGTTCAAAGGTTGTACAACGCACATAATACGATTCATGGGTTTCCGGGGATGCTAGGTAGCCTTGACTGTATGCATTGGAAATGGGTGAATTGTCCCAAAGGGTGGCACGGGCAATTTGGGAGAGGTGATAAAAAACACCCAACCATCATTCTAGAAGCTGTTGCATCATATGATTTGTGGATTTGGCATGCATTTTTCGGGGTTGCAGGTGCGAATAATGATATTACCGTGCTGCATCATTCACCGTTGTTCGACGACCTTTCGGCTGACAACGAACCAGTGGCACCGTATATTGTAAACGGGCATCAATTCAAAAGAGGGTACTACCTTACAGATGGTATTTACCCTCAATGGTCATGTTTTGTTAAGTCATTCAGCCAAGCACGCGATGACAAAATCGCTCTATTTAAACGGCGTCAGGAAAGTGCCCGGAAAGATATTGAAAGGGCATTTGGTGTCCTACAAGGACGATGGCGTATAATTGCTCAACCGACGCGTGCTTGGACCGTGAGCAAGCTACACAGAATCATCTACACATGCATCATTTTGCATAACATGATTTTGAAGAATCAAAGGTTTGCGATATCCGAAGCAGCTGATATGTACATCCCTCCTGGGAACCATTTGTTACAGTCATGGGTCGAGCGATGTGCAATCCGTCGCAGGAAACAAAGAGAACTCTGAGATAGAGAAGTACATTCAAGCCTTCAACGGAACCTCATTGAGCATCCCTGGGCACAAGAGCAACCATGAATAATCGACCGTATTTTATATCGTATTTTTTTTTCGTATTGTGCTTTTTTTCGTATTTGTATTTTTTAAGTATTTGTATTTTTATTTGAAGTATTTGTAATTTTTAATTTTATGAAATGAATTTTAATTTTGTGTGAAAAAAAAATAAAAAAATAAAATGGTGAGTGGTGGGACCCAAGTGAAGAGGAGAGAGACTAGTTGTGAGTGAGGGGGTGTTTAGTTGGTTTTTTGTTTTGGTTAGTTGAGATGATGTGGCGCTGATGTGACACAAGTGAAGAGGGGAATCTCATTCGTGACACCTTTTACTTTAAGATAAGACCAATATATACCATCTTGTCAATCAATTTTAGAAGTGTGCAAATCACCTTCCATCTTTTTAGCATAAATAATATCAACCAATCATATTATTTCAAACTAAGTTTTTACTTTTTTCGTAAAAATTAAATATCTCACAAACGGTAAATCGTTAAGTGACAAAAAATACAAAATTACAATGAAAATCAAATCATCTTTCTAGCAAGGGGCACATGTATATACTTTCGACGAACTAAATTTTTTCTGAGAAAATCATATATGATTCGCATCACGGATCATATATGATTTTCTAAAATCATATATAATTCGTGATACCAATCATATATGATTGTCTCAAGAAAAAAAAGTTAGTTGAAAGTATATACATGTGTCATTCGATAGAAAGATAATTTAGTTATCGTCACATTGGTATGTTTCATTTCGTGTAACGATTAACGGTTTGTGAGATATTTAATTTTAAAAAAATAGATTTTTTTTAGATGATAAAAACTGGTGATTGTGATTAGTTGATTGGGTCTATGCTACAAAAAGGGTTTACATTAAACTTTTCCCATGTGCATTTAATGTAATATTTGATAAATTAAAAAAGTTTTGATATATTAAATACACGCTAAACTCTGCCTAATTAATATTTTTTAGCAAACCCTTTAAAAAAATCATGATATGATAAAATAACATTATGCCTCAACCGTCAACAACACTATAATCATTAAAAAACCTAAATAAAAAAATAAAACTCCCTAATAATTGATTCAGTTATTTTATCAGCATATATTGATCAACCTGTCCATATCACCAATTATGAACTATACATTTAAAAACAAAAAAATAAATAAATAAATAAAAATCTCTTATTTAAACCCAACCCCTATATAAACAAACAAACAACCAAAAACTTATCAAAACCAAAACCAATAATCAAACTTTTCATTTTCATGACGTCTTTATTAATAATTTAGACTTAAGCTTGGCTTAATAAAATTTGATCAAAGTTTAAATTTAGCTTAAAAAACTTGATGTATATGAAATTATTTTTTATAATAAAACGAATCAATAAAAACATATATAAAAAATAAAACAAAAAAAAATCATGACTCAAAACCAAATTCGATTCATTTAGCATTAATAAAACAAAAAATAACATAATCGTACAGTTTTGTTTAAAAATGCGTTTTACGATCCAATATGATCAAAGTCCCAAAAACCATAAGTAATGTGATTGCTAACGCAATTAAGAGACATTCGTATTAAAAAAAGTAAAAAAAAAATTTATACATATTATATTTCACCAAGTAACAAGTAAATGTCATAAATTTATAAAAATAATAAAAATATTTAAAATATAATAAGTTAAACTATAAATTTAATCAATGTTAAAAATTCTTCTAAAATATATTATTTATTATGAAATAATTTCTTATAATTAAATTAATACTCAAATTAATTATAAGTTGCTTATATAAATTCATCACAAAACATATTTTAATAAAGTATGAAAATTTTTGGTAAGAGTTCGAATTAAGATATCAAAAGCTTGATATATATTTCAAGCTATCTTTTAAATTTGAGCTTGAGTTTAAGTTTGATTAAAATTTAGCTTGATTGAGTTAAAGCTCGAACTCAAGCTTAAGTTGTTTGATAAAAGCTTACATTTGTCATACTTTATGACTCAACCATAAAAAACACTATGATCATAGAAAACTTATGGTATGTTTGGCACGTAAGCTTATCAGAGCTTATCGTATCATGAACTTATTTTTTTTTAAAAATAAGTTACTATAAAAAACAAGTCTCGTTTGGCTGACAGAACTTGAGGAGGCTTGCTAAAAAAATAAGTTCCTAAATGACATGCTAGTTAAAGTAAAATATAAAAAAGCTTAAGCCACATGCTTCAGTAACCCACCCAGCTCCTAAAAATGCCAAACATACCCATAAAATAAAAAAAAGTTCTTAATAATTGATTCAGTTATTTTCTCATCATATAATAATCCACCTGTCAATATCATCATCAATTATAAACTTTACATAAACAAAATATAAAAAAATTAAAGAATAAAAAGATAAAACCCCCTTTATTTGAACCCCAAAAACCCAACCCCTATATAAACAAACCAAAACTCATCAAAAACAAAACCCAAACAACTTTTCATTTTCATTTCCAATTTAAACATTTCAATGGCGTCATTTCCACGCTACCTCACCGGAAAACCTCTCCGACCACTCTCCGGCGACCAAACCACCGTCAACACCGTCGCTGATCTCACCTTCGAATTCAACGAATTCGACATCTGGAACGTCGCTTCCTCACCTTCACCTAAACCTAAACCAGCGCGTGAGCTTCTTAAACCGGCGCGTGACGTTCAAAAACCAGTTTCCGGTTCACATCCGGTTGACGTACCGAACTGGTCGATGATACTGAAGAGAAGTGAAACCAGGAGGGAGTATAGTGATGACGTGGAGGATAGCGCGTGGGAAATGATGCCGCCGCATGAGTATTTAGCGACGGTGAGAGTAGCGTCGTGTTCGGTTCATGAAGGAATTGGAAGGACTTTGAAAGGGAGGGATTTGAGCCGTGTGAGAGACGCGGTTTGGAAGCAAATCGGTTTCGAAGATTAGACTGTTTTGTTTAACGATTGACGGTTTAAGAGATATTTTTTTATCGAGTTTTGATATCAAGCATATCATCAGTTTTGTTACACGGATTAATATGTTACGATTATGAGTTTATTATGCGCGAATTTTGGAATTTTGATTTTGTCCCGGAATTGTATGTTACGATTATGAGTTTAATATGAGAATTTTGTAGTTTTGATGCTGGATTGAGTAAATTGTTTGGCCGATTTGTGTCGATTTTGTTACGAAGATTAATGTTACGGAGCAAAATTGCATCGGGATTTTGTTACTCAGCGACTCGTTTTTAGTTCCGGCTCGTTGTAAACTAGACCCAGAAAACATAACATGATCAGGTGCATTTAGAATAGACTTTCAAAATAAAGCATACATATAGCAATATGTCTTAAGTTCATTTTAGCAAAATCGACGCTATGTTACAGTTTCTATGGGTGTGTCGAGGGCTTAGAGTTTTTATCGGACTGAAAAAAGCCGTATTTGATCGGAAACTAATCTCTGTTTGGTTCGGCTTGGTCAGATTGGTTTGCCTAGCCGGTCCAACAAATGATATTGACGAGTTTTGTGTAAAATTGGACCAAATCAAGTTCGGCCTAGTTTGTTGGTTTGATTTGTTTCTCGTTCATGACGAGTTTTGTGTAAAATCAGACCAGACCGAGGATCAAAGCAAGGTTGGTCTAGTTTGTCGGTTTGATTTGTTTCTCGTTCTATTATGCTCAGCTGTATCCGAGACCCCGTCCTGGTCTCATCATTGTTGCAAATACGATCTCACAAGTTTAATGTATAGGAGGAAAAGGAACAAAGTCACAAACAACGCGTTTTTTTAAAGTGTTTTCAATTATTTAGACACATAACCCGTGAACACTTTTATATAGACGTATCTAATATCTTTATCTTTTGTATGCGATTCTGAAATATTTTGATTATTGGTTAAGGAATTTTCAAGTTGTTTCGTCTTGCAATTGCGAAGATTATAAAATTGTTTTGTGATGGCTTTATAAAGGGTAAATATTTTGACTTGCAAATTACTGGTTTGAACATTGACCAGGTCTTTATAGTTGACTATTGACCAACTCAAAGTAGATAAACCAATCCGCTTGTTTTGTTTACAACGTACAGGTCCTTGTGGTCCAAATAGTCGTCACAACAAGTATTACCATATATAATTAGATACTTAATAATAGAGGGGAATCACGTTCTTCTAGGAACAGTGATCCCCTCTCACAACCAAAATAATTTAATCCCTCTCCTCACATACATATCACACACACTCACATTTAATCCCTCTCCTCACATAAATAATTTAATCCCTCTATCCTTCTCCTCACATACATATCACACACACAAATAATTTAATCTCTCTGAATCTCGTATGTTAGAGTTTTCGTTGCCCGTTTGACTTTCGATGATGTTTGATCTTTGTTTTGATCTTTGTGATGATCAAAGTAGTTTCGCTGCCCGTTTGACTTTCGATGATGTTTGATCTTTGTTTTGATCTTTGTGATGATCAAAGTATTAGTATTCCTGACATATCTCTTTCGTATGATCTTTGATCTTTGTGATGATCTTTGATCTTTGTGATGATCGATCTTTCATCTTTGGATCATCTGCTCTCTTTGGGATGATCTTCCATGTTTCTTAAACTACTCTCTTTGGAAATATATTTCGGATGATATTTTTTTATCATAGTTATCAATCTCAGTTGGTAAGTTTAAGTTAATTTAACAAATTGTTTGATTAGGGTTTCTATTAATTTAGGGGTTTTGTTTGATATGTTCCTGTGCTTAATTGCGTGTGAGTATTTTAATTGTGGGTGTTTTTTATTAGTGTTTCTGTTTAATTTGTGGTTAATTGGGGATCTTATTGTTTCATATTTTTGTTTCATATGTTGTTTTGTTGTTAGTTGGGGATGTGAGACTGAGTTATAAAAAATGACGGATTTCAGTGTCTTGCTGGCTCATAGGGCTCCGAGATGTTCCCTGTTTCGTAAGTTTTTTGTGTTATTGACGCTAAAGTCAGTCGTGCCTTGGCGGGGCATCACACGTTTGTGACTGCAGCCATGCCGGTATGATGCCTCTTTAACCATCGCGTAGATCTATTGATGCGATCGTGTTGTTGTTCATACAAAACTGTGGTTTACTTTTGTTCCTGGCTTTGCTTCCATTGTTGAGTCATCTTGATCGGGCGACCACAGTTTCAGTGTCGTCGCAGATCATGAATAGAAAATCTGATAGTTTGCAATGAAGTTATTGTCTTGATTAAATGGGGGTCGTGGCTTGGCAAGGCATCAGGGGATCCTGTTTGCAGCCGCCACGTGATCCATCTCATTTTGGGTGGCGTAGATCTCTATTTGGTTGGCTGTGATGATCCTTTGAATGTATTAAAATCTGATATACGTTGACGATTTGTTGTTTATGTGATCCCTGAATACTCACTATCAGATCCATCTTATTTTGGGTGCAGTATATCTCTATTTGGTTGGCTGTGATGATCCTTTGGTGCGGTGTCTTGCGGGGAAAGTGGAAGGATGGCAGAATGCGAGCATCGCTCGATTCAGCAACCTCCGCAAACACAGCCATGACATCAATTAATCTGAGCCGATAGTCAAATGGGATAAAAAAGTACCCCTCTATTATTAAGTATCTAATGTGAGGAGACGGATTAAATGTGAGTGTCTGTGATATGTATGTGAGGGGAGGGATTAAATTATTTCGTTTGTGATAGGGGATCACTGTTCCTAGGGGAACGTGATACCCCTATTTGATTATAGATACACCGACGCGAAGATTGTTCATGTGGAAGCGTGAATCCCCTCCGCTGGTAAGTTTATAATGTGACACATAGTAGGCTATGATGAGTTTTAAAGCCTTTGAAAAACTGAGATCAGTCGTAGCTTGGCGTGGCGAACAACTGCGTTTGCAGCCATGGCGGGTGCATCCTTTTTTTGTTATTGGCCTATATGAGCCTCTTGCATAATCGCGTCGCACATCTAAAGCCATAAGTCGTACGATCAAGTGAGGTATGTGGTTCTTGCAATACTGTTTCGCCTAAAAGTGTTGTCACTCATTATTTGAATGCCGAGGGGTATATAATAACCGCCTTTTTAGATTCTACAACAGTTTATGAAAAATGTCGGCTGTTGTACCATTGGTACTATGAACAGGTGTTTGGCATTGTATTTTTATTATGAATTCATTGATTATGGTCGGTAGAATTGGTGATCGGTTGATGTCGTTGTGGGTGGCGTTGGTTTCGGTCATATGCTCTTTTTTTAGCTGTTTACATGCTAATTGTAAGTTTTCCAAATTTTGTAGGCCTGTGTTCAGTTTAAGCAGGCCCGGGTAAAGATAAAATGGCCCGGACCTTGGCGGGGCGACTTTTGAAGGTTGCAGCCATGCCGGGTTATGCTCTTTCTCCCGAATAGAGCTTTATCTGAGGCAACGCTATAAACCCCAATCTTGGTTTGGCGACCTTCGAAGGTTTCGTCCATTTCTTGATCCATCAAACTGGGATTTGATTGATTTATTAGAAACAGGAAGATGCCGGCTAATAGTTTCCTTGGCGTCTTCCGTGTCCTGAAAGAATGCACCTGCAATTTTATATTTACGAAGGCAGAGGCTGATACTTGCCTTGGTGTCTTCGGTGTGCTGAAAGAGTGCACTTGCAGTTTACATTTTGTTGGTTTACTGTTCGCGTTTATCTTTGTGAAACGATGTCATGAGTAATGGTACGCTTCTATAATTATGTCGGACTGTCATGAGTTTAAATGGCCGTGGGTAAAGATAATATAGCCTGGATGTTGGCTGGGATCTTATAACTTGGGCGATGATGAGTTTTAACGGCGCGGTTAAACTTGAGATGGCGCGCATCTTGGCGTGGCAACCGGTCAAGGTTGCAGCCATGTGTATCTATCCGGTTTTCCCTAAACAGCGCCATATCTGAGCCTATTATTTGTTCGAATAAAAGTTGTACCCATACGGAATTTTGGTTGCCAGAACCCGCATCTTCCCAGGGTGATCGTTCGGTCGCAGCCATGAAGGGTTCTTGGTAGGACCATCGATGCTATACCTCATAAACTGACAAAAAAATATTGACGCAAGAAAGACGCCGGCTCACATTTGCCTTGGTGTCTTCCATTTGCGTTAGCCTCTTTTCTTTTATGACCGAATGCAATTGGACCTGAATTTTGAGGTACGTTGGTTTGAATGGCTAAAACAGATGTTCGCTTTACGGGGATCCATTGTGAAAGGCTATTATGTTTTGAAGATCTCAAGGTGTGTTTTTTTAGTTAATTTTTTTAAATTTCATTTTGTTTTGGAGATCTCAAGGTGTGTTTATATTATTTTCTGATAATTTAGGGGGTTTTTGTTTAAGCTTATGATACATAAGTTGAAATGGGCTTATGTCTTTCATAAGCCTTAATTTTGTGGCTTATTTCAAGACTTATGGGCTTATATAAGTTTATTATGATATGATAAATTTATATAAGCCAATAAGTCTCAAGATAAGCCACAAAAACGAGGCTTATGATATATAAGCCGAAATTTAACTTATCTTCGGCTTATATTTCATAAGTCATAATTTTGTGGCTTATTTTGAGACTTATGGACTTATATACGTTTATCATATCATAATAAACCAAATATAAATATAGACCCCAGATGAGAATTAAAAGATCTGTTATTTGTTGTTGATTTGATACAAAAACTGATGTTTTCTATTGTTTTGTCATGCGCAGATGCTATAGAGTTTAAGTAGGCGTCTAAGTGAAATTAGGTTTAGTTTGTTGGCGTGTTTTGACTCAAAATGGCTTCTGGTGGAGTGGCTCCTTCAGCTGCAGGAGTAGGTATGGACGATTCTATGATGGTTGATAAGATGCCGAAAGAAATCAATGACATGAAAATTAAGGATGACAAGGTGGAAAAGGTTGGTCTTTGTTGATTTCGGCTGAATAGTTTTTCGAATATTATTATAAATTTATTTGATGCGTTTTTGTAATACTATTCTTTACATGATTGTCTTTTGGTTTTAGGAAATGGAGGCTATGGTGGTGGATGGACATGGTACTGAAACTGGACACATAATTGTAACTAGAATTAGAGGTAGAAACAGTAAACCAAAGCAGGTATTTTTCTATCGCTTTATGCGGATAGCTTTCATAGTATCATCAAGGTCATGCTTTTGTATCCTTGATTCAATAAAACTGATTTATGGGATGAAAAATGATGCAGTAAAGTAGTAACAGAGGTCCCACCAAACTTCTAAATTTACTATTTAAAAAAAATGTGTAATGTCCTAAAAGTGCGTGTATGTGTGTATGTCCATCCACCACCGTAGCCGCGTGTATTTTGGTTTCGTTAGCTGCATCATATGTATAGTACAAACGTGAAACAACGAAAAGCGGTTAAGTTACAGTTACATAAAACGGTTGCTAAACAAAAGGAAATTGTAAACTGTTGCCAAATTACGTAAGTTACACAGCATTTCGAATAACATTTCTGATGATTGGATTTGGATATGAATATAAAAGTTGCCACTTTATAGTATGTCTGGTCACGCCCTGTTAATGTCTGTTGCCCTACAGACCTGCACCAAAGAACCATATGGTTACGTGTGGTCCCCATTCCATAAGTAGCCATTCTATTTTGATCTTTGGCAAAGAAATAAGTAACACCGGGCTGTAGATTGTATTGGAATTGCATTCCTTTATGAGTTGTTTTGATTTTGGACATAACTTTCGTTATGATCTAGAGAGAACCGAATAAAATATTTGGTGTGTGTGAGAGTAGAAAGGGGGGGGGGGGTTATTGCGTGTGTTGTGTGTGAGGAGTGTGTGTGTGTGAGGAGTAATAGACAAATGGCTATGAGAGGGGATCACTGTTCCTAGGGGAATGCGTCTTCGGTGTGCTGAAAGAGTGCACTTACAGTTTACATTTTGTTGGTTTACTGTCCGCTTTTATCTTTGTGAAACGATGTCATGAGTAATGGTACGCTTCTATAATTATGTCGGGCTGTCATGAGTTTAAATGGCCGTGGGTAAAGATAATATAGCCTGGATGTTGGCTGGGATCTAATAACTTGGGCGATGATGAGTTTTAACGGCGCGGTTAAACTTGAGATGGCGCGCATCTTGGCGTGGCAACCGGTCAAGGTTGCAGCCATGCGTATCTATCCGGTTTTCCCTAAACAGCGCCATATCTGAGCCTATTATTTTTTCGAATAAAAGTTGTACCCATACGGAATTTTGGTTGCCAGAACCCGCATCTTCCCGGGGTGATCGTTCGGTCGCAGCCATGATGGGTTCTTGGTAGGACCATCGATGCTATACCTCACAAACTGACAAAAAAAATATTGGCGCAGGAAAGACGCCGGCTCACATTTGCCTTGGTGTCTTCCATTTGCGTTAGCCTCTTTTCTTTTATGACCGAATGCAATTGGACCTGAATTTTGAGGTACGTTGGTTTGAATGGCTAAAACAGATGTTCAGATTGTTGCTTTTTAGTGTATAGATTGTATTGGAATTGCATTCCTTTATGAGTTGTTTTGATTTTGGACATAACTTTCGTTATGATCTAGAGAGAACCGAATAAAATATTTGGTGTGTGTGAGAGTAGAAAAGGAGGGGAGGGGTTATTGCGTGTGTTGTGTGTGAGGAGTGTGTGTGTGTGAGGAGTAATAAACAAATGGCTATGAGAGGAGATCACTGTTCCTAGGGCGTTGTGAAGGACGTTACATAAATCTTTGAAATGTGTGAAGTCTTCGAAATATATAAGGTACAAAGTTTGATTTTCTTACTCCACAACCATGATGATTTTTTTTATTATCGGTTTATATATACATTAGAGTTTGAAAATGCTTTGTGGTTTTCCGTTGCAGGTTATTATCATTTGATTGCGGAGCTTCTGGATAGAAGTTTCGAAGAAGTGAAAGCATTATTTTGTGTGAAGTAAGTTTAATTTTTGCTACGTACACGTGATTTTAAAGTGACGACGTTAACTTTTTATTTTTTTACTTAATTTAAGTATATGCGATAATAGATTTAAATCGCGTGAATTAATCTATTAATTTATGTATGTCAAAAACTATAATTGCAATAAAAAACTTTAAGAATTGATATTAGATAAAGGCGAATAAGTTGGTCTCAGTTTAGATGCATTTGGCATCGATCGTTCAAGAGTATTTTAAAAGCAAGTAGCGATTTTGTACTGAGTCGTTTGATAGTAACTTTATTGATTTAAAAGGAAAAATAAATAAATTTAGTAAGTTATATACAAAATGTTTATTTGTGATTCAATAGAGATAAATGATTTAAAATATTAAATAATAAACTAAAACTGTATGCATTAATGTTAATTAAATGCAACTTGATAAAAAAAATCAACATACAAACCCTAAGTGGCTGTTTGGTTCACAGATTGTTTTTGAAAGAATTGTAATCGTTGAAAAGAATTGTAATTTAATATAATTATAATTGTAGGAATTAGAATGTGTTTAAATTGTAATGTATTGTAATTATAATTGATTTAAATTTGACAATACATTTGGTTAACTCCTAACGAAACATAATTCAAATATTTCTTTTATAAAACTTAAAATGAGAAGAAAAAGTAGTAGTTAAAAAATATATAAGAATAAATAATAATAATAATAATAATAATAAATAATATATATATTTCACACGGATTATCAAAATGCAGATGCCACATTTTTCTTTTTTCTCGACAGATGACCTTATGGGAATCTCAAAGGGAGGTGCACACCTCTGATAGGCTTAAGGCGGTTCCTAATTATGGATTGGGGCAAACAATGAACGGTAAGACTTACCGTTGTGTTTTGTGTTATCGGTTAGGTATCCCCTTGTTTTCTGTGTTGTAAGATGCATACACACGACTAACCAAACTAGAATAACATGATGGATTAAAACAAAAAAGAAAGATTAGATTAAGATGAAGAATAAAAGAGAAAAACAAAGAGTTGTGATTTCCTAGTGAGAGAAAGACAAGATGTTTCTCTCTCTACCACCTATGGAAATGGAAAACACACACACGCAAATGAGGTGCTAGGGGCCTTTTATACTACAAGTGTAATGTATAGAAGGCCTTCCTCATTTGTGTGTTCGGAACTAATTCCCGTTACATACATAAAATAAACTAAGAACGTAACACCCCACTTGGATAAGTGGACCGTTACGTGTATTTATGGCGTGTCATCAAAGCATAAGGTAAATGTCCTAAAACATTAACTAACCATAAAGGAATACCGAAATCAAAACATCGGTAATCCAAACATAAGCCCAAAACATGAAAAGTAAAATACTGAAGGAAAGGACTAAACAATGTCCAAATAAGCAGAATAATGTAAGAAATGCATAAAGTAAGAAGTCTGGATAGCTTCCATCCAAATGCACATGCTCTCAGAATCCTAAGAGCGTCCTGGTGTACCTGCCGTTAGAACATGAAAGGAACTACGGCTGAGCATAACGCTCAGTGAACGGATATAAAGCATGATAAGAATACACTGAATGAAACAGGCGATAGAATACTGAAGCTGTAAGACTGATATGTAACATGTGGTAGAACTCTGTATAAAACCTGAGAAACCTGGTTCATATATACTAATACTGAAATATAACTATTAATTCTGAAAACATGCATTTACTGTATTTTATTTGCCAGAGCTTATATAGGTCACATACTGTAACAACCGTGCATGAATAACTGGAGAGGTGACCTCGTCATGCTGTAGAGGGGTGACCTCTAAATAACTGTGCTGGGTGGAGGGATCAGCTCCAATGTG
The DNA here is from genome assembly GCA_025667525.1 of Glebionis coronaria. Classification (NCBI taxonomy): domain Eukaryota; kingdom Viridiplantae; phylum Streptophyta; class Magnoliopsida; order Asterales; family Asteraceae; genus Glebionis; species Glebionis coronaria. The sequence goes on along the minus strand of CM046878.1, from coordinate 605,397,192 downwards.
AAGGATGTAGAGCACACACCACATTCACCTGCTAAACTATAAACTGTAGCCTAGGATGCATCCATACGCCCCACTAATAATACTGATAAAATGGCCAAGCTGAGCTGAGTGGGACGATGCAGGATATCACTCTCCTGCATGTGAGTCACGACACCGGTGCCTCTAGTGCCGTGGTTACGGTACCTCCGTAACTAGTACATAAACTGGTCGTGCTTGTATATAATGCTCATGTAATTTATTTAGTTATTAACATGATTACTGATAAACTTAAACATATACTGAGGCAAACATTTGGCTGCAGACGGGGAATCCTATTCATGCATAGAAAGGAAGTCCTTACTGAAAGGACGGCAATTCCGTACCTCGCGTCCAGTAATGAAAATAAGAACGAAAGCTGAAAGATCTACTCGACTTCACGGTTACTACATAAAATAACATACGCGAAAATAAGTTGACTGATGATATATATTTTACTGCTCATAATTATTTTCGTTGGATTTAATTTATTCTTGCAATAATGTCCGTATGTATAAACTGATAAACCTGGGCCTTCTAATATTTCTTTTAATCGTATTTCGTGCTACTATTTATTTATGACATAACACGTATTATGACGTTATACTAAAATATATATTTTGTAACCTGCTAAAAATAGAAAGTTTCCTAATTAAGAAAGTTTCCAAAATACTTTAATTTATTTAATAAAATTATACCCTTTTAAATTTTATAACTAGTTTATATTTAATTTATTAAATCCATCATTAAGACATTTATTTAACATAAGGTAATAAAAAAATATACTTCAAAAATCTTCATTTTTATTATTTTAACTATAACCCGAGCCTACCGAGATACCACTTTCTCGGTCGCATTAAAATTTTTTTAACTTATATATGAAATCTGCCTATAGGAATTAGCGACAAAAAAATCTGTCACTAAAAAGTGTGACCAAAAACTGAGTTTTAAAAACTGTCAATAAAAACTGTCAATAAAAACTGTCAATTACAATCTGCGGCGGAAATTTGTGTCACAAAACTGTCGCTAATTCAAAATGAAATCATCATTTTTCTGTCTAACTTTTCCCACTGATGAGTTATATTACAGTTCCCACTGTTTGGCTTCCTATTCCCACCGATAGGTAAAATATCCCATTGTTTATCTAAAAGTTCCCACTGTTTGTTACTATATCACTGTTCACTAAAACAAACACCCCCTTATGTTGTGACTGCCCATGTTTGACTTTTTGGGGCTGTGAGTCCAGTCAAACACACCACACTCCATCTGTGGTCACGGCTGGCCAAAAGAAAACCACACCGAACCCTTTTTTTTCTAGCTGTGTGCGTGGCTGGGAAAGAAAGGACCACCGAGAGGGTATAACCTCTCGGCTGAACAAACCAACAACCCACCGAGAGCTTCATGCTCTCGGTTTCCTTTGTACAAAACAGACCCGCATCACTTTGTTAAACTAAATAAGATTACCCACTGATTTATTTTGTAACCCCCAAATCGAAATAGTAACGTGATAATTAAAGAATAAGGAACGAAGTGATTACCTTGAATTGATTTAAAACAAAAAGAAGAACACCCGCAAAGCTTAGAAGATCACTAGGCGTTTTTTTTTTTTTTTTGTTCTATCCCGCGGCCACAACTCAAAAGGCAGAAACCCTAGCCTTTTTTTTGTGTTCGCTGTGTGAAAGAGGGAGGGGAAGACTCCCGTTGTTTTACTATCTCAAAAAGGGTTGGGCCATAAGGCCCATATTTCTTTCTTCTTTTCTTTTTAAAACCAGCCCGTTGTATTTACATAAGTTTCCGTTTGATTATCGACACTATAAATTATCGTATAACTTGTATTTAGTTTTCGTATTTACTTTTAGCTCGTACTCGTGTTCAAATTTTCTGAAACGCGATATTTATTTTCCTGAATAATTATTACTTACATAATACTTGACTAATTACTATTAATTATTTTCCTGAAATAATTAACTGCGTAACGTTTTAAATAAAAACAGAGGTTGCGTAATTACTGTTAACATTTAATTATTCCTGTACAATAAATAAAGCATACGTAATTATTTTTTTGTAGTATTTAAATAGACTGAGACCGTGTATTTACTTTTTACGTTTAATTAAAGTTACAGCTGAGATAACGCGTATTTAATATTCGAGGATTTAAATACGAGTTTTACAATTCTTCCCCTCTAAAAAAAATAATTCGTCCCCGAATTAAAGACACCACTAAACCGGTTTTACAAGAACTCTCGACACCGTTGAATAGCATTTTCCACGAGCTTCGCAACGGTATATTATATGACCATCACTTTAAATACGGCTAACAATCTCCCCCTAAGGGGTGGTCATGTAATATGTGACTTCACTTCTTTGATGTTGCAGACTTTGAAGCTCGTTGTCTTGAGAGTTCTTTCATAGTTCCTTTCATGACTTGTGATCTTGGATCTTTGATCTTTGCCTTGACTTGATCTTGAAACTTTGCCAACTTATGTTCTTGTGTCTTTCCCCACATACTCATATTTTGTGTTGTCTTGAAATCTTGTTAACAATCTCCCTTGATTATCAGAGTAGCGGAAGTCTTTGTCTTTAGGTGTTCTTGAGCTTTCTTCATTTACTTGAGTATGTGGTCTTGAATCACGACTCTTGAGATTACGCCACTGTTTGCATTCCTCCGGGTTCTCGTTATACAGTACGAATACCGTATCTGTGATTAGGTAAGTTCAAAGAACTTCCTTGACAGGGTTTCCAGCAGTGGTAGCTGTTCTCAATGCTTGAATATCTCGAAAGATAATTCATATTGAAGAGTGAATCATGCAGTTCCATTCTGCTGATTAAGTCGTCAATTCGTTTCCTGGAACAAGTTTGAATCAAGTCAGAATCAAACCATTGTTGCTTTCCAGTTGACACAAGTTTGATCCATATAGAATCTCACAAGTTACCTACCGCAATGCTGTTTGATGATGACACTGGAAGGATTTCCATTCGTCACTGTAAATACTAATAAGTAATACTCTGAATGTTCTGGCAAGATCATAAAGATATTACGTAGATACTTGGAACGAGTTTAAATAAAAAAAGAATCAAACCACTGTTGCTTTCCAGTTAACATATGTTTAATTCAAGTAAATCTTACATATGACCTACCGCAGTGCTGTTTGATGTTAACACTAGAAGGATTTCTATTCATCACTGTGAATACTAGAGAGTATCACTCTGAATGTTCTAGCAATACCACAAGGATAGAGCGTAGGACTTTGTGAATTATCGCTTGTGTTCTAATGACGAACAACAATTGACATATGGAATAAGTGTCCTAATGAGATTTTTGATGAATCTCGTTAGCTCTAGACTCTATAAGTGCATGTTTATTTGGTGATCGGAGGCTGGAGCACACTGCTACCTTTTCAATATCTACTATCTCGGAGTGAGAAAGTTGATAGAAATGAGTTGAACTCTGGACAATAAAACAAACTTCTTTTGAGAGAAGCTTGAGTATGCTGGGAAGGGTTGTGCTTTGCATCACTGGGTCCATGATGCTTTGTCTTCAACACCAGAAATCATCAACGTGAATATGATAGTAGATGTATTGACCCGGTTTCTGCCTAAGTTGTATGGAGGGCTTCTTTCTTTACACCCTTTATCCTGGCATTTCTTTTTCATTCTTCAACCCCTTCAATGCTTACCAAGACGTCATAAATAGCACCTTGTTGTGATTTTTCCAGTGCTAGCTTAAGTCATTAGTCGGCATTATTCTCATTCACTCAACTACTCCATCTTTCCTAAGGACTTCTAAGTTCTAATGGATTGTCCCTGGGAAGATCCCTCCGGTTCTGGTTGGATCATAGGACGAATACCTAACCACCTTTTGACACCAATACCGTCGTGAATTAATGTGTTGAAGGGTATAGATATCGTAACCATAAAAACCTCTTGAAAAGGCAATCAATGTGTTAATGAAATCAATGTTTATACCTTGAAAGTTTTCTATAACACCAAAACGCTCCCCCTGCATATGTGCATCATAACAGGAAAGGTTTTTGCACATATTAGGAAGAGAAAGCACTTATATCAAAGATCTTATCCAAGATGACACATTTAGAACACATTTTAATCACTATTCTCCCCCCAAAAATTGCATGTGATTTAAATTTTAGTGAAACTAGTGATGAAACATGGAGAGAATAATGTTGCATGAAACTTTGGAACAAATGTTCATGAAATCTTTATACTCCCCTCGAAAAGAAATTCTAATTAAAATAGGGGAGTATATGAGCACATAGTTTTGAAATACTTTGAAAAATTGTGCTCAAAAACCCGAGAAAACTGAATTTTCCGTTGTTTAGGAATAATGTACATAAATGAACAATTTCCTTTTTGTTCATGAGCTTAAAACATTGAATGTTTTAACATAAGCCCATGACCGAGAAAAAATAATTTCCCGTTGTTGAGGATAAGTCATAGACTTTCCTTTCTTTTGGGACCGGGTTATAGTCTGACATGTGACTATAATCCATTATGAGAAGAAAATAGAAAAGACATGTTTTGAAAACATTTGAAACTCCCATTCGAACTTTATGTACATACCCGTGTCGTTATTGAGCGACATTTCTAAGTACGTCCATATTATCGATGCTGAGAGACATGTCGAAGAAGAATATTTTTAGTATTTTTGAAAGATTTTCTCATTTTTTATTTTGTTTTTATAGGTTTTTTATTTTGTATTTTAATTTTCTGATAGATATATACAAGGTTACTGCGAATGTGCAAGACGTTCAAGTTCATCTGGAGTGAAACTACGCATACCAATTCGACGAACCAAGAATTCAAATCTGTCTTGAGAAAGAGCTTTGGTGAAAATGTCAGCTAGTTGGTAGTCCGTCTTGACAAAATACAGTTCGATCATTCCTCTTTCCACATGCTCCTTTATGAAACGGAATCGGACAACAATGTGCTTGGTCTTGGAGTGTTGGACCGGGTTGCAGGATATGGATATGGCTGATTGTGAATCACAATAAATCAGAACTTTGTTAAAGTGAAAGCCATAATCCGTGAGTTGTGTTCTCATCCAAAGGACTTGAGCACTACACACGGATAGAGACACATATTCTGCTTCCGCGGTGGACAACGCCGTGCAATCTTGTTTTCTTGAGGACCAGCTCACTAGCTTCTCGCCTAAGAATTTTGCTCCACCGGAAGTGCTCTTGAATGTATCATGACACCCTGCATGGTCGGCATCTGAAAAACCAGTGAGATTAAAACCAGAATCCTTCGTATACCAGAGACCCATATGGATGGTTCCCCGGAGATAACGAAAGATCCTTTTAACCTCCTTAGGGTGCTTCTTGGTTGGCTTAGCCTGGTACCGAGCACATAAACAAGTAGCATGCACAATGTCTGGTCCACTTGAGGTTAAGTACATAAGGGACCCGATTATACTTTGGTATTTTGTAGCATCTACAAATGTCCCTTTCTTATCCAAATCAAGCTTGTGTTTAGTGTCCATTGAAGTACCAATAGGATCACAGTTTTCCATTCCAAAATTCGGTAGAATATCGAGCACATATTTGGACTGATTTATGAAAATACCACGGGGGGATTGGTGAAATTGGAGACCAAGAAAAAACATCATTTCCCCCATCATGGACATTTCAAATCGGCTTTTCATAAGGTCGGTAAATAATATGGAATATTTTGGGTTTGTAGAACCAAAATTTATATCATCTACATAGACCGAAGCCACTAAGATGTCGTTGCCGTAGTGCTTGATAAACAACGTTGGATCAATGGTTCCTTTGCTGAAGTGATTTTGGAGAATAAATGATGATAATTCGTCGTACCATGCCCTTGGTGCTTGTTTCAAACCATAAATTGCCTTTTTCAACTTGTAGACATGGCTTGGATGTTCGGTGTTGATGAAACCTTCAGGTTGACATACGTACACGTCTTCTTTTAATGACCTATCAAAGAAATCCGTCTTCACGTCCATTTGATAGATAGTGAACGATTTGTTTGCAGCGTATGCCAAGAAAATCCTAATAGCTTCCATTCGAGCAACCGGGGCGAAGGATTCTGCTAAATCAATTCCCTCCTTCTGTTTATAACCTCTCACAACTAACTGCGTCTTGTTCCTAATGACCATTTTCTCTTCATCCATCTTGTTTTTGAATAACTATTTCAGGGTAAGGGGATCGATATTGTCCGGGCGTGGTACTAACTCCCATACATCAAGTCGGATGAATTGATTGAGCTCTTCTTGCATAGACTCAATCCATGATGTGTCGGTCATTGCTTCTTAAACACTTGTTGGTTCCATTATGTTGACTGATAGTGCATAGATACACATATCACCATCGGTACACAACTGATTTCGAGTCAAGACTGGTCTTGAGAGATTGCCAATCACTTGAAACAAAGGATGATCCTTAGTCCATTTGTGTTCATGTGGAAGTGCATGAGAAACTTGATGCGAGCTCGACGATCCACATATGGTGTTGAAGGCTGAGTAGAACTTGTGGAAGTCGCAAATGGATTAACAAACTCATGTTCGTTGAGCATCGCATTGTTTTGAATTTCAGCAACTATTTCGTTTTGAAGACGAACATGATTAGGAATTTGCTGAGAATGTTGTTGAGTCGCGTCAGCAGTCGGAGAAGTGGTTGGAATATTTGGAGTCAATATGGTTGAGGTTGACGTAGACGGTGCAAAAGAAGATGCCGTTGGTGTAGATGCAATTTGAGGTTCTTGAACTACCGTAGCAGGTGTAGCCAAAGAATTTTGAGTAGCACCAAATGACGAAGGACCCTCCATATATTCATCATAAATTGGCCCAAATAAAACTTCCAAGTCATGTTCCGAAGGTTGTAACGATGATATTGCTGACGGTGCAAATTGAAGCGCGAGTCCTGAACTTATGTGTCCAAAAGTCTGACCTTGAAGCTAGGGATGTGAACTTCTATGTTGAGAGGCCATACCCGAGAGTTCATCAAAGGTAACATTCATAGTCTCCATTACCTTTCTTGTCCTTCGATTATAAATCCTGTAAACACAAGCGGTTGAGAAATAATCAATGAAAAAACCAATATCACCTTTAGGTTCAAGTTTACCGATATCTTCACAATCATTCTTCGGATAACATAATGCACCGAAGACATGTAGAAATGATATATCCGGTTTTCTTCCATTAATGATCTCATAAGGCGTTTTGTTGAATCGGGTGTGAATAATGGAGCGTGTAGAAACTAGAAGGGGAGGTTGAATAGTTTCTCATCGGTTTATCTCCTAATTAAAATTCCTTTCAATTAGGTGAGTGCACAAAACTATCTTTTACTTGAAAGCTAGTTGCATAATGATTAGGTTCAATTCTAATGTATTAACAATGTATAGTAAGTGTAGTGATAATGAATGTAAGTAAAGAGTAAGGAAAGAAACAACCTAGTAGGAAGACACCAAGATTTATAGTGGTTCGGAAACAAGGCTCTATCCTCGTTCCTACTCCACTCCTCGAGTACACCTTACTCGAGATTTCCACTATATCCACAAGCTCCCTTCTTGGGGGAGAAAACCTTACAACGTCGCTTACATTATTTTCCGACATTAAGATAAATGTCGAGACCTAATCTTAGCTAGGACCAATCTACACAACGGCGCCCACTTCACTCTTTTACGACACAAGGCTAGATGCCGAGTTCTAATCTAAAGGTAGAACCAATCTTCACAACGTTGCCCACTTCACCATTTTCTGACACAAGGCTAGATGTCGAGTTCTAATCCAAAGTTAGAACCAATCTTCACGACTCTTCACTTTGAAGCTAAGTGAGAACTTCACACAACATAACTACATATCACTTTATAGTTTAATGAGAACTCACAAGACACAACCACATCACTTTATAGTTTAGTGAGAACTAACACAACTAATTACAACTCAACTAATCATATCCAAGTACACACATGTAGCTTGGATCTACACAACATAAATCCAAACACACACATGTGCAATGGATGTACACAACTCTAATCCAAGTATTCACAAATAGCTTGGATGAATACAACTAGTCCAAGTATTCACAAATACATTGGATCTACACAAGACACAAATAAACAAATGATGAACATGACTAGATCTTTAGGAGAAGGTGATCTTCATCAATGCTACATCTTTAATCACATCACAAGTGTGTGAGTGATCTTCTCTTTGTACAAGGTAAAGAAGGAGATCAAGAGGATAATCATGAGTATACATAATTAACACATTAAGTGATCATTTACAAATGACTAGGATTAGAAAGAAGAAAGAAGGCTGAAGAAGATGTCCAAAAAGGGTTGATGAGAATGCAGATTTGATCCACTATTTATAGGACAAAATATCCAACGGCTATATCTGGCCGCGGTTCCTTATTGGAGCCCGCGGTTCCTTATCAATAAGGAACCGCCGTAGGTGCTAAGGTACCGCCAGCGTAGACTCCGCTCCTTTTTGTCTTTTAGTGAATTTGAAATATCCGAGGCTGTTTAAACCTTGAAAGGATATTCTTATGGCATTTGGAATATGCCATATTCAAATTTACATTTTCATTTTAATAAAACATTTTCTTAAAAATAATGTTTATTAAAAAATATTTTGTAATGTTTGACAAAAGTGAGTTTTAAGGCTAATCACTTTTATGATCACTAAGTATGATTAAGATATGTTACTATAATGATTATTACCTTGATGATAGTGTTTGTTAGATAATTCGTTTTATGATTGTGTTTAACAATAAATGTCTTTGTAATTTGTCATGATCAAAACTAAGAAAGATTAATTAATACTAACAATGTTTTTAGGCATTGCTTTGCATTAACAATCTCCCCCTTTTTGATTACGACAAACTAACTCATTTACGTAAAATACAAGTTTATTCGAGTTATTAACGAGTTTATCACTATCATTTCTCCCCCTTTGTCGAAGTAAAAAGGTTAGCACAAGTCTCTGAAGAAGAAAAGAACCGGACTTTTGCTAGTAGCTCCCCGTTGGTGTTTACTCCCCCTTGCTTGGGGCACCAAGTCAATGAGCTAAGGTAACATGCTACACAAAAGTTAGAAGAAAGAAAAGAAACACCAATGTATATATGTGCACTACTTACTAACTAACTTGAGGGAGAAGGAAAAGAAATCTCAAATTAGAAGCAAGCATTTGCTAAGTATGTCCAAAGAGTGTGTATTGATAACATCATAGTTCAATTGGTGGAATAAAGGAAGAAAAGAAACATCCAAACCAATCAAAGATTATTTAAAATGTCAATGGGTTAAAATTTAGAATTTATGGAATCACTCATAATTAATTTTAAGTTTTAACCATGATCAACTCCTTAACAAATGTGTGAAATAAAATTAGAGGGAAAGATAACACACATAACATTCATATTACAAAAATATGAAATAACATACAAGATAAATATTCATACACATAATATGAATATTTAAAACAAAAGGAATATGGAAAATAGACCACAAAGCATAAGCTACTCTAATAGTGATAATCTTCCAAGATTGCTTAAAATTTATTTACTCAAACAACTAAAGTACAAAATGTGCCTTAGTTGGAAAAGAAAAACGACGAAGCATCATTCAAAGTTTTGTTCACGAGAACGAAAACTTTGAGAGGAGGTCGAGTGAGGAGGAATTCAAGAAAATTTAGCCTGTCATAGATATGAGCAAGTTCAATTTGTTGAAAACGACAACAAGCACACGAGGAAGCATGATGCAAAACAAAGTCTTTAGATGGGGGAGGTCCATCAAGATTAGAGGTTGGTGGGGAGGGAGATAATGGATAAGAGATGTTTTCACAATGCCTAGTGAGGTTAGGGAAAGAAGATAGGTCATTGAGTTGAGGAGAGTTGAATGGTTTAGGTGGTGGTGGAAGAATATCTTTTTCTTCGATAATTGGATTTATAGAGTAAGTCTCATTCCAATATTGAATCGGAGAGAAAGAGGAATTCTTGGAGGATTTTGGAGAAAAAGAATCGTGAGGATTCTTGTTCTTTTTTATCCAAATGGGTTTAACCGAGATTTTCGGTTTCTTTGAAAGCTTAGAAGAAGAAGCTTTAGGTTGAGAAGTTTGTGACAAAGAAATGTCAAGGTTAGAAAAGGAAGAATTAGGCATTATGAGGGATGAAGGAAAGAACTCCCAAAAGAGAAGAATTTAAAGAAAATAGACAAGGCAAAGATTTGAAATGAAAAAGAAAGGTTTTAGAGAATGTTTAGCCAAATTGGGTAAACAAAAAATCTTAACCAAAACAGTGGTCAAAGAAGAAAGACAATAAATAAGCCAAAATCGGCTTTACTGAGCGCGGTTCTTTATAGAAGCCCGCGGTTCCATATCGATATTGAACCGCCTGGAGGCTTGAGAACTGCGTCCAGTGGACTGCAAAACCAGATTTTCAAAAGTTTTGGAGAAAGATAAGACTTTTTCAAAAATTTGCAAATCTTGGATTTTTACCTCTTTTAGCACTAGAGTATGCTAGGGTTTCATAAAAGCAACACATTCACAAAGAATGTTTTGACAAAGGGTGACAAAATATTTAAATAACATTTTGGTCCAATTTTAAGTCAAGTTTTTAGAGGTTGTAATAGATTTAGGTTAAATTTTAAATAAATTGAAGTTGTTTAATATGATCACATAGATTAAAGCACATAAAAACTAAATCCATAAATCATCCACATGAGAAAATCATGAGGGAAAGGAAAGGAAATACAAGAATTAAAAAGACAATTAATTACTACAAAGATAGCTAACAACTAGGTCTTGAGTTCATAGTTCTCTTTGGCTTGACATTCTTTTAAAAAGAGCATGTTAATTATAAAACCATCATTCATCTCCTTGGAGGAGGCATGGAGAAAAAGACAAACAAGAAATCATACAACCTTCTATGAAGGCCAAGCATCTCCATCCTTAGGTTTTGAATGATGTAGTTATTATAGAGACAACATGGGCAATTTGCACCATGAGCTTCTAAGAACCAAAGAAGTAAGGATCACCCATGAAGTGAGGGGATAGGAATGCCAAAAATAGGAGCATTAGTGTTAGAGGGTGGAGGAGGTGGTGGAGGCATGGTGTCCAAGGGTGCGATGGGAGAGTTTGGTGGAGTGAAAGGAGAGGTGACCAAAGGCTCAAGTACAAAGGGGATACTTTGTTTTGTAGAGGTTGAGGTTGAGAAATCCCATCAAAAGGAGGACTAGGGGTGAAAGGTGAAGAAAGCTCATTCATTCTTGATTGGAATGAAGAGGAGGTAGAACCATGAGAATGGTTAGTACCATGGGTTGAGTTTGTCTTGCATGGAGCAAGGGGTGGTGAAGGTAAAGATGAAATGAGAATGGGAGAGATCTCATTTTTGGGAGTGAGAAAAGATGAAGAACCAATGTTGGGTATCTTGATCTTAATTTTGAGGCTTCTTTTTGAGGAAGATGTTTTGGAAGAAGTGGATGTTCTAGTGGACACCATGGTTGTGTGTTAAGGTTTAGAGAAAAGTTGAAGAGATGAATGTTGGGTCAATTCAGTGCCTGATTTGTCCCTTGTACAGGATTTGTATGTAAAGTAGCCTAAGTAGTGTTAGTCACTGAACTTACATATGTTACAAGTTCAGTGTGTCATTCTTTAGAGTTCTTTAGAGTCTACGAGATAGACTCGTCATTAGCTGAGGCGGATCTCAGTAAGTGTGCAAAGAACCAAGGATGATGGAGTTAGTAAGTGCTGACATAACAGCTTACTAACTCCTCGAGACTATTACTTATTACAAGACCTGAAGACGTTAGAAGACCTGAAGAAGTGTCTGTCTGAAGTATTAGTGGAAGACTACAAAGTACAAGGTGGTTACTTGTATTTTAGTAAAACCTTCTCAAGGAAGCTTCACACCCACTATATATATGTGGTACTTGTAAAAGAATAGGCTAATGATTCCCACCACAGAAAACACACATGTAACACTTTAGTGGATAGGGGTTTCATCCTCCTATTGTTGCATAAGCTTAGCTATCTATGAACATGGGAGTTTAGTTTGTCATTCATCACCCGGTTGTTGTTCCGCAAACAACCGGGCAAGTTTTGTAAATTTTGTTGATTCATTATTAATAAGATATACATACGATGAAAAGTAGAAGCTTGTGTTATTAGTTAGTCAATTGGTTTAATTGTGAAAATGTTCTTCATAGATCTTCATGGATTCGATGTTTGCACAAGTATCGTAGACCATCAATTGGTATCAGAGCGGGTTGGATTTTCTCTATCCAGATCTGTTCATGAATGGCTACTAATAACATATTTTTAGGATCGTCAAATCTGAGTGTATGTTCAAAAACTGCACAGCAGTAGCAGTTCTTGAGAAGAAGAAAAATACACTGCTGCTGACCTCTGCTAAAACAATATCTATAAAAAAAATCTTATCTACAACCGCACTCAAACCTACGTGTCACCAAAACACATCCCTCCCACCGTCATGAACAAACTCCCTGATGCTTATATAGTAGAACCCCCCAATGACTACTTCACTTCGGTTAAGAGTGGAGTGTATATATGCTTGTTCGTTACATATCATATGCCCTCCACTAGCATATATAAAGTGTGGCATATTCTATCAATTAAGATCTAGAGTTCATTTACCTTTAAACAGCGGAGTGGTAAATGGTTGATGCAGTAACCATAATAGATCATAGAGTAAGCTCAGTAACCCATCTTCAGCGACTTGGCTCAATCAGCCATATATGTAAACATGTAAGTCCCTGAAGGTTTTGTGTTGTGATGTATGATAGTGTGTATGTATCGTGAGTAAACTTGATGTTTCTTCACATAAACACAAGTTTACTTCCGTCCTCGTTTCTCTCCCCCTCAAAATTTGCTAGGGAACCAAACAACTTTTGACCGGCTACACACTATTACAAAATCATAGCGTAATGGTGTTCATTTCGCCTGAAATAAAACTCCCCCTGAATTTCATCCTATCAAACGTCTGATGTTATCAACCATCAACCCCTGTATAATGTATTATTGTTTCCCAATTCCCTGTGTACTTTGAACAACCTAGTTTCTCAAAAACTCTGCGGCTGGGGTAACAACAAATGGAGTCACAGCGGCGGCGGCGGCCGGGGGGGGGGGGGGGGGGGTCATAACGGATAGGGAGTGGGAGGTGGTCACATCAATCGGAGTAGCTATAGAGTGGATGTGGTTTGAGTAAAAACCTATGAAGATATCGTGAGTAAACTTTATGTTTCTTCAAAAAAGGGTGTTGATGATGATTGAACGGGGATTGACGATGAAGTCGTGGATTTGATATCAAAAAAGGGTGTTGATTAATTAACGGTTAAAAATGTGTATGTAGATCGAGTGGTGTGTTGTGAGTTAGAGATGAAGAAGGCTGGAATGAGTAGCTGAATACTATCAGCCGGAGGTCACAGACCCAAAGTACAACTGATGCTTGGTGGGTGCTCAGGTGTAGAGATCCAGACGCTGATTATGAATTCTCGTCAACCAAGCTGAACTGAAGCCACTATTCTAAAAGCTGAAGCTGAAGAAATGTCACTGAGATGACATGAGTAGGATGTGATGACAATTGGGTAGCTGATATACTTCAGCGTGTCGACACGGATTTAAAACAAGAACATCCTTCGTTGAAGAAGCTGAACTGAGTATGATTGATATTCAGACATGATGCGGTTATGATAAGACCAGATTGCTGATGTTCTATTTTTTAAGTTATTTATGGAATTAGCTTTAAAAGGAAGCAAATAAATCTTAGCTGTGATATAAAGGTCACTAAAGAGAACCATGTCCCTCAACTCTGACCCTCCTACCTCTGAACCTACAGCAGTTGTGAAGTTTCCAGCATGTTGGACCTCTGTCTACGAACCCCCAGCTGTTTCTTTAGCGAACCCTCGCTGTAGTGATACATGTGATGGATCCCTTATCAGCGAACCCCTGTCTCCCTAAACCCACAGCCACAACTCTGAATATGTACCCCACAAAAACCGTTGGACTATGAACTGCTGGGAGATGAACCCCCAGGGTCGCTGAAACCCCCAGCTGTCCCTGAACCCCCAGCTGTTCCTGTATTCATCTGAGAACCTCCTGTCGCTGTAGGTGAACCACAGGCCATTGATTTCTTAACTCAGCTGAACTTTCAGAGATAGCTGACCCCAGAGATTGTTGATCCCTCGTAGTGACTGTTGAAGAAGCTGATAATCAGCATGTACGGACAATGATAAAAGTGGTTGTGGCTGTGTAAATGAATCAGTACGTGGTTGTGATTAATACACACATGGATTTTTTTACTTATTACAACTTTTGGTTGTGATAAAAATACAGCCACAAGAGTTCAGCCCTAGCCAACAGGTTTTCAGTCCCAGCTAACAAGTCCACAGGCGCTGTGCCAACAGATTGTTCCAACCACTGTGAACCCCAAAAGGTTTGTTCAAGTGCAAGACACTCAATATGCTATCTTCAGAGCCTTTAACATTTGAAGGACTTGGTCACTCAGGAACTATTTCCTCACACCAAGATAAAGAAAGAAGATACCGCTGAAAACAAAGTCCTGTATCATGTCATCTTCACATAGACTGAAGCTTCATTCATTCACGACTTTTGGTCATTCAGGTGGTCATTAAGGTACAGATTTTTACCTCAAACCACATCCACTCTATAGCTACTCTGATTGTTGTGACCACCACCCACTCCCCATCCGCTGTGACCCTCCCCCCCGCCGCTGTGACTCCATTCGTTGTTACCCCAGCCGCAGAGTTTTTGAGAAAATAGGTTGTTCAAAGTATACAGGGAATTGGGAAACAATAATACATTATACAGGGGTTGATGGTTGATAACATCATACGTTTGATAGGATAAAATTCAGGGGGAGTTTTATTTCAGGCGAAATGAACACCATCACGCTATGATTGTGTAATAGTGTGTAGCCGGTCAAAAGTTGCTTGGTTCCCTAGCAAATTTTGAGGGGGAGAGAAACGAGGACGAAAGTAAACTTGTGTTTATGTGAAGAAACATCAAGTTTAATCACGATACATACACACTATCATACATCACAACATACAACCTTCAGGGACTTACATGTTTACATATATGGCTGATTGAGCCAAGTCGCTGAAGATGGGTTACTGAGCTTACTCTATGATCTATTATGGTTGCTGCATCAACCATTGACCACTCCGTTGTTTAAAGGTAAATGAACTCCATATCTTAATTGATAGAATATGTCACACTTTATATATGCTAGTGGAGGGAATATATGTAACGAACAGGCATATATACACTCTCCACTCTTAACCGAAGTAAATTAGTCATCGGGGGGTTCTACTATATAAGCATCAGGGAGTTTGTTCAAGTTTTCATTATACAAGATCAGAGATTGTATAAGCTTAGTAACAACTACAACAAGGACAAGACGATACAAGTTAGCGGATGACTTGAACTAGTGAAGCTAGTTATTCTTGGTATACTTTGTTGTAATATAGCATGTAAGAAGAAGCCTTTATGCTCACTTACTGCTATTTAACTTAGGCTACTTTTCTATCCAAATAGGGGGAGATTGTTGGGTCAATTTAGTATCTGATTTGTCCCTTATACATGATTTGTATGTAAAGCAGCCTAAGTAGTGTTAGTCACTGAACTTACGTATGTTACAAGTTCAGTGTGTCATTCTTTAGAGTTCTTTAGAGTCTACGAGATAGACTCGTCATTAGCTGAGGCGGATCTCAGTAAGTGTGCAAAGAATCAAGGATGATGGAGTTAGTAAGTGATGACATAACAACTTACTAACTCCTCGAGACTATTACTTATTACAAGACCTGAAGACGTTAGAAGACCTGAAGAAGTGTTTGTCTGAAGTATTAGTGGAAGACTACAAGGTACAAGGTGGTTAGTTGTATTTTAGTAAAAGCTTCTCAAGGAAGCTTCACACCCACTATATATATGTGGTACTTGTAATAGAATAGGCTAATGATTGCCACCACAGAAAACACACATGTAACACTTTAGTGGATAGGGTTTCATCCTCCCATTGTTGCATAAGCTTAGCTAGCTATGAACATGAGAGTTTAGTTTGTCATTCATCGCCCTGTTGTTGTTTCGCAAACAACCGGGCAAGTTTTGTAAATTTTGTTGATTCATTATTAATAAGATATACATACGATGAAAAGTACAAGCTTGTGTTATTAGTTAGTCAATTAGTTTAATTGTGCAAATGTTCTTCATAGATCTTCATGGATTCGATGTTTGCACAAGTATCGTGGACCATCAATGAATAACACAATCAACATGGGATGGTTTAAGAAGATAAGGGAATGATCCAAACTAGTAATGGGTTAAAATCATTTTAGGTGAATAATGAAATTAGGTACCCTAGTTTAGGAAAGTGCAGGTTTTTCAAAAAAATTATCAAAGTTTTACAAAGATTAAGGAAAACACTGTAAAGCAAAGATTCTGTCAAAATAGGAACAGGCGGTTCCTTACGTAGGTGCGCGGTTCCTTATCGCTAAATAACCGCGGGTTCGATATGGAACCGCGTCCAGTGGTGACAGAAAAGTGCACTCCCTTAAACTTTGGTCAGCCCAGATTTCACACAGGTAAATATCAAGCCAAAGTTAACTATAAGTCAAAATCTAGGAGGCTAACAAACAAAAAATGAGCACAAAGCTATGTAAATCGAACGAGCGATTACACAGTTAATTAAGGATTAAAATAGTTAGCAATCCAAACAAGTAGTAATAATTAATACACACACATAAAAGAAAAGAAAGCAAATGTTCAACACATAGCATGTTCAACAACATGTTCTCCTTGAATTAAATCAAAGTCTTTATCTTCTTTTTTTGCCAAATCCCTTGATCAAATTCCCCAAGTATTTGAATCCCTTTTTTGAATCCACTCGATGTTCGAACAACTCACCTCGAGTCTTAAGATTTTCACGGTAGAGACACTCCATGTTGAGGTCTTCCAGTACTTCACTAGTGGAATGGTGAGGAGGAGGAGCTAAGTCTTCAAGTCCATCCACGAATGAGTTTGTGGATTGACGGGAGTTACTTGAAGAGCCGACATGAGCACTAGTACCTATGTCACCACCATCACTTGGTGACATATCAAAGTCCTCTTCATCGGACTCTTGTTGATTATGTTTTCTCGAACCTTTATCACTTCTAGGCTTTCTTTCATATACCTCTTGAATAGGTAACATCACCTGTTGAACCGGTTGAAAGCAAGAGAAGTTAAGGAAGGAAAAATCATGAACAACCCTCTTAAAGAGGCGAGTAAGAAGCATAGCATAGAGTAGATTTGTTTTGGGTTTGGAAAGAGCATAATTAATTCGTCGAGCGTTGTAGTATGCCAAATTGTACTTGGTTTCGGTAAAGATGCAAAATAGCATATGCACCATTGTTAGCCCTAAAATGTGAGCGCCATTTACGGAATTAAATTAGTTTCATATGGGCAAAACATGGAGACTACTTTTGCTAAGTTGTCAAAGTCACTCCATGTCTAGCCTATATATACCCCTCCATACTTCCATGGAGGGGTGAGGCTTTTCATCTTTGTGTATTCACTTTCTCTCTCTAAATACACACACTCATTTCAAGTTTATCTTTATCTCTCAAAAAATGTCTAAACATCACTTTTATCCTCCCCGACCTCCGGATCACCCTCTTGTTAGCTTGAATCTTAGGGTTAACAATTGGTATCAGAGCTAACCGGGGGTGTTTTGTGTTTTTGTTCGTGTTGTGTTGGTTGATTCGTGTTCGTGACGAATTTGTATATCGATTCTTGGTTCCATGTTTATCCGTAATCTATTGATTCATGATCCACTTTTATCCGTTTCATCACTATTGATATTTTTTGGTTTTCTCCGTTTCATCAATATTGATTTTTTTGTGGCTTTCTTGGAAAATCCGTCATATTGCGGAATCATAAGCTGACCATATTGTGGATTCATGCGTGGAGTACGATTGCGGAATCTTGTGTTTCTACGGATTGGGGAATCTTGTGATTCTTAGGATTGTGGAATCTTGTGATTCTGTGGATTGCGGAATTATGTGATTCCATTGATTGCGGAATCATGTCATTTACGCTATTGCGGAATCATGTGACTCTAGTGATTGCGAAATCATGTCATTTATGATATTGCGGAATCATGTGATTCTCTCTATTGCGGAATTATGTGATTCGTGATATTACGAAATCATACACGCCTACGGATTGCGGAATCATGTGATTGCGAAATCATATGTCCTGTATTGCAGAATTATGTGATTACGAAATTATATGTTTTGTATTGCGGAATCATTTGATTGCAAAATCATGGGTCCTGTGTCATTGCAGATTTGCGTTACATTTCGATCGAAAGTGCTTAAACGACAAAGAAAATTATAGGTTTGAAACCTAATATTTTCGAAAAAAATTTCGACGATCTCACCGCGCATCAGTTGGGCATGTGATTGACGTTGGGATTTAATGACAAGTTATATAGACAAATTATCCTTTAATGATATTTTATCATTTGTTCTAGATAACGACATTCACAACACAACACCAAAGCAAACAAAACACTTAACGCTAAAACGATCCGATATAAGATTCACTTTAACGACAAGGCTAGTTTTGCTTCTACAAAGACAAGTGATCACGAAGTGGATTTGGTATTCTTTATTTGAAGTTGAAGTGGGATTTCATGAAGGCGTCTACTTATTTCATCATCGAGCCTTCCTTCTATTTTTCTACCCCTTTTCTTTAAACCCAGTCTATCGATTGATGACTTGCTTGGGCGATAAAATTTATGATTGAGACTTGAATTATCTAGTTTCTACTGTCAAGGGGTGGATGGTCGACGACATGGATAACTATCATTTTTTGGTGTCACACGCAGTTGCTCGTGTGGATAACTTCAAGAGGCATAAGAGACTTGTTTCTGCACCGTTCTTCAGTCGACATAAGTGCAAGCTTAAGTAACAAATTTGGGGGATTGTACTTCAGTTTCAAGTTTGGAATATCGGGTTTACTTCACATGTGGTCACAACAAATAGCCGAATGAATTCGAGGTTGGTTAGTTGGACAGAGAGAGATGGAATCAGCAATCAATTCTCACGGGATTTTTATGAGCTTCACAACTTTAATGGTACTTCATAGTCTAAGCAAAATTTTTCAAAGTTTCTCAATGAATTTCAAAACTTTTCAAGACATTTGCTTAAGACTAAGAACTTCTCGAGTATATGGACGTCTACGATAATGATGCTTCCGAGAGTTCGAAATCATCATGGGGGAAGATCGTGTACTTTGAAGTAATCGGATCAACTTCCAGGGGGAAGTAGTGTACATGGAATGGTATCTACTTACTTTATATGATTTTAAGAAGTATTCTGCATGCGTGAGAAGAATTGTTGCTGATTTCTTGCATGTTACCCCAAATGGATTATCACCAAAACCTAAACGACATGAAACAGTATAGAAGCAGTGTTATTTGGTGTGGTTCTTCTAAATTTCCGCTGTGCACTTAAACCGATGAGCTAGAAGATTGTTCAAACTACATTAGAGTGTCAGAATCTGCTTAAGATACAGATATTGGTTTGCGGGGAAGCTGATTCAGAAACTTCGTCAAAAAGAAGTCTATGAAGAAAGTTTTTTAAATACATGCTGCATGCATTGGGGGGAAGTTAATCCAAATCATGCATATTACAATTTTTCCACAACAAGCAAAGACAAAGAGGATTCAAGTTGAGGTACAAGTTATGAAGACAAGAAGAATTAAAAGACATCCTCAGCATTGGAAGCGCCTTGGAAGACTTTATTTTGTTGTATTTTTACTTGTTAGGAACATTGTAAGTAATTCCGTATGTCTCCACATTGGGGGAAGATTATTGTTAACCATAAGATTCAAGCTAACAAGAGGGTGATCCGGAGGTCGGGGAGGATAAAAGTGATGTTTAGACATTTTTTGAGAGAGAAAGATAAACTTGAAATGAGTGTGTATATTTAGAGAGAGAAAGTGAAATACACAAAGATGAAAAGCCTCACCCCTTCATGGAAGTATGGAGGGGTATATATAGGCTAGACATGGAGTGACTTTGACAACTTAGCAAAAGTAGTCCCTCCATGTTTTTCCCATATGAAACTAATGTAATTCCGTAAATGGCGCTCACATTTTAGGGCTAACAACCATACATGCCGGAACGTGATCCCGGTTCCCACCAAGAAAAAATACATTCTCCCTAAGGATCTCGGCCCAACGAACCATAAAATCCTTAAGGTCGCTTGAGAGAACCTCATAACGATTTACAAGTTGTTTATTAGAATGAAGGCTTCTCACAATGTTTCCATCACGCTCTTTGGAAATGATTTCAAGGATAAAATCGAGATCAACTTCATAGTTGTCATTTGGAGGTTTATCGTTGGATTCATAGAGAGCATCAAGTCTCCATTTGTCCGTGAAACGACAAGTACCCTCAAATGACACATCAAGAATTTGACCAAAGGTTTCAAGAGAGTATTGAATGACTTGATCATTCAATAAGAACCTAACGAATATTCTACCATTGCATTCAAAGATAGAATAGGTGCTAAAGAACTCCAAAAGAAATACGGGATATATCACTTCATCTATGTAAAGCAAACAATCAAACCCCGTAGGCTCAAACATAGATTTGATATAGTCATAACCCGTAATTTCTTCATCAACAGTTCTACCTTCATGGAAACAACGTTTTGAAAGAGACGAATATGAGTTTTGAAGTTGGATAGAAGCAACAGTTTGAGAAAGGTTTGGCATATATCGTCTAGTGTTTTGATGATCTCTTTGATATTCCGAATGCATGATTAGTACCTAAATACAACAAACAAAGATATTTTTCCAATCACTCATATGAAAAATAAAAATCAAAATTTCAAAAGATGAGAATGTGTTTCATCAATAGCTTGACAAACAAAGGATTAATCCTTGTCATTCTCATGTTCACAATGTACCCATTTCATCATTGATCAAAACATATGAACTATGTAAAATCAACAATAAACTAGAACATTGGTTTTTCAAAAATAAGGTTTTTAGGTAAGCATTTAACAATGCCATCACCAACTTGTTCATGGGTTCATATCAATTCCATCAATCAACCAAAATATTTAGTCAAAATTCGGATTTATTCTACAAATGGGTTTTAGTGAAATCTCTATGAATATGAACCTAAGGAATCATAGTAACAATACTATGTCAACTCTTATTCCTAGTAAGGTTCCAATGTCAATTTTAAAAATCCCCAATTATGAATGTATGAACCCTAGAACAAATTAGATGAAATTGAAAGAAATAACTTACAATTAACTGATCTTGGATGATGGATGAGTGAAACCCACGAATTTTAATCAATTAATTTGAGTGATTGAAGGTTTTTGAAGCTTCAACAATGGTGGAAAAAAGGAGAAAAACGTTTGTTGTGTGTGAAGGAGAGAGAAATACTAGTTTGAAAAAAGTTATTTTAATAAAACTGGCGCTCTCAAAAAAGCTACTGCCCGCGGTTCCTTATCGATAAGGAACCACGCTATTAAGCCGCCGAGATAAAGAACCGCCTACAGAGGCAGGTTTTTATCAAAGAAAAACGATGAATTTTTGAAAACCAAATTTTTTAAAATACTTAAAAATATATCTTAAACCTTTTAGGATATCATTGGACCACCACAACACTAGGTAATAATGCCTTGTTGAAGGATTACGAGTTGAATCGAGATAGGAAAAGATCGAAACGAACGAATGACTACTCGTAGCAAAAAGGGCAAAGGGAGAGGAGTCAAGAGAAGTGAATCAAGACCAAGGACATTGCTCAAAGGACAAATGACATTCTTCAAATTAATGATGTGAAGAGCTTGTGTCATATATAGTGGTTTAAGACGTGCCTTTCCGGCGATAGTCTAAACGGCTTTGGTAATGAATTAAACCAAGCAATTTTGATGCATAAAATAAAATCATTTTCAAGAGTAGTCTTATTCTATTTCAAAATATGAGCAAACTATAGATTCACTTTCTCTCCAACATGATCGGATAATTATTGCTAGAATTAACAATAACAATATCCTTGGAATATTTCAATTCCAAATGTGTAAAATCCACCTACAACTTAATGAAGTAGTTTGGTATCTCAAGGGATTCACTAATCATCCTAGAGATGAGCTTAATTGCACAAGTTACACATGATATAGGGCCTACTAACCGTAAGGGTGCAAACTATGGAAATCATGCTTGATACTTTAAGCTTCTACAAACTCACCCTACATCTCCATAGTGAGTCAAGTATCCAAGTGTGACAACCGCGGTTTTGAGGTTCGTCACTTAGTTTTACTTTGTGCTAGTTACGTGTCTTTACGTGTTTATGTGCTAATTGGTGTGTATAGATTGTGGTTTGGATATCGTTTCCGGTACGGGGTACCTTGTGAGTGAAACGATGTGTGATGATTTCATGTTCATGAGCTCACATGGTAGTGACTATGAAATGAGATGGTGTTATTTAGTGGTTTACGTATACGTATATGTATTATAGAAAATCGTGTTTTTACGATTTAGGGTTTTGCATTTAGGGGTCTCGGAAGAGGTATTTAGTCACGGGAGTATTTTTCGGGATGGTTTTAAGTCATTTAGGACTTAGTTATAAAGTTTATTTCAAAATTTAAGATTTTTTTTTAAAACTGTATATTTAACGTCTTTTACGGTAAACGCGTAAATTTGACTAGTTTTACGGTTTTGAGATTTTGGAGGTTTTAGGAGCTGAAATAAATTAAGGTAATATTAATAAGATATTAATTAACAATAAAATAAAAATAAAAACGAAATTAGGGGGTGTTGGTCGGTTTAGGGCCGATTAAGAAGAGAAAAAAAAGGAAAAAAAGAGAAAAAGGAAAGTGGGTTGTATTGGGCTAGGATTCTTGGAAAAACTATATAAGGATTTTAAGTAGATCAAAACTTTCATAAATCCATGGAGAAAAAAATAAAGATCGACGGTTCTTAGAGTGTTTTTAGGGTTTCATTGTTTTTTTTCATCTTCCATTAATATCAAGGTAAAACCTTCATAACCCTTTTCATTTAAATTGTTTTTAATGTTTTTATGATCATCTTATGATGGATTTAGGTTAGGGTTTAAATTAGAAACAGTATGTTAATGATATTATAATGATTAGGTGAATTAGAGCTTGTAATTAGTGGAGTTATGGGTAATTAATTAGGTTAATTTAATTAAACCCGTTTTTAAAAACAGGGCAGAATTTAGGGTCAGTTGTTTTGATCATATAGGGAGTTCTAC
This sequence comes from Glebionis coronaria, assembly GCA_025667525.1. Classification (NCBI taxonomy): domain Eukaryota; kingdom Viridiplantae; phylum Streptophyta; class Magnoliopsida; order Asterales; family Asteraceae; genus Glebionis; species Glebionis coronaria. The sequence goes on along the minus strand of CM046878.1, from coordinate 605,373,885 downwards.
AAACTCTTATTTTGCGATCCAAGTATCCCTGGAAAGGTAATTGAAATGGATTTCAAATGCAAGAAACGAGAACTAAATTGGAGGTCGGGAAGTGGGTCAAAAACAGGTTACAACAGTCGGAGGTCAAAACAGTTTTGAAATCAGCATGTTTTCTTTTTATGTTTTGGGTTGTTTGGGGTACTTAGGGTTGTATTGGGACTTTCAAACGAACATGGGAGATGTTTTATATATTATAGGAAGTATCTTCATTAGGGCTAATAAAATGGGTTAGGGTAAGACCCTATAATCATAACAAACTTTTCATACGTTTAAAATCGGTAAAATCTGGATAGGCGAAAGTATATATATATATATATATATATATATATATATATATATATATATATATATATATATATATATATATATATATATATATATATATATATATATATATATATATATATATATATATATATATATATATATATATATATATATATATATATATATATATATATATATATATATATATATATATATATATATATATATATATATATATATATATATATCGGGGCCTTAACAGTAGCTTTAAGGTTGGGGAAAAAAGGAGGAGTTAACTAACATATGTAAGGGCAAAAGTTTTCCCTTTACAGAGATCATGAGTATGTTTATGTGGGCGTTTGGCTTATAGTTTGGAGACCTAAAAACTGGGGCTGTTTTGGGTAAAATGTTAACGGGACGGGTTATGAAGTAAACTGAGTTAAGGGCTTTATAGAGGGGTGTAATGAGATTCTTAGAGCATATAAATGAGGTATATATATGGGAGAAGGTGAGATGTCCATCATAGGTTGATGAGCCATTTTAGTGTTTGGTTCATGTTTTGATTGTGTGCTTTTGTTTGTTAGCTTTTTGCTAGTGCGCGGACTTTTGGAGAAGCTCAATCAGGTGAGTTTCATAGTCCCATGTCTACTAATGATTTTGACTTCCAGATGGGATGGAAGAGACACTGTCTTGTTTATATAAATTATGTTGTGAATGTTTTGTGTATGGTGATGGACTTGTGTATACTTATGTGATTAACTGCTAGTTAATTCTTGATTGTTTTATGTTTTGACTTGGTACCAAGGGGATGTTGACAAGGCGGGGCCTTGGGGAGGTACATAGATGTGTGAGCATCTATGAGACCAATGTGTAATGACAAGGCGGGTCCTTGGGATTGGTACGTAGGTGTATGGGCGCCTATGGTGCCATGGTTCGGTAAGGCTGGGAGCCTTGGATTTGGTTTGGTTTGTTAAATCTTGAATATTAGTTGTTAATGCATGTTTGTATCACAATGTCCATATGTTCATTTGTTAGTGGTTGTTGTTCACAGCTTATGGTTTGATTTTGGCTTTGGAGTCTAAACCTATGACTCTCACCAACTTTATGTTGACGTGTTTTAGTGTCTTTTTCAGGTGAATATGCGGTTAAGCTTAAGAATAGAAGTGGCTAGTTTCGGAGGCATTAGGATTGCATTTAGAAGGAGACCCCCGTTCCTTCTTAGTTTATTTTTCTGTTTGTTTCATTAAGTGATACTATGAACCTATATGTTGCTTTGTTTATGATAATTGTTTGTCTCGGGTAAGTGGTAGGACTGTTACCAATGTTGAGATATTGTCATGACTTTTGTGTCACCATTTTATGACATTTCTTATTTCATTTAGTTATCTCTATAGACACGCCATGTTGTGATGATATCCATACGTCGCGCTCCATATTCCGCCATGGTGGGGTGTGACAGAATGGTATAAGAGACAATGGTTATAGAGAATTAGGTTGCCTAGTCTAGTAGCCTAGTCTATAGCTTAAGGGTCCCTGCATATAGGCGTCATAGGATTATGTGTGCATTATATAATAATTGATGTGTTTGGATGTTATTTTTGTGATGTTTGTTAAGTTATGAACTACTATGGTTCATACTTAGCCACATGTTATTTTCTTTTCAGGGTGTGACTAGTGCTGGTTGAACCATAATCATCCACGCTAGTCATTTTCGTATTTTGCTTAAATTATACATTATAGTACATAATTTGGTACATGGTAGTTTCTATCTTGTGTTGGGTTATTTTATGTACCTGAGGTATAGTATTTTTCTTTTGATGTTTAAGTCATGTTCCCTAAGAATCATGTGGTGGTTCGAGTTATTAGGAGTAGGTGGATATGAAGGATTTTAAGCTGTTTCCACTCTTATGGGCGACATGACTTATAACTGATTATGTTTTCGTTTTGGATTTAGTCTATGCTGTTTTAGCTAGACTAAGGATTTATGTATTTCAAGAAGTTTGACTATGTAATTTTATTAGTTGGAGTTTTTGACCTTATTGTTTTTGTGGTTATGTGCTTAGGTGAGTTGATGGATTTATGTGTTATGTGTTGTATTGATTCTTATAAGTGTCATCATAAGAGGGAGTGCATTGGGGAAAGGGTAATTGTATAAGTATGGTGGCCAACATAGTTATACAAGTACCACAACTTCAATGGGTTCCTAAGTATGATTGCATGAAAGAGGGTTGGTACATGCTTGTATATGATGAGATGTGGATTATTGGCATATGTATAGTATATGGGTTTGTGTAACGGTTGCCTACGATATGGATATTTTTTAGTGTGTTATTGTTTTGGGTTATAGTCATGTTGTGTGATTATGGGGTCACACGATACGGACTGGTTTTAGTGATAGGTTTTATGCCTTGTGATAAGATGGTGGTTACTCGTAAAAAAACGATTGTATGACGCGATTGGTTGATATGACATGTATGGTAACGAGTATGTTTTGGGTGATTTAATAGGTATATATATGCGGATGTATATATACTACTATGTGTTAAGTTATGGTATATAGTCATTCACTAGTTATTATAACTTGAACGTACCTTGTGTTTGTTCGTAGTTTATGGTGCTGGAGTTTGATGGAGTTCCAACGACGTTTTGAGTCTTTTGGATGTGTGTCTACATTCGGGTATGTATTTTTATTAATGCGAACCACTAAATTTTCTTGCAAATAAGTCTGGCTAATTATAGGAAACGGTTTTGAAAATAATTTGTAAGTGTATGGTGTGATATCGTAACTTACATTTTTTTTTAGTTGTAGTAGTAAGTTAAAAAAAAGTTGTCTTGAAAATAATTGGATTAGTCTTCTATGTAACATATGATAATATATTTTAAAGGGGTAAAGAAATTTTACAATAACTTTCTTAAGTGGAGTTAAAATTTTAGAATAATTTAACTAAGACGGAAAGAGTAAAAAAAAGGAGATTTTATTATAGTAAAGATAATAATAACAACACACCTTGTAAACGTGTAGTAGTTTAGTTATAACCAACCTAAATGGAAAAAAAAAGAACAGTGTATTTTATAAACATGTATTGGTTTCATAATAACAAGTGAAATAAGTTTAATATGGGTAAACAAGATAATGGTTAGAATAAGATGGTATTATACTAACTAGTTGATATCTTGATAGAATGATGAAGATAAAGGATGAGTTTTTGGTTAAAAATGAGTATGATTGATTTTAGTAGTATTGGAGTTTGGTTCTTATGAGAAGTAACTAATTGGGACGAAAGTTTAAAAATTTTCTAAGGTATCGAGATTTGGTAATACTAATCGTGAAGAGTCTAAATTTTTCGTTGTTGGCACACTCCATTGATCTTTCGGATTACATTGTTTTATTTTCAGTTGTTTTGGCTAGGGTTCGTTTTACCCTATATTTTATTTTGGGACACGATTGTTTGGAATTCTTTGGTTACACGTCGTGGTTGATTTATTTATGCGGTTGTGGGAACGTTAGGATGAGAGGATAAAGTTGGGTAGTATTACTTATGGTTAGATACTATAATGGAGAGATGTGTTTTGGTTTAAAGGTTGTGTTGAAGGAATGATTAAGATTTGTGGAGTTTTGAAACTTAGAATAGTTACGGGAATAAGGGAGTAAGTAAAGTTAGTTGAGTGGTCATGGGAACGAGATGTCATATTATGAGAAGTTGGTTGAAGTACCATTAGGAGATTGATGAAAGTACTAGCGGATGTGAGGGTAGAGTAGAAAGTTTATACTAATGGAAGGGTTGGGTAAATAACACGCAAGGGATTGGTATAGTTATGGGGGCAAGGTAGTAGTAGACACGTGAAGGAAAACAGGAATGTGAAAGAATGAGTGGTAGGAGGCTGATTCACGGTGAAGTACAACAAGTAAGGAAGGGTGAGTCATCGAGGGGTTGAAGTACTTATAGAAATATTGTGGTAGATGAGTTGAAGTTAGAAGCTACTGGTAGTGTGAAGTTCCTAGGTAACATCATGGAGACGAGAAGGAGTGCGTAAAGAGCTACATCGTGAAGCAAGGAGCTGAAAGGACTACGTGTCGGCTGCAAGAAGGGTGCAAGAGATTTCGAAGGAGTCACAAAAGTTGCGAGGACTGGAAAGGTGACAAGCACTATGATGGGAAGTTTACGTATGGTTCGTGACGAAGAATGGCAGATCGAGTATCAGAGTGGAGCTACAAAGAGCTGAACCGGTGGATCGTGATGAAATGAATACATGACATGGGAGATTAAGAACTCGTGGAAGTAACACGGGGAGTCGAGTGACTACGCGGATAGAATTTTTATGGCAATCAATATCGAGGGATGAGAAGTGAAGCTGAGCTGAATAAGTTTTGTGGAGAAGTGATTAGAGAGTCGGTTTTGTGAAGGTGTTATGAAAGATCTTTGGAAGAGACATCTATGCATTATCCAATGCACTAGTGATTTCTATAGATTTGATGAATGAAGTATGGAATTTTTGTTGGACGGGATAGTGTAGGAATAAGGGAGAACCATGGAAGGAGAGAACCAAGTATTCCTAGAAGATGATGATTGAAAATACCTCATGATGGGTGCAAGATCAAAGTAGAAGTATGAGATTTGAATAAGAATTCAAAATATGGCTTAGTAGACAAATGGAAACTAATGTGGGTATAAGACGAGAGTGTGATCCGCATGTAATCACATGAAACTCTAGTATGTCCCTATTAGGAGGGAGTAGGAGACTGGTTGTGAGAAAAAAAAACAGGTGAAGCTACTTGGAAAATATTGGCGTATAGATGACTAGATAGACTTAGTTAGTGGAGCTGGATTGTTATATCTGCCTAGAACGCTAGAGGCATTTGGGGTACGAGACGTAGAGAATGATCTATACAGATCATGAACGTCTCCAACACATATTTAATCATCTTGATAGAACATTTGGAAAAGGTGATGGGTGGAGTTAAGTGATGAAAGAAAATTGCAAGGCCAAGTACCATCTGGGAAAGGCAAGCATGGTTGATGAGACATGGAATAAGAAGAATGAAGTGAAGCTGAGACGAACTTGAACTATATGGATGATGTATTAGGGTGGTTTGGATGAAGGATGTAGGTTGCACGAGTTGAGTTGTCTAAATCAGAGAACGTGTCAACATGTATGTTGTGTAGCTTGGACAATCATATGGAGAAAAGGGACGTAGACTATACTTTCTACATAGATAGGAGTAGCTTAGAAAGGGCGATGTAAGGACGAAATTGGTGAAAGGGATACATAATGGGGAGGAGGAATAAGTACGACGAGAGTTGGGTGATAGTCGATAGACTAACTAATTCATCTCATATTTCAAGAGGAATGAGAAGTCACGTAGTTGAGAAGTTGGAAGGATTGCATACGGATGTGATGGAATAGAGGGTTTTGCGTAAAAGTTAGCCTAATATGTATGGAATGCCTTATGAAGGATTATGGCAAGGGAAGAAACGATGGGAAGCATCACATCGTGATGTATGGTAGGAGTTGAGGAAGAAGAAGGAAGTGTGTATAGAAGCGAAGAATGAATGAAATAGGTCGAGATAGTAACCGAAGGTAAAACTTTGGTAGAGCTTAATGAGTAGAATAAAGCACAACGCAGGCTAATATTGTCGTAGTATGGAAAAGGAAATGGCACTGACCTATACTGATTGTTTGGGAGGCTTAGTATCGATGATCGAATGGATGAGGAGTTATAGGTGTGATGTGCCATAGGGACGAAGGGCTTGGTCTAACTGAGACAAGATGAGGAGTAATATGACCTTGAAGGTAGGACATTGTGTAGGTATAAAGGAAGTGTTGGGTATTAAAAAAATCATGAAGAAAAGTGAGAAAGAAGTGTATAGGTGCTACTAGTTAGCTATCCAAATTTAATGGAAGTAGTTGTAGCATGGGTTTGGATGGCAGTTGATAGACTAATTGAGATAACCATCCTTTTGATGATGTGTATAGATCATAAGTTGATTTGGATTGGAAGAACTAATGGATATGTGAAAGACCGTCATAGGTCACTTTGTAAGGAAATTGGAATTTTTAAGTAGTTTGGGGTACGGACTAAAAGGAGTTGATGAACATCATTGGATATGAGTATATCCAGCTAACTGGAAAAGGATGGGCAAGTGAGATATTTATACAACTTTAGGAGTTACACTGAGAGCAGCAAGGGATGCTATGTTGAAAAGGAGGAAACCACTAGAGTTAGTGACAAAGTTATGTAGGAAGTTTCACCCATAGTAACGGGTGGTATGTTTTGGTAAAATGGAAGAGTTGATGTGGAGTTTTGTAGGTCCATTTATGATCTTTGGAAAGATCGGACCGGTAGCTTATAAGCATAGAATTACCTAGGGGAAATGAGTGGTATACATTTTATATTTCGTGTATTAAGATTGGTAAATGTTGTTTGAGAATGCATATTTGCATGTACGGTTATTCGGGATCTGTGTTAATAAGGGTTGGTGTTGTCAAAGAGTCATTTGTGAGATTTATTGACTGTGAGGTCAAGAGTTTGGCAATGAATTTAAATATTGTTGGTTAGTATATGTGGTAATTTGAGACTTGAACTAAAGTTCACGTGGAAATGAGAGGAGTTCTTTTAGAACAGGTATCCTCAGTTGTTTGCTAATGGTATGTTTGATCCTAAGGAGTAAATCTCGGGACGAGATTTCTATTAGGAGGGAGTGATGTGACAACCGCGGTTTTGAGGTTCGTCACTTAGTTTTATTTTGTGCTAGTTACGTGTCTTTACGTGTTTATGTGCTAATTGGTGTGTATAGATTGTGGTTTGGATATCGTTTCCGGTACGGGGTACCTTGTGAGTGAAACGATGTGTGATGATTTCATGTTCATGAGCTCACATGGTAGTGACTATGAAATGAGATGGTGTTATTTAGTGGTTTACGTATACGTATATGTATTATATAAAATCGTGTTTTTACGATTTAGGGTTTTGCATTTAGGGGTCTCGGAAGAGGTATTTAGTCACGGGAGTATTTTTCGGGATGGTTTTAAGTCATTTAGGACTTATTTATAAAGTTTATTTCAAAATTTAAGATTTTTTTTAAAACTGTATATTTTACGTCTTTTACGGTAAACGCGTAAATTTGACTAGTTTTACGGTTTTGAAGTTTTGGAGGTTTTAGGAGCTGAAATAAATTAAGATAAATTAAGGTAATATTAATAAGATATTAATTAACAATAAAATTAAAAAAACGAAATTAGGGGGTGTTGGTCGGTTTAGGGCCGATTAAGAAGAGAAAAAAAGGAAAAAAAAGAGAAAAAGGAAAGTGGGTTGTATTGGGCTAGGATTCTTGGAAAAACTATATAAGGATTTTAAGTAGATCAAAACTTTCATAAATCCTTGGAGAAAAAAATAAAGGTCGACGGTTCTTAGAGTGTTTTAGGGTTTCATTGTTTTTTTTTTCATCCTCCATTAATATCAAGGTAAAACCTTCATAACCCTTTTCATTTAAATTGTTTTTAATGTTTTTATGATCATCTTATGATGGATTTAGGTTAGGGTTTAAATTAAAAACAGTATTTTAATGATATTATAATGATTAGGTGAATTAGGGCTTGTAATTAGTGGAGTTATGGGTAATTAATTAGGTTAATTTAATTAAACCCGTTTTTAAAAACTGGGCAGAATTTAGGGTTAATTGTTTTGATCATATAGGGAGTTATACAAACTCTTATTTTGCGATCCAAGTATCCCTGGAAAGGTAATTGAAGTGGCTTTCAAATGCAAGAAACGAGAACTAAATTGGAGGTGGGGAAGTGGGACAAAAACAGGTTACAACAGTCAGAGGTCAAAACAGTTTTGAAATCAGCATGTTTTCTTTTTATGTTTTGGGTTGTTTGGGGTACTTAGGGTTGTATTAGGACTTTCAAACGAACATGGGATATGGTTTATATATTATAGGAAGTATCTGCATTGGGTCTAAGAAAATGGGTTAGGGTAAGACCCTCTAATCATAACAAACTTTTCATACGTTTAAAATCGGTAAAATCTGGATAGGCGAAAGTATATATATATATATATATATATATATATATATATATATATCGGGGCCTTAACAGTAGCTTTAAGGTTGGGGCAAAAAGGAGGACTTAACTAACATATGTAAGGGCATACGTTTTCCCTTTACAGAGATCATGGGTATGTTTAGGTGGGCGTTTGGCTTATAGTTTGGAGACCTAAAAACTGGGGCTGTTTTGGGTAAAATGTTAACGGGACGGGTTATGAAGTAAATTGAGTTAAGGGATTTATAGAGGGGTGTAATGAGATGCTTAGAGCATATAAATGAGGTATATATATGGGAGAATGTTAGATTCCCATCATAGGTTGATGAGCCATTTTAGTGTTTGGTTCATGTTTTGATTGTGTGCTTTTGTTTGTTAGCTTTTTGCTAGTGCGCGGACTTTTGGAGAAGCTCAATCAGGTGAGTTTCATAGTCCCATGTATACTAATGATTTTGACTTCCAGATGGGATGGAAGAGACACTGTCTTATTTATATAAACTATGCTGTGAATTTTTTGTGTATGATGATGGACTTGTGCATACTTATGTGATTAACTGCTAGTTGATTCTTGATTGTTTTATGTTTTGACTTGGTACCAAGAGGATGTTGACAAGGCGGGGCCTTGGGGAGGTACATAGATGTGTGAGCATCTATGGGACCAATGTGTAATGACAAGGCGGGACCTTGTGATTGGTACGTAGGTGTATGGGCGCCTATGGTACCATGGTGTTCGGTAAGGCTGGGAGCCTTGGATTTGGTTTGGTTTGTTAAATCTTGAATATTAGTTGTTAATGCATGTTGTATCACAATGTCCATATGTTCATTTGTTAGTGGTTGTTGTTCACAGCTTATGGTTTGATTTTGGCGTTGGAGTCTAAACCTATGACTCTCACCAACTTTATGTTGACGTGTTTTAGTGTCTCTTTCAGGTGAATATGTGGTTAAGATTGAGAATAGAAGTGGCTAGTTTCGGAGGCATTAGGATTGCATTTAGAAGGAGACCCCCGTTCCTTCTTAGTTTATTTTTCTATTTGTTTCATTAAGTGATACTATGAACCTATATGTTGCTTTGTTTATTATAATTGTTTGTCCCGGGTAAGTGGTAGGACTGTTACCTACTTACATAGACTCCTACATTGTTGAGATATTGTCATGAATTTTGTGTCACCATTTTATGACATTTCTTATTTCATTTAGTTATCTCTATAGACACGCCATGTTGTGATGATATCCATACGTCGCGCTCCATATTCCGCCATGGTGGGGTGTGACACCAAGCAATGAAGGTTTGAAAGGGAAATAGAAAAGAATCACAAACCACAAATAAATGTCAAGGCAAGGATGCCAAGAACAAGCATATAGTCAATTAATGATCAAAAGAATGATCAATAGGGCGTGTGGAAGAACGAGAGCGTACCTTGGCCACAAATTGCATTCCAAGCATTCAAGGAATCGATGCAAATCCCAACTATGACTAATAGTGACTACTAAGTCTTCAAAGACTGGTATCACTTCTACCCATCTTGATATCATCATTCAATGACGTTGGAAATCAAAGAAGATGAGTCTTCTACAAGTGTAAGTAACTCAATCCACAATCAATAGAATGATTTATCTTCATGAGTACCTACACATAACAAGATGAAAACTAGTAGATGCATTTCAAGAGTAAATCTAAAATGCATTAATACTACTAATTTAAGTAATATGCAATATTAACATTTTAAAAGGCTTATTTTCAACAAAAAATAGTTTTGACCAAAGAAAAACTTTAGTACAACTTAACTTTCTAATTTGAGGAGATAATGGATCGATCCAAGTTTTAAAGTACAATATACTTCAAAGATCTTGTGTTACCATCGCTCTGATACCAATTGTAGAAACTAGAAGGGGGGTTGAATAGTTTCTCATCGGTTTATCTCCTAATTAAAATTCCTTTCAATTAGGTGAGTGCACAAAACTATCTTTTACTTGAAAGCTAGTTGCATAATGTTTAGGTTCAATTCTAATGCATTAACAATGTATAGTAAGTGTAGTGATAATGAATGTAAGTAAAGAGTAAGGAAAGAAACAACCTAGTAGGAAGACACCAAGATTTATAGTGGTTCGGAAACAAGGCTCTATCCTCGTTCCTACTCTACTCCTCGAGTATACCTTACTCGATATTTCCACTATATCCACAAGCTACATTCTTAGCGGAGAAAACCGTACAACGTCGCTTACATTATTTTCTGCCACTAAGCTAAATGTCGAGACCTAATCTTAGCTAGGACCAATCTACACAACGTCGCCCACTTCACTCTTTTACGACACAAGGCTAGATGTCGTGTTCTAATCTAAAGGTAGAACCAATCTTCACAACGTTGCCTACTTCACCATTTTCCGATACAAGGCTAGATGTCGAGTTCTAATCTAAAGCTAGAACCAATCTTCACGACTCTTCACTTTGAAGCTAAGTGAGAACTTCACACAACACAACTACATATCACTTTATAGTTTAGTGAGAACTCACAAGACATAACCACATCACTTTATAGCAGTGTTGTAAAAAGCGGGCTAGGCGGCCGCCTAGGCGGCGCCTAGGCGCTAGGCGGTCATACCCCGCCTCGATTTATGGCTAGGCGGTCAAGCTAGGCGGAAAAGTCAAAAGGCGGTCAAACATCCGCCTAGGCGGTGCTAGGCGGCGCCTAGGCGGTCAAAAAGTCAAAGAAAGTCAACAAAAACTCAATATTTTTTTACAAAAAATTAAGAATTTTATTTCTAATGTATAATTTCCATATTTATTTTAGAAAAAATTTCACGTTTGGTCCCTATCGTTTACCCCAAACATCAAGTTTGGTCCCTATATCAAACTAAGTGCACAGATCGTCCCTATCGTTTACACTTTGGATCAAAATTGGTCCCTATCTTGGATGGGCGTTAGTTTTGGCAGTTAAATCGTGTAAGTGGAGGGGCATTATGGTCCTTTCCTTGTTTGGTTTCATTAAATACAAACACTCACCCCTTTTCATCCCACAAGATCAAACACACACCTTCTCTCTCTAAACATCACCTTCACCAACATAAAAAAAATCACAGCACCAACTTCTTATCTCTAAACATCACCTTCTCTCTCTCACAAATCCAAATCTGACATATTCAAACAAAAGATCATATTGTCTTGACATATCTTTTATTTATATTATATATTTTATCGACACAACCAAAAAAAGAAAACAAATATGACATATTCAATTTACTTATTCTTATTGAATATTTCATAAAATCAATTTTGCTTTTATGAATATCTCATGGCTGAGTTGGTGGTGTGCGTTTGTCCTTTATCATCATAAAATCAATTTTGCTTTTATCGACACAACCATAAAATCAATTTACCAAAAACAATAAGAAAGAGACCCAACCTCCTCCAAGTGGGTTGTCCTTTATCATCATTTTTCCCAACATAGATCTGAAATTTGATCCTTTTCTTATAAGTAAAGATGGTGGTGTGCGTTTGATTTTGAGAATGAGGGTTTATGTACCGAGGTGTCTGTCGTCAACCTCGTTATCTCCGGCGTCAACACCAGATCTAATCAAGGCGAGTTGGTGGTGTGCGTTTGGTTTTGAGAATGAGGGTTTATGTACCGAGGTGTCTACCGTGGTGTGCGTTTGGTTTTGGCGGCGCTGCATCAAAACATTAACCCACCGTCCCACCCTCACTTTAATTAAATCAAAATGATGATAGTAAATTAGGAAGTGATTTTGTGTTTGGTGTTGGTGAAACGAAGGATGGTGGGAAGGTTAGGGAAAATGGTGGTAGTAAGTTTGGGAAGGTTAGTGGTGTCGATTTTGTGTTTGGCGTGAAGAAGGGTAATGGTGTAACAAATGAGAGTGAAGCTAATGGAGAAGTGGGGGCATCGAGTAAGGTTAATGACTTTACAAGTGAGGTTGATTCACATTTGGTTGATTCTTTATCGGGATTGAATTTGGGAAGAAGTCGACCGTTGATGCATGATACATCAGATAGTGGAAAATCTGAAAATGTGGGCTTTTTGTTTCCGACGGATTCGAGTTGCCAAAAAGAAGAATTCAAAGTGAAAGTTGACAATTTGAATTCTACGGAAGTAAAATCTGGTGATAGTGTTAATGATACGTCAGATAGTGGATTTATGTTCGGGAATGGTGAGTTTAATGGACTATTGAGAATGATTTATGTGAAGTTTGGATCTGGGTTTCGTATTCATATGTTTTAGTTTTTGGAAATGAAAGTGGATCTGTGTGCATATGGTGGTGGTTCGAAGATGATGATGGTATAGCAGGGTAGGAGAGAGAGAGAGAGAGAGAGATGGAGATGGAGATGTGTGAGAGAGAGAGAGATGAGATATAAAAGAAAAGAAAATTGTGATTTTGAAGTATATAAAAATATAACAAGTAAATGACCGAAATGCCCCTCGTCTCTCAAGACTTAACAGCCAAAGTTAACCCTCATCCAAGATAGGGACCAATTTGATCCAAAGTGTAAACGATAGGGACGATCTGTGCACTTAGTTTGAGATAGGGACCAAACTTGATATTTGGGGTAAACGATAGGGACCAAACGTGAAATTTTTTCTTTATTTTAACATAATATCTTAAAATCAAAGATAACCTATGATTGTTAACATAAAGTAATGGATTTTTCATGAGAATTGGAACCAACTGAACTGTATGTCACGTTTGAAGCTTTAAGTCCTTAAATTTTTATGTTTATTTGTCTATTTTGCAACTTCAAGCTATGTGAACTTTGAATTATTAGAAATTAGAAGTATTTTTTCATGTTATACGTATTATTTATAATTTTTTATGCATAAAATTCCAATCCGCCTAGACGAATTCCGCCTCGAAGGTGGCCAACCGCCTCACTAACGCCTAGCGCTTTCTTCAACCTTGCTTTATAGTTTAGTGAGAACTAACACAACTAATTACAACTCAACTAATCATATCCAAGTACACACATGTAGCTTGGATCTACACAACATAAATCCAAGCACATACATGTGCAATGGATGTACACAACTCTAATCCAAGTATTTACAAATAGCTTGTATGAACACAACTAGTCCAAGTATTCACAAATACATTGGATCTACACAAGACACAAATAAACAAATGATGAACATGACTAGATATTTAGGAGAAGGTGATCTTCATCAATGCTACATCTTTAATCACATCACAAGTGTGTGAGTGATCTTCTCTTTGGACAAGGTAAAAAAGGAGATCAAGAGGATAATCATGAGTAAACATACTTAACACATTAAGTGATCATTTACAAATGACTAGGATTAGAAAGGAGAAAGAAGGCTGAAGAAGATGTCAAAAAATGGTTGATGAGAATGAATATTTGATCCACTATTTATAGGACAAAACATCCAACGGCTATATCTGGCCGCGGTTCCTTATTGGAACCCGCGGTTCTTTATCGATAAGGAACCGCCGTAGGTGCTAAGGTACCGCCAGCGTAGACTCCACGCCTTTTTGTCTTTTAGTGAATTTGAAATATATGAGGCTGTTTAAACCTTCAAACGATATTCTTATGGCATTTAGAATATGCCATATTCAAATTTGCATTTTCATTTTAATAAAACATTTTCTTAAAAATAAAGTTTATTAAAAAATATTTTGTAATGTTTGACAAAAGTGAGTTTTAAGGCTAATCACTTTTATGATCACTAAGTATTATTAAGATATGTTAGTGTAATGATTATTACCTTGATGATAGTGTTTGTTAGATAATTTGTTTTATGATTGTGTTTGAAAATAAATGTCTTTGTAATTTTTCGTGATCAAAACTAAGAAAGGTTAATTAATACTAACAATGTTTTTAGGCATTGCTTTGCATTAACAGAGTGGTTTTGAGTAACATGCAGTTGCAATGGCATCGGCCCAAAGGAATAATGGTGCACTGGAGGAGAGAAGCATCGTCCGAGCAGCTTCAACTAACGTACGATTCCTCCGTTCCACAACTCCATTCTGCTCTGGAGTTCTTACAGCCGAAGTTTGATGAGAAATCCCAACTTCGTCAAAATAAGCTTTCAGTTGCTGATTGGTGAATTTTGTGCCTTTATCCGTTCTTACAATGATGACAGGGGCTTGAAGTAGCACTGATGTTTTCTTCAAGAAATTAATAATTACACCAGGGGCTTCATCTTTTGAATCAAGGAAATGAACCCATGTGTAAAGAGAATAATCATCCACAATCACAAGGACATACCGCTTTCCATTAATGATTTTAATTCTCATTGGGCCACACAAATCCATATGTAGGAGATGTAACTTATTCGATGAGTTGGGAACAAGTTTAGGTTTGTGAGGCTTCTTCTTACTTTTATCTTGCTCACAGGAAGGACAAAGATGGTCTTTTGTATATTTGAACTTTGGAAGACCGGTAACGCGCGATCATCTTTCGCGAGTTGGGTGATGGCATCGAAATTGATATGAGATAACCTTTGATGCCATAACCATGACTTTGTTGAGGTGGCTCGGGCCATGAGACAAATTGGAGAAGCAACAAACATTTGAAAAAGATCAATGGTGTAAAGGTTGGTGGTATGATTTCTTCTCAACAAATCAATTCCTTTAAGATCTCTTACAAAGCATGTATGACTTCTGAATGCTACCTCAAAGTCTGAATCACGGAATTGCCCAACCGAGAACAAATTGTGTCCCAAGCCATCAACAAAAGAGACTCTGTTGATGATTATATTTCCCCAATAAAGATCACCATAGCCTAGAATTGCAGCAACATGATCATTTCCAAATCGAACAGTTCCCATGAATCGCCAAACAAAGTTCTTGAGAAGGCTTCGATTCCCAGTCATATGTTTGGAACAGCCCAAGTCCACGCACCAGAGACAAATTTCAACAGCCTGCCAATGATAAGAGAAGAAAATATTTTGGAAACCGATGAAATAGGTTCCTGTAGGGTTAGATGATAATTAATCCTTATCACATACCGACATTTCACTGTCAGTATGAGATCTACTAGTGTCGATAATGTTGCCACTACAGTCAAAATTTCTACCAGTAGGCAACCATTTAGAGGTGAAGCTAGGGCTACTAGGCTTAGCAAGACTTTCTGTGCACCCTACGTGCGTACTTTTTGGAACATACACCTTAGCCTTAGTAGTGCTATGTTTTTCACTCATTGAAAGCTTGTCAATTCGAGTGTAACCACCATAATTCAACCCATTCATAGTCAAGCCACAAACATCATGACTAAAAGTAAAGAAACATTTATTACATTTAGCACAAATAACTTCAGATTTTTCATTCCGAATAGCAAGCTTAAAGTCATCACATTCAGATGAATTAAGTTCCTGATTATGATTAAAAAGCGGTAAATTCCTAGGGTGTTCTTCTACTTCCACATTATTGATCTTGGGGCGACTACTTCTAGAGACAAAAGGGACCCTATCATTCATTATATTGCTTGTAGGCTGTGGCCTTCTGCTCTCAGTGTAGTTGTTTATTCCTGTATAAGAAGACACGCGTCTATTAGAATTAGCACTTTTTAAATCAATGACTTGTGGTTGAGATATAATGGTCAGTTTTGTCCTAACGCTTGCTTTACGTTGTTTGCTAGGCACAGAGGTATCGACCCTAGGTTGAGAGGGGGGAGAAACACGAAACATTTCTGGGGCAATCACAACAGCTTTCGTTCCAGCCACCTTGGGAAATGGTGTTACAGCAATACGAGTAGTTCCCGAGGTTGCTGGTGTCTGAATCATAGCATCCACAATCTTACTAGGCTCAGATGTCTTATCTTTTAACAAGGCCTTTAACTTACAGTTCTCACAAATTTTATCAATAAGTTTCTGATAGACGGACTTAACGTGTTCAACAGCCCGCTTATACGAAACAATTTCAGAATCTAAATCTGCAATCTTAGCCTTAAGCTTCTGAACATTCCCATCACTAGCATTCTCTAACCCTGAAGAAGCCAAATTATTTTCCTTAACCCCTCCTAACTGAGCCTCCAACCGTGCGGTAGTTTGTTGCATTTCAGTGTAGGCTTTATCATACGAAATTTTGTCATATTTGCATTCATCACATTTTTTTACAAATTTATTCCAAAGATCAGTAAATTCTTTGTCCTTTTTAATGACAATGGATTCCATTTTCTCTTTCGTACGTTCAAGCTCAGCTTGGAGGGTTTCGTGATTCAACAAAGAGGTATCTAACGCAACAGGGCTACTATCAACATTATCACGTGCTTTAGAGAGGCGTTCAAGATTGTTTTCCAAAACTTTGATTTTATCAAGAGATTCATCAGTCTCCTTCGCCAAAGATTTAAAGTCTTCAACAAAGTTGGCTATTCTTTTAGAAAATTGTTTTCCAGATTGCTTATTCGAGCATCAACTTGATCAATAACCGGATTAATATCGTTTTGAAGAGTTTTCTGGACCTCAATCTGAACTGGTGATGTAAAATTTCCTCCAGTGATTTTGGAATTAACAACACGTTTAAGTATGACAATCTTTTAGCTCGTTTAGAAATCGTCGTGCGACACTTGGTTTAGGAGGGTCATCCGACAATTCCTCACTCGGTATCAAAAGCATTTCAGTACTCATTTTAGACCGAACAAAAACTGTTGGAGGATTAACTTTCGGATAATAAACGGGCATGACTTCTCTATTAAGATTTTGCAATCGTAAACGACTCTTGTCGGCCAGTTCAATGGTTTCTTCCGAATCACACATAACAGGAGGACCATGCTTATCTAGCAACACATTACCATTATATTAACTTTGATGGGTGGTCTGAGCATGCTTAAGATATTTAGGATTAGGAGGAAGAGGACAACTTAAAGCCATTTTGTAACGGGTGTAATTAATCTCATTCACTTTCGGTTGCACTTGCCGCACACCCTTAAATCCGGGCCTGTACGTAAAAAACACGTGAGGACGTAAAATATGTGTGCAAACGGCATGATAACGAGTGAAAACATGAAAAACAAACAAAAACGTAAAAAATGGATCGAAAGTGTAAGATAACGAGCGAAAATGTGTGAAAATGTACGGCAACGTGCGAAAATGTAAAAAAACGTAAAAACGAACGAAACTATCCAAAAACATGTGAAAAAGAACTGTAGTAATGTTAATTTTAAGCATGCTGCTAATTAAATCTATACTTTTATAATTATATAAGAAAAAGTTGATTATAAAAAAATATGGTTAAAAATAACTCCATTTTAACATGTTTTTATTTTTTTTTATTTTTTTTAATCTAACTATAAATTATAAGTATTAAAAGTTTAATTACATAACTGTAGAAGGCAAGCGAGCAACAAGCTACGCCGCAAGCCCTTTTTGAATTGCAAAGCTAATTCTACATTAGAACTTTGAATATAAAAAATAAATAAATTTACAACTAAACACTCTCTTTAACGGTCCAAGTTTTTCAATATACCGCCTCTCATGCCATAAAGTTTCGGTTGAAGCCACACCGTTGAGTTCTAGTTTTTTTCTAATGTTTTTTGATTTGATAAGATAATATATGCAGGGACGAAGGCATGACGAAATATAACCGGGTGCATAAATTTTTTGAATCGTAATATAACAGATGTAAAAAATAAACTAAAACGAATGGTAGAAACACGTTTCGATTGATTGAGTGCATTTAAGATAAATTTAGAAAAAATCGATGTTTTCTTCACAAATTAACAACACAGAAAAATTCCATAAGGGTCACGGGCACTCGCGGGAACCCCCTAGCTTCGTCCCTGAATATATATGCCAACGGTATTACATTTTCTTTAGCTCATAACACCGACATCAAATGTAATGTCAAAACATTTTTATTACCATTAGAATTATTGTTAATTTGACACTATTTTTTTGTCAACGACATTCATCACTCTTATAAAAATCAGCGAACGTATACACGAAAGAGAAAAACATAAAACATAATAATGTTCTTAGGTATTATATACCTTATAATAGAGGGGAATCACGTTCCCCTAGGAACAGTGATCCCCTCTCATAGCCATTTGTTTATTACTCCTCACATACACACACTCCTCACACACAACACACACAATAACCCCCCTTTCTACTCTCACACACACCAAATATTTTATTCGGTTCTCTCTAGATCATAACGATCTACGATCATCTACGATCATAACGATCTACGATCATTAGATACGATCACCTCACACCTCTTCATCATTGTTGTGTGTGTTGTGTGTTAATTGTTGGTTTGTTTACAACTGTTTCTTCATCCCGTTGCCCCTTTGATAATTAATGTTGGGTTTGCTCTTCGGTTGCTAATTAATGTTGGGTTGGCTCTTCGGTTGCCCCTAGATCATGCCCCTTCGTCCTTTTGATCGGATCTGGGTTGGTTTGATTGTCATGATTATCCGGTGACACGATTATCATATTAGGTATCGCTATTTATTTTTGTCATTGTCACTTACTTTGATTATGTGATTTGTGGTTAAATATTTTTGTTAATTTGTTGTTATCAAGCATGGATTTATGTTGATTTGGGTTTTACATTTTGTGGTTGGTTATATCTGTCGTTGTGTTGGACCCACCTATGATGCGTTACCCCTACCTCTTCATTGCCGCAATTTGTGCTGTGCGGCGTTGTTGGTAGGTTGGTGACGTGGTTTTTCCGTTTGGTATAACTGATAAGCAGGTCATTTATACAAATATGGGGTTTTAGGATTCTTGATATGTCATATAAACTGGAATGTGAGTATGCACATTTAGAATATGCGGTTAGGACAGCACCGGAAAAGAATTCTGATGAATTTACACTTGATAGTGAATTTCAGCTTCATTGGTTTATGGTCTTTGGTATACACACATATTGATTGTCCTGAATTTTAGCTTGGTTATGAATTTCAAATGCACATGCACTTTACATTTGGCTGATTGACTACTGGATTATCTTTGTGACATGCTTAGACGAGTAATTGTAAGTTTTCCAAATTTTGTAGGCCTGTGTTCAGTTTAAGCAGGCCCGGGTAAAGATAAAATGGCCCGGACCTTGGCGGGGCGACTTTTGAAGGTTGTAGCCATGCCGGGTTATGCTCTTTCTCCCGAATAAAGCTTTATCTGAGGCAACGCTGTAAACCCCAATCTTGGTTTGGCGACCTTCGAAGGATTCGTCCATTTCTTGATCCATCAAACTGGGATTTGATTGATTTATTAGAAACAGGAAGATGTCGGCTGATAGTTTCCTTGGCGTCTTCCGTGTCCTGAAAGAATGCACCAGCAATTTTATATTTATGAAGGCAGAGGCTGATACTTGCCTTGGCGTCTTCGGTGTGCTGAAAGAGTGCACTTGCAGTTTACATTTTGTTGGTTTACTGTCCGCGTTTATCTTTGTGAAACGATGTCATGAGTAATGGTACGCTTCTATAATTATGTCGGGCTGTCATGAGTTTAAATGGCCGTGGGTAAAGATAATATAGCCTGGATGTTGGCTCGGATCTAATAACTTGGGCGATGATGAGTTTTAACGGCGCGGTTAAACTTGAGATGGCGCGCATCTTGGCGTGGCAACCGGTCAAGGTTGCAGCCATGCGTATCTATCCGGTTTTGCTAAACAGCGCCATATCTGAGCCTATTATTTGTTGGAATAAAAGTTGTACCCATACGGAATTTTGGTTGCCAGAACCCGCATCTTCCCGGGGTGATCATTCGGTCGCAGCCATGAAGGGTTCTTGGTAGGACCAACGATGCTATACCTCACAAACTGACAAAAAAAATATTGACGCAGGAAAGACGCCGGCTCACATTTGCCTTGGTGTCTTCCATTTGTGTTAGCCTCTTTTCTTTTATGACCGAATGCAATTGGACCTGAATTTTGAGGTACGTTGGTTTGAATGGCTAAAACAGATGTTCAGATTGTTGCTTTTTAGTGTGTAGATTGTATTGGAATTGCATTCCTTTATGAGTTGTTTTGATTTTGGACATAACTTTCGTTATGATCTAGAGAGAACCGAATAAAATATTTGGTGTGTGTGAGAGTAGAAGGGGGGGGGGGTTATTGCGTGTGTTGTGTGTGACGAGTGTGTGTATGTGAGGAGTAATAAACAAATGGCTATGAGAGGGGATCACTGTTCCTAGGGGAATGCGTCTTCGGTGTGCTGAAAGAGTCCACTTGCAGTTTACGTTTTGTTGGTTTACTGTCCGCGTTTATCTTTGTGAAACGATGTCATGAGTAATGGTACGCTTCTATAATTATGTCGGGCTGTCATGAGTTTAAATGGCCGTGGGTAAAGACAATATAGGCTGGATGTTGGCTGGGATCTAATAACTTGGGCGATGATGAGTTTTCACGGCGCGGTTAAACTTGAGATGGCGCGCATCTTGGCGTGGCAACCGGTCAAGGTTGCAGCCATGCGTATCTATCCGGTTTTCCTAAACAGTGCCATATCTGAGCCTATTATTTGTTCGAATAAAATTTGTACCCATACGGAATTTTGGTTGCCAGAACCCGCATCTTCCCGGGGTGATCGTTCGGTCGCAGCCATGATGGGTTCTTGGTAGGACCATCGATGCTCTACCTCACAAACTGACAAAAAAAATATTGACGCAGGAAAGACGCCGGCTCACATTTGCCTTGGTGTCTTCCATTTGCGTTAGCCTCTTTTCTTTTATGACAGAATGCAAGTGGACCTGAATTTTGAGGTACGTTGGTTTGAATGGCTAAAACAGATGTTCAGATTGTTGCTTTTTAGTGTGTAGATTGTATTGGAATTGCATTCCTTTATGAGTTGTTTTGATGTGCGATGTTGTTGCTTTTTAGGTTGTTGGTATGTTTTGTTTAAGAGAAGTTTTAACTAATATGAAGTGTTTTTTGTTATGCTAACCTTCACTCATTTATTTGTTCCAGATGTTGGCGAGGGTGCGGGAACAAGTGGCATGATTTCACAAGGAAACAATGATCACAGGCGGATGTAGCCCCAGGTAAACGGGTCGCTGTTATTTATGTACTAGGCTGCCCCGTTGTTCTTTCTGTCTATTTGCCCATATGTTCTTATCCCTTCCTTTTTTAGCTAACCACACACACTTATTGTAAGTGGTTAAGGTGTTTAAAACAGAATCGTATATCGTAACATGTACGCAATGATTTTGATTATCTCACTTTTTTTCAAACTGCTATTACTAAAATCGTAGATAAAAGGACTCGGTCACAGTTTGGTGAGACACATAGAAATTGGGAACTCCTCTTTCATATTTCTTTTTACTTAGGTCTGATTTAATATTAATTACTTACCGATCTTATATTTACAGAGAGTTAAGAAGGCCAAGGAAAGGACTTCTATTATTAATATCATTTACTGGATGTACAATCTTAAAAGTAAGTAACCTCAAACCTGTTTTCATCTTCATTTTCTTTAATATCTGTTCCAAAACTCAGTAACTTTATATCAGAAATTTACTTGCAATGCAGAATCTTAGGAATAAACTAGCACGGGTACACAGAACGATAACCGTAAGAGATTAGTAAACAAACGCACGATACTTGACTAAACAATTTCCCTACATTTATGGTAACTGTTAAATGCTAATTTCTGCTAATAAGTGCATGAGTTAAATGCTAATTCCTGTTGGGAATAAAAGAGATTGCCTACTTATAAGTGCATAAGTTACATTTGCGTCCTCCTAATGCTTAGAATGTGTGTTGACTGCACTTAGCTGTATTGGTAAATGAAGTGACTCATATGGTAATATTTGTGACTCTTATTAACAAAGAAGTCCTGTTAAGGATGGTTTAATTATGGTCACTAAATTTTTATGCTTTTGATGTGAAAAACTAAGAAATAAGAAAAGTATGCTCATGTAATCATACCACGAGGAGGTGATAATCATGTGGATAAGACTTGATTGTGCCACATATCCGCACAAAGCTTGGTTAGCATGACCTTTGCAAAATATATCCCAATATATATGTAATTCAATAGTTCTTAGAAGCTGATATTTAAAGCCTAAATTTTTAGAATTACATCCTATTTATCATGAGTTTGGTCACGGGTTGTGGTGTTGCTCCCATTTTGTCGTCACACAAGGATCAGTTGACCGAAGTTGATTTATCAAATTTTGTTGCTGGAAGACCCAAGGGAGAAGCACTTGAAGTTATGGAACTGTTTCTGTAACCTCTTAAACATATTGAACTGTGGTATCTAAACCTTTCAGATAACACGTTGGGCGAAAAAGGAGTATGGACCACGCCAAAGACTAGAAGTACGCAAACCATCTCTACTTTCATTAACTTTTAGCTATAAGTACGTACAGAATTTTCTATTATTATTTGAATGTGTAGAAGAAAAAGTTGCGTGGAAATACGAGATTTGCTATATTAAACTGCTCAGTTTCTGAAATTGCTAGACAGTTTCTTTTGATTCTGCTTCTATATTGTCTCAAATTTCGTTTTTAAACTACTGAATGTCGTTTTTCTTTATGTTATATATGCAACTTAGTACTTACAGAGCCCGTGTTTGTTAAACATTAGGTGCAAAATTTAGTCTCATGTGCGCTCAAATAGTTGTCTTATGCAGTACGAGATACATAATAAACTTATAAACCAATCAAAGCTACATTTTCTCTTTACTGAACTTGATTATTGCAGATAAGAATTAGTATAGACTGGTATGTGTGCCTATATTATACGCCCAATTTAGATTACCTGTCAGCTTAAATGATTAGAATTTTAAGATGAAGGTCAGCTTTATGACAAAACATTTTTATGGTGACTTTGCATTTGAAACCTCTGAGTGTTTACACCATCCTCACCAGAATTTCATTGTCGATCTTTCTTAGGATTGTGACCTGTAAGAACTATTATAAGATGAAAGTAATAGGTAAAACTTAAACCACAAAATAACTAAATAACAAGAAATGGTATATTACATTTGTTGTGTGAAGTTGATTTTTTCTTTTTTTTTGCAGTTTGGCAAATTCTGCCTGCTAAGGACTACCCCGATTGAAAAGGCGACGATGTTACGCGTGACACTGTTGAAGAAGAGTACAAGGAAGTAGGCGAGGAAGAAGGCAAGGAATACTTATACAAGAACATTTCAGATACTATGGGATGTCAACGAAGATGAATTGGATGATGATATTTCTACCGCTGCACGAAAATAGAATAGAGCCCTTGCTAATGCACAAATTCTGTTGGAGCTGATGAAGATACCCATGTAAAGGATAAAGGTGACATCTCCAAGACCAGTGAAGGCTACGATCCTACATTTTCAGGTTTATACAAGTACGTTATGTTTGGCCGTTCATTTTTCTTTACGACATGTTATGTTCATGAAATATGGTTGAATTAACGCTTAATAAGTATTAATGTGATTGTGTGTCTACCAACTGTGCGTTTTATCATGTTATGTCTAATGTGTTGATAACATGGGATCCAAAAACCCGCGACACTTGATAAGATGAGGCTTCGTTGCGAACTTACATACCTCAAATAGATTAGCAAAGCGCCCGCGTTTCGCGCCGCAGCGAAACGCGGGCAAAAACCCTAGTGTATGTAAAAGTTTAAAACGAAGATACGTGTACGCTAATTGTAAATTGCATGTAACATGTTAGAACTTCACGCTAAAAATAGCAACCACATGATGATATCCATTAATTAGAAAACAGTTTCTCAAGTCACATAAATCCGAAGTATGGATAAAACTTTCCAAACAAAACGTGTCACGTACTCGTAGTATCTTCTTCACAGCTTTTGGCTAGAAATATGGAGTTTTTGTCGCCACACGTTGGAGTACAAAGTACTTGCACCTGGTCAGAGGGAACTCATAATTCTTATGGGTCCTATAGCTTAACACGTGTCAAGTCATCTATAAAGTTAAAAAAGGATTATGTGACTATGTAGGAAGCACGTGAAGTGGGGTATATCGTGTTTTGTCCATTACACCTCAAGGTCGTTACTTTTGGAGTTTGGTGTGTTGTCGTCATAGACAGGAGCGGAAACGAGTCGAATTCGAGTTTGTTAGAGCTCGTTTAATAAATGAGTTATAACTTAAAATTCGAGTTCGATCTCGTTTAAGCTTGTTTTGATGAAGTTTTTAATTGATTTTATTGGGTTTTTCATGAACAATCTGATTCGTTAACACCTTTAATCATGGCTCAATGTGACATTAGGGCAATAATCGATCGTAAGTCTAATGGTTTTGAAATGTGTTAATTGTTATATATAGCCGGGTATTCGCGCAATGTGGCGGCGTGTACTTGGTGACTAAATTGTTTGACGAAAGTGGTAAAAGTTTTGACTATGGAGAAGGTGGAAGTGGTAGTAACAACAAAAATGGTAAAAGTTTTGGCTCTGGAGAAAATGCTGTTTTTTATACTACGTATTGTTTTATAGAAGTGAGAGAAATTGAGAACATAAATGTGCATTAGTATGCGTTTTACGATAGTATATATATATATATATATATATATATATATATATATATATAGAGTTAGGATCAAATAAGAAGATTAAGTAAAATGAGAAGAATGAGAAGAAACCACAGCCACATATTTTAGATGCACTTACAAAGTCAGATGCATCTCCCCTTAAAATTCTCCTTCCTTTATGGAATTTGTGGTCAGGATTTCTTCTTATTCTTCTCATTTTAATTTTTCTTCTTACTGGATCCCTACTCTATATATATATATATATATATATATATATATATATATATATATATATATATATATATATATATATATATATATATATATATATATATATATATATATATATATATATATATATATATAGTGTAAGGTTATTTTCAGAACCAAATAAATGTACAGAACTGCGAGAACCACCTTTATACACTTAACAATGCATATGTATTTTCATTATTATGTTTAAATTAACATTTAATAATTGTTTTATTGGTTATCTCTCCGAGTATGATGAGCGAAATGAAGAGTGCACATGTGTTTTTATATTATGCAACGAAAAGATAGTTATAATACATGCAAAACAAATACATGTGCATAATCTTAGGATACATGTTTCTAGTGACCTACGACAATGAAAATTCATGTATTTTTACCTATTGAACTAACCCGATGAATATACATGTGTATTTAAAGAGTAAAAAGGCGGTTCTCGCAGTTCTGTACATTTATTTGGTTCTGAAAATAACCTCACCCTATATATATATATATATATATATATATATATATATATATATATATATATATATATATATATATATATATATATATATATGATTTCCAAAGCACTTGTTTCATATATTTAAAGTGTACATCAATATACATGAACTGTTACTTTTCATTAATAAAAACTTTGATGATGATAATAAATGGCTAAGGGACTGTTACTTTTTAATTATAAAAATTATAATGATGGTTGTTACTACAAGATAACATACGTTTTCTAAGTTGACTTGAAAATGCACTATCTTGACTCAATTGTTAAGACTTCTTTTTTTAGCAATGTTTAGGGCTGAAAAGTTTAAGACTTCTTAATATGAAAAAAGACATAAATCTTTTATAAAGTAGTAAGATAAACTATATGGAGTTGGATTAAATCGGTTGGTAGAACTAAAAATCGAAGTGATTGTTTTGACCGTTAACAAATGTTTTAATACCTAAACTGATTTTACGGGTTGAACCGTGAGTTGATCGATGATCGGTGATCGAAAGATGATTTGAGAAAAAAAACTTGGTTAAATTGTCGGTTAATCGGTTGTAGGGACGGAACCAGGAGACAAACTGATCAGGTGCACTTTTAACAAACTAAACAATGCTACAAACAAATTTTTTAGGAACCAGGTGCATTTAACACAAATCTAACAAAAATCCAAGTTTTTTTAACAAATTTAACAGTACGCAACCAAAATCCATGAGTGTCCCGAGACCCCCGGACCCACCCTGGTTCCGTCGCTGATCGGTTGTACCATGATATTATCTCTATCGTATCAATAAAAAAACCGGTTTTCAAATATTGAACAAAATAACCGCATGCTTAATCAAGAAAAAACAAAAGAACGAGTAAAAATCCGGTTCAATTTTAGTAACCTTACAAATTTGAAGTTTAAGGCTATGTTTGGCAAAAATAGTTGTAAGCTGTAACTGTAAGTTGTAAGCTGTTAACTGTAAGCTGTAAGCTGTTTACTAAAAAGCTGTTAATTTAAATAAATGTGTTTGGTATATTAGCTGTTGACTATAAAATTAAGATGTAAAATGACTTAAAAGGACAAATTTAAATAAATTATAGTATGGTTAGAGGTTATATCAGTAATTTACATCTCTAACAGCTTTTGAAAATTTAAAAAGCTGTATGAATCAACTTTTTATTTAAGAACTATTTGTTTAAAATAAAAAGCTAACAACTCTTAAAAACTATTGTGTCAAACAGAGCTGTTAGATTATTTTTTAACAAAAAAGCTAACAACTCTATAAAAGCTTTAGAAATTTTTTTTACCAAACATAACCCAAATCTCCCTTGAAGATCAAATCTCCCTTGTACTAATTTTAAGGTAATGGAGGGACAAAACAGAATAATTAAATTTTAAGCTTTAGAATAATTTTAAGGTATGTTTAGATAGAAAAATAATTAAAATATAATATTTTTTCTAAGTCATATTTTTTTATGTATTTTTCAAATGAAGAGAAATATTTATTTTATAATTTTCTATAGAAAAATAGGATATACTATTTTATCCTTTTTTTCTTTTTTCTTTTTGATATAAACACATTTTCATTTAAAAAAATGTAGCTTCAATGTAAACAGATTTTCAAAATTAAAACTCTTCTAAAAAAAATGAAAATCATTCCTTTTTTCAAGAATATGAAAACATAAAAAGTCTTCGCACCTAATCTACACATTATATTCAAGACAAAAAAACACTGATAATCCTTCAATACCGTGCAAAAAAACCCTTTTCTTCCATCCTTAAAAATCAACTTAGTTTGTGTATCATTCATACATCAGTTTCTTGATTTAAAAAGATTTGTTGATGTCTAACAGTTCACCTAACACATGAAATTCATATCAATACAACCACTTTGTCCGTTTTTACTTTTATGCAATAATGAAATTACATTTATTTTGGTAAACTTATAATAAGACCATAAGTAATGCATCAAGTTTTTGATAACTTGATGCATTTAATATAAGGGGTGGTTATTGGTATTTCTCTTAAATGGATTCCATTATCTCTTAACTTTTTGATTCTTTTAATTTTTTTTAATTCTTTTAATTTTTATAATTTTGTTTTTGTTATAAAACTGTGAAACGGAAAATGTAGAATGCAAATATAAAGTTTAACATGTCAAAATCATTAAACTGTCAAAAAATACAGAACAGAAACTGACAGAAAAATGTGTTGTACTGTAAGGGCACGTTTGGTAGAGAGATATTCAGATAATGAAATTAGGTGGAGAAAAAAGAATGTAGAGAATTGGAATTGATAGAGAAAATCTAATAATTTCTTGCGTTTGGTAAAACAGAAAAATTAGCCTGAGAAATTGGTATAAATCCATTTCATTTTTTATTCAGACATACAGTTATAAAATGAGATTGATTTTCGTATTTATATATCCATTGCCTATAGATATAAAATTAAGATTGTTTTTCCTATATTATGATCATTTCGAGGTACTTGAAATGGAGCAACAATAAACACATTGGAAATTAGAAAATATGTTCATAAGGAGGTAGCTTAGAACCGGTAGCCATACATATTAAAGCAGCTAGTCAGAAGTGATAGTCATATACAAAAGCAACTACCTTAGAGCGATATACAAAAGCAACTACCTTAGAGCGATATACACCAAAAAAAGATTAAAAAAAAAAAGGTTTTAACATTGTTTTTTTTTTCTTTTTGTCGACAATTTAAAATTTTTTACATTGTTTCATTTTCGAGTGGGGGGCAATTCGATTTTCTAATGGGGTGCACTTTAACAAAATAGTCCTAAAAAAATTTTGTTTACACTAAAATTTGATTTTTTTTGCAAGCAATGAGGGGCGCCGCTCCCCCGCAACTTCTACATAGTCCCGCCCCTGCTTAGAACCAATAGCCTTACACAAAAGCATCTCGCAAGATGGACGAGTATTTTCATACAAAAGTAGGTTCTAACTTGGAAGAGGTGTGTTACTTATAAAGACACACATCTATCATGCGGACTTTCTTGCAACCATTTGCACCATCCTTATTTTTTTCTCATGATCATACCCGAAGAGTATTTCAGCTTTTAATGGGCACTTCCCGATAACATTTGTAGCTTCAAAAGCATCCTCAAAAGTGATCCCTGGTAAAGCATCAATCTCCTTCTGAACTTTCTTCATCAAATCAATCTCACCTTGAAGAATCCTTTCATGATCAATGGCCATTTTACCCAAGTTCATGTTCATCTCATTCCCAATAGCAGTTATGGTGTTGTTAAATGTACTACAAGATTCAAAATACATATGAAGCAATTCATCAGTTTTGGATCTTTTGCGTTTGTTACTCTTACCATTCACACCTTGGGGGACACACCTTGGGGAGAAGGATCAACACCCGTTTCGACATCTTGGTCTCCAAGATCAGGCGATGCACTGTCATGTGTTTCACTTACAACCTCTTCTTCTCCAAGATTAGTAGATCGAGTCCCGCTAGCTCTATCTTTACCAAAGACAGTCGAAAGCTTGTGATACAATGGGAATGCTTTATCTCTAAATTTAGATGCTTCTGGATGAGTCTACAAAATGACAATGCAGGCGAACGAATTAATTGCCAAAAAAAAGTTAATAAACTTTGAATCAATAAAGAAATAACTAAATCATTTAGGCTAGATTCAAGTAAATAGATATTCTTACGAATGATTTATGCCAAAAAAAAACATGGACATTATATCAAATATATGGAGTGCATTTTTAAAAACAAAGATTACGTGACCTTAACATACCAAAATTAGTTGCATCCGCATACTCAACTAATCTAATACCAAATTCGTGAGATTAAAGAACTCCAATAACCAAATGCTCCAATTTATTTTTTAAGATGTAGGATTAGCAATAAAATAACAACACAAATGATGAATGGAGAAGATATACTTACCTTCGTTGGTGAGGTAGACAATTAAACATGGAAGTTCGTCGATGGTTAGTGTATCAGGAGGATGGCAGATCTAGTTTGAGAGGATAAGGTGTTTATTTTGTGGTAAAATGTGTGATAACATATGTTTATACAAAGGTATATTTTTTTCTAAAAGACACGAGATTCCAAAATCTCCCAAAAAAGTAGGGACTTGAAAATACAAAGGATGAAAATCTCCCAAAAAAAGTAAGGACTTGAAAAAAGTAGGGACTTGAAAGTAGGGACTCCAAAATCTCCGTTTTTTTTCTTTCTCAAAGTACCAAACAAAGGAAAAGAATATCTTTTCCATTTCTTTTGTTTAAATTCCTCTTACCAAACATGCCCTAACAGAGGAGACAAAAGGGGTATTAGAATTACTTTTTGTACTTTTAGGGAGGTAAGGGGTATTAATAACATGAAAGTCTTGTGTCAAATACTTGTTCTTATAAAGTTTTGGGTTTTACTATAAATATCTTTCCTACCTCACATAAAAGTATTAAAAATGTACAAAAGATGTCTTTTGTCCCCTTCCTGCTTCAGATAGGCACAATTTTTATCAGTTTTTATTTCGCGTTTTTTGTCTGTTAATATTTTTGAGTCAAAAAGACTTATTATTTTTTTCGTATTTTCAGTTTTACAATTTTATAACAAATACAAAATTATAAAAATAAAAAAAATAAAAATAAAAAAATAAAAATAAATAAAAGTTAAGAGGCATAGATGGTAAAAGAGGGGACTTTATAACCTTGCCCTAAAGTTTTTCTAAAAAGTCTTATTAAAAGCTTAGAGAGTACAATGCATTAGAAGTTGTTAAAATGACTTTAAGAAAAGAGTAAAGTGCAAAAATCATCCCTATGGTTTGTCAAAAGTTTGAATTACATCCCTCGTTAATACTTCGCGCAACATACATCATTGTGGTTGTAAAATAGTACACCATACATCCCTGAGGACGGATGGTGCAAATATTTTTCCGTTAAGGGTTAAAAGTGTTTGTTATCTTAGGGGTATTTTAGTCCTTTTACAACCTAGGGATGATTTTTGCACCAAACTTTTCAAAAAAAAAAATTTCAAAAAAATTTCAATTTTTTTTTAAAAAACTTTCGAAAAATGTTTTCTTTTTTCGAAAAATGTTTTTTTTTAATGTTTTTTTTTAAGTTTCGAAAATATATTTGAAAAAAGTGTTTTTCAAAAAATTCAATTTTTTTTTAAAAAGTTTTGAAAAATGTTTTTTTTAATGTTTCGAAAAATGTTTTATTTTTCAAAAGTTTTTTTTAAAAAAAGTTTTTAAAAAAAAGCTTTTTTTAAAAAAAGTTTTTTTTTCGAAAAACATTTTAAAAAATAACTTTTATAAAAAAAACTTTTGAAATTTTTTTTTTTCGAAGATTAAAAAAAAATTTGAATTTTTTTGAAAAAAAAGTTTTTTAGAAAAGCTTTTTTTTTAAAAAGTTTTTTTTTCGAAAAACATTTAAAAAAAAACTTTTGAAAAAAAAACTTTTTTCGAAAATTAAAAAAAAAAATTGAATTTTTTCGAAAAACATTTAAAAAAACTTTTGAAAAAAAAACTTTTTTCGAAAATTAAAAAAAAAAATTTGAATTTTTTCGAAAAACATTTAAAAAAAAAACTTTTGAAAAAAAAACTTTTTTCGAAAATTTAAAAAAAAAATTTGAATTTTTTCGAAAAAAAAAAGTTTTTAAATTTTTTTTTAAACTTATTTTAAAAAAGAAAACATTTTAAAAATAAAACATTTTTCGAAACATTAAAAAAAACATTTTTCGAAACTTTTATAAAAAAAAATTAATTTTTTTTGAAAAAAAGTTTTTTCAAATATTTTTTCGAAACTTAAAAAAAACATTTTTCGAAAAAAGAAAACATTTTTCGAAACTTTTTTTAAAAAAATTTGGAATTTTTTTGAAATTTTTTTTTGGAAATTTTTTTTTTTGAAAAGTTAGGTGCAAAAATCATCCCTAGGTTGTAAAAAGACTAAAACACCCCTAAGATAACAAACATTTTTAACCCTTAACAGAAAAATATTTGCACCATCCGTCCTCAGGATGTATGGTGTACTATTTTACAACCATAATGATGTATATTGCGCGAAGTATTAACGAGGAATGTAATTCAAACTTTTGACAAACCACAGGGATGATTTTTGCACTTTACTCTTAAGAAAATGACAAATTTTTTTTTGTTTTTTAACGCATACTAGTTATAATACCCGTGCACGCACGGGTTTTTTTCTAAAATTTCAAATAATGCAGTTTTATATATTAGAAAACAAAAGATTTTTTTTAACCTTAGTTCTTAATTTTGGATTATTTTGAATTATAATGATTATGTTCGATGTATGTGGGTATCAGTACCCAGTGGTGGACGCAGAAAATCGAATAGTGGGGGACAAATTTTTTTTTTGACAATAACAAAGTAAAAAATTTTAGAATCCGAATAAAAAACTAAATATTTTAACTTAAAAATGGAGGATTTTTAGGCTTTTGAGTGTCAAAAGTCAGATTTTAATATGTGAGTGGGGGGCAATTCGTGGTTCGAAGGGGGCATTTGAAAAAAACCGTCAAAATCAAAGAAAAATTACACTGTAATCGTGTCGTTTTGATCAAGCTATGGGGGACGCCGCCACCCCGGACCTAACACATAGGTCCGCCCCTGTCGGTACCACTTGTGTGACCGATATGATAACTTTCATATTCGTTGTTGCATCTTTCCATATTCAAGATGTAAGTAGGTATGCAACTTTACAAAATTTGATATTTAAATTCTCATTTTCTAAATAAAAGACCGTATGTTAGGCATGCTTATTGCATAAATATAGTACGTACTAAGTTTTGATAGATATAGTCTATGATAACTCCAGCACTCCACACATCTAGCTGTACAGCAGGACCACAAATTCATCAGCCAAACTTTCCCTAAGCTCTCCAAGCTCTATGTATGAATTCATATTTACGAACACAATTCATATCGATCCATTCAAAGGTGAATTTACCCCATGTTTTTTAACAAATATTAACTGATCAAATATTGTGATATGATTACTGATGAAGGATAAATATCATTTAGCCTATAAGCATTTTACATCATTATCAACATTCCTTATTATCCGTTATGCAATAACCATATCAATGACCACATCAATCCTCATAGATCCGTAAAAAACACCCATCAACACCCCACATTAAACTCATTAGTGACCAGTCATATATAAATCCATCAACAACCCCTGTTAGCCACACCTATCCAGCACCCATCAGCAAAAACCTATCAGAAACACCGATGAGCAACCCACCATAAACCCATCAGTAACCCCCTATCAGTCGCACTTATCCAACACTCACCAGCAACATAAATCAACGACCTCCATCTGCAAAACCCATCAGCAATGGAATTACCACCAGTTTTTATATTGCAATGTACAGTAAGAATTATTTAACTTATCTGGTCAACCCAATAAGATCCCAAAAAATTTACATAAAATGTTTTCTAATTTAAAACTTCAATACTTTATTTGCTTTAGCCCGCACTTGTTCTCCCTTTTTAACAGTAAATAATACTGAGTAATAATATTTTTTAATCCCTTTTGTGATAGAGGCTACGTTTAAAAACATTCTGATTGTGATGTTACCTCGTTAAATAAGTGTATATGGGTAATAGTCGATAAGAAGAATAATCATAATTGAACTGGCACGTAACTAACTTCTATTCCAAAGTATTACTATTAAGCTCAAGCATGTACATCTAGCATGTGGATCTAGAGGAGTGAGACTTCTCAGATCAATCAAGAGAGTGAAATATTTGTTGACATCAGTTTGGTGTCTCTCTTAGCCTTCAACAATTAATATTACATTTGTCTAACATGCGGAGCGCTTCTTGTTTCTCTATATTTACTATGTAAGTTAAAGCATTGCATGTTTTCTTAGTGCCTAGTTAGTTTAATCAATGGTTAAGAAAAGACAGGTGAAAATGGCATTGTGTCCCATATGTTAAAACTTCTCAAAAAGAAAACATGTCAAGTGTGTGCCCACCCCATGAAAACTACAATGAAAACTCACAATATAACAATTCAAGCAAAACAAAAATCTTTCAGCTTTGTTAGCCAATTGACCCATTACATATTAAACAATTTCTAAATTGACCCATATATATGTAAGCGGGACTAACTTTGAGCCTTCGTCATGGTTATGTGTTTTTCAAGTCAAATCTTACATACATGAAACCAAACATAAACCGTAACCTATCATGACGTCAGAGAAGTTCACGATTAGACCAACAACTAAACAAAGTAAGAACGCATTTTCCATCGTAAATGTCACCTAACTGGAGTAAGTGTCAGCAACATTTATGATATCTCACTTTAGAAGCTACTAAAGCAACTTTTCTGATATGATGGACTTATCCTTTTATTGTTACTTGGGAGTTGGGTCGTGAAAAATAACAGCAACATTTAAAAAAGAAACTTGGCTCAAAAAGAAAACTTGTCAGCCGTGTGAAAAGCATAACATTTTGTTACACGAATGATCACATCCTCGAAAACAAATAAATAAACCCTCATCAGCCAATTGGATGCATAATAAACATAAATAAGGAGTTTAGGACTAACTTGATTACTAAATTGATGTTCTATGTTTAAAATTAGTTGCAGACATCTTGATTTGGTCCTTGGTAATTTTGGTTACTGTTGGGTAGAAGAAGTGATTATAAGTTTTCAAATTAGCTTTAGACGTCCTGATTTGGTCCTTGGTAATTTTAGTATTACCTCATTATCTTCAAATTTTTGGTAGAAGGTTGTGAAAATATAAAAGTGACTATGTGATGACAAATAATCAAATCAAGCAATGATACCTGATAAGCCCTAAATACAACATGATGCATGATCTGCACAGAGCTCCTAGAGGCTTCCGATTTAGGAGTCGAATAAGGAATAATCCATATGTTGTGCATCTTTATTATATTTTCTTTGCAAGAAGCCTGTATAAAAGAAACATATATTTATCTTAAAATCTTACTGCAAATGTAGAATCCCATCATGTCAATTCAACAATAGGAGATTAAAGTGACATACCTAGCATGATGTTGATTTTGATGGATTTTTGATTTACTTCAATGTTCCAATTTACAGTGGCTCTAAAAATTAATGATCAAAGGGTACCTAACTACTCCAATCACGTACATACGATTCATAAATAAATGTCAGGCCATAAAATTGTAGATTTATTGTACAATGTATTTTTTTGAACCATAAAAAACCTAATGGAACATTAGTTTCTCTATTAGTTGAAAATCAAATCAACAATATATTTTATAGAACCGTAATAAACACTAACCGAAACCCAAAAAATACACATTCAGGGATGTTCATATCTTTATTATATCTGGACTGGAACATATAAACTTACAACAGTTTGGGTTGGTTTTCAGTGTGGTGCAAGTTCGCCTTCCTATTTGATCGGATACGGTAATAATATACTAACAAAAAAGTTGAGAGGTAAAAAGCTTGAGATACGGGAGTTGAGAAAATCTAACATGTAGTAGTAAGTGAAATACCTTCAAAATTCTAACTTGATATACCAACAAATATGAATACAACAATCATATCCAAGCATACCGTAGCCCATATCAAATTACATAAATTTGTTAACAAATATAATAACAAAAAAACCTTGAATTCAAATGAGCAATTAGCAGCAAAGATAAGTAAATTGTCAGTTAATTAACTACAAAACTACAAACCGGTTTCAAGTTTATTGACACCAAGATAACCGAATTAGTAGATTACGATTGAAAAACCGAGTCCAAATATTCTATTGAAAAACAGAGAACATAATCTCACTTTGTGTGTCTTATTTTAAAGCTTTTAGGCTTATATATTATATATAAGTTGATAAGTTTCAAAATACGCTACAAAAAGTGAGCTTACGAAACATAAGGATAAAACCAAATAAGCTATGACCCGGATAGATGAACCGAAACAAACACCACATACAAACCAACTTATAGCCCGTTATTCACAACAAATATGAGCAACCCCAATACACCCATTACAACCTGGTTACTTCAAAATGCAATAAAATATTAAAAAGAAGACACTCATTTGCAATTGGTTTTAACTTGTTTGTTCAGAACCAAGAACATGTCCATATACGAAAACTTTTCCACAATAACTAACCAAAACAAAAGCTATCCAATCAATGCTCTAAAGTCTAAATCATAATCATCAATTATAATAATGCAAAAGCTTATTTACCACATCTAAAACCAATGCTAATAATATATATTGTTATTATTGTATCAAATCATCAAAGCCCTCTATCAATTGTAAAAAGATAAAAAAAATAGATATTAAAATCATCATACCTTTAGACTATTGAAAGAGTTTTCATTCTTCATTAGATATCATAACAATTCTAATCTGCAATAATAACTGATTTCAAACAAATTCGACAAATGTATGATTCAAGGCTCGATTGGGAAAAGATGGTTGAATGTATAGAAGTTTTTGGGCTAGACGATTTAGTCTGGGTTTTGTTTATTTAAGTTGAGCTTTAGCCCCTAAACTATTGAAAGATTGCATTTTCTTTATATTTATAAAACAACCCCAATTCTTTTTTTGTTGTCATTGGACACCCCAAAAC
Source organism: Glebionis coronaria (assembly GCA_025667525.1). Taxonomy (NCBI): domain Eukaryota; kingdom Viridiplantae; phylum Streptophyta; class Magnoliopsida; order Asterales; family Asteraceae; genus Glebionis; species Glebionis coronaria. Next base: position 605,337,821 of record CM046878.1, on the reverse strand, counting down.
TTTTTAATATTTATGCCCGTTTTTTCATAGTTTTTTTCTTTTAATTTTTGACACGAATACTTTTATGTGTATTTTCTTCTCAACAGCTAACTAAAAACGAAATTTTGATTATTTTTACTAAATTAAGAAACATTTACACTTTTTAAGAGAATAAATCAAATAATTATTTCTTTTTATGGAAAGAATCTTTTAAAAAAGTCCTTACTTTAAGTTTTGCTTTATAAGGAAAAAGATGACTTGTTGGTTTGGCAGTGGCACATCCACAAGTTAGTTCTCATAGATAGGTTTATTAAATTTCAATCATTTCTTCTATTTGTAGAATGCAAACTGTCGTCTTTTTAAGTTACATCATTGGTTCTGACTTTGGGGATCAAATGTGAAACCGAACTATTTGATACATTTCAATAGTTGTTCGTCACCTTTCCCACTTACCCGCTCCACATGCAACTCCTTGTCTACTTCATTCAATTATGTAACCAACACATCCGTTAGTGACAGAACGGCATATATTTGCAAATTTGCAAATTATTACGTAGTACGTATTAGTTTAGTGCCATAGAGCCCATAATCATATATAAGCGCATTATTATATGCAAGGTTGTACAAATCTTTAGACATTAGCTAAAATGACACATAATTCCTAATGATTAATCAGATTAAATTTGTATATATTTTTATAAACTTTGATATTATTATATATATAACTTTATAAAGTATTTAGGACCTTAGAGGGCAGGGAGTGTTGGCGCCGTGGGGTGCCAAACCCACGGCGCATTTGGCGTGATGATTCCCCGAACAAGAAAAACCCACGGCGTGAGCCATGGGCGTGAGTATACTCACTTGGCGTGAGTTCTGGGTTAGGCTCTATTTTTTTTATTTTTTTTTTATTTTGTATTTTGTGTGTGCATTGGGGAAGAAAAAAGGGGTATTGTGGGACCCACATTCACCCATCACTCCAAGCCATGACTCCCCACTTTTTTTCGTGTGAGTGGGTGAGTGAGTTTCGATGACGTGGCACCCCAAAATACACTCACTCGGAGTGATGACTCCCTGCCCTCTTACTAAAATAGGAAGGCTAAAAATTCAGACTTTTTTACCTATTAAATAAAAAAAGTTGTTGATATTTTCATTAGCATTATATATTACAACTTTTTTCAAATAATTTTTTTTAACAAACTTTTATAACAACCTTTTAAAATAACATTTTTTCTTTTAAATTAAAAAATCTTTTTATTTATTTATTATTTTTATAATCTAATTTCACTATAATTTTTAAGACTTTGTGTTTTTTAATTCGATAACTATTTTGATATATTTTTATTAATTTTTATTCTTTTTCAATTTTAGTGATTTTTAATTCGATTTTTTATAACTTTATAAAAAGTAAGAGATTAATATTTGTTAGTCTCAAAATTCGTTATTAAGTACTCGCCACACATTACACGGGTGCCATTTTAGTATAATTTAATTTAATTAATTGTTGTCTGAATTCATCAATTTATGTCTGATTTAATTGATTTTTTATTCATAGCCGAATTTGATCGATTCATCTGATTTTTTTCGAATTTAACTAATTCATGTTTGATTTAACTGATTTTTTTTTTATAAATTAGGATGTATGAGGGTGACCACGGAGGTTCACCTGCGACGACTCCGGACTATTTAAAAGAGTAGTTGCTAAATGCAAGTCAAAATCTCAAATCTATACTACTTATAAAGGAAAAACCCAAAAACCTTGAATGTTAAAAAATGACTTAATTATGGAATTGTTGAAAAATTAAATGCATAAAAGTTGGATATTAATTATGGAATTGTTGAAAAATTAAATGCACATAAATTGGATAAAATAGGAAATGTTGAAAAATTAAATCATAAACAATTACATAAGTTACCGGGTCACGAGTTTCACCACCAGATTAATTCGGTCGAGTAACTTGGTCACGGGTCAACCCGATCGAGTCATCGAGTCACGGATCGACCATCGGACCAACCCGATTGAGCCACCGGGTAACGAGTTCGGCCATTGGGCCAATCTTTTCGAGTCACGGGTTCGACCATCGGGTTAACCCGATCGAGTCACCGGGTCACAGTTTCGACAACCGGGTCAATCCTGTCGAGCCACCGGGTCACTGGTTTCGACCACCGGGTCAATCCTATCGAGTCACCGGGTCACATGTTCAACCACCGGGACACGGGTTCGACCACCGAGTCAACCCGGTCGAGTCAATGGGAACGGGCTCCCCTGCCGGTTCAACCCGAAAGAGTCACCGGGTTATCGATTCGACCATCGGGTCAATTAATAAATCATTAACTATCTATCGCTAGGTAATTATTGGGTCACGAGTTCAACTATCGAATCAATTAGCATATCATTAATTATATGTCTTTAGGTAATTCCGCTGCTATGCGCAGATATTCGTCTATATAAAAAAAAAAAACCTTAAAAAAAAAATTTAGTGTTTGACCGAATTTTAACCAAAATCGACAAAAATATGATTAGTGAAAATCAAGGGGTAATAAGCACAAGTTTTGCAACAATGACCATATATGTAACCCACTTGTGAAAAATAAAAATTCCTAGAATCAGTAACAAAATTTGCATATTAAACTGGGTAAAAGCTATAAAATACTATCTTATTTATTGATTTATGCCGACTTTAAACACTTACTATTTAATCTCATGACTTTACCATTCTACTTTCAAAATCGTTTTGAAGTTACCAATTTGGTAACTTGTTACCGACAGCGTGGCACGGTAATTTCTACGTCATTATTTTATTACGTTTAATATGGCCACGTCTGATTTTCCTTTTTTTGGTAAAAGCTATACAATACCATCGTACTTATTAAAATGTGCCGACTTTAAACACTTACTAATTAATCTCGTGACTTTACCATTGTACTTTCAAATTTGTTCCGAGTACACCAATATAAGCCTGAAATGACTATATTACCCTTTCAAATAGCTAATATACCCTTTGTATTCCCAGATCTGAAGCAACAATATGTTGAATATTTTCGGGTCACAATCCTTCATCTCACCACAATTCTACCATCATCATCATCATCAATTAAATCAACTATCAACTATCAACAGAGATGCATCAGTCAAATTCCTCATACCCTTTCTCACCTTGATTCAAAACAGTTATGATAAAATCAAATGATCTCAGAATAGATTCAACCAAGATTTCAAATCTTATAAAGATCATCATCGATCTGCTTAGGATTAACCCTTGTTAATATTAGAATGTAAAGAAAGATTATCAACAATTATGTTGTAATCATCATTTGATTCGATTGAAAGAAAGACAAATCAGCAACATGCAAACCTACCTAAGATCTATGACCTTATCGCCCATCTCTCTGTTCGAATATGTTTCGAGGACATTGGTTTTGATTTGTGTGTTTTGTTATACACACTCTATAGATCGATTGGAGTTTAATTTTTTGTTAAGCTACAAACATGGAGGTAATTCCAAGAAGGCAAATTTTTTGTGGGCCATTGGGGTTAAGTAAATTTACAAATGGAAGGCATATTTCTACCTTCGAATTCGTTCCAAAAGAGGAACATATCTATCGGCAATGATGTCTTAAGATATGTAGTATATATATTTGCAAGTTTAAGAACAATAATGATACTCCCAAGAACCCCAATATGAGATTCTCGAGTCTAATCAATTAGCTAAAATACCCTGCATTGGCTGAGAAGACAGGGAGTAAATATTGGAGAGTCAACGCTCAAACTTGAAAGTTAACGCTCAAACTTAAAACAAATGGATAAGTCGGAAATCTCTAGGTGGTTTTCTGATTTAGTTTAATTTATTTAGCATTATGGTATTTTTAAGATCTGAGATATGATGAATATGGCAATATATGTAATTATGTAAAAGAAGATGAGGGTAATATAGTTATTTTACGGTCATATTGGTAAAAATGGAACAAATTTGAAAGTTCATTGGTAAAACCTAACGATTAAATTGTAAGTGTTTAAAGTCAATACATTTGAATAAATACGTTAGTATTGTATAACTTTTACCTTTAAATTAATTAGACATGTGTCATTATTTAAATTAATTAAAAAAAAATGACATGGAAATGTATCCGGTCATATTGGTAACATTATTACAAAACAAACAAGTACGTTGGTAAAGTCACGAGATTAAATAGTAAATGTTTAAAATCGGCACAAATTAATAAGTAAGATGGTATTTTATAGCTTTTACCCTATTAAACTCATATTGTATCATTCCGTGTAACAAAATCGATAGAACAACAAAATTGTCCTCATCATAAAAAAAAAAACCAATATCTTATAAACCGTTAATCGTTACAGTCACCAAAATTGTTCATATTTTCCTCATTTTATAAAAAAACTTTTTTAGTCTTCGAAACCAATTTGCTTCCAAACAGCGTCACGAACACGGCTCAAATCCCTCCCTTTCAAAGTCCTTCCAACTCCTTCATGAACCGAACACGACGCCACTCTCACCGTCGCTAAATACTCATGCGGCGGTATCATTTCCCACGCGCTATCCTCCACGTCATCACTAAACTCCCTCCTGCTCTCCGCTCTCTTCAGTATCATCGACCAGTTCGGTACATCAACCGGAACTGAAGCAGAAACTGGTTCACGCGCCGGTTTAAGAAGCTCACGCGCGGGTTTAGACGAAGGTGAGGAAGTGACGTTCCAGATGTCGAATTCGTTGAATTCGAAGGTGAGATCAGCGACGGTGGTTTGGTCGCCGGAGAGTTTTCCGGTGAGGTAGCGTGGAGGTGACGCCATTGAAAATGTTTAAATTGGAAATGAAAATGAAAAGTTGGTTGGGTTTTGGTTTTTGATGAGTTTTTGGTTTATTTATATAGGGGTGGGTTTTATATTTTATAATTTTTTTTATTTATTATTTTTTAATTTTTTGTTTATGTAAAGTTGATAATTGAGGATAGGGACAACTTTGTTATTATATGTCTATTAATAATTGGAATGAATTATTTGGAACTTCTTTTCTTTAAAAATGTAACGGTTGAGAAATAGTATTATATTGATGGGGAAAATTTTCAAAATGTTTTTTAGCCAAAAATGTTGTGTAAAATACTCTTAAATTTTATATTTTTTAAAAATAAACTTGAGAAAATCTGATAATTTTACATCATATGTTGACTCGAGTCTGACAAAAGTATAAGTTACTTCGGTTATTTTGATTCTTTCGAGATACATGTCAACATATGGTGCAAGGTATTCTCATGTTATTTTCGAAAGATATAAAATTCAAATGTGTTTGATACCAACACCATTATCAAAAGCGGCATTCCAAGAATTTTCTATTATTATTATTATTATTATATTATGAATATTTTTAATTTATGTTTTAGAACTCATATTACGGCGTCATTTTGCCTAACCGTGCCCTATGGCGTGAGAAAGTCGACAACGCACCACGCCGGCTCTTGCGCGGTGGTGTGTCGCGACGTACTTCCAACGTTACAATTCTTTGCGTTTTCGTTTAGTTTGTTTTATATTATTTTTTGAAAATAATACCGTTACTACCGTTGGCTATTAAAAAACTCATATTTTTCAAAATACCCATTAGAATTCTACAAAACACCCCTTATCATCCTAAAAAAACCCACAATTTGTAATGTCTTTAGTTTCGTGTAATATTTTTTTATGTAATATTTTTTTTAATTTAGTGTAATGTTGTTTTTTAATGAATAAAAGTTTTTTTAATTATAAAGTTTTATTTATATATATTCAAATTATATAATAATATTTAAAAAAAGTTATGGCGTCACTTTTTCATGGTTCAGTGCAACCTCACAAAATGTAGTTTCATAACATTCTATTGTCATAGTATACGTGACAAGACTTTTTGGGTATGACACCATTTTTTAGCCATGATATCATGTTTTGGCTATAGCAGCAACTTATCACACCATGTGCTTTAAAGCTTGCAAGATAAAAGTCATGGATTCAAAGAAATTAAAAAAAAAACTACATAGGAAATCACGATATTTCGCAAGTCGTTGAGTATTTTTTTATGTGTTTCGAGCGGAGGGGGTCGAGCGGAGGGGGCAATTTTAGACCCATTAGTTATTTTTGGTCAAATTAGATAAATCTAAAAAATGAGGGGGTTTATTTGGATTTTGTTAAAAAGTGTTAATGGGTTAAGATAGGTTTATAAAATAGTTAAATTGGTTTAGATAGGTTAATTGTAAACATACATTAGGTCGAAATAAGTTTTATTCATAAAAGACGTGAGTAAAAATATGAAACGAGATGAGTTTTATATTTCGATGAATGGCGGATGATCTTCAACTTTTTTCATTTAAATCTCAATTCATTTAAATGATGGATGATCATTTTCTCATTTCAATCTTAATTCATTCAGTGACGACCTTCAATATCAATTCAAATCTAAGGAAAGTTTAATCATTAGTTTATATTTATATATTAATCTTGTGTTTAATTATTATATTCAATTTAAATCATTTTGTGTTTTTGTGTTTAAAAATCAGTTAATTCATTGTTATCTTGTTTCTAAGTGTTAGAGTGTTGGATTCAGAATGTGATTTTAAGAGTTAGTTTCTTATTTTGAATGTTTATATAAGTTGTTAAATCGAGGGATGGAAAACATCTGAATATCTGAAATTGATACCAACACCTTTATCAAAAGTGGCATTTCGAGAATTTTTCTTTACTATTATTATATTATGGATATTTTTAATTTATGTTTTAGAACTCATGGTACGGTGGCATTTTACCTAACCGTATCCTATGGCGCGAGAAAGTTAACGGCGCACCACGCCGGCTCTTGCGCGATGGTGTGTCACGCCGTACTTCTGAAGCTACAATTCTTTGTGTTTTCAATTATTTTGTTTTATATCATTTTTTGAAAATAATACCGTTACTAGCCGTTGACTATTAAAAAAACTCGCATTTTTCAAAATACCCATTAGAAATCTATAATACAGCCCTTATCATCCCCAAAAAACCCACAATTTGTAATGTCTTTAATTTCATGTAATTTTTTTTCATGTAATATTTTTTAATCAAGTGTAATGTTGTTTTTTAGTGAAAAAAAAGTTTTTTTTAAATTATAAAGTTTTATTTATAGATACTCAAATTATATAATAATATTTTAAAAAAAATTATGGCATCACTTTTTCATGGTTCAGTGTAATCTCACAAAATGTAGTTCCATAACATTCTAATGTCATAGTTTACGTGACAACACTTTTTGAGTATGACGCCATTTTTTAGCCATGACATCATGTTTTGGCTATAGCAGCACCTTATCGCACCATGTGCTTTTAAGCTTGCAAGATAAAAGTCATGGATTTAAAGAAATTAAAAGAAAAAGTACATAGGAAATCACGATATTTTGCAAGTCGTTGAGTATTTTTTATGTGTTTCGAGCGGAGGGGGAAATTTTAGACCCATTGGTTATTTTTGGTCAAATTGGATAAATTCAAAAAATAAGGAGGTTTATTTGGATTTTGTTAAAAAGGGTTAATGGGTTAAGATAGGTTTATAAAATAGTTAAATTGGTTTAGATAGGTTAATTGTAAAAATACATTAGGTCGAAATAAGTTTTATTCATAAAAGATGTGAGTAACAATGATGAATGACGGATGATCATCAATTCTTTTCATTTAAATTTCAATTCATTTAAACGATGGATGATCATTTTTTAATTTCAATCTTAATTCATTCAGTGACGACCGTCAATCTCAATGCAAATCTAAGGAAAGTTTAATCGTTAGTTTATATTTATATATTAATCTTGTGTTTAATTCTTATATTCAGTTTAAATCATTTTGTGGTTTTGTGTTTAAAAATCAGTTAGTTCATTGTTATCTTGTTTCTAAGTGTTAGAGTGTTGGATTCAAAATGTGATTTTAAGAGTTAGTTCCTTGTTTTGAATGTTTATATAAGTTGTTAAATCCGGGGATGCAAAAACATCTGAATATCTGAAATTGACCCTTTCAGCTCTTGATTACAATGTTGATGTTGATGTTTAGCAGTGGCTTGTAGTTGTAGTTGTTAGATTTAGTTCCTTATTTCAAACATGATTTAGTTCCTTATTAAACGATTGGTCTAATATATCACTGAGTTGAGCATCTTGTTTTGCAAACATGGTTTGATTTTTACGTTTATAACATTTAAGGAACAAACCTTATATGTTGTTAGTATAATAACAACTTCCTTACACTGTAACATATTTAGTCGTGTAATTTTTTGTAATGCGTAACCGAGGCAAAACCAACGTTACGATACTATAGTAATTAAATTGATTATATTTATGTTTTTTATACGGTTAACGTTTTCTAGTATTTTTTGTTAATCATTAGGGTAATATATATGAGATAAGTAAACGATCAACAACAAATATGGATCAAAGGTGATGATTTAGAAAATGCTAGTTCATCCGCAACAAGTAAACAGTTTCCGAATATGTGGTAATATTTGACATAATGTCAATAGGACATGATGGTATTAAAAGGGTAAGGTGTAAAAATTGTCATAAGTTGTTAAAGGGCAGTGAAAATGGAACATGAAACCATGAATGTCATGTATTTAGATGTTTAGGTATTGACTTGTCCAACATGGAGAGTGCATGTATTTGCTTAGATCAAACCATGTTTAAAGAGAAATTGGCAATTTCTATTATCAAACACTTTTACTTACGTTGAGCACGAGGGTACAAGAGACTTGCACTAAGTTTTTACACCTGGATGAAGAAACTATTTGAAGAAAGATAGCAAAGAAGGAAGTCATAAGATTATACGAAAAAGAAAAACTTAAGATTAGAAAGGAGTTGTAGAAGATAAAAGGTAGAGTTTGTTTAACATCAGATTTATGGACATCTATTACTAATTTACTAGCGATGGTTACATGCCATTGACTGCCCATTACATTGACGAAAGGTAGGTTGTAAGAAAATAAAGTGTTGAATTTTAGAGTGATTGCCCCTCATCGTATGTGATCTCTTTTGGCGGATAATGTGAGTACTTTTTTTAGAGAGCGGGTAATTGAAAGTAAAGTGTTTACCATAACACTAGATAACGCAACGAATAATACTGGTTTAGCGGATTTTTTAAAAGACCAATTAGGTTATGATGCGTTACTTTATAATGGAGAATTTATTCATGTTCGTTATTGTGCACATGCGTTGAATTTGATTGTACAATCCAGATTGAAATTCATTGAAGTCTATTGAGAAGGTGCGAGAATCGAGAAAATTTGTGAGAGGAAGTGCATCTAGAAAGATAAAGTTTGATGCATGCGTTGCACGAATCAAACTACAATGTCATAAAATGTGCAATAAGATGTACTTACTAGATGGAATTGTACATATTTGATGCTTGAAAGTGCATTGGAATATCGTGGTGCATATGTTTTGTAGGCGAAATTTGATAAAACGATCAAGACATGTCCAAAACAGGAGGAATGGACAAGAATTGAAGCAATTTCTATGTTTTTGAAACCTTTTTATGACGTTACAAAGCTATTTTTAGGTTCTTTATATTCTACATAAAATCTTTATTATCACAATGTCTATAAAATTTAAAATACAATTCAAAGTCATATAGAATCTCGACCCTATTGTAAGTGGAATCACAAAAGAAATGAAAAAGAAGTTTGATAAATATTGGGAAACATACACCATGGTTTTGTCATCCGGGGCGATTTTGGATCCTCGATATAAGTTGCATATCATCGAGTTTTATTTATCAGAACTAGGTATGGAGGGTCAATTACTCATAGAAAAAGGAGGAATGTCATAGCTGAGTTGCGCAAGTTATGGAAAGCATATGAGATTCGACCTAATGTAATGCAGGTTTCGACTAAATGGTCAAGTTCAAATGTTGGAGATGGGAAGTTATTTGATGACGTGGAAGATGATTTGGCATGATTCGATACATTTCAAAGTAAATATAAGTAACAATAGGCACAAAAGTCGCAACTTGATCAATATTTAGACGAGCCTAAACTTGATAAAAAAAATCAAAAGATCGATATCCTACAATATTGGAAAGAAAACCAAGTAAGGTAACCACAGTTGGCAATTATGGCTCGAGATATATTTAGTATCCCAATTACTACGATTGCGTTAGAGTCTAATTTTAGGCTTTAACATAGGTGATCGGATTATAAGCAAGTACCGAAGTTCCATATGTTCATTAAATGCAGAAGCATTATTGGGTACTCGTGATTGGCTATTTGATCTAAAAGGTTTATACTTTTTTCATTTTATTTCATGCATTGATATTTTTACATTTAATGTTTATGGTTGATCGTGTTAATTTGTGTAGATGAGGATGGAGTTGACGAAAAAGAACTAATAGATGAGGATATCGAAATTTATTAATGGGCTAATTTGGAAAGAGGACTAAAATGTACCTGGCACTCAAAAAAAGGACCTCTAAAAAAAAATTAGCTAATTAGCCTATTCGACCTATTCGACCTATTCGACTATCACTTGGAGGTGGCACATGGCATTGGGGTTAATAATTGGGTAGTACATGTGGGTCCCCTCAAGTACAAGCAAGTACACTTTGTGTAAGTATACTTGTTATTCGACCACTAGTCACATCGGTTATTTGACCCATACTTTTTTAATAAAATAATAATTTTTAATAAATTAATCCAAATAGTTTTCTTATTCGACTTTGACTAAATTTTATTCGACTTGTACTTTTTATTAATAAAAAATAAAAAAAAATTTCCTAAATATATTCTCTAATTCTTCGACTTGTACTATTATATTATTCGACCCGTACTTTTTATTAATAAAAAAGTAAAAACATTTTCTCAAATAAATTCTTTTTTATTCCTTTCATTATGCGACTTGTACTATATTATTATTCGACTTGTACTATTAATAAAAAAAAACCTTTTTTAAACCCATTCGTATATGGGCGCCGTATGTACTTTTTATTAATAAAAATTAAAAACATTTTCTCAAATAGATCCCTTGTTATTCTTTTGATTATGCGACTTGTACTATTTTATTATTCGACTTGTAATAGGTTGATATGTTGATATTACTATTTTAGGTATCGCAAATGAAATGTTTGGAGGATCTTTACTCAATTCTTAGCTGTATGAATCAAAACATCTTTGCTCATACCACATTTCAATACGCAGGAACTGAAGGAAAGCGTTACAGATTACCTGAAGCTATGGTTTTCTTTGATCAACCAGAATATTATGATTCACCAGGTATGAGCCTCTTTGATCAACCAGAATATTAAATATAAAAGTGCGGGGAATCGAACCCCGTGCCTCTCGCATGCAATGCGAGCACTCTACCATATGAGCTACACTCACGTTAGGCAATTTCACTTAAGACTTGCTTCACATATTTCCTTTTAAATGCAGTTTTATTATCGAAGTTGTTCATGTGTACATTTGATAGAAGATTGACATAATCCAAATGAAAATTTAGAAAACATAAGGAAGCAACCCGTTGGTAAGGTAGACTTCACTTTTCACATTGCTCGCATGATCCTCAAATCTGAACCAACTTGGCTTTCATTTTTATGAGTGGAAACAAAGTTATATACTTTTTCTATCGAGCAGCCGTAGATCAAGAACTCTCCTATAAAATGTTTCAGTCACGCAAACATACTAGAGAACCACACCACTAAGCACCCGATAAAAGATAAAAGCACTTCCGAATCCATTCACTAAACCAATGAAGATAATATGCCAGATAGCAACACTTACAAGGCATCGGCGACAAAATAAGTTGTCAAATGAGTCTAATGCTGCTTCAAGATCTTTATCAAACAATGAACTCATATCGAACTCGTCATTTTCTGGTTTAGAGGCTTCAACAGGACTCTCTTTATTAACAAGAACGTCACAAGAATATATATATTAATGAAGTAGACTAACCGGATGATGTAATCTTCAGATTCAACATACTCTTTCTTTTCCTCTTCTTCGTCAATTGCTTCCTCTTCACTATCACTGGCAATTAGTGCTTCACTGCCATTTTGATCATAATAAATTCTCCTGCGACCTACTACTGACTGGTCTTTGTCATTCTTTGATTTCTGCATCATGCATAGTTTGGATAAAAAGGCCATATCAACTTCAATTTAGACCAATTGTGAAAAGTAAACATAATTAATAGAATGTGCGTCCACATATATAATCTGAGGACAAAAAAAATATTGGCAGACTTAGAACCACAATAATGAGACCGTTTATAGAAGAGAACGAAGATATATCTGAGAAGATATATCTGAGTTAGCAGCGTGTTCAATTATTTGATTTGGAGCTGGGAAAGGCAATAATTAAAGAGTAAAGATGGATATGAGTTCCTTGTTTAGGCATAAATGGATCGTTAAGAAATCAATGTAACTAGATGTTTCAGCAGAAGGCTGATGTCTATCACAAGTAATCAATGTAACTAGCTATATAGAAGTGCTTTTATCTTAAAATTGGCACCTCTATCATAAAATAGGACTTCAATAATGACTGGTACCATGTTTTAGCTAAAAGAAATAGCCGACAAACATTTTAGCCCAGTAAGGTATTACCTAATGATAACACAAATAGGCAGCTGCAAAGAAGTTGTTAATTTAGTGATAGAATTAGCAAACATGTATTTATATGCACTTGAACTTAATAGGCACATGGCAAGATCACCTATCCAAGAAGATCCATGTAGTTTAAGGAGGTAATTTGTTCACTTCTGGAAGCTTGATTGGCCTGACAGCATTCTTTACTGCAATGCTAGATCCTAAAAGAACTGCTGAAGCATGTCCATCTTTCCTGGGAGCTAGAGCTGTCACCGTCATCATTGCACTGATAAAGTACAGCGGTTTTGGGACCAATCTGGTATTGGTTGTCACTCCTAGAACGTCGAGCTCCTCTTTGTAAGACCCAATACCAGATTCGTAAAATTCTTCATCAATGAATGGACCATCAGTTTGGTTCAAGAAAGGTTCCCATTCAGAATGGAACAGCAAGCACTCATCCGGACTTTTATAACTGCATTTGGTCTTTAACCACTTTTTCTGTGACAGTTTATCGAGAAGTTTAGCAGGCATCTCTACTTTCTTTTCTTTAAATATCTTGACAGAATCAAGCAGTGAGTAAATGCTTGCAGTAGTAAGTCTACTGCAATCCTCAGGTAAGAAAATTCCATCAGCAAAAAACTTGTCACCATCTTTAAAATCGGTAGTCACCACCTAACTCCTCAACCCGTATTGACTCTCTCTTGTTTCTTTTCCCAAACTGAAGCTTTCTTAAATCTCTCTTGTTTCTTTTCCCAAACTGAAGCTTTCTTCCTCTAGCAGTAAGTACTTCCGTCTCAGAGAATGATACTCGTTACCAATAGCCGAGTCAGGTAAATAATCTGAAGTTGAGCTTTCTTGTTTGAAAATCTGGGGCGGTTCGTTTTTGGAGCTTCTCTTGGAAGGACGAATTGCTTCATGACCCCCGTTCAAAATGATTTCTTGTGTCAGATTCTTTGGAAGTTTTTGTGTGGCAGGTTTCCTTTTTATTGGATTTGATGCCATATTTTCCTCATGTTGGCTCATCCCACGATCTTGCATTTTCTAACCTTTTGTAGATCAATCTGAACATAAAAGCAGTGATAATATGAAAACCGGATAAACCTACCGAATCTATAAATCATGAAAGATTATTCAGAAAGTGCAAAGCTGCATGCCCTCAAAGACAACAGAAACCACTTGAAGTCATGTAGAAGAATACTGACACAAATCATAGTCTACGAACGCATAGATCTCAAGGAAATCCATGCTGGTCTGAACAGTTATAACTAGCAGAACCATAACTCCTATTGGAGACATGGACACACAAAGCCGTTGCTGGCGGGCTATTAGTAATGAAACAAACTCACCAAGGCATAAGCCGACAGTGCAAAGATAGGCCAATCATCAAAAGTTACAGACACCATTATACCTCCTAGAGTAAAGCACGCAAGTTCCTTTCTATCAAGCTAATTACGCACATGTAACCTTCGGTTAAGATAATTTTGTGATCTTTACAGATCTGTACAAGTCAATTTTCCACTAAATAAAAAGTTTACAAAGCTAACTTGTTTTCAGATGATCCAAGACAAATACCAAGAGCGACAAATTATGCTGATCAAGCATATCTGCATATGTATTCCGCATATACAATGAAATAGAAGGAAAACTTTCAGTGTATCAAATGTAGCCGTAGCCGTAGGCAATAGCAGTATGTTTAAGTGATTAAGTCTACTCACTTCAACAAGTGCCGACAACTCGACCACGGGAAAATATATTCCAAATAGGAAAATGAATCAAATGACATTTCTGAACCTTGTTTATTCTTCGTACAATTACATTCCCGTAGTTATCAACAATTGGCATTATACTACACAGATCACGAACATTGGTTTCTGACAAGAATTTGTTTTTTAGGAGATGTGAAGGAAATGGGCATAAGTAACATCGATCTTAGTGTCTCTGTTGAGTGAATGAATTAGATGACCAGCGTATTCATAAACACTTACGAATTTAACCTTCACCACATCCACAAGCTACTTCTTTAGCAAATAATTCTACTTACATTCCATTTGTATGACTTCACTCAGAAAAAACGGATACATTGAACTAGAGAATTCTTTATTCCATTGATTCAACCATGATATACAACTACTCGTTCCTGCAAGCAGCTTTCTTGATCTATATGCGGTTGAAACGTCATTTAATGTAAATAAATCGACATTTCAGTCCAAACCGCTGTACTTTATCAGTGGTATATTCTCACTAAACACACCTCCAAACCCCAACCCCATTCCACGACCACCACAGCCCAAAACCCCATCCTTAACAGCAGTATCTAGATTCAAAACCTGCCCATCAACCCTATCTTTTTTAACAACCATTTTCACAAACACTTTGTGTGCATAAATGAAAACACACCTAATAGTCGGCTAGTCTACAAAATATCTTTGTGTCCACATTACATTCATAAAAAAGAGAAAAACCCACATCCATAGTCAACCCAAATATCACCTAGTAGTCGGCTAGTCTACAAAATATCTTCATAAATGATTTAACAGCTGGACATACCTCTTTTCTAGGTTAACATCACCATCTGGGTTAATATCAGCATCTGGGTTAACATCACCAGCCACCATCGTTACAATTCAGTCTCAGTCGATTCAGTCGAGTAATATGTGTGGTTACAAGTAATTAATCGGGAAAAGGATCGCTAGGATTGTTTAAGATTTAGGGGAACATCAATCTGGAATATGATCGTCCAAGGTTATGTGGAATAATGTGTGAATGGATAACAAAACCGTGGGTTTGGGTTAATGGATAACATAATGATACAGTTTAACAAAACAGTGGGTTTAAAAGGTAAGTAAATTGTACAAGTCGAATAACAAAAGGATCTATTTAGGAGAATTTTTTTTTATTTTTTATTATTTAAAAGTACGGGTCAAATAATATTTCAGTCAAAGTCGAATAACATAATAATTGGAAATTATTTTAATATAAAATATTATTTTATTAAAAAAGTACGGGTCGAATAATGGATGTGACTGGTAGTCGAATAACAAGTAACTTACACATATTGTACTTGTATGTACCTGAGTAGGTCCCACATGTAATATCCAATGATTTGCAAAAATGACAAGTGTCACCGGTCAAATAGATCGAATAGGTCGAATAGCCCTTTATTAAATCCTTGGGCTATTTTTTAAGTGCCCATATGATTTTGGTCTTCTTTTTAAAATAGCCCTTTATTAAATCCTCTAGTAAGGTAACTTTACTCTCGTAATTAGGTGATGCTTGGAATTTTTCATGGTACTCTCTACAATTAGTAGACTAGGTCCCGTTTGGTTCGTTATAATTTGACGTAATTAGATATAATTGTAAATCAATTACATTCCATAAGTTGTTTGGTTCGCATAATGAAGAGCATTTTAATTCACTTTACATTACGTAAGCTATTTGATTTGCATTGTAATTGTAATTCAGGCATTACAATTACATCCATAAAAGGAATTCAGGTTACATACGAAGTTGGATGCAAGGTATTGAATTACGTTATAATTCAGTATTTTTATAATTTAAAACATCAATATTTATAAATAATAATAATAATAATAAAATAATGACAATAATAATAATTTAACAATAATATAGTGAATAATAATAATATAATAAAATAATTAACTAATATAATAATAAATATAATTAATAAAAATTATTACTAATAAAGATGTTATTAATATTAATTATTATTAATTTATTATTATTATGTTAATAAAAAATTATTATTATATTAATAAAATATTAATAAAATACTAATATAAAAATATTAATAAAATAGTTATTAGATTTTATCTATTATTGTTAGAGTAAAAATTTATTACTATATTATAAATATTAAAAAAGTAATATTAAAAGTTATTAATTAAATAATTACTAATCAAATAATTATAGTAAAAAATTAAAGAATAAATAATTAAATTATTTTAATTAAAATTATTAATAATAAGAAAGATATTTTTATATTATTAGTATATTAATAAAATAACTATTAACAAAATAATTAATATAAAAATTAAAAAAATTTAAAAATTATTTTTATAAATTAATAATTATTAAAAAATATAAAATATAAGAAATATAAAAAATATAAAATAATTATATATTTTCATTATTATTACAATTATACTATTTAGATATTATATAATAAAAATAATAATAATAATAGTAGTTATTATTATTATTACTATTTATTTTATTTATTTATATTTATTTTTAAATTTTACTAATAATATTATTTAATAATATAATAATAATATTATAATTATTTATTATTATTTTTATTTAAATTTTCGATTTATTATTACTTATTATTATATTTTTATTTAATTATTATTATTTTAATATTATTATTATATATATTATAATTATTTCATTAAAATAATATGATTTAGAAAAAGTTAATAAAAAGCCGAGATACTATATGAGCTTCCACTCCTTTAGCAATAACAAATAATTATATTATTATTATTATTTTTTTTATTTAACCATCACTTTATTAGAAATAAAAAGGGATTTACAACAAATTGGATGGAAGTCGAGATACTATCTGCGCTCCCACCCCTTTAGCAATAGTAAAACCTATTCTATGGAAAATATGTACAGCAGCACGCGCTCCAATATCTTGAGCCTTTGAAAATCTCTGGATCCGCTTCAGCAACGCAACTGCATCTTTCTGTAACTCACCTAGAGAAGAGAAATAGAAAGGAAGTAACCCATATCCGAGAGCTGCACACTTAGCCAAATACTTGCATCGTTTACGTTGTGCAACATCAATCACAGCTCGGCTAGGTACAAAGTCATTCATCCCTGTACGAGTCAAAGGAGAAGAACCGGTCAGATCAACACACACATCTTTACCACCATCCCAATAATAAAACAAGATATCTGCCGGACGTAAGGCATTATCAAGTCCTCCATCTAATCCGATATTAACTTCCTTTCCGACAAATATCCCTGAACGATAGCAAATATCAGCAAGAGTATCACGTACCAAATTGTGACGATCCTTAATCCCAACGACACCAGCACACGATACCGCATGATCCCCAAATATATCTCCATCAAAAACTCTCGAACAAGTTGAACAGGGCTTCGAAACAGAGAACAAAGGAATACCAAATTATTATTATTATTATTATTATTATTATTATTATTATTATTATTATTATTATTATTATTATTATTATTATTATTATAAACATCACTTCATTATTATATTATTATTATTATTATTGTTTTTTTATAAATATTACTTCATTAAAATAATAGAATTTAAAAGAAATTAGTGAGAAGTCAAAATACCAAGGTTGTAAATAGCGTGAAGCGTAGCGTAGCGTTATTGCCAAGCTACAAGCTACAGAAGCTATAGCGAAGCTATGACGTTTTCTGAAGCGTGATATATAGCGGCACAAAATATTTATAATTTAGTATTTATGTAGCGAGTTTACAAAATGGAGCAATATTTTAATTTTAATTTAAAACAAAACCGGCTAGCAGTTACTAAAGGATTTATCTCCATAGTAAAATTACTAAGCCCAAGTCTACTAAATAGCCAAAAACTAGTAGACGAGCAAAATTCTTGTAAATCTACAAAAATATTCAAAAAAAGTGTCACGCTACGCGTTATAGCGCGTTATATCACGGTTTATGGCGCTTTTTAGCACGCTACGTCTTAAGACGCCGCCTTAGTATGTTTCGTAACGTAGAGGTCACGCTACACGCTATAGCCCGCTATAAGGCGCGCTATATCGCGCTATTTAGAATCCTGCAAAATACTATATGGGCTCCCACTCTTTTAGCAAAAGCAAAACTAATATTATTATTATTATTATTTTAAGTTTTTTTAAATAAACTGAATTACATTACGTTTGTAATTAACCAAACAAAATGATAAAATATATAAATTAAAATTACAACATATTAGTGCCCTTACAATTAAAACACATTACATTTCTTTTAATTATAATTATTTAAATTATACTAATTCTTTTCTCTAATTACAATTCTCTTAAAAATATACTGTGAACCAAACGGGGCCTAATTGAAGCAGAAGTATACCGCGCTTTACGTGATCACAACTATTTCATCACATAGACTACAACTTAAGAACCGTCGCACTTTACATGATCTTATATATTAGATTAAAAACGGGTTCTGTTGGCTTCTCTAACATTTACAAACATAGTATTACTAGACGTTAACTTTATTTGTAAGTTCCTTGTAAACACTCATCTAAAACCAAACCTATCTAGAATCAAACATATCTAGACACATTCTCTTAAAAATCTATCTAAACCCAAACTTATCTTAGACCAATAACCAAGTGTTGCCTAAGTAATTTACTGGGATATGCCTTTTTTATTAGGTGGGGGGCTCGGTATCAAAATGATACACAGACTTAAGATGGTTCCGCCAAATACCATTTTTTTATTTAAGCCCCATGACTCATCTCGACCCGATCCAACTATTTTGCAACCTCTAACTTTAGGTATTATTTATTTAAGAAAAAGTAGTTATTTTTATAACAGTTGTGAATTAAAAGAAACACTTTATTTTGGATGACTTTCAATACTAATCATTCTTTATAAAAAACTTTATATACTTGGGTTGCAACAAGTGATGCTTGGGTGTTTATTAATATTTGGTAAGCATTTTAGATCATCGATCGGATTGAACCCAATCGATACGACCGCTCTGACCCCCAATCCATAGTTTCTGTCGTATACATCCTTTGATCTTACGAAGAATACGTCGATTATGCCTAATCAGGCCGCATTGATTTGGACCAAACCAAATAATTTCAGTTCGGTCTTTAGTCTAACGTTTTAAACTTGTTTTCTTTAACGGTGAGTTAGGACAGTTACTAAGTTAGTTATTCGATTTCACAGTACTTACCCAGAAGGTAGTCTATGCGAGTCTCGAACAATAATTATTGATCCGATTTCACCGTACGTATCTAGAAGGTATTTCTTGTCAGCCTCGAATCGACGCATTTATGAGACAAAACCTTATAGATTCTTGCCTAGAAGGAAAATCCCATGAAAAGACTTAAACTTGAAACCTCTATGTGATAATAATCTCCTTAAAGACACCCTTGATAACCAATTAAGTTAAGCCAGTTGGTTTCTAACGTTTTAAACTAGTTTGATAACAATTAATTTTAGTTTTTATCGAGTCAATTTGGTTCGATTTTAGATCGATAGATCAGTCTAGGCAACGATTTAGTAAATCCTGTCTACTGACTGAGTATATATTGCCATAACAAACTGCACACTAAAAATAGAAAGCACATTATATCATCTATCCAATTAAAAACCAATTTGTCAACTCACACCAATCCAAAGTAGATAAAATTTGCTAAAAACTAAACGTGTCACAAACTCATAGCACCTTCACAGCTCTTTGCAAAAAAGACGCGGTTTTTGTCGCCACACGAGGAGTGAATCTAGTATGCTCACCTGATCAGAGGGAACTCGTAAAGCCTAAGGGGTCCTATATCTCGACACGTGTCGAGTTATATGAAAAAGCTAAAAAGATCATGTAACTATGTAGGAAGAAGCACGTGAAGTGGGGTATATCGTGTTTTGTCCACTACACCTCAAGGTTGTTACTTTTAAGAGAAAATTCCTGTTTTAGGTCTTGTCCTTTTGTGTAGATATTATTTGGTCAGATAATAAAAGTGTTTTTATTTTATCCATAGTATATTCAAAGTGTTCTACTCATGTCATGTGTCAGTTATCGGGATAAATAGAGCCTGGAAAAATTAAGTAAAACATGTCACGTGTCAGTCGCTGAGATAGGTAAAACATTTTTCTAGTAGAGCTTGACCCAAAACCAGAAAAACAAAAATATTTGAACAAATACCGTATACAGCTTAGGGACATGACCCGAAACAGAAATTTTCTCTACTTTTAAAGTTTAATTTGGGTGGTCATGACACGGGTGGAAACAAGTCGAAGTCGTGTCTGTTAAAGCTCGTTTAATAAATTTATATAACGACTATTGATGTCCAAATAAGCAATAAAACTAAGAAACCAAAATAAATTTACTTCATATAAACCGAAACAAACACCTCCTAAACTAGAAAGAGAACCGCATGGTTTCATCAGGAAAAATAAGGAAGCTAGTAAAAATCCGGTTCGATTTTAAAAACCTTTACTTTTAGCGTCCGTTGAATGACAATATACAGCCGCTATTAGAACAAGTTTTAAGTTCAAATGTTCCTTGTACCCATTTTAATGCAATTGAGGGGGAAAAAATAAGGATAAACATATACATAATCTTATTTTTAAAATCAAATTTATATATACCTAAAAGGTAACTATTGAATGTATAATGCATAATAGTTTTTAAACATACACTACAAAATAAATGACAAAATTACTAAAAGTTTTGCTTACTAATAAGATTTACAATTATTTAAGTCACTATAACTTTTCTTACTAAAACACAATAAATATAAAAGTAATCAATGAAAATCCACAAGATTTGCTTACTCTTTTTCCAACTCAAAAAAAGAGTAATTAAAAGTTTTACACTTTTGTGTAATGACTTTTAGTGCTCCTCTCCATTACTTACTTTTTTCTTATAAGTATGAGTTGGTAAAAATAACTTTTAATAACTCTTTTTTAATAGAAATTAATAGAAAATACTTTTACTTACTCTTTTTGATTAAGTATACACTTTTAGTGCTCACTTCTATAACTTACTCTTTCACGTTTAATTTAATAAGCAAATTTCATAAATTTAATAATGATATTTAGATATATATGTGAAATTTATTTTAATAATAAAATAATATATGAAATTACCCAAAAAAATAAAATAATTAAATGCCTTACTTACATTCAAGAAAAAAAAGCTTTTATCCATTTGTTTGATCCTTTAAAATCAACTTGTTTTGAATGACTAGTACGAATTTTATTAATTTGTGTATCATAGTATCATACATCAGTTTCTTGATAAAAAAAAGTTTTGTTAGGTGTCAATGTAAAAACTGTTCACCTAAAATATGCAAACACTACAATAATTTTGAAGCCTAGAGACGACTTATTCGTCACTAGGTAGGACCTGTTTCGACCCTAAAATCCTAGGGACGATTTAGTCGACCCTAGAATTTAGTGCCTAAAAATTCGTCTCTAGAATCCTAGGGACGACCCCCTCTTTGTAACCTAGGGACGACTTGGTGGGTCCCATAACCCACTTACGTACGTTGGATAAAATTGACTAACCTAGGGACGACTTGTCTTTGAAACTTAGGGTCGAAAAAGTCGTCCCTTGGTTTTTAATAAAAATAATCTTTTTTAAGTTTTTGATAAAAATTCTTTTTTTTTATTATTTTTAATAAAATCTTATTTATATAAATTCATTAAAACATTTTCAGAAAAAAAAAGTTAATTTTTATCCTAGGGACGACTTTGTCGTCCCTAGGTTTCAATATTGCCCAGGTATCAAAACCTAGGGACGACTAAGTCGTCCCCAGGTTTTGACACCTGGGCAATGTTGAAACCTAGGGACGACTAAGTCGTCCCTAGGGTTAAAACCTGGAGAAAATTGGCTAACCTAGGGACGACTAAGTCGTCCCTAGGTGTACCTGGGGCAAAAAAAAACTGGGTTGTTTTGCAGTTTCCAGATTTTTTCTGGAACTTTTTCCGGACAAAATCCACAACTCAAAATGGCAGAATTCGACAAATACAGAATAATAACAAATCAATAAACGTTACAATACCATATTAACATAAATTATCCAACATCACGATACAATATTCATCAAATACACTTATTCAATCCTAAATCAAATGTTTCACACGCTACAAGTCTCAAACTTTATTAAACATGCATAATAAGAAAAATACTACCACAACCTCTACTACGCATCCTCGTTAGGTGAAAAGTCACCTTCCTCCTCGTCACCCCTTTCGTCACCCCCTCGTCATCCCCCTCGTCATTCCCCTCGTCATCGCGTGATAAGTCATCACCACTGTTTTGTACATTCCTATCTCGACCCAACTCGTCAACGGACCGGTAATCGTGCTGATGGGGATTTATGATTACACGAGAACCTCCGGGTATGGATTGTGAAGTAGAGCCGATCTCATGAGTCGAGTGTGTGGTGGGACGATAACAATGGTTAAATGTGTTATTGTTGGTGACGGGAGCAAGAGGATAAGTGCCGGTATAGGGAGGTTGGAGTGGTTGGAGATTGTCGGGCAAAGATGGTCGGTATGGGTCGATGGAAGGAGGTTGCACTGGTTGTGCCCAAGGATAGGGGGTTGGACTAAATGAGCCCAATCAGGAGCTAGGGTGGGCATAACAAAGGGTCGGGGCGGGGGTACAAAAGTAGGAGGGTTAATTGGGTGATCAGTATTTGAGTTGTAGTTCTGGAAAAACTCACCCAATTGACTCTGATATTGCGCCATATGCTGGTACGACGTCTGAGTATATTGTTGCGCCGCATCTGCCTTTAACGCTGCCAAGTAAGCCCGTTGTTGCGCCTCCTGATTCTCTTTCCTCATCAGCTCCATCTTTTGCTCATGTCGTTCCATCATTTCCTGAAATTCACTACGAGAGGGAAAATCTGGTCGAGCTGGAGCACCCCGTCTGCGATAAGTTACAACAACAATTTTTCATTATATACAACAAGACATAAATATGAACAATTGATTTACATTTTGTTTTATTGAGGATATATAACCTACGAGAAGTGTTATTGGCACCACCCGACAACTTTCTGCCTTATCGCGACACATTTTGCTTATTTTGACTTGACATGATTTCAGCCACTATTTGTTTATCAGACATGTGCGGGACGACCTTCGCTTTCACTTGGTCACTGAGGGCTTTCATATTTTGCTGGGAAAGAAAAAAAAACGGTTTAAAACAAATGAAATTAGTTACTAAGGCATGTAAAGAGTTATATATTACTTACATATCTTTCCTCGTTTTCTTTACTTTTAAACGTGCCATTACTTGAGTGCCCTTTCCTCCATGTTTCAACCAGGTCCTCGAAGACCCCTTCCTTGACTTTCTGAAAAATATCAAATAAATTAATAACGAGCTATAATAAATAAACAATATAAACGCTTTTAAATAAAATCACAAAAATTATAAAGAGTCTTACGTATTCATTCCTTCCTCGGGCGAATGGTTTTTTGCCTTGAGTGGTCGGTACCGTGTTTTTGGAACGATTAACAGTATTAACCTGACTTCTTGCCACCCTCTTTGGCTGTGACCACCACTCAACCAAGTCAGCCCAATCACCTTCGGTTCTATTGTCCCACACACTCTCCGGCGGTACATGTTCTTGTGCCAGTGCGGGCGTCTCATATTTCGAATAAAAATCTGTCTTGATCCTGTTCTTGTATTTTCTATACAGCAACCTCAGTTGGAGTTCCAACGCAAGCCTAACCCGAGTCGACATCTCATACACACCATTGCCACACACCACCTCATTACGATCATTGTACCATGGCTCGAGGTCGAAATATGTCTACATAAAAACATATGAATTTAAATAAACAAACAAATTAAACATAACACACATATCTAAATGTCGATAACAATAACAATATAAGTAAAATAAACAATTTTGACCTCAATTGTAGGATAAATATGAGCTTTATCAGATGCTGGAATTTCGTCCCATTCGCAGTTCAGGGGAAGTCTCCGGACTAATTCCCCCATAAGATGAGACAATAGGGATGCATAATTGCCCAGAAAATGGAAGGTTTGCAGATCTTTAAATTCAAAGCCAATTGCCAAAGGTTTTTCGTTATTATCTTTGTACGCCTTCCTTAATTTTCCTAGGTTGGTCTCAAAGCGTTGATTTGAACCTACAAAAGATATGTTATTTACTCGTAAAAATTCAAGTGACATAAATTATAAATATCAGTGTTATAAAAAAATATAATGATTTCTTACGCTGACACTCGGCCGGTACAGGACGTGTGGGCCGTCTGGGTGGACTTCCACCAGCATCCCCACCGTGTGACCTAGGAGCTACACATGCCATCTGTAAAATAACAAGTTCATATCAGTATACACATTTTATCATATAAAAACATTTTCATTAAAAAACAAAATTACACAATTTAATTAACCAATTAATACTAATACACAAATTCATATCAATATACACATTTTAACATATAAAAACATTTTCATTAAAATACAAAATTACACATTTAAACAAATAAAAACAACTCATCATCATTTAAGTGTATAACAATTGTTTCTTTCAAACTACAACTTAAGCATATAACAATTGTTTACAAATAAAAAATTACACATTAAAGCATATAACAACAGTTTCATTCAAAATACAACTTAATATCAATTGTCATCTTCAGAATCATCGCTAGATAAAACTTCTTGAACATCATTATTAGGGTTCACTTCATCATCATCCGACACTAAATCATCATCATCAACATCACCAATGACGTGTGCAACTACCTCATCTTCAATATTAATAATATCATCATCAACCGGTGGGGCGTCCACTTCCGTTGGTTGAGTATTTACACTCAAATCCGTAATACCCAAATTAGGCAAAGCAACAGACAGTGTAACATCTGATGAACTGCTACCATGTATAACATCTTCATCGGACTCTGCCACATCTCGATGATAAACCTGTTCGACGACCTTCCAATGAAGCGGTCGTCTAGCAAGGTCTTCAAGGTAGAATACTTGTGTTGCTTGTGTCGGGAAAATGTATGGGTTATTTTGGTGAAATATCCTATCGGTCAAAATATGATGTATGCCTTGCTCAGTGTAAGAACGTCTGTTGCGTTTGGTGCAATTGGTAGGGTTAATTGTGTCAAACCATTTACATCGAAACAACAAAACCTTGCGGTTGCCGATATAAGTGAGCTCCAGAATTTCTTCGAGTTGACCATAATACATCTCTCCATCAACCCCGGGTGTTGAAACTCCGCTGCATTGAGTGGTACGAAGTATATCGCGTTCACGTACCACAAACTTCACACTGTTCACTATGCAAGAGGGGTATGTACATGAACTAATAGGTCCACATGCCAAAGAGAATAACTCGTCACTACAGCCCACACTCACTTTTTTTCACGAGTCTACAAAAATGAGATACAAAAAAGTTTATTAGATGAGGAATAACTCCAAGGTAATATATCTAATGTATTTACCATGTTATTAAACCACGCAGGTGATAGGTGTGTAAACACCCATCCTTTTTACCACTTAATTACAATAATAACCGGACCAAAACGTGTATTTTATGTCCTAAATGTCAGAATATGTGTGGTTTGTGTTTTTGTTGTGATTTAGGACGAAAATGTGGAAAAGGGAGAAAACACGGGCATTCACGGGCTTTTATCGAAGAAAAAGACAAAAGACGAAGTCAAGAAATCAAGAATGCAAAAAGAACGGAAGTCCAAGACCAATTCTGAAGATTTATCGAAGAAAAAGTCAAAAGACGGAAGTTTACTAAAAGCCGAAGAACTCAAGTCTAATTTATTGAAAAATTACAAGACGAGTTTAAAAGAATCCCGATACGAAGTCATTAAAGTCAAAGATTAAGAAGACAAGGACTTAATCATGCAGTTAAGAAAAGAAGAAAGAGGGGAGGAAGCTTCCTAAGCACCTCCCTAATCTCCCCTATAAATAGATTAGGATTTCATTCCATTTTCTCTGGTTGGCTAGAGTGACACTAGTTCTTCCACCCTTTTATTTACTTGCACATATACCTTATTTCACTTTAATTACCTTGTCTTGCATTTTAATTTCCAAGTAAGTTTACTTTTATATAATTGAATCTTTACTTTTTATTGTTTATCTCTCATTCTACCTTTCTTTTTATGCTTTAATCTTATGGTTTATATGCTTATTATGTTGCTTATTTGATTTATGTTCATGTTTTTATGTTTTTGATCTTGTTAGCTTATTGATTTTTATAGCTTATTTGTGTTTATCTTTAAATTTCTTAAGTTTTTATAAAAGTTATTTTTATTTAAAAGTTTGTTTTCGTATATCTTTTTCGTTTAAGTGCTTTTCAAAAGTCTTTAAATCTTAGCTTATTAGTTTTTCTTATATGTGTTTTGATTAGGTTTTTAGTTGTGTGCTTATTTGAGTAGTAGCTTATTTGTTGTGCTTATTTTGCCTTCTTTCTACTGTATTCCGACCACCCTGGTCGGAAAAGGGTTTCACATTCCGACCATAGCTCCATTTGCTTGGTCGGAAAAGGGTTTATCATTCCGACGGGGATTCCGATTTATCCGTCGGAATAAGGTTTCTACATTTCGATTGGGTATTCCAATCTGCATTCCGACAGGTGAGTATTTTGGACATTCCGATGGGCTAAGTTTCCCATATTCCGACGAGATCCCTTTAGGTTGCATTCCGATAGGTGATTCCGATACATATTCCGATCAGGGCGTGTGTTTGATATTCCGATTGGGATTGTGGTGACAACATTCCGATCAGGAAGGTAAGGGTTATTCCGATCAGCTTTCCGATTAGGGATTCCGACGGTAGTTTTGTTTCATATTTTGTCTTGTTTAATTTGTAAGTTTACATTTTAATACTTTGTCAAATTTTAATTTTCATCACGCTTTAATTTCAAGTCATTAATCAATTTACTTTCCGAGTTTTAATCTTGCACATTTAAATTTTAATTAGTTTAGATTTAATTAACCGTCATTTACTTTTAAAGTCTTGCAATTTAAATTTACTACAACGACACAACTTTTGTTTCACCAAAGAACGCCTGAGTCACATAGTTAACCAGAATCAATTCGATTAGACATACATCAACGAACTTTTTTTACATACAAAATCTCAGTTATCAAATGGCGCCGCTGCCGGCTCTTTTCGTAAAGATTAACGGTTTTCTGTGAGAGACGCGTTGCTTTTTGGGATCCGTTCATTTGTGAGCGTTATTTTCTTGCTTAAAAATTTCAAAAATCCATAAAAACTAAAAATTGTTAAAAATCCATAAAACTTAACAATTTCAAAAATCCAAAAAGATTTTATTTTTATCTTTATAGTGTATATATATTCTCTTTGTGTTTGGTTTCTTTTTCTTTTGCTTTCGCAGGTGTATGCGTACTAGATATTCTACTTATCAAGAGCCCGAGACTCCTGAAGATTTAGCTATGGCAGGTGTGAACAACAACAATAATCCACCGCACCTCAATCATAACAACAACAATGTTCTTCCACAGCCCGATATTTGGACAATGGAGGAGCTTTGTCAACCTACCATGTTTGGACGAGGAGGACCGATTGCGCCAATGCAAATCACGGCTCCGGAGTTTTCGTTGAAGCACCACATGATTCAGCAAGTGCAAACTAATCCATTCGCTGGAATGCCTGATGATGATGCCAACAAACACCTCGACAAATTCATTACAATCACTCAAAGCATGAAGTTGCCCGGTGCCACAATGGATGTTCTTCGCCTACAACTCTTCCCACATACTTTATCACACCACGCCGAGAAATGGTTTGATAGTATCCCGAAGAATTCAATTCATACTTGGGATGACATGACTCAACGCTTTTTGTCGCGCTACTTTCCACCATCCATGGTCACGAGCCTTCGAAATCAAATCAGCGGTTTCATGCAAGAACCCGATGAATCTCTCTTTGATGCTTGGGAAAGATATAATGTCTTGATCGATCGATGTCCAAACCACAACATGCTCCGTGTGACCTTAATTGATACTTTATATAATGGTTTGACTTTTCGAGATCGTGATACGATTAATGCAGCCGCCGGTGGCACATTTATGAAAAGGAGACCCGTGGAGTGTAGAGAGCTTATTGAAAACATGATTACTCACCACAAAAACTGGGATTCCTCCGCTTCTTCAAGGAACAACCCGAGAGTCAATGTTTCTTCTACTTCAGCAAACCCCGACATGACCGAATTCACCCGCATGATGGCCGAAATGAACAAAAATATCTTGCTTCTCGCTACAAACCAACAACAATTTAAAGCGGTAGCTAATCCTTGTGAGACATGTGGCGGTCCTCACTCATAAACTGATTGTCCTTCTACTCAAGAAAATCCAGAAAACGTGTATGCGGCTTATGGTAATTATTCACCGGAAAATTACCAAGCCCGACCTCAAGGGGATAGAAATTTGCTGAGTTACCGGTCCAACAACTATCTTTCACCCGGTTTTTCTCCTCAAAACTAAAACCCCAACAACAACTACAATAGAAACAACCAAATCCCACCTCGAGCTTCTAATCCTTATCACCCACCCGCTCAACAAGCCCCACCCATCAATCAAGATGTTGAAACTTTGATGAGAACCCAAGGAGAGCAAATCAAGAATCTACAAAGCCAAATTATCAATTTGAAAGGGGATATTACCAAGCAAGGGAATGACATTAGATCCGAGCTTCGAGATAATATTCAATCCTCCTTCAGCAATCAAACGAATGATTTAAAGAATATGCTGGCTAGTTTCTTGCCCACTACTCAACCCTCTACTTTGAGTTCTCTACCTTCAAACACCGTCACCAACCCGTGAGCGAATGTGAGTGCTATTACTACCCGTAGTGGAATTACTTTAGTAGGACCACCTATCCCACCCCCATCATCTACACCTCCTCCACCACCATTTATTCCTACTCCTCCCACACCTAGTATTAGTACACCATTACCGTCTCCGCCTCGTCATGACGATGTCCCCAAGAAGAACCCTTCAACATCTCAACCTTCACCAACCCCACCTTCCACCTATAAACCCAACATCCCATATCCTTCTCGCTTGGACAAGCATAACTTGCTCACTAAGGATGACACTCAAGTGTCGAATTATTTGAAGATGATCTCTCAAATGAATTTCAACATTAGCCTTGTTAAAGCACTTGTCCACATGCCGAAATTATTCAAAGCATTCAAGGAATTGCTTAACAAGAAGGAGAAGCTGATTGAGCTCGCCAACACACGCTTAAACGAAAACTGTTCTGCAGTTATTCTTAAAGAAATTCCGGAAAAGCTTGGAGATCCCGGTCGTTTTGTGTTGCCTTGCGATTTTAACAAAACCGAAGAATTTACTGCCCTAGCTGATCTCGGGGCCAGTATAAATCTGATGCCTTTAAGTGTTTGGACAGCACTATCATTGCCCGACCTTACTCCAACAAAAATGACTCTTGAGCTTGCTAATCGCACTCTCGCTTACCCCGTTGGTATTGCCGAAGATGTGTTTATTAAAGTTGGCACCTTCACTTTTCCGGTCGACTTTGTTGTTGTTGATTATGAAATGGACCCTCGTATTCCTTTAATACTTGGTCGGCCATTCTTGAGAACCGGACGAGCTTTAGTTGATGTTGCCGAAGGTGAATTAATTTTAAGGGTCAGGAATGAACAACAAGTGTTCAAAATGGGGAAGCTTACAAACAAACCCTATGGAAGAGAATCCGTGAATATGATTAATGTGCTTGATAATTTTGTCGTCTACAACAATCCTCTATTTGAATCTTGCAATGATAATCCACTTTTTCAAGATGATGTGGATGATTCTCTCTCCAATTTGGAACCTTCACCCATATATGATTCTCCACCGATCTATGATGCTTATGATGATGATTCTAGCTTCGATGGGGATGATTATGATGACTTTACTTCTGAGTATCCCGACATGCCCACTTATGATGATTTTGATGAGGCCGATACTCTTTCGAGTGATTCTTCACATGATGAAGATCCTCCGCCAACCATGCTTAATCCTACTTTGGATGACTACTCATTTGAGGAAGACTTCTCTACTTTTCTTAATACATACTTCCCTCATGAGAGTGATGCTCCTCCTTTAGACTTTGATGATTATGGTCTCGATCCTACCTCGGATTTGAAGAAAATTCTTTCAAAGGAGAAGCAACCGGACGACACCGACATCCGCAACATGTATGATTTAACACCTCTTTGTCCACCTTCTGAGGACGAGGTTGTGCATTTTCTTCGCGGATCATCTTCAAATTCTGATGCGCCTGAGTGCTATTTTCCCCTAAAGGAAAAGGTGTTCGACCCCGGTATCGATATTCTTCAGCCATCTCAGTATCCATCTGATGAAATAAAAGGAAATATCTTTGGAACTTATGGAAATATGCTTGCACCTCTTCACCCTTGCTCCCACTGTGCTCCGTCTTTGCTTAAGGGAACCTTGCCTACTCTTCTTTGGCTTGCCTTGTTCGCCTTAAGCTTGTGCTATTTGATGGACGAAAACTATGTCTTTGATCCTGGTGGATATGTTTCATGCTGCTTCCTATGATAATCAAGGTTGAGTCAGGCTCACGACTCGGTGAACAAAAATCAAGCGCTTCTTGGGAGGCAACCCATGTATCTATCTTTTAGCTTTCTTTATCCTAAGTGTAGGGGAGACCTGTTGGTGTTTGCTATTTCCTCTCTTCTCATATTCAGGGATTCGAGCGCTCAATGATCCACTCTTGATGATTTTTGACGACCCGTGATTCCGTGTTTCCGTCTTCCCGGTTCTATCCTAAACTCTTTTCGATTCACTATTTTATATTTCTCAATACTAAAATAGGAATCTCGTTAGTTTTCTTTTCCTTAGCGAGATTTAAACAACGTGCACAATGTCCTAAGTGTAGGGGAGTTTACTCCCACATGCTTAAACATTGAGGACAATGTTTATATTAAGTGTAGGGGGACTTCTATCGAAGTTAAGTGGCCTTTTCCTTGTATTTGTCCTCATTTAAACCGGAAAATCAATTTTTCGACATTTTTCAAAATTTTTGATCTATTTTGGCCTATTAGTTTTTCCTTTATTTTAGTTATTTTATTTCGTTGCTAGAATTAATTTTAATAAAGTGGTTTTAATTTTCAAACGTTGTGAATCTTTTGACTCAACCCGAGTTTACTTATCTAAGTTTACTCTAGCTAGTATCCTTAACGTGTTTAAGTCAAGTTTTGCTAGGCTTTTATATAGGGAGCTATAAAACGCGAAAGTCTTAACTCTCACGGGTTAAGAACAAGAACTTTTCGCAAGTTCCTATAATCGATCCTAGATAGTCGTTTATCAAAGGAACTTTAAAATGCGTTTTCTAAACTTGAAAGAGTCTAAGAAGATGCAAGATCCTATAGACGACTTGAAAACCCAAAACTTTGATTTAATAGGTTAAGCATCCACGAGTCTCATTCTTTGATATTTTAAATTGTGGAGAACGAGAGATGATAGAGTCAATTATAAGTTTGGTATTCTTTCGTGAATTTATGTGAGTTAATTATAAGCCTATTCTCCCATCGCTTGTTAATAAATTTATCTGCAATAAATAAGGTTGTACGATTTGAAAAGTTACTTAGCTTCTAGCCCAAGATCGTTTAAAAGTTGTTCGGTATAGATTAGAGTTCATAGCCAAGGCATAACTTATTGAAGCGGGATACGAAGATTGGCGAGTCCGAAAAGGCCCTAACAAGGCATGAGGGCTACATTTTGTTGCTAAAGATCCAAAAGTGATGTGAAGAATCATTTATCGAAAATCAATATGAAGGACTGAGACACACGACGAAAAGCAAAAACTCCCCAAAAGTCATGGAGAAGTCTATCCGAAAAGGCCCTAACAAGGTCTGAGGATAAATAGATCCAAGTCCAAAAATGAGGCGGATCGTTGTATATCAAAGTCCAAAATAAAGATTGGAGAAAAATGAAGAAGTCGTGGTCCAAGTAAGAATCTCTCATATTATGAAGAGAAGACCATTATTTCATGAACGTCTCTCAAGATTTGAAGTATGAAGTCGCTGCCAAATATCGGTCCGAGAAAGGTCTCAAATAGCGACGCGAGTTATGCCAAGATATGAACTTTATGAGGTCCCGAGAAGCAGTTTTAAAAGATTTTGTCCTCTAGCTAACTATTGATTAAATCGTCCCACTTTATTTTCAGCCTAAATAACTATCGAAATAAGTCAACAATGCATCCTCGTGATCATTCAAGACAACAATAAAATATAAGAGATATACCTAGGAATAAGGGAGTCTAAGTGAATAATTGGCCCACATGAGTTCGTGTTAGTTTGCTAACTTATAATAACAATGATCTCGTTTTTAAGCTTGGTTTGGAGAAAGTGAAAACTTGAGGATGATGATCATTCACAACATTTCCAAAACCCGAAGGTATGTTTTTGATTTCTTTACTTTGAATGTTTATAATTTTCTATCTCTTTAATAAAGGCCAACAAGGATTGATTATGATGGAAAATATATGCTTTGTAACTAATGCATTGCATGAGGACATTGCAATGGCCAATTTGATAGGTGTGTAAACACCCATCATTTTTACCACTTAATTACAATAATAACCGGACCAAAACGTGTATTTTATGTCGTAAATGTCGGAATTATGCGTGGTTTGTGTTTTTGTTGTGATTTAGGAAAAAAATGTCGGGCATTCACGGGCTTTTATCAAAGAAAAAGACAAAAGACGAAGTCAAGAAATCAAGAGTGCAAAAAAGAACGGAAGTCCAAGACCAATTCTGAAGATTTATCGAAGAAAAAGTCAAAAGACGGAAGTTTACTAAAAGCCGAAGAACTCAAGTCTAATTATTGAAGAATTACAAGACGAGTTTAAAAGAATCCCGAGACGAAGTCATTAAAGTCAATGATTAAGAAGACAAGGACTTAATCATGCAATTAAGAAAAGAAAAAAGAGGGGAGGAAGCTTCCTAAACACCTCCCTAATCTCCCCTATAAATAGATTAGGATTTCATTCCATATTCTCTGGTTGGCTAGAGTGACACTAGTTCTTCCACCCTTTTATTTACTTGCACATTTACCTTATTGCACTTTAATTACCTTGTCTTGCACTTTAACTTCCAAGTAAGTTTACTTTTATGTAATTGAATCTTTACTTTTTATTGTTTATCTCCCATTCTACCTTTCTTTTTATGCTTTAATCTTATGGTTTATATGCTTATTGTGTTGCTTATTTGATTTATGTTCATGTTTTTATGTTTTTCATCTTGTTAGCTTATTGATTTTTATAGCTTATTTGTGTTTATCTTTAAATTTCTTAAGTTTTTATAAAAGTTATTTTTATTTAAAAGTTTGTTTTCGTATATCTTTTTCGTTTAAGTGC
This sequence comes from Glebionis coronaria, assembly GCA_025667525.1. Lineage (NCBI taxonomy): Eukaryota > Viridiplantae > Streptophyta > Magnoliopsida > Asterales > Asteraceae > Glebionis > Glebionis coronaria. Next base: position 605,304,164 of record CM046878.1, on the reverse strand, counting down.
TTTTCAAAAGTCTTTAAATCTTAGCTTATTAGTTTTTCTTATATGTGTTTTGATTAGGTTTTTAGTTGTGTGCTTATTTGAGTAGTAGCTTATTTGTTGTGCTTATTTTGCCTTCTTTCTACTGTATTCCGACCACCCTGGTCGGAAAAGGGTTTCACATTCCGACCATAGCTCCATTTGCTTGGTCGGAAAAGGGTTTATCATTCCGACGGGGATTCCGATTTATCCGTCGGAATAAGGTTTCTACATTCCGATTGGGTATTCCAATCTGCATTCCGACAGGTGAGTATTTTGGACATTCCGATGGGCTAAGTTTCCCATATTCCGACGAGATCCCTTTAGGTTGCATTCCGATAGGGGATTCCGATACATATTCCGATCAGGGCGTGTGTTTGATATTCCGATTGGGATTGTGGTGACAACATTCCGATCAGGAAGGTAAGGGTTATTCCGATCAGCTTTCCGATTAGGGATTCCGACGGTAGTTTTGTTTCATATTTTGTCTTGTTTAATTTTTAAGTTTACATTTTAATACTTTGTCAAATTTTAATTTTCATCACGCTTTAATTTCAAGTCATTTAATCAATTTACTTTTCCGAGTTTTAATCTTGCACATTTAAATTTTAATTAGTTTAGATTTAATTATCGTCATTTACTTTTAAAGTCTTGCAATTTAAATTTATTACAACGACACAACTTTTGTTTCACCAAAGAACGAATGAGTCACATAGTTAACCAGAATCAATTCGATTAGACATACATCAACGAACTTTTTTTACATACAAAATCTCAGTTATCAGTAGGAAAACTCGTTTCCACATTATCAGGCGCCTCTCTGCAAAGGTTCATGATATTAGCAGAAGTCATCGAGAAAGAAGAATTTTCAAAATTATAAAAAAAAGAAGAAACATACTCGCTGTAAGTCAAGATGTCGGCTTCGACTTCAGGACTGTTGTTAAGTATAAACCACGTAACTGCCTGCATGTCGTCATTAGTCATACGAGTTGGTTTGATTCCACCCGTCGGTGTGCATATGGTCCGGAACACCTCAAATTTATCTGGTTGTCCAGGCAAATCGTCTTCATTTCTGCCAAGGCGGTTAAATCTCGTCTCGACATCCTTAAGGTAACGCGAACAAAAAGTTAATGCCTCTTCTGCAACATAACCCTCAGCAATAGAACCTTCAGGCTTTGCTTTATTTCGTACATAATTCTTTAGCTTTTTCATGTATCTTTCAAATCGATACATCCACCTGCCGCGAGTAACGGAACCTAGAATAGCCTCATCGGGTAGAAGTATAACCAAATGAGTCATTATGTCGAAAAAAGCAGGAGGAAAGATTTGCTCTGGAGTGAAAGAGAACTTTGGATGAGGCTTATCGAACTTCCCGTTATCTTTTTTAACTAACCACAACTCCTTTCGAACTCCCATTTTTTCCAAGTCTAGCCTTTCCTTTGGCGTGTCTTTGGATTTGTCGTTCTGTAACAGGGTATTCAGTAAAGCCTCAAGGAAATTCTTTTTGATGTGCATGACATCGTAACAGTGTTTTAGTAGAAGAAAGGGCCAATACTCAAGATCCCAAAAGATAGAACGCTTACTCCAGTTCAATTCAACATCTCGATTATGGGGGCGGATCTCTCTGAGAATTGGTTTATGTTTCCCCGGTTTACGTTTAAAGACTTTACTAATCTGCAATTGGATATCAAGTTCTGAAAACATTCTTGGTTTAGGCTTATTTTCGGGAAAACCGTAGAATTCCTTGGATTTTTTCCGATCTGGATGATTTGTTCTTAACCATCTTCTGTAACCAACATAAACGATTTTCCTGTTGATACGCATGGATGGAGTGTCAACATTACAAGTAGGTTGCCCAGTCCACCCAGACAAACTACCTCGAGCTGGAAAATCATTGATGGTCCATAAAACCGTCGCTTTCATTTTGAAATGAGTACCCGTAGCAACGTCTTTCGTCCAGACTCCCTCCCATAAATCTTTGAGTTCTTTAATTAGAGGCTGCAAGTAAACATCAATGTCCTTTGCAGCTGATTTAGGGCCGGGAATTAACATCGTCAACATTAAAGAAGTTTCTTTCAAACACATCCACGGTGGTGTGTTGTATGTTGTCAATATAACCGGTCACATGCTGTAAGTTAGGCTCATCATGCCATAAGGATTAAAACCATCAGCAGCCAACCCTAATCGAACGTTTCTAGGGTCACAAGAGAACTCATTTTACCGTCTTCCTTAGACTGTCTGGTCGCATACCAAGTCATCCATTTTGCTATGTCTTTTGTGTTGAACATACGTTGTAGTCTAGGTGTTATCGGAAAGTAACGCACCACCTTGTTGGCAACTAATTGCGTCCCATTTTTCTTCTTTGGGTTTTTCCATCTGCTCGCGTTACAGATTGGACAAGTGTGCCTCGCCTTGTTTCCCGGTGATCCCAAATATAAAAAACAATCATTTATACAAGCATGGATCGATTCGTATCCTAACCCGATCTTTTTGTATGTCTTTTTTATTTCATAGTATGAAGACGGGAAATTGTATCCTTTACTAGGGGAACATGCCTTTTGGAGAAGAGCTAGAATTTTGTTAAACCCGGCATCAGTTATTTTGTGTAAAACCTTGATGTGCGAAATCTCTGATGTAAATTCCAATGTGGTCATATCACAACCCGGGTACAACTTTTGGGCAGACCTAGCGAGAAACTCTTCAAACTCGTTACTAGGACCCGATCTTTGGGTTGGTTGAGGACCGGTTGTTTGAGTTGGTGGAGTTTGAGAGGGTGGAGTTTCAGATGGTGGATTTGGAATATTAGTTGCAGAAATATCTTCGAAGAACGCATCCATGTGAATTCGATCAGGTGAATGTGGTAATAGTGGAGGTAACGGAAGAATTGGTTCACCGTGATATATCCAAGTGGTGTAATGTTTGTCAAACCCGAATTTGGATATGTGTGCCTCAAGTTGGCCGAGGGTAACCAACGTTTCACGGTTACAACAACGACTACATGGGCAACGGAGCTTTTGTGAGATGGGGTGCAAAAATTTCTCACAATCCTGGATGAATCCAAAAAGACCATCTAAAAACTCATTGGAATTACGATTGTTTACAGTGGTCCAACTCTTATCAATTGTCATAACTGCGTTGCAAATAAACATACTCAGATAAATTATTTTTTTTATACGTAAAATGTCATACTAACAAAATGAATATGAACTCTTTTTTTCTTCCTAGTGCAACTATGGAAGGCAATCCTAACCCAGCTTTTGAATGTTTCGTCCCATATATGAATGCGTATAACCGGTTTACTATTTGAGAAAATTTCGGCAGCATTTCCCCTCTACTCCCCAAATATGTGTTTAAAGACATATTCGTAGGAGTAAGGGAGAAACACTGTCGAAATCATCTCAAATAATAAAACAGTTATACGCATTCATATCCTAAATGAGACGAAACATCAAAAAGCAGTCCCAAACAGGGGACTTTCCGAAATTAATTCCTAATAAATAAATTTCGGACGGGTTTTTTATAGGTTGATTAACTTCGGACGGGAATTTTCCGAAATTAATCGATAAAATCCTAAAATATTCCTAAAATTATTTACTACAAAAGACTAACAATCATATATCATATATATATATATATATATATATATATATATATATATATATATATATATATATATATATATATATATATATATATATATATATATATATATATATAATATAATAAACATATGCATAATATTAATTACACACCTCGGTCACGACTGAAATAAGCAAAGATAGAAAGATAGAAAAAGAGGTCCGGATGAGTAAGTTGTCCCAACTGTCCTGGTGCTAACCAAACACAAACATAAAATAAACAAAACCTAAATTAGTTGGTTTCCAAAAATAATTTCTAATTTGAAACAAACACCACCACAACAATTTTAAAAAAAAACATTACCTTTTTTCGGCTGTGACACGGGTCTCAGTTCTCGGCTCGGTTCCCCGCTAACTCGGCTGTGACTCGGGTCTCGGCTACGACAAACATATCAAAAAAATTAAACTTATGCCTATATAAGCTGAAATCTATTAAGCCTAAATCACTTAAGCCCTAAATATAATCCGAAATCGTAAGCTTAAATATAATCCGAAATCATAAACTCGTGCCTTTTCATATTAAGCTGAAATTATATTAAGCCAAAATCCCTATATAAGCCAAAACAAACACCCACCTCTCGTGGTGGTGGCTACTGCTGCTGCTACTGTCGTGGCGGTGGCGCTGATGGCTACTGCTGCTGATGTGGTGGTGGTGTTGCTGCCGACTGCCGCAACGGTGGTGGTGGTGGTGTTGCTACCATAAAAACATTATACATTATACACCAAAATTAAACATTATACCAAAATTAAAAATAGAAAAATAAATTACCTTTAAAAATAGAAAAAATAAATGTGGTGGTAGCTACTGCCGACTGCGGTGGTTGTGGTGGTTCCGACTACATGACCATCATCGCGGTGCTGGTGGTGTTTCTACCATAAAAACATTATACATTATCACCCAAAATTAAAAATTATAGAAAAATTAAACATTATAGAAAAATTAAACATAATATAAACATTAAACATTATAGAAAAATTAAACATTATAGAAAAATTACCTTTATAAGGATTGGTGGTGGTGATGGGTCGGATTAGTGGTGGTGATGGGTCGGATTAGTGGTGATGGGTCGGATTGGTGGTGGAGATGGGGTGTTAATTTGGGTCGAATTGATGAAGTGGTGGAGATGATACGATGGTGGTGGTGTAGCAATGTGTGAATGAGATGATACGATGGTGGTGGTGTAGCAATGTGTGGTGGAGATGATACAGTGGTGGTGGTGTAGCAGTCGCGTCCCGGTTTTTTTTTTTGTTTAACAAATGTGTGAATGAGAGATGAAGATAAGATGGTTTACTGAAACTTACACCTAGGGACGACTCAGGCTTTGTAACCTAGGGACGACTTAGTCGTCCCTAGGTTAATTACAAATTTTTTTTTTCGTTTATTAATGAAACTTAGGGACGACTATTTGAACCTAGGGACGACTAAGTCGTCCCTAGGTGTAAATCGGGAAAACTCAAACCCAAACCGGGTTATTTAAATTTTCACCAAAAATTTCAACTTTCCCAAAATTTTGCTAAGTGTTGGAGGTTTTTTTAGGGACGACTTTCTTTGATATTTAGGGACGACTAAGTCGTCCCTAGGTGTTTTTCATACATTTAAAATACATTATACCTTCTATGTAATAAAATTAATAATATAAATTAATAATAAAAATCAAAATAAATTATTATAATTAATATTAAAATATACGTTATACTTAGTTTGTAATAATTAATAACCGATGAGTCGATATGTTACGGTTATACGTTATAGGTTCAACCGATGAGTCCATATGCTAGGGTTATACGTTATAGGTTCAACCGATGAATCCATATGTTACGGTTATACGTTATAGGTTCAACCGATGAGTCCATATGCTAGGGTTATACGTTATAGGTTCAACCGATGAATCCATATGTTACGGTTATACGTTATAGGTTCAACCGATGAGTCCATATGCTAGGGTTATACGTTATAGGTTCAACCGATGAGTCCATATGTTAGGGTTATACGTTATAGGTTCAACCGATGAGTAGATATGTTAGGGTTATACGTTATAGGTTCAACCGATGAGTCCATATGCTAGGGTTATACGTTATAGGTTTAACCGATGAGTCCATATGTTACGGTTATACGTTATAGGTTCAACCGATGAGTCGATATGTTAGGGTTATACGTTATAGGTTCAACCGATGAATCCATATGTTACGGTTATACGTTATAGGTTCAACCGATGAGTCCATATGTTAGGGTTATACGTTATAGGTTCAACCGATGAGTCCATATACTAGGGTTATACGTTATAGGTTTAACCGATGAGTCCATATGTTACGGTTATACGTTATAGGTTCAACCGATGAGTCCATATGTTAGGGTTATACGTTATAGGTTCAACCGATGAGTCCATATGTTACGGTTATACGTTATAGGTTCAACCGATGAGTCCATATGTTAGGGTTATACGTTATAGGTTTAAATTGTGCGTTTTTGACGCGTTAAAACATGAAACGTGGCTCTCGCAATATGAATTGGACTTCTTCGGATAGACTTTGGTGTACACGTGAGCGTACCGTAAAATAAGGCGTGAAAAACAAACAAAAGCTCAAGGCGTACAAGTTTTTCGTGAAATTTTTTTATAATTGATTTACATTTACTAATATTTTAATTTTAACTCAAATTTATCAATTTAATAACTTATATATATTTGAAAATATATAATATAAATTAATAATTACATATCGACATTTCATTTTAAGTCATGTCTTAAAAACTTCGTACCATCATGCTTTATATAAAAATTTAGAATTTCATCGCGCGAACTGTATCACGCCTCACACAATCTTTCATGCTATCTTTAACAAAATAGCGTGTTTAACCTATCCAAATTTCACATTCAAAGATTCTGGTATGATATCCCACTGCCATAGACGGAATTTGAAATTTTTTAGCAGGAATGTCGACAGTCTGAAACTATCGACAAAATTACTGAAACTTCAAAACTAATACTACACAACTATATTCGAGAGAACCGGTCACTATTTTTTGGTAGGCACCTTGTGCTCTAAACTCAAAATAGTAACATACAAATCCGTAACATAATCAAAATTCCTAGAATCAAAATTCGCATAAATAAACTCATAATCGTAACATATTAATCCGTGTAACAAAAATATGCCTTGATATCAAAACTCCATAAAAAAATATCTCTTAAACCGTTAATCGTTAAACAAAACAGTCTAATCTTCGAACCCAATTTGCTTCCAAACGGCGTCACGAACACGGCTCAAATCCCTCCCTTTCAAAGTCCTTCCAACTCCTTCATGAACCGAACACGACGCCACTCTCACCGTCGCTAAATACTCATGAGGCGGTATCATTTCCCACGCGCCCCACGCGCTATCCTCCACGTCATCACTAAACTCCCTCCTGCTCTCCGCTCTCTTCAGTATCATCGACCAGTTCGGTACATCAACCGGAAGTGACGCCATTGAAATGTTTAAAATGAAAATGAAAATGAAAATGAAAATGAAAAGTTGTTTGGGTTTTGTTTTTGATGAGTTTTGGTTTGTTTATATATAGGAGTGGGTTTCATATTTTATTATAAAAAGTTTTTTTTAATTTTTTTAATTTTTTGTTTATGTAAAGGTGATAATTGAGGATAGGGACAAGTTTGTTATTATATGTCTATAAAATAATTTGAATGAATTATTTGGAACTTCTTTTCTTTAAAAATGATTATAGTGTTGTTGACGGTTGAAAAATAACATTATTATATTATGATTTTTTTTTTAATTTATGTTTTGGAGTTGCAAGATAAAATGTCATGGGATTCAAAGAAATTAAGGGTCCGTCACAGAAAATGAAAAATAAATTTGCACATGTGGTCATATATCACGTACTCCCTCCGTCCCAAAATTATTGTCCCCCGACAAAAAACATATAGTTTAAGAAAAGTATCACTTTTTCAGCTTTCTCTCTCTTACTTTTTACAGAAAGACAGTTTTACCCTTAACCAATTAATTTAAAACATTTTAAAAGTTTGTAATTATGATTTCAATTAAGAGTAATCTAGTAATCTCGGTCTAAAATTTCTATCTATTTTTAGAAGTTTTATAAGTGGACAATTAATTTGGGACAACCCGAAAAGGAAAGAGGGACTATAATTTTGGGACGGAGGGAGTAACTATTACTAAAGAAAGAATTTTGTCTTGTTTAATAAGGTGTTAGTGATGTTTACCTTTTTTTTTATGGATGATGTTTACTTTTTTAAAAAACTCATTTTTATGGTTTTTGGGGAGGCCCAAGATCAACCCAATCAGCCAACCAAACAGCTAAAATATATAAAAAAAGTCAAATGTTAGAGCAGCCACGATGGCTTAAATGAGGAATAACTTTTTACTTTTTTACAAAGTCTCTTGGATAGTTTTTAAGCATTACAACCAAAACTTTTTAAAAAGTTTTTTCATAAGACTTGACAAATCTCAAGTATTTCTTCCAACCTTTTAGCTATTGTAATAATGTGTGTTAAATTTATTAAATGCATCAAGTCATTGAAACTTCATGCATTATAGATGCTCTTACCGGTGATCCTTAATACCAAACATGCATTAAAATGAAAACTACGTAAGAATTCACGAAATCTCGTAGGTTTTTTAGTACTATTTTTTTATGTGTTTTAAGTATTTTATTTATTTATCTGCTTTCTTATTTTTTAGCGTATTTGCTTTCTTTTTGTGTTTTTTTAAGACTCCAGTAAAAAAATTATTTTAAAAAATGTAAACCGACGAAAGTATTTTGATCTCGGATGATTTTTGGTAATAATCAACAAAAATAGCTTTATATATTTAAGTAGTAGGATATAATATAAAACAACATTTGAAGATTCGATATTAGAAGGTGTTAGAAAAAGTTGATTTAAAGATATCATTCTTAACTACCGAAATAAATGAAGTTGAGTTTGAACCTTTAAAAGTTGAAGATGTAAGGCCCTTTTTAGTTGTTGAAAATTTTCCCATTTTTCTAGAAAATTTTTCATTTGAAAACTAAAAAACAGAAAAACTGTTTAATAGCATCATTTTCCGAAAATTTTCTAAAATTTCAAAACTTTCATTTTCCAAATTTATATAGAAAATTGGAAAACCCCATATTACCCTTTTCTAAATTTTCAACTCTTTTATAGAAAAAGAAAACTCCCCTCTTTTCTAGAAATTTGGAAACAGAAAAATATGAAAATTTTTCCACAACTAAACACACCCTAAATATTTTTTACAAGATTTAATGAGTTGAGTATAAGTGTATAATGAGTGATGACAATGTCGAAGCTCGATATACTTAAATACACTAAAATATTTTTTGGGTGATGGTCATGTTGAAACTTGACATGTATTAGTATTTACGGTTGTTTGATTATGGTTTAAATAAAAAAGGTTTTTAGATGTTTAGGTTACCCAACTTTCAACTTTTATTCATCTAAGTTACCCAACTACTTTTCTGAGACTTTAGGTTACCAAACTCTTATGTCTTGTTTACGAGGTTACCGATCATAGAGTTTTTGAGTCTTTGGATTACCTTGACCATTAGTTACCGGTTATGTAACTTATGTTTGTCTACTTCAGATATTTAGTGGGCCCCTTTTTCCACATCAGAGTTCCATTTATGTTTTTTTATATAAACTTAAACAAGTTTATCCCTAACTTGAAAATAATTTTTATGACTTTTTAAAAATATAAAATATTAATTTTTAAAAACAAAATATTATTAGTTTAAGAAAAAATAGTTTTTTCGGAAAAAAGAATTCTTTTGAGAAAATAATTTGGTTAAGCCATTTTTTTAAGAAAAAAAATATTTTCAAAAAAGAAAATTTTAGTTTTTAGATAAAAGTATTTTTTTTAAATAAATATTTTTTAGAAAAATATTTTTTTCCAAAAATAATGTTTTTCTTAAATAATTTTTCGAAAAAAATAATGTTTTTCTTAAAAAATATATTTTTCTTAATTAAATATATTTTTAAAAAAAAAAATTTTCTTAACAAAATAATTTTTTGAAAAAATTATTCTTTCGAAAAAATATTCGAAAAAGTTTTCGAAAAAAGCCTATATAAATTAATTAAATTTTTTTTTTCGAAGAAAACTATTTTTTGTAAAAAAATATATTTTTTCGATTTTTTTTTTCGCTATTTATAAACTATAGTTACCATAAAGGACTATAGGTGTAAATGGTCGTCACCCACTAAACATAATGGACTAAGGGGGTGTTTGGGATTGCTTATTGAAAATAGATTATTCGTTTTGAAAATGAATAGTCAGATAAGCACCATTTTAAAAACGTTATTCTAAAAAATAGTTTTTGGATTTAATTATTTTGTTTGAAATCGCAATAATCAGATAATTTGTTTTTTTAGTGTTTGGAAAATTAAATTATTTGATGGTTAAATTGTAAAATGACTAAAAAAGATATTTCTTTTCTATTGTGTTACTATTATTTAAGTTTTACAAAAGGATACAATTGAGGGCAAATTTGTAAAGTGACTAAAGAATCCTTATTCCGTTTTGCAGCTGCACCCCCATTGGTGCTTTTACAAAACCACGTTAATGAGCCATCAAAACGCAAATAAGCGCTTTTCGAGTTCTGCTTCCCAAACACTCACTTCTGATTATATCCGTTTACAAACCGTGATAATCAGATAATTTGTTGCAAAACGCAACCACAAACACCACCTAAAACAAATTGTCAAACAGTCAAACTGTTTTGCAACCGGATAAATACACTAACAACCGGTTACCTAAACTTCAATACAAAAAATACCCGATTTTTATAGTTTAGTAACCTAAAGTCTCAAAAAATTAGTTGGGTAACTTAGGTGAATTAAAATTGAAAGTTGAGTAACCTAATCATTATATAATCTAAATAAAAATTATGGTCGTATTATTTATGATGGTATTATTTAAATAAAAATTATTATTGTATAAATAAAAATTATTGTTGTATCATGTATGATTATATTGTTTAAATAAAAGTTATTGTTGTATAATTGTATTGTTTAAATAAAAATTATGGTTGTATTTTTTTAGTATGTTTGTATAATTAACAGGTTTATTAAATAAATGACGAACCTTTAAATTCCGAAAAAAACGTATAACGAAAATTTATAACCGAATAAAAACCGATTCTGAGCATTTATAACCGAAAAAGGCGATTTCGAACATTTATAACCGAAAAAACTGATTTCAAAAAATCCGATAAAAGTGAAACTAGTTATAAAAAAACCGCTTTTTTTAAATCCAGTTTTCTAATAACCGAAATCAATTTTAGCCAATTTATTTGCACCTCTATGCTTGGGCGTTGATGGTTTAAGGGTGAGGATTTTGAATAATCGATCGGATCGGACGAGAGCAAACCGGATCGATCCGATTAGTCCGGTCTTCGGACCCTGAGTTTCGTCGTATTTGATTTATGATCCGGTCTGGTTTAGTTTAACGAATTTCTCAACTCAAACTAATCCGGAGTGGATAAAATTTCCCAAAAACAAAACGTGTCACAAACTCGTTGCACACTCACAGCTTTTAGCAAAAAAGACGCGGTTTTTGTCGCAATCTAGTATGCGCACCTGGTCAGAGGGAACTCAAAATGCTTAATGGGGTCCTATATCTTGACACGTGTCGAGTCATCTAAAAAGTTAAAAAAGATTTATGTAAGAAGCACGTGAAGTGGGATGTAACACTCACTATATAGCTTGTTTTGTCCATTACATATACCTCATACACCTAGAGGTGTGCGGGCAGGCGTGTACGGGCGACGGGTATAACGACGACTGTTTAAACGGGCGGCAGGTCAAACGGGCACGAGCTAAACAGGTACGGGCAAAATGGTCAGACGAAACGGGCGGAAGATAAAATGAAAAAAAAAAACATATAAAAACGTAGAATTGAAAAATAAAAATATTTGTTTAAAAGTTGGGGATAAAAACTAAATATAAAATATCCGCCGAGTAGCTTAACTAGTGTTTTACATGTGCGCCCATTAAACCCATAAGTTTCTTACATATGCGTCCGTTTAGCCCATTAATAATAAAGAATGGACAAAAAGTGAATAAAAAATACTCATATTTATCAAAATGGCAAAATTTACCACCTCTACGTACACCTCAAGGTTGTGAAGCTTGGGGTGTTGTCATAGCTTAATAATGTGACACAAAGGCAATAACCGATGGTAAGCCCAATGGTTTTTAACTGTGGTATAAACATTATAATAAAATTTAGAGTTAAGTGCATTTTTGGTCCTCGTGGTTTGTTCCAGTTTTCACTTTTGGTCCAAAAATTCAAATAGTTTCGATTTTAGCCAAAAAGGTAAACTATTTCTTCACTTTTGATCCATTTTTACGTTGACCGAATGTTTGACTGTTAGCTAGAAGAGTATTTTTGTCAATGGACCAAAAATGCTTTCTTCAGTGGACCATCTCTACAAACTATCTACCCCTTCATCAATCATCCGCTACCCCTTCACCATCTCCTTCATCTCCATCTCCTGTTATCCCTTCACCTTCATCAATCATCACCATCACCCGCTACCCCATCTCCTTCATCTCCATCACTTTCCTTCATTCTTATATCCATCCATCACATTCTTATATCCATCCCGTCACCATTAATTACTCACCACCATATTAATTACTCACCACCATCACGTTTTTTTCATCACCATCTCGTTTTCTTATTATTACCCATCACGTTTTCTTTACCTTATCACGTTTTCTTTACCCCATCTATTTCATCTCGTGGGTTTATTGTGGGTGGTGGTTCTGTTGGTTTTTGGTTCGGTTGGGGGTTACGCATCAGTGGGTTGCTCATCTCGTGGTGGTGGTTGCTGTCTGGGGTCTGCTGGGTGGTGGTGGTTCTGTTGGTTTCATCTCGTGGGTCTGGGTTGTGGTGGTTCTGCTGGGTTGTTTCATCTCGTGGGTTTATTGTGGGTGGTGGTTCTGTTGGTTTTTGGTTCGGTTAGGGGTTACGTTTCTTCAGTGGACCAAAAATGCTTTCTTGTAAGGATCTGTAGTTAACCGTCACCACTCGAACCACCAGACACGATTGATGTTTGTTGTTCCTTATATTCAACAACACAGAAATGTGTTCGTGTGTTTGTACCAGCCCATAGGGGTGTTTGTTCCGATCATATGCACCACTACCACCACCGCGGGTCACTTGACCAGCGCCACCACGAGATTCGTGGACCTGGTCCAATCAGGTCGCCGCCACCTCGAGTATAAAACCACCGGTAGAAGGGTGCGTTTCGGACCAGCAGTAGGGTGTTTGTTTCTGCTTAAAATCAACACCAGGGGGTCGTTTGTTTTCTATGTAAAGCGACAACAAAATGGTGCTTCTTATAGTTTCAGTTAGCACCAAAGGGTGCGCTGAGTTTGGTTACCACTAGCTAGGGTGCGTTCGGGTTAACCACCAGCAGGAAAACCAATATGACGCGTTTGTAAAAAAAGAATGACAAGGAGGGCCATTTAGTAACTTTACATTATGAAATGAGGGTATTTTAGTCATTTTATCTAAAATGGACCAAAAGTGAAGAAATAGTTTACCTTTTTGGCCAAAATCGAAACTATTTGAATTTTTGGACCAAAAATGAAAACTGGACCAAACCACGAGGACCAAAAATGCACTTAACTCTAAAATTTATAAATCTAGAAGGATTTGAAACTTGGTTGAAGAATCAAGAAATGGGTTGGTCGATTTAATTGGTTGAACCACAAAAAATGGTTAAAACCGATTCAATTTTAAAGACAAAGGCGTTTTAAGTCTAAAACATTGTAAGGTGATTAAAAAAAATTAAAATAGTTAAGTCGCGTATATCCGAAACAAAAAACTAATTAACCTTTAATAAGTTGTGGACCTTTTATCCATTTGCATCATCTTTCCAAATGAAATTGCTTTGAATGAGTATGTTTATGACATATATTGTTGATTTAAAAAATCTGATGGTTGCTTTTAAAAAATCTATCCATGATCATACCTAACACTTGTAAATTCATTAAAAGGAAGATACCGGCAGATCAATACAGCTACTTTGGCCGTATTTTCATTTTTGCCGAACTTATAACAACACACGACCTATTTGGCACATCTACAAGTTAGCACTCTTAGCATATCCGTTATTGTACGTTATCACGGTTGCGCGCTTGTGATGACATGAACATATAGTCACGAGGCTGGTATGTCATAGCGTTACAAACCGAACACAGATATTTATACAACTATTCTAAGGTTACATATTTACGACTTCAAGGAAGAACCATTTTTTACACTCTTTTAATTAGAGTTTACATGGGATTTCATATCTCTTCATGAATCTTTCAATAGCTTTTAAAAGCTTGTTCCACTTTTCAGAAAATTCCATTAAATCTTCTAATCAAATATAAAACTATTCGAAATAACCTTGTGAAAATAAACGAGGCATGACATATAGGCTATGTTTGGCAAAACTAGCTGTAAGCTGTAAGCGGTTAAAGCTGTAAGCTGTTAACTGTAAGTTGTTTACTAAAAAGTTGTTAATTTTAATAAAAGGGTATGGTATATTAGCTGTTAACTGTAAATGTAAGATGTAAAATAACTTAAAAGGACATCTTTTAATAAATTATAATATGGTTGGAAGCTATAATAGTAATTTACATCTTTAACAGTTCTTATAACAATATAAAAAGTTGTATGAAACAACTTTTTATTTAATAGCTATTTGGTTAAAATAAAAAGCTAACAGCTCTAAAAAAATATTGTGTCAAAGAGAACTATTAGATTATTTTTTAACAAAAAAACTAACAACTCTATAAAAGTTTTAAAACAACTCTTACCAAACTGACCCATAAACTAATTGCTAAAACCTCAATCATTTCTTCTATATGTAGAATGCAAACTGTCGTCTTTTCAAGTTACCCTTATTAATTCGGTTTCACATTTAATCCTCAAATCATTTCTTCTATTTGTAGAATGCAAACTGTCGTCTTTTTAAGTTACATCACGTGTTTTGAGCATTGGGAATAAAATGTGAAACCGAACCAATTGGGGTTTTAATAGTTGTTGAACTCCACATGCAAGTCGTCATCTAAATTACTCACCAACACATCTATTAGTCACATGAACATATATGTGTGCAATCAAATCCTTTACGTGTTAGTTTAGTGCCATAGCCCGCGAATATATATGAACTTTGGATAGCTAACCACTCGTGTATAACAATTAGTTGTTCGGCTACCAGGGCGTCCCTAAACTTATAATTTTCTTGCGCCCCAAACGAAGTTACATGCTTTTCGAGAAGAAAATATTATACATGAAGTATTATCATTTATAAGATATCATGCAATTAGTTGTATAAACGTAAAAAAATATATCTCTTTAAAAGAAAGTTTACATTTTCTTCAAAAAATGCATAAATTTTTTGAGACCACGAATGATCGTTTACTTTGGACACTTGCTTGTTAAGGATTTTTTAATTTATTTTGAAGCAGGGATGAAGCCAAGATAAATTATGACTGGGTGTATAAAATTTTTGAACCGTATAACAGATGTAAAACATGAATTAAAACGAAAGGTGGAAACACGTTCCGATTGACTACGTGCATTTAAAATAAATTTAGAAATAAATCGATGTTTTTTTACAAATTAACACTACGCAAAAAAAATCCATAAGGATCACGGGCACACGCGGAAGCCCGTAGCTCCGTCCCTATTTTGAAGTGTAATATATTAATACTTGAAAGGCCTGTTGCTGAAAGTCAAACATTTGTTTTGTTATAAATTATATTCGTATTCTCTTATGAGCTTGGTAATTTCATCCACCTTATTTATATCGTTAAGGAAAATTTTCGAAAACGCTTTTTTATGTATATTTATTTTGTATTTATATATAACTAACAACTTGCATTTTAGGGTCTCTTTCAAAGGGTCAACTTTTAGTGCATTTCAAACTAATTTCCTTCGTATTTGTTTACAGATGACACTTGTTACGTTAAAGTCTCTTTCATGAGGCTAATATGTTGAATGATACATGTACATTATGGCATTTAGTTTGACAATATACAATTATGAAGAGATAGATGGGTTTAACAACATGACCTACACGTATTTATCTTTTTTATGATTAAAAAACTTGACAACTTGACCTATTAAGTTCACTCTAATTAGAAAGGATCTTTTTCCTTAACAACATATTGAACAAAAGGAAAGCAAAATTTTTAGCACGTAACGTTATCATTGACATATAGATGATAATGTTTATAAGTACTACTAGTAATAAATTTCTAATCCACAATAAACATTAAACATTCATGTATCTAAAAATTGATATCCTTAATGACGACATTAACGTCCTTATTCATTATGACTTTATCACTATATATGAGAACTAGTATTTCTGAGTTGAGTTCACTAAAAAACAATTTATCTGAGTTTAAGATTGCTTAAACTTGTTTGGTTGATATTTTAATTAAGCTATGTTTAATTAACAGACGATTTAATGTAGACAACCTCAGTTTTATTACTTAATATTTTTAGACGTCTTACTTTATTACGTCACAAAAAAACAAAATTCTTATGACTTAATAAATTCAGTTTTTTTTCTTCATATTAAGTCATTATCAAACAACACCTTAGGTGATGTTAAAAAAAAAACAACACCTTAGGTGTAATTTCAAGGTTGTTTGAAACTCGTAATTTGAGGTTTCCATTGTCTTGAGGAGAAATGGCTTTATCATTTTGGTCTAACAAAATAGTAGCACGCTCAATGTAAACAATATAATTGACAGTAAAAACTACTTTCTTTGTTTTCCAGTACTAAAATAGATTAATTTAGAACCTGTGTTAAATTAATTTGATAAAGTAGAAGAAACCTGTGTCCCTCCATTCAGCAGAAGAAACCTGTGTGGACACAAATTGATTAATTTTATGACATTATTTTTATTTGGAGTTATTATTAAAAACTAAAAACAAAATTTAATTACTTAATTAAAGATAAAATTATCATTATGCTAAAAAATAAAACCACAACAAATGCACTCTTTTAAACTATATATTTTCTCGAAGGATAATAATTTCAAACAGAAAAAATAACAAAGTAGAGAATCTTAAACTAGATCAAAAGAAGAATAAAATAAAGGTCCCATATTTCTTCTTTGATCTAGTTCTATGTTTCATTTTGACCTGCATAATGGGCTTGTAACTTATTTGGTTTTGGGTTTGTATTCTATGACTTCGGTTTTTGGGGTTTTGGGCTTATATGAACTGAAAATTTAAAGAATAAACTACAAAAAATAAACTTGTAGAATATAATCTAAAAAGCAAATAAGTCGTAAGCAGTAAGTTAAAACAAACACCCTTGTACTGTGAAAGTTTTTGTTTCAAATTACATAATGGGTGCATGAATTATTTTATTTTGGGCTTATGTTTCGTATGCTTATTTTTGTGAATTATTTGAAAAACCTTTTGATTTATATAAATTTATAAATTTATTATGACATAATAAATTTACAAAGGTTTTAAAATAAGCGACAAAAAGTAAACTTGTGATACATAAGACCAAAACTAAATAAGCCTTAAACTTGCTTAGAGGTGAGCAAATCGGATTTTTTTGTAAAAAGTAATTTGGATTTTTAACTGGTTCGATTTGACTCAATCAATGAACAAAACGGTTTAAATTTAAAACTAGTTTTCAATTAGAAAATGTTGAACCTGCACATACCGGTTTGACACCCGGTTCAAGAAACTGGTTTTTGGTATGCAAGATTTTTCTTGATCTAAATATGGTCAGTAACGATTATAGGTGAATGTAAAGCCTTTTATTTGGCAATAGCTATTTTATGCGTATGTAAAGCTTTTATTTGGTGAGTTTCCATTCCCCACAAGTTCGACCCATCATCACAAACCTTAAGCCCATATAAAAAACCGACATTTGTCATCCTATATAAACAGAACCCATAACTACAACCTTTTCATTCACGTACAAAACTTAAACACTCGACAAACATGCCTCCCAAGTTCGACCCAAGCCAGGTCGTTGACGTCTACGTCCGTGTCACCGGGGGCGAAGTCGGCACAGCCTCCTCCCTGGCCCCCAAAATCGGCCCACTCGGCCTCTCCCCTAAAAAAATCGGGGAAGACATCGCAAAAGAAACTGCCAAAGAATGGAAAGGCCTCAGAGTCACAGTAAAACTAATTGTCCAAAATCGTCAAGCCAAAATCTCTGTAGTCCCATCAGCAGCAGCTTTAGTCATCAAAGCGCTTAAAGAGCCGGAAAGAGATAGGAAAAAGGTGAAGAATATAAAGCATGCAGGCAGTGGCGGAGCCAGAAATAGTGAACATAGGGGGCAAATTTCTTTTTTCACAAAAGCCGAGTGCGAAAAAAATTTCAACAAAAGAATATATATACATATGCTTGAAAATAACTAAAATTTATAAGTTTGCAATAATGTAAAATATTTGTTTTACTTTTATATTATGAAGCTAGGAAAATATTACAAATTTTGAAATATGCGCGTTGCAAAGATGAAAAAAGATATTTTTTTCGGGTACATAGGCATTTTATTTAATTTGCCTATTAAACTTAAACTGCACGTTGTTGTTGTTATTAACACTATATATTTTTTTCATCTCAAATTATTGTCTTGGATTATTTTTGATTTTTTTTTCTAGTTTTAACTTTTAATATATTTTTTTTGTGTTATATAAGACTTAACGAAAATTATACGAATTGATTGACTTTTAAATGTATTTTCAATTTTAGAATTTTTACATACAAAAATTTGAAAAACTTGAAAAATCTATATTGGATAGTTATATAGACTATTTTTTTAATCTAAATACTCCGTAGTAATAAAAAAATTGTTTTAACTATTACTGTACATAAATACGAAAAAATAAAGTATGGTGCACTTTTATTAGCTGTATGCAATTTTAGATGTTTTCATATTTTAAAATTATTTAAAGCCTGCATGTACAAATTATTGGACCCACCTCTCCCTATCCCGAATAATCTAATCCAACTTCCACCACTCCTCCATTTTTTCCGATCTGAAAAACAGTGGAGATTATTAGACTTTTAGTTCTTTTATTGATTATCCTCAAAATTGTAGAGGGCATTCTGATAGATTTGCTGAGGGCATTCAAATTTTTTTCTACAAATTCGAGTTTTTTCTACATGATATGTGTTTTTCCGAGAACTTCGTCGGGGGCATCGCCCCCACTACTTACCATGTGGCTCCGCCCCTGCATGCAGGTTGCAGGGAATATATGCTTGGATGATGTTGTTGAGATTGCGAGGGTGATGGAAGTGAGGTCTATGGCGAAAGAGTTGCGAGGGACTATGAAGGAGATTTTGGGGACTTGTTCGAGTGTGGGGTGTAAGGTTGATGGGATGGATCCTAAAGATTTGCAGCAGGGGATTTCTCATGGGGTTTATGATATTATGGCGTATTAGATTCTGTTTTTTAAGGTCGTTTAATGTTTTTTTAAGTTCGTTTAATGTTTTTTAAGGTTGTTTTTATGCGTGTTTTGAGGATTATAACTTACTTTGTTTGGTTTATGTTATTGTCTTTCGATATTGCGAGCTTTGTATTAAGTACGAATAGTCGAATAGTATGTAATAAACTGATGAAGTTACCCGTTGATAAATCATCGGTTGGTTACGAATCATGTGTTTCAGACTTTGGTTAGGATCAGTGGCGGACGCAGAAATGTCGAAGGTGGGGGAAAAAAATTTTTTGGACAATAATATCAAAATAAAAAAAAAACTAGTATTAAAATGATAAATCGGGTATTTTTACATAAAAATAAAGGATTTATAAGGTGTTACAGAGTTGAATATTAGGTTTTAATAAGCAGGTGGGGGGGCAATTTGATTTATTAGTGGGGGGCATGTTCGAAAAACACTCAAAATCAGAAAAAATTTACACTAAAATCTCATTTAATCGGGCTAGCCATGGGGGCGCCCCCCCCGAACCATACATGTATGTCCGCCACTAGTTAGGATGGTTGATAAACTGAGGTATCTTTTTGTTCAAAAAAAAAAAAACTGAGGTATCTTTAATATTGAGATCATGTTAATTTAGTTTTATTTAGTCTGTGTTACAAATCAAATAAGGGAAGTTTGGAGATGTTTTGAAGGGAAATTGGTGTTTATATGTCTTTTAAGAGAATGTTAATTTAGTTTTCTACAGCTGTGAACAGTGAACACTACCTCTCGGAACATTGCGATCACCAATCTTTGTCTAATGTTGGCGTAACCTTGCAGCATTCTATGTTATGTACTTTGCAGCATCCAAGTGTTGTGTTTTGTGATGATGCCTACGATGGAAGTCCATGTTTTTGTATTTGCTTCTTTGTTTAAGACGAGCGGGATGTTTGGTTAAGTGTTTGTTCTTCGAGTTGCATTTGGCAATTGGCGCATTAAAGTTCTTATATTGTTCATAAACAACTTGCATTAAGGAGACCGGGATTGTGCAATAGATATGAATCAACGAGGCTCTTGTTCACTTGCTTGCTTGTGTATGCAATGTGATTAGTTGGCCTAGTTTGTCCCACATCGGTGAATGTCTAAAATAAGTATAAATACATAATCACAATATCATTTTATTTTGTAAACCTATTTTATTAAACTATAAATACAATTAATAACAATATATGTATGGATTTATGATTAGGTTTTTAGTGTTCAAAACTTTATGTTTTCTGGCGTGTCATTCTGATTAACACATAGATATATCAAATGCTTTTCTTTGCTGCTATTGACATTATTAATTATTGCCTATTGTTGTGTGTCATTGTCAACCGTTTGTCGTTTCCTTTTTCGGTTTATATTATGATTGGCATCTTGAACACCTAGCGATGTGACTCTATCCTCTAATAGTAGCTACTGTAAGTCTTAGTTAGAGTCACGATTTGTATGTGATTGTTGCTGAGAGAGTCTCTCTTTGATTACCATCTAATTGAAACTATAAATAGTTATGTTGGGATGCTTTGACCCACACTTGTCATAAGTTTCCTTTGCTTTAGTGTGGGCATATCCCACTTATGACTATTTGCAGGTTCATTGGCTTGATAGGATTTTGCAAAGTCCAGAAATACCGAACCAAATTGTCTAGTACTTATCTATAGCAAGAAAGTTTTCTGTATGGCAGGGTTTGGTCCCCTCTTGTTTTCATGATTTTGCCTTATGTTCATTGATCAAATCATTTCAAAAATGTTTTGGTCCATTTCTTGGAACTGATTCGTACTAACGCGTCAATGCACACAACTTATTGGTTTGACTTCCAACCGTGCTAATTCCCATGCTTATTGATTAGTGGATCTGCACCCAGTTTGGTTCAGGACTACTTTTTGTAGCTCTTTTCATGATGCAAGTTTTATGGGATATTTGGTTTATTTTCACCATCAAGACTACCTGATACCTCACAGCTCATTAGTATGATTGTAATCTTGAACACCTGAGCAGTGTGATCCTGCATTCCTGTCAACACTTAAGCAGTGCGATTTTATATGTTTTTAAATTCACTTAGAGCCCAGGGAGTGGTAGCGCCGTGGGGTGCCAAACCCACGGCGCGATTGCTGTGATGAATCCCCGAACCAAAAAATCCTACGGCGTGGGGGCTTGGCGTGACTCAACCCACTCGGCGTGAGTGGTGAGTTAAAAAAAAAAAAAATTTTTGATTTTTTTTTTAAAAAACGGCTACTAGCCGTTATATTTGAAAAAAGTGTTTTTTTGGTTTTTAATGCCCCAACGGCTAGTTTTAAAACTTTTTTTTTAAATTAAATTCCAACGGCTATATTATTTAATTTTTTTTCAATTTTAATCTCTATATATACTACATTTCCTATATCATTTTTTACACACACACAAATCATTCTCTCCTTTATCATTCTCTCATTCACAAACACAAACACAAACACAATGGTCGGCGAAAATTGGTTCGAATTCACCCACCTCCTTCAATCCAACATGGGTGGCGGTGACGGAACTACGTCCAATCCACAATTCCCCGGATTTTCTACCCACGGTCCGATGACTCCCGAAGATCAAGCTTTTATACAAAAGCAACAAGAAGAATATCAAGCCTATACCACCCAAAGACGCCTATCACTCCAATCTACAAGCTCAATTCCACCACCCGAAACCGAACCAACAAAAAAAAGCTGAAAGAAAAACCCCGCAAAAAAATCAAAAGAACCCGTTCCGAATGAAGGTCTTGGTCGGTGGACCAAGGACGAAGAAGCCGTGCTTGCCGAGTGTTACATCGCGACATCCGAAGATCCGAAAGTTGGGCGTCACCAAAAAAGAGACACTCTTTGGATTCGGATTACCCGGGTGTTTAACGAAAGAAATCATCAAGAACGTAACAAAGACATGCTTACGGGTAAGTGGAATCCGATGCATCATAATATTATGAAGTGGAACGCCATCTACAAGAAATGTCATCGGAACAAAAAAAGTGGCGAAAGCGAGATTGATGTGATTTAACGGGCTCGGGCCATTTACGCGGACGAGAATAGAAATGCCTCGTTTAATCACGAAAAGGCATGGAATGTTTTGAGGAAGTCCCCGAAATGGGACGCACCCGAGGTTGCCCCGGTTGATTTGACCGATAACGAGGAAGGCGGTTCGTTTTCAATGCCGATGAACACGGACGAACTTTTCCAACGCGATCAACGACCCCGCCCCGCGGGTAAAGAACGACCCGGGAAAAAAAGCCGTTCCGAAACATCGGCGAGTACCGGAGGAAGTAACTCGTCTCGATTTGAAGACGCGGTTACTTATGACCTTCGTCTCCGTCGTGAAGCCTCGCAAAAAGCGTATGCGGCTTCACAACGCAAAGGCGACACGATTGCCGAATTAGAGGAGTTGAAATTTCTCGACTATGACACCTCTAAAATGGATGCCGAATCGGCCGTGTTTATAAACTTTAAAAAAGAAGAAATCAAGGCTCGTCTACGCGCAAAAATGCCGAATACCAATCAATACCGCGACGTTGAAGATTCCGAAGACTCCTCCAGCTAGTAGTTTTTTTCGTATTTTTTTTTATTCGAAGTTGTATTTTTCTATTTTTTTAGGATTGTAATATTTATTTTTATTTATGAAATGAATTAATTTAATTTGAAAATGTGAGAAATAAAAAAAAGTAGGACCCACAAAAGGGAGTCACTTGGAGTGATGACTCCCCTGATTTTTCCATGTGAGTGAGTGAGTGGGTTTCGCTGACGTGGCACCCCAAAACACACTCACTTGGAGTGATGACTCCCTGCCCTATCCAAATCTTTTGATCTAGAGTTTGTTTGACGTGTACACGATCGTAGGATTTGACAATGAATCAATGATTTTTAGTCAATTCCGTGTAAGTTGAAACATTTCTCATTATGGTTGGCGACACAACTCATTTGATATGAGGCATATTGATGTATCAAATACAAGTAAATTATAACTTAAAAAGTGCAATTACAGTCTACGTGGGGACTTTGGTGTGAAATCGTCGTCCGTGACATGAACATTGTTGAAATTTTGAAAGCGCAACCATAGTTCATAAAAAACATGATATCTGTACATCAAATTTCTTCAGCGTTTTGGAAACCTCGAAAGCGCAACCATAGTTCATACAGAAAGCGATAATTGTGCACCAAAGTTTTCACCGGGCCTCTACTTGCATTTTGAAGTTGTAGGGATGGAATTGAGGTATCAAATACTAATCTAATACAAATACTAATCCAAAACCAATACAAATAAGGCCACTAAAAATAAATGACATTCGTCATATTAGTTTTTGTGGTTCGTTACTTGATCTCTAAGTTACGTTACATTAAGTTTTATTGAGTCTGTGTTACAAATTAAATGAGTGAAGTTTGGAGATGCTTCAAATGGGTGGTTAATTCGATGTAATTGGTAATTAATGTGTTTTAGGAGAATGCTGTTGCATTTAGTACGCTAATGTTGAGTTAAATTTGAGGTGGAACTCTTTAACAAAAAAACATGCCCTCGTATGTACTTGCTTGATTCACTCATAAGAATAGCCCGTGTATCGTCCGGTTTTCTACACTTACGAACTTATACCTCATTGAACCTGTTGAGATATGCGATCGTTTAGCCATCGGTAAATGTGTGAGCCTATCGGGGGCACACACTCAATACGGAGAACACACGTTTATTTATGTTTTATTATTTATAATTAAACGTTTAATAAAAACTTCACGTTTTATTTAATTAACGGTGGTTTAATTAATTGACGGGTTTTAATTAATTAAATGCGAGTGCGTTATTTAAATTTGGAAACAAATCGAGTTCTAGAACCCTCCTAGGCTAATCGGCCGATTATTATCAATGGGGTGTTCTAGAAGTTTTTTTTGTTATTTGTTTGGTAAGTAAATATCTCCTAATATTTGATTTGGTGAATAATTACTTAATTTAGGTGTTGGGTTGGGCCTTAATAATTTTGAGGAGGTGCAAGGGAGTAGTATAAATACAATCCCATACCCCTCACAATTTTTTGTTTCTCCCTCTTATTTGTTTCGTCCGATCATACAAACCCCCACACCCAAACCAAACGAATTTTTCCTTTAACCTAAAATCACACAGAAAGGTTTAACCTTTATAAGATCGATCCTTCTTGGTGGTTTTCTTATAAAGACTTAAGCTTTATAACTAAACCCTAGATCTCATAATCTAGGTTTTAGTATCTCCTTGTGGTCCGATTTATTGTAAATCCTAATTAGGGTTTATTGGTGATTTTTCCAAGTATCTTGTTACTACCTATAAACCTTATCCTTACGCAATCCCAATTAGGGTTTTGGATATTAGGGTTTCTAGTTGCAAGATAATCGAAGTGAATTTACCACTAGCACCGTGGTGTGTTCGTTTGACGTGTCGTGTGAGCAAACGTTAGAGGATGGTTACTTTACCGTTGTAGCTTCAAGATCAAGATCATTAATTGATTTATTCAATTAATTAAAGGTTGGTTTTATTATTTTTTTTATTATGTGTTAATCATGATTGTTATACTAGATCCATTCCGCTGCGTACTCGTAGTTAATGGTTTAACTAGTTCTAAATCTCAACAGTGGTATCAGAGCCAAATCGTATGGCATTCATGGGTTACACATAGAATAAAACACGCTTGCTTCATATTAAAATCTCTTTTATTTATGTTTTTATGACAATTACATGCATATTTGTCATAAAGTTTTAATCTTGATCTAGACTTATTAAAATTGGGTAGGTTAAAATTGAACCGGTTAATAATTACTTTTGTTTGTTATTATCCGTCAAAGACCTTTGCATCTCACTTTTGTGATACTTTGCACGTCATCAAGTACCTTGCTCGAAAACTTGATGAGGGTCTTTGGTCCTCAATTTGGGGAAGACTCATTCGAGACTTGGATCTTATATGATTTACCGCTTTCATATAGAGTCTGTCTTCTGCTTCTACCCCCTTCTATCTGTTTTTATGTGCTTATTTGTTTTCCATTATGAATTGCAAAACGTAATAATTCAAGATTCTAGGAATCATAAAAACGGATTGTACTTATATAGAAACTAGCTTTAAAACTATGTCACATTAATACACCATATTTTCCTTGCGAATCGACTATGTGTTATTTGTTAAAATCTTGATTTTTTGAACAAATCCTAATATTGACATAAGAACTATGAAACTTGGTTTTATTGTATTCTAATTGGTTTGCGAAATCATATTGTCACTCGAGTTGGGCTTACATACCGTAATGATGGCTTATAAACTATCTTCTCAACGACGTGATTTGCAAAATTATTTAGTTTACAATACTTAAAATTACAACACCGTTTTGTGTCTTTACTAATGATGGACTTTCTATTGCACTTCGTGCTCTAGTCGAGCTATCTAGGGTTTGAGCGA
The DNA here is from genome assembly GCA_025667525.1 of Glebionis coronaria. Taxonomy (NCBI): domain Eukaryota; kingdom Viridiplantae; phylum Streptophyta; class Magnoliopsida; order Asterales; family Asteraceae; genus Glebionis; species Glebionis coronaria. The sequence continues at coordinate 605,278,633 of CM046878.1, read as the reverse complement.
TCTTTAATCTTTTCCCGTGTTCCATAGGTGTTTCGGCACTTATGGAATAATTATCCCAAACACTTGCACCTTGGGTTCATGAAGAGTAGGATATAGGGTTTGATCTCTCTTTAATCTTCTCCCGCGGTAAAACACGTCTAAGCCAAAAAGTTAATAAATTGTTTTCTTAACTTGTGCTAAGAGAATGAATTGCATGCATTCTTTTACACACTTTGACATTTGTTTTTCTAAAACTTATGTGATACCTATTTGAAATTTTTAAGTCTATGCCATCCAATTTAGAAGCACTTGTAGTTGTTTTTCATCATCTGGTCAGACCTAGGGCGAATTATATACCCGAGGCGATCTTTGTCATTGGTCAGACCTTTGCCAATAATTGCTGCTTCAAATTGGTACGACTTAAAGTCGAGTTCCCGGTCAGATTTGAAACCCGAGGCATAAAGATGAGATGAAACATACTCATGAATTTATTACATGTAGAACAAGTTTGTTTGAGATGTTCAAAGGTGCTCGAAAGAGATGCGAGAACATCTCATCCAAACGCTCTACAACAAATAAATTTCATGAATCGTCTCATAAAATCTAAGAGTTTCACTTGTAATGCAATTAACGCCCGTTGCTTACCTCTTGCCCTACTTGATACTAGACGGTCGGACCTCTAATATTAAGTGGGAGTGCAAGCAAGGATCTTAGTCTCAACATGATTAATTGGGTAGTTAATTCTTAGAGAATGTAATTATCGAAAATACTAATCGTTGAACTTTTATTTTGTAGATGAATAATAAAAAATATTGCTTAAACAACACGGTTGTTAAGTCATTCCTTGAAAAGATGAAGTTGACTGAGAATAACTTTGTTGATTGGTATCGTGCTCTTCGGATAGCGCTCGAAACTGATGACTTGGTTCAATACCTTGAGCAACCAATTCCTGATCACCTAGAAATTCTGCCTCATGGCCACGAAGGCCCAGAGTAAGACCCGGATTTACATCCAACTTGGGTCAAAAGGTCTAGAGAAATTGATGGCCTTATGCTGATGACTATGTCCCTTGAACTCCAGAAACTTTTGGAGGGTCATGGCGCATGGTCAATGATGGAAGAATTGAAAACCATGTTCACTGAACAATCTGATCAAGAACTCCTTGATGTTGCACGTGCCTTTCACGCGTGTAAACATGAGGATGGATAATCTGTGAGCTCCTATGTCTTGAAGATGAAGGGCTACATAGAGAATTTGGAACGTTTGGGTCACCCCATGTCCTTGAAATTTTCGGTTAGCCTAATTTTAGCCTCACTGAATAAGATATGATAGGTTCGTGCAAGACTACAATATGCATGGCCTGGGGAAGACAATACCTGAATTGCATGCCATGCTAAAGCTACATGAGAAAACGTTGCCAAATAAGGTTGCACCTGCTACTCCTAATACCATTAATGCTATTAGGGCAGGAAGGGTTCAAAAGCCTAAAAAGGCTAAACCGTCTAATGCTGCGAAGGGTAAGAATCGTGGTAACGGGAAGAAAGTAGCTAACTTTAATCCTCGAGCCAAGATTCCCCCTCCACCAAGAAGAGAGAATACTGCTAAGGATGCCATTTGTCACCAATGCGGTGACATTGGTCATTGGAAGAGAAACTGTCCAGAGTATCTCGCTGAGTTGTAGAAGAAGAAGAAGTCCTCTCAAGGAGCTAGCACTTCAGGTATCTTTACTATAGAACTCTTTACTTTTCCTAATAAATCTTGGGTTTATGACACTGGTTGTGGTACTCACATCTGTAATACTACTCAGGGTCTAAGGATAAGTAAGAAGCTGAAGACAGGAGCTTTGAATCTGTACGTGGGCAATGGTCATCGTGCAGCTGTTGAAGCCATTGGTGTTTTTCAATTATTTCTCCCTAGCGGACTAGTTGTTATGTTGAATAATTGTCATTACGCACATTCTATTTCTAGAGGGATTGTTTCAGTTTCATGTTTGTATGACGATAGATTTGTTAATCGCTTTGAGAATAATGCAAGTATTTCGGTTTCGAAAAATAATATGTTTTATTTTAGTGTTATTCCTAGTAATGGCATTTATGAAATTGATATGTGTGATTCTAATGCAAACAATAGTTCTATGTATGCTATAAGCAACAAAAGGGCCAAATCTAATTTGGACTCTACATTGCTATGGCATTGTCGCCTTGGCCATATAAGCAAAAAGCGCATTAAGCTACTACAATCTGATGGATTGCTTAAGTCAAACGATGATGACTCCTTTGAAAAGTGTGTTTCATGTTTATCTGGAAAGATGGCACGTAAACCTTATTCACATCAAGTGGAGAGGGCTAAAGATCTACTTGGACTACTCCACACCGATGTATGTGGTCCATTTAGAACTGTGTCAAGACAAGGTGCAAGTTACTTCGTCACTTTCACTGACGACTTTAGTCGTTATGGTTATGTTTACTTGCTAATGCATAAGCATGAAGTGTTTGAAACATTTAAGGTGTTTCAAAAGGAAGTAGAAAATCAACTCGGTAAAACCATAAAGGCACTACGTTCGGATCGTGGAGGTGAATTTATGAGTAATGAATTTCTGGAGCATCTTAAGGAACATGGGATAGTTTCCCAAAGAACTCCTCCATATACACCACAACACAATGGTGTGTCTGAAAGGAGAAATAGAACCCTACTTGATTTGGTTCGTTCCATGATGACCCAAACAACTATTCCAAGATCCTTTTGGGATTATGCTCTTGAGTCTGCTGCTCGCATACTCATTATGGTTCCAACTAAGAAGGTTGAAAAGACTCCATACGAAGTATGGTATGGGCAAGCCCCTAAGTTGTCTTACTTAAAGGTCTGGGGATGTGAGGCTCTTGTTAAGCGTGACACGCTTATCAAACCAGACAAACTAGAGCCCTGATATGTTAAGTGTATATTTGTAGGTTACCCAAAGGAAACTATGGGTTACTCCTTCTACTACCCACCCGAGAACAAAGTTTTTGTTGCTCGTAATGCTGAATTCCTAGAGAGAAATCTTATGAATCAAGAAGCAAGTGGGAGTATAGAGGATCTTGAAGTAATTCAAGATGAAGATATACATCCTTCTGAAAACACTAGCAATCATGAAGAGGATGATCAAGAAAATGATGAACCTATAAGTGATATAGCTCCCATTCAAAAGTCTGCAAGGACTAGGCGTGCTCCTGACCGTATGTGTTTATACATTGACGCTGAGGAACATGAGTTAGGGGATCATAATGAACCTACTAACTACAAAGCTGCATTGGCAGATTCTGAATTTGACAAATGGCTGGATGCTATGAATGTGGAGATGCAATCCATGAAAGACAATGATGTCCGGATCTTAGTTGACCTTCCCCCTAACGCTAGAACTGTTAGTGGCAAGTGGTTGTACAAGAAGAAGACCGACATGGATGGCAATGTACACACCTTTAAAGCTCAATATGTAGCGAGGGGATTTACTCAAACCCTCGGGGTTGATTATGAAGAGACCTTCTTTCTTGTTGCAGATATCAAAGCTATAAGGATTCTCTTAGCCATAGCCGCGTTCTATGACTATGAGATTTGGCAAATGGATGTTAAAACTGCCTTCCTCAATGGACTGCTTTACGAAGAAGTCTATATGAAGCAACCTGAGGGTTTTGTTGATCCAAAGTATCCAAACCGTATATGCAAGCTTCAAAGAACCATTTATGGACTTAAGCAAGCATCAAGGCAATGGAACAAGAGGTTTGATGATGAAATCAAGAAATTTGGTTTCAATCAAAATCCTGATGAGCCATGTGTATATATCAAAGCTAGTGGGAGTAGCGTAGTATTTCTTGTCCTGTATGTCGATGACATATTGTTGATGGGAAAAGACATTCCAATGTTGCAAAGTGTAAAAGCTTACCTTGGAAGGTGTTTTTCCATGAAGGATTTGGGAGATGCTATGTATATCCTTGGAATTAAGATCATATGTGATAGACCTAGACGGTTAATTGGTTTATGTCAAAGTGCTTACATAGATAAGATTTTGAAGAAGTATAACATGGACAATTCCAAACGTGGCTTTGTTCCCATGCAAACTAAATCAAAATTATCTAAGACTTAAGGAGCATCGACACCTGATGAGGTGAGACGCATGCAGAGAGTTCCTTATGCTTCGGCGATAGGATCAATCATGTATGCTGTTAGATGTACGAGACCTGATGTTGCGTTCTCTCAGAACATGACTAGCCGATTTCAGCAAAATCCTGGTGATTTTCACTGGACTGCTGTTAAGAACATTCTGAGGTATCTTAGGCATACCAAAGACATGTTTCTTGTTTATGGAGGAGATATGAAAAGAGAGCTCAGGGTTGCTTGCTACACTGATGCTGGATATCTTACGGATGCTGATGACACGAAGTCTCAGACGGGATATGTTTTCATGTTGAATGGAGGTGCTGTAAGCTGGAAAAGCGCAAAGCAAACCATCCATGCAAATTCATCTATAGAGGCTGAGTATATAGCCGCTTCGGAGGCTGCTAAAGAGGCAGTTTGGATTAGGAAGTTTATTTCTGGGCTTGGTGTTGTTCCCACAAATAATGAACCTATGACGATGTATTGTGACAATACCGGAGCCATTACTATAGCTAATGAACCAGGAATCACTAAAGGTGCGAAACATTATCGTTCCAAAGTTCACTACCTCAGAGAAGTGATTGAACTGGGTGATGTTAGTCTGGATAAAGTTCAAACATACGACAATTTAGCTGACCCCTTCACAAAGGCGTTAGACCTCAAAAAGCATTCCATGTTAACTCATGGAATTGGTTTGCTTCCAGCTAATAGTCTCATGTAATCTGTGTTATCGTAGTATTTGGATAATTTGGGATTGTAAGACAATTTAATTATTTTATGATGAATAAAGATATTTGATGTTTGTTATCTTCATATAATTATTGTTGCCCTATGTTTGTATGTTTAAAATCCTTGAATATTTAATTATTCTAAACATGTCCATTGTCGGTTAAACAATATGGGAATATTGTATACATTAAGCCAAACATGAGTGTTGGTAATATACTGGTATATATGGTGGATGGCTTTCAACCAAACTCATATGTTATTCATTGATATGAATATTGGACACCCCGAACTTTCGAATGGTTACTTTTGGATCCGTTGTCATGAGTAAATTCGAATACATAAATGGTGAGGATTAGGTCATCCTTAGACTTGAGATGCAAACAAGTTGTGCATGTGTGAATATCGCTTCTTGATTTTATGCCCAACGCTAGTTCGCCAGAACTAGCTATAACGACTCTAATTGGAAGTGTTGTGAAGCAGCATCCACAGACACTTGCAGTCAATATAGAATTCGTTCCTCCACTCTGATATAGTGTAGTGAAGTACCCTGGATCCCCTCCAGAATTAATTAGGTAATTGTATGGCCGTACCCAAAATGTAATCAAGATGATGCTTGTTACAATTTGGACTATCTAAATTAATTTGTAAACGAGGAATTAAAGTTAATCTATATGGAATGAGTTAGGATCCATATCCATGGTTTAACAGGTACAATGAAACGAAGGGATGATTATCAGCAAGCTCAAATAATCGTACACCATTACTAGCTTTTAAGATCTTATTCTTGAAACTATCTAACTCAACATTTTCCGGTTATAATGAAGTGTTGCTAGATGCTTCATTATGGACGCTGTATGTATAAACTCTCACAAGTGGGAGCTGTTGAGATATGCGATCGTTTAGCCATCGGTAAATGCGTGAGCCTATCGGGGGCACACACTCAATACGGAGAACACACGTTTATTTACATTTTATTATTTATAATTAAACGTTTAATAAAAACTTCACGTTTTATTTAATTAACGGTGGTTTAATTAATTGACGGGTTTTAATTAATTAAATGTGAGTGCGTTATTTAAATTTGGAAACAAATCGAGTTCTAGAACCCTCCTAGGCCAATCGGCCGATTATTATCAATGGGGTGTTCTAGAAGTTTTTTTTTGTTATTTGTTTGGTAAGTAAATATCTCCTAATTTTTGATTTGGTGAATAATTACTTAATTTAGGTGTTGGTTTGGGCCTTAATAATTTTGAGGAGGTGCAAGGGATTAGTATAAATACAATCCCATACCCCTCACAAATTTTTGTCTCTCCCTCTTGTTTGTTTCGTCCGATCGAACAAACCCCCACACCCAAACCAAACGAATTTTTCCTTTAACCTAAAATCACACATAAAGGTTTAACCTTTATAAGATCGATCATTCTTGGTGGTTTTCTTATAAAGACTTAAGCTTTATAACTAAACCCTAGATCTCATAATCTAGGTTTTAGTATCCCCTTGTGGTCTGATTTATTGTAAACCCTAATTAGGGTTTATTGGTGATTTTTCCAAGTATCTTGTTACTATCTATAAACCTTATCCTTGCGCAATCCCAATTAGGGTTTTGGATATTAGGGTTTCTAGTTGCAAGATAATCGAAGTGAAGTTACCACTAGCATCGTGGTGTGTTCGTTTGACGTGTCGTGTGAGCAAACGTTAGAGGACGGTTACTTTACCGTTATAGCTTCAAGATCAAGATCATTAATTGATTTATTCAATTAATTAAAGGTTGGTTTTATTATTGTTTTTATTATGTGTTAATCATGATTGTTATACTAGATTCATTCCGCTGCGTACTCGTAGTTAATGGTTTAACTAGTTCTAAATCCCAACAGAACCTTGTGACTATCAGTCTCTCTAAATGATGACCTCAGCTTGCGATGCGCAATTCTGTGTTTTATAATTTGCTGTCTTACTATAGGTATCTTAGTGTTGTGTTTTTTTGATGATGCATGCGTACTATAGGATTCCATCTCTGTGTATAAGTGTATTGCTTCTTTGTTTAAGACCAGCGGGATGTTTGGTTAAATGTGTGTTCTTTGAGTTGCATTTGGCAATTGGCGCATTAAAGTTCTTATATTGTTCATAAACAACTTCTTGTATTAAGGAGACCGGGATTGTGCAATAGATATGAATAAACGCTCTTGTTCACTTGCTTGCTTGTGTATGCAATGAGATAGTTGGCCAATGTTGACACCTCTAGCTTCCAAATAAACAACCACAAGAAAGCCTGAAAGTCTAAAAGTACACTAATAAACCATTTATGAAGTAAAATAAGAATGTGTGGGTAACTTATTTTTTTTAGTTTATCCCACATCGGTGGATGTTTAAAATAAACACGATAGACAATTTATCTTGTAAACGAGAGCTTGAATCTACTCAAACAATTAATAGTTGTGTATGTGTGGATTTATGATCTTGTTTTTAGTGTAATACCCAAATGATAGTCCTTTTTAAATCTTTAAATCAGCAGCTTTTTAATATAACTTTATATTTTCTGGCATGTCATTCTTATTAATACAGAGATATATCAAATGTTTTATTCTTTTCTGCTACTGATTATTGCCTTATGTTGTGTGTCATTGCTCAACCGTTTGTCGTTTCCTTTTTCGGTTTATATTATGATTGGCATCTTGAGCACCTAGCGATGCGACTCTATCCTCTTATACTAATAGTAGCTACTGTAAGTCTTGGTTAGAGTCACGATTTGTTTGTGATTGTTGCTGAGAGCCTCTTTGATAACCTCTAATTGACACTATAAAATAGTTCCGTTGTTGGGATGCTTTTGTTGTATATATCTGATATTCAGATTATAATGTGGTACCAACTTGTGCAACACGATAAGTGGCAATGTACGCTATCGACTAACTGGAAACGAACTCACAGAGTAGCAATATAAGTGGAAATAAGTATATAACAACATAAAGATGTGCCCGAGTGGTAACCGTTTTGATGCACACTTGCAGCAAGCAAATGTCCAATTCGAGTATTAAGCTTAAAGAACACGAAATTAGTCTGTGCAGTTTCTATTTTCTGTCCTTTTTCTCTTTTGTATCAGGTTATTTACTTGCTGGTGTTCTTTGTTCCAGGAGTTTGCTGTTGGTTGAAGCTGTTGTTCGGCTATCAGTTTCTTGCTCGGGGTTCTTTATTTTATTGCTGCACACTTGTCATAAGTTTCCTTTCCGCTGGTGTGGGCATATCCTAGCTATGACTATTTGCATGTTCATTGGCTTGATAGGATTTTGCAAACTCCAGAAATACTGAACCGAATTACTTAGTACTTATCTATAGCAAAAAGGTTTTCTGTATGGCAGGGTTTGGTCCCTCTTGTTTACATGATTTTGCCTGCTATTCATTGTTCAAATCATTTCAAAAATGTTTAAAACCATTTCTTGGAACTGATTGGTACCAACACGTCAATGTGCACAAATTATTGGTTTGACTTCCTTCCCATGCTTATTGATTTTTGGATCTGCATTCTGCACCCTGTTTAGTTCAGGACTATTTTTTGTCGATTTTTTCTTGATGCAGATTTTGTGGGATATTTAGTTGATGTTCTTACCTCATAGCTTTTTTGGCGTGATCGTAATCTTGAACACCTGAGCAGTCTTTCTATCTTCAACACTTGAGCCGCGTGATCATATGTTTTTAACTTCACGTATGCGAATGTCTTGACTTAGTTTCTTTTTTCTTGAGCGTGATTGTAGGATTTGAAGACTTTTGGTTGTCAATTGAGTTAAACATATAATTAGTGTCTCTAATAACATTTAACTGTGAGTATGCAAATAAACTGTTCCTTCTCTAACGTTATCTTCACTGATTTTTGTACTAAGGTCTGTTTGCTTGACGCACACATACATGACCGTTTACAATGTTGTGGTGTTTGCCAGTGACTAAATAAGGCATGTATATTTACGAGGTACTGTGATACAACTCATTTGACATGAGGCACATTTATGTATTAAAATACGAGTAAATCATAACTTAGAAAGCGCAACTACAACCTATGTCCGGACTTTGTTTTGCAATCGTCGTCCGTGGTATGATAATTGTTAAAACTTCGAAAGTCCAACCATAGATCATAAAAAAACGATAATTGTTCATAAAGTTCTTCACGGGGCCTCTGTTTGTATTTAGAAGTTGTAGCAAATGCGTCACCAGTTTAGCTGAACCACAAGGACGATCTTTGCACTTTATACTTTGAATATTACAAGTAGCAAATAATCGATGTTAACTGGCTCTCTAGTCAGCATACATTTAGTCCTACTCAAAAGTCTACTAGTAAAGTTTGGCTTCCAGATCTGTCGTAATTAGATTATACTTTTTAAAGTTAGATTAATAGCTTGATAGACCACACGCTGATATTGGGCAAATATCTATAGCCTGCCAATTGGGCCTGTCAAGGGTAATGATCAAGCAGTTGACGCATCCTCACTTGCGCCAAATATCAGACAATTCGTGTCACTGAATATCATGAAAATATTACAAAAGATTTACTGCTAACAACTATAAGGACATATGCATCACAGTCAAATAACGCCGCAAAACCACAAAGTGAAAGTCTCCGATGTTCCACCTGCAGCCGCGTTGGTGATCAAAGCGTTGAAGTTACTAGAACGTAATCGACAAAACGTGAATAACATTTCATTAGATGCTGTCTTGGAGATAGCAAAGGTCGTGCAAACTAGGTCAGTGACAAAAGATTATAAATGGGTGGTTAAGATAATATTGAACACATTTATGATTTGGATAAATTATTGTTACATGTTTAGGGAGTTTGATTAATCTGATCTTAGACGTGTTCTAGGATGATAGAGTATTCTTATTATCAAACTAACTGTTGGTAAAAGTTTGTTTCCGTTTTTCCGATGTTTTATCACTTTATGATTAACTATCACGAAGCTTGAGTCAGGTGCGGTGGTCTGTGGACGTGTACTGATAAATTTGGCAATCAAACATAAGTTTTGTTAGGTAATTTTGGATCGATGCACACTTTCAATTATCGTTTTTAGTCATGTTATCTTGCTAATGAAACGTTATGTTTAGTGCAATTTCTTGTTTTCTTGTAGTAAGTATTTTGGTGCTGCAGAAAGTTGTGTTATACGTGCACAAAACTTTTTGCACTCGCTTTCTAATAAGTGTGTAAACACTTATCCTTTTGCAACTAAAATCAAGCAAAAACAAGACCTAATCATGTGTTTGACATCTTAAAAGTCGGAATTACGCGTGGTTTTGTGTGAAATAGGTAAAAATGATCAAAAGGAAAGAAAACACGGGATTTCACGGTCAAATGTTGAAGAAAAGTCCAAGAAAAAGACAAAGACAAAGTCAAAGACCATAAGTGTGCCTAAGATTACGATATCCGAAAAAATCGACACGATTTTGAAGAAATGACCAACGAAGCCGAAATCGAGCTCGTTTTTAGTGGAATTAGTATTTTATGGAGTTTAATGGGCTTGTGGGTCCCGCATTTGGGTTAATGGGCTCAAAAGCCTATTTGGAAGCTAAATGTTTCTTAATTTATATCTATAAGCCCAAATGGCCCAATTTCCCCCCTTATCAAAACATACGGATGAAATCAATATTAGGCCAAGCCCATTACACAAACAAATAGACGGTTTTAAGTGAAAAAAATTATTCACTTGTTTCACTTTGACTCACACACACGGTCAACACTTTACACACTCACACAAATAAACAATCACTCACCAAACCCCACACACGTTTTTCTTAATAAATTATTTACCCACACTTGGACGTTACAAACAAGATCCTTCGCTTTCCCTTTTCTCTCCCACAAACGCAGCACCTCCATTTTTTTACCAAACCCTAATTTACCCAACACACAAAAATTAACCATAACAATTGGGGCTTTTATTGTATTCGTGTGATTCACACGATTTATAAATAAATCCCCAAGTTTTTCGCAGGTGCACACCATGGTGGTCCTCATCTCCAAATCCTACATGGCAAATCCCCTTCCTTTGATTGGTTAAACCACATCACCAATACCAATCCCTCTAATAAGGAGGCTCCACCTCAGCATAGAACAAGCACAACAAACACAAATCACGCCACGAGGGCGATCCGTGTGACCCCTGAGTAGTTTTCAGCCTCTTGATGAAGAATGAAGAAAGAGAAGATGGGAAGAGCGGCCAGGATTTATCCCTTGCTCACCAAGATCACAAGAAGGTTTCTAGGGGTTTGCCTATAAAAACCCCCATGAAAGATGTAATCAATGCCTTCTTTTTACTTTTAATTTATATTTTCTAAAAAATAGATTGTAGGTTTAATGTAAATTTTTTTCAAGTATTGTAATCCGTTTTTAATATTAATGAAATTTCAATTTTCGGTTTAATTTCGTCTTGTTAATCATTTAAGTTTAATTGCATTTTAATCTCTAGTCTGTTTTTATTTAAATAAAATATTGAAATAAAAAAAGGTAGTAATCTTTCCACACTGGGAAGATTAAAAATTGGTTCGATTGTTGTTGTTGGTTCGTGATAGATGATAATGATGATTTTTGGGTAACTCGGTGGTGTTTGTTTGATTCGGTTTCGATTTTAAGGGGGTTCAGCGCCCACCTTCGGCCCAACGGTTATCATCATTAGGTTTGATTCTATTTTATTTTATTGTTAAGTTTCAATTAAATATTTATCTGCTTTTGTTTTAAGTTTATTTGGATCTGCTTATGTTAGTTTAATCTTGAGTTTGAATTGTGTTTTGATATCTGCTTAGTTAAGTTTTTAACTGCTTATTGTCTCTAGTTTTATTTAAGTATTTTTATAGAATTTGGTTTTTAGTTTGTTAAATCTGCTTAAGTTTTTGAGGTTGTTCGGATCTGCTTGTTTTATTATTTTTAAATCTGTTTTTGCTATAGTTTTGGTTAGATCTGCTTTACTTTCGGTTTATGTATTCTGATTTTTAGGATTTTAGTTTGTTTAAGTTTTGGTTTGATGTGTTTATTTTTGGTAATGTTTGAAGCTGCTTATGTTTATTTGCTTATTTAGTTTTTTAGCTTATAATGTTTTAGCTTATCTGATTTGCTGTGCTTATTTAAGGTTTTAAGAGTTTATTTGATTTATCTGATTTTGCTGGTGTCTAGTTTGCATATTGTAGGGTTGCTTATTTTTAGATTAGGCTTAATTGCTTATTTGGGTAGTTTTCTGTGCTTATTTTAGTCTTATTGAATTTACTGATTCTGTTGCATACCAAGGAAACAGACCCAATTGGTCTGTTTTATTTCATAAAGTCAAAAGTATAAAAAAAATAATATAAGCAAAATACGTCCCCCTGGGACCTGAACCTGCGACCATTAGCTCAACAACCATACGCTTCTACCATTTGTGCTAGTACTTCTTTTGTGTTTTATTAGGCATCATTAAATTAATATAGTTTCGTTTAATGACTGGCAGTTTTGTTTAATTAGATTTAATTAAATGTTTTAGTTTTATAAATTTAAATTTAAAAGGTTTTATATAAATTTCGTTTTATTAAGTTTTAAAAAAAATAAAAAGATAAAAAAATATATTTTAATTACTTTTTGAAATTTAAATTGTTTTTAAATTTTAGTTTTTAAAATTAGTTTTCAATTAGATTTTAGTTTTATTTAAAAAATAGTTTTATTGTTTTTAATTAGTTTAAATTAGTTTTCAAATTTTGTTCAAATAAGTTTTAAATATAGTTTAGATAGTTTTTAATTAAGTATTTTTCTTTTTAATTAAATTAGATAGTTTTAAATATAGTTTAAATTAGTTTTCAATTAAGTAATTTTTAGTTTTTAAAAAATACCAAAAATACATTTCACCAAGAACAAATAAATCTTGCGTTTAGTCCGATATCAATTCGAGTGAGTCGAGGAAACGAACTTTAATTGCTTAAAAGAATTTGCCTAAAAATTCTTACATTAAATTGGCGCCGCTGCCGCTTCGCTCGTTACGATTGACGATTTCGTGAGACGTTTGGATTTTGGGATCCGTTCTTTTTGAACGTTACTTTTCTTGCAAAAAATCAAAAACACAAAAAAATCAAAAATATAAAAATACAAAAAAATTAAAAAATCACAAAAGCAATTCTTTCCTAAGATTTGCACACAAAAAAAATTAAAAAATCAAAAAGTAATACTTTTTCCTAAAAGTATTACACCAAAAATATTACGTATTAGTGTAAATTTTTTAGTTCGATTTCTTTCGATTTTTATTGTGAATATATATATTTTTCTAAAAATACAAAAAGATTTTTCTTTTACTATATTATATTACGTAGCACAATTAATTTACCTATTTTTCAAATAAGACCTTAGTTGGGATTTCATCACCTAACTATTGTATTCGCATCCAAAACAAAATAAAAGGGCAAAATAGATAAATACTAGTAAGACGTTTGAACTCAATATATACAAACTATAAGGTGGGTATAAGGCGACGCACTATAAAAGGCCGTCTAAGGAAAAAGGTTTTTAAGTGCTTTGTGGCACCTCATTTCCCCGCTTGCTTGTGCGTATATTGAGAGGGACGACCGATTATTGGTTTGCCAACTCAAGTAGTATTAAGTATATATTTTTGTAACTTTTTAATATTGCACCTCGAGAGGGATAATCCTTTTCCTCTCAAAGTCGACCGAGGTCACCTACCTCATTCCTTAAGTTTTAATTGTATGCGCACTCGCGCGCGTACATACATACCGATTGGTGTACCAAACACTTCTAATTCTTCCAAAAAGAAGAAGAAGAAGAAAAACAAAAAGACCGTCATTCAAGCTGATCCCGAGAATCGAGCTTTCGACAATACGATGGCAACGGATAATCGACCAATGATTGAGATTCTCCAATCTCATGTTGAAGAAAACGATGACGCGATTGTGGTGCCGGATATTGGAGCAAATCATTTTGAACTTAAAACGGGTTTTATTCAAATGGTTTCCGCTACACCATTTTTAGGCCGTACTAATGATGACCCACACGCTCATATCAAACGTTTCATACAATTTGCAAACATCGTCAAATACAATGGGGTGCCACAAGAGGCTATTCGTTTACAACTCTTTCCTTTTTCCCTCGAGGGATAAGCCCGGATTTGGCTTGATAAGGAACCACCCCAAGTATCACAACATGGATTGATTTAGAAACCAAGTTCATTAACACTTTTTCCCACCATCACGGACCACTTCTTTAAGGAATGAAATCATTACTTTTGAACAACAATATGGGGAAACGTTTAGTGATTCTTGGGATCGATTTAAAGAGCTTTTAAGAAAATGTCCACAACACGGTTTCACTAAAGTGCATCAAACAAATACGTTTTACAATGGTTTAACTCTAAATGACCAAGACTCACTTAATAGTGCCGCGGGGGGCGATATTCTTGTGAAATCAATGAACGAGGCTTGGGCCATAATTGAAAACAAGGCTAAAGTGCAAACCAAGAGTGTTAGGGCCACTATGGAAAGTGCTAGTTCTAGTGAGAAAGACAAAAGAATTTTGATAAGCTTACTTCGCTTGTTGAATCAATTACTTTACAAACCCAAGCCCTCAATGGTCAAGTGAATGCCTTGAAAGAAACTAGTGAAACGTGCGAGACTTGTGGTGGACCACATTCATATTTTAATTGTGACAAGGTTTACAATCAACAACAACAAGTTTGTGCTTATAACACCAATGCTAATGAACGGGTTCAATTTAAACCTAATGTTGATGTTAACCATTTGTCTTATAAGAGTACTAATTATTTGGCTCCCCCGGGTTTTGTAGCTCCACAAAGACCACTCCCACCCGCCTAAATACCCAAAACCAAAATAGGAACCAAGGTCCTCAAATGGGTAATTTTCAAGGGAATGCAAATCAAGGGAATTTTAATGGTCAAAATCAAGGTTTTCAAAATAATAACCAAGGTTTTTATAATAACAACGGTTTTCAATCTCAATATGAAAACCAAGGTTTTCCTAATCAAGGGGTTAACAATCAAGGGTTTAATAAAATGAACATGCACAACCCTCAAATGGACTTGGTTCTATAAAAATTGACCGACCATGAGAGAATTATGAAACAAATGCAAGAATCTACTAGACAAATGCAAGAATCGACCGATAAGAGATTTTTGACAATGATTCAAGCCCTTAGACCCCAAGGAGCCTTACCGTCTAATACCGAGATTAACCCTCGTGCTAATGTGAGTGCTATCACTACTCGAAGTGGAGCCACTTTAGTGGGAACTTCCATCTCTTCGCCCATAAAGGAGAGACAAGGCCCGGAGGTCATAATGAGTAATCCTACTCCCCCTTCGGTGATTCCTCCCACTACCACTCCTAGTACTAGTGCTCCATTGCCTAATGATCCCACCCATAAGGTTGTTCAAGAAGCGAGTCCTTCTCCTTCTCAACCTTCACCATCTAAACCCAATATCCCTTATCCCTCTAGGTTAGACAAGGCTAAAGTGCTCACCAAAGATGATGTTCATGTCTCCAACAATTTGAAAATGATTGCCAACGTCAATGTTAACATTAGCCTTATTGAAGCACTTGCTCAAATGCCAAATTTGTGAAAATGTTTAAAGATTTGCTTAATAAGAAAGAAAAAATGGTTGAGCTCGTGAACACTCGTCTAAATGAGAATTGTTCCGCGATTCTTCTCAAAGAGCTTCCCGAAAATCTAGGAGATCCCGGATGATTCGTGTTACCTTGCTCGTTTCCTCAAATTGATGATTGTATGGCTTTAGCGGATCTCGGTGCTAGCATCAATCTTATGCCACTCTCGGTATGGAAACAATTATCATTACCCGACCTTGTACCGACTCGCATGACTCTCGAGTTAGCTAATCGAACTCTCGCATACCCCGTTGCTATTTCCGAATATTTTTTTGTTCGAGTTGGTACATTTACTTTTCCCGTGGACTTTGTCGTCGTCGACTATGAGATGGATCCTCGTATTCCGTTAATACTTGGTAGACCATTCTTACGATCCGGAAGAGCCTTAGTTGATGTGGCCGAAGGGGAGTTAATTCTTGGGGTTCGGGATGAACAACAAGTTTTTAAAATGGAAAAATCACAACAAAATCAAATGGAAAAGAGTCGGTCAATATGATTGATGTTCTTAATTATGATAATGATGAGATTTTTATTAATCCTTTTGGAATTCAAACATCTAATCAAAATGATTTTGTGATAAATTCATCCCTTTCCTTAGAGCCTCAAATTTTTGGAACTCCTATTTATGATACCTATAGTGATGACACTTCTTCAAGTAATCACACTATCTTCGGCTTAGATGACCTATCTTTTGACCCACCCACTTTTGACCCAACCATTTTTTATCAACCAATCTTTGATACTTACGATGATGACACTTATTTAAGTGATCTCATTAACTTTGATGACCCACCCCATGATCTTAATGCACCTCATATCTCTATGAGTGATTCTTCCATGGAGACTCCTTTTGACTTTTATACTCCAATTTTAGAAGTCATGACTTTTGAGGAGGATCCTCCACTCTTATAGATCATTACTAATTTAGAGGTTATTCCATTTGAGGAGGATTTAGATATCTTTCTAAATACCTATTTTCCTCACGAGGATGAGTTTTCCTATGACTCCGATGATACTTATGTTTTCACATCGAGTTTGGAAGAGGACGACTTTCCCATTTTGTATTTTGATGATATTTTGAGCTTAAATGTCAACACCTCTTGTTATTTTCCCGTTAAGGAATCGATGTTTGATCCCGGAATAGAGACTTTTGTGCTATCATTGCCATATCACCATACTACCCTTTCATATAAGAGATCATTGCCTAAGGATACCCCACTCTTCTTTTACTTGTGTGATTTTACCACCTCGGGGTTTATTTCCTTTTGTGATGGAAATTATGTGTTTGACCCGGGTGGATTTTCATGGGGTATTCCTTATATGACGTTGTTTCACCCCTTTATCATGGAGAGATTTTCCTCCCTTGGAAATCTCGGTTTTCCCATGATTTTCCCATTTGAATACGACATTCGAGAAATCGAGTCGAGCTAGAGACTCGTGATAAATAAATCAAGCATCGTATAACTAGGATTAGATTTTTTTACCCTTTTCCATCCTTTCCACCTTTTTTCGCCTTCACCCATTTCCACCAATAAGTGTAGGGGGGAGCTAAGTAGGTTGTTTGTGTGTTGTGATGTTGTGCAGGGACATGAGCTTTAATGATCCACTTTTGGTATTTTTGAAGCGACCCGTGTTCCCGTGTTTCTCGTGTACCCGGTTCCTTCGATAAGTTTTTGCTATTGTGATTCATTCTTGTATATAAATAAAACGAATAAATGTAATCACTTTAGTTGTCTCTTCCTTAGCTCGATTTTAAACAACGTACTCAATGTCCTAAGTGTAGGGGAGTTTATTCTCCCACATGCTTAAACATTGAGGACAATGTTTATATTAAGTGTAGGGGGATTTCTATCGAAATTTTAGTGGACTTTTCCATGAATTTGACCCCATTTAACCGGAAAAATTAAAAAATTTTCAACGTTTTTCAAATTTTTGATCTATTTCGGCCTAGTAGTATTTCCAATTAGTTTCTTTCCTCACATCGTATTTATATTCTTCATTTCAAGAATAAAGTCAAATAATAAATAAATGAATAAAATGGTTTTAACAAGTTTAGATATCTTTGATATATTAGGCCCGTCGTGAATATTTTGACTCAACCCGAGTTTACTTATCTAAGTTTACTCTAGCTAGTATCCTTAACCATATGGACCTTAATTGGTTTATTAGGCTAAGCATCCACGAGTCTCATTCTTTGAGATTTTAAATTGTGGAGAACGAGAAATGATAGAGTTGATAATAAGTTTAAGGGTTAATTCTTATTTATATGAGTTTTTGTGGCTCTTTCTTCCCGCTTGTATATTTAATTGCTTAATAAATGAGGATTTTTGCGGTGTAGATTCGATATCTTAACTCTTAGCCAAATCTTTATTCTCCTTGTAATTAAAGCATGAACTCATTGAGGGTGCCAGCGTTGTGGACTTCCGACTAAGGTGGCTCATAACCACTAAGTAGGAGGTATTCAGACCATGGGACCGCGGAATTTGGCCTAATATATATATCATAAATAAAGAAAGAATAAGATTAAAACATGACCTCAAGGAGCCTTAGGATGTGGGGCTTGTAGCACGAACCTTGTCATTAGAGCCTTAGGGTGTATGGCATGCTAAGTGTTGAATAAAAATTGATCAAAAATCAATTCCCTTGTTTATCGTTCAAGGAACCTTAGGGTGTGGACAATAGATGAGGAGCATTTTTACATCTTAAAGAGCCTAAGGGTATATGATGTGAACTTGCTAAACTCCACATAAAGTCTACATGACTTTGGAGGAATAATTAATAAGTAGTACTATTGGCCAAATTTTGGGTCCGGGAATTTATTTCCCAAATCGTGTTAAATCATCCTTGATGTGGGCTTACTTTAGTGACAACTTTTTTGAGGACGAGGTTAGGTTTTGAGTATTGGGTTTGCACCGTTTTGCCTTCATTTTTGGACTAATAATTATCAAATAAGTCAAATGAGCCTACGGGTGAATGACAATCAATAAAATCTAGAGATACAACGTAGGAATTGGAGAAAGAGTATTACACAATTGTCTTATATAAGTGGTTTTAACCTAAGAACTTATGGTAAACAATGATCTCGTTTTTAAGCTTGTTATGGGAAACGTGAAGCTTGAGGGTGATTAATATTCATGACACCGAAGCCCTAATTTAAGTCTTAGATTTCTTTACGAGTTTCTTCCATCAAATAATTTCCAAGCTAATAACTTTTGTCTCCTTTTAAATTTTTATCTTTTCATCGTAGTAGTATTAGTAAGAGTAATAAAGGCCAAGGTGGGTTAATAATGAGAAAAATGTAACTTTATGCTTTAAAATTATGCATTGCATGGGGTCATTGCAATGGTCAAGTGTAGGGGATTTAATAAGTGTGTAAACACTTATCCTTTTGCCACTAAAATCAAGGAAAAACAAAACCTAATCATGTGTTTGACATCTTAAAAGTCGGGATTACGCGTGGTTTTGTGTTTTTGTGTGAAATAGGTACAAATGATCAAAAGGAAAGAAAACACGGGATTTCACGGTCAAATGTTGAAGGAAAGTCCAAGAAAAAGACAAAGACAAAGTCAAAGACCAAAAGTGTGCCTAAGATCACGATAACCGGAAAAATCGACACGATTTTGAAGAAATGACCAACGAAGCCGAAATCGAGCTCGTTTTTAGTGAAATTAATATTTTATGTAGTTTAATGGGCTTGTGGGTCCCGCATTTAGGTTAATGGGCTCAAAAGCCCATTTGGAAGCTAAATGTTTCTTGATTTATATCTATAAGCCCAAATGGCCCAATTTCCCCCCTTATCAAAACATACGGATGAAATCAATATTGGGCCAAGCCCATTACACAAACAAATGGACGGTTTTAAGTGAAAAAAATTATTCACTTGTTTCACTTTGACTCACGCACACGGTCAACACTTTACACACTCACACAAATAAACAATCACTCACCAAACCCCACACACGTTTTTCTTAATAAATTATTTACCCACACTTGGACGTTACAAACAAGATTCTTCACTTTCCCTTTTCTCTCCCACAAACGCAGCACCTCCATTTTTTTCCAAACCCTAATTTACCCAACACACAAAAACTAACCATAACAATTGGGGCTTTTATTGTATTCGTGTGATTCGCACGATTTATAAATAAATCCCCAAGTTTTTTGTAGGTGCACACCATGGTGGTCCTCATCTCCAAATCCTACATGGCAAATCCCCTTCCTTTGATTGGTTAAACCACATCACCAATACCAATCCCTCCAATAAGGAGGCTCCACCTCAGCATAGAACAAGCACAACAAACACAAATTACGCCACGAGGGCGATCCGTGTGACCCCTAAGTGGTTTTCAGCCGCTTGATGAAGAATGAAGAAAGAGAAGATGGAAAGAGCGGCCAGGATTTATCCCTTGCTCACCAAGATCACAAGAAGGTTTCTAGGGGTTTGCCTATAAAAACCCCCATGAAAGATGTAATCAGTGCCTTCTTTTTACTTTTAATTTTTATTTTCTGAAAAATAGATTGTAGGTTTAATGTAATTTCTTTTTTTTCAAGTATTGTAATCCGTTTTTAATATTAATGAAATTTTAGTTTTCGATTTAATTTTGTCTTGTTAATCATTTAAGTTTAATTGCATTTTAATCTCTAGTCTGTTTTTATTTAAATAAAATATTGAAATAAAAAAAAAGGTAGTAATCTTTCCCCACTGGGAAGATTAAATATTGGTTTAATTGTTGTTCTTGGTTCGTGATAGATGATAATGATGATTTTTGGGTAACTCGGTGGTGTTTGTTTGATTCGGTTTCGATTTTAAGGGGGTTCAACGCCCACCTTCGGCCCAACGGTTATCATCATTAGGTTTGATTCTATTTTATTTTATTGTTAAGTTTCAGTTAAATATTTATCTGCTTTTGTTTTAAGTTTATTTGGATCTGCTTATGTTAGTTTAATCTTGAGTTTGAATTGTGTTTTGATATCTGCTTAGTTAAGTTTTCAACTGCTTATTGTCTCTAGTTTTGTTTAAGTATTTTTATAGAATTTGGTTTTTAGTTTCTTAAATGTGCTTAAGTTTTTGAGGTTGTTTGGATCTGCTTGTTTTATTAATTTTATATCTGTTTTTGCTATAGTTTTGGTTAGATCTGCTTTACTTTCGGTTTATGTATTCTGATTTTTAGGATTTTAGTTTGTTTAAGTTTTGGTTTGATGTGTTTATTTTTGGTAATGTTTGAAGTTTCTTATGTTTATTTGCTTATTTAGTTTTTTAGCTTATAAAGTTTTAGCTTATCTGATTTGCTGTGCTTATTTAAGGTTTTAAGAGTTTATTTGATTTATCTGATTTTGCTGGTGTCTAGTTTGCATATTGTAGGGTTGCTTATTTTCAGATTAGGCTTATTTGCTTATTTGGGTAGTTTTTTGTGCTTATTTTAGTCTTATTGAATTTACTGATTCTGCTGCATACCAAGGAAACAGACCCAACTGGTCTGTTTTATTTCATAAAGTCAAAAGTATAAAAAAAATAATATAAGAAAAATACGTCCCCCTGGGACTCGAACGTGCGACCATTAGCTCAGCAGCCATACGCCTCTACCATTTGTGCTAGTACTTCTTTTGTGTTTTATTAGGCATCATTAAATTAATATAGTTTCGTTTAATGACTGGAAGTTTTGTTTAATTAGATTTAATAAAATGTTTTAGTTTTATAAATTTAAATTTAAAAGGTTTTATATAATTTCCGTTTTATTAAGTTTTTAAAAAAATAAGAAGATAAAAAAATATATTTTAATTACTTTTTGAAATTTAAATTGTTTTTAAATTTTAGTTTTTAAAATTAGTTTTCAATTAGATTTTAGTTTTATTTAAAAAATAGTTTTATTGTTTTTATATAGATTAAATTAGTTTTCAAATTTTGTTCAAATAAGTTTTAAATATAGTTTAAATAGTTTTTAATTAATAAATATTTCTTTTTAATTAAATTAGATAGTTTTAAATATAGTTTAAATTAGTTTTCAATTAAGTAAGTTTTAGTTTTTAAAAAATACCAAAAATACATTTCACCAAGAACAAATAAATCTTGCGTTTAGTCCGATATCAATTCGAGTGAGTCGAGGAAACGAACTTTAATTGCTTAAAAGAATTTGCCTAAAAATTTCTTACATTACTTTCTCATTTAAGTGATGTTTGCTTGATTGCTTTCCAATGTGTGTTATTTTCTTCTCAGTTCTTATTTTATAAACCATCTTGGGCCTACGCCTATATCATGACTGGCTTCTTTTATACATGAGAGATTCTGCACTTAATATTAGCTATCAGAAGCCTTGAATTATTGCTCGATTTGTTTGTGCTTGTTTAATCATTACAGACAATCTGTCTCTATCATGTCAACGAATTGCCATTTCTTAGTTGGTCCACTGTTGTCGGGTGCATAAACTAGCACAGGTTTATTTTCTGCTCTTGTCCGCATATCCATACGTGCTTGTTTGTGGTCATTCAACCAACAAAATAAGTGGTAGTAGTATATTCATGTTGGGTACATTATCGGTCTGAACGGCTAGGTATTTTAATGAACTCTGGTGTATTGTTTTGCATTTATTACTTGATTACAATGCTAAGTACACGCTGGTTGTTTGATTGGTTTCTAGCGTGTACTATATGGGCAACGTCATAGTGGTACTACCCGAAATATGGCTCGTCAAATTGTCGACTGGCTTGACAAATCTTAAATTAAACAGGGTCCGCTCAGGTCCTAAACACTCTACACCATCCACTTATAATAAAGTCAGTTGGAATATGTTATGTATGGTAGGGCGTCTGCCCTTTGTTTGCCATCTAAAACCTGGAAGTGATTCTGCGTTTGACATAGTTTGTGAAGGCAGTGGGATAAAAAGTGTGCAGCAGTGGGAATAAACAAATGGGATAAGTATATACAAGACACGATTTGATGTAAAAGTAATAATTGATTCACGTTACAATGTTTTACAACGATCCTGACTATATAAACAGACGAACGGGTGTGTCTGCTATTGTTTGTTAAACGACATAACATTTAACATAATCAGTTATTAACTACCAACCGTTCTAACCCTAATGGGCTTGCAGCCTTTTCCTGTTTTACTTGGGCTGGCCCTTACAAATACATAATAATAATACAGTAACAATACATGTTTATACGAATATACAGATACTAAACTAAGATACAAGTCTTCACGTATTATCTGTCCAACAAATTCTCCCCTAATATGTGAAGGCTTGTCGTACGGCTTGTAATCTTCTTCCTGTCTTCAAGTGATAACAATGAAGTCATCGCTTGTTCCTGAACTTGAATTATCTATAGTTAAGAGCGGTGCATACTTGTTATGGTATTTGGGGTGTTCCTTCTTGCAACTATGGTCCTCGTCTTCCAACACTATTCCAAAGTGTTCAACTGTTTTCTTTCCTTTGAGACCGGCTTTAACACCCCCTAATTTATACGCAGCGGAATACATCTTTGGGTGCTAAACAATGATACAATAACACATAATTTATAAAGAACGACTCGAAAAGAGACGTTTCAAATTTATCGTTCCTAAAACATTTATTAGAGTAGCATAGTCCCAAGTAATCATTACCAAAAGATAAGTTAAAACAACATAATAGTTTGTTTTAAAAATGGAACGATAAATAAATCAAAGAGTTTGAACAACAAAAGCAGTGCACAACTTCATTCTCGTGACCTCCAAGCTTCCACTTCCTGATTACCTGAAATACATGTGAGTAAAACAATCAGCAAAAATGCCGAGTGAATCTATAGGTTTATGTAATCAATTTGAACACAAGCAAAGATTATAAGTTTGTGGCATGCTTATAAGCATCAAATAATAATTTGCATCAACAATGATAATTGTATATAACATAAATTGCAATAAGCTCATGGAACCGAGCCCTTAAACACTCCTTTTAGAGGTCTAATAAGACAGGAGATTTATTAATTGTCGGTTACCTCCAGATTTTTGGTACATTGCCGTATACCTGACTTCTCAATACAATATGTCCAAACAGTGTGGAGGTCGGGCCTAAGCTTCTGTGACAAGTCCACACAAACTGAACCGGGGCGGCTTCCCCCATAGATCTATTAATTGTACTAGCGGCTAGCCCATCATAAGCTAGTTAACGGTCCATAACTGAGGCTTTAACAAAGGCAATCACTTAATGCAATTTAAAGGCAACCACGGGTCCATTCATAAAAGGACAAGCGTACCATAAAATCTTGTGTTCTAAGTTTATAAAAACATGTATTCCCCCTCGCGGGTTTTTAAAACAATTTAATGTGCACAGCGAGGCTATAGACTCACCTTAGCCAATAGTGGTAATGAGACGATCGCCGACGATAGATGATGCCTTTCAAACACGAGAACCGCAACCTATCAAATAAGGTGCGTTCATTAATAATAGACTCGAGAAATAAACCATACATAAGAATATAAAACTCGACTCATAAAATCACGACAAACTCGAGAGAAAATGATATAAATAATTTCATTATACTCTACTACACATTTACTTAACCATTTTATACTTTTAACAAAGTCCGCCGGTACATACTACATGTACTAGCTTATTTACCCCTTTTAAACTCGTCAACCGTTTATGATACGACTCGATAAACTAACTTACAATATATAGGAAGTCCTCCTACAAGTTTATCAAATGAAATTACTTTTAAAGTCCTTTACTCGACTCATTTTCAAACTACAAAATCCAGACAGATTTACGTTAATTTTTCATACAACCGTTTTAACTTATTTAAACGACTCCCTTTACAAAACCGACACTCGGGTTTTAAAGTAAACTCAACCTATAAAATAAACACCTCATTATCAGTAGGTTACATATTTCAAAACTTCCATTTAGAGTCCCTGAGATTCGATCCAAATATCGACAACAACTATTTGTAGTGCCGATACTCGTCTCCCGGTACACGATCATTCAAAACATCATAACTTCGCGCTCGTTTGGAGCTAGAAGCTCTACCTTATATCAAATCGAAGCTAATAAAATTATCTACAACCCTAGGCTATAAGTTAAGCCATTTACAAAACATAAAAATTCGGATTTTTCAGTTTACTTACTGTTATAAAATGACTATTAAAAACTTGTATAAAATCAAGTTTTTGATCAAAACCAACCATAGAAATGTTCATTCCTATACCCTAACATCAACATATATGAACCATAACATCTAAATCATCATAAAAATTAAAACCTTTGAAGTTTTTAACAAAGTTTTTAGCAAGAACACCATGGATCATGCCAAGAACACCATGCATGATCATGGTTTCTACCTACCAACATCAAGAAAATAAAAAGTGCTTGCATGTAAGAATTTCATAAACCATTGTGATCCTTGATCAAAAATAAGAATGGGTCTAGCTTTGGTTTAGCTTAATTCATCCTCAAACTCAAGTTAATTTGAAAATTGTATGGATTTGGGATGGGGTGAAGGTCTCGGCATTCTAGAGAGAGAGAGAGAGAGAGATGGTGGGTGAAAAATTTTAAGTGGAAAATGTGTTGTGTGTGTTTGATTTGCCTTTTTATATAGTGGTGGAGGGACCTTGGTTGCAATTTGGCAATAGTTGTGGCTAAAAATGAAAATAGTTAGCTAAAAAGCGGGAAATAACTATTAGTCAATTTTTAAAATGTTTACGGGACTCGGGTTTCTTAAAAATACTTAAAAGTTTAAACGTACGAAAAATAATAATATAACGACTCGATACGTAATTAAAACGATATCGTCGAAAATATTAAATATCGAAACGATCGCTAATAAAATATAAAATTTTGACATCCGTCGGTATCGCGATCACTAGTAGTCCTCGTTGCTCGTCAAAATATTAAAATATAATATTTAATATCGGTTTTAACTTAAACCGTTAAACATAATAATATTTAACGTTGTAAAATACTACAAAATTATTGAAAATAAAATTAAATTATGACCTTATTTTTACGGGTTTTACATCCTCACCACCTTAAGGGAGCGACGTCCCGACGCTGAACTCGCCTCATACACGAGTTGTTCACTACCCGGAAGGATGAGGGCATTCCTTATAAAGAAGTCTTCACGTTCCCACGTGAATCTCGATCCACGATCTCCACTGGTCCTTTTACAAAAGGCAACTTGTCGTCAAGTTGAATCTCCCCAAAAAGGAATAAATAAATCTTTATCCACCAGTTACCCGTCAAGCTCGACACATCAAAATTTTATAGATCACACGAAGCTCATTCGACAACAAGAATAGATGACAAGATTTTCGGGTAAGTCCAGTTAAAAAGAGTGTTGCAAATTAAAGGATATCCATCGGCCGGATAGCCATGGACACACATCAAAAAGAACTAACAAGAAAAACATTTTCGTCATCGGAGGGTGCTCGCACGTGGGTCCCTACTCAAAAGATAATACAAAGACACCATCTCACTTTCGCCAACGCACATTAAAGTCTCAATAAACATCATCGTTGAAAGTCAAAATGATACTACATAATATGTGTTCTACATGATCGGACGTCATCGGATGATGCTGTCTTAAGTTCTCACAATTTACGATCATTTGACTAGATCACACACCATATAAGGACATAAAAGAAAAGGTCGAACATAAACATCGAGTATAGATCTCCACCGTTAATCATCGAGAAAACCTTGAACGAACCCTTGATAATAACCACTTGATCTCCAGAGTCTTCTATGATCCTTCGATAGTAGCAAGTAAAATTACAAAAACTTCATATCCACGATATGTTGCCATTGGTAACTCGGTCCTCAATCAATTCCACAAGTACACGCATAAATCCTGTTGACACTTATCGTTTCTTCTTATACAGTGCTTCCCGAGATTCATTTTAAACTCAGAATAAATTAGTGATCTTCAGTACGAGGAACAGAACAAGATAAAAATGAATTCAATAAACGCATAAACGGACAAGATGTGGTGAAATGATTTAAGGTTGACGATCGACGAGGGATCTCGACTCACGTAATTGTAAAACATAATAACTCACAATACTAGAAAAATGAGAGCGAAGAAAGAATTAAATATTAACATTAAAGTAACATTTGTCACAATTATCCATCCCGGATTTGGTATTACCTTAAAACTCAATCGAGGTACTTTCTTGATAAGGATGATATATCAAAATAGGAGTTAAATAGCTTCATAATTTATTTTGGTTATCTTAAGAAACTTTGAAAGAAAGACATGAATTTATTATTTAAACTCATATTGATGGTTACGATTAAGAAAATATAATTTCCAAATTAAATCATTATTAGGAATATAAATTAAACCGGTAATTTCATTACATTAAAAGTAATGTATAATAAGTTAATTAGTTCAAAAGATATAGCATAATTTCATTTTAAACATTAGTTTTAGTTATACAAAATATTATGTATAAATTTGACCTTTTACTTGTGATGGTTATTTCGATAATTGAAAATCATTGGAAAAATGTATAAAAGTTCCATAAAATTTTATAATACGTTGTCAAAATACATAAAGGTGTTTATTATTTCAAAATAAATATGGGATATATTCGGGTTTCGAAATGTGACAAGATAACAAACGAATACGAATGGAAATAATAGTCAACAATTAGTACGAAATCAATGGTACAAAAGAGAACGAAGCAAATGTCGTATGAATTCTTAAAGAGAATAATAAAATAAAGGCGTTGATGGTAAGACGATAAGAAACAATAGATTAAACAAGTTGTCAATTTTGTTAGTGCGGTCGGTAGTTCACCAACATCAGCTCGTTAACTTAGCGGTGGTCGATACACGATCGGAAATAAGATCCATACAAAAATTTTAATCAAAGAAAATTCCTAATAATCACTTGTAATTAAAACAAATCAAATGAACGATGTTAGTGTTTAAAGAGAGAAGTCAAAGCACGGCTCACAAGAGTGGATTTCGAGACAAACAAGAGTGACGAACGTCATCCCGGATATACAGAAATCACTCTAGTGATAATTCATTATTCACGTGCGGAGACATTTCAAAGATCTACCCAGTCGCATAAAGAAGATTGGACGAGAAGGAAGGATAAAACATCGAGACTTTCAAGTCATTTATCAACAGTCAGTAATTAGACGAACGCTCAAAAGGAATCAGTTATAAGACAAAATGAAGTAACAAGTAGAAAAAGATCGTCGAGTAAAAACGTACCCGTAAGCGCGTAATTCGTTCAAGAGAAGGTAAGAAAACATATGCGGATGCATAGAAATTGCGCTACTTGCATAAAATATGAAGGTTTTCAAAACTTCTTTTCACTTTATTTCATTTTATTTATCTTTTTCGTCAATACAAGTAAAAAGTTCATTATTATCAAGATTTTTAAGGTGACTACTATTCAGCCTAGCATGGCTCCTTCTAAATTAGACATAGGTGATCAAGCCATGTATAATCTAGGAATAGCAATGCAGTGCTCAGTTTCGTCAAAAAGTATTACGTTTCTTATGTTTATATATAAACCATGCCATTTGAAAAAATGGAATTTAAAATAGTTTATAAATTTATAGGATACAAGTAATTTGTGAGATACTCAATAAGCAACTTTTAATGTTACGAAAAGTATTTTATAAGACCAAAGTAAAAACAGTTGGTGAAAATAATCGTAAAACAATACCAGATTTATTTATAAGGTGACATCAAGGTAACATTTTGATGAAGTATATAATAACCAAAGGTTTGCAGAAAGTTGCAAATAGCAGCTCATAAAACAACCAATGAAATGGTCACGAGTTAATAAGGTTTCAGAAGGTTATAAGGTTTAGACGAAAACGCCATGAGACACGTGATGTGAATGTCGACGAAGAATGTGAAGACAAAACTTCAAAACTCAACCCAAATCAGTGGAAGGTTAGAAGAAAATAAAAATAAAATATCATCGAATGACAAATGTGTCATATATATATAAAGAGAATAATCAATCCATATGTGTATTCTATGTAAGATACTAGACACAACATGCTTTTAAGAAAGTATGTTATTCATTTTCAAATTACACCATTAATCTGGTAATTGCTAATCTTGTAATGTTTTTTTTAAACATTTTCACATGCAACTAGTTTTAGTTAGTTGTAAAATAATATTCGTTAAAATTTTACGATCTCAAATGAACTCAAAACTGTTTAGAAACGTTTAAAACCCATGTTCAGAATTTTCTATCTGATTTGTCTTTTAAATATGAGCCGATTAATTGACCCGATAAACGACATCTCCAAGACTCGGAGTCTAAAGCATTTTGATGCAAAACGACGTTTCAGACGACTTTCTAGTTGTACCCGAGACCTGAAACCCGAATGTAAAATGACCAAAATACCCTTGCAAGTTCTGTGCAGGTTTGACTATTTTATTTTAAAAAATAACGTAGGTTTTACTTTTAAGTTTTGACCTGTTTATACAGACCCTGCAGTTTCTCCATTAAATATATTTTTCGACACTTCCTAACGGCTCAATATATATATACACACATGTCTTGTGAATTTTATAACAATGAAAAATAAATCTCATAATGAGCATCAAATAAAAATATAGCATAATGAATGACAGAAGATGCTTCGAGGTATTCAACGTGAAATTTAGGAAGCAAAACGGTGAATGACGTTCATAATTTAAGTTTAAAGGTGAAAAGTAGGCAAATCTCCTTGGTGCCACGATTGTCAAAAACACAAAACATAACAAGAAAAGAATGGAACATTAACATGCTACACTCCGGGAGCAAGAAGGTTAATGAAAAACAAATGATACAATTTTATATAAGTAAAATTGCATTCCAATCTAGCGCCATAATCTAGACGATGATTTATAAAATAACGATGACGTTACCGAGATATAAGCGAACAATACACTTCGGGGTCGATACATATAAATGTCGATGAATTAAATCTTCGCATGCCGTGTAAAACGGTGATAAAAATCAACAAAGTATTATGAAAAACCATGATATTATTCAACACAATTATAGGAAATGTTTCAAAATGTGTGACTCACACGATAGCGGTTAGTCTATTCCAAGGACACATTGAGCTACACAATGGTCTAGAGACTACGTTTCAAGACGTCCAAGCACAAACAGTCGAAAGACGATTTGGATATCTATATAGATATTACAAAGGGTTAAACAATGAACATAGCACACGCAGATGAAGGTATGTAAGGTGATAATATAAAATTTTTGCAATAAAAGCAATTTAAATACTTCAAAAATAAATACAGAAAGATCTTGAAAATTCATTGTATTTATTTAAGTTAATCATTAATAAATGATAAACTTTTATCGAAAAGTTTAACGACATAAATATATATCGAAAAAAGGATCCTAGATATAAATATATATATCCGTAAAGGGATCATAGTATTTATTTATAAATACTTGACAATAAGGTATACGTAATAACGCATACTAAAATTGTAATCTCAGAAGTAGCTTGAACCTGAAGTCACGCGAAGTCCGGTGCACATGACTCTTTGAAAAATAAAAAACTGACAGTTATAGTTTAGGTTTTTAAAATAAAGACCTAGTTCTCTATAACGCATGGCTCTGGTACCAATCTTTAACACCCCCAAATTTATAAGCAGCGGAATACATCTTTGGGTGCTAAACAATGATACAATAACACACAATTTATAAAGAACAACTCGAAAAGAGACATTTCAAATTTATCGTTCCTAAAACATTTATCAGAGTAGCGTAGTCCCAAGTAATCGTTACCAAATGATAAGTTAAAACAACATAATAGTTTGTTTCAAAAATGGAACGATAAATAAATCAAAGAGTTTGAACAACAAAAGCAGTGCACAACTTCATTCTCGTGACCTCCAAGCTTCCACTTCCTGATTACCTGAAATACATGTGAGTAAAACAATCAGCAAAAATGCCGAGTGAATCTATAGGTTTATGTAATCAATTTGAACACAAGGAAAGATTATAAGTTTGTGGCATGCTTATAAGCATCAAATAATAATTTGCATCAACAATGATAATTGTATATAGCATAAATTGCAATAAGCTCATGGAACCGAGCCCTTAAACACTCCTTTTAGAGGTCTAATAAGACAGGAGATTTATTAATTGTCGGTTACCTCCAGATTTTTGGTACATTGCCGTATACCTGACTTCTCAATACAATATGTCCAAACAGTGTGGAGGTCGGGCCTAAGCCTCTATGACAAGTCCACACAAACTGAACCGGGGCGGCTTCCCCCATAGATCTATTAATTGTACTAGCGGCTAGCCCATCATAAGCTAGTTAACGATCCATAACTGAGGCTTTAACAAAGGCAATCACTTAATGCAATTTAAAGGCAACCACGGGTCTATTCATAAAAGGACAAGAATACCATAAAATCTGGTGTTCTAAGTTTATAAAAACATGTATTCCCCCTCGCGGGTTTTTAAAACAATTTAATGTGCACAAGCGAGGCTATAGACTCACCTTAGCCAATAGTGGCAATGAGACGATCGCCGACGATAGATGATGCCTTTCAAACACGAGAACCGCAACCTATCAAATAAGGTGCGTTCATTAATAATAGACTCGAGAAATAAACCATACATAAGAATATAAAACTCGACTTATAAAATCACGACAAACTCGAGAGAAAATGATATAAATAATTTCATTATACTCTACTACACATTTACTTAACCATTTTATACTTTTAACAAAGTCCGCTGGTACATACTACATGTACTGGCTTATTTACCCCTTTTAAACTCGTCAACCGTTTATGAAACGACTCGATAAACTAACTTACGATATATAGGAAGTACTCCTACAAGTTTATCAAATGAAATTACTTTTAAAGTCCTTTACCCGACTCATTTTCAAACTACAAAATCCGGACAGATTTATGTTAATTTTTCATACAACCGTTTTAACTTATTTAAACGACTCCGTTTATAAAACCGACACTCGGGTTTTAATGTAAACTCAAGATATAAAATAAACACCTCATTATAAGTAGGTTACATATTTAAAAACTTCCATTTAGAGTCCCCGAGATTCGATCCAAATATCGACAACAACTATTTGTAGTGCCGATACTCGTCTCCCGGTACACGATCATTCAAAACATCATAACTTCGCGCTCGTTTGGAGCTTGAAGCTCTACCTTATATCAAATCGAAGCTAATAAAATTATCTACAACCATAGGCTATAAGTTAATCCATTTTCAAAACATAAAAATTCGGATTTTTCAGTTTACTTACTGTTATAAAATGACTATTAAAAACTTGTATAAAATCAAGTTTTTGATCAAAACCAACCATAGAAATGTTCATTCCTATACCCTAACATCAACATATATGAACCATAACATCTAAATCATCATAAAAATTAAAACCTTTGAATCAAAATGAAGTTTTTAACAAAGTTTTTAGCAAGAACACCATGGATCATGCCAAGAACACCATGCATGATCATGGTTTCTACCTACCAACATCAAGAAAATAAAAAAGGCTTGCATGTAAGAATTTCATAAACCATTGTGATCCTTGATCAAAAATAAGAATGGGTCTAGCTTTGGTTTAGCTTAATTCATCCTCAAACTCAAGTTAATTTGAAAATTGTATGGATTTGGGATGGGGTGAAGGTCTCGGCATTTTAGAGAGAGAGAGATGGTGGGTGAAAAATTTTAAGTGGAAAATGTGTTGTGTGTGTTTGATTTGCCTTTTTATATAGTGGTGGAGGGACCTTGGTTGCAATCTGGCAATAGTTGTGGCTAAAATTGAAAATAGTTAGCTAAAAAGCGGGAAATAACTATTAGTCAATTTTCAAAATGTTTACGGGACTCTGGTTTCTTAAAAATACTTAAAAGTTTAAACGCACACGAAAAATAATAATATAACGACTCGATACGTAATTAAAACGATATCGTCGAAAATATTAAATATCGAAACGATCGGTAATAAAATATAAATTTTTGGCATCCGTCGGTATCGCGATCACTAGTAGTCCTCGTTGCTCGTCAAAATATTAAAATAAAATATTTAATATCGGTTTCAACTTAAATCGTTAAACATAATAATATTTAACGTTATAAAATACTACAAAATTATTGAAAATAAAATTAAATTATGACCTTATTTTTACGGATTTTACACCGGCCAAAGAGTCTTTGTTCTTACCTCGGTTCGTTGGGTAAGGGCTAAGATCCTTGTCTTCTTCTACTTTCGTTGTAGGGACTCTTGCCGTCTTGTAGTAGGAAACAAAAACATCCAAGTATGAAGTGTACAATTCCTTGATTGCATCTCCATCTTTGCGGTCGAGGCCTAGGATTTCAGCAATTGCTCTAAATTTGTTACAGAATTAGACGCTAAGGTACCCACCCATACAGTCCATTATTTTTTAAAGATCAAATAAATGGACCGTTGTGCCAAGTATGGACGGTGGTAGGGGATTAGGGGTTTCTTTCTTGAGATAACGAGCATAGAACCATATGTAATAAACCATGAAACGCTCCCTAAAGTATCCCTAATCTGTGGTAACTATTTTATCATCTTTGATTAAGTCTAAGAACGAAACAAGATCATGAAACGAGTGATTTTCTGTTTGGTCCGTTTCTACCATGGGATCCTTTGTTTCTTCTAGACTTCTCTCCGCGCTCTCAAAATGGTTTTCTAAAAATTCGTCTTGTTTTTTCTTTAACGCATCTAAGTTCAAACTGTTTCCTTTTATCCTCTTGAGCATATACTCGAGTATAATCCTATCTCCTTCTTCTATTAGTTCGAAACCTTGTTTTCTTAAAAGGTCGTGTGAAAGGATATTTAGAGTAATTTCTGGGGCGTAATAAACCCCGGGTATCAAGTAGGGTTGAAACGAGTTTTCTAACAATACTTCTCCTATCCCGTAAGTAAATAAGAATTGCTTAGTGGGTTCGTATTTAGTTACTAAGAATTCTTCAAATATGTTGCGAAATAAATTGAGATTAGAGCAATAATGGTTTTGGGAAGCCTTACTAATGTACCAATAGTCGTTCCAAGTGCCTTCGTCGTATCCCTTGAGAACTCCGTCAGTGGCCATATGGATCGATTCAGGATATTTGAGTATGTATGGTACGGGCTGATTTTGGGGACAATCCCTTTGGACGTGCCCTTCGCTTTTACAGATAAAGCAGATGACGACTTGTTCTTCATCGTCTACTGGTTCGGCCTGCGTCTTCCCAAGTGAATGTTTTTTCCTGTCTTCTGCCATAGTCGGACAAACCTTCATTGGGTGTCCAATTGTTTTACAGTAAAAACATCGGATGCCCTTTCTCTCGCCTTTATTAATTGAGGAATTAAATGCCTCAATTTCCAACAACTTGTCTTTTAGCATCTCCTTACAACTTCGTGTTATTTGCATAATGTTGATGCAAAAGTTGGGTGATCCTTGATAAACCCGAATTAGGCTTAATTCGGGTTGGCTGGGCTCCGGCTCCTGCACCAAGTGAACTGTATGGTTGAGATCCTGCACACTAAACAACATGCGTTAGACTTACCGTGGGAATGTTTCCCACGATTAGACTCCGGCGTGAGAGTACGTATCAGTTTAGGGTTTATGAGAATTGAGTGAGTTGAGAGTATAAAACGTAATACCTTTGTGAAACCCTTGGGGTTCCTTTTATAGGCAGTGAAGCCCTAATGGGCTGTCACTGATGCTTCGGCCCCAAGGAAAGGATAAGCACCAGAATTAGATTGATTGTTATCTTCTAATTATGGTGAGTGAATATCCTCTTCTTTGGGATAAATCATATTCAGAGATAGAATATGACTCTCTCTAACCCTGTATCGGTCATGCCGGGTCGTGGGCCGCACACGTGTGTGCGGTTACTGTTCATTCAAGCCCATAAGCTTAAATGACATTATTCCCACCCATCTGTGATGGGCCGGATACAGGTAGTACCCGTGGGCCGGTTCCTGACCCGGCTGGGGACTATACGTCATCATGTCCCCCCAGTCTAGTTGTTACAGCCGTAGGCGTAACCTCTAGACTATCAAGATGCTCTCCGGACATACCAAGAAAGACCTAGGGAATGACAAATATTTAAAATGTTGCTTTGGCCGCACGTGGCTGCCTGTCTTAGGAATATTATTCTAATAGCACCTCAGCCGCACGTAATGGCCGAGACAAATTAAATGTAGCATTGAATATGGTCTTACGTAAGACCGTATATCCCGACACAAGAATAAATGCATTAATGGTAGTCAATTGGTCAGCCGCACTTCTGCAAAAGTGCACCATTAGTGCCCACCTTTGAGCCACGTAAAACTGCCAAGAAGTGACCGTGGGCCCCTTCTGTGTTTGCAAAAGTGTCAGAAATCCCATCCGTTTGATAGGCGTGGTGGCCTACACGTGTCAAACATCCACGTTACCTCGGAAACCGAGGCAACCCCATATAAGAGTTAGTGTGTGTGTTTGTTACACACACAATTCATCCTTCATTCCGCCATTGTTATTTCCAAGCTTCAACCTCCAAAACTTTGCCTTCGATTCCACGGATTTCCTCCGCCGCAGGCTAGATCATCACGCCTTTCAAAACCTTTTTATAAAACATGGTAAAGGACAACCCACTTATCACGGATGTCCTTAACGTGATGTCGGCGGAAAAATACATAGACTTTCTGTCGAAGTATTACATTCCCGAAAGCGTACACCCCACCTATCCAGGTGAAGGTGAGGCAATTACGGATGCACCGGCGGGGAAAATAGGCGTGTACACGCGCCTATTTGACTCGGCCAACTACCGTATCCCCCTGTCCAAATTCTTGGTAGATCTGCTATTGTTTTATGACTTCCACATAACCCAGCTTCACTGCATAGGGGCGTGTAAAGTTAACCAGTTTGAAATTACATGCCATACGTGCGGAGTGACTCCGACCGTGAACCTATTTAGAGTTTTCTACGCCCCCCCAATTAGTAAATGGGTGGCTATCGTTCAAAAATCGATCCGGGAACGCCCCCATGACGTATAGGAAGCCTTTAGACTCCCTTAAGAACTGGTACGACCATTACTTCTTTGTTGATGAGAAGGTATTCCCTACTCATTTCGTCCTTAAAACTAGGTTACCCAAAGATTTTTCGCCCAAATCCAAAGACTATAGCAGCAGAGACCTGAAAATATTAGATACCCACCGCACGGAATTCCAAAAGGGTTTGCCGGAACACTTCTTGTGCTTAGTAGGATTAAGTCGCCATTATTATGAGAGGGATGACTTATATCTGTGCTTCCTGACGGAACATGGAGAGGGTAGGTTTACTTATACCTTTTAAATGTGAAATGTCATTTGTATTCAGGACTTTACTGACCCGTGCAATTGTAAATGTCCGCAGAGATGAACCTACACGGACTAATACGTCAGGGCGACCCCATGAGAGTGCCTGAAGGATTCCGCCCTCTGAAGGAGAATGAACTCCCCCTCCTTAATGCGACCGCAGACCGGACCATGCCACTTGAAGAAACCTCCGAGCAAAGATCGGATGAAGAGGAGCCCATCATTGAAAAATCCCCTCTGGATTTCCTAAATGAAGATGGTGGAGAGTTGATGTTGGAAGGTGGCGTGCCGCACCAGGGAGATGCAGAAGGAGAGAATTCCCTCAACGAAGACATCACTCAAGCCTCCGGGTCCGCCCCGCCCACATCTAGAAAGAGAAAGACCACCAGGAGGGTGGCAAAGACAATAGGGGATGAGGCCGGGGCCTCGAATGCTCCCCCAAAGAAGCTTAGGAAGGACCATCCGCAGTACCAGGAGGGAAGCGGTACTGCGACTGCCCAGGCCGACCCTACCCCGCACATGGAAGAGCAAGTCTGGCGAGCGACCCCCGTGAGTGCCATAGCTCCTACCGCACCAGAACCTGTAATTGGTACCACGTAAGTACCCTTCGTATACCAGTCGCATCATTTTGCTTGCGAAAGAGAGTGCCTAAACAAAATTTGCAATGTCAATAACA
Organism: Glebionis coronaria; assembly: GCA_025667525.1. Classification (NCBI taxonomy): domain Eukaryota; kingdom Viridiplantae; phylum Streptophyta; class Magnoliopsida; order Asterales; family Asteraceae; genus Glebionis; species Glebionis coronaria. The sequence continues at coordinate 605,242,207 of CM046878.1, read as the reverse complement.
GGGCGGATCCGTCGGCCGTAGCCCAAGAGGAAGAAGTGGAGAGGAATCCATCCCCCGCACCATCACACAGAAAATAGCCTGCGCCTAGCATGGAATCTCTCAAGTCTAACAAGGTTGGAGGCGGAATCTGAGTGTTCAGAATTCATCGAGCACATTACCCCGCCAGCCCTTGCACAAGACTTAGATGAGCTGGATCATGAATCCCTTCTGGAGTAGTTTGACGTGTCGTCCGCGCATCAAGTGACGGTGGGTGCCGCTCTAAGACGTCGACTGATCAAGGACCTGGCGAATGTGAAGCGGGCAGACAAAAAGATAGCTCGCCGGGAGGCAATGGTCGTGAAGAATGAGAAGACCATCGTGTCTTTGCAAGCGGCGCTGGTGACAGCCGAGGCTATAGTGAAAGAGCAAGCTCATCACGCCGACAGCCGAGAAAAACGCCTCGCCGAGCTCGAGGCCCTTATAGCCGCATCAAATGAGAATGTATGCTTTCGAAAATTATACACATACTTTTTCCTTGATTTTTCATTTGACCCAAGAAAAAGAACATATTACCCTTGTAATAACTTGAAGTTCCATATGCAGGTGTCCGCGGCCGAAGCTTCTACCAAGGCCGTAACCGTACAAGCCTTCAACATCGCCCAAGAGCGTGATGCACTGAAGGATGAGCTAACACAAGTGCGGGCCCAGTTGGAAGAGCAAACTGCAACGGCGGAGGAGGAACTGAGCAAGATGGCCACAAGTTGTGCTGAAAGACTGTGTCCTCCCCTGCTATCCGCCATAGCTGGACGCCGGTGGATAATCGGACAAGGAATGCGCCTTGCCGTAAGCAAGGCCCTGGAAGCGCCGCACCTGCTGCAAGCCTTCGTCGGGGTCGTGTCAGATGGAATCGATCGTGGTAGGCATGAGGGTTTGGTCAAGGCTGCGGAATTGATAGGTAAGAACGAAGACATCATGCATCATCCATACCATAATCCCTCAGCTGCAGACAATATGACCGCGTCAATGAATGCACTGGCGGAAATCCAGCACCCTCTTCTGGATGAACTCGAGGCACTTAAGGATGCTCCAAACGAGGCGATAATGTCCAAGCTTACTGCGGATCCCATCCCTTTGACCCTTCCTACTTATGACTCCGTATCAAAAACGATGAAAGGTGAAAACCTGCTTGCGGAGGCATTGGATGCGACTGCGGTCAAGGCACAGGACGGAAAGGACGCTCGCGGGGAGGCCCTCCGTGCTCTGATCGAAGAAGGAAAGAGAGACATAGGGGAACTCCTACCTCCCTTGTAATTTATCTTGTAAACATTTGTAACTTTTATTCGTTCGTGCATGTACACGGCTAAAACTGATATGGTAGATAACTGTCTTTTTTTTGTTGGTCCGCGATAACCACGGCCATTTTGTTATTTATTTAGAAACTTGTGTATTTTTATTTTGTTAAATATCGTACACCGATACTGCATGACATGTCACGTCTTACACAAAAGGGAAAATACATGCAAGTCTATAATTCACTAGACATGCGACGTGCGTCTTTATTATGCCAAGCACTGCGTGAGTACGACATATGGAACTTACTACAACGTCTTGTGAGTAAGGTGTCTAGTAAGGATACATGATTCGCGCCGCTGGGGTTGCATCCCTCTTACGCGGCAAGTTGAATTAGTAGGTTCACTTAATCCTCTTACCCCGCCTGGAGGCGTATAGTACATGTACGGTGTTTGAATGAATGCATATGAATGAAACATGGCATATTATAATAATAATTAAAATTCACATGACTAACAAAATCCTAAGAAATAATTTGCACAAAACAAGCCGTGGAACTAGCTAGGCACCACGACATTTTATTAGAACGTTTACATTTTTTGTTTGAACAAGAATGATAAGTCCTAAAAAACAAAAAAGGAACCTAGAAAAAACATAAGAAGCAAAACAGATAGAGTACATGGATCTTCATTAAAGCCACATATAGCGAAGTACGCATGCGGAAGCCGTAGCTTTCAAAGGTAGCACCTTTTAAGATTAGAGATGTTCTATGTGCGTTCTAGATCACGGCCATCAATGTCACGTAACTTGTACGCGCCTCGTTCTAAGGCTTCCGTGACCTCATACGGCCCTTCCCACTTAGGGCCCAGCTTTCCTGTATTCTCCGCTTGACTTGCTTCGTTAGCACGATAGACATAATCTCCCGGTCGAAAAGAAACACCTTTAATCTTGGCGTCATAATAAGCCTTCATTTTAGCCTTGGACTTAGCCTCATTGATGGCTTCTATCTCCCTTTTTTCTTCTAACAAATCCAGGTTGATTCGCAGTTGCTCGTCATTCGTGACGACATTAACCTCCGCCGTGCGGATGGTAGGCATTCCAATTTCTGCCGGTATAACAGCTTCAGTGCCGTAGGCCAATGCAAATGGAGTGTCTCCGTTGGCTGTTTTGATCATAGTCCTATGCGCCCATAGAACATGTGGTAGATCATCCACCCATTTGGCACTACCTCCCTTGTAATTTATCTTGTAAACGTTTGTAACTTTTATTCGTTCGTGCATGTACACGGCTAAAACTGATATGGTAGATAACTGTCTTTTGTTTGTTGGTCCGCGATAACCACAGCCATTTTGTTATTTATTTAGAAACTTGTGTATTTTTATTTTGTTAAATATCGTACACCGATACTGCATGACATGTCACGTCTTACACAAAAGGAAAAATACATGCAAGTCTATAATTCACTAGACATGCGACGTGCGTCTTTATTATGCCAAGCACTGCGTGAGTACGGTATATGGAACTTACTACAACGTCTTGTGAGTAAGGTGTCTAGTAAGGATACATGATTCGCGCCGCTGGGGTTGCATCCCTCTTACGCGGCAAGTTGAATTAGTAGGTTCACTTAATCCTCTTACCCCGCCTGGAGGCGTATAGTACATGTACGGTGTTTGAATGAATGCATACGAATGAAACATGGCATATTATAATAATAATTAAAATTCACATGACTAACAAAATCCTAAGAAATAATTTGCACAAAACAAGCCGTGGAACTAGCTAGGCACCACGGCATTTTATTAGAACGTTTACATTTTTTGTTTGAACAAGAATGATAAGTCCTAAAAAACAAAAAAGGAACCTAGAAAAAACATAAGAAGCAAAACAGATAGAGTACATGGATCTTCACTAAAGCCACATATAGCGAAGTACGCATGCGGAAGCCGTAGCTTTCAAAGGTAGCACCTTTTAAGAATAGAGATGTTCTATGTGCGTTCTAGATCGCGGCCATCAATGTCACGTAACTTGTACACGCCTCGTTCTAAGGCTTCCGTGACCTCATACGACCCTTCCCACTTAGGGCCCAACTTTCCTGTATTCTCCGCTTGACTTGCTTCGTTAGCACGATAGACATAATCTCCCGGTCGAAAAGAAACACCTTTAATCTTGGCGTCATAATAAGCCTTCATTTTAGCCTTGGACTTAGCCTCATTGATGGCTGCTATCTCCCTTTTTTCTTCTAACAAATCCAGGTTGATTCGCAGTTGCTCGTCGTTCGTGACGACATTAACCTCCGCCGTGCGGATGGTAGGCATTCCGATTTCTGCCGGTATAACAGCTTCAGTGCCGTAGGCCAATGCAAATGGAGTGTCTCCGTTGGCTGTTTTGATCATAGTCCTATGCGCCCATAGAACATGTGGTAGATCATCCACCCATTTGGCACTTCGTTCATCCAGACGTGCCTTGATGCTGTTTCCCAAGCTTCTATTTGCTCGTTCCACAAGGCCATTTGTCTGCGGATGCTTAACAGACGCGAAGCGCCGTTTTATATTCAATGATGCGCACCAGTCCTTGAATGGGTTATCCGCTAACTGTTTACCGTTGTCTGAGATGATTTCCCCTAGTAGGCCAAAACGGCACACAATATGCTCCCACACAAATTTTTTAACTTGTTTGCCTGTAATGGATTTGACTGCCTTGGCCTCTATCCATCGCGTGAAGTAGTCCATCACGACAATCAAGAACTTAACTCCCCCCGCAGCTACAGGAAATGGTCATGCGATGTCGATTCCCCACATATAGAATGGCCATGGGGATGTAATAGGTGTAAGCTCCTGCTGCGGATGTCGCGGCACTGGTCTATGCACTTGGCAATCACTACACTTGCGAATCATGTCGCGCGCGTCCCTGTGCATGGTAGGCCAATAATATCCTGTTCGTAAGGCTCGAGCTACCACGGATCGTGGACCTGCGTGCATGCCGCATAACCCTTCATGTATTTCACTGATTACATAAGTGGCCTGACGTGGTCCAACACACCGCAACCACGGCTGCAAGAAGGAGCGCTTATAAAGGATACCTTCTCGAAGTTCGAAGTGCTGCGACTTCCTTCTGATGCGCCGCGTCGTTTTTTCATCGTCCGGAAGGGTTTCACTAGTCAAATAGTTGATGATCGGGGTCATCCGTGTAGGTCCATCCTCTTCAACTATAGTAGCGACCTCCCCTTCTGTTATAGACTTCTCCTTGAGTATTTCTACCAAGACTTGCTTAGACAAGTGGGCGAAGCTTGTGGATGCGATTTTGCTAAGAGCGTCCGCCTTCTTGTTCTCAACTCTTGGCACCTGCTTGATGGAAAACTTACTGAAAGCCGCGATGAGTGACTTGACTTTCTCCAAGTATCGGACCATGTTGTCCTCCTTGGCCACATATCCACCTAGAATGTGGTTCGCGACAAGCCGTGAGTCCACGTAGGCCTCAAGGTTGTAGACTCCCATTCTAGCGGCGATTTTTAAACCCGCAATTAATGCCTCATATTCCACTTCGTTGTTGGTGGCTGTGAACTCAAAACGGAGGGCGTACGTAAACTCCATTCCTTCCGGATTTGTGAGGATGAGACCAGCTCCTGACCCATCCGTACACGAAGATCCGTCCGTAAATAACACCCATGGTTCTGTTGGAGTCTCGTCTTGTTTTACAATTGGTCCTTCCTCATCCGGCTTCTCTATCAAGAAATCTGCCAAGATCTGACCTTTAACAGCCGTCCTTGGCCTATAAGATATATTATGCTCCCCCAACAGAATTCTCCATTTTTGTAGCCTTCCTGCTACATCCGGTCTAGAGATGACTTGCTTTATTGGTTGGTCAGTAATGACTACGATTGGGTGCGCCTGAAAGTGTCGGCGCAACCGCTTTGTAGCAAACACTAGTGCCAAAACCAATTTTTCCATAGAGGAGTAATTCAACTCCGGCCCTTGTAGTGTTCTACTTATGAAGTAGACCGGAGTTTCTACCGTATCCCTATCCGTCATGAGTACCGTACTTATTGCTCCATGAGTGGCTGAGAGATACATAATGAGTTCCTCCTTCGGCTGGGGAGCTACTAGCATAGGGAGAGATGCAAGGTGCTGCTTGAGTTGGCCAAAAGCCTCCTCGGCGTCCCTTGTCACCGGAAGTCTCCCTTCCTAATGCACTTCTTGAGTGTCTTAAATAGGGGTAATGACTTCTCTGCGGATTTGGATAGGAACCTGTTTAGCCCGGCCAGCTTCCCATTTAAGGATTGCACCTCCTTCCGTGTCTGAGGGGATGGCAGCTGTATTACTGCATCTGTCTTTTCTGGGCAAGGTTTGATGCCATTTGGATCAATCATATATCCAAGGAACATTCCCTCCGTTTCCCCAAACGTGCATTTCTTTGGGTTTAGCTTCATATTAATCCTCCTCAGTGTGTCGAATGTCTCTTGGACATCCCGGAGAAGTGCATCCTCCGTATGACTTTTTATGACTAAGTCATCCACATAGACTTCCAGGTTGCGGCCTATCTGCGAGTCAAAGGCTTTGTCCACAAGCCGCTGGTATGTAGCACCAGCGTTCTTTAGTCCAAACGGCATTTTCGTATAACAGTATACGCCTTGACTAGTATGGAACGCCGTCTTTTCCGCGTCCTCCTCCGCCATCTGGATCTGGTGGTATCCCTTATATGCGTCTAGGAAGCACTTAAAGAGATATCCACATAGGGATTCCACCTTCCAGTCAATCTCCGGTAATGGGTAACAATCCTGTGGACAGGCTTTGTTCAGATCCGTGAAATCCACACACATGCGCCAACTTCCGTCATGTTTTTTGACCATGACCGGATTGGATAACCACTCGTGGTAGTATACCTCGCGCATGATACCTGCGTCCACTAGTTTCCGTACTTCCTCCAATATCACTCGACTGCGCTCAGGCGCCTGGCCGTGCTTCTTTTGCTTGACGGGTTGGTACCCCTGGCGGATTTGGAGCTTATGTTCTACTATCGCGCGTGGTACGCCTGTCATATGCTTTGGATCCCATGCGAATATATCTAGATTTGCACTTAAAAGAGAGCACATGGCCCTTTTGCCGCTGTCCGAGAGCGCCCCCTATGGATATCTCCTGTTCCGGATAGTCAGGATGGATTGCCACCTTCCAATTGGGAGGTGGTGATCCATCCTTGGGTGGAACAGGTGGAGCCGGTGTTGTCACGGTATGACACTCGGATGCTGGTATGATTGTGTTGTAAATGGTTACGATTCCTCCCTCAACAGGGAACTTGATCATTCCGTGTGCCGTGGAAGGTACCGCCCGTATAGCCAAAATACCTGGTCTGCCTATGATCCCATTGTACAGGGAATGTGAGCGTATCACCATGAAGTTCATCCACGCAGTAGTGGAGTGTTCCTCATTCCCAATGGTCACAAGCAGACGCAGTTGCCCTATCGGCCAGATGGTGTCTCCACTAAAGCCAGTGAGCGGCACCGTGGCCGGTACTAATTGGCTTCTTATTTCTGGCCGTAACTGCACAAAGCAGTGTTCATACAGTACTTCTGCTGATGACCCTCCATCCACATACATGCGACGAACATTGTGTGTTCCAATGCTTATCTCAATAGTGAGAGGCGCATCAATAACATCGCTTGCTGTGATGGGAGGGAATGAGATTTCCCTGCCGCGTGAAAATTTTTGGCCAATTTTCTGCCTCGTGCAGCGTTGTCTGGATTGGATCATGTATATGGTCGAAGGTTTGTCCTTTTGGGGATCCTTCTTGTCATACTTCTTGTTGTCTTTCCCATCCTTCCAATCCTTAACCAAATGCTTGAGTTTGCCTGACTTGATCAGTGACTCAATGTGCTTCTTGAGCTAGATACACTCCTCCGTACCGTGGCCCTTGTCATTATGGAACTCGCAGAAACGATTTCCTTGACGACGGTCCAGCGGAGTTGTCATTGGGGGAGGTCTCGGAAAATTTGCCCCTTCCGTCAGCAAGATCTCCCGGTAGGACATCTTTAGGGGGTAAACTTATCATCCGACCGTCCTCCTTTGTTTTGGCTCTTGTAGTCTGAGCCCTTGCTACTATTTTGATTGCTTTGACCACCCGACTGTCTCCGGGACTGGTCGTTTGATCGGTAGCCGTTTCCTTTGGAAGGGTAAGCCGCGGCAACCGCTGTTCCTCCCTCTATGAAGTTTCTGACCCTTTCCATGAGATCATCATACTTCTCTGGACGCTTGTCATTGAGACGCCTGATTAACTCCCTATCTGTTATGGCGTGCATGTAGTCAGAGATTTTCAGGAGTTCCGGCATCGTCTTTGTGCGTGTGCACTCGTCGTTGAAGCGTTCAGTGAAGGCTTCTGTAGACTCCCCCGGCCGTTGCTTGACAGTTGCCAATGAGACCAGATCCCTATTATACTTCTTCCGCTGAGTATAATTATTCTTGAACGTAGTGCGTAGTTCCGTGAAGCTATCAATGCTTCTTGGAGGGAGTCCCTCAAACCAGTCACGGGCATTGCCGATCAAAGTCGAATTGAACATTTGGCACCATATAGGCATGGGCCATCGCTCAATTTTAGCCTGCGTATCAAATATTTTGAGGTGATCATCCAGATCACTCGTTCCATCATAGGTCTTGACACACGCTGGCATGCGACGTTTTGTGTCCTCGGAGTAGTTCCGTATACGGAGAGTAAAAGGATCTTCCCTGGGATCCGCCCATGGACGGGTGAGCCTAGGGTCATCCCATGGGTCACACCACGGGCGAGAAAGATCCTTCACTTCTGCCTCTCGATAATAAGGGCCACCATAATACTCATCATTGTTTGGTGGTGGTGGAGGGGTACGCCTAGGTCGGCGACGCTTGGGCGGATGGTCATCCGAGTCCTCTCCTGATGGATCTGGAGACGGGGGTGGTGCCCCATCCCTTGGGTGAGGACCACTCTTTTGAGAGGAGCCAGGGGCCTTCTTCATCCCAAACACTTTTGCGGCGAGCGGCTCTGGTCAGCTCTCGGTCTGGTCGCTCGGGTGAACCGTCGGACTTCTCTCCCCCTTCTCGAGACTGCGTTAGTTCCTGTATGAGGCGATCTCCTATGCGCTCTAACACATTCCTAGGTTGAGGAGTTTCCTCGAAGATGTTCTGCTCCTGAGGCCGGGTTTTCCTTTTCCTCTGATTTTGGGAAGAGGTGATTGGTCCAGTATTGCCAAAGTTGAGTCTAGATTGGAGGTTTCTCCCTAGATTCAACCTTGATGCAATCCCTGGGACGATCCTATCAAAGTTCTGCGTGAGAACTCGAGTGAGATCCTCCTCGCTGAGTGGTTGGACTTCTACTTCCTCCTCAATCGCTGGTCTGCGCGGCTCCTTGTTAGGGGGATTGGGCGCACTCCCTGGATCAGGGTTGTCCAGGGTTGAAGTAGGTCGGGGAGTCATGGAGATCGTGCTCGTCACCCCCATGGACTGAAAGCCACCACGATTACTAGGTCCGCCCGCTGGGCAGCTAGGGGATTGATTGGGGATGAGTATCCCTTCCCCTTGGGACTTCCGATTTCCAGGATTTATGTTCCTGGGATTAGCTTGCGGATGCCCCTTCGTCATTGAGAGTTCAAGATGAGATTTTGCTCTAGCTTAGTGTAATGGGTCCCACGGATGGCGCCAACTCATAACACATCGATTTATCTTATACTCCTTATCTCTTCTCGTTTTCCGTCTGATTGACTCCAAATCAGAGAGTCTTTCATGGTTTTCCCCAGAGCGTTTGCTCTGATACCATATGTTATGTACGGCAGGGCGTCTGCCCTTTGTTTGCCATCTAAAACCTGAAAGTGATTCTGCGTTTGACATAGTTTGTGAAGGCAGTGGAATAAAAAGTGTGCAGCAGTGGGAATAAACAAATGGGATAAGTATATACAAGACACGATTTGATGTAAAAGTAATAATTGATTCACGTTACAATGTTTTACAACGATCCTAACTATATAAACAGACGAACGGGTGTGTCGGCTATTGTTTGTTAAACGACATAACGTTTAACATAATCAGTTATTAACTACCAACCGTTCTAACCCTAATGGGCTTGCAGCCTTTTCCTGTTTTACTTGGGCTGGCCCTTACAAATACATAATAATAATACAGTAACAATACATGTTTATACGAATATACATATACTAAACTAAGATACAAGTCTTCACGTATTATCTGTCCAACAGAATAAAATCAGCTAGAAGCCCAAGCTGTATGTTTTCATAAACCGACTTCCATATCCTTTGTAAGAGTCGGTTTGTACAGCCATACGACAATGGCATTTTCTGATCTACCTTTAGCTTAGAAAACGAAAACTTACAATTTGCTGTCTAGTATATTTTAGTTTATTATTTTGTTTTGTTTATGTTATCGCCTTTAGATATTGTGAGTTTTGTATTAATTAAACTGATAAGCAGGGTCGTCTCATGGATTTTGGAGGCCCTGTGCTATTATGACGTTATAGGCCTTTCGAGTAACACAAAAAACTTAAACAAGTGTAAACAAAGTATAGAAAAAAATGCAAGTGTCCTAACATATGAATTCAACTTTGATGTATTAGAGTAGTGTATTACATTCCTATGTCTATATCATCATACTGATTTTCTCAGACCACATTTAAAACAATTTCTTTAGAAAATTTATAGAAATATTCATAAATAAATGAAGGTAGACTAATTACTAACCAATTTTTAGAAATGAGCTGAGATCATTACTTTTATAAATATGTTTGAACTTATTTTAGAATAAAGCCAAAATATCATAATAATGGTGTATTATTTGTAAAGCTCAGGGGTGTAAAATGAACATTATCCATATTTGTCATCTCCTTTATCTCGTCAGTGATATCTACAACTCTGAAACTTACTTTTCTCTGGTTCCTTTTCTAAATCGTGCAAAAATAACCTAAAAGAAATGTTAGTTATATAATATCAAACCTTAAGTTTTAGTATACATATCATATTGAACAAAACCCAAAATAAAATCAGCCTCTTTGTTATAACATTAGAGGCCCTCAAAATTTTGGGGCCCTGTGCGGTTGCACTGCCTGCACACCCCAAAATCCGAGCCTGTTACGCGTTGATACATCATCGGTTGAATACGTGAATCATGTGTTTCAAACTCTGCTTAGGATGGTTGATAAACTGAGGAGAACGTTGTTGCATTTAGTAGGCTAGTGTTCCCGCTACTGGCTGACGTTCTGACACGTAGGTCTATTCCGCGCTTTCCTAGATGCGCACATCTAATAAAAGTAGTAGGGGGTGGTTGCGAGAGATAGATTGGGTCATTCATAAACAGAGCAATAATCGATGAACATAAACTAAAGCTAAACGCGGCGAGTTAAATTTGAGGTGGAACTCCTTAACAAAAGAACATGCCCTCATATGTACTTTATTGATTCACTCATAAGAATAGCCTGTGTATCGTCCGGTTTTCTACACCTGCAAACTTATACCTCTTTAAACCTTGTGACCATCAATCTGTCTAAACCTCCGATTGTGATGCGTCGTTCTGTTTTTTGTACTTCACCGTCTTACCATAGTTATCCTAGTGTTGCGTTTTTTGATGATGCGTACGATACACCAACGGGATGTTTAGTGAAGTGTTAGTTCTTTGAGTTGCATTTGGCAATCGACGCATTAAATTTATTATATTGTCATAAACAACTTGCATTAAGGAGACCGAGATTGTGCAATATAGATGAATAAACGCTCTTGTTCACTTGCTTGGTTGTGTATGCAATGTGATAGCTTCCAAATAAACAACCAACAAAAGCCTGAAAGTTTAAAAGGACACTGATAAACCATATAGGTAACAATCTTGCTTGCTTATGGAGTAAAATATGATGTCTGGGTAACATATTTTTTTTAGTTTGTCCCACATCGTTGGATGTTTAAAATAAATATGAGTATATAATCATAAGAAAATTTTAGTTTGTAAACTGAATCCTAAATCTATTCATACAATTAATAATATGTATGGATTTATGATCATCATTTTCAGTGTAATACACAAATGATGGTCCATTTTAAATCTCTAAATCGGCTTTTTAGTATATCTTTATATTTTCTGGCTCGTCATGCTTATTTATACAGAGATATTTCAAATGCGTTTTCTTTGCTGCAAATGACATGATTGATTATTGCCTTATGCTGTGTGTCATTTGTAATTGCTCAATAGTTTGTCTTTTCCTTTTTCGTTCTATATTATGATTGGCATCTTGAGCATCTAGTGATGCGACTCTATCCTCTAATAGTAGCTACTGTAAGTCTTAGTTAGAGTCACGATTGGTTTGTGATTGTTGCTGAGAGTCTCTTTGATAACCTCTAATTGACACTATAAATTAGTTCACTTGTTGATGATTTTTTCCATTAGCGTGAGCATATCCAGTTATGATTGTCTGCATGTTCATTCACTTGATAAAAGTGTCCAAACTCCAGAAATACCGAACCAAAATACGTAAAATATTTTCTGTATGGTAGGGTTTGGTGCTTGTTTTCATGATTCTGTCTTCTGCTCAATGATCAAATCATTTCAAAAATGTTTTGATCGGTTTCTTGGAACTGCTTGGTACCAAGGTGTCAATGTACATTCGTTCCTGTTCTCACTCCCATGCTTACTGATTAGTGGTTTTGCATTCTACACCCTGTTAGTTCAGGACTTATATATCCATCTATACAAAAACTAAAACTTAAAACAATAATCAAATACTACGAAAGATTACACATAAAAAAATCCTTCATAATCAAATACTAAAAGTGACTCGGCCCACAATAACGCAATACTCGTCCACTATAACGCAATACTTGCTCAGGCGATCTGGTGGAAGACATCGATTCCCGCTCATAACGCAATAACAAAAAGGTTTTTGTATTATTCCTACGCAGTTATGGTATTGGATTTTGTTGATGGTATTACAGTAGTTGTTAAATGGGAAAATTCTTGAAATGCCCCAAAGTTGCACCCATTTTCTCAAAATGCACCAACCAAATGAAAATTTTCCAAAATGCCCTATGCAACTTATGCGACTTTTCCAAAAATAGAAAAAAAAAGTTTAAAAATTTTCCCAAAATTTTGCCATTTTTGGAAAAGTCGCATAAGTTGCATAAGACATCTTGGGAAATTCTCATTTGGTTGGTGCATTTTAGGAAAGTGGGTGCAAGCTTGGGGCATTTCAAGAATTTTCCCTTGTTAAATTGTCATGGTAGCTTTCAGCAAGTTGTTGTTTGTTTGTTGCCAATAAGACGAATCATTGGTCTGATGTGTGAATCATTGAAAGCTTGAAATTAAATAGGGCTTGCGGGTTTAGACACCCACTTTTGGTAGCAAAACACTCCAGACCACTAGATGCTTCATTATGGACGCTCTGTGTCTAAACTCTCACAAGTGTGAGCTGTCGGAGTATACGATCCTTTAGCCATCAGAAATGAGTGAGCCTATCGGGGGCACACACTTAAACACGAAGAGCGCGTTTATTATCTATTTAATATATGTAACTCGTTTATATTTATTAAATGTATAATATACTTCACGATATATATTTAACGATATTAGTTTAACCGTTAGACGTTGTAAACTAATTTATACCTGCTAAGTTAAATAAGAAGGACGAGAATCATGTAATATTTTGAGCTATTAAATTTATACGTGATATTTGAAAAATACATATATAGTCACCCATGAGATAATGTAAAAAGATGATTGATTTTTATCAATATTTTTTCTTTTTAGTCTCATGACTATTTGTGTATAATATGTGATATTGTCTTTCTTTGTCGGTAAGGAATAGTCTAATGAAACTGAAGATATGAAGACAAGTGAATATAAGATGGTTTTGTTTGCTTTGACTACAAGTTGAGAAACCACCTATATATAACTTTCATATTTTATTTTCACAGAGATGTAAAAAAGCCTCCACTGACAAACGAAACACTATAAAGACATATCATTTTAGTCAACATAATTGGTTGATTTTTTCCTTCATATTAACAGTTGGAATAAGAGTATTGATTCTTATTTTATTTGTAGTCATACACAAATCATTCGGACATAATAATAATTTTGGTATCAGAATTGGTTTGAAGCAAGATCAAAACACTTGTTGTTAGCAATCATGAAGCAACTACTAGCATCGTAACCAAGGGCGGACGTATAGTATAAGTACGGGGTGGCGGCGCCACCATAGCTCGACCAAAAAGACGAGTTTTTAGTGTATTTTTTTAAAAATTTGAGTGTTTTTTAAAATGCCCCCACTAGAATTTGAAATTGCCCCCACTCACTCATTTAATTCTAACTTTTAACACTATAAAACCTAGAAATCGTTAACTTTTAAGCTATACTACTTCATTTTTTATTCGAATTTTAGTTTTTTCGTCTTGTTATCAGAGCGACAAGGGATCAAACAACAACAATCAATGATCAATCAAGATGTTTGTATGGTTGTACCCAAAGTCTTTCTAAACTATGTTTAGATGTTTTGGTAATCTTGCTGGAATCCGATGAACGAGAAACATAATAGTTATTGAAAGGAATGACTAAGATCCATATCCTTATTAACGTTGTATTAGAAAACGAACGATAATAGTAATGATGAATCATTAAAAGGTTTTATCCAAGAAACCTTACTCGAGTTGTACTAGAGACATTGCTAGTATAACTAGACGCTAGTAAATGTAATCACGATATTCAAAAATTTTGCAAGTGGGAGCTGAATGTTTATGGACATAAATTTAAATAGTCGTGTGTTAGGACCGAACTCGAGATTACGGGATTACACACAATACGTAAAGGGTTAATTTATTTAATAAATATATTTATTGTATTTATTAAATTAACCAAGCTTTAACTTAACGGGCGTTAAATAATAAAGAGTTAAGTATTAACGATCGTTGTGGAATTAAATAGAAGAAAAAAGAAGAAACGGTAGTTCCGGAAGCCCCCTTGGGTGGGCTTTTAGCCGTCGGCTACAAGGGCAAAAAGGGGAAGGAGAAAGATTTTCTTTCTTAATTAGTTTATGGCTTGGAGAACAAGTTTAGCTAGCCTATATAAACAATCCTTGGCCTTCATAATTTTCCATCCCATTCCTCTCTTCTCTCTCTCTGCGATCAACAAACCACATGCACACTAGGGTTTCGTTTGGTTTGTTTGTTTGATCAACACCAAAGGAAAAACACCTTTTTTAGGGTTCCTTATATCCTTTGGTTTTGGTTTAGCAATAATATAGTCCTAGCCCCTCTCTAGGGTTGTTGGGTAGATTTACCACAAGCGTAGAAGCTCGGTTTACACGTGCTAGAATCACGGTTAGCTCGTTGTATTACGTGTGTACAAGAACGTAATGTAGTCTTACTTTAGACTATATCTTGGTAGTTTTCATCATAAACCCTAATTGGTGATTCGTTGGTGATTTTTTGGATCTTCGCTAGGATAAAGGTATGTAACCCTATTTCGATTAATTATAATTATGTTATTAACAATGATCTTGTTAAATCGCTTCCGCTATGTGTGTTTTGATCTTATTTAAGGTTTTGTATAATTGTTATGAACTTCATAAACCTTCAATAAGAGGGACAACTGGTGTTTCATCCTCAAGGAGGACTCGAGAAGAGGTTCACAAAATAACAAATGTTTACACAATTTACAGGCCTCTAAACAAGAATGGGCCCTTTGTAGTTGCACTGACTGCACAACCCAATATCCGGGCCTGGGCTGTAATCAAGCCAAGCTTTTATCAAACAACTCGAGCTCGAGCTTGGCTCGATCAAGCTAAGCTTTTATCAAGCTCAAGCCCAAAAAAATAGCTTGAAACATATATCAAGCTCAAACTCAAGCTTTTGATAGCTCAACTCGAACTCTTATCAAGCTTTTTCAAGCTTTATTTAAATGTGATTTTATGATTAATTCGTATAAGCAACTTATGCTTAATGTAAGTATTAACTTAATTATAAGAGCTTATTTTATAAATAAATAATATATTTTATGATTAAATTTGTAATTTAGCTCATCGTGTTCAAAATATTTATTTAAGTTTATAAATTTACTAGCTTAAAAACCCGTGAAATCACGAGATGTCTTAGAAAATTTAATTTGTAAGAAGTGTTATGAAAAAGTAAATTAAGAGAAATACTCAATGGATACAAATGAGAGTCAATCTTGGAACCAGAAAGAAGAGTCAATCTTGGAACCAGAAAGAACACTTCTATTCTCGGAGCCCACGGAGCGGTATATGAAGAATGGCTTTTTGGTCCCTTTCGTCCAGTGGTTAGGACTCGCTCGGGCCGTTGTACCTTTTGATTATGGTATGGTATTGTCAGATCCGAACATAGGGCTACTTTATTTGTTTGCCATATCTTCGCTAGGTGTTTATGGAATTATTATAGCAGGTCGGTCAAGCATGAAACATTAATATATGAAATAAAGAAAAACCGAGAGTAAACATGTATCATTACACGATAATGTTATAATTTTGCAAAAGTTTAAATAAAGAGTTCAATAGGTTTTTCAATTCCAAAGTTGATGATTTTGAGTATGAGATGATGTTTGCCATAGATGTGAAGTTGGTTGCCAAATTCCAATGGGTGAACACCAATTTGTGGACATAGAAATGCTATTAGACTATTGTTAAACATGTTGTGTTAAAAAAGGAATCGTTGACAAACATGTAATAGTTGCACATGATAGTCGAGTTTTCGTGTTTGTTATCTTTTAGTAGCTTAAAGACCCGTGGTACATAAAATTACCCATATCGACCCGTTACGCGAAATCGCCTATATCAGCCCGTTACACAAAATCGCCTATATCTACAGTGTCATGTTTATACGCTTATAAATTGATTTTAGCTTATACACATGTCTAACGTCGAATATAGCTTATTCAATATTTTTTGTAAAAGTAACAAACAAATGTTAATATTGAAAGAACACGGGTCTTGATAATAGATGAAAAAAATAATTAGAACGACTTCAATTATTCTATAAACGTATAATTTTGTAACAATCACAATAATAGAGTTCCATGCATTCTAGTCGTCAACCTTAACATATGTGAGAGTATAAAAGAAAATTACTGAACAATAGTCTATATGTATTTATAAGTTACACAATATTAAAAAAAGCATTGGTAAATGTATAAATTACATGTAATAGTTGAATGAAAAAGTAATTAAAAGAAAATTATTGAACAATAATCTATATATAAACGACGTATACATAAACACCATTATAACTTTTGGTGTATTTTAAATAACTTTTTTTTGTAAGCGATTGACCTTGTTGTTATATATCATAGAAAAAACTCTAGTAAACTTTGTCTTAATATCACACTTGACACAATTATACGACCCATTTTTTGTCTTAACTATCACACTTGAAAATCAAATCAAACATTAGTTTTCTCATCATCTCATTTTTCTTATACGCCCAGTTATCTCATTTTTATTATACCTCCACTAAGTTATCTCATTTTTCTTATACGCCCAGTTATCTCATTTTTTTTAAATGTATTGCTATGCCTTTCTGTTATCAACATTAGATCAAAGATTCTATGTTAGCGTTGGCAAAATGAGTAAATTTTGTATGTTGGGCTTGCTGACCCAATCCACATTTTGACGAATAAAATATTTCTGTTAAGTATGTTTTAGCATGAGTCATTAACTCATTATGTTAAACTTTGCAATTTATTTTGAGAAGAACATAAACTTAGTATAAGTTTATAGAACAAAAAGGCAGCGGATAAAGCCATTAAATCTCTACATAGAACACACCAATTGAAACAACTCAGAAGAATACTTTTAGAGTCAGGAATAAGATCAATTACAATCAACAAACACACTGAAAGAAAATGATAATCTATTGACTATGAACAATCCAAATGTATGAGAACACAAAAATCTAAGCAAGACTTAAACATACTAAGTAAAAACTACGATATGGCAACAACTCCAACAAAACCGACTCACTTTTGCTTTACTTCTCAACCTCCATGTCCTCATCACAGATAGACAAAGACCTGGTCAATGTGGATTTTGGAAAGCTTTTGCATTGCATTACTCTCTTTTGCTTGTTGTTGCAATTCAGATCTTTGACTCTCAATTTTGAACTAAAAATAAAAAATCCAAGTAACAAACAACTTAATAAAGGAATTTCCCAACTAAGGTTTAAAACTACTATGTATGACATTTTGTTAAAAATAAAAAATCCAAGTAACAAATAGCTTAACTGTGTATGACATTTTCTCTTTACATTCAAAACTTCCAGAAAATTAAAGAAAATCATTATACAATCAATCTTTATAAATAATTTCATTCATCAACTAATAAAATCACGAAACAATTTTCGTTAATATATGAAACAAATAATCGGAAGATACGTTAATTATTCGCTAAAAGAATATCAAATAAATTGGTCGCCACTAATCACTAAAAGTCTGATTTAAAAAAGCTTGTGTTATCTATAAGTAGTCTCTACAACTGTTGAATATTATAAATTTAGAAGCATGAATGTATAGAATTTTTTTTTGGATCATACCTTATTAGTTAATAGTTTAAAAGGTACATATCATACCTTCTTGTACAGGTTACACTTTTCGCAAATAACATGCTATCTAGAAAATGAATAACATGCTATCTAGAAAATGAATACCAAATACTGAAAACACTTTTCGCAAACAATAAAGGACATGTATTAGTGTTTAGCACTATATAAAGGACATGTATTAGTGTAACAAATAGCAACATTGATACAATTTCATACTCTCCCAAGAAGTATATTGTACTTTTTGCATTGTGACTCACAAATATATTCTATTGACTTTTCGCTAATGGTCCAACATCAAGCACAAGACCTGTCATAGCGTAACAAATAGCAACCATGAGAGAATCTAATGGCAAGTTAAGAAAGTATAAAAATAAGACAGAAAAAGGGGCTGGTAAAACATGTTAAATTGGTGCGATCTTTTGGTATGGGTTTAGTCGAGCTTTACTCACAGATACCATCTTCTCTAGTGCTTACATAGACACTAATGTCTAACTACTAAAAAAGTAAACATGGTCCGTTGATATCACATGGCCCTTTTATATAAGTATGATAGCAACGTCAACAACAAAACGATGGTTCAGTGGATAAATACTTAGCCTACATAAAAGTGTTATGGTTCCATCGACTTTGTTACGCATAAAATCACTAAAACTGGCATTACTATACAATCAAAAATCCATCTTATGCTAATACAAATAAGTATATAATCTCAAATCATTTTTAAGGAACATAAATTTGAAATGAGAGAAGAAATTGATATAAAGCACTGACAGATAAGGACATGTGCAGTTTATTTCCTTTGATATCAATCAAGGACATGTGTAAGTTTATTTCCTTTGATATCAATCAATTGTACTTTTTGAATCTTCTTCTATGAAACTGAAACTGTCGATAACTTGTTTCTTCGTCAATACTTAATCGCAACCACTATAATAAAAGGTCGTGGCCGAAACTGTCAAACAAACTAATGCTAGTTCTACTAAAGCTTAATAACCTTCCTCTTTAATGGAACCTTAGAAAACTTCATCGTGAATAAAGAAAAAACACAATTAAATTTTTTTACAATAACCCAAATCATCAAACAAAAGGTTTTTTTACCAGACCCGTTTTTACTCATGTTCAAAGACCCGTTTGACTCATTTGTTAACTCATCCGCCTAGATATGTAAGACACGTGAAAAGGAACTTTGGTAAAAGATAATAAGAATTTTATTGGCATCTCATGTAACCCATATTTAATAATACAAGGGGACTAACATATTTCTGCACTGATCAGTTATTCTCTACTTGTTTGCACTAATGTGCTTGTTTACTTATTGCATAAGCAACATATTTAATTAAAATGTCGTGATGACACCTAAAAGGTTTGTATCCTTTTGTGCATAGTGTAATTCCATACCATTTAAGTTTACACATAATCGTACTCATAACTATAATATGCAAGGAAAATTTTGAAATGTAGGTATTCAGATTGTATCTAACATTTAAATAGCATATATACCTTGCGTAAGAGTGTATCAACTTAATCTCAAGCTGCTCAATCGCTTCATTTATCTCCAACAAATAACAGTAATTCGAGAGCTGAACTACAAAGAAAAAATTGTTAAAATGGAGGTTAAAACGTGATCAATTTATATAAAAAAAATACAAAAGTAGTACTTCATATCATTTAAATACAAACCGAGAGAGAAAAAAACATGGATACCATTCCAAGTTTCTAATAGGACGGAAACATATCAAATCGCTCATAAAATTTATTAAATCAAATAATGTAAGAACCAAACATTGGGAACAAAATGTTTAAGATTGGGTAAAATCGAGTACAAATTCCCATACCTCATATGTATCCTATGATTTATTAAGAAAAGTTTATTAAAAATGCTTCAAATGATTTAGAAAAGGACCCATATTCAAATATTACACACAATACAAATAAAAACCATTTACGCTCCCCATGAACCCAATTTGACAATGCTATATTACAATATTAGTTTTTTAATTCAAAAATAAACTGCTATTAGTATTAACCTCTTGAATACGTAGGGTCCGTTTGGTAAGAGCTTTTCTAAAGCTTTTATAGAGCTATTAGCTTTTTTATTAAAAAAATAATCTAATAGCTCTGTTTGGTACAATATTTTTTAAGAGTTGTTAGCTTTTTATTTTAACCAAATAGCTCTTAAATGAAAAGCTGTTCCATACAGCTTTTTAGATTGTCAAGAGCTGTTAGAGCTGTAAATTATTGATATAACCTCCAACCATATTATAATTTATTAAAAGATGTCTTTTTAAGTCATTTTACATCTTACCTTTAAAGTTAACAGCTAATATACCAAACACTTTTATTAAAATTAACAGATTTTTAGCAAACATCTTACAGCTTACAGTTAACAGCTTACACCTTACAGTTAACACCTTACAGCTTACTGCTAGTTTTGCCAAACATAGTCATAAAATATGAAAAAAAAAATCTAATTGAATATATAAACGATTTACCTTTTAAGCAAACTGGGTACAATAGTCACATAACAGTGTCATTTGTGGCTCCATTGTTCAAACTACATGATTATAAAAATTAAATGAGACACGACATCAATGATACAATAGAAAAAAAATATCAAGCCAAAAAAGCTACCAGAAATAAGCATTAATATCAATACCTTTGATAAAAGGTAGTTAAGCATCGCACCGAAGCAACACAATCACCATCTTGTCACACCCATATGTGTGTCTTAAACATAAAGCTAACCAAGAAACAAATCTTCACCAAATAAAACACCCACTTAAGCTAAAAACGTCACCTACCAACCATCATTGCCACACACCATAAATTGAAGCAATGAATATATTGGTGACATCTAAGAGAGCTGTCCGACGGCAATTGAAATACCAACTGATTGGGAGAATAGAAACTCATTGGGCGCTTAGATCATTGATATATCTTGCAACAATGTAGCCATTTGATTATCTCCAAAGAATTTTTCACAGAATTGAGACTATATAAGGGATGTTTAACTTGAATTCACCACTAATATTGGCATAGTCAAATCACCACACCAATTTACCATTATTAAATCGTTTGACAAATTGTTTCAAACTGTATTTGTGTTACAGCTAATCTACCATTATTACATAGGTTACGTGTAACGCCTTTTGGTATTAAAAAAATCACGAAACGTTTGTTTATGGTTTTTTTTTTGAAGTTTACAAAAATCAAGTAGTAGAAACATTTGTTTATGTTATATGTTTTATTTGTATTAATCTTATACGCACAAAATAAATTTTCTCACAAAATAATTTATACACATATTTTTTCAATTATTATTTTTTTAAAAATAAAAAGTAATTAATTTATCCAGTTTGGTAATGTATTTTGTTGGCTTGTAAAACAAACGTTATGGGCTTTAAAATGTTATGGGCCGGTCCATTAAACATGCATTCTTTTTTTCCAAGTACAAAACATACGCATATAACATACTATGTGTTGAGTTATTTTTGGTAAATAATTAAATTGTTCTTTGCATTGAGATGTTGTAAAATAGGTTATATATGGTAAGCAATTTAATTCATTCATTTAATATTTGTGCTTTATAGGGTTGTAATATATTTTGTTTTATTATGTAAAATAGATTACATGTACTTGGTACTTGGTGAAATATAATACGTATAAATATTTTTTATACTCTTTTTAATACAAGGGTGTCGTAATTGCGTAAGCAATCACATCACGTAATGGCCTTTGAGACCTTAATCACACTGGATTACAAAAAGCATTTTGAAACCAAGACTGCATAATTATGTTATTATTTATTTATTAATGCTAAATAAATCGAATATGGTTTGAGTTATGGTCTTTGTTTGTTTTACTTTATACATATATTTTTATTAATGAGTTTTCTATTATAAAAAATAATAATTTTATACACTTTCAAGCTTTTCAAGCCAAACTCAAACTTTTATCAAGCCTTATCAAGCCAAGCTCAAGCCAAGATTATAAAAGCTTGACAAGTTATCAGGCCAAGCTCAAGCCTACAATTGTATTATCAAGCCAAGCTTAAGCCCTATAAAGCTTGAGCTCGGCTTGACTCGATTACACCCCTAACATAAGCCTTGTTGAGACTTCGAAAGCGCAACCATAGTTTGATCCAAAACAACTGTTGAGGTGTACATTCGTGCACCGGTGGTGATCAAGCAGTTGACGCATCCCCACTCGGGCCAAATATCAGAAAACTTGGTCTTCCCCTAAAAAATCAGTCAAGATATTGCAAAACAAATTGCTGCAAAAAACTATAAGGGCTTGTCTGTCATTGTCAAACTAACGCTGCAAAACCACCAAGTGAAAGTCTCCGTTGTTCCACCTGGAGCCGCGTTGGTGACCAAAGCGTTGAAGGAACTAGAACGTGACGGACAAAAAGTGAATAATATTTCATTAGATGTTGTCTTGGAGATCAAAGGTTGTGCAAACTAGGACAGTGATGAAAGACTATAAACGGGTGGTTAAGATAATAATGGTCACATGTAATTTGTTTGGTTGTACTATTGATCGAAAGAACATAATATACTGGATGCTTAACATTTATTTTTTGGATAAATAAATGTATTGTTACATGTTTACGGGGTTTGCTTAATCTAATCTTAGTGGTGATACATTGACGTGTTCTAGGATGACTGAGTATTCTTATTGCATCAAACTAATTGTTGCTAAAAGTTTGTTTCCGATGTTTTATCACTTTATGATTCACTAGCACGAAGCTTGAGTCAGGTTCCGTGGAAGTGTATTGATAAATTTGGTACTCAAACCTAAATTTTGAATGGATGCACACTCTTGATTATCGCTTTCAGTCATGTTATCTTACTTATGAAACATTATGTTTAGTGCAATTTCTTGTTTTCTTAGAAGTATTTTAGGGGCGAAGTCGGCGCGGCCTCCTCCCTTGCCCCCAAAATCTACCCACTAGGCATGTTTCCAAAAAAATCGCAGAAGACATCGCCAAAGAAACAGCCAAAGACTGTTGGGCCGATTACACTTAGCCCAATGGGTTAATCCCAAATAACAGTTATATGGCAGTTAAAAACTACCAACCGTTACAGCAGTTCAATATGAATCGATACATCGATTCATGGCAGTGTTTAGATTAGTATTTAAAGAACAAACTTATTTGTACAAACAGAGATGACAGATTTATTATACATATCAATATAATTTACATTTTGGTATATCTTTGATTTGAGTTTGAACGATCCAAACACAGATTAATTCCCAACATTGGTATCCGATCATTTGGTTATAAAACCAAATCATCATATACCATTTTTCCGATTCGAATCCAATATCAACCCACATGAAATTTTCCACAGGTCTTTGCACAAACAAAAAAACAAATCATAATAATTATCTTGGTGTTTTAATCATAAGGAAAAATCCAACCCACCGCCTGAATCATAGATTCGGCAATAGGGGTTCCTTCCTAGAAATTTGCAAATTTCAAACCCACAAAAAAAATCTTATTTCTAATAAAAAATTAGGCACAAATTGATTTTTTTAAGAATAGTATACGAAACATAGACAGAACTTACCAGATTCGGATATCACATCCTCTCGAAAATTAGGTAAACCCACCCCAATCAAATCAACAATTAAGGATATGATAACCCAATCAGGATCATCATGATCAGATATATCTGAATAATAGACCAGATCCCCAAATTTTCTTACGAAACCCTAAATTTCGCAAGAACAAATCAGAGATTCAAGCGACTTATAATATAAGAACGCTTGAAAGATCAAATGAGGATTACAAAATCCATCCTTGATTCGGTGTATAATCACTAGAAGAAAATATTGATACAAGATCATCTGTCACAGAGAGATAAGGAGGAGCAGAGAAGGGACGGAGGAAATAACAGAGAGAGAAGATAGTGTTTTATTACACACACATAAGGCTGAGCTTCGGGCCGGAACCGACCCGACCCGAAAAATGCCGAAACCGAAAAGGGTCAACCTAAACTAAAACCAAAAATGTCGGTTCGGTTCGGTTTCATCTCGGGCCTACTCGGGTTTCAGTCAGGTAATACCGAAACCGACACCTGCACCCCAAACACCCCCTTAACATGGAACAACTTAGGGTTGTTACTGTAGAAGATGCACAAAGTTTTGCAGAAGAGAAGGCCTTTCATTCATTGAAACGTCTGCTTTAGAAGCTATTAACATTGAGAAGTCTTTTCAAACGATTCTTGGCGAGATATATCGAATTATTAGCTCTTTCTTCTTCTGATCCCAATATCATGTCAACAACCAATGAAGTCTCGCATGATAGTTCACGTAAGTTGCTCCCCTCACTTCAGATCTCGTGAATCTTAATTGCGATGCTTCCTTTAAAGATTCATATGCTGCTGTTGGGATTGTTGCGTGTGACTGTAATGGCGTTTTGTTGCAATATTTAGGGGAAAAGTGTCGTGCTTAATCGGTTTTGGCTGTCGAGTTGGTTGCCATTCGATCAGCTTGCATCCTGTCTGCTACCAACGAATAGAATCATGCTTTTATTGAATCTGATTCACAGTGGGTGATTTTCTTGCTTCTACAGAAGACGTGCCACCTTGGTCCTTAGCGGTTGTGATTTCAGATATACAACATTGGAAGTCTCAATTGAATTTGAAGTTGTCCTGGGCTCCACGTTCATGTAACTCTGTGGCTCATCATGTTGCTAAATATGCTTATGTATCTAATGATAATTTCATTTGGCATGATAACTTCCCTTGTAAAATTACCTCCGTTGCGAGGAGTGATGTTTTGTAACTTTTCGGCTTTGGCCCTTGTTAATGATATTTGCTGTTAAAAAAAACAAATTTACCCTTATGTACAAGTCTTCCTAGCAATCCACCTCCATGTAAAGTGAAAAAACACAATACATGACCCATCTTTTTTATGTGGCATAGTGACGGAACCCGGAAATACGATTGTGGGGGTAAATTTGTTTTTTTCTTAGAATAACAACAAAATAAGGAAAAAGTAGTATAAAAAAGATAAATATAGTATTTTTACTTAAAATAAATTTATAGGGTTTCAAAACGTTAAATATTGGGATTTACTATATGGGTATGTGGCAATTTGAATTTTTAGTGGGGGGCGCTTTTGAAAAAAAGTCAAAATCGAAGAAAAAGTACATTAAAATCTCATCGTATCGGGCTAGCCATGGGGGCAACGGACCCCGTTGTAGTTACTATATAGATCCGTTCCTGTGTGGCATGAATGGGCAAACTGGATCAGATCAAGACATGTGTCTCTTTTTTTTTACTTATTGACAATACCGCACCCTCTAACTCGAGGAATAATTATATTGGAGACACCAATACAATTGCATCTTTTTTATGATTCTTTCTATTTATAATTACTTAAATATTAAGGTGTATTCTAATCATCCATCTACCTTGACAGTTGGAACAAGTGGGTTGGGTGATGAATGTGTATGGGTCGAAAGAGACTGAGTTTGGTTGACTCAATATCAGTTCTGTTTATAGTGACATGGTTTCTTGCGCTCCCTCTGTTAGTAGAAGCGTGTAATGACTAGGCAGATGTATAGTGAAACAAAGTTTCCAGAAGACAGTGTTGTGTAACTGTAAGCATAATTCTTTCGGAAGATATGTAACAGGATTTGGTTGGAACCTTCTTATAATTGTAGTAGACTATAGAATGGTTGTATATTGGTGTATACTAGCTTAAACATGAGCAATTGAGCATTGTGAGTTATGACTAGTAATAAAAAGCTTCTCACCCTGAACTGTAAGTTGGTGTAAATTAGCTTAAAAACAAACATCATACTGTAAATGGTATCAACGTTCCAGTTATTGGCGTGAATTTAGTTTCCCTTTTTCGGGCTCCTTTACCACCTATACTTGGGTTTGATTACTTTGAAACATGTCAACGCCTTCATTCCTCGAAGTAGGATTAGTGTAACTGAAGACGCCCACTTATTGATTCCGGACTGAGATATGTGATTGCCTTATTTCCGTGTTTTCTTTGTTTGTGATGCATTAAGCATATTCATGGGTTTTCGAATTTTTTTATTGACATAGATGTTTACTAAACAAGTAAACATGCAAGTGAAACATAATAGAACTAATTACTCAAATAGACCAAGTACTTTGTCCATTTGTCAAAATGTCCCATGCTACTTAAAACTTCCAAATATAGACCAAGATACCTTATGCTACCTTATGCTACATTATGTTATTTTATGCTACCTTATGCAACTTCTAACAAATTTACCAAAATGTCCTTATTATCATAAATGTGTAAAATGCAAGTACAACTTGTGTAAGAATGTGTAAATATACTTTTTATGCGACTTTTACTTTTTTTAATAATTCTTTTTCAAATACTTTTATAATTAATATATTTAAACTACTTTTTATGCGACTTTTGTGTTTTTCAAGAACACGGTATGCACACACAATTACTAGAGAGTTTTTTATAATAGAATTTTTGGTTGAGTTTTATGAGTCGAGTTTTTTTGGGTCAGTATGCAAGTACTACTTTACTCCATTAATGAATAAAAATATAAAACGCCCCACATTCAACTAACAAATGCATTCGACAACCATAAGGCCATCCACAACCTATCGTTTAATACAAGGCAAATTACATATGTCAATATTTTATTAGTCTATTAATTTCTCTCTCCTTTGTGCGTACAATACCCATTCTTTACTGAAAGAATCGTGTATTAACTCAATAGTGGGCCATGTACAAGTAGTAGAGCCTATCATATGATGCATAATATTATTGTTTCACTAAAAGTCAATTGAGGGAGTACCACTTAATTCACTCTCATACCATTCAATGCATTATAGAAAAATTCTAAAACACAAGTTTGATTGACGTGGCCATCTATTAAACTGCATCCATTGAGGATGCCCTAAAAAACTCTGACACACACTGACGAAATGTCAATATTTTTAATACAACTTTTTTTTCTATTTTTTAATTTTAAAAACTGCATATATTAATGGTACATGTATTTTTTTCTATCTCTCAATATTCATCTTTCACATCTCACTTTATTCATGATCATCCAACATAACCATCATAATAGAGATACAACTAAACCACCAACCCCTTGTCGATCTTTCCACTG
Source organism: Glebionis coronaria (assembly GCA_025667525.1). Lineage (NCBI taxonomy): Eukaryota > Viridiplantae > Streptophyta > Magnoliopsida > Asterales > Asteraceae > Glebionis > Glebionis coronaria. Next base: position 605,215,253 of record CM046878.1, on the reverse strand, counting down.
TCGCCGGGAAGTAACTAAAAAAACCCGTCACCGATGGCGACATCCAGGAGATGGCTAAAGCTTATAGAAAAATAAAGAGTGGTAACAATGGAAAAAGATATATATCTCCAACCAACACTCTGGATTCATTTAATAGTACGGACATCATTCATTTAATATCCAGATTCATTTACCATATTTAATTTGTTCCAGCGATAATGAATTAGAGAAAGAAATGTTGTGAAATAAAAAAAAAGATAAGTGAGAGATTATACACAATCTCTAAAGTTAATTTGTTTGGGAACTAGAAATAGAAAAGTAAAACTGCATGGTGTCTTGTTACTAGATCAGAGGTGTCTCAAGTTCTTATCCCTTTTTTACATAATATTCTCTCTCACACTTGTTTTTCTCTCTCACATATCCTTTTTTCAAATTTGATATTACCACCAACTAGTAGCCTCTAAATCTCTAAGACCAGTGGGAGTGGGGTGAAACCCACTCACCTCCACCTCAGTGCCACGTCAGCTTTTTTACCAAACTTACCAAAACTCACCTAAACTCACCACATGAGGTAATGGCACTCACCCAAACTCACCCAAACTCACTCCACATCACCTCATCGTTTTATTAAATATTTTTTATTCATACATTTTATTAAAACACGGATACATAGAAAATTAAAACACAGTACGAAAATAAAAGACCATACATAGAAAATTTAAAAACAACATTTAAAAAAACATAAATTTAAAAGTACATAATACGATTTGTCAGTTCTCGGATCCGAATCCGAAGACTGACCAGGTAACTTCCAACGCATTGTTTCTTCTTCATCTTCTTCCACCATAATTGTGCCTCTAGCTCTCTTCGTTCCCTTTTCTTCTTCTTCCAGAGTTTGTCTCAACACTTTTTGATCTAGGTATAGTTGATACACCTCATTGTCAGTCATTCTGCCATCTGAGTCGTTTGGAATTGGAAAGGGTAGATCGGGAGACTCATTTTTGCTTCGGTGTTGTTGCGACGAAGAACCGATATGAGTTGTTTGAGATTGGGACGAATAACCCATGTTATTCAACCATTTAGTATTTTCTTCAATTCTAGGCTACAACTTTATCGACTTTCTAAACGTAGATCTCCGGAAGGTGAAATCGATATCAGATTGATCTCTAAAATACGTGTCGAGTAACTGACGCTTTCGTGGGGAGAGATCACGGCATTTCTCACATTTCGTGCGCAATTTCGTATTTTTTCGGACGCAGCATCGAAATAGTCACCTAACTTCGTAAGCTCATCGTAACGACGTTGTTGTTGAATTATTTGTCTCTGAATCATAGCCTTAATCTCGACTTCGGTATGTGGGAATGAGCATGCCATTTTTGATTGAGATGAAGATGGAGATTAAGATGAGATGTTTGATTTTTTTTTGTGTGAAAAATGAAGAAGATGATGGGGTATTTATTAGTAAGAGTAAATTACACCGTTCGTCCCTGTGGTATGCGTTGACCGACAAGTTTCGTCCCTTGACAAAAAAAAATGCACCACTCGTCCCTAAGTGGTATACGTTATGTATTGTTAGTCCCTCCCTTTTTAAGGCCCACTAAATGACGTTATACACATATCCACAAAGGGTATTTTAGTCTTTTCGTCACCCACTATCTCTCTCTCTCCTTTATCTTCCCACTTAACCTAATACTTACCCGGTGTTATTGAGACAACTGTAACACAATCACCACCACCCACCAAACACATCTCCGAACACCATCAAACACATCTCCGACCACCATCAAACACATCGCCGACCACCAATTACCCATCTCTGACACCCATCTCCGACCATACATTCATCCCCAATGTCCACTGTACCTATTTCTGAACACACCTTCACCCCTCTTCACCCCAACTCTGTTCACCCACTTCCACTCCCCACCTCCACCTCCACCTCCACCTCCAAATCGTGAAAACCTATACATACTTCAGAAAATCATTATTGCGGTGCGTGCTATTTTGGGTGTAGATCTAGGAGACAAGAAGGGGACAGATTCAACTTGGTTGGTTGATGCAGTTGATCATGGAGCCGTGATCATAACCGGATGTAAAGCGGAGAAGTTTATGATAGTAAAGAACGAGAAAGGGACTAAAAGAGGACAGAAATGTTTAGGAGTAATATCACAAGTTTTAAATAAATGAATTACTAAGAAACTGCATATCGAAGCAAAAGTGACCATTTCTGCTGCTGGGTCACTGTTGACACCACCGTTGATGATATCTAGCGGACTAAAAAACCCGAATATTGGTAAACATCTTCATCTTCATCCTGTTTCAATGGCATGGGGATACTTTCCAGAGAATGAATCAAATCCGAATGGTAAAATCTTTGAGGGGGGCATTTTAACATCTGTTCATAAACCATGTTCGGGTCGGTTTGAAGATAATTACATCTTGGAAGTGAGGTGGGTACTCAAAGGAGTGATGGTCAAAGATTTAAATGCAAAGGGGTGAGTAAAGAGGAGATAGATGAGTTCTTGGAGACAGTAGATGCAAAGGAGGGGCCAATGTCTATGGTGAAAGATTGGAATATTTATGGTTCGGCGCATCAAATAGGGAGTTGTCGAATGGGGAAAACTGAAAAGGAAGGCGCGGTTGATGAGAATGGAGAGAGCTGGGAAGCGGAAGGACTTTATGTTTGCGATGCTAGTATTTTACCATCGGAACGACCCTAGCCAACAAGATACATAGTTTCGCGCAGAGACATACGTGAACATTTAAGCAGCAGACGTTGAATCAGGGAAAATACGTGAACTCCTTTCTTCTCCTTGTTACATCTTTATCTTTCCAAATACTAAGTCATGATTGTATTCTTTTAGAGAATCCTGGACAGAATCAGGGAAAATAGGAGATCGGTCTGTTGCTTCAGCTTCTGAAGAAGAAGAAGAAAAATAGAAAGGTGCAGGCTCCTCTTCTGAGTCTTCATGTTTGTATTCTATTAGAGAAGTTTGGACAGAATCAGGGAAAATAGCGCGCGGAGATCGGTCTGTTGCTTCAGCTTCTGAAGAAGAAAAAGGTACATGCTCCTCTTCTGGGTCTTCTTGTGAATGATGATCTTTCTTCTTCCTCGATTTGTTCTTGTTCTTGTTCTTGATAAAATCTGCCTTGGAAAAGATTGCAGATCTTCTTGATGGTGAGAATTAATTGGTAGTGGTGATAAAGGAGAGAGAGAGATAGTGGGTGACGAAAAGACTAAAATACCCTTTGTGGATATGTGTATAACGTCATTTAGTGGGCCTTAAAAAAGGGAGGGACTAACAATACATAACGTATACCACTTAGGGACGAGTAGTGGTGCATTTTTTTTGGTCAAGGGACGAAACTTGTCGGTCAACGCATACCACAGGGACCAACGGTGTAATTTACCCTATTAGTAAATTTTGGGTAAATTTTTTTAATTTAAAAAAGAAACAGTTATATTTAGTGGTGGGGCCCAATGGTATAAACTCACCTGGGTAAGTTTGCCCAATTTTTTTCGCTGGGGAACAAGTCGCGCGCGGATTTGGCTAGGTGGGGTGGGGGCTGCGCGTGACTTTAGCCAAGTCGCGGGTGGGATATCTCCCACTCCCACCAGCCTAATGGCAATGGTCATTTTAAGATTTGTTAAAGATAGATAATTTATAAATAGATAATGATTCAAACATGAATGGTTGTAAAGTTTCTCCATTAAAGAAGACTAGTTTGAACATGAAAAGTATAAAAAGAGAAAAAGATTCATTATTAACTAAATGACCTTGACGGTGACGAAAAGTTAAGAAAGAGAAAGAATCATTTTGGAGTTATGCTGCCGGGATCTTTGGTTCCGGCGTCTGTCCGGCTGACTGCGACACCACCACAATAATTAAGGTGAGATGGGTACATAACCCACATCTACAAAAAAAAGATTGCGATGGTGTCAGGTAGTGGTAAGAGGGGATGCATGGTGGGGGCTCAAGCGATATGGGTAGCATCAGCAACGGTTAAAGTGGGGGTGGTTTGACAGTTTCGTTGTAGTTGAAGATGATTAGCATGATCTAGTTTTGAGGAAGAAGATAGGAGAAAAACATGAAAAAAAACAGTGGTTAAAAATAAAAATACGTACAACATGTATGATACAAAATAAATAATATTAAAAATTAGGAAAAGATAAAGAGTTAGCCAGAATTATTGTCAGTATCTAAATCACTCTAGATTAAAGAAGAATAAGAGAAAAACTCAGAGTGAAAAAAATGTATATAAATAAGAGACAATAAAAAAGAAAATTTTCAATCATTTAACACAAAAAAGTCGCATAAAAAGTAGTTTAAATATTAATTATAAAGTATAAGGAAAAAAATTATTCAAGAAAGTACAAGTCGCATAAAACGTACACTTACACATTCTTACACAACTTGTACTTGCATCATACACATTATACATAGGGACATTTTGTTAATTTTGGTAAAGTTGCATAGGTAACATAAGGTAGCTTAGTCGCATGGTCTAGTTTGAAAGTTTTAGGTAGCATGGGGCATTTAACAAATGGACAAAACACTTGGTCTATTTAAATAATTAGCCCAACATAATATATCCCATTAAAGCGAGTTAAGTTTGAAAAAAAAATGCTTAAACATTTGATCTAAACATCGCATTATTCGTGTATGACTCCTTTAATATTATTCACCGCAAGTGTATGCATTCTGCTATTGAGAAAATTGGTCATCGGTCGGGTCGAAACCTAGTTATGACTTTATATGAGAAATGGTCTTTATGCGGTTGAGTTCACTAGAAAATATTATATCAAAGTTTAAGATTGCTTAAACTTACGTGTAATTTTAAACTTGTAATTTGAGGTTTCGATTCTCTTGATGAAAAAATGGCTTATCATTTTGGTTTAACAAAATAGTAGCACCCAATGTAAACATTATAATTGGCAATAAAAACTAGCAAAGTAGAGAATTGAAAACAAGATTAAAAGAAGAATTGGTCCCGTGAATCCGTGATATCATCCTCCTTTTTTTTTTGACTAAATCCTCCTTTTAATTCATCAAGTAGAATCCCAACTAGTGTAGTTCTATGTTTTATTTCGACTTACATAATGGGCTTATAACTTATTTGGTTTTGGGTTTATATTCTCTGTCTTCAGTTTTTGGGGTTTTGGGCTTATATAAACTGAAAATTTAAAAAAGAAACCACAAAAGTAAACTTATAGAATATAATCTCAAAAGCAAATAAGTCGTAAGCAGTAAGTTATAAAACAAACACCCTTGTACTATAAAAGTGTTCGTTTCAACATACGTAATGGGTGTGTGAATTATTTTGTTTCAGGCTTATGTTTTGTATGCTTATTTTTGTGGATTCTTTGAAAAACATTTTGATTTATATAAATTTATTATAATATAATAAATTTATTATGTTATAATAATCTTACATAAGTTTTAAAATAAGCGACAAAAAGTAAACTTGTGAAACATAAGGCCAAATTAAATAAGCCATAAACAATTAGAGGTGAGTAAATTGATTTTTTTAAATTGTTTTGATTTTCGATTGGTTCGATTTGAGTCAACCAGTTACCAAAACGGTTTAGATTTGAACTAGTTTTCAATTAGAAAATGTTGAACCAACACATACCGGTTTGACACAGGTTCAAGAAACTGGTTTTTGGTATGCAAGATTTTTCTTGATCCAAATATGTCAGTAGGAAAAAGTTCTACATAGACCCTTTCTTTAGCATAAACTCAATCAACTAATCACAACCATCCATTTTTTTCATCTAACAACAAAAATATATTTTTTAAAAATTCAGTATCTCACAAACCGTTAACCGTTACGCAAAACGAAACATACCATCGTGACGAGAATTAAATCATCTTTCAAATGAGGGGCACATGTATATACTTTCGACAAACTTTTTTTTCGACTTTTTTTCTTAAGTCACGTCTAAGAGAATCATATATGATTCGTCACGAAACATATATGATTCGTCACGAAACATATATGATTTTCAGAAAATCATATATGATTCATATCACGAATCATATATGATTTTCTGAAAATCATATATGATTCGTGACGAATCATATATGATTCGTGACGAATCATATATGTTTCGTGACGAATCATATATGATTCTTTCAGACGTGACTTAAGAAAAAAAGTCGAAAAAAAGTTCGTCGAAAGTATATACGTGTGCCCCTCGATAGAAAGATGATTTAATTTTCGTTGTAATGGTGTATTTTTTGTCACTTGACGATTTACCGTTTGTGAGTTATTTAATTTTTAAGAAAAAAGTGGAAAGTTAATTTGAATGAATGTGATTGGTTGATATAGTTTATGCTAAAAAGAAGGTTTATGTTGATCTCAACTTTATGTCAGTAACGATTTTATGTGAATGTAAAGACTTTTATTTGGCAATAGCTATTTTATGCATATGTAAAGCTTTTATTTGGCAATAGCTACTTTATGCGTATAAAAAACCGACATCATCACAAACCTTAAGCCCATATAAAAAACCGACATTTCTCATCCTATATAAACAGAACCCATAAACAAAACCTTTTCATCCACGTACAAAACTTAAAACAGTCGACAAACATGCCTCCCAAGTTCGACCCAAGCCAAATCGTCGACGTCTACGTCCGCGTCACCGGGGGCGAAGTCGGCGCAGCCTCCTCCCTGGCCCCCAAAATCGGCCCACTCAGCCTCTCCCCTAAAAAAATAGGAGAAGACATCGCCAAAGCTACAGCCAAAGAATGGAAAGGCCTCAGAGTCACTGTCAAACTCACAGTCCAAAACCGTCAAGCCAAAATCTCTGTAGTCCCATCAGCAGCAGCTTTAGTCATCAAAGCGCTTAAAGAGCCTGAAAGAGATAGGAAGAAATTGAAGAATATAAAGCATGCAGGGAATATAAGCTTTGATGATGTTGTTGAGATTGCGAGGGTGATGGAAGTGAGGTCTATGGCGAAGGAGTTGCGAGGGACTGTGAAAGAGATTTTGGGGACTTGTGCGAGTGTTGGGTGTAAGGTTGATGGGATGGATCCGAAGGATTTGCAGAAGGGGATTGCTAATGGGGTTTATGAGATTATGGCATATTAGATTCTCTTTTTCTTTAAGGTTGTTTAATGGTTTTTAAGGTTGTTTTTATGTATGTTTTGAGGATTATAACTTATAAGTATGTTTTAGATAAATTTATGTTTGAAGTGTATGGTTTATGGGTTTCGTTTTGGTTCATTATGTCATAAACTTATATACGTCGAAAAGTTTTAAAATAAGCTACGAAGAGTGAGCTTTTGATACATAAGCCAAAGACAAACCAAATAAGGTATAAGCCGGTTATCCACGAAAGAAACACCCTCTTAGTTTGTTTATTCTTTTTTAGGGTTGTTTTATTTTCAGTTAATGAATGTTTTTGAAAAGTATAATGTTTGCAGTTAATGAATGTTGTTTTATTACTAGGGTTAATTGTTTATAACGATGAGGTCTCATGTTCAATTTCTTTCAAGTTGCAAATAACCTTGAAGTGGCCAAGGGAGGGATTTACCTGGTTTTAGTCGTGGGGGTGGTTTTAAATCTTGTGAATTAGTCGATCATGTGTTGGAAACCATAGTTAACAAAAAAAAACAATGTTTGTTCTTCTTGCATTGACTAGTGTTTAGGAATTAGGATTGTGCAATGCTAAATAGCATAGTGTTTACTGTTTAGGCTAATATTGAGTTAAGATAAGTATTGGTGGCTAATGCACACACTGTTATTGATTTCTTGTTGCTGCATTGTGTATATTTCGATTAGTTTTCTTGTAATCATAAGGGTAAATACATCTATATTTATTAGGCTCTCTAGTATATTTTGGTTTCTTATTTTGTTTTGTTTATATTATTTGTGAGCTTTGTATAGACGCATAGTTTGTTATAAATTGATGAAGTTAGGCGTTTTAGTTACTTCTGTTTCATCCGTTGAATCTGTGAATCATGTGTTTCAAGATGGTTGATAAACTCAGGTTGCGTTTTTAATATTGAGATCATGTTAATTAAGTTTTACAAGTTAAATGGGTGCTTAATATGTGTTTTAGGAGAATGCTGTTGCGTTTAGTAGGCTAGTGCTGAGTTAAATTTGAGGTGGATGTATATGTATATGGTCGGGTTTTCTACGGCTGCAAACTTATACCTCTTTGAACCTTGCGATCACCAATCTTTGTCTAACTGTTGGTGTTAGCTTGCGCCATTCTGTGTTTTGTACTTTTGCTGCCTTACTATAGGTATCTTAGTGTTGCATTTTTGATGATGCGTACGATAGATTCCATCTTTGTGTATTTGCTTCTTTGTTTAAAGATCTTGGATGTTTGGTCAAGTGTTTGTTCTTTGAGTTGCATTTGGCAATTGGCGCATTAGATTTCTTGTATTGTTCGTAAACAACTTGCACCAAGGAGACCGGGATTGTGCAATAGATATGAATCAACGCTCTGGTTCACTTGCTTGCTTGTGTATGCAATGTGATAGTTGGCCAAAGTTCACACCTATAGCTTCCAAATAAGTACAAAAAAGCCTGAAAGTCTAAAAGTACACTGAGAAACCACAAGTACCAATATTGTTTAGTTTGTCCCACATCGTTTGATGTTTAAACTAAATATAAGTATATAGTTACAAAAACACTTTTTGTTGTTAAGATGTGCATATATTAATGCATACAACCAATAATAATAAGTGTATGGATTGGTTTATAATCATCTTTTTAGTAAGTTGCTTATATAATTTATAATCATGTTTTTAGTGTAATACCTTTCTTTAAACTAATTTTAGTTTTTATAACTTTATAATTTTTGGCGTGTCATTCTTATTAACACAAAGATATATGTATGGGTTTATAATCTTTGCTCCCAATGACATTATTGGTAGATAAAGTCCAATCGAACTAACTTGGTGAGTGTTGTGAGCAAGTGCAATATCAAGAATTTTACATCACACGCAGTTTAGACGACACAAGTACCAGGGTAGCCATTTCCTCCTCAAATTCGTACTCTAATGAGTACATCCCGTGATCCAAGTTAAACCTCTCCTCAATTATCTTTCTAGCGTACGCAAGTGTATTGGAGGTCTGGGTGATGAATCGGGTCACCATTTCTTCATAAACTGCAAACATGATTAGATCATGATCCTCTTCCTCCGGATACAATACTCTCACTCTCACTATCACTCCGAGACCACTCACTGAGCTTTCGCTTCCTAGAAATCGGCCCCTGTCCTCCTGGAAAGCCAACAACATTGAATTCTGTGTGTTAATGCAGTAAAACAATATGAAGAAAAGATGTAAAAAAAAATTACTATTAACAACCTTTGTGAATAGCTTGTTTCTCCTTTTATTTAGGTAAAAGTGAATTGATATTTTCATTGAGAAGGTTAAAAGATGTAGACGTGCCAACATCCATCACACATAATTCATCACCAAGTTGTGCACCAGAAGCAAGCTTGAAATTTGGCAAATGCGTGTTTAGTGTTAACAGAAGGGTCTCCAACAGCAGTTGGGTACCCTCGACTTTTGTGCCATAAGAATTCAAACACATAATCAACATCATCTCCGGTGTGAATGCTCTTCAAGAATATCACAAAGCAGCTGCATTTAGTACTACGAGAGAGAGATGTCAAGATCCCATACACTGCAAGCTTAGTATTTCTGCAGAAGTGTGGCAGATGAGTTCTATGTGCCCTCCCAACAAGCCCCTCCCCCCATTTTAAAGGAAGCACATCACAAGCATTGGAGTAACTCTTGATGATAGATGATACTTGAGAAGCATCATCATCAGGAAGACGATAACCACACAGCTTAGGAACAAGTAACCCTACAGTGTCGTTGGCGGAAGTACATGAAGGTGGAACCCATGTGTTCCTGTGTTTGTGATTAAGAACCATATCCAAACTTGCGTAAGAGGCAAGTGATGCGATTCAAAAACGAACCCAAGCACCTTTGTTAGGTCATCTCTAGCAAGTTTGATAGCATCTAAGTTCTGTTTGATGACAACGTTACAGTCAACAGTAATAGCATAGTCAGTATATTTACACAAGAGAAGAGATGATGACGTTCAGCAAGGAGTCGATTTACTTAAACAACAAAACATCAAAATAGTTACCTCGTATGGGTAGTTCTGTACACTACACGTTCCCAGCCCAACATTCTGCAAATTAGATATTAATCCTTGCCTTATTCGCGGGTTTCGGCTCATTGGCTGATTTGGTCCCAAAATTTTTCAATGAATGCGGATTTGGTCCTATTTTGCTGACACCCGTTTCTTTTCCTCTCTAGTCTACACACGTCCGATAACACGACATTTGGTTTAGTGACCATGACACAACGATCATTTGATTTGAGTAAATTACATCATTACTATAGATATGCCTTTCCGGTTTGCTTTTTGTTTTGATTGTTCATCACTATACTTAATCAAGATATTGGAAAAGAAATTACTGCTAAAAACTATAAGGGCATGCCCGTCACCGTCAAACTAACGCTGCAAAACCGCCAATAGAAAGTCTGAAAGTCTAAAAGTACACTGATAAACCATATAGATCTTGTTTGCATGAAGTAACATATGATGTGTGGGTAACTTATTTGTTTTTGTTTGTTCCACATCGGTGGATGTTTAAAATAAATATGAGTATATAAACACAATAACATTTTATCTTGTTAATTTGGTTGTTAATACGTACATATAAACAATGTTATATGTATGGATTTATGATCACGTTTTTAGTAATGATTTTCTTTCAACTAATTTTAAATGCTAATGACACGATTGATTATTGCCTTATGTTGTGTGTCATTGCTCAACAGTTTGTCGTTTCCTTTTTCTGTCTATATTATGATTGGCATCTTGAGCTCCCAGCAATGCGACTCTATCCTCTAATATTAGCTACTATAAGTCCTCAGAGTCACGATTTGTTTGTGATTGTTGCTGAGAGCCTCTTTGATAACCTCTAATTGACACTATAAAATAGTTCCGTTGTTGGGATGCTTAATTGACACTATAAAATAGTTCCGTTGTTGGGATGCTTTGACCCACACTTGTCATAAGTTTCCTTTCCCTTGGTGTGGGCATATTAATAAGTGTGAAAACACTTATCCTTTTTTTTATATTATATCATACGAGAACAGTATCCAAAAGAAAATCAAAAACTGGGAATTAAAAACAAGATGATATTTAAATCGAAACTGAAACTTTCATTAATTAAATAAAAACTTACAATACTTGAAATTGAGATTACAAAAACCCTATTTAATCTATTTTCTAAAAATTAAAAATAAAGAAAAGCATAATTCATTACATGAAGAGAGGGGTTTTATAATGATCCCTCGATCCTTCTAGGCTTTCTTGGAGGCTACGGTGAGAAATCACAGCCATTGATTCTTCTCTTCTTCTCTCTTGCTTGATCAAACGGTGGAGAATAATGGATGTAACCTCGGATTGCCCTCGTGGCTCTTTGTGTTTCTTCTTTGCTGATGTGGAGATCTCTGATTGGTGGATATGGGAGTATGATGTGTTAGACCCAATCAATTGATGCCACGTCCTATTGCTCCTCCACTCCCTCTTCCGAAATCATTGGGGAATTAATTCCCTATCGTGTGCAAGGCACGTGGGATTAAAACCCCTCTTGTTAATTGGCTTTTTACTGGATTAGGGTTTAGGTGAATAGTGGATTTTACTGGTTTTGGGTGAAAGGTGAAATTGGGGAAGATGGGTGAGAGAGAAGAAAACACTTTGTTTTTATCGAAGGTTAATAATAATGTGAGAGAGAGAGAGACGAAAATGTGAGGTGAGGGGTTTTTTGAGAGAAAAGAGGTAAAAAAGTTATTTATTTAAAGTGTCGGTGGGTGATTTTGGGTAAATGGGGTACACGTGTATGGGGTGATGTGGGATTAGATTGATTGGGTTTATGTGTGTCGGTGGGTTTGACTTGACCATATTTATTTTTCCATCCGTTCCTTTTTTCTCTTTTTGTGAATTTTGTTTCCCATTTTGGGCTTGAGCATTTTACTTCAACCGTCCCAAATAACTTTCCAAAATCAATTGGGCTTTTGGCCCAAATGTCCATTCCGTCTCAAGTATAGCTATTATGGGCTTATATTGGGCTCTTAGATCAAAAGTAAGTAGTACTTTCTCCATAAATGGGCTTTTAGGCCCATTTCCCAAATGTGGGCCCCACTTGGCTCAAACTTGATAAATCCGCGAATAAAACGACTTGACTTTTGGCTCCTCGATCTTTTCATCAATCTCGTGTCGGTTTTCATTGGTTTCCGTGATTGTTGCACACTTTTGGACTTTTGATCTTTGTCTTCGTCTCTATCTTGACTTTTCTTTGACAATTGACCGTGAAATCCCGTGTTTTATCTTCTTTTGATCATTTGTACCTATTTATCACACAAAACACAAAACCACGCGTAATTCCGACATTTATGATAATAAACACATGATTTGGTCTTGTTTTTCCATGATTTTAGTGGCAAAAGGATAAGTGTTTTCACACTTATTAAATCCCCTACACTTGACCATTGCAATGACCCCATGCAATGCATAGTTTAAAAGCATAAGTTACATTTTTCTCATAATCAATCCATTTCGGCCTTTATTAATTATTACTACTACGGAAAAATAAAAACTTAAAAGTAAACAAAAATTAAAATGATAACTTGAAAATTATTGATGGAAGAAACTCGTTAAGAAGTCTAAGACTTGGGTTAGGGCTTTGGTGTCATGAATATTAATCATCCTCAAGTTTCACGTTCCCCATACCAAGCTTAAAAACGAGATCATTGTTAATATAAGTTAGCACAACTAACACTTACTCATGCGGTTTAATTATTCACTTAGACCCCCTTATTCCTACGGTGTATCTCTTATATTTTATTTTTGTCTTGAATGATCACGAGGATGCATTTTTGACTTATTTCGATAATTTATTAGGCCGAAAATAAAGTAGGACGATTTAATCAATATTTAGCTAAAGGACAAAATCTTTTAAAACGGCTTCTCGAGACCTCATAAAGTTCATATCTTGGCATAACTCGTATCAAGATTTGAAGTTTCAAATTGGCGCCGCTGCCGGTTCGCTCGTACGATTGACGATTTTTCGTGAAGACGTTTGGATTTTGGGATCCGTTCTTCTTGAACGTTACGTTTCTTGCAACAAAATCAAAAACACAAAAAAAAAAAAAAATCAAAAACATAAAATTACAAAAAAATTAAAAAACCACAAAGCAATTTCTTTCCTAAGAATTGCAACAAAAAAAATTAAAAAGCAAAAACGTAATACGTTTTCCTAAACATATTACACCAAAAATATTACGTATTATTGTTATTTTTCTTATTCGATTTCTTTCGTTTTTCTTGTGAATATATATTTTTCTTAAAAAATACAAAAAGATTTTTCATTTTACTATACTATATTACGTAGCACAATAAATTACCTACTTATCAAATAAGGCCTTAGTTGGGATTTCATCACCTAACTATTGTATTCGAATCCATAACAAGAAAAAAAGGGCAAAATAGATAAATACTAGTAAGACGTTTGAACTCGATATATACAAACTATAAGGTGGGTATAAGGCGACGCGCTATAAAAGGCCGTCTAAGGAAAAAGGTTTTTAAGTGCTTTGTGCCACCTCGTTTCCCCGCTTGCTTGTGCGTATATTGAGAGGGACGACCGATTATTGGTTTGCCAACTCAAGTAGTATTTTACGTATATATTTTTTGTAGCTTTTTCTTATTGCTCCTCGAGAGGGAAAATCCTTTTCCTCTCAAAGTCGACCGAGGTCACCTACCTCATTCCAAAGTTTTAATTGTATGCGCACTCGCGCGCGTACATACATACCGAGTGGTGTACCAAATACTTCTAATTCTTCCAAAAAGAAGAAGAAGAAAAACAAAAAGACCGTCATTCAAGCCGATCCCGAGAATCGAGCTTTCGACATAACGATGGCAACGGATAATCGACCAATGATTGAGATTCTTCAATCTCACGTTGAAGGAAACGATGATGCGATTGTGGTGCCGACCATTGGAGCTAATTATTTTGAACTTAAACCGGATTTTATTCGAATGGTTTCCGCTACACCATTTTTAGGTCGTACTAATGATGACCCACACGCTCATATCAAACGTTTCATCCAATTAGCTAATACCGTCAAATACAATGGGGTGCCCCAAGAGGCCGTTCGCCTACAACTTTTTCCTTTTTCCCTCGAGGGACAAGCCCGGATTTGGCTTGATAAGGAACCACCCCAAAGTATTACCACATGGATCGACTTAGAGACCAAGTTCATTAACTACTTTTTCCCACCATCACGGACCACTTCCTTAAGGAATGAAATAATCAACTTTGAGCAACAATATGGGGAAACTTTTAGTGAGTCTTGGGATCGATTTAAAGAGCTTTTAAGGAAATGTCCACAACACGGTTTCACTAAAGTGCATCAAATAAATACGTTTTACAATGGTTTGACTCTAAATGACCAAGACTCACTTAATAGTGCCGCGGGGGGCAATATTCTTGTGAAAACCATGAACGAGGCTTGGGCCATTATTGAGAACAAGGCTAAAGTGCAAACCAAGAGTGTTAGGGCCACTATGGCAAGTGCTAGTTCTAGTGAGAGTGACAAGAAAATCGATCGACTTACTTCGCTTGTTGAAACACTCGCTCTAAAAACCGACGCCCTCACTACACATGTGCATGCCGTGAAAGAAAAAAGTGAAACATGTGAAACGTGTGGTGGACCACATTCATATTTCAATTGTGACAAGGTTTACAACGATCAACAACAAGTTTGTGCTTTTAATGCTAATGAGAGGGTTCAATTTAAACCTAATGTTGATGTTAACCATTTGTCTTATAAAAGTAATAATTATTTGGCTCCCTCGGGTTTTGTAGCACCTCAAAGACCACCCCCACCTGCCCAAAATACCCAATACCAAAATAGGAACCAAGGTCCTCAAATGGGTAATTTTCAAGGGAATGCTAATCAAGGGAATTTTAATGGTCAAAATCAAGGGTTTCAAAATAATAATCAAGGTTTTTATAATAACAACGGTTTTCAATCTCAAAATCAAGGATTTCCTAATCAAGGGTTTAATCAAATGAACATGCAAAACCCTCAAATGGACTTGGTTCTACAAAAATTGACCGAACATGAGAAAATCATGCAAACCATGCAAGCATCTACTAGACAAATGCAAGAGTCCAATGATAAGAGATTTTTGACTATGTTGCAAACCCTTAGACCCCAAGGTGCCTTACCATCCAATACCGAGATTAACCCTCGTGCGAATGTGAGTGCTATCAATACTCGAAGTGGAGCCAATTTAGTGGGACCTTCCATCTCTTCGCCCATAAAGGAGAGACAAGGCCCGGAGGTCATAATGAGTAATCCTACTCCCCCTCCGGTGATTCCTCCCACTACCACTCCAAGTTCTAGTCCTCCATTGCCGAAAGAGCCTATTCCTACGGTTGTTCAAGAAGCGAGTCCTTCTCCTTCTCAACCTAAGCCTAATATTCCTTATCCATCTAGGTTAGGCAAGACTAAAGTGCTCAACAAAGATGACATTCATGTCTCTAACTTTTTGAAAATGATCTCCAACGTGAATGTTAACGTTAGCCTTATTGAAGCACTTGCTCAAATGCCAAAATTTGTCAAAATGTTCAAGGACTTGCTCAATAAGAAGGAAAAGATGGTTGAGCTCGTTAACACCCGTTTAAATGAGAATTGTTCCGCGATTCTTCTCAAAGAGCTTCCCGAAAAGCTAGGAGATCCCGGACGATTCGTGTTACCTTGCTCGTTTCCTCAAATCAATGAGTGTATGGCTTTAGCGGATCTCGGCGCTAGCATCAATCTTATGCCACTCTCGGTTTGGAAACAACTTTCATTACCCGACCTTGTACCGACTCGTATGACTTTAGAATTAGCTAATCGAACTCTCGCATACCCCGTTGGTATTGCCGAAGACGTTTTTGTTAGAGTCGGTACATTCACTTTTCCCGTTGACTTTGTCGTCGTCGACTATGAGATGGATCCTCGTATTCCGTTAATACTTGGTCGACCATTCTTACGATCCGGTAGAGCCTTAGTTGACGTAGCCGAAGGGGAATTAATTCTTAGGGTCGGGAATGATCAACAAATTTTTAAAATGGGGAAAATGGTTAATAAACAAATGAAAAAGAATCGGTCAATATGATTGATGTGCTTAATTTTGATAATGAAGAAAGTTTTATCAATCCTTTTGAAGCTAAAAAGTTTAATATCAATGATTTTGTGGTATACTCAAATCCACTTTTTGACACTTCAAATGATAATCCACTTTTTGAAGAAAATGGGGAAACTAATTTTAGTGATGTCTCGTCCCTAAGTGATCATTCCATTTCGGATTTTGAGGATGCCAATAGTGAGGACACTTCTTCAAATGCTCACTTTCCTTTCGATCTTAGGGAGACACCTTTAGAACCTCCAATTTTTACTCCCATTTATGACACCGATAGTGATGACACTTTTTCAAGTGATCACACTATTTTCGGCTTAGACGACTCGTCTTTTGACCCACCCACTTTCGACCCACCCATTTATGATTCACCAATCTTCGATAACTACGATGATGACACTTCTTTAAGTGATCTCATTTCCTTGGGTTTTGACGAGACACCTAGTGAGCTTAATGATCCTATTCTCTCTTTGAGTGATTCTCCCATTCTTGAGTCTTCCTTTGACTCTTATATTCCTAATTTGAGGGACATGACTTTTGAGGAGGATCCTCCACCTTTAGAGGTCGCCCCTATTTTAGAGGATATTCCATTTGAGGAGGATTTAGATAACTTTCTAAACTCCTATTTTCCTCACGAGGATGAGTTTTCCAATGACTCCGATGATACTTATGTTCTCACATCGAGTTTGGAAGAGGACGACTTCCCCATTTCGGATCACAATGACATTTTGAGCTTAAATGTCAACACCTCTTGCTATTTTCCCGTTAAGGAATCGGTGTTTGATCCCGGCATAGAGATTTTTGTGCTATCATCTCCAAATCACCTTATCTTTGCTTTGAAGAGATTTTTGCCTAAGGATACCCCACTTTTCTATGACTTGCGTACCACCTCGGGGTTTATTTCCTTTTGTGATGGAAATTATGTGTTTGACCCGGGTGGATTTTCATGGGGTATGCCTTGTATGACTTTGTTTCACCTTTATCATGGAGAGATTTTCCTCCCCTGGAAATCTCGGTTGTTCCATGATTTTCCCATTTATATAATGACATTCGGGAAATCGAGTCGAGCTAGAGACTCGTGATAAATAAATCAAGCATCGTTTAACTAGGTTAGATTTTTACCCTTTTGCACCCATTTTCACCAATAAGTGTAGGGGGAGCCGTGTAGGTTGTTTGTTTGTGTGTGGTGATTGTGTGTAGGTACATGTGCTTTGATGATCCACTTTTGGTACTTTTGACGTGACCCGTGTTCCCGTGTTACCCATGTACCCGGTTCCTTCGATAAGTTTTTGCTATTGTGATTCTATAATAAAACGAATAAATGTAATCACTTTAGTTGTCCTTTCCTTAGCTCGATTTAAACAACGTACTCAATGTCCTAAGTGTAGGGGAGTTTATTCTCCCACATACTTAAACATTGAGGACAATGTTTATATTAAGTGTAGGGGGGATTTCTATCGAAATTTTAGTGGCCTTTTCCATGAATTTGACCCCATTTCACCGGAAAATTTTAAAAATTTTCAACGTTTTTCAAATTTTTGATCTATTTTGGCCTTGTAGTATTTTTATTTATTTTCTTTCCTTTTATTATCGCATCATAATAATTTCCATTCCAAGAATAAAGTCAAAAATAAACAACTAAATAAAATGGTTTTAATAAGTTTAGATATCTTTGATATATTAGGCCCGTCGTGAATATTTTGACTCAACCCGAGTTTACTTATCCTAGTTTACTCTAGCTAGTATCCTTAACCATATGGACCTTAATTGGTTTATTAGGCTAAGCATCCACGAGTCTCATTCCTTGAGATTTTAAATTGTGGAGAACGAGAGATGATAAAGTTAATTATAAGTTCGGTATTCTTTCATTAACTTATGTGAGTTAGTTATGAACTTTTTCTCCCATCACTTGTTAATAAATATATTTGCAATAAATAAAGTTGTACGATTTAAAAGGTTACTTAGCTTCTAGCACAAGATCGTTTAAAAGTTGCTCGGTATTAATTAGAGTTCATAGCCAAGGCATAACTTATTGAAACGGGACGCGAAGATTGGCTTATCCAAAAAGGCCCTAACAAGGCATGAGGATACCCGAGTCCAAAAAGGCCCTAACAAGGCATGAGGATTCACTTTTTGCTAAAGATCCTAAGATGATGTGAAGATCATTAATCCAAATCAATATGAAGGATCAAGACACGACGAGAAGCAATTACTCCCCTAAAGATCATGGAGAAGTCTATCCAAAAAGACCCTAACAAGGTATGAGGATAAATAGATCCAAATCCGAAAAGGAGGCGGATCGTTGTATATCAAAGTCCTAAATAAAGAAGAGGATAAATGAAGAAGTCGTGGTCAACGTGTGAAGCATATTTCACTCCTTATGAAGATGTATACCAAAATGAAGAGAAGACCATAATTTCAAGATCGTCTCTCAAAGATTTGAAGTTTGAAGTACAAGCCAAATATCGGTCCGAGAAAGGTCTCAAATCGTGATACGAGTTATGCCAAGATATGAACTTTATGAGGTCTCGAGAAGCCGTTTTAAAAGATTTTGTCCTTTAGCTAAATATTGATTAAATCGTCCTACTTTATTTTCGGCCTAATAAATTATCGAAATAAGTCAAAAATGCATCCTCGTGATCATTCAAGACAAAAATAAAATATAAGAGATACACCGTAGGAATAAGGGGGTCTAAGTGAATAATTAAACCGCATGAGTAAGTGTTAGTTGTGCTAACTTATATTAACAATGATCTCGTTTTTAAGCTTGGTATGGGGAACGTGAAACTTGAGGATGATTAATATTCATGACACCAAAGCCCTAACCCAAGTCTTAGACTTCTTAACGAGTTTCTTCCATCAATAATTTTCAAGTTATCATTTTAATTTTTGTTTACTTTTAAGTTTTTATCTTTCCGTAGTAGTAATAATTAATAAAGGCCGAAATGGATTGATTATGAGAAAAATGTAACTTATGCTTTTAAACTATGCATTGCATGGGGTCATTGCAATGGTCAAGTGTAGGGGATTTAATAAGTGTGAAAACACTTATCCTTTTGCCACTAAAATCATGGAAAAACAAGACCAAATCATGTGTTTATTATCATAAATGTCGGAATTACGCGTGGTTTTGTGTTTTGTGTGATAAATAGGTACAAATGATCAAAAGAAGATAAAACACGGGATTTCACGGTCAATTGTCAAAGAAAAGTCAAGATAGAGACGAAGACAAAGATCAAAAGTCCAAAAGTGTGCAACAATCACGGAAACCAATGAAAACCGACACGAGATTGATGAAAAGATCGAGGAGCCAAAAGTCAAGTCGTTTTATTCGCGGATTTATCAAGTTTGAGCCAAGTGGGGCCCACATTTGGGAAATGGGCCTAAAAGCCCATTTATGGAGAAAGTACTACTTACTTTTGATCTAAGAGCCCAATATAAGCCCATAATAGCTATACTTGAGACGGAATGGACATTTGGGCCAAAAGCCCAACTGATTTTGGAAAGTTATTTGGGACGGTTGAAGTAAAATGCTCAAGCCCAAAATGGGAAACAAAATTCACAAAAAGAGAAAAAAGGAACGGATGGAAAAATAAATATGGTCAAGTCAAACCCACCGACACACATAAACCCAATCAATCTAATCCCACATCACCCCATACACGTGTACCCCATTTACCCAAAATCACCCACCGACACTTTAAATAAATAACTTTTTTACCTCTTTTCTCTCAAAAAACCCCTCACCTCACATTTTCGTCTCTCTCTCTCACATTATTATTAACCTTCGATAAAAACAAAGTGTTTTCTTCTCTCTCACCCATCTTCCCCAATTTCACCTTTCACCCAAAACCAGTAAAATCCACTATTCACCTAAACCCTAATCCAGTAAAAAGCCAATTAACAAGAGGGGTTTTAATCCCACGTGCCTTGCACACGATAGGGAATTAATTCCCCAATGATTTCGGAAGAGGGAGTGGAGGAGCAATAGGACGTGGCATCAATTGATTGGGTCTAACACATCATACTCCCATATCCACCAATCAGAGATCTCCACATCAGCAAAGAAGAAACACAAAGAGCCACGAGGGCAATCCGAGGTTACATCCATTATTCTCCACCGTTTGATCAAGCAAGAGAGAAGAAGAGAAGAATCAATGGCTGTGATTTCTCACCGTAGCCTCCAAGAAAGCCTAGAAGGATCGAGGGATCATTATAAAACCCCTCTCTTCATGTAATGAATTATGCTTTTCTTTATTTTTAATTTTTAGAAAATAGATTAAATAGGGTTTTTGTAATCTCAATTTCAAGTATTGTAAGTTTTTATTTAATTAATGAAAGTTTCAGTTTCGATTTAAATATCATCTTGTTTTTAATTCCCAGTTTTTGATTTTCTTTTGGATACTGTTCTCGTATGATATAATATAAAAAAAAAATAATAAAAAAAAAAAAAATAATAAAGAGAAGTAAAATTAAATCTCCCTACTGGAGGTTTATAAAAAAAGAGAGATTCGGTTCACTTGATTGGTTCGTGGTTCGACTCTGTTTGGGGAATCGGTTGCTTCAAAGTTTTATTAGTTTCGGTTAAGGGTTTCGAAGAAGTTGATATTGTTGACGAGTATTGGCGGTGTTAGTTTCGGTTTGAGCTCGCTCAGCGCGACGCTACGTCCCAACGGGTGTCGTCAATCGGTTTGATCTTCTTTCTAATTTTATTGTTTATAATGTTATTTCGGTTTGTGCTTTAATCTGTTGAGCTATTGTCTGTATCTGCATAAGTTGTTAGGTTGTTTGGATTTGCTTTCCTGTGTTATTGTTTAGTAATGAAATCAGTTTGTAGGTTTGTTTAGTTCGATTGTTTAGTTCGATTGATTCGATTGTTTGAGGTTTGTTTAGTCGATAGTTTGGATCTGCTTGTTAGTTTTTTTTAGATATCAATTTATTATTAGATCTCATAGCTTATTTGCCTTGCTTATTTGGGTTGCCAGCTTTTCGTTTACTGCTATCAGTTATCAGTTTTTGAGTAACTAGTTTATTTGAATTTCTGCTTATGTTCGCTTGCTTATCAGCTTAACTAGTTTCGAGAAGGTGTTTGAGTTGTTAGCTTATTTTGCTTTACTGGTTTGCTTATCATTTGTTGGCTGTGTTATTTTGCTTATCACCTCAGACCCAATTGGTCTGAGGTTGTTATTCCTGTCCAGATTCAAATTCCAAAAAGTAAGTTTAAAAAAAATAAATTAGCACAATTCGTCCACACCGGGTTTCGACCCTGTGACCTCTCGTTTAAATACCACGCGCCTTAACCAACTGAGCTGGGAAGCTTTTTGTTAAGTAATTTGCAATTGGTTCTTCATATAGGGTATTTCATTAGTGGCAGCTTCTAATTAGTTTAATATTAGTTTAATTTGATTTTAATTAATAGTAATTAAATAGTATTCTTTAATTTTCAGATTTCAAAAAAAATAAATAAAAAGTAAAAAATATATTTTATTTAATTTGTTTTTCAAATTAGTTTTTTTTTATTAGTTCAAAATTAATATAGGTTTTATTTTTAAATAGATTTAAAATAGATTATTTTTTAAAATAGATTTTAATTAATAGTTTTTTTTTTTTTTTTAGTCACATTAGAATTAGTTTTATTTAAAAAGTTTTTAAGTTTTCTTTAGTATAAATTTATTTTCAAATTACTAGTAGTTAATTAAACTTAGTTTTCATTTAAATTAGTTTTAAATTAGTTTAAAAAAAATATTCAAAAAGAGATTGTACCAAAAACGAATTTAGTTGAAACGTAAAATACGGAAATCAAATTCGAGTCGAATCGAGGAAAACGAACTTTAATTTAAAGGACTAAAAATCCGAGTTTCACATATCTTTCGGTCTATATATTATGATTGGCATATTGAGCATCCAGCGATGCGAATCTATCCTCTAATAGTAGCTACTGTAAGTCCTTAGTTAGAGTCACGATTTGTTTGTGATTGTTGCTGAGAGTCTTTTTGATAACTTCTAATTGACACTATAAAATAGTTCCGTTGTTGAGCAAAAAGGTTTTCTGTATGTTAGGATTTGGTGCCATTTCAAAAATGTTTTGGTCGGTTTCTTGGAAGTGATTGGTACCAACGCGTCAATGTACACAAATTATTGGTTTGACTTCCTTCCCGCGCTTACTGATTAGTGGTGCTGCGTTCTGCATCCTGTTTAGTTCAGGACTATTTTTTGTAGATTTTTTCTTGATGCAGATTTATGGGACATTTGGTTGATTTTTTATCATCAAGACTACCTGTTACCTCAGAGCTGGTATTATCGTAATCTTGAACACCTGGGCAGTGTGATTCTGTTCGTATCTTCAGCACTTGAGCAGTTTGATCATATGTTTTTAACTTCACTCATCCGAATGGCTTGATTTCTTTGCCTATCATGTCTTGCTATATACTCTGCAACAAATTGTACCTCTGGGTACTGTGATAAGAACTAGGATCTGACTATGAGTCAATGATTTTTAGTCAATTTCACTTGAGTTGAAACATGTCTTCATTATGGTTGGCGACAAAACTCATTTGATATTAGGCATATTTATGTATAAAACATGAGTAATTAAATAACTAAAAAAGTTCAATTACAGTCTATGCGGGGACTTTGGTGTGCAATCATCGTCCGTGACATGAGCCTTGTTGAGACTTCGAAAGCGCAACCATAGTTTGATCCAGCACAAACCGTTGAGGTGTACATTCGTGTCACCGGTGGTGATCAAGCAGTTGACGCATCCCTACTCGCGCCAAATATCACAAAATTCGTGTCACTGGAAAAAATCAATCAAGATATTGCAAAAGAAATTACTGCTAAAAACTATACGGGCATATCTGTCACAGTCAAACTAATGCTGCAAAACCGCAAAGTGAAAGTCTCCGTTGTTCCACCTGGAGCCGCGTTGGTGACCAAAGCTTTAAAGGAATTAGAACTTGATGGACAAAAAGTGAATAATATTTCACTAGATGCTGTCTTGGAGATAGCAAAGGTCGTGCAAACTAGGACAGTGACGAAAGACTATAAACAGGTGGTTAAGATGCAATTTGCTTGGTTGTGCTGCTGATCGAAAGAATCCAATATATTGGATGTTGAACAATTAATTTTTTGGATAAATAAATATATTATTACATGTTTACGGAGTTTGATTAATCTGATCTTGGTGGTGATATATTGACGTGTTCTAGAATGATCGAATATTCTTATTACATAAAACTAATTGTTTGTAAAAGTTTGTTTTATGATTCAGGTGGCGTGCACATTCACTGATAAATTTGGTACACAAACACAAGATTTGTTAGCTAAGTTTGGATCGATGCACGCTTTCAATTATTGTTTTCAGTCATGTTATCTTGCTTATGAAACATTATGTTTAGTACAAGTTCTTGTTTCCTTAAAACTATTTTGGTGATGTAGAAAGTTGTGATGTATGTGCACATAACTTTTGCACTCGCTTTCTAATTTAAGTGATATTTGTTTGATTATTTTTCGGTATATTGTAGTTTTCATATTATTATCTAACCAGGTTCCTTGTTTATTTTCCAATGTGTGTTATTTGTCTGCGCAGTTGTATTTCATAAACCATCTTGGGCCTATATCATGACCGGCTTCTTGAATACATGAGCAATGCGTTTCTGCATCTTAATATTAGCTATCAAAGGTCTTGAAATATTGCTGGATTTGTTTGTGCTTGTTTAATCGTTGTAGACAATCTGTCTCTATAATGTGATTGATGTCAATGAATTGCCATTTCTGAATTGGTCCACTGATGTCGGGTGCATACATTGGCACAGGTTTCCTTTCCGGGGGATGTTTGGTTAAGTGTTTATTCTTTGAATTGCATTTGGCAATTGGTGCATTAAAGTTCTTATATGGCTCATAAACAACTTGCAATAAGGAGACCAGGATTGTCAAATATAGATGAATCAACGCTTGCTTGCTTGTGTATGCAATGTGATAGTTGGCCAACTTTGACACCTCTAGCTTCCGAATAAACAACCACAAGAAAGCCTGAAAGTCTAAAGTTCATTTAAAACATACAGGTAACAATCTTGTTTAGTTTGTCCCACATGGCTAGATGTTTAAAATAAATGTGAGTATATAATTACAATAACATTTGTTTTGTTAATGTTTTCAAGATCCCATTCATACAATAAATAAATGTATGGATTGGTTCATGATCACATTTTTAGTAAAGTTGGGAATATAATTAACCTAAGTTTATATTTTCTGTATTTTACTCAATAATAAAGGATGATTGCTAATAGTTTTTAGTGTAATATCCAAATGAGGTGTTTCTTTCAACTAATTTTAGTGTTTATAACTTTATATTTTCTGGAGTGTCACTCTTATTAACACATACAATTAATAATATATGTACGGATTTATGATCATGTTTTTTCTTTGCTGCTAATGATTATTGCCTTATGATGTGTGTAATTTGTCATTGCTCCACCGTTTGTCGTTTCCTTTTCAGTCTATATTATGATTGACATCTTGAGCACCTAGCGATGCGACTCTCTCCTCTAATAGTAGCTACTGTAAGTCCTTAGTTAAGAGACACGATTTGTTTGTGATTTTTGCAGAGAGAGTCTCTTTTTGGTGAGCCCAATATGTTGAGTGGTACATGTACATCATGGCATTTAGTTTGACAATATACAATTATGAAGAGATAGATAGGTTTAACAACATTTTGAACAAAAGGAAAGCAACATTTATCATTGACATATGGGTGATAATGTTTATAAGTAGGGGTGGCAATTCGTGTCGGGTTCGGGTTAGCGGGTTCGGGTTATCAGGTTGGCGGGTCAGAAAATCCCAACCCAAACCTAACCCATTTAAATAATCGGGTCAGTTATGTCAACTCTAACCCGTTTACACATAACCCGAACCTAACCCATTTAACCCATATATATATTTGGGTTGACGTGAAATATGTTACATAGGTTGAATAGGTTAAACGGGTTTATATATTGATCTATTTAACAAGTTTTATATATAAAAGTAGGCACATTAGATGTGTTAAACATATTAAATGTTTTTATGTTTGGTATGTTTAACCTTGTAAACACGTATGATAAAATTTTAATCATTTTTAATATAAGGAAAAAAATCTTAAACGGGATGTCGGGTCGACCTGCTTAATTTTTTCCAACCCAAACTTAACCTGTTTAATAAATGGGTCAGATAGGCCGACCCAAACCTAACCTAAGATTCAATATATTCAACCCGAACCTGTTAATTTTTGTGTCGGTGTCGGGTCTGAAATTGCCACCCCTATTTATAAGTACAACTAGTAATAAATTTCTAAGCCACAATAAAATAAAAATAACAATAAACATTCATGTATCTAAAAATTAATATCCTCCAATGACGACTTTAACGTCCTTATTCATTATAACTTTATCACTATATATGAAAAATGGTATTTCTGAGGTTGAGTTCACTAAAAATAATTTATCTAAGTTTAAAATTGCTTAAACTTACGTGTGATTTTAAGGTTGTTTGAAACTCGTAATTTGAGGTTTGATCCAAATATGGTCAGTAACGATTTTTTATGTGCATGTAAAGCCTTTTATTTCGCAATAGCTATTTTGTGCGTACATCACAAAACTTAAGCCCATATAAAAACAAAACCGACTTTCTCATCCTATATAAACAACCCCTTAACAAAACCTTTCATCTCCCACACAAAACTCAACAGTCGACATGCCACCCAAGTTCGACCCAAGCCAAATCGTCGACGTCTATGTCCGCGTCACCGGGGCCGAAGTCGGCGCAGCCTCCTCCCTGGCCCCCAAAATCGGCCCACTCGGCCTCTCCCCTAAAAAAAATAGGAGAAGACATTGCCAAAGAAACTGTTAGCTGTCAATGACTATTACGTAGCTGTTGTGATTGCATTAGTTGTAATTCCTTATTTAGATTGTGTAGTAATGGTGATAGCTGTAGATTGATAAGCATTGGGCTCAAACCAAATATATGCATTGTATATATACACCTTGGTTTAACATGGAATACACGAATCATTCAATCCTCCTACATGGTATCTGTTGACAAAGTAGATCCACAATAAAACCCTAAAAAAAAAAAAAAAAAAAACTTTCGCTGCTTAAATCTTTGTTTGTTTTGGTGATTGTGGGTTGTGACCTTTGCACAAACATTCCACTAAATAGACAACCGTGTGGATTTGTGACCTTTGCACAAATCACCAACACAAAAGATGAAACAAAAGAGTTTAGTTATTGTAAAAATTGAGCGATAGATTGAAAACTTTAGAACAGATAGATCGAAGAAGCAGACCAAAACACAAACAATAAAACAAAACAAATAAACGTTTTTTTTTTCATATAGCAAGACCCCACTAATAATCATAGATATTCAACCTATGCATCTTTTGGCGTCACTTAGATCACCTTTTAATTGGATCCGACAAGAAACAAAAGAAAAAAAAAGGATTGGGCATTGTTTGATAGAAAAGTGACGGCAGTGGAATATTAATTTAGGGTTAAGTTTTTGATTTTTTTTATGTTGATAAAAGTGACTGGAAGAGAGGTGATGGAACAGCGGAAGTATTTTAGGGTTTTAAGACCGGGGTATGGCCTGATACCATGTAGGAGGATTGAATGATTCGTGTATTCCATGTTAAACCAAGGTGTATATATACAATGCATATATTGGGTTTGAGCCCAATGCTTATCAATCTACAGCTATCACCATTACTACACAATCTAAATAAGGAATTACAACTAATGCAATCACAAAAGCTACGTAATAGTCATTGACAGCTAACAGAAACTGCCAAAGAATGGAAAGGCCTCAGAGTCACAGTGAAACTAACTGTCCAAAACCGTCAAGCCAAAATCTCTGTAGTCCCATCAGCAGCAGCTTTAGTCATGAAAGCGCTTAAAGAGCCGGAAAGAGATAGGAAAAAAGTGAAGAATATAAAGCATGCAGGGAATATAAGCTTGGATGATGTTGTTGAGATTGCAAGGGTGATGGAAGTGAGGTCTATGGCGAAAGAGTTGCGAGGGACTGTGAAGCAGATTTTGGGGACTTGTGCGAGTGTTGGGTGTAAGGTTGATGGGATGGATCTGAAGGATTTGCAGCAGGGGATTGTTAATGGGGTTTATGAGATTATGGCATATTAGATTCTGTTTTTCTTTAAGGTTGTTTAATGTTTTTTAAGGTTGTTTAGTTTTTGTTTTGATTAATGGATTTAATTGTTTAGCTTATAAATGATTTTCTGCATTGACTAGTGTTTAGGATTGTGCAATGCTAATAGCACATGGTGTGGTTCGAGCCATCGTGCTCATGCCGTGAGAAAAGTGAGTGGCATGTGAGCTTTTTCCTTAACACCAGAATTCATCACGAAAAAATTACTCTGCAGCGTTTATATACATGGGCATCGTTTTTCTGGACCATTTAGGCAGACACGAAAACGTGAAAACGCAAGCTCGGGTATTGTTGTGGGGCAAAAACCTCCGGTACTCGGGGCTCTATCATATACGTACAGCATAGTGTTTAGGTTAATGTTGGGTTAAGGATGAGTTTTGGGGCTAATGCACAAACTTTTATTGATTTCTTGTTGCTGCATTGTTTATATTTGGGTTAGTTTTTTCGGATCATAAGGGTAAATGCACGTCTCTTTATAATCTCAATTTGATGTCTTGTATATTTTGGTTTCTTAATTTGTTTTGTTTTTGTTATTGTCCTTAGATATTGTGAGCGTTGTATTAAGTACACATAGTTTGTTATAAAGTGATGAAGTTATGCGTTGATACATTTTTTTGGGTAAAAGGGACTTCACCCCGGTAATATAACGTGCTGATACATCATCGGTTGGATCCGTGAATCATGTGTTTCAGACTCTTGCTTAGGATGGTTGATAAACTGAGGTTGTGTCTTTAATATTGAGATCATGTTAATCAAGTTTTATTGAGTCTGTGTTACAAATCAAATGAGTGATGTTTGGAGATGCTTTGAAGAAAAATGGATGGTTAATTCGATGTTATTGGTAAATACTGTGTTTTAGGAGAATGCTGTTGCATTTAGTAAGCTAATGTTGAGTTAAATTTGAGGTGGAACTCTTTAACAAAAGAACATGACCTTGTATCTACTTGCTTGATTCACTCATAAGAATATACTGTGTATCGCCTGGTTTTTTACACCTGCGAACCTATGTCTCTTTGAACCTTGTGACCATCAATCTGTCTAACCGATGACCTCAACTTGCGATGCGTTTTTTGTACTTCGCTGTCTTACTATAGGTATCTTAGTGTTGCGTTTTTTTGATGATGCGTACGATAGAGCAGCGGGATGTTGGTTAAGTGTTTGTTCTTTGAGTTGCATTTGGCAATTGGCGCATTAAAGTTCTTATATTGTTGTTCATAAACAACTTGCATTAAGGAGACCAGGATTGTGCAGTAGATATGAATCAAGGCTCTTGTTCACTTGCTTGCTTGTGTATAAACAACCACAAAAAAGCCTGAAAAGGTACAATGATAGACCGTATAGACAAACCACAATCTTTTTTGCTTATGAAGTAAAATATGATGTGTGGGTTATTTGCTTTAATTTGTCCCACATCTGTGCATGTTTAAAATAAATATGAATATATAATCACACTAACAGTTTATTTCAATAAAATGTTTATTAATACATACAAATATACAATTAATAACAATATATGTATGTATTTATGATCATTTTTTTTGCCTTATGCTGTGTGTCATTTGTCATTGCTCAACCGCCTTTTTCGGTCTATATTATGATTGGCATCGTGAGCACCTAGCGATGCGACTCTATCCTCTAATAGTAGCTACTGTAAGTCTTAGTTAGAGTCACGATTTGTTTTTGATTGTTGCTGAGAGAGTCCCTTTGATAACCTCTAATTGACACTATAAAATAGTTCCGTTGGATGCTTTGACCCACACTCGTCATAAGTTTCCTTTCCTTTCCGTTACTGTGGGCATCTCCCATTATGACTATTTGCAGGTTCATTGGCTTGATAGGATTTTGCGAAGTCCAGAAATACCGAACCGAATTACCTAGTACTTATCTTTATTAGTGAATAAATAGGCCCAAGCCTGTTTGTGGGTTTAGGGTATTTAGGGTTTTACCACTATATATAGTGGATGAATAATACAAAATACTTATGGGGTTTTACAATGTCTAACATGGTATCAGAGCTATATATAGTGGTAAAACCCTAAATACCCTAAACCCACAAACAGGCTTGGGCCTATTTATTCACTAATAATCTTATGATGTGTGGGTAACTTATTTGTTTTAGTTTGTCCCACATTGGTGGATGTTTAAAATAAACACGAGTATATAATCACAATAACATTTTGTTTTGTTAAAATGTTCTACATACACTAGCTAATATATGTATGGATTTACGACCACGTTGTTAGCGTAATAACCTAGAGGTGTTTCTTTCAACTAATTTTAGTGTTTCTACTTTATATTTTATGATATGTCATTCTTATTAATACAGAGATATATCAAATGTTTTTTTTGCTGCTAGTGGCATGATTGATAATTGCCTTATGTTGTGTCATTTGTGATTGCTCAACCGTTTGTCGTTTCCTTTTCGGCCCATATTATGATTGGCATCTTTAGCACCTAGCGATGCAACTCTATCCTCATATAGTAGCCACCGTAAGTCTTAATTAGAGTCACGATTTGTTTGTGATTGTTGCTGAGAGAGTCGCTCTTTGATTACCATCTAATTGCCACTATAAAATAGTTCTGCTGGGATGATTTGTACCCACACGTTATATTTTCCTTTCCATTAGTGTGAGCATATCCGGTTATGATTGTCTGCATGTTCATTGGCTTGATAAGAGTGCGCAAACTCCAGAAATCCCGAACCAAAATACGTACAGTATTACTTATCTATAGCAAAAAGGCTTTCTTGTTGATACGATCCTATCCCATACTAGGCTGGTATCGATTCTTAAGTCTAAGTGTAGAACTCACTCAAAATGCTAGCTTGCTTGAGGAGGGGACACCTAGACATTATAAATCATCAACCAATCCCATACTTGGCCGATGTGGGATCGTAACACTTGTATAATAGGGTTGGGTGCTTTTTTCATGATTTTGTCTTCTGTTCAGTGAATCATTTCAAAAATGTGACTTCATTCCCGTGCTTATTGATTAGTGGATCTGCATTCTGCACCCACTTTAGTTCAGGACTATTTTTTGTAGATTTTTTCTTGATGCAGATTTTTTCATTATGGTTGGCGATACAACTCGTCTGACATGAGGCATAGGCGTCACCAGTTTAACCAAACCACAAGAACGGTCTTTGCACTTTATACTATACTTTGAATATAACAAGTAGCAAAATAATAGATGTTAACTGGCTTGCTAGCCATATTGGTTTGCTTTTTGTTTTGATTGTTCATCAGTATACATATAGTCGTACTCAAAAGTCTACTAGTAAAGGTTGGTTTTGATTTTCGATTGGTTAGATTTGAGTCAAACCAGTTACCAAAACGGTTTAGATTTGAGCTGGTTTTCAATTAGAAAATGTTGAAGCGGTACAAACCGGTTCAAGAAACTGGTTTTTGGTATGCAAGATTTTTCTTGATCCAAATATGGTCAGTAACGATTTTAAGTGAATGTAAAGCCTTTTATTTGGTGAGTTTCCATTCCCCACAAGTTCGACCCATCATTAAGCCCATATAAAAAAAACCCACTTTTGTCATCCTACATAAACAGAACCATAACAAAACCTTTTCATCCACGTACAAAACTTACAGAGTCAAGTTTTCGCTACATCAACAAACATGCCTCCCAAGTTCTTCGACCCAAGCCAACTCGTCGAGGTCTACGTCCGCATCACCGGGGGCGAAGTCGGCGCCACCTCCTCCCTGGCCCCCAGAATCGGCCCACTCGGCCTCTCCCCTAAAAAAATAGGAGAAGACATCGCCAAAGCTACAGCCAAAGAATGGAAAGGCCTCAGAGTCACAGTCAAACTCACAGTGCAAAACCGTCAAGCCAAAATCTCGGTAGTCCCATCAGGATCAGCTTTAGTCATCAAAGCGCTTAAAGAGCCGGAAAGAGATAGGAAAAAGGTGAAGAATATAAAGCATGCAGGGAATATAAGCTTGGATGATGTTGTTGAGATTGCGAGGGTGATGGAAGTGAGGTCTATGGCGAAAGAGTTGCGAGGGACTGTGAAGGAGATTTTGGGGACTTGTGCGAGTGTTGGGTGTAAGGTTGATGGGATGGATCCGAAGGACTTGCAGCAGGGGATTGCCGATGGGGTTTATGAGAGTATGGCATATTAGATTCTGTTTTTCATTAAGGTGGTTTAATGTTTTTTAAGGTTGTTTAGTTTTTGTTTTGATTAATGGATTTAATTGTTTAGCTTATAAATGATAGTCTGCATTGACTAGTGTTTAGGATTGTGCAATGCTAAGAGCACATGGTGTGGTTCGAGCCATCGTGCTCATGCCGTGAGAAAAGTGAGTGACATGTGAGCTTTTTCCTTAAAACCAGAATTCATCACGAAAAAATTACTCTGCAGCGTTTATATACACGGACATCGTTTTTCTGGACCATTTAGGCAGACACGAAAACGCGAAAATGCAAGCTCGGGTATTGTTGTGGGTAAACCTCCGGTACTCGGGGCTCTATCATATACGTATAGCATAGTGTTTAGGTTAATGTTGGGTTAAGGATGAGTTTTGGGGCTAATGCACAAACTTTTATTGATTTCTTGTTGCTGCATTGTTTATATTTGGGTTAGTTTTTTCGGATCATAAGGGTAAATGCACGTCTCTTTATAATCTCAATTTGATGTCTTGTATATTTTGGTTTCTTAATTTGTTTTGTTTTTGTTATTGTCGTTAGATATTGTGAGCTTTGTATTAAGTACACATAGTTTGTTATAAAGTGATGAAGTTACGCGTTGATACATTTTTTTGGGTAAAAGGGACTTCACCCCGGTAAAATAACGTGTTGATACATCATCGGTTGGATCCGTGAATCATGTGTTTCAGACTCTTGCTTAGCTTAGGATGGTTGATAAACTGAGGTTGTGTCTTTAATATTGAGATCATGTTAATCAAGTTTTATTGAGTCTGTGTTACAAATCAAATGAGTGATGTTTGGAGATGCTTTGAAGAAAAACGGGTGGTTAATTCGATGTTATTGGTAAATACTGTGTTTTAGGAGAATGCTGTTGCATTTAGTAAGCTAATGTTTAGTTAAATTTGAGGTGGAACTCTTTAACAAAAGAACATGCCCTTGTATCTACTTGCTTGATTCACTCATAAGAATAGACTGTGTATCGTCTGGTTTTTACACCTGCGAACCTATGTCTCTTTGAACCTTGTGACCATCAATCTGTCTAACTGATGACCTCAACTTGCGATGCGTTTTTTGTACTTCGCTGTCTTACTATAGGTATCTTAGTGTTGCGTTTTTTGATGATGCGTACGATAGAGCAGCGGGATGTTGGTTAAGTGTTTGTTCTTTGAGTTGCATTTGGCAATTGGCGCATTAAAGTTCTTATATTGTTGTTCATAAACAACTTGCATTAAGGAGACCGGGATTGTGCAGTAGATATGAATCAAGGCTCTTGTTCACTTGCTTGCTTGTGTATAAACAACCACAAAAAAGCCTGAAAAGGTACAATGATAGACCGTATAGACAAACCACAATCTTTTTTGCTTATGAAGTAAAATATGATGTGTGAGTTATTTGTTTTAATTTGTCCCACATCTGTGCATGTTTAAAACAAATATGAATATATAATCACACTAACAGTTTATTTTAATAAAATGTTTATTAATACATATAAATATACAATTAATAACAATATATGTATGTATTTATGATCATTTTTTTTGCCTTATGTTGTGTGTCATTTGTCATTGCTC
This sequence comes from Glebionis coronaria, assembly GCA_025667525.1. Classification (NCBI taxonomy): domain Eukaryota; kingdom Viridiplantae; phylum Streptophyta; class Magnoliopsida; order Asterales; family Asteraceae; genus Glebionis; species Glebionis coronaria. The sequence continues at coordinate 605,182,115 of CM046878.1, read as the reverse complement.
AACCGCCTTTTTCGGTCTATATTATGATTGGCATCGTGAGCACCTAGCGATGCGACTCTATCCTCTAATAGTAGCTACTATAAGTCTTAGTTAGAGTCACGGTTTGTTTGTGATTGTTGCTGAGAGAGTCTCTCTTTAATTACCATGTAATTGCCACTATAAAATAGTTATGTTGGGATGCTGTGACCCACACTTGTCATAAGTTTCCTTTCCTTTAGTGTGGGCATATCCCAGTTATGACTATTTGTAGGTTCATTGGCTTGATAGGATTTTGCAAAGTCCAGAAATACCGAACCGAATTATCTAGTACTTATCTATAGCAAGAAAGGTTTTCTGTATGGCAGGGTTTGGTCCCCTCTTGTTTTCATGATTTTGCCTTATGTTCATTGATCAAATCATTTCAAAAATGTTTTGGTCCATTTCTTGGAACTGATTCGTACTAACGCGTCAATGCACACAACTTATTGGTTTGACTTCCAACCGTGCTAATTCCCATGCTTATTGATTAGTGGATATGCACCTGCACCCTATTTGGTTCAGGACTACTTTTTGTAGCTCTTTTCATGATGCAAGTTTTATGGGATATTTGGTTTATTTTCACCATCAAGACTACCTGTTACCTAACAGCTCATTAGTATGATTGTGATCTTGAACACCTGAGCAGTGTGATCCTGCATTCCTGTCAACACTTAAGCTGTGTGATTTTATATGTTTTTAAATTCACTTATCCAAATCTTTTGATCTAGAGTTTGTTTGACGTGTGCACGATCGTAGGATTTGACAATGAATCAATGATTTTTAGTCAGTTCCGTGTAAGCTGAAACATTTCTCATTATGGTTGGCGACACAACTCATTTGATATGAGGCATATTGATGTATCAAATACAAGTAAATTATAACTTAAAAAGTGCAGTTACAGTCTACGTGGGGACTTTGGTGTGAAATCGTCGTCCATGACATGAACATTGTTGAAATTTGAAAGCGCAACCATACTTCGTAAAAAACATGATATCTGTACATCAAATTTCTTCAGCGTTTTTGAAACCTCGAAAGCGCAACCATAGTTCATACAGAAAGCGATAATTGTGCATCAAAGTTTTCACCGGGCCTCTGCTTGCATTTTGAAGTTGTAGGGATGGAATTGAGGTATCAAATACTAATCTAATACAAATACTAATCCAAAACCAATACAAATAAGGCCACTAAAAATAAATGACATTCGTCATACTATTAGTTTTTGTGGTTCGTTACTTGATCTCTAAGTTACGTACGTTACATTAAGTTTTATTGAGTCCGTGTTACAAATTAAATGAGTGAAGTTTGGAGATGCTTCAAATGGGTGGTTAATTCGATGTAATTGGTAGTTAATGTGTTTTAGGAGAATGCTGTTGCATTTAGTACGCTAATGTTGAGTTAAATTTGAGGTGGAACTCTTTAACAAAAAAACATGCCCTCGTATGTACTTGCTTGATTCACTCATAAGAATAGCCCGTGTATTGTCCGGTTTTCTACACTTACGAACTTATACCTCATTGAACCTTGTGACTATCAATCTCTCTAAATGATGACCTCAGCTTGCGATGCGCAATTCTGTGTTTTATAATTTGCTGTCTTACTATAGGTATCTTAGTGTTGTGTTTTTTTGATGATGCATGCGTACTATAGGATTCCATCTTTGTGTATAAGTGTATTGCTTCTTTGTTTAAGACCAGCGGGATGTTTGGTTAAATGTGTGTTCTCTGAGTTGCATTTGGCAATTGGCGCATTAAAGTTCTTATATTGTTCATAAACAACTTCTTGCATTAAGGAGACCGGGATTGTGCAATAGATATGAATAAACGCTCTTGTTCACTTGCTTGCTTGTGTATGCAATGAGATAGTTGGCCAATGTTGACACCTCTAGCTTCCAAATAAACAACCACAAGAAAGCCTGAAAGTCTAAAAGTACACTAATAAACCATTTATAAAGTAAAATAAGAATGTGTGGGTAACTTATTTGTTTTAGTTTATCCCACATTGGTGGATGTTTAAAATAAACATGAGTATATAATCATAAAGACAATTTATTTTGTAAACAAGAGCTTGAATCTACTCAAACAATTAATAGTTGTGTATGTTTGGATTTATGATCTTGTTTTTAGTGTAATACCCAAATGATAGTCCTTTTTAAATCTTTAAATCAGCAGCTTTTTAATATAACTTTATATTTTCTGGCGTTTCATTCTTATTAATACAGAGATATATCAAATGTTTTATTCTTTTCTGCTACTGATTATTGCCTTATGTTGTGTGTCATTGCTCAACCGTTTGTCGTTTCCTTTTTCGGTCTATATTATGATTGGCATCTTGAGCACCTAGCGATGCGACTCTATCCTCTAATACTAATAGTAGCTACAGTAAGTCTTGGTTAGAGTCACGATTTGTTTGTGATTGTTGCTGAGAGCCTCTTTGATAACCTCTAATTGACACTATAAAATAGTTCCGTTGTTGGGATGCTTTTGTTGTATATATCTGATATTCAGATTATATTGTGGTACCAACTTGTGCAACACGATAAGTGGCAATGTACGCTATCGACTAACAGGAAACGAACTCACAGAGTAGCAATATAAGTGGAAATAAGTATATAACAACATAAAGATGTGCCCGACTGGTAACCGTTTCGATGCACACTTGCAGCAAGCAAATGTCCAATTCGAGTATTAAGCTTAAAGAACAGGAAATTAGTCTGTGCAGTTTCTATTTTCTGTCCTTTTTCTCTTTTGTATCAGGTTATTTACTTGCTGGTGTTCTTTGTTCCAGGAGTTTGCTGTTGGTTGAAGCTGTTGTTCGGCTATCAGTTTCTTGCTCGGGGTTCTTTATTTTATTGCTGCACACTTGTCATATCCTTTCCGTTGGTGTGGGCATATCCCAGCTATGACTATTTGCATGTTCATTGGCTTGATAGGATTGTGAAAACTCCAGAAACACTGAACCGAATTACTTAGTACTTATATATAGCAAAAAGGTTTTCTGTATGGCAGGGTTTGGTCCCTCTTGTTTACATGATTTTGCCTGCTATTCATTGTTCAAATCATTTCAAAAATGTTTAAAACCATTTCTTGGAACTGATTGGTACTAACACGTCAATGTGCACAAATTATTGGTTTGACTTCCTTCCCATGCTTATTGATTTTTGGATCTGCATTCTGCACCCTGTTTAGTTCAGGACTATTTTTTGTCGATTTTTTCTTGATGCAGATTTTGTGGGATATTTAGTTGATGTTCTTACCTCACAGCTTTTTTGGCGTGATCGTAATCTTGAACACCTGAGCAGTCTTTCAATCGTCAACACTTGAGCCGTGTGATCATATGTTTTTAACTTCACGTATGCGAATGTCTTGACTTAGTTTCTTTTTACTTGAGCGTGATTGTAGGATTTGAAGTCTTTTGGTTGTCAATTGAGTTAAACATATAATCAGTGTCTCTAATAACATTTAACTGTGAGTATGCAAATAAACTGTTCCTTCTGTAACGTTATCTTCACTGATTTTTGTTCTAAGGTCTGTTTTCTTGACGCACACATACATGACCGTTTACAATGTTGTGGTGTTTGCCAGTGACTAAATAAGGCATGTATATTTACGGGGTACTGTGATACAACTCATTTGACATGAGGCACATTTATGTATTAAAATACGAGTAAATCACAACTTAGAAAGCGCAACTACAGCCTATGTCCGGACTTTGTTTTGCAATCGTCGTCCGTGGTATGATAATTGTTAAAACTTCGAAAGTCCAACCATAGATCATAAAAAAAACGACAATTGTTCATAAAGTTCTTCACGGGGCCTCTATTTGTATTTAGAAGTTGTAGCAAATGCGTCACCAGTTTAGCTGAACCACAAGGACGATCTTTGCACTTTATACTTTGAATATTACAAGTAGCAAATAATCGATGTTAACTGGCTCTCTAGTCAGTATACATTTAGTCCTACTCAAAAGTCTACTAGTAAAGTTTGGCTTCCAGATCTGTCGTAATTAGATTATACTTTTTAAAGTTAGATTAATAGCTTGATAGACCACACGCTGATATCGGGCAAATATCTATAGCCTGCCAATGGGGCCTGTCAAGGGTAATGATCAAGCAGTTGACGCATCCTCACTCGCGGCAAATATGGCAATTCGTGTCATTGAATATAATGAAAATATTACAAAAGATTTACTGCTAACAACTATAAGGGCATATGCATCATAGTCAAATAACGCTGTAAAACCACAAAGTGAAAGTCTCCGATGTTCCACCTAGAGCCGCGTTGGTGATCAAAGCGTTGAAGTTACTAGAACGTAATCGACAAAACGTGAATAACATTTCATTAAATGCTGTCTTGGAGATAGCAAAGGTCGTGCAAACTAGGTCAGTGACAAAAGACTATAAACGGGTGGTTAAGATAATATTGAACACATTTATGATTTGGATAAATTATTGTTACATGTTTAGGGAGTTTGATTAATCTGATCTTAGACGTGTTCTAGGATTATAGAGTATTCTTATTATCAGACTAACTGTTGGTAAAAGTTTGTTTCCATTTTTCCGATGTTTTATCACTTTATGATTAACTAGCACGAAGCTTGAGTCAGGTGCGGTGGTCTGTGGACGTGTACTAATAAATTTGGCAATCAAACATAAGTTTTGTTAGGTAATTTGGATCGATGCACACTTTCAATTATCGTTTTCAGTCATGTTGTCTTGCTTATGAAACGTTATGTTTAGTGCAATTTCTTGTTTTCTTGTAGTAACTATTTTGGTGTTGCAGAAAGTTGTGTTATACGTGCACAAAACTTTTTGCACTCGCTTTCTCATTTAAGTGATGTTTGCTTGATTGCTTTCCAATGTGTGTTATTTGCTTCTCAGTTCGTATTTTATAAACCATCTTGGGGCTACGCCTATATCATGACTGGCTTCTTGAATACATGAGAGATTCTGCACTTAATATTAGCTATCAGAAGCCTTGAGTTATTGCTCGATCTGTTTGTGCTTGTTTAATCATTGCAGACAATCTGTCTCTATGATGTCAACGAATTGCCATTTCTCAGTTGGTCCACTGTTGTCGGGTGCATAAACTAGCACAGGTTTCTTTTCTGCTCTTGTCCGCATATCCATATGTGCTTGTTTGTGGTCATTCAACCAACAAAATAAGTGGTAGTAGTATATTTAAGTTGGGTACATTATCGGTCTGAACGGCTAGGTATTTTAATGAACTCTGGTGTTTTTTTTGCATTTATTACTTGATTACAATGCTAAGTACACACTGGTTGTTTGATTGGTTTCTAGCGTGTACTATATGGGCAACGTCATAGTGGTACTACCCGAAATATGGCTCGTCAAATTGTCGACTGACTTGACAAATCTTAAATTAAACAGGGTCTGCTCAGGTTCTAAACACTCTACACCATCCACTTATAATAAAGTAAGTTGGAATAAAATCAGCTGGAAGCCCAACCTGTATGTTTTCATAAACCGACTTCCATATCCTTTGTAAGAGTCGGTTTGTACAGCCATACGACAATGGCATTTTCTGATCTACCTTTAGCTAAGAAAATTAAAACTTACAATTTGCTGTCTAGTATATTTTGGTTTATTATTTTGTTTTGTTTATGTTATCGCCTTTATATTGTGAGCTTTGTATTAATTAAACTGATAAGTTACGCGTTGATACATCATCGGTTGAATACGCGAATCATGTGTTTCAAACTCTGCTTAGGATGGTTGATAAACTGAGGAGAACGTTGTTGCATTTAGTAGGCTAGTGTTCCCGCTACTGGCTGACGTTCTGACACGTAGGTCTATTACGTGCTTTCCTAGGTGCGCACATCTACTAAAAGTAGTAGGGGGTGGTTGTGAGAGATAGATTGGGTCATTCGTAAACAGAGCAATAACCGATGAACATAAACTAAAGCTAAACGCGGCGAGTTAAATTTGAGGTGTGTTGGGAATAAATCTATGTATATTTGTTACCCCTGCTAGTTGGTCATTTGTCCCCCTGCTAGAGTAAGTTCCCCCTGCCAAATAACAAAGGCAGGGGGATTGGTTCCCCTGCTGAAGTCAAAGGCCCTGCCGCTAGAGATAAACTTGGAATAGATTTTTACGCGTTTCTGTTACTACTCCTTAATACTTTCCAAGTTTGTTAGTAGTGATCTTGTACGTGAGTCCTTATGCCTATAAAAGGACTCACTAGGTTAGAATGCAAAGTGTGTCTTTCTCTATTGTCTTTCATTTCATACTTTAAGGTTATTATAACCCTAATACCACTATTGGGTATTCGTATATCTTTTGATATATTAAAGTTCAACGTTTGCTTTAATCATTTTGTTCTTGTGCTAAACACTATATTCTGCATCTTGTTTAGTTACTTTGCCTTGCAAAGTTTCTCTAGTGTTAGATTGAATTTATTCTTTATATCACAACCCTTAAACAAGCTATTAAGGTTTAAGATCTGAGTTTGGGATCAACAAGTGGTATTAGAGCAGGTGGCTCTCGATATCTAGGAGAATCAAGATGTTTGATTTTGTTGCTGTGAAGATCTAGGGGTTATGTTAAAACCCTAGGTAATTAAGTTTTGTTGCTGGGGACGTAATGTTGTTGCTGCTGTTTACTGTTTTCGTGTTTCCTTTTATCAGTAAGCGAAAATCGATTGGTGGGTGTTTTACTCATCTCATTATTTCCTACCGACAGAAGGGACAAAGAACATTGATTGGCGTGTTCTTCACTGGCCGAATTATTCCCTGTGTTCTTTAAGGAATCAGTGACTTGATAAATGTAATACGGTCCCACAATGGAAACATGTTATCTCTTGATGCATCGGTTTTACAAAAAGAGCCGGTTATACTTATTTGCTTTTGGTCCACTTGCTTTATTATTCGATACACAAACTGAGATTGTCACATGAATCGGAGCAGAAGGTTGGGAACTAATATATTCGTGCTTATTGTCAAAGACTCAAAGTCATGGTCAAATTAGGCTGCGTTTATTTAATTGTGTTATGGGAAAAACGACAAATGTACCGTGTGTTTGTATTTATTTCATGGTCAGACATATTACTACCAATGTCACGAAGAAAGGGACGTCCATTCAATCTACAAAGAAAGTATTCATGTGAATATTACTTTGTGAGTGTCCTCAATTTGGTCCCACTTTAAATGTGCCTGGAATTGCTGGAATTGCTAAGGTGGAAAGTGGTATCAGAGCTCGGTTGTTCGAGTGTCTGGTTACTAGGAGATCGTTGAAGATTATTGGTGACGAGTTTAGATCATCAAGGTAGCAGCAGGTCGTCGATGAAAAAGGTTTTTTGGTTTTCGATTTATCAAAGATCAAAGAATTGATATGTTCTTGTTTTTTTTTCTTTGGTCGCCATTGATAGAAGAAAGAAGAGATGAAGAAGGCGACATGGTTGAGTTAAAGTCAACACCAGTACAAACTAAAAAAAGGACCGAGGGTTTGTTGTTTTAGTTTGGGCCAATATCAATATTTTTGGGCCAAGGAATTGTTTTGGGCCAAATAATTTATATTGGGTATAAAAGTATTAAGATTGGATTGTTTTTATTTTATAAAACAAAAGATTAATACTTTAAGCTATTTTTACACAAGTGAACTTCGTAATTCGTGATTGTGAGGTTTAATGTATCACAAGGTTTAGCGAGTTACCGAAGGGACTTTATTCGTTTGTGATTGTGAGGTTTTTCACAAGGTTTAGCAAACTAATAAAGGGATAAAGAATGACGGGAGCCAAGTTTGACATCGAGAAATTCGATGGAACTGGTGATTTCGGGTTATGGAGAATCAAGATGCGTGCTTTATTAATCCAGAACGGATGTGAAGCAGCTCTGGAGGTTTTATCCGCGAATATGGAAGCTGAAGAGAAATCTAAGCTTGACAAGAAAGCTCACAGTGCCATGATTTTGTGTTTAGGAAACAAGGTCCTGAGAGAGGTTACCGGAGAGACGACTGCAGCGGGGGTTTGGTCAAAGCTCGAGTGTTTGTACATGACAAATTCATTGGCCAACAAGTTGTACCTGAAGAAGAAGTTGTATACATTCTACATGCCGTCTGGACGAAAGATTTCCGAGCATATAGATGAGTTCAACAAAATCGTTCTTGATTTAGAAAATATTGAGGTAAAATTCAAAGATGAAGATCTTGCTTTATTGTTACTCATGTCTTTACCAGCATCATACGAACACTTTGTGGATACCTTGCTTTATGGGCGGGAAGATTTGACTTTGGAGGACGTGATGGCCACACTAAATTCAAAGGAAATCAAAGAAAGGTTCAAGGAGAAGGAGGATGATGGTGAAGGGTTATATGTGAGGGGAAGAACTGATCGCAGGAATTCGCATCAGTCAAAGGGAAAGTCAAGATCGAAGTCTCGAGGTGGAAGACTCAAATGCTTTATTTGCCAATCTGAGGAGCACTTGAGAAGAGACTGTCCGAAGAATAATCGCAAGAAGTCAAAAGGTTACGTGAAGAAAGATGATCAACCAAGCTCTAGTGGTTCGATTTACGATGATTCTGAGGTGATGATGGTGATGAGTGTAGAAAGACTGCAAGACTGGATCATGGATTCAGGAGGTTCATATCACATGTCACCCAGGTTAGATGTATATTTTGATTTTCTGGAATGCGATGGGGGCATCGTACTGTTGGGCGACAACAGGGAGTGCAAGATCAGGGGTATTGGCAAGGTAAATGTACAACTGAAAGATGGGTCAAGTTTTGTGTTACACAATGTCAGGTACATTCCTGAATTGAAAAGAAACTTGATATCGCTGGGAACTCTTGAAAAAGAGGGATATACCGTAAAATTGCAGTCGGGCAATGTCAAGGTGATTAATGGTTCTAGGGTTATTATATCTGGAACCCGAAGGGAGAACTGTGTGTACTCTTTGGATGGCCATGCATTGGTCGGTGAGCTTAAAGCTAGTGTTGAAGAAAAAGACAGTCTTGTGCAGGTTTGGCATAAAAGACTGGGACATATCAGTGAGGCAGGCTACACGTGCTGGAAAAGCAGGGTTTGTTTGGAAAGAAGAGTCTAGGTAAGCTCTATTTTTGTGAGAATTGTGTTCTGGGAAAGTCACATCGAGTCAGTTTCGGTTTAGGAAGGCACACTACTCAGGGAGTGATAGACTATGTTCATTCAGACTTATGGGGTCCGTCTCAGGTGGAATCATTAGGTTGTAAGAGGTATTTCTTATCTATAGTTGATGATTATTCCAGGAGGGTATGGGTTTATGTTCTCAGGTTTAAACACGAAGCATTTGGGAAGTTCAAAGAGTGGAAGCTGTTAGTAGAGAATCAGACTGGGAGGACGGTTAAGAAGCTTATGACGGATAATGGTCTTGAGTTCTGTAACCGGGAGTTTAATCAGCTATGCACTGAGAGTGGGATTGCTAGACATTTGACAGTTGTTGGGACACCGCAACAAAATGGTTTAGCAGAACGGATGAACAAAACTCTCATGGACAAGGTATGCTGTTTATTAATACAGTCTGGATTGCCCAAGACCTTCTGGGCAGAAGCGACATGTACGGCCGCATATCTTATAAATAGGTCACCATCGACAGCGATTGAGAAGAAGACACCTATGGAGATGTGGTCGGGACATCCTAGTGATTATGAGATGTTGAGGGTTTTCGGCTGTGTCGCGTATTCACACGTTAAACAAGGTAAGCTCGAGCCGAGAGCGGTAAAATGCGTTCTTTTGGGGTATCCTGAAGGTGTGAAGGGGTACAGACTATATAGGCTTGATAATGAATCACCTAAAATAGTCATAAGCAGGAACGTGGTCTTTAATGAAGGTGTCATGTACAAAGACACGTTGAAGGATACTGGTGCATGTAAAGATAAGTCTGTTGAGGAATTACAGGTTGAGGTGGAACTGCAGAGGTTAAATAATCATACGTCTGAGAAAGACCAGACAGGTCAGGAAGATCAAACAGGTCAGGAAGATCAGACAGATCAGGAACACGAGACGGATCATGAAGATGGCTATGATGAAGGTGTAGGGGTTTAAGAAATTGATCATCCACCACATCTCACAGATTATCAATTGGTTCGAGATAGAGAGCCAAGGACAAGAACGAAATCGGCAAGGTTTCGGGATGAGAGTAATATGGTTGCTTACGCGTTTACTGCAGCAGAGGAAGAAGATACTCATGAACCATTGACATACCAGGAAGCAGTTGATTGTGAAGACAGTTCTAAGTGGAAAGCTGCTATGAAAGAAGAGATGGATTCTCTAAAGAAGAACAAGACCTGGGTATTAGTAGATCATCCAGCTGGTCAAAAGCTGGTGAGCTGCAAATGGCTGTACAAAATAAAGGAAGGGATTGAAGGTGTTCAAAAGCCTAGGTACAAGGCAAGGTTGGTGGCTCGTGGATTCACACAAAGGGCAGGTATTGATTACAATGAATTATTTTCACCGGTAGTTCGACAGACATCTATTCGGGTTATACTTGGATTGACTGCGTGTAAAGATTATGAGCTGGAGCAGCTTGATGTAAAGACGGCGTTTTTAAATGGAAATCTTTAAGAGGTGATCTACATGAGGCAACCATCGGGATTTGAACAAGGTAACAAGGTATGTTTGTTAAAGAAATCTCTTTATGGTTTGAAGCAGTCACCTAGGCAATGGTACAAGAGGTTCGATGAGTATATGCTGAGCAACGAGTTTAAGCGTAGCAGTTACAGTTGCGTATATTACAGGAGTTATGCACCAGGGGAGTATATCTATCTATTGTTATATGTAGACGATATGCTGATTGCTTGTGAAAGCAAGGCTGAGATCGCGGCTACCAAGTCTTTGCTTAAAAGGGAGTTCGACATGAAAGAGCTCAGGGAAGCAAAGAAGATTCTTGGTATGGAGATTGTCAGGGATCGGAGTCGCAAGATTCTGAGGGTGTCACAATCCGGGTACGTTTCTAAAGTTTTAAAAAGGTTTAGAATGGACAATGGGAAGTCGGTTCAGACACCATTGGATGGGCAATTCAAGCTGTCGTTGAAAGATTGCCCAGTTAGGGATTGTGATGTTGAAAGAATGAGTAGGGTGCCATATTCAAATGCGGTTGGGAGCTTAATGTACTTGATGATGTGCACGAGGCCATATATAGCGTATGTAGTAAGTGTAGTTAGCAGATATTTGGCGAATCCGGGTAAACTCCATTGGAAAGCAGTAAAGTGGATTATGAAATATTTGCAGGGCACTGTAAACGTGGGTTTGGTGTATGGGGTAAATCGTGGCAACCATGTGGACGTAACAGGTTTTTTTGATTCAGACTACGCTAAGGATCCGGATAAGGGTAGGTCTCTCACTTGTTACGCATTTTTAGTACAGGGATGTGTTGTAAGCTGGAAAGCAACGCTACAACACGTGGTGGCTCTTTCAACTACAGAGGCAGAGTATATGGCCCTTACGGAGGCTGTGAAAGGAGCTATTTGGCTAAGGGGACTCTTGGAAGAGTTGGGCGTGAAGCTCAACACTGTTGCAGTTAATTGTGATAATCAGGGCGCGATTCACTTATCGCGGAATCATGTTTTTCATGAAAGGACTAAGCACATCAATGTGCGTTATCACATTATTAGAGAAGTCTTAGAAGCAAAGACAGTTGAAGTTCTGAAGGTGGGTACTGAACACAATGCTGCGGATGCCTTGACGAAGGTGGTACCTGGACGCAAGTTACAACACTGCTTGGAGTTGCTGAGTGTTGGGATAGGCTAATATAAGCCTAAGGTGGAAATTGTTATATCTAGTCTTATATTTTTGCCTAAGTCATGTCTAGGGATTAAGAGTCGAGTAGCCTAAGAGTTAAGAATAAAGGTTGGTTGGCAATGTCTAAGCCCAACCCGACCCGTAGGACATGTAATAGTCAGTTCCCCCTCATCTCTATAAAAGGAGATGAGGGGGAACGAACAAAGTACGTCATTCTTTCAATAACTAATCATAGAATCGATTAGGGATATTACCTTATGTGGGTGTCGCTTCCACTTTTCTGTCGATTCGTCTGTGTGTGTTCTTCGATCGAGTATTCCGCATCTAGGTTAACCAGGGTTGTAAGGATTAAACCCTACAAGTGGTATTAGAGCTTCGGGTGTGTCGTGATCTCGTCTGGTTAACTAGGATCGATCAAAGAAGAAGGCGTTGGTGTTCAGGTGTCGTGAACATCAAAGGAGAAGCATAATCGATCGACATTAAAGGGTTCGTTGATTTCCAGTCATCGAGGATCTGCCATTGTTGTGTTCTTTTCTTTGTTTTTGTCGTCACACAAAAAAAAAGGAGAGAAGATAAACAGTGGTGGTGGTTTTTGGTTATCAAAAAGTGAAAAGAAAAAAAGACTACGAAGGGTTAATAAAGATTTGGGTCCAAGGTTTTTGGCCCAAGTTTTTATTTTAAATTCTTTTATTACTTTGTGTTTTAAAAGATTTATTGGGCCGGGATCAATAAGATTAGGACAAGAGTTATTTTTTGTTTTTTTTAAAAAGAAAACAAAGGGTGTTACTTCGTAGGGATTTTACAGAAGGGGACTTCGTAATTCGTGATTGTGAGGTTTAACGTATCACAAGGTTTAGCGAGTTACCGAAGGGACTTTGTTGATTTGTGATTGTGAGGGTTTTCACAAGGTTTAGCAAATTAACAAAGGGATAAAGAATGACGGGAGCCAAGTTTGACATCGAGAAATTCGATGAAACTGGTGATTTTGGGTTATGGAGAATCAAGATGCGTGCTTTATTAATCCAGAACGGATGTGAAGCAGCTCTTGGAGGTTTTACCCACGAATATGGAAGCTGAAGAGAAATCTAAGCTTGACAAGAAAGCTCACAGTGCCATGATTTTGTGTTTAGGTAATAAGGTCCTGAGAGAGGTTACCAGAGAGACGACTGCAGCGGGGGTTTGGTCAAAGCTCGAGTGTTTGTACATGACAAAGTCATTGGCCAACAAGTTGTACCTGAAGAAGAAGTTGTATACATTCTACATGCCGTCTGGACGAAAGATTTCCGAGCATATAGATGAGTTCAACAAAATCGTTCTTGATTTAGAAAATATTGAGGTAAAATTCGAAGATGAAGATCTTGCTTTATTGTTACTCACGTCTTTACCAACATCATACGAACACTTTGTGGATACCTTGCTTTATGGACGGGAAGATTTGACTTTGGAGGACGTGATAGCCACACTAAATTCAAAGGAAATCAAAGAAAGGTTCAAGGCGAAGGGGGATGATGTGAAGGGTTATATGTAAGGGGAAGAACTGATCGCAGGAATTCGCATCAGTCAAAGGGAAAGTCAAGATCGAAGTCTCGAGGTGGAAGACTCAAATGCTTTATTTACCAATCTGAGGAGCACTTTTTGACTTCTTGCGATTATTCTTCGGACAGTCTCTTCTCAAGTGCTCCTCAGATTGGCAAATAAAGCATTTGAGTCTTCCACCTCGAGACTTCGATCTTGACTTTCCCTTTGACTGATCCGAATTCCTGCGATCAGTTCTTCCCCTCACATATAACCCTTCACCATCATCCCCCTTCTCCTTGAACCTTTCTTTGATTTCCTTTGAATTTAGTGTGGCCATCACGTCCTCCAAAGTCAAATCTTCCCGTCCACAAAGCAAGGTATTCACAAAGTGTTCGTATGATGCTGGTAAAGGCGTGAGTAACAATAAAGCAAGATCTTCATCTTCGAATTTTACCTCAATATTTTCTAAATCAAGAACGATTTTGTTGAACTCATCTATATGCTCGGAAATCTTTCGTCCATACGCCATGTAGAATGTATACAACTTCTTCTTCAGGTACAACTTGTTGGCCAATGACTTTGTCATGTACAAACACTCGAGCTTTGACCAAACCCCCGTTGCAGTCGTCTCTCCGGTAACCTCTCTCAGGACCTTGTTACCTAAACACAAAATCATGGCACTGTGAGCTTTCTTGTCAAGCTTAGATTTCTCTTCAGCTTCCATATTCGCGGGTAAAACCTCCAGAGCTGCTTCAAATCCGTTCTGGATTAATAAAGCACGCATCTTGATTCTCCATAACCCGAAATCACCAGTTCCATCGAATTTCTCGATGTCAAACTTGGCTCCCGTCATTCTTTATCCCTTTATTAGTTTGCTAAACCTTGTGAAAAACCTCACAATCACAAATGAATAAAGTCCCTTCGGTAACTCGCTAAACCTTGTGATACGTTAAACCTCACAATCACGAATTACGAAGTTCCCTTGTGTAAAAATAGCTTAAAGTATTAATCTTTTGTTTTATAAAATAAAAACAATCCAATCTTAATACTTTTATACCCAATATAAATTATTTGGCCCAAAACAATTCCTTGGACCAAAAATATTGATATTGGCCCAAACTAAAACAACAAACCCTCGGTCCTTTTTTTTTAGTTTGTACTGGTGTTGACTTTAACTCAACCCTACCGTCTTCTTCATCTCTTCTTTCTTCTATCAATGGCGACCAAAGAAAAAAAAACAAGAACAGATCAATTCTTTGATCTTCGATAAATCGAAAATCAAAAAACCCTTTTTCGTCGACGACCTGCTGCTACCTTGATGATCTAAACTCGTTACCAATAATCTTCAACGATCTCCTAGTAACCAGACACTCGAACAACCGAGCTCTGATACCACTTGCTTTATGGACGGGAAGATTTGACTTTGGAGGACGTGATGGCCACAAGATAGCCCCATTAATTCTGAGTTGGAAGAGGATGAAACAGAAGTAATCTTGCAGCCTACCTACAGAATCAATAAGGATCACCCTATCTCTCAAATCATTGGTGATCCTGAAGCCCCTAGACATACAAGGTATACAGCAAAGGAGCACAGCTTCATTGCTAACATCACCATGAAGTTTAACCATGACAACATGTAGTGTTGTCTGTTTACTGCATTTTTGTCACAAGAAGAGCCAAATAAGATTTTTCAGGCTTTAAATGATCCAAGTTGGGTTGAAGCCATGTAAGAGGAGCTCTTACAGTTTGATATTTAAGAGGTTTGGATTCTAGTAGATTGTCCAAAATGGGCAAGGCCCATTGGGACAAAGTGGGTACTCAGGAACAAAAAGGATTAGAGGGGTATACTTGTCAAGAACAAAGCAAGACTGGTGGCACAAGAATATACACAGGAAGAAGGCATTGACTATGAGGAAGTCTTTGCTCCAGTTGCCAGTATTGAAGCCATTAGATTATTCCTTGCTTATGCTTCATTTATGGACTTCACTGTTTTCCAAATGGATGTAAAAAGTGCCTTCTTGTATGGTACCATTGATGAAGAAGTTTATGTTATGCAACCTCCAGGGTTTGAAGACCCAGAACATCCAGACAAGGTATACAAGGTGAAAAAGGCTATGTATGGACTTCACCAAGCTCCCAGGGCCTGGTATGAGACTCTTTCTAAATATCTCTTGGATAATAGCTTTAGTAGGGGAAAAATTGATCAGACCATGTTCATTAAGAAACAAAAGGGTGACCTTCTGCTAGTACAAGTCTACGTTGATGACATCATCTTTGGGTCACAAACTCTATGCTTAGCAAAGAGTTTGCAAAGTTGATGCATGATAAATTTCAAATGAGTGCCATGGGAGAGCTAAACTTCTTTTTAGGGTTACAAGTTCAGCGGAGGAAAGATGGGATATTTATCTCACAAGAAAAATATGTGGCTGAGATTGTGAAGAAGTTTGGCATGTCTGAAGGAAAAAAGGTGTCCACACAAATGGACAAGGATCGTCCATGGGGCAAATATGGTCCTGGAAAGCTTATAGATGTCAGGAATTACAGGTTTATGATTGGGTCTCTCATGTATCTCACAACATCAAGACCTGACATCATGTTTGCAGTATGCTTATGTGCAAGATACCAGGTGGCACCAACAGAGTGTCATTTATTTGCTATAAAGAGAATTTTTAGGTATCTAAAGTGCCATCCAACCTTAGGACTTTGGTATCCCAAAGAGTCACCATTTAAGTTGATATCTTACTCAGATAATGACTATGCTGGTGATAACAATGATAGGAAGTCTACAACAGGTGGATGCCAATTTTTGGGAAGCAGACTTATATCTTGGCAATGTAAGAATCAGACTATTATGGCCACATCAACAACTGAAGCTGAGTATGTAGCAGCTGCTGCATGCTGTGGTCAAGTACTTTGGGTTCAGAATCAACTGCTTGATTTTGGGTATAACTTTCTTAAAACCAAGATATTTATTGACAACAACAGCACCATTTGCATTATTAAGAACCCTGTTTTTCATAGCAAGACTATACATATTGAAATAAGACATCATTTTATCAGAGATTGTTTTAAAAAAGGACTAATTGTCCCTGAGAAAATTGATACAGAACTTAATGTTTCTGATCTTTTAACAAGAGCTTTTGAAGGGGGAGGTTTCAGTACCTGGTTGCAGGTATTGGAATGGTTACTCCCTAAAAATTGATGTCTATTATGTCTTGTACATTCAGGGTTGCTTTATTGCTGTTGTTGTATAACAGTTAGTCAATTTTTCCATCATTTTTCATTCCACTGCTTTTGAACAAAGATCCTCCTGCTGGGGGTTCACTCCCCTGCTAAGAGAATTTTTCTCTTTCCACCGGGTTTGTTCTTTTTTAAAAGTGGTTATATGTGGTTTTAGACTAACAATGCAGTGATCCAAAGGGGTGCATACTACATTCATGGGTGAATCAGGTATATGCTCTATGTTTAAAGGGAGGTTAGGTCACACCTTTAGGACTAAGGGTATCCTTAGGATGCTCATATATGATCTTAGATCATATCCATTGGTGAGTAAGGGTTCAGGGTGATGAAGACTTGCTGCAAAGCTTGTCAGAATTCTGAAACCTTGAGGCACTGTAATGTGTACTTGTACTTCTATATCAAAACAGCTTGCTAGGTGCAGATGTGTGGTACACATTGCCAAGACTAAACTGACCATAGGTAAGGGAAAAGGTAGGGCTGGTGACTGGGGTATGCTTATTTTCTTGGGTTGACCAGGTGCAGGGTGACTTATGTGTTAACTTTTTGTGATTAGACCATTGTTGAATAGAGGACTCTTGAGTTTCTATGTATCTACCTTGTGTATACAAGGGTGTGCATTAGAGCAGAGCTAGTTAGCATCGGTCTCTCCATGTTTAGCTTAATACACCTAGGAAAGTTTCCCTTGCTTTCACCTTTTGCTTCCCCTTCTTTAACATCATTCCCTTGTTTGACCGTTGACTGACAATACCATTACCCTGTTCATAGCCGTTGGGCCTGCTTGCTAAAATTTTGGTTAGGGAATATTTTATTGTTTTTAAAAGATATTTAAGGCGCTTTCTTCGCTGATTGGTAATATTTTCTTTATTATTTCAAATAAATTACTTTTTTATCAAGATTTATCTTTGATATTTTTGCAATCTGAAAATTTGGTCCAATCACAGCTCTTCAATTCACCTATAAAAACTTAATTCCCTTCACAACCAGGTCCATCTCTCTCCCTCGACTAGATCCCACCTAACTCTCACCATTATAAACCTTCAAAACGTTTTCAACCTTTATCATGTCTCTCAAAATTGCTGCTAATCATAATCAAATTGCTTTATTACATGATGAACCAGCAGAGTTTGTTGATGTTGTGGCTTTTCTAAAATCCTCGTATTTTAGAGTAGCCCTTCTCATCAATCCTAGAATTTACACCTCACACATTCAGCAGTTTTGGTCTAAATCCATGACCAAAACAGTGAATGGAGAGGTCACAATTCAAAGCACAGTAGATGGTCATCCCAAGGTGATTTCACTTGCCTCCATGAGAGACAAACTTCTTCTTGATGATGAGGATGGGATAACCAACCTACCTGAGGCTGACATCTTTGAGGGTCTTGTTAAATTGGGGTATACTCTTTCTAAAGACCAAAAATGTAAGTTTGCTAAAGGTCAGTTTGCCCCACATTGAAAATATTTGATTCATACAATTTTACAATGTTTGTCACCTAAAACCACTACTTTCAATGAATTTGGTAGTGAGATGGCTTCTGCCCTGATTTGCTTAGCAACAGGGAGGAAGTACTGTCTTCTCAAATGATTTTCAAAGTAATGGTTAAAAATGTTTCAAGCAATTCAAAATTTTGTATGTACCTAAGGTTTATAGAACTTTTGCTGAATATGAGTGAACATGGTCCAATCACACACAAAAACTACTTTTCAGCAACCAAGCATACTACCAAACTGTTCACCACACTTCTTGCATAATCCCTACAATTTTCTGGCAGGTCCATTCCACTCACTTCAATTATGATGAAACAAATCAGACAGGAAGAAGCCAAGACAAAAACAGCTAAACACAAACCTTCTGATTCCCCTGCCAAGAAACTACCCCCTGTCAGTACTTTACCCCCTGCTGATCCACAACATGAAAGGAGATCTAAATCCAGGTTTGCCAGGTCTCCCTTGCCTGGTGAATCTTCACAAGGAGCAGAGAGGTGAGCCTCCAAGAGGTTGGAGAAAACTGAGGGTTTGGCTGCCACTACAGTCTCATCCTCAAGGGGTGAGCAGGATAGTGACACCATCAGTAAGTCCTCTCCCTCACTCAATGATATCCAAAAAGGGGAGAAATTCCCTTCTAGGGTTGAGAGAAGCATGAAACCTATACCATTTTGGAATTGACGAAAATGTGCATGAGCCTAAAAAGGCAGAATGCACAACTTGTACAAAATGTCAAAAAGCAAGGTTTGGTTATCAATAACTTGGAAACCAGACTTGCCACACTTGAGGGGAGGAGAAAGCCCAGAATTATCATATCCACAGATGAGGATGCTTCCAAAAGGGAGGAAGTTCCTAATACAGAAGAGTCTACTCAGTATTATTCATATCCTGGTGGTGTACAAGGAAAGATAGCAAGTGCTGAGAAAGGGATTGAGAAAGAAAGTGCTGATAAAGAAAGTGATAAGGGGGGTGCAACTAAAGAGATTGCTCACACATTGCTAACTATGGGCAATCAAGAAGAAGCCCCAGCTTCAAAAGTTTCCCCTGCTATTGCTGATCCCACTGCTATAAGTCATTCCCCTACTAAGCCTATTACTCAAACTTTTGTTAGAAAGAATAGAAGGCAACCAGCTCAGAAGGGAATTACCATCAAAGAACCTGCACCTAAAGCCAAACTAGCACCAACAGTGGATCCAAATGACAAGGGAAAAGGGATGATGGTTGAACAGCCCAAGAAGAAATACAAGCATAGAACTCCTGAACAGCAAAGGGCTCAAGAAGCACATGATGCACAGGTAGCTCTCAGGCTACAACAAGAGGAGATTGCTATACAGGATCAGAGAATGCAAAAGATGAGGCCTAAAGAAATGCTCAAGCAGGTTGAAATTATGCATAGGGAGTTAGATGAAAGGGTGCCCCAGGTTCAAGAGTTCCTAGATCAATGGGAAAAGGAGTTAATAAATTCTCCTTTGGAAGACAGGTATGAGTTAATTTGCCTTGTTTACAAATATCAAACTGAATATCTGGAAAGGAGGGCAAATCAAATTCAGAGAGAGAAGTATTTGAGGTCTGAGAAGGGGAGACTTGAACACTATAAAGTTTTGCTCAAAAGACATAAGAAGTGGAAGGATGGAGATTTCACAGATATGAGTTTTGAGGCTATAGAAAGGGCAGTCAGACCAGTGTTAAGAGAATATGATGTGGAAGACTTCATGACTATGAACTCTCCTAAGGAAGCTGAGTATCTTAGGAGGCAAAGTGAAGTGTTACAAAAAGCAAGGGAATCCAGAAAAAGAAAGGCTGAAGGAACAACGTTGGAAACTACACAAGCAGATGCATCATCTCAAGCAGGTGCCTCATCACAAGCAGGGGTATCACATCAAGCAAGTGAAAGTTTTCCAGCAATTGAGAGATCTGTTCTCAATGCACAAAGGGCAGCCAAAAGACTCAAGAGAATGGAGAAAGTTGGCATAGTTACTAAGGAGTCTCAACGTTCTTCAAATGAAGAAATTGATAAACAGCTAATTGTGCAGGAAAATGATGATATCTCACCTAGTGAACTTGGGAAGAAGTTTTCTATAATAGAATATGCTGTTTATGAACACAAAGGGAGGACTTGGTGGAAGCTTACAAGAGCTGACAATACAGCACAGACATTTCTAAGTCTAGATGTCATGTTTCAGACCTTGGATAGTGAGGACTTAGAAGATCTGTGGAAGATTTTGAAAAAGACCTTTGCTGCAAAACCTCCTACCATGGATGGCGTGGAGAAGGATTGGGTGATCTGGGAGTGCATGCATAGGATGTATGAGCATGATTTATTTGATCCTATATTTTATGCAGTGAACAAAGGGAATTTGTTGTATTGGAAGCTGTTTACCAATTCTGGAGTCTATGAGATAGTAATGGAAGGAGTAAGTGTTTATTTGATCAACCATCGTTATTATCCCTTCACTCGGGAGACCTTGAAGAAATTAGCACAGGCTGACTTGATTGTAGATGCTAAAACCCCTGTTGCTTATGATCTGGTAATTAGATTATACTTTTTAAAGTGTGATTAATAGCTTGATAGACCACACACTGATATCGGGCAAATATTTATAGCCTGGCAATTGGGCCTGTCACGGGTAATGATCAAGCAGTTGACGCATCCTCACACGCGCCAAATATTAGACAATTCGTGTCACTGAAAAAACAATGAAAGTATTGCAAAAGATTTACTGCTAACAACTATAAGGGCATATGCATCACAGTCAAATAACGATGCAAAACTACAAAGTGAAAGTCTCCGTTGTTCCACCTGGAGCCGCGTTGGTGACCAAAGCTTTGAAGGAACTAGAATGTAATGGTCTTGGAGATAGCAAAGGTCGTACAAACTAGGACAGTGACGAAAGACTATAAACGGGTGGTTAAGATAATATTAAACACATGTAATTTGCTTGGTTGTACCCTTGATCAGAAGAATTCAATATATTGGACGTTTAACATTTAAATTTTTGGATAAATAAATGTGTTGTTACATGTTTACGGAGTTTGATTAATCTGATCTTAGTGGTGATTTATGTGTTCTAGAATGATCAAATACTCTTATTGAATATAACTTATTGTTGGCAAAATTTGTTCCTGACATTTTATGATTCATAGTACAAAGCTTGAGTCAAGTGGCGTGCACGTGCACTGATAAATTTGGTACTCAATCACAAGTGTTGTTAGGTTTTGAATGGATGTACACTCTTAATTATCGTTTTCAGTCATGTTATCTTGCATATGATACATTATGTTTAGTGTAATTTCTTGTCTTCTTAGAACTATTTTGGTGCTGTAGAAAGCCGTGATACATGTTAATGAAGTTTGGTGATGATTTGTAGATAAATGGGTGGTTAAATCGATGTAATTGGTAAATAATGTGCTTTAGGAGAATGCTGTTGCATTCGGTAGGCTATTGTTGAGTTAAATTTGAGGTGGAACAGTTTAACAAAAGAACATGCAGGTAGTGTACTTGTTTGATTCGCTCATAAGAATATCATGTGTATGGCCGGGTTTTCTACGGCTGCGAACCTATATCTCTTTGAACATTGTGGCCATCAATATGTCTAACCGATGATGACCTCAGCTTGCGATGCGTCATTCTGTTTTTTGTACTGTAATGTCTTACTATAGGTATCTTAGTGTTGCGTTTTTTGATGATGCGTACGATAGACCAGCGGGATGTTTGGTTAAGTGTTTTTTCTTTGAGTTGCATTTGGCAATCGGCGCATTAAATTTCTTATATTGTCATAAACAACTTGCATCAAGGAGATCCGGATTATGCAATATGATGAATAAACGCTCTTGTTCGCTTGCTTGCCTGTGTATGCAATGTGATAGTTGGCCAACATTGACACCTCTATTTTCCAAATAACAAGCACAAGAAAGCCTGAAAGTCACTAATATGTGGGTTATTTGTTTTAGTTTGTCCCACATCGGTCGATGTTTAAAATAAATATGAGTATATAATCATAATAACATTTTATGTTGTTAACTTCTTTGTGAATATATTCATACAATTAATAATAGTGTATGAATGTATTTATGATGATGTTTTTAAATCTCTAAATCAACGGCTTTTTAATATAACTTCATATTTTCTGGCGTGTCATTCTTATTAATACAGAGATATATCAAATTCTTCTTTTTAAGCCGTTCAAAAAAAAATTATATATCAAATGCTTTTTCTTTGCTGCTAATGATTATTGCCTTATGTTGTGTGTAATTTGTCATTGCTCAACCGTTTGTTGTTTCCTTTTTCAGTCTATATAATGATTGGTATCTTGAGCACCTAGCAATGCGACTATATCCCCTAATAGTAGATACTGTAAGCCCTTAGGCTAGGCACAACGCTTCCGTTTCTTTGGTCGTGAGTCGGTCGCGACCGAATCGTCCCGTTGCGGCGATTCGGTCGCCGAACTAGATCGGGTAGAATTCGACTCCACACACGAACAATTTGGAAGAAGTTGTTTAGTGGTTGTGTTTGTGTATAAAAAAATTTAAAATTTAAAATTTATGTTTGTGTTTGTGTATAATAGGAAATGAAATACAATTGGAATACATTAGTCAGTTCCCGGATTTGAATCCAAAAACTGACGAGGTAACTCCCAACGAATTGTTTCTTCTTCATCTTCTTCCGCCATAATTTGTGCATCCAGCTCTCTTCTTTCCCTTTCTTCTTCTTCCTGAGTTTGTCTCAACACTTTTTGATCTAGGTATAGTTGATACACCTCATTCTCAGTCATTCTGCCATCTGAGTCGTTTGGAATTGGAAAGGGTAGATCGGGCGACTCATTTATGTTGCTTCGGTGTTGTTGCGACGAAGAACACATATGAGTTGTTTGAGATTGGGACGAAGAACCCAAGTTATTCAACCATTTAATATTTTCTTCAATTCTAGCCTCCAATTTTATCGACTTTCTAAACAAAGATCTCCGGAAGGTGAAATCGATATCAGATTAATTTCTAAAATACGTGCCGATTAAATGATGCTTCTGTGGGGAGAGATCACGACATTTCTCACATTTCGTGCGCAATTTCGTATTTTCTTCGGATGCAGCATCGAAATCATCACCTAACTTCGTAAGCTCATCGTAACGACGTTGTTGTTGAATTATTTGTTTTTGAATCATAGCCTTAATCTCGGCTTCGGTATATGGGAATGAGCATGCCATTTTTTATTTCTGAATGTGTGTGTGAAAAAACAGAGTTGTGTGAGAAAATACTGAGTTGTGTGTGAAAAAACTGTGTGTGAAAATGTGGTATTTATAAAGAGAAAATAATGATTTAAAAAAAAATAAAAAAAAATCAACTAGGCCGCACTAAGTCACCGGGTTTTGGCAAATAGGTTGCACTAGGTCGTCGGAGAAAAAAACTAGGTTGCGATTGGATAGCGTTGTACCTGGCTTTAGTTAGAGTCACATTTTGTTTGTGATTGTTGCTGAGTCTCTTTGATAACCCTTAATTGACAGTATAAAATAGTTCCGTTGTTGGGATGCTTTGACCGACACTTGTCATAAGTTTCCTTTTCGTTAGTGTGGGCATATCCCAGTTATGACTATTTGCAGGTTCATTGGTTTGACATGATTGTGCAAAAAGGTTTTTTGTATGGTAGGGTTTGGTCCCATGCTTATTGATTAGTGGATCTCCATTCTGCACCTTGTTTAGTTCAAGACCATTTTTTTTAGCCTTTTTTATGCATATTTTATGGGATTTTTGAGAATCAACATTACCTGTTATCTCACAGCTTATCTCGGTATAATGGTAATCTTGAACACCTGAGTAGTGTAATTCTGTTCCTATCTTAAGCACTTGAGCAGTGTGATCATATGTTTTTAACTTCACTTACGATGGCTTGATCTCATTACCTATCTTGTCATGCAATATACTCTGCAACAAATTGATACCTCTGGGTACTATGATAAGAACTAGGATCTGACTACAAGTCAATAATTTTTAGTCAATTTTGCTTGAGTTGAAACATGTCTTCATTATGGTTGGCCACACAACTTATTTGATATTAGGCATATTAATGTATAAAACATGACTAAATTAAATAACTTAAAAAGTGCAATTGCAGTCTATGCGGGGACTTTAGTGTGCTATCATCGTTCGTGACATGAGCTAGGGCTGTAACAGGGTCGTCCCGTGGATTTTGGGCGTCCTGTTCATTTAAAAAGTCGGGGCCCTTAAACACGCGTACTTAGAATATAAATTCTTAAAAATTGAGATAGTTGCAATATGCGATAAAGTTGCATAGTTTCGAATTGTTTTGAACGATTTTGAACTTCAAAATTTTATTTTCTTAAAGATTTAGGAGGCAAAAAAATTTCTCTAAAAACATGTAAGGAATAAACTCTAAGATAACTAAGTACTGTAACTAACTAGCTGCTTTAAAATTAGTCGTCACATACAATTTTTTTTTAATAATTGACTAATAAATCATGTACTTACTTGATCTTATTGATTAAATAATTCATGTTTTCATTTAAAATAACTGTGGCTCACTATATCAAAACTTCAAACTTACAAATGTCTTAAACGCACACACACATATATATACATTCAATACTTATACCCAACTATTAAAATGAATTACTTATAGTAATAAATAACTTCTAAAAGGAGAAAATCATTAAAAAAAATTAATAAAAACAAAGAAACTGGGCCTCAGTTACAAAGACGAATTGTGAAATGGAAAATTGGGGCTCAGCTAAGACGAATACATGAAGTAAATCATAAATAGTTGTCCTTAGACCAGGAAATTGTCGTGGATTTAGTGCATTTGTGTGAAATAATCTAACGCTAAACGTAATTGGTAGATATAAGGGTTATTTTCGGAAGTGTTGCAAAATTCATAAGTTTTTCTTGTAGTCAATATGGAATTTGTTTCCTTCAAAATTTATTTTGAAATATAATACAGTTGGGCTCCTCGTGGGATTAGTAAGATGTTTGTATGGCTGTACCCAAAGTCTTTCTAAACTATGTTTAGATGTTTTGGTAATCTTGCTTGAATCCGATGAACGAGAAACATAATGGTTATTGAAAGGAATGACTAAGATCCATATCCTTATTAACGTTGTATTAGAAAACGAACGGATAAAAATAATGACGAATCATTAAAAGGTTTATCCAAGAAACCTTACTCGAGTTGTACTAGAGACATTGCTAGTGTAACTAGACGCTAGTCAATGTAATCACGATATTTGAAATTTGTCCAAGTGGGAGTTGAATGTTTATGGACATAAATTTAAATAGTTGTGTGTTAGGACCGAACTCGAGATTACGGGATTGTACACAATACGTAAAGGGTTAATTTATTTAATAAATATATTTATTGTATTTATTAAAAATAACCAAGCTTTAACTTAACGGGCGTTAAATAATTAAGAGTTAAGTATTAACGATCGTTGTGGAATTAAATAGAAGAGAAAAGAAGAAACGGTAGTTCCGGAAGCCCCCATGGGTGGGCTTTTAGCCGTCGGCTACAAGGGCAAAAAGGGGAAGGAGACAGATTTTCTTTCCTAATTAGTTTATGGCTTGGAGAACAAGTTTATCTAGCCTATTTAAACAATCCTTGGCCTTCATAATTTTCCATTCCATTCCTCTCTTCTCTCTCTCTGCGATCAACAAACCACACGCACCCTAGGGTTTCGTTTGGTTTGTTTGGTTTCTTTGTTTGATCAACACCAAAGGAAAAACACCTTTTTTAGGGTTCCTTATATCCTTTGGTTTTGGTTTAGCAATAATCTAGTCCTAGCCTCTCTGTAGGGTTGTTGGGTAGATTTACCACAAGCGTAGAAGCTCGGTTTACACGTGCTAGAATCACGATTAACTCGTTATATTACGTGTGTACAAGAACGTAATGTATTCTTACTTTAGACTATATCTTGGTAGTGTTTGTCATAAACCCTAATTGGTGATCCGTTGGTGATCTTGTGGATCTTCGCTAGGATAAAGGTATGTAACCCTATTTCGATTAATTATAATTGTGTTATTAATTATGATCTTGTTAAATCGCTTCCGCTATGTGTGTTTTGATCTTATTTAGGGTTTTGTATAATTGTTATGAACTTCATAAACCTTCAATAAGAGGGACAACTGGTGTTGCATTCTCAAGGAGGACTCGAGAGGAGGTTCACAAAATAATAATTGTTGACACAATTTTCAGGCCTCTAAACAAGAATGGGCCCTTTGCAGTTGCACTGACTACACAGCCCAATATCCGGGCTTGGGCTGTAATCAAGCCAAGCTTTTATCAAACAACTCGAGCTCGAGCTTGGCTCGATCAAGCTAAGCTTTTATCAAGCTAAAGCCCAAAAAAATAGCTTGAAACATATATCAAGCTCAAACTCAAGCTCTTGATAGCTCGGCTCGAACTCTTATCTAGCCTTTTCAAGCTTTATTTAAATTTGATTTTATGATTAATTCAGATAAGCAACTTATGCTTAATGTGAGTATTAAGTTAATTATAAGGGCTTATTTCATAAACAAATAATATATTTTATGATTAAATTTATAATTTAGCTCATCGTGTTCTAAATATTTATTTAATTTTATTAATTTACTAGCTTAAAGACCCGTGAAATCACGAGATGTCTTAGAAAATTTAATTTGTAAGAAGTGTTATGAGAAAGTAAATTAAGAGAAATACTCAATGGATAATGTAAGCGTGAAACATTAATATATGAAATAAAGAAAAACCGAGAGTAAACATGTATCATTACACGATAATGTTATTATTTTGCAAAATTTTTAATAAAGAGTTCCATGGGTTTTTCAATTCCAAAGTTGATGATTTTGAGTATGAGATGATGTTTGCCATAGATGTGAAGTTGGTTGCCAAATTCCAATGGGTGAACACCAATTTGTGGACATAGAAATGCCATTAGACTATTGTTAAACATGTCGTGTTAAAAAAGGAATCGTTGACAAACATGTAATAGTTGCACATGTTAGTCGAGTTTTCGTGTTTGTTATCTTTTAGTAGCTTAAAGACCCGTGGTACATAAAATTACCCATATCGACCCGTTACGCGAAATCGCCTATATCGACCCGTTACACAAAAACGCCTATATCTATAGTGTCATGTTTATACGCTTATACATTGATTTTAGCTTATACACATGTCTAACGTCGAATATAGCGTATTCAATAATTTTTGTAAAAAGTAACAAATAAATGTTAATATTAAGAGAACACGGGTCTTGATAATAGATGAAAAAAATAATTAGAACGACTTCAATTATTCTATAAACGTCTAATTTTGTAACAATCACAATAATAGAGTTTCATGCATTCTAGTCGTCAACCTTAACATATGTGAGAGGGAATAAGTCAAAAGTCAATGCTCATTTCGTGAACAAGTAATAGTTGAATGAAAAAGTATAAAAGAAAATTACTGAACAATAGTTTATATGTACTTATAAGTTACACAATATTAAAAAAAAGCATTGGAAAATGTATAAATTACATGTAATAGTTGAATGAAAAAGTAATTAAAAGAAAATTACTGAACAATAATCTATATATAAACGACCTATACATAAACACCAGTATAACTTTTGGTGTATTTTAAATAACTTTTTTGTAAGCGATTGACCTTGTTGTTAATTATCATAGAAAAAAACTCTAGTAAACTTTGTCTTAATATCACACTTGACACAATTATACGACCCACTTTTTGTCTTAACTATCACACTTGAAAATCAAATCAAAAATTAGTTTTCTCAGCATCTCATTTTTCTTATACGCCCAGTTATCTCATTTTTATTATACCTCCACTAAGTTATCTCATTTTTCTTATACGCCCAGTTATCTCATTTTTCTTAAATGTATTGCTATGCCTTTCTGTTGTCAACATTAGATCATAGATTCTGTGTTAGCGTTGGCAAAATGAGTAAATTTTGTATGTTGGGCTTGTTGACCCAATCCATATTTTGACGAATAAAATATTTCTGTTAAATATGTTTTAGCATGAGTCATTAACTCATTATGTTAAACTTTGAGATTTATTTTGAGAAGAACATAAACTTGGTATAAGTTTATAGAACAAAAAGGCAGCGGATAAACCCATTAAATCTCTACATACAACACACCAATTGAAACAACTCAGAAGAATACTTTCAGAACCCATTAAATCTCTACATACAACACACCAATTGAAACAACTCAGAAGAATACTTTCAGAGTCAGGAATAAGATCAATTACAATCAACAAACACACTGAAAGAAAATGATAATCTATTGACTATGAACAATCCAAATGTATGAGAACACATAAATCTAAGCAAGACTTAAACATACTAAGTAAAAACTACGAGATGGAAACAACTCCAACAAAATCGACTTACTTTTGCTTTACTTCTCAACCTCCATGTCCTCATCACATATAGACTAAGACCTGGTCAATGTGAATTTTGGAAAGCTTCTGCATTGCATTACTCTCTTTTGCTTGTTGTTGCAATTCAGATCGCTGACTCTCAATTTTGAACTAAAAATAAAAAATCCAAGTAACAAACAACTTAATAAAGGAATTTCCCAACTAAGGTTTAAAACTACTATGTATGACATTTTGTTAAAAATAAAAAATCCAAGTAACAAACAGCTTAACTGTGTATGACATTTTCTCTTTACATTCAGAACTTCCAGAAATTTAAAGAAAATCATTATACAATCAATCTTTTTAAATAATTTCATTCATCAACTAGTAAAATCACGAAACAATTTTCGTTAATATATGAAACAAATAATCGGAAGATACGTTAATTATTCGCTAAAAGAATATCAAATAAATTGGTCGCCACTAATCACTGAAAGTCTGATTTAAAAAAGCTTGTGTTATCTATAAGTAGTCTCTACAACTGTTGAATATTATAAATTTAGAAGCATGAATGTATAGCATTTTTTTATCGTACCGTATTAGTTAATAGTTTAAAAGGTACATATCATACCTTCTTGTACAGGTTACACTTTTCGCAAATAACATGCTATCTAGAAAATGAATAACATACTATCTAGAAAATGAATACCAAATACTGAAAACACTTTTCGCAAACAATAAAGGACATGTATTAGTGTTTAGCACTATATAAAGGACATGTATTAGTGTAACAAATAGCAACATTAATACAATTTTATACTCGCCCAAGAAGTATATTGTACTTTTTGCATTGTGACTCACAAATATATTCTATTGACTTTTCGCTAATGGTCCAACATCAAGCACAAGACCTGTCATAGTGTAACAAATAGCAACTATGAGAGAATCTAATGGCAAGTTAAGAAAGTATAAAAATAAGGCAGACAAGGGGCTGGTAAAACATGTTAAATTGGTGCGATCTTTTGATATGGGTTTAGTCGATCTTTACTCACATATACCATCTTCTCTAGTGCTTACATAGACACTAATGTCTAACTACTAAAAAAAGAAACATGGTCCGTTGATATCACATGGCCCTTTTATATAAGTATGATAGCAACGTCAACCACAAAACGATGGTTCAGTGGCTAAATACTTTGCCTACATAAAAGTGTTATGGTTCCATCGACTTTGTTACGCATAAAATCACTAAAACTGGCATTACTATACAATCAAAAACCCATCTTATGCTAATACGAATAAGTATATAATCTCAAATCATTTTTAAGGAACATAAATTTGAAATGAGAGAAGAAAATTGAAATAAAGCTTTGACAGATAAGGACATGTGTAAGTTTATTTCCTTTGATATCAGTCAATTATACTTTTTGAATCTTCTTCTATGAAACTGAAACTGTCGATAACTCGTTTCTTCGTCAATACTTAATCACAACCACTATAATAAAAGGTCGTGGCCGAAACCGTCAAACAAACTAATGCTAGTTCTACTAAAGCTTAATAACCTTCCTCTTTAATGGAACCTTAGAAAACTTCATCGTGAATAAAGAAAAAACACAATTAATTTTTTTTACAATAACCCAAATCATCAAACAAAAGGTTTTTTTACCAGACCCGTTTTTACTCATGTTCAAAGACCCATTTGACTCATTTGTTAACTCATCCGCCTTGATATGTAAGACACGTGAAAAGGAACTTTGGTAAAAGATAATAAGAATTTTGTTGGCATCTCATGTAACCCATATTTAATAATACAAGGGGACTAACATATTTCTGCACTGATCAGTTATTCTCTACTTGTTTGCACTAATGTGCTTCTTTACTTATTGCATAAGCAACATATTTAATTAAAATGTGGCGATGACACCTAAAAGGTTTGTATCCTTTTGTGCATAGTGTAATTCCATACCACTTAAGTCTACACATAATCGTACTCATAACTATGATATGCAAGGAAAATTTTGAAATGTAAGTATTTAGATTGTATCTAACATTTAAATAAAATATATACCTTGCGTAAGAGTGTATCAACTTAATCTCAAGCTGCTCAGTCGCTTCATTTATCTCCAACAAAAAACAGTAATTCGAGAGCTGAACTATAAAGAAAAAATTGTTAAAATGGAGGTTAAAACGTGATCAATTTATATAAAAAAATACAAAAGTAATACTTCATATCATTTAAATACTAACCGAGAGAGAAAAAAACATGGATACCATTCCAAGTTTCTAACAGGACGGAAACATATCAAATCGCTCATAAAATTTATTAAATCAAATAATGT
The DNA here is from genome assembly GCA_025667525.1 of Glebionis coronaria. NCBI lineage: Eukaryota > Viridiplantae > Streptophyta > Magnoliopsida > Asterales > Asteraceae > Glebionis > Glebionis coronaria. Next base: position 605,151,444 of record CM046878.1, on the reverse strand, counting down.
AAGAACCAAACATTGGGAACAAAATGTTCAAGATTGGGTAAAATCGAGTACAAATTCCCATACCTCATATGTCCCATACCTCATATGTATCCTGTGATTTATTAAGAAAAGTTTATTAAAAATGCTTCAAATGATTCAGAAAAGGACCCGTATTCAAATATTACACACAATACAAATAAAAACCATTTACGCTCCCCATGAACCCAATTTGACAATGCTATATTACAATATTAGTTTTTTAATTAAAAAACAAACTGCTATTAGTTTTAACCTCTTGAATACATAGGGTCCGTTTGGTAAGAGCTTTTCTAAAGCTTTTATAGAGCTGTTAGCTTTTTTGTTTAAAAAAATAATCTAATAGCTCTGTTTGCTACAACATTTTTTAAGAGTTGTTAGCTTTTTATTTTAACCAAATAGCTTTTAAATAAAAAGCTGTTCCATACAGCTTTTTAGATTGTCAAGAGCTGTTAAAGCCGTAAATTACTGATATAACCTCCAACCATATTATAATTTATTAAAAGATGTCTTTTTAAGTCATTTTACATCTTACCTTTAAAGTTAACAGCTAATATACCAAACACTTTTATTAAAATTAACAGCTTTTTAGCAAACATCTTACAACTTACAGTTAACAGCTTACACCTTACAGTTAACAGCTTACAACTTACAACTAGTTTTGCCAAATGGCTATGTTTGGCAAAACTAGCTGTAAGCTGTTAACTATAAGTTGTAAGCTGTTAACTGTAAGCTGTAAGCTGTAAGCTGTTTGCTAAAAAGCTGTTAATTTTAATAAAAGTGTTTGGTATATTAGCTGTTAACTGTAAAGGTAAGATGTAAAATGACTTAAAAATTCTAATTGAATATATAAACGATTTTCCTTTTAAGCAAACTGGGTACAATAGTCACATAACAGTGTCATTTGCAGCTCTATTGTTCAAACTACATGATTATAAAAATTAAATGAGACACAACATCAATGATATAATAGAAGAAAAATATCAAGCCAAAAAAGCTACCAGAAATAAGCATTAATATCAATACCTTTGATAAAAGGTGGTTAAGCATCACACCGAAGCAACACAATCACCATCCTGTCACACCCATATGTGTGTCTTAAACATAAAGCTAACCAAGAAACAAATCTTCACCAAATAAAACACCCACTTAAGCTAAAAACATCACCTACCAACCATCATTGCCACACATCATAAATGGAAACAATGAATATATTGGTGACATCTAAGAGAGCTGTCGACGACAATTGAAATACCAACTGCTTGGGAGAATAGAAACACGTTGGGCGCTTAGATCATTGATATATCTTGCAAAATGTAGCCATTTGATTATCTCCAAAGATTTTTTCACAGAATAGAGACTATACAGGGGATGTTTAACTTGAATTCACCACTAATATTGGCATAGCAAATCACCACACCAAGTTACCATTATTAAATCGTTTGACAAATTGTTTAAACTGTATTTGTGTTACAGCTAATTTACCATTATTACATAGGTTACGTGTAACGCCTTTGGTATTAAAAAAATCACGAAACGTTTGTTTATGGTTTTTTTGTGAAGTTTACAAAAATATAGTAGAAACATTTGTTTATGTTGTATGGTTTTTTTGTATTAATCTTATACGCACAAAATAAATGTTTTCACAAAATAATTTATACACATATTTTTTCAATTATTATTTTTTAAAAATATAAAGTAATTAGTTTATCCAGTTTGGTAGTGTATTTTGTTGGCTTGTAAAACAAACGTTATGGTCTTTAAAACGTTATGGGCCGGTCCATTAAACATGCATTCTTTTTTTCCAAGTACAAAACAGACGCATATAACATACTATGTGTTGAGTTATTTTTGGTAAAGAATTAAATTGTTCTTTGCATTGAGATGTTGTACAATAGGTTATATATGGTAAGGAATTTAATTCATTCATTTAATATTTGTGCTTTATAGGGTTGTAATATATTTTGTTTTATTATGTAAAATAGATTACATGTACTCGGTACTTGGTGAAATATAATACGTATAAATATTTTTTGTACTCTTTTTAATACAAGGGTGTCGTAATTGCATTAGCAATCACATCACGCAATGACCTTTAAGACCTTAATCACACTGGATTGCAAAACTCATTTTGAAACCAAGACTGCATGATTATGTTATTATTTATTTATTAATGCTAAATAAATCGAATTTGGTTTGAGTTATGGTCTTTGTTTGTTTTACTTTATACATATATTTCTATTAATGAGTTTTTTATTCTAAAAAATAATAATTTTATACACTTTCAAGCTTTTCAAGCCAAACTCAAACTTTTATCAAGCCTTATCAAGCCAAGCTCAAGCCAAGATTGTAAAAGCTTGACAAGTTATCAGGCTAAGCTCATGCCTACAATTGTATTATCAAGCCAAGCTTAAGCCCTATAAAGCTTGAGCTCGTCTTGACTCGATTACACCCCTAACATAAGCCTTGTTGAGACTTCGAAAGCGCAACCATAGTTTGATCCAGCATAAATGTTGAGGTGTACATTCGTGTCACCGGTGGTGATCAAGCAGTTGACGCATCCCCACTCGGGCCAAATATCAAAAAACTTGGTCTTCCCCTAAAAAATCAATCAAGATATTGCAAAACAAATTGCTACAAAAAACTATAAGGGCTTGTCTGTCATTGTCAAACTAACGCTGCAAAACCACTAAGTGAAAGTCTTTGTTGTTCCACCTGGATCCGCGTTGGTGACCAAAGCGTTGAAGGAACTAGAACGTGACGAACAAAAAGTGAATAATATTTCATTAGATGCTGTCTTGGAGATCAAAGGTTGTGCAAACTAGGACAGTGATGAAAGACTATAAATGGGTGGTTAAGATAATACTGGTCACATGTAATTTGTTTGGTTGTACTATTGGTCGAAAGAACAGAATATACTGGATGCTTAACATTTATTTTTTGGATAAATAAATGTATTGTTACATGTTTACGGGGTTTGCTTAATCTAATCTTAGTGATGATACATTGACGTGTTCTAGGATGACTGAGTATTCTTATTGCATCAAACTAATTGTTGCTAAAAGTTTGTTTCCGATGTTTTATCACTTTATGATTCACTAGCACGAAGCTTGAGTCAGGTTCCGTGGAAGTGTACTGATAAATTTGGTACTCAAACATAAATTTTGAATGGATGCACACTCTTGATTATCGCTTTCAGTCATGTTATCTTACTTATGAGACATTATGTTTAGTGCAATTTCTTGTTTTCTTAGAAGTATTTTAGGGGCGAAGTAGGCGCCGCCTCCTCCCTTGCCCCTAAAATCTGCCCACTAGGCATGTTTCCAAAAAAATCACAGAAGACATCGCCAAAGAAACAACCAAAGGCTGTTGGGCCGATTACACTTAGCCCAATGGGTTAATCCTAAATAACGGTTATATGGCAGTTAAACACTACCAACAGTTACAACAGTTCAATATGAATCGATACATCGACTCATGGCACTGTTTAGATTAGTATTTAAAGAAGAAACTTATTTGTACAACAGAGATGACAGATTTATTATACATATCAATATAATTTACATTTTGGTATATCTTTGATTTGAGTTTGAACGATCCAAACATATATTAATTCCCAACATTGGTATCAGATCATTTGGTTATAGAACCAAATCATCATATACCATTTTTCCGATTCGAATCCATTATCAACCCACATGAAATTTTCCACAGGTCTTTGCACAAACAATAAAAAACAAATCATAATAATTATCTTGGTGTTTTAATCATAAGGAAAAATCCAACCCACCGCCTGAATCATAGATTCGGCAATAGGAGTTCCTTCCTAGAAAATTTGCAAATTTCAAACCCACGAAAAAAATCTTATTTCTAATAAAAAATTAGGCACAAATTGATTTTTTTAAGAATAGTATACGAAACATAGACAGAACTTACCAGATTCGGATATCACATCCTCTCGAAAATTAGGTAAACCCCAATCAAATCCACAATTAAGGATATGCTAACCCAATTAGAATCATCATGATCAGATATATCTGAATAATAGACCAGATCCCCAAGTTTTCTTACGAAACCCTAAATTTCGCAACAAATCAGAGATTCAAGCGACTTATAATATAAGAACGCTTGAAAGATCAAATGAGGATTACAAAATCCATCCTTGATTCGGTGTATAATCACTAGAAGACAATATTGATACAATATCATCTGTCATAGAGAGATAAGGAGGAGCAGAGATGGGACGGATGAAATAAGAGAGAGAGAAGATAGTGTTTTATTACAGGGCTGAGCTTCGGGCCGGAACCGACCCGACCCGAAAAATGCCAAAACCGAAAAGGGTCGACCTGAACTAAAACCGAAAATGTCGGTTTGGTTCGGTTTCATCTCGGGCCTACTTGGGTTTCAGTCAGGTAATACCGAAACCGACACCTGCACCCCAAACACCCCCTTAACATGAAACAACTTAGGGTTGTTGCTGTAGAAGATGCACAAAGTTTTGCAGAAAGAGAAGGCCTTTCATTCATTGAAACGTCTGCTTTAGAAGCTATTATCATTGAGAAGTCTTTCCAAACGATTCTTGGCGAGATATATCGAACTATTAGCTCTTTCTTCTTCTGATCCCAATGTCATGTCAACAACCAATGGAGTCTCGCATGATAGTTCACGTAAGTGGCTCCCCTCACTTCAGATCTCGTGAAGCTTAATTGTGATGCTTCCTTTAAAGATTCATATGTTGCTGTTGGGATTGTTGCGCGTGACTGTAATGCGTTTTGTTGCTATATTTAGGGGAAAAGTGTCGTGCTTAATCGGTTTTGGCTGTCGAGTTGGTTGCCATTCGATCAGCTTGCATCCTGTTTGCTACCAACGAATGGAATCATGCTTTTATCGAATCTGATTCACAGTGGGTGATTTATCTTGCTTCTATAGAAGACGTGCCACCTTGGTCCTTAGCGGTTGTGATTTCAGATATACAACATTGGAAGTCTCAATTGAATTTGAAGTTGTCATGGGCTCCACGTTCATGTAACTCTGTGGCTCATCATGTTGCTAAATATGCTTACGTATCTAATGATAATTTCATTTGGCATGATAACTTCCCTTGTAAAATTACCTCCGTTGCGAGGAGTGATGTTTTGTAACTTTTCGGCTTCGACCCTTGTTAATGATATTTGATGTTAAAAAAACAAATTTACCCTTATGTACAAGTCTTCCTAGCAATCCACCTCCATGTAAAGTGAAAAAACACAATACATGACCCATCTTTTTTATGTGGCATAGTGACAGAACCCAAAAATACGATTGTGGGGGTAAATTTGTTTTTTCATAGAATAACAACAAAATAAGGAAAAAGTAGTATAAAAAGATAAATATATTAATTTTTACTTACAAATAAATTTACAGGGTTTGAAAGCGTTAAATATTGGGATTTACTATATGGGTAGGGGCAATTTGAATTTTAAGTGGGGGGCGCTTTTGAAAAAAAGTCAAAACCAAAGAAAAAATACATTAAAATCTCATCGTATCGGACTAGCCATGGGAGCAACGGACCCCGTTGTAGTTACTATATGGATCCGTTCCTGTGTGGCATGAATGGGTAGATTGGATGAGATCAAGACATGTGTCTCTTTTTTTACTTATTGACAATACCGCACCCTCTAGCTCGAGGAATAATTATATTGGAGACACCAATACAGTTGCATCTTTTTTATGGTTCTTTCTATTTACTTGAATATTAATCTGTATTCTAATCATCCATCTACGCTGACAGTTGGAACAAGCGGGTTTAGTGATGAATGTGTATGGGTCGAAAGAGACTGAGTTTCGTTGACTCAATATCAGTTCTGTTTATAGTGACATGGTTTCTTGCGCTCCCTCTGTTAGTAGAAGCGTGTAATGACAAGGCAGATGTATAGTTAAACAAAGTTTCCAGAAGACAGTGTTGTGTAACTGGAAGCATAATTCTTTCGAAAGATATGTAACAGGATTTGGTTGGAACCTTCTTATAATTGTAGTAGACAATGGAATGGTTGTATATTGGTGTATACTAGCTTAAACATGAGCAATTGAGCATTGTGAGTTATGACTAGTAATAAAAAGCTTCTCACCCTGAACTGTAAGTTGGTGTAAATTAGCTTAAAAACAAACATCATACTGTAAATGGTATCAACGTTACAGTTATTGGCGTGAATTTAGTTTCCCTTTTTCGGGCTCCTTTACCACCTATACTTGGGTTTGATTACTTTGAAACATGTCAACGCCTTCATTCCTCAAAGTAGGATTAGTGTAACTGAAGACGCCCACTTATTAATTCCGGGCTGAGATTTGTGATTGCCTTCTTTCCGTGTTTTCTTTGTTTGTGATGCATTAAGCATATTCATGGGTTTTCGATTTTTTTTATTGACATAGATGTTTACTAAACAAGTAAACATGCAAGTGAAACATAATAGAACTAATTACTCAAATAGACCAAGTACTTTGTCCATTTGTCAAAATGCCCCATGCTACTTAAAACTTCCAAAAATAGACCAAGCTACATTATGCTACGTTATGCTATTTTATGCTACCTTATGAAACTTTTAACAAATTTACCAAAATGTCCTTATTATCATAAATGTGTAAGATGCAAGTACAACTTGTGTAAGAATGTTTAAATATACTTTTTATGCGACTTTTACTTTTTTTAATAATTTTTTTTCAAATACTTTTATAATTAATATATTTAAACTACTTTTTATGCGACTTTTGTGTTTTTAAAGAACACAGTATGCACACACAATTACTAAAGAGTTTTTTATACTAGAATTTTTTGTTGAGTTTTATGAGTCGAGTTTTTTTGGTTCATTATGCAAGTACCACTTTACTCCATTAATGAATAAAAATATAAAACGCCCCACATTCAACTAACAAATGCATTTGACACCCATAAACAACTCTGACACACAATGACGAAATATCAATATTTTTAATACAATTTTTTTTTCTATTTTTTAATTTTAAAAACTGCATATATTAATGGTACATGTATTTTTTTCTATCTCTCAATATTCCTTTCACATCTCACTTTATTCATGATCATCCAACATAACCATCATAATCGAGATAAAACTAAACCACCAACCCCTTGTCGATCTTTCCACTGTCGCCGGAAAGTAACTAAACCAACCGTCACCGATGGCGACATCCAGGAGATGGCTAAAGCTTATAGAAAAATAAAGAGTGGTAGCAATGGAAAAAGATATATATCTCCAACCTACACTCCGGATTCATTTAATAGTACGGACATTATTCATTTAATATCTAGATTCATTTACCATATTTAATTTGTTCCAGCGATAATGAATTAGAGAAAGAAATATTGTGAAATAAAAAAAGATAAGTGAGAGATTATACACAATCTCTAAAGTTAATTTGTTTGGGAACTAGAAATAGAAAAGTAAAACTACAGGGTGTCTTGTTACTAGATCAGAGTTCTTATCCCTTTTTTACATAATATTCTCTCTCATACTTGTTTTTCTCTCTCACATATCCTTTTTTCAAATTTGATATTACCACCAACTAGTAGCCTCTAAATCTCTAAGACTGGTGGGAGTGGGGTGAAACCCACCCACCTCCACCTCAGCGCCACGTCAACTTTTTTACCAAACTCACCAAAACTCACCTAAACTCACCATAGGAGGTAATGACACTCACCCAAACTCACCCAAACTCACTCCACATCACTTCATCTTTTTATTAAATATTTTTTATTCATACATTTTATTAAAACACGGGTACATAGAAAATTAAAACACAGTACGAAATTAAAAGACGATACATAGGAAATTTAAAAACAACATTTAAAAAGAACATAAATTTAAAAGTACATAATACGATTAGTCAGTTCACGGATCCGAATCCGAAAACTGACCAGGTAACTTCCAACACATTGTTTCTTCTTCATCTTCTTCCGCCATAATTTGTGCCTCCAGCTCCCTTCGTTCCTTTTCTTCTTCTTCCAGAGTTTGTCTCAACACTTTTTGATCTAGGTATAGTTGATACACCTCATTGTCAATCATTCTGCCATCTGAGTCGTTTGGAATTGGAAAGTGTAGATCGGACGACTCATTTCTGCTTTGGTGTTGTTGCGACGAAGAACCGATATGAGTTGTTTGAGATTGGGACGAAGAACCCATGTTTTTCAATCATTTAGTATTTTCTTCAATTCTAGCCTACAATTTTATCGAATTTCTAAACATAGATCTCCGGAAGGTGAAATCGATATCATATTGATCTCTAAAATACGTGTCGAGTAACTGACGCTTTTGTTGGGAGAGATCACGACATTTCTCACATTTCGTGCGCAATTTCGTATTTTCTTCGGACGTAGCATCAAAATAGTCATCTAACTTCGTAAGCTCATCGTAACGACGTTGTTGTTGAATTATTTGTCTCTGAATCATAGTCTTAATCTCGACTTCGGTATGTGGAAATGAGCATGCCATTTTTTATTGAGATGAAGATGAGATGGTTGATTTTTTTTTGTGAAAAATGAAGAAGATGATGGGTATTTATTAGTAAATTTTGGGTAAATTTTTTTAATTTAAAAAAGAAACAGTTATATTTAGTGGTGGGGCCCAATGGTATAAACTCACCTGGGTGAGTTTGCCCATTTTTTTCGCTGGGGAACAAGTCGCGCGCGGATTTTGCTGGGTGGGGTGGGGGCTACGCGTGACTTTAGCCAAGTCGCGGGTGGGATACCTCCCACTCCCACCAGCCTAATGGCAATAGTCATTTTAAGATTTGTTAAAGATAGATAATTTATAAATAGATAATGATTCAAACATAAATGGTTGTAAAGTTTCTCCATTAAAGAAGACTAGTTTGAACATGAAAAGTATAAAAAGAGAAAAAGATTCATTATTGACTAAATGACCTTGACGGTGACGAAAAGTTAAGAAAGAGAAAGATTCATTTTTGAGTTCTGCTGCCAGGATCTTTGGTTCTGGCGTCTGTCCGGCTGACTGCGTCACCACCACAATAATTAAGGTGAGATGGGTACATAACCGACATCTACAAAAAAAATATTGCGATGGTGTCAGGGAGAGGGGATGCATGGTGGGGGCTGAAGACGCCCACTTATTGATTCCGGACTGAGATATGTGATTGCCTTCTTTCTGTGTTTTCTTTGTTTGTGATGCATTAAGCATATTCATGGGTTTTCGAATTTTTTTATTGATATAGATGTTTACTAAACAAGTAAACATGCAAGTGAAACATAATAGAACTAATTACTCAAATAGACCAAGTACTTTGTCCATTTGTCAAAATGCCCCATGCTACTTAAAACTTCCAAAAATAGACCAAGCTACCTTATGCTACGTTATGTTATTTTATGCTACCTTATGAAACTTTTAACAAATTTACCAAAATGTCATTATTATCATAAATGTGTAAGATGCAAGTACAACTTGTGTAAGAATGTGTAAATATATTTTTATGTGACTTTTACTTTTTTTAATAATTTTTTTTCAAATACTTTTATAATTAATATATTTAAACTACTTTTTATGCGACTTTTGTGTTTTTAAAGAACACGGTATGCACACACAATTACTAAAGAGTTTTTTCTAATAGAATTTTTGGTTGAGTTTTATGAGTCGAGTTTTTTTGGGTCAGTATGCAAGTACCACTTTACTCCATTAATGAATAAAAATATAAAACGCCCCACATTCAACTAACAAATGCATTCGACACCCATAAACAACTCTGACACACACTGACGAAATATCAATATTTTTAATACAATTTTTTTTCTATTTTTTAATTTTAAAAACTGCATATATTAATGGTACATGTATTTTTTTCTATCTCTCAATATTCCTTTCACATCTCACTTTATTCATGATCATCCAACATAACCATCATAATCGAGATACAACTAAACCACCAACCCCTTGTCGATCTTTCCACTGTCGCCGGAAAGTAACTAAACCAACCGTCACCGATGGCGACATCCAGGAGATGGCTAAAGCTTATAGAAAAATAAAGAGTGGTAAAAATGAAAAAACATATATATCTCCAACCCACACTCTGAATTCATTTAATAGTACGGACATTATTCATTTAATATCTAGATTCATTTACCATATTTAATTTGTTCCAACGATAATGAATTAGAGAAAGAAATATTGTGAAATAAAAAAAGATAAGTGAGAGATTATACACAATCTCTAAAGTTAATTTGTTTGGGAACTAGAAATAGAAAAGTAAAACTGCAGGGTGTCTTGTTACTAGATCAGAGTTCTTATCCCTTTTTTACATAATATTCTCTCTCACACTTGTTTTTCTCTCTCACATATCCTTTTTTCAAATTTGATATTACCACCAACTAGTAGCCTCTAAATCTCTAAGACTGGTGGGAGTGGGGTGAAACCCACTCACCTCCACCTCAGCGCCACATCAGATTTTTTACCAAACTCACCAAAACTCACCTAAACTCACCACAGGAGGTAATGGCACTCACCCAAACTCACCCAAACTCACTCCACATCACCTCATCTTTTTATTAAATATTTTTTATTCATACTTTTTATTAAAACACGAGTACATAGAAAATTAAATCACAGTACGAAATTAAAAGACGATACATAGGAAATTTAAAAACAACATTTAAAAAAACATAAATTTAAAAGTACATAATACGATTATTCAGTTTCTGGATCCGAATCCGAAAACTGACCACGTAACTTCCAACGCATTGTTTCTTCTTCATCTTCTTCCGTCATAATTTGTGTCTCCAGCTCCCTTCGTTCCCTTTCTTCTTCTTCCAGAGTTTGTCTCAACACTTTTTGAACTAGGTATAGTTGATACACCTCATTGTCAGTCATTCTGCCATCTGAGTCGTTTGGAATTGGAAAGGGTAGATCGGGCGACTCATTTCTGCTTCGATGTTGTTGCGACGAAGAACCGATATGAGTTGTTTGAGATTGGGACGAAGAACCCATGATATTCAACCATTTAGTATTTTCTTCAATTCTAGCCTACAATTTTATCGACTTTCTAAACGTAGATCTCCGGAAGGTGAAATCGATATCAGATTGATCTCTAAAATACGTGTCGAGTAACTGACGCTTTTGTGGGGAGAGATCACAGCATTTCTCACATTTCGTGCGCAATTTCGTATTTTCTTCGGACGCAGCATCGAAATAACCACCTAACTTCGTAAGCTCATCGTAACGACGTTGTTGTTGAGTTATTTGTCTCTGAATCATAGCCTTAATCTCGACTTCGGTATGTGGGAATGAGCATGCCATTTTTGATTGAGATGAAGATGGAGATGAAGATGAGATGGTTGATTTTTTTTTTGTGAAAAATAAAGAAGATGATGGGTATTTATTAGTAAATTTTGGGTAAATTTTTTTTAATTTAAAAAAGAAACAGTTATATTTAGTGGTGGGGCCAATGGTATAAACTCACCTGGGTGAGTTTGCCCATTTTTTTCGCTGGGGAACAAGTCGCGCGCGGATTTGGCTAGGTGGGGTGGGGGCTCGTGACTTTAGCCAAGTCGCGGGTGGGATACCTCCCACTCCCACCAGCCTAATGGCAATGGTCATTTTAAGATTTGTTTAAGATAGATAATTTATAAATAGATAATGATTCAAACATACATGGTTGTAAAGTTTCTCCATTAAAGAAGACTAGTTTGAACATGAAAAGTATAAAAAGAGAAAAAGATTCATTATTGACTAAATGACCTTGACGGTGACGAAAAGTTAAGAAAGAGAAAGATTCATTTTTGAGTTCTGCTGCCGGGATCTTTGGTTCCGGCGTATGTCCGGCTGACTACGACACCACCACAATAATTAAGGTGAGATGGGTACATAACCCACATCTACAAAAAAAGATTGCGATGGTGTCAGGTAGTGGTGAGACGGGATGCATGGTGGGGGCTCAAGCGATATGGGTAGCAACATCAACGGTTAAAGTGGGGGTGGTTTGGCAGTTTCGTTGTAGTTGAAGATGATTAGCATGATCTAGTTTTGAGGAAGAAGATAGGAGAGAAACATGAAAAAAACAGTGGTTAAAAATAAAAATACGTCAACATGTATGATACAAAATAAATAATATTAAAAATTAGGAAAAGATAAAGAGTTTGCCAGAATTATTGTCAGTATCTAAATCACTCTAGATTAAAGAAAAATAAGAGAAAAACTCAGAGTGAAAAAAATGTATATAAATAAGAGACAATAAAAAAGCAATTTGTTCAATCATTTAACACAAAAAAGTCGCATAAAAAGTAGTTTAAATATTAATTATAAAGTATAAGGAAAAAATTATTCAAGAAAGTAAAAGTCGCATAAAAAGTACACTTACACATTCTTACACAACTTGTACTTGCATGTTACACATTAGTACATAGGGACATTTTGGTAATTTTAGTAAAGTTGCATAGGTAACATAAGGTAGCTTAGTCGCATTGTCTAGTTTGAAAGTTTTAGGTAGCATGGGGCATTTTAACAAATGGACAAAACACTTGGTCTATTTAAGTAATTAGCCCAACATAATATATCCCATTAAAGCGAGTTAAGTTTGAAAAAAAAATGCTTAAACATTTGACCTAAACATCGCATTATTCGTGTATGACTCCTTTAATATTATTCACCGCAAGTGTATGCATTCTGCTATTGAGAAAATTGGTCATCGGTCGGGTCGAAACCTAGTTATGACTTTATATGAGAAATGGTCTTTATGCGGTTGAGTTCACTAGAAAATATTTTATCAAAGTTTAAGATTGCTTAAACTTACGTGTAATTTTAAACTTGTAATTTGAGGTTTCGATTCTCTTGATGAAAAAATCGCTTATCATTTTGGTTTAACAAAATGGTAGCACCCAATGTAAACATTATAATTGGCAATAAAAACTAGCAAAGTAGAGAATTGAAAACTAGATTAAAAGAAGAATTGGTCCCGTGAATCCGTGATATCATCCTTTTTTTTTTGACTAAATCCTGCTTTTAATTCATCAAGTAGAATCCCAACTAGTGTAGTTCTATGTTTTATTTCGACTTACATAATGGGCTTATAACTTATTTGGTTTTGGGTTTATATTCTTTGTCTTCAGTTTTTGGGGTTTTGGGCTTATATAAACTAAAAATTTAAAAAATAAACCACAAAAGTAAACTTATAGAATATAATCTCAAAAGCAAATAAGTCGTAAGCAGTAAGTTATAAAACAAACACCCTTGTACTATAAAAGTGTTTGTTTCAACATACGTAATGGGTGTTTGAATTATTTTGTTTCAGGCTTATGTTTTGTATGCTTATTTTTGTGGATTCTTTGAAAAACTTTTTGATTTATATAAATTTATTATGATATAATAAATTTATTATGTTATTATAATATTACATAAGTTTTAAAATAAGCGACAAAAAGTAAACTTGTGAAACATAAGGCCAAATTAAATAAGCCATAAACAATTAGAGGTGAGTAAATTGATTTTTTTAAACTGTTTTGATTTTCGATTGGTTCTATTTGAGTCAACCAGTTACCAAAACGGTTTAGATTTGAACTAGTTTTCAATTAGAAAATGTTGAACCGGCACATACCGGTTTGACACAGGTTCAAGAAACTGGTTTTTGGTATGCAAGATTTTTCTTGATCCAAATATGTCAGTAACGATTTTATGTGAATGTAAAGACTTTTATTTGGCAATAGCTATTTTATGCATATGTAAAGCTTTTATTTGGCAATAGCTATTTTATGCGTATTTAAAGCTTTTATTTGGTGAGTTTCCATTCCCCACAAGTTCGACCCATCATCACAAACCTTAAGCCCATATAAAAAACCGACATTTGTCATCCTATATAAACAGAACCCATAACAAAACCTTTTCATCCACGTACAAAACTTAAAACAGTCGACAAACATGCCTCCCAAGTTCGACCCAAGCCAAATCGTCGACGTCTACGTCCGCGTCACCGGGGGCGAAGTCGGCGCAGCCTCCTCCCTGGCCCCGAAAATCGGCCCACTCGGCCTCTCCCCTAAAAAAATTGGAGAAGACATCGCCAAAGCTACAGCCAAAGAATGGAAAGGCCTCAGAGTGACAGTTAAACTCACAGTCCAAAACCGTCAAGCCAAAATCTCTGTAGTCCCGTCAGCCTCAGCTTTAGTCATCAAAGCTTTAAAAGAGCCCGAAAGAGACAGGAAGAAGGTGAAGAATATAAAGCATGCAGGGAATATAAGCTTGGAGGACGTTGTTGAGATCGCGAGGGTTATGGAAGTGAGGTCTATGGCGAAAGAGCTTAAAGGGACTGTTAAGGAGATTTTGGGGACTTGTGCGAGTGTTGGGTGTAAGGTTGATGGGATGGATCCGAAGGATTTGCAGCAGGGGATTGCCAATGGGGTTTATGAGATTATGGCGTATTAGATTTTTGTTTATTTAAGGTTGTTTAATGTTTTTTAAGTTTGTGTAGTTTCGGTTTTGTTTAATGAATGTTTTTATGGATTATAAGTATGTTTTAGATACGTTTTGGGCGGTTTAATTGTCTATAACAATAATATGTTCTTGTTGCATTGACTAGTGTTTAGTCTTTAGGATTGTGCAATGCTAAGAGCACGTGGTGTGGTTGTCGTCGTGTTCATGTCATGGGAGAAGTTAGTGCAACCAAAAAAAGTAGCTTTTATATACATGACATCCGTGTCTCGCGCTGTCATGCATGGGGCGTTTTCTTCCCGGACCATTTAGGCTGTAATCTATCTCTTGAGACACAAAAACGCAGGCTAAGGTATATAGTTTTGGGGTTGTCTTGTGTCGTTTTTTTTGTAACGCCAAAAAAACCTCCAGTACTCTGGGCTCTAACATATACGAGTATAGCATAGTGTTTAGGTTAATGTTGGGTTAAGGATAAGTTTTATTGGTTAATGCACACACTTTTATTGATTCTTGTTCCTGCATTATGTATATTTGGATTAGTTTTTTTTTTTTTTGATCATAAGGCTAATAATACATCTCTCTTTATAATTTTAATTTGCTGTCTAGTATATTTTAGTTTCTTATTTCATTTTGTTTATGTTATTGTCTTTAGATATATTGTGAGCTTTGTAATAAGTACGCATAGTTTGTTACAAAATGATGAAGTTACGCGTTGTAAGTTAAATCATTTGAATCTGGGAATCATGTGTTTCAGACTCTACTTAGGATTGTTGATAAACTGAGGTTGTGTTTTTAATATTGAGATCATGTTAGTTTAGTATTATTTAGTCTGCGTTACAATGTATTTTAGGAGAATGCTGTTGCATTTAATAGGCTAGTGTTGAATTAAATTTGAGGTGGATGGATATGGTCGGGTTTTCTACAGCTGTGAACACTACCTCTTTGAACCTTGCGATCACCAATCTTTGTCTAACTGTTGGCGTTAGCTTGCGTCATTCTATGTTTTGTACTTTGTTGCCTTACTATAGGTATCCTAGTGTTGCGTTTTTTTGATGATGCGTACGATAGACGTCTATCTTTGAGTATTTGCTTCTTTGTTTAAGACCAGCGGGATGTTTGGTTAAGTGTTTGTTCTCTGAGTTGCAGTTGGCAACTTGGCAATTGGCGCATTAAAGTTCTTATATTGTTTATAAACAACTTCTTGCATTAAGGAGACCGATATTGTGCAAATATAGATGAATAAACGCTCTTGTTCACTTGCTTGCTTGTGTATGCAATGTGATAGTTGGCCAACCTCTAGCTTCCAAATAAACAACCACAAAAAGCCTGAAAGTTTAAAAGTACACTGATAAACCATATAGAGAAAAATCTTGTTTCCTTATGAAGTAAAATAAGAATGCGTGGGTTACCTTATTTAATTTGTTTTAGTTTGTCCCACATCGGTGGATATATAAAATAAATATGAGTATATAAACACAATGACATTTTATCTTGTTAGCGTTTCTGTAAATTCACACATGTAAACAACGATATATGTATGGATTTATGATCATGTTTTTAGTACTGATTTTCTTTCAACTAATTTTACTGCTAAATGCTAATGACACGATTGATTATTGCCTTATGCGTTTGTCATTGCTCAACCGTTTGCCGTTTATTTTTTCAGTCTATATTATGATTGGCATCTTGAGCACTTAGCGATGCGACTCTATCCTCTAATAGTAGCTACTATAAGTTTTAGTTACAGTCACGATTTGTTTATGGTTGTTGCTGATAGAGTCTCTTTTTGAGTACCATCTAATGCCACTATAAAATAGTTCTGTTGAGATTATTTGTACCTACACTTGTCATATTTTCCTTTCCATTAGTGTGAGCATATCCAGTTATGATTGTTTGCATGTTCATTCGCTTGACAAGAGTGCGCAAAATCCCGAAATCCCGAACAAAAATGCGTACAGTAGTACTTATCTATAGCAAAAAGGTTTTCTTGTATGATAGGGTTGGGTGCTTGGTTTTATGATTTTACCTTGTGTTCAGTGAATTATTTCAAAAATGTTTTGATCGGTTTCTTGGAACTGATTGGTACCAACGCGTCAATGGACACAAATTATTGGTTTGACTTCCTTCCCGTGCTTATTCCCATGCTTATTGATGAGTGGACACAAATTCTGCACCCTGTTTAGTTCAGGACCATTTTGGTTGATTTCTGACCATCAAGACTACCTGTTACCTCACACTTTTTTTGGTATGATCGTAATCTTGAACACCTAAGCAGTCTTTCTATCTTCAACACTTGAGCCGTGTGATCATATGCTGCGAATGTCTTGATTGTAGGATTTAAATGTCTTTTGGTTGTCAATTGAATTAAACATATAATCAGTGTCTCTAATAAACATTTAACTGTGAGTATGCAACCTTTTCCTTTTGTAACGTTATCTTCGCTGATTTTTGTTCTAAGGTCTGTTTGCTTGTCGCCCACATACATGATCGTTTACAATGTTGTAATGTTTTTCAGTGACTAAATAAAGTCTGTATATTTACGGGTAAGGGGTACCGTGATATAGAAGTAGAATTTGACTACGAGTTAAATACTCTGGTCTTGGCATATTAGTTATTGTGGTTCATTACTTGATCTCTAAGTTATGTAGGTCTATTCCGCGTTTACCTTGGTGCGTATCTCTATCTACTAAAAGTAGGGGTGGTTGACAGAGATAGATTGGGTCATTGGTAACAAAAACAATAACCCATGCTACAACATAAACTAAAGCTATACGTGGAGAGTTTAATTTGAGATGGAACTACTCAACAAAAGAACATGCCCTCGTATACTTGCTTGATTCATTCATAAGAATAGCCTGTGTATCGTCCGGTTTTCAACACCTGTGAACTTCTACCTCTTTAATTAAACCTTGTGACCATCAATCTGTCTAACTGATGAACTCAGCTTGCGACGCGTCCTTCTGTGCTTAGTACTTCGCTGTCTTACTATAGGTATCTTAGTGTTGCGTTTTTGGATGATGCGTACGATAGAATTCCATCTTTGTGTATTTGCTTCTTTGTTTAAGACCAGCGGGATGTTTGGTTAAGTGTTTGTTCTTTGAGTTGCATTTGGCAATTGGCGTATTAAAGTTCTTATATTGTTCATAAACAACTTGCATTATAAGGAGACGCGGATTGTGCAATATAGATGAATAGTTTGTCCCACATCGGTCTATGTTTAAAATAAATATGAGTATATAATCATAATAACATTTTATTTTGTTAATCAGACCTTAAAACCATGCATATATATAATCTATACTATACTACTATTAAAAGAGGGTTTTGCATGAGGTCACTTAAACTAATCTAATTGGCCAATGCTAAAGTTTGGTTGATGTAATTGGACTATTATAAAAATTGATGATGTCATAATTTCTCCAATTATTTTTTAGTTAAAACTTTAAAATAAAATATTGACTACTTACTGGTAGCATTGTTGAAACATGATACCATTTTATGTGATTGGTGGAAATTAAGATGATAATTATTGAGTCATTTGAAATTCAAATTTTGCATCTTGAGTCATTCCATCTTCACAAACACGCTTCATGATCAGTTGTTTATGACATTGGGCATTTCCATTTCCATCTCCTCAATTTTCTTCACGTCCATTTTAAATTCAAAATTTACCTTCGTCAATATTTCATCATCCCATCTCGGATAATCAAAGGTAAGATCTTACTATATTTCTATAATTTTTTCCATTTTTCTATTTTCGATTTGGTTTGAGTTTTATTCAATTGATATGAATCTACTTTCAAATATATATTATCAATATACGTAATACTTCTTTTATGAATAGTCACAGCTTCTTCAGCATGTTTTGGATTGAAACTCTATTCTGAACATGGTGCTTTAATACTATAAAAAAACAAAGAATCTGGCTTGAGTGTTCTTAATTACGGAGTAACATTAAAATGTCTTAGGTATTTGTTATACCTAATTTGGTTGATTTTTGGTGTGTAATATAAAATGTGTCTTCCATGGAATGTTGAGTTCCCTAAATCACTTCACTAATAGTTGAATGCAATAAGTCCATGCTTTTAATATGAAATAAGTAAATTAGATGCTTGGTTGTGGCTTCGTTATGTTTTGCCAATGGTTAGATGCTTTACTATTCTATGTAAAGTTAGATGTATGTTTTGCCATTCTAAACAAAATTTAAAAAGTTTAGATGTATACCTTGAATTAAGTTACACAGAATAAGTATATTGGTAAAATTAAAAAATAACACAAAGGATGGTACTTACACTGTACAGTACACGTATCTACTTTACAAATCTTTTATGTATCCCCTTTTCATGAGTTACAAGATTTTTCACTTATTCTTTCTAGCAAAGTCTGATGATTTTCTTTCTGCAGATTGCATAATATATGGAGCAAATACAACTGTGCACGAAGTATGCAACACTGATGCTATATAATTATGAGGAAAAGTTTTGATTCTACTTCATTTTATACCTATACTAATTCAATATGACATGAAGTTGAATAAAACGTGACAACTAATTCCCAAGTTGAATGTGCCAAAACTTTTACAATACTAATCTAGATGGTTATGTTTTCATGAGCCGGATAAAATATTAAATGAATCCAATGTGGAGGTATATTTTGGTCGTCAACACATGAAGTCTAATAAGCAAAATGAGGCTGATTTTGTTGTTAACAGATATATAACTCGACCTTGGTATTCTGGACCATAACAATCTCTTGGCTAAATAGCTACTAAGGATTGAAGAATGTATGAAACTATTTGAGGATGTCTATAGGGTTGATGGTTTCACTTTATGGTTTTATGCATAAAGTTGTTCTATGATTCAACTGTTTTCACCCATGATCAACCCGTCGCTCTTGCAGTGTTTGCAGCAATTTTTTTTCTTCTAAATAAGTTACTCCGTATGTCTGTATTGAGGACTATGCATTTTATTATTTTATAGGTTTATAAAGCAGCTTTAATGATAGTTCAGTCATCTTTTTTTAGGTCTATGTATTTTCTCTTGGTATACGGCTCAACTTCTCTTCCCATACTTTTCACGCTTCTTATTTAAAAAAGAGGATGCTTTTAGTTGGAGTAAACCAGATTCCTGCCGATCCTTCAATCAGTACTGCTTCTCATGATTCTCAGTTGAGGATGGATTCTTCTCATCAGGTAATAGTAGATAATTCCTAATTTTATACTAGGATAGCATATTAAAAACTTCATTGATAATTGAACAACACAAACAAACCAGTTTCAAGTGCATAATGGCCATATGAAAATATCATTCACAAGAGAATTAGTAAGACTTGATTGAGGTGTCTCATGGTCCAAGGGTGTTCCTTTTTAACTGTAGTTAATGTAGTTCTATTTTTACTAAGATTATTGATAAAATTTGTTTATTACAGTTAAAGTTTTTTTTCCGCACACAATGCACAATAAAAGCCAAACCTTCAGCTGCTACTACTGAAACGGTTTCTGAATTATGGGGGAGTAGACTTCAACTGCTACTACAAGCACAAGATCTATATTTTCTTCAATTTTGGCTGTTGTAATTCACAAAAAATTATCCCCAAAAGGCAATATCAGCGAAGACGGTTGTTACTCAATATATTGAGTCGGGTTCTGCAAATTCGTCATAAGTGTCAGTATCAATTGTTAACTAAGCTACTTACGGAGGGTATTCTTTCACTACATAAGTACTTTGAATGTGTTGTTTATTGTCATTTGATTCGACTTTGAACCACCAATTTATTACGAGCTAGCTATGCTGCAGTTAAATCAAGTTTTCAGTGATTGAAAATATCTTAAAATTGTTGAGGTTTATCAAGTAACCAATCATAAGTGGCAGTGTGAATTGTTAACTTTATTAGAAAGCAAACCAATCATATAGGTGACGTGGCAGCTTATATTGTAAACTTTATTAGAAAACATTTCGCAAAGACACTAAATTCAAGTCAAATTGTTGAAGATAACTACTACTAATACAGAACCATGTATTTGTTTTTCAAGTTGATACACTAACGATATTCACCATTTAACACCCGTTATACAATTCTACTATACTACTTGACTACTATACTACTTGACGTTAAGTTTTATTTATATTTTGAAATAAATATATGAAAAAAACCCGTGTATTACACGGGTCTTAATCTAGTTAATATTAATAATAGTATATGTATGGATAAATGATCCTAGTATATCAAATGATAGTCCTTTATATTGTTTGGCGTGTAATTCTTATTAATACATGGATATATCAAATGCTTTTTCTTTGCTGCTAATGACATGATTGATTATTGCCTTATGCTGTGTGTCATTTGTCACTGCTCAGCCGTTTTTCGCTATATTATGATTGGCATCTTGAGCACCTAGCGATAGTTTAGTTACAGTCAAGATTGTTTGTGATTGTCGACTCTATCCTCTAATAAGTATAAACTAGTTCCCTTTTTGGGATGCTTTGACCCAAACCTGTCATATTTTCCTTTCCGATAGTGTGAGCATATCCAGTTATGATTGTTTTCGTGTTCATTGGCAAACTCCAGAAATACCGAACCGAATTACCTAGTGTAGTTCTATGTTTTATTTCGATTTACATAATAGGCTTGTGACTTATTCGGTTTTGGGTTTGTATCCTATGACTTCAGTTTTTGGGGTTTTGGGCTTATGTGAACTGAAACTTTAAAGAATAAACCACCATAAGTAACAGATGCCGATTCTACCGCAGGCGAAACAGATGCTGGCCGATTCATAAACTTGTAGAATATAATCCCAGAAGAAAATAAGTCGTAAGGCATAAGCAGTTAGTTAAAACAAAGACCCGTGTAATATAAAAGTGTTTGTTACAAAATACATTATGGGTGCATGAATTATTTTATTTTGGGCTTATGTTTCGTTTGCTTACTTTTGTGAATTATTTGAAACTTTCCTGTTTATATAATTTATTACGACATACTAAACCTACAAAAATTTCAAAATAAGCGACAAAAAGTAAACTTGTGAAACGTAAGACCAAACTAAATAAGCCATAAACCCGCTTAGAGGTGAGCAAATCGATTTTTAAATGGTTTTGGTTTTTGATTGGTTCGATTTGAGTCAACCAGTTACCAAAACGGTTTAGATTTGAGCTTGTTTTCAATTAGAAAATGTTGAAGCGGTACAAACCAGTTTGAAACCGGTTCAAGAAACTGGTTTTTGGTATGCAAGATTTTTCTTGATCCAAATATGGCCAGTAACGATTTTACGTGAATGTAAAGCCTTTTATTTGGTGAGTTTCCATTCCCCACAAGTTCCACCCATCATTAAGCCCATATATAAAAAAACCGACATTTGTCATCCTATATAAACAGAACCCATAACAAAACCTTTTCATCCACGTACAAAACTTAAACACTCGACAAACATGCCTCCCAAGTTCGACACTAGCCAACTCGTCTAGGTCTACGCCAAAATCTCTATAGTCCCATCAGCAGCAGCTTTAGTCATCAAAGCGCTTAAAGAGCCGGAAAGAGATAGGAAAAAGGTGAAGAATATAAAGCATGCAGGGAATATAAGCTTGGATGATGTTGTTGAGATTGCGAGGGTGATGGAAGTGAGGTCTATGGCGAAAGAGTTGCGAGGGACTGTGAAAGAGATTTTGGGGACTTGTGCGAGTGTTGGGTGTAAGGTTGACGGGATGGATCCGAAAGATTTGCAGCAGGGGATTTCTCATGGGGTTTATGATATTATGGCGTATTAGATTCTGTTTTTTTAAGGTCGTTTAATGTTTTTTAAGGTTGTTTTTATGCGTGTTTTGAGGATTATAACTTTTTTTTTTTGGTTTATGTTATTGTCTTTCGATATTACGAGCTTTGTATTAAGTACGAATACTCGAATAGTATGTTGTAAACTGATGAAGTTACCCGTTGATAAATCATCGGGTTGAATACGTGAATCATGTGTGTCAGACTTTGGTTAGGATGGTTGATAAACTGAGGTATCTTTAATATTGAGATCATGTTAATTTAGTTTTATTTAGTCTGTGTTACAAATCAAATGAGTGAAGTTTGGAGATGTTTTGAAGGGAAATTGGTGGTTTATATGTCTTTTAGGAGAGTGTTAATTTAGTTTTCTACAGCTGTGAACAATACCTCTTTGAACCTTGCGATCACCAATCTTTGTCTAATGTTGGCGTAAGCTTGCAGCATTCTGTGTTTTGTACTTCGCTGCCTTACTATAGGCATCCTAGTGTTGTGTTTTTTTGATGATGCCTACGATGGAAGTCCATCTTTTTGTATTTGCTTCTTTGTTTAAGACCAGCGGGATGTTTGGTTAAGTGTTAGTTCTTTGAGTTGCATTTGGCAATTGGCGCATTGAAGTTCTTATATTGTTCATAAACAACTTGCATTAAGGAGACCGAGATTGTGCAATAGATATGAATCAACGACGCTCTTGTTCACTTGCTAGCTTGTGTATGCAATGAGATTAGTTGGCCTAGTTTGTCCCACATCGGTGAATGTCTAAAATAAGTATAAATACATAATCATAATATCATTTTATTTTGTAAACCTATTTTATTAAACCATACATACAATTAATAACAATATATGTATGGATTTATGATTAGGTTTTTAGTGTTCAAAACTTTATATTTTATGGCGTGTCATTCTTATTAACACATAGATATATCAAATGCTTTTCTTTGCTGCTATTGACATGATTAATTATTGCCTATTGTTGTGTATCATTGTCAACCGTTTGTCGTTTCCTTTTTCGGTCTATATTATGATTGGCATCTTGAACACCTAGCGATGCGACTCTATCCTCTAATAGTAGCTACTGTAAGTCTTAGTTAGAGTCACGGTTTGTTTGTGATTGTTGCTGAGAGAGTATCTCTTTAATTACCATGTAATTGCCACTATAAAATAGTTATGTTGGGATGCTGTGACCCACGCTTGTCATAAGTTCCTTTCCTTTAGTGTGGGCATATCCCAGTTATGACTATTTGCAGGTTCATTGGCTTGATAGGATTTTGCAAAGCCCAGAAATACCGAACCGAATTATCTAGTACTTATCTATAGCAAGAAAGGTTTTCTGTATGGCAGGGTTTGGTCCCCTCTTGTTTTCATGATTTTGCCTTATGTTCATTGATCAAATCATTTCAAAAATATTTTGGTCCATTTCTTGGAACTGATTCGTACTAACGCGTCAATGCACACAACTTATTGGTTTGACTTCCAACCGTGCTAATTCCCATGCTTATTGATTAGTGGATATGCACCTGCACCCTATTTGGTTCAGGACTACTTTTTGTAGCTCTTTTCATGATGCAAGTTTTATGGGATATTTGGTTTATTTTCACCATCAAGACTACCTGTTACCTCACAGCTCATTAGTATGATTGTGATCTTGAACACCTGAGCAGTGTGATCCTGCATTCCTGTCAACACTTAAGCTGTGTGATTTTATATGTTTTTAAATTCACTTATCCAAATCTTTTGATCTAGAGTTTGTTGACGTGTGCACGTTCGTAGGATTTGACAATGAATCAATGATTTTTAGTCAATTCCGTGTAAGCTGAAACATTTCTCATTATGGGGGCGACACAACTCATTTGATATGAGGCATATTGATGTATCAAATACAAGTAAATTATAACTTAAAAAGTGCAATTACAGTCTACGTGGGGACTTTGGTGTGAAATCGTCGTCCGTGACATGAACATTGTTGAAATTTGAAAGCGCAACCATACTTCGTAAAAAACATGATATCTGTACATCAAATTTCTTCAGCGTTTTTGAAACCTCGAAAGCGCAACCATAGTTCATACAGAAAGCGATAATTGTGCATCAAAGTTTTCACCGGGCCTCTGCTTGCATTTTGAAGTTGTAGGGATGGAATTGAGGTATCAAATACTAATCTAATACAAATACTAATCCAAAACCAATACAAATAAGGCCACTAAAAATAAATGACATTCGTCATACTATTAGTTTTTGTGGTTCGTTACTTGATCTCTAAGTTACGTACGTTACATTAAGTTTTATTGAGTCTGTGTTACAAATTAAATGAGTGAAGTTTGGAGATGCTTCAAATGGGTGGTTAATTCGATGTAATTGGTAGTTAATGTGTTTTAGGAGAATGCTGTTGCATTTAGTACGCTAATGTTGAGTTAAATTTGAGGTGGAACTCTTTAACAAAAAAACATGCCCTCGTATGTACTTGCTTGATTCACTCATAAGAATAGCCCGTGTATCGTCCGGTTTTCTACACTTACGAACTTATACCTCATTATAGGTCCAAAACTCCATCTATTAAAATAACGTAGTAAAACTCTTGAAATACATAAATCCATAGTTTAGCTAAAACAGCATAGACTAAATCCAAAATGAAAACATAATCTGTTATAAGTCATATCATCGCCCATAAGAGTGGAAACAACTTAAAATCCTTCATATTCACCTACTCCTAATAACTCGAACCACCACATGATTCTTAGGGGACATGACTTAAACATCACAAGAAAAACACCATACCTCAGGTACATAAAATAACCCAACAAAAGATAGAAAACTTACCAAATTATGTACTATAATGTACAATTTAAGCAAAATACGACAATGACTAGCGTAGATGATTATGGTTCAACCAGCACTAGTCACATCCCGAAAAGAAAAATAACATGTGGCTAAGTATGAACTTACTATGGTTCAATTCATACTAGTCAAAACATCGTAATAAATAACATCCAAACACATCAATTAATATAAAATGCACACATACTCCTATGACGCCTATATACAGGGACCCTTAAGCTATAGACTAGGCTACGCGAATAGGCAACCTAATTCTTGTGACTATCAATCTCTCTAAATGATGACCTCAGCTTGCTATGCGCAATTCTGTGTTTTATAATTTGCTGTCTTACTGTAGGTATCTTAGTGTTGTGTTTTTTTGATGATGCATGCGTACTATAGGATTCCATCTTTGTGTATAAGTGTATTGCTTCTTTGTTTAAGACCAGCGGGATGTTTGGTTAAATGTGTGTTCTCTGAGTTGCATTTGGCAATTGGCGCATTAAAGTTCTTATATTGTTCATAAACAACTTCTTGCATTAAGGAGATCGGGATTGTGCAATAGATATGAATAAACGCTCTTGTTCACTTGCTTGCTTGTGTATGCAATGAGATAGTTGGCCAATGTTGACACCTCTAGCTTCCAAATAAACAACCACAAGAAAGCCTGAAAGTCTAAAAGTACACTAATAAACCATTTATGAAGTAAAATAAGAATGTGTGGGTAACTTATTTGTTTTAGTTTATCCCACATCGGTGGATGTTTAAAATAAACATGAGTATATAATCATAAAGACAATTTATTTTGTAAACAAGAGCTTGAATCTACTCAAACAATTAATAGTTGTGTATGTTTGGATTTATGATCTTGTTTTTAGTGTAATACCCAAATGATAGTCCTTTTTAAATCTTTAAATCAGCAGCTTTTTAATATAACTTTATATTTTCTGGCGTGTCATTCTTATTAATACAGAGATATATCAAATGTTTTATTCTTTTCTGCTACTGATTATTGCCTTATGTTGTGTGTCATTGCTCAACCGTTTGTCGTTTCCTTTTTCGGTCTATATTATGATTGGCATCTTGAGCACCTAGCGATGCGACTCTATCCTCTAATACTAATAGTAGCTACAGTAAGTCTTGGTTAGAGTCACGATTTGTTTGTGATTGTTGCTGAGAGCCTCTTTGATAACCTCTAATTGACACTATAAAATAGTTCCGTTGTTGGGATGCTTTTGTTTTATATATCTGATATTCAGATTATATTGTGGTACCAACTTGTGCAACACGATAAGTGGCAATGTACGCTATCGACTAACAGGAAACGAACTCACAGAGTAGCAATATAAGTGGAAATAAGTATATAACAACATAAAGATGTGCCCGACTGGTAACCGTTTCGATGCACACTTGCAGCAAGAAAATGTCCAATTCGAGTATTAAGCTTAAAGAACAGGAAATTAGTCTGTGCAGTTTCTATTTTCTGTCCTTTTTCTCTTTTGTATCAGGTTATTTACTTGCTGGTGTTCTTTGTTCCAGGAGTTTGCTGTTGGTTGAAGCTGTTGTTCAGCTATCAGTTTCTTGCTCGGGGTTCTTTATTTTATTGCTGCACACTTGTCATATCCTTTCCGTTGGTGTGGGCATATCCCAGCTATGACTATTTGCATGTTCATTGGCTTGATAGGATTGTGAAAACTCCAGAAATACTGAACCGAATTACTTAGTACTTATATATAGCAAAAAGGTTTTCTGTATGGCAGGGTTTGGTCCCTCTTGTTTACATGATTTTGCCTGCTATTCATTGTTCAAATCATTTCAAAAATGTTTAAAACCATTTCTTGGAACTGATTGGTACCAACACGTCAATGTGCACAAATTATTGGTTTGACTTCCTTCCCGTGCTTATTGATTTTTGGATCTGCATTCTGCACCCTGTTTAGTTCAGGACTATTTTTTGTCGATTTTTTTTTGATGCAGATTTTGTGGGATATTTAGTTGATGTTCTTACCTCACAGCTTTTTTGGCGTGATCGTAATCTTGAACACCTGAGCAGTCTTTCTATCTTCAACACTTGAGCCGTGTGATCATATGTTTTTAACTTCACGTATGCGAATGTCTTGACTTAGTTTCTTTTTACTTGAGCGTGATTGTAGGATTTGAATTCTTTTGGTTGTCAATTGAGTTAAACATATAATCAGTGTCTCTAATAACATTTAACTGTGAGTATGCAAATAAACTGTTCCTTCTGTAACGTTATCTTCACTGATTTTTGTTCTAAGGTCTGTTTGCTTGACGCACACATACATGACCGTTTACAATGTTGTGGTGTTTGCCAGTGACTAAATAAGGCATGTATATTTACGGGGTACTGTGATACAACTCATTTGACATGAGGCACATTTATGTATTAAAATACGAGTAAATCATAACTTAGAAAGCGCAACTACAGCCTATGTCCGGACTTTGTTTTGCAATCGTCGTCCGTGGTATGATAATTGTTAAAACTTCGAAAGTCCAACCATAGATCATAAAAAAACGATAATTGTTCATAAAGTTCTTCACGGGGCCTCTGTTTGTATTTAGAAGTTGTAGCAAATGCATCACCAGTTTAGCTGAACCACAAGGACGATCTTTGCACTTTATACTTTGAATATTACAAGTAGCAAATAATCGATGTTAACTGGCTCTCTAGTCAGTATACATTTAGTCCTACTCAAAAGTCTACTAGTAAAGTTTGGCTTCCAGATCTGTCGTAATTAGATTATACTTTTTAAAGTTAGATTAATAGCTTGATAGACCACACGCTGATATCGGGCAAATATCTATAGCCTGCCAATTGGGCCTGTCAAGGGTAATGATCAAGCAGTTGACGCATCCTCACTCGCGCCAAATATCAGACAATTCGTGTCATTGAATATAATGAAAATATTACAAAAGATTTACTGCTAACAACTATAAGGGCATATGCATCATAGTCAAATAACGCTGCAAAACCACAAAGTGAAAGTCTCCGATGTTCCACCTGGAGCCGCGTTGGTGATCAAAGCGTTGAAGTTACTAGAACGTAATCGACAAAACGTGAATAACATTTCATTAGATGCTGTCTTGGAGATAGCAAAGGTCGTGCAAACTAGGTCAGTGACAAAAGACTATAAACGGGTGGTTAAGATAATATTGAACACATTTATGATTTGGATAAATTATTGTTACATGTTTAGGGAGTTTGATTAATCTGATCTTAGACGTGTTCTAGGATGATAGAGTATTCTTATTATCAAACTAACTGTTGGTAAAAGTTTGTTTCCATTTTTCCGATGTTTTATCACTTTATGATTAACTAGCACGAAGCTTGAGTCAGGTGCGGTGGTCTGTGGACGTGTACTGATAAATTTGGCAATCAAACATAAGTTTTGTTAGGTAATTTTGGATCGATGCACACTTTCAATTATCATTTTCAGTCATGTTATCTTGCTTATGAAACGTTATGTTTAGTGCAATTTCTTGTTTTCTTGTAGTAACTATTTTGGAGTTGCAGAAAGTTGTGTTATACGTGCACAAAACTTTTTGCACTCGCTTTCTCATTTAAGTGATGTTTGCTTGATTGCTTTCCAATGTGTGTTATTTGCTTCTCAGTTCGTATTTTATAAACCATCTTGGGCCTACGCCTATATCATGACTGGCTTCTTGAATACATGAGAGATTCTGCACTTAATATTAGCTATCAGAAGCCTTGAATTATTGCTCGATTTGTTTGTGCTTGTTTAATCATTGCAGACAATCTGTCTCTATGATGTCAACGAATTGCCATTTCTCAGTTGGTCCACTGTTGTCGGGTGCATAAACTAGCACAGGTTTCTTTTCTGCTCTTGTCCGCATATCCATATGTGCTTGTTTGTGGTCATTCAACCAACAAAATAAGTGGTAGTAGTATATTTAAGTTGGGTACATTATCGGTCTGAACGGCTAGGTATTTTAATGAACTCTGGTGTATTTTTTTGCATTTATTACTTGATTACAATGCTAAGTACACGCTGGTTGTTTGATTGGTTTCTAGCGTGTACTATATGGGCAACGTCATAGTGGTACTACCCGAAATATGGCTCGTCAAATTGTCGACTGACTTGACAAATCTTAAATTAAACAGGGTCTGCTCAGGTTCTAAACACTCTACAACATCCACTTATAATAAAGTCAGTTGGAATAAAATCAGCTGGAAGCCCAACCTGTATGTTTTCATAAACCGACTTCCATATCCTTTGTAAGAGTCGGTTTGTACAGCCATACGACAATGGCATTTTCTGATCTACCTTTAGCTAAGAAAATGAAAACTTACAATTTGCTATCTAGTATATTTTGGTTTATTATTTTGTTTTTTTTATGTTATCGCCTTCAGATATTGTGAGCTTTGTATTAATTAAACTGATAAGTTACGCGTTGATACATCATCGGTTGAATACGCGAATCATGTGTTTCAAACTCTGCTTAGGATGGTTGATAAACTGAGGAGAACGTTGTTGCATTTAGTAGGCTAGTGTTCTCGCTACTGGCTGACGTTCTGACACGTAGGTGTATTACGTGCTTTCCTAGGTGCGCACATCTACTAAAAGTAGTAGGGGGTGGTTGTGAGAGATATATTGGGTCATTCGTAAACAGAGCAATAACCGATGAACATAAACTAAAGCTAAACGCGGCGAGTTAAATTTGAGGTGTGTTGGGAATAAATCTATGTATATTTGTTACCCCTGCTAGTTGGTCATTTGTCCCCCTGCTAGAGTAAGTTCCCCCTGCCAAATAACAAAGGCAGGGGGATTGGTTCCCTTGCTGAAGTCAAAGGCCCTGCCGCTAGAGATAAACTTGGAATAGATTTTTACGCGTTTCTGTTACTACTCCTTAATACTTTCCAAGTTTGTTAGTAGTGATCTTGTACGTGAGTCCTTATGCCTATAAAAGGACTTACTAGGTTAGAATGCAAAGTGTGTCTTTCTCTATTGTCTTTCATTTCATACTTTAAGGTTATTATAACCCTAATACCACTATTGGGTATTCGTATATCTTTTGATATATTAAAGTTCAACGTTTGCTTTAATCATTTTGTTCTTGTGCTAAACACTATATTCCGCATCTTGTTTAGTTACTTTGCCTTGCAAAGTTTCTCTAGTGTTAGATTGAATTTATTCTTTATATCACAACCCTTAAACAAGCTATTAAGGTTTAAGATCTGAGTTTGGGATCAACAAGTTGTATTAGAGCAGGTGGCTCTCGATATCTAGGAGAATCAAGATGTTTGATTTTGTTGCTGTGAAGATCTAGGGTTTATGTTAAAACCCTAGGTAATTAAGTTTTGTTGCTGGGGACGTAATGTTGTTGCTGCTGTTTACTGTTTTCGTGTTTCCTTTTATCAGTAAGTGAAAATCGATTGGTCGGTGTTTTACTCATCTCATTATTTCCTACCGACAGAAGGGACAAAGAACATTGATTGGCGTGTTCTTCACTGGCCGAATTATTCCTTGTGTTCTTTAAGGAATCAGTGACTTGATAAATGTAATACGGTCCCACAATGGAAACGTGTTATCTCTTGATGCATCGGTTTTACAAAAAGAGCCAGTTATATTTATTTGCTTTTGGTCCACTTGCTTTATTATTCGATACACAAACTGAGATTGTCACATGAATCGGAGCAGAAGGTTGGGAATTAATATATTCGTGCTTATGGTCAAAGACTCAAAGTCATGGTCAAATTAGGCTGCGTTTATTTAATTGTGTTTACATGGGAAAACGACAAATGTACCGTGTGTTTGTATTTATTTCATGGTCAGACATATTACTACCAATGTCACGAAGAAAGGGACGTCCATTCAATCTACAAAGAAAGTATTCATGTGAATATTACTTTGTGAGTGTCCTCAATTTGGTCCCACTTTAAATGTGCCTGGAATTGCTGGAATTGCTAAGGTGGAAAGTGGTATCAGAGCTCGGTTGTTCGAGTGTCTGGTTACTAGGAGATCGTTGAAGATTACTGGTGACGAGTTTAGATCATCAAGGTAGCAGCAGGTCGTCGATGAAAAAGGGTTTTTTGGTTTTCGATTTATCAAAGATCAAAGAATTGATCTGTTCTTGTTTTTTTTTCTTTGGTCGCCATTGATAGAAGAAAGAAGAGATGAAGAAGACGGCATGGTTGAGTTAAAGTCAACACCATTACAAACTAAAAAAAAGGACCGAGGGTTTGTTGTTTTAGTTTGGGCCAATATCAATATTTTTGGGCCAAGGAATTGTTTTGGGCCAAATAATTTATATTGGGTATAAAAGTATTAAGATTAGATTGTTTTTATTTTATAAAACAAAAGATTAATACTTTAAGCTATTTTTACACAAGGGAACTTCGTAATTCGTGATTGTGAGGTTTAATGTATCATAAGGTTTAGCGAGTTACCGAAGGGACTTTATTCGTTTGTGATTGTGAGGTTTTTCACAAGGTTTAGCAAACTAATAAAGGGATAAAGAATGACGGGAGCCAAGTTTGACATCGAGAAATTCGATGGAACTGGTGATTTCGGGTTATGGAGAATCAAGATGCGTGCTTTATTAATCCAGAACGGATGTGAAGCAGCTCTGGAGGTTTTATCCGCGAATATGGAAGCTGAAGAGAAATCTAAGCTTGACAAGAAAGCTCACAGTGCCATGATTTTGTGTTTAGGTAACAAGGTCCTGAGAGAGGTTACCGGAGAGACGAATGCAGCAGGGGTTTGGTCAAAGCTCGAGTGTTTGTACATGACAAAGTAATTGGCCAACAAGTTGTACCTGAAGAAGAAGTTGTATACATTCTACATGCCGTCTGAACGAAAGATTTCCGAGCATATAGATGAGTTCAACAAAATCGTTCTTGATTTAGAAAATATTGAGGTAAAATTCGAATATGAAGATCTTGCTTTATTGTTACTCACGTCTTTACCAGCATCATACGAACACTTTGTGGATACCTTGCTTTATGGACGGGAAGATTTGACTTTGGAGGACGTGATGGCCACACTAAATTCAAAGGAAATCAAAGAAAGGTTCAAGGAGAAGATGAATGATGGTGAAGGGTTATATGTGAGGGGAAGAACTGATCGCAGGAATTCGCATCAGTCAAAGGGAAAGTCAAGATCGAAGTCTCGAGGTGGACGACTCAAATGCTTTATTTGCCAATCTGAGGAGCACTTGAGAAGAGACTGTCCGAAGAATAATCGCAAGAAGTCAAAAGGTTACGTCAAGAAAGATGATCAACCAAGCTCAAGTGGTTCGATTTACGATGATTCTGAGGTGATGATGGTGATGAGTGTAGAAAGACTGCAAGACTGGATCATGGATTCAGGAGGTTCATATCACATGTCACCCATGTTAGATGTATTTTTTGATTTTCTGGAATGCGATGGGGGCATCGTACTGTTGGGCGACAACAGGGAGTGCAAGATCAGGGGTATTGGCAAGGTAAATGTACAACTGAAAGATGGGTCAAGTTTTGTGTTACACAATGTCAGGTACATTCCTGAATTGAAAAGAAACTTGATATCGCTGGGAACTCTTGAAAAAGAGGGATATACCGTAAAATTGCAGTCGGGCAAAGTCAAGGTGATTAATGGTTCTAGGGTTATTATATCTGGAACCCGAAGGGAGAACTGTGTGTACTCTTTGGATGGCCATGCATTGGCCGGTGAGCTTAAAGCTAGTGTTGAAGAAAAAGACAGTCTTGTGCAGGTTTGGCATAAAAGACTGGGACATATCAGTGAGGCAGGCTACACGTGCTGGAAAAGCAGGGTTTGTTTGGCAAGAAGAGTCTAGGTAAGCTCTATTTTTGTGAGAATTGTGTTCTAGGAAAGTCACATCGAGTAAGTTTCGGTGTAGGAAGGCACACTACTCAGGGAGTTATAGACTGTGTTCATTCAGACTTATGGGGTCCGTCTCAGGTGGAATCATTAGGAGGTAAGAGGTATTTCTTATCTATAGTTGATGATTATTCCAGGAGGGTATGGGTTTATGTTCTCAGGTTTAAACACGAAGCATTTGGGAAGTTCAAAGAGTGGAAGCTGTTAGTAGAGAATCAGACTGGGAGGACGGTTAAGAAGCTTAGGACGGATAATGGTCTTGAGTTCTGTAACCGGGAGTTTAATCAGCTATGCACTGAGAGTGGGATTGCTAGACATTTGACAGTTGTTGGGACACCGCAACAAAATGGTTTAGCAGAACGGATGAACAGAACTCTCATGGACAAGGTATGTTGTTTATTAATAAAGTCTGGATTGCCCAAGACCTTCTGGGCAGAAGCGACATGTACGGCCGCATATCTTATAAATAGGTCACCATCGACAACGATTGAGAAGAAGACACCTATGGAGATGTGGTCGGGACATCCTAGTGATTATGGGATGTTGAGGGTTTTCGGTTGTGTCGCGTATTCACACGTTAAACAAGGTAAGCTCGAGCCGAGAGCGGTAAAATGCGTTCTTTTGGGGTATCCTGAAGGTGTGAAGGGGTACAGACTATATAGGCTTGATAATGAATCACCTAAAATAGTCATAAGCAGGAACGTGGTCTTTAATGAAAGTGTCATGTACAAAGACACGTTGAAGGATACTGGTGCATGTAAAGATAAGTCTGTTGAGGAATTACAGGTTGAGGTGGAACTACAGAGGTTAAATAATCATACGTCTGAGGAAGACCAGACAGGTCAGGAAGATCAAACAGGTCAGGAAGATCAGACAGATCAGGAACACGAGACGGATCATGAAGATGGCTATGATGAAGGTGTAGGGGTTTAAGAAATTGATCATCCACCAGATCTCACAGATTATCAATTGGTTCAAGATAGAGAGCCAAGGACAAGAACGAAACCGGCAAGGTTTCGGGATGAGAGTAATATGGTTGCTTACGCGTTTACTGCTGCAGAGGAAGAAGATACTCATGAACCATTGACATACCAGGAAGCAGTTGCTTGTGAAGACAGTTCTAAGTGGAAAGCTGCTATGAAAGAAGAGATGGATTCTCTGAAGAAGAACAAGACCTGGGTATTAGTAGATCATCCAGCTGGTCAAAAGCTGGTGAGCTGCAAATGGCTGTACAAAATAAAGGAAGGCATTGAAGGTGTTCAAAAGCCTAGGTACAAGGCAAGGTTGGTGGCTCGTGGATTCACACAAAGGGCAGGTATTGATTACAATGAATTATTTTCACCAGTAGTTCGACACACATCTATTCGGGTTATACTTGGATTGACTGCGTGTAAAGATTATGAGCTGGAGTAGCTTGATGTAAAGACGGCGTTTTTACATGGAAATCTTTAAGAGGTGATCTACATGAGGCAACCACCGGGATTTGAACAAGGTAACAAGGTATGTTTGTTAAAGAAGTCTCTTTATGGTTTGAAGCAGTCACCTAGGCAATGGTACAAGAGGTTCGATGAGTATATGCTGAGCAACGAGTTTAAGCGTAGCAGTTACGACAGCAGCGTATATTACAGGAGTTATGCACCAGGGGAGTATATCTATCTATTGTTATATGTAGACGATATGCTGATTTCTTGTGAAAGCAAGGCTGAGATCGCGGCTACCAAGTCTTTGCTTAAAAGGGAGTTCGACATGAAAGAGCTCGGGGAAGCAAAGAAGATTCTTGGTATGGAGATTGTCAGGGATCGGAGTCGCAAGATTCTGAGGGTGTCACAATCCGGGTACGTTTCTAAAGTTTTAAAAAGGTTTAGAATGAACAATGGGAAGTCGGTTCAGACACCATTGGATGGGCAATTCAAGCTGTCATTGAAAGATTGCCCAGTTAGGGATTGTGATGTTGAAAGAATGAATAGGGTGCCATATTCAAATGCGGTTGGGAGCTTAATGTACTTGATGATGTGCACGAGGCCATATATAGCGTATGCAGTAAGTGTAGTTAGCAGATATTTGGCGAATCCGGGTAAACTCCATTGGAAAGCAGTGAAGTGGATTATGACATATTTGCAGGGCACTGTAAACGTGGGTTTGGTGTATGGGGTAAATCGTGGCAACCATGTAGACGTAACAGGTTTTGTTGATTCAGACTACGCTAAGGATCCGGATAAGGGTAGGTCTCTCACTTGTTACGCATTTTTAGTACAGGGATGTGTTATAAGCTGGAAAGCAACGCTACAACACGTGGTGGCTCTTTCAACTACAGAGGCAGAGTATATGGCCCTTACGGAGGCTGTGAAGGAAGCTATTTGGCTAAGGGGACTCTTGGAAGAGTTGGGCGTGAAGCTCAACACTATTGCAGTTAATTGTGATAATCAGGGCGCGATTCACTTATCGCGCAATCATGTTTTTCATGAAAGGACTAAGCACATCAATGTGCGTTATCACTTTATTAGAGAAGTCTTAGAAGCAAAGACAGTTGAAGTTCTGAAGGTGGGTACTGAACACAATGCTGCGGATGCCTTGACGAAGGTGGTACCTGGACGCAAGTTACAACACTGCTTGGAGTTGCTGAGTGTTGGGATAGGCTAATATAAGCCTAAGGTGGAAATTGTTATATCTAGTCTTATATTTTTGCCTAAGTCATGTCTAGGGATTAAGAGTCGAGTAGCCTAA
Source organism: Glebionis coronaria (assembly GCA_025667525.1). Classification (NCBI taxonomy): domain Eukaryota; kingdom Viridiplantae; phylum Streptophyta; class Magnoliopsida; order Asterales; family Asteraceae; genus Glebionis; species Glebionis coronaria. The sequence continues at coordinate 605,115,854 of CM046878.1, read as the reverse complement.
GAGTTAAGAATAAAGGTTGGTTGGCAATGTCTAAGCCCAACCCAACCCGTAGGACATGTAATAGTCGGTTCCCCCTCATCTCTATAAAAGGAGATGAGGGGGAACGAACAAAGTACGTCATTCTTTCAATAACTAATCATAGAATCGATTAGGGATATTACCTTGTGTGGGTGTCGCTTCTACTTTTCTGTCGATTCGTCTGTGTGTGTTCTTCGATCGAGTATTCCGCATCTAGGTTAACCAGGGTTGTAAGGATTAAACCCTACAAGTGGTATCAGAGCTTCAGGTGTGTCGTGATCTCGTCTGGTTAACTAGGATCGATCAAAGAAGAAGGCGTTGGTGTTCAGGTGTCGTGGACATCAAAGGAGAAGCATAATCGATCGACATTAAAGGGTTCGTTGATTTCCAGTCATCGAGGATCTGCCATTGTTGTGTTCTTTTCTTTGTTTTTGTCGTCACAAAAAAAAGGAGAGAAGATAAACAGTGGTGGTGGTTTTTGGTTATCAAAAAGTGAAAAGAAAAAAAAAACTACGAAGGGTTAATAAAGATTTGGGTCCAAGGTTTTTGGCCCAAGTTTTTATTTTAAAGTCTTTTATTACTTTGTGTCTTAAAAGATTTATTGGGCCGGGATCAATAAGATTAGGACAAGAGTTATTTTTTGTTTTTTTAAAAAGAAAACAAAGGGTGTTACTTCGTAGGGATTTTACACAAGGGGACTTCGTAATTCGTGATTGTGAGGTTTAACGTATCACAAGGTTTAGCGAGTTACCGAAGGGACTTTGTTGATTTGTGATTGTGAGGGTTTTCACAAGGCTTAGCAAATTAACAAAGGGATAAAGAATGACGGGAGCCAAGTTTGACATCGAGAAATTCGATGGAACTGGTGATTTCGGGTTATGGAGAATCAAGATGCGTGCTTTATTAATCCAGAACGGATGTGAAGCGGCTCTTGGAGGTTTTACCCACGAATATGGAAGCTGAAGAGAAATCTAAGCTTGACAAGAAAGCTCACAATGCCTTGATTTTGTGTTTAGGTAACAAGGTCCTGAGAAAGGTTACCGGAGAGACGACTGCAGCGGGGGTTTGGTCAAAGCTCGAGTGTTTGTACATGACAAAGTCATTGGCCAACAAGTTGTACTTGAAGAAGAAGTTGTATACATTCTACATGCCGTCTGGACGAAAGATTTTCGAGCATATAGATGAGTTCAACAAAATCGTTCTTGATTTAGAAAATATTGAGGTAAAATTCGAAGATGAAGATCTTGCTTTGTTGTTACTCACGTCTTTACCAGCATCATACGAACACTTTGTGGATACCTTGCTTTATGGACGGGAAGATTTGACTTTGGAGGACGTGATGGCCACACTAAATTCAAAGGAAATCAAAGAAAGGTTCAAGGCGAAGGGGGATGATGGTGAAGGGTTATATGTAAGGGGAAGCACTGATCGCAGGAATTCGCATTAGTCAAAGGGAAAGTCAAGATCGAAGTCTCGAGGTGGAAAACTCAAATGCTTTATTTGCCAATCTGAGGAGCACTTTTTGACTTCTTGCGATTATTCTTCGGACAGTCTCTTCTCAAGTGCTCCCCAGATTGGCAAATAAAGCATTTGAGTCTTCCACCTCGAGACTTCGATCTTGACTTTCCCTTTGACTGATGCGAATTCCTGCGATCAGTTCTTCCCCTCACATATAACCCTTCACTATCATCCCCCTTCGCCTTGAACCTTTCTTTGATTTCCTTTGAATTTAGTGTGGCCATCACGTCCTCCAAAGTCAAATCTTCCCGTCCATAAAACAAGGTATCCACAAAGTGTTCGTATGATGCTGGTAAAGACGTGAGTAACAATAAAGCAAGATCTTCATCTTCGAATTTTACCTCAATATTTTCTAAATCAAGAACGATTTTGTTGAACTCATCTATATGCTCGGAAATCTTTCGTCCAGACGCCATGTAGAATGTATACAACTTCTTCTTCAGGTACAACTTGTTGGCCAATGACTTTGTCATGTACAAACACTCGAGCTTTGACCAAACCCCCGCTGCAGTCGTCTCTCCGGTAACCTCTCTCAGGACCTTGTTACCTAAACACAAAATCATGGCACAGTGAGCTTTCTTGTCAAGCTTAGATTTCTCTTCAGCTTCCATATTTGCGGGTAAAACCTCCAGAGCTGCTTCACATCCGTTCTGGATTAATAAAGCACGCATCTTGATTCTTCATAACCCGAAATCACCAGTTCCATCGAATTTCTCGATGTCAAACTTGGCTCCCGTCATTCTTTATCCCTTTATTAGTTTGCTAAACCTTGTGAAAAACCTCACAATCATAAATGAATAAAGTCCATTCGGTAACTCGCTAAACCTTGTGATACGTTAAACCTCACAATCACGAATTACAAAGTTCCCTTGTGTAAAAATAGCTTAAAGTATTAATCTTTTGTTTTATAAAATAAAAACAATCCAATCTTAATACTTTTATACCCAGTATAACTTATTTGGCCCAAAACAATTCCTTGGACCAAAAATATTGATATTGGCCCAAACTAAAACAACAAACCCTCGGTCCTTTTTTTTAGTTTGTACTGGTGTTGACTTTAACTCAACCCTACCGTCTTCTTCATCTCTTCTTTCTTCTATCAATGGCGACCAAAGAAAAAAAACAAGAACAGATCAATTCTTTGATCTTCGATAAATCGAAAACCAAAAAACCCTTTTTCGTCGACGACCTGCTGCTACCTTGATGATCTAAACTCGTCACCAATAATCTTCAACGATCTCCTAGTAACCAGACACTCGAACAACCGAGCTCTGATATCACTTGCTTTATGGACGGGAAGATTTGACTTTGGAGGACGTGATGGCCACAAGATAGCCCCATCAATTCTGAGTTGGAAGAGGATGAAACAGAAGTAATCATGCAGCCTACCTACAGAATCAATAAGGACCACCCTATCTCTTAAATCATTGGTGATCCTGAAGCCCCTAGACATACAAGGTATACAGCAAAGGAGCACAGCTTCATTGCTAACATCACCATGAAGTTTAACCATGACAACATGCAGTGTTGTCTGTTTACTGCATTTTTTTCACAAGAAGAGCCAAAGAAGATTTTTCAGGCTTTAAATGATCCAAGTTGGGTTGAAGCCATGCAAGAGGAGCTCTTACAGTTTGAAATTCAAGAGGTTTGGATTCTAGTAGATTGTCCAAAATGGGCAAGGCCCATTGGGACAAAGTGGGTACTCAGGAACAAAAAGGATTAGCGGGGTATAGTTGTCAAGAACAAAGAAAGACTGGTGGCACAAGAATATACACAGGAAGAAGGCATTGACTATGAGGAAGTCTTTGCTCCAGTTGCCAGGATTGAATCCATTAGATTATTCCTTGCTTATGCTTCATTTATGGACTTCACTGTTTTCCAAATGGATGTAAAAAGTGCCTTCTTGTATGGTACCATTGATGAAGAAGTCTATGTTATGCAACCTCCAGGGTTTAAAGACCCAGGACATCCAGACAAGGTATACAAGGTGAAAAAGGCTATGTATGGACTTCACCAAGCTCCCAGGGCCTGGTATGGGACTCTTTCTAAATATCTCTTGGATAATAGCTTTATAGGGGAAAGATTGATCAGACCATGTTCATTAAGAAACAAAAGGGTGACCTTCTGCTAGTACAAGTCTACGTTGATGACATCATCTTTGGGTCCACAAACTCTATGCTTAGCAAAGAGTTTGCAAAGTTGATGCAGGATAAATTTCAAATGAGTGCCATGGGAGAGCTAAACTTCTTTTTGGGGTTACAAGTTCAGCAGAGGAAAGATGGGATATTTATCTCACAAGACAAATATGTGGCTGAGATTGTGAAGAAGTTTGGCATGTCTGAAGGAAAGAAGGTGTCCACACAAATGGACAAGGATCGTCCATGGGACAAAGATGGTCCTGGAAAGCTTATAGATGTCAGGAATTACAGGTCTATGATTGGGTCTCTCATGTATCTCACAACATCAAGACCTGACATCATGTTTGTAGTCTGCTTATGTGCAAGATACCAGGTGGCACCAACAGAGTGTCATTTATTTGTTGTAAAGATAATTTTTAGGTATCTAAAGTGCCATCCAACCTTAGGACTTTGGTATCCCAAAGAGTCACCATTTGAGTTGATATCTTACTCAGATAGTGACTATGCTGGTGACAACAATGATAGGAAGTCTACAACAGGTGGATGCCAATTTTTGGGAAGCAGACTTATATCTTGGCAATGTAAGAATCAGACTAGTATGGCCACATCAACAACTGAAGCTGAGTATGTAGCAGCTGCTGCATGTTGTGGTCAAGTACTTTGGGTTTAGAATCAACTGCTTGATTTTGGGTATAACTTTCTTAAAACCAAGATATTTATTGACAACAACAGCACCATTTGCATTATTAAGAACCCTGTTTTTCATAGCAAGACTAAACATATTGAAATAAGACATCATTTTATCAGAGATTGTTTTAAAAAAGGACTAATTGTCCTTGAGAAAATTGATACAGAACTTAATGTTTCTGATCTTTTAACAAAAGCTTTTGAAGTGGGGAGGTTTCAATACCTGGTTGCAGGTATTGGAATGGTTACTCCCTAAAAATTGATGTCTATTATGTCTTGTGTATTCAGGGTTGCTTTATTGCTGTTGTTGTATAACTGTTAGTCAATTTTTCCATCATTTTTCATTCAACTGCTTTTGAACAAAGATCCTCCTGCTGGGGGTTCACTCCCCTGCTAAGAGAATTTTTCTCTTTCCACCGGGTTTGTTCTTTTTTAAAAGTGGTTATATGTGGTTTTAGACTAACAATGCAGTGATCCAAAGGGGTGCATACTACATTCATGGGTGAATCAGGTATATGCTCTATGTTTAAGGGGAGGTTAGGTCACACCTTTAGGACTAAGGGTATCCTTAGGATGCTCATATATGATCTTAGATCATATCCATTGGTGAGTAAGGGTTTAGGGTGATGAAGACTTGCTGCAAAGCTTGTCAGAATTCTGAAACCTTGAGGCACTGTAATGTGTACTTGTACTTCTATATCAAAACAGCTTGCTAGGTGCAGATGTGTGGTGCACATTGCCAAGACTAAACTGACCATAGGTAAGGGAAAAGGTAGGGCTGGTGACTGGGGTATGCTTATTTTCTTGGGTTGACCAGGTGCAGGGTGACTTATGTGTTAACTTTTTGTGATTAGACCATTGTTGAATAGAGGACTCTTGAGTTTCTATGTATCTACCTTGTGTATACAAGGGTGTGCATTAGAGCAGAGCTAGCTAGCATTGGTCTCTCCATGTTTAGCTTAATACACCTAGGAAAGTATCCCTTGCTTTCACCTTTTGCTTCCCCTACTTTAACATCATTCCCCTGTTTGACCGTTGACTGACAATACCGTTACCCTGTTCATAGCCGTTGGGCCTGCTTGCTAAAATTTTGGTTAGGGAATATTTTATTGTTTTTAAAAGATATTTAAGGCGCTTACTTCGCTGATTGGTAATATTTTCTTTATTATTTCAAATAAATTACTTTTTTATCAAGATTTATCTTTGATATTTTTGTAATTTGAAAATTTGGTCCAATCACAGCTCTTCAATTCGCCAATAAAAACTTAATTCCCTTCACAACCAGGTCCATCTCTCTCCCTCGACTAGATCCAACCTAACTCTCACCATTATAAACCTTCAAAACGTTTTCAACCTTTATCATGTCTCTCAAAATTGCTGCTAATCATAATCAAATTGCTTTATTACATGATGAACCAGCAGAGTTTGTTGATGTTGTGGCTTTTCTAAAATCCTCGTATTTAAGAGTAGCCCTTCTCATCAATCCTAGAATTTACACCTCACACATTCAGCAGTTTTGGTCTAAATCCATGACCAAAACAGTGAATGGAGAGGTCACAATTCAAAGCACAGTAGATGGTCATCCAAAGGTGATTTCACTTGCCTCCATGAGAGACAAACTTCTTCTTGATGATGAGGATGGGATAACCAACCTACCTGAGGCTGACATCTTTGAGGGTCTTGTTAAATTGGGGTATACTCTTTCTAAAGACCAAAAATGTAAGTTTTCTAAAGGTTAGTTTGCCCCACATTGAAAATATTTGATTCATACAATTTTACAATGTTTGTCACCTAAAACCACTGCTTTCAATGAATTTGGTAGTGAGATGGCTTATGCCCTGATTTGCTTAGCAACAGGGAGGAAGTACTGTTTTCTCAAATGATTTTCAAAGGAATGGTTAAAAATGTTTCAAGCAATTCAAAATTTTGTATGTACCTAAGGTTTATAGAAATTTTGCAGAATATGAGTGAACATGGTCCAATCACACACAAAAACTACTTTTCAGCAACCAAGCATACTACCAAACTGTTCACCATACTTCATGCATAATCCCTACAATTTTCTGGCAGTTCCATTCCACTCACTTCAATTATGATGAAACAAATCAGACAGGAAGAAGCCAAGACAAAAACAGCTAAACACAAACCTTCTGATTCCCCTGCCAAGAAACTACCCCCTGTCAGTACTTTACCCCCTGCTGATCCACAACATGAAAGGAGATCTAAATCCAGGTTTGCCAGGTCTCCCTTGCCTGGTGAATCTTCACAAGGAGCAGAGAGGTGAGCCTCCAAGAGGTTGGAGAAAACTGAGGGTTTGGCTGCCACTATAGTCTCATCCTCAAGGGGTGAGCAGGATAGTGACACCATCAGTAAGTCCTCTCCCTCACTCAATGATATCCAAAAAGGGAAGAAATTCCATTCTAGGGTTGAGAGAAGCATGAAACCTATACCATTTTGGAATTGACGAAAATGTGCATGAGCCTAAAAAGGCAGAATGCACAACTTGTACAAAATGTCAAAAAGCAAGGTTTGGTTATCAATAACTTGGAAACCAGACTTGCCACACTTGAGGGGAGGAGAAAGCCCAGAATTATCATATCCACGGATGAGGATGCTTCCAAAAGGGAGGAAGTTCCTAATACAAAAGAGTCTACTCAGTATTATTCATATCCTGGTGGTGTACAAGGAAAGATAGCAAGTGCTGAGAAAGGGATTGAGAAAGAAAGTGCTGATAAAGAAGTGATAAGGGGAGTGCAACTAAAGAGATTGCTCAAACATTGCTAACTATGGGCAATCAAGAAGAAGCCCCAGCTTCAAAAGTTTCCCCTGCTATTGCTGATCCCACTGCTATAAGTCATTCCCCTACTAAGCCTATTACTCAAACTTTTGTTAGAAAGAATAGAAGGCAACCAGCTCAGAAGGGAATTACCATCAAAGAACCTGCACCTAAAGCCAAACTACCACCAGCAGTGGATCCGAAAGACAAGGGAAAAGGGATCATGGTTGAACAGCCCAAGAAGAAATACAAGCATAGAACTCCTGAACAGCAAAGGGCTCAAGAAGCACATGATGCACAGGTAGCTCTCAGGCTACAACAAGAGGAGACTGTTATGCAGGATCAGAGAATGTAAAAGATGAGGCCTAAGGAAATGCTCAAGCAGGTTGAAATTATGCATAGGGAGTTAGATGAAAGGGTGCCCAGGTTCAAGAGTTCCTAGATCAATGGGAAAAGGAGTTAATAAATGCTCCTTTGGAAGACAGGTATGAGTTAATTTGCCTTGTTTACAAATATCAAACTGAATATCTGGAAAGGAGGGCAAATCAAATTCAGAGAGAGAAGTATTTGAGGTCTGAGAAGGGGAGACTTGAACACTACAAAGTTTTGCTCAAAAGACATAAGAAGTGGAAGGATGAAGATTTCACAGATATGAGTTTTGAGGCTATAGAAAGGGCAGTCAGACCAGTGTTAAGAGAATATGATGTGGAAGACTTCATGACTATGAACTCTCCTAAGGAAGCTGAGTATCTTAGGAGGCAAAGTGAAGTGTTATAAAAAGCAAGGGAATCCAGAAAAAGAAAGGCTGAAGGAACAACGTTGGAAACTACACAAGCAGGTGCATCATCTCAAGCAGGTGCCTCATCACAAGCAGGGGTATCACATCAAGCAAGTGAAAGTTTTCCAGCAATTGAGAGATCTGTTCTCAATGCACAAAGGGCAGCCAAAAGACTCAAGAGAATGGAGAAAGTTGGCATAGTTACTAAGGAGTCTCAACGTTCTTCAAATGAAGAAATTGATAAATAGCTAATTGTGCAGGAAAATGATGATATCTCACCTAGTGAACTTGGGAAGAAGTTTGCTAATAGAATATGTTGTTTATGAACACAAAGGGAGGACTTGGTGGAAGCTTACAAGTACTGACAATACAGCACAGACATTTCTAAGTCTAGATGTCATGTTTCAGACCTTGGATAGTGAGGACTTAGAAGATCTGTGGAAGATTTTGAAAAAGACCTTTGCTGCAAAACCTCCTACCATGGATGGCGTGGAGAAGGATTGGGTGATCTGGGAGTGCATGCATAGGATGTATGAGCATGAGTTATTTGATCCTATATTTGATGTAGTGAACAAAGGGAATTTGTTGTATTGGAAGCTGTTTACCAATTCTGGAGTCTATGAGATAGTAATGGAAGGAGTAAGTGTTTATTTGATCAACCATCATTATTATCCCTTCACTCGGGAGACCTTGAAGAAATTAGCACAGGCTGACTTGATTGTAGATGCTAAAACCCCTGTTGCTTATGATCTGGTAAGGATGATGCATAGTCAGATTTGGCCAGAAAGTTTGTAAGCACCCTCATCAACTAGTATTTATTCAGAAACTTGTCTTTAGGAGAAAGCACAAGTTTAGGAGAGGATTATTGGGAATAAATCTATGTATATTTGTCACCCCTGCTAGTTGGTCATCTGTCCCCTGCTAGAGTAAGTTCCCCTTGCCAAATAACAAAGGCAGGGGGATTGGTTCCCCTGCTGAAGTCAAAGGCCCTGCCACTAGAGATAAACTTGGAATAGATTTTTACGCGTTTCTGTTACTACTCCTTAATACTTTCCAAGTTTGTTAGTAGTGATCTTGTACGTGAGTCCTTATGCCTATAAAAGGACTCACTAGGTTAGAATGCAAAGTGTGTCTTTCTCTATTGTCTTTCATTTCATACTTTAAGGTTATTATAACCCTAATACCACTATTGGGTATTCGTATATCTTTTGATATATTAAAGTTCAACGTTTGCTTTAATCATTTTGTTCTTGTGCTAAACACTATATTCCGCATCTTGTTTAGTTACTTTGCCTTGCAAAGTTTCTCTAGTGTTAGATTGAATTTATTATTTATATCACAACCCTTAAACAAGCTATTAAGGTTTAAGATCTGAGTTTGGGATCAACAAGGTGGAACTCCTTAACAAAAGAACATGCCCTCGTATGTACTTTATTGATTCACTCATAAGAATAGCCTGTGTATCGTCCAATTTTCTACACCTGCAAACTTATACCTCTTTAAACCTTGTGACCATCAATCTATCTAAATCTCCGATTGCGATGCGTCGTTCTGTTTTTTGTATTTCACCGTCTTACCATAGGTATCCTAGTGTTGTGTTTTTTGATGATGCGTAAGATACACCAGCGGATGTTTAGTGAAGTGTTAGTTCTTTGAGTTGCATTTGGCAATCGGCGCATTAAATTTCTTATATTGTCATTAACAACTTGCATTAAGGAGACCGAGATTGTGCAATATAGATGAATAAACGCTCTTGTTCACTTGCTTGGTTGTGTATGCAATGTGATAGCTTCCAAATAAATAACCAAGAAAAGCCTGAAAGTCTAAAAGGACACTGATAAACCATATAGGTAACAATCTTGCTTGCTTATGGAGTAAAATATGATGTCTGGGTAACATATTTTTTTTAGTTTGTCCCACATCGTTGGATGTTTAAAATAAATATGAGTATATAATCATAAGAACATTTTAGTTTATAAACTGAATCCTAAATCTATTCATACAATTAATAATATGTATGGATTTATGATCATCATTTTCAGTGTAATACACAAATGATGGTCCATTTTAAATCTCTAAATCGGCTTTTTAGTATATCTTTATATTTTCTGGCTCGTCATGCTTATTTATACAGAGATATTTAAAATGCTTTTTCTTTGCTGCAAATGACATGATTGATTATTGCCTTATGCTGTGTGTCATTTGTAATTGCTCAACCGTTTGTCTTTTCCTTTTTCGTTCTATATTATGATTGGCATCTTGAGCATCTAGTGATGCGACTCTATCCTCTAATAGTAGCTACTGTAAGTCTTAGTTAGAGTCACGATTGGTTTGTGATTGTTGCTGAGAGTCTCTTTGATAACCTCTAATTGACACTATAAATTAGTTCAGTTGTTGATGCTTTTTTCCATTAGCGTGAGCATATCCAGTTATGATTGTCTGTATGTTCATTCACTTGATAAAAGTGTCCAAACTCCAGAAATACCGAACCAAGATACGTAAAATATTTTCGGTATGGTAGGGTTTGGTGCTTGTTTTCATGATTCTGTGTTCTGCTCAATGATCAAATCAATTCAAAAATGTTTTGATCGGTTTCTTAACTGCTTGGTACCAAGGTGTCAATGTACATTCGTTCATGTTCTCAGTCCCATGCTTACTGATTAGTGGTTCTGCATTCTGCACCCTGTTAGTTCAGGACTTATATATCCATCTATACAAAAACTAAAACTTAAAACTATAATCAAATACTACGAAAAATTGCATATAAAAATCCTTCATAATCAAATACTAAAAGTGACTCGGCCCACAATAACGCAATACTCGTCCACTATAACGCAATACTTGCTCAGGCGATCTGGTGGAAGACATCATTCCCGCTCATAACGCAATAACAAAAAGGTTTTTGTATTATTCCTACGCAGTTATGGTATTGGATTTTGCTGATGGTATTACAGTAGTTGTTAAATTGTCATGGTAGCTTTTAGCAAGTTGTTGTTTGTTTATTGCCAATAAGACGAATCATTGGTCTGATGTGTGAATCATTGAAAGCTTGAAATTAAATATGATGAATGGTAGAAATGATAATCTTGGTAATACTCTACATGTCTTATGACCTAGCGAAAGAGACGCTTACTAAGCTATTTGATATGTTTTATAATGGACGAGTATTGCGTTATGAGCGGGACTCAATGCCTTCCACCAGATCTCTTGAGCATGTCTTGGGTTATAGTGGACGAGTATTACGTTATTCTTGGTCGAGTCGCTTTTAGTATTTGATTATGAAGGATTTTTTATGTGTAATTTTTCATAGTTTTTAAATAATGATTATGGATTTATGGTGGTTCTGATATACAATAGTGTTGTGTAATTATAGTTCTAAGTTTTAGTTTTTGTATAGATGAATCTATAATTTCAAATAAGAATTTTAAATGCGATTTTTATTATGTGTGTAAATCGGCTGGTTGGATGAAGAACACCTCAAAGATCCTGGTTTTTTTGGTGTGTTGGGGAAGAAGACAAAGAAAAGGACAAAAACATCCTTGTAGTAACGATCGTTAGTGGTCAAATTTTAACACACTTTAGGTCAAAGTATCAAAATGATCATTAATTTAAAGATCAGTGAGGTCGCCTGCACTTTCAAAAGACCAGTAACTAAATCTGCAATCTGGACAAACCACATGTATGAAATATGCATTTTACTCTTTCTTCTTGATGCAGATTTTGTGGGATATTAGGTTGATTTTTGACGAACAAGACTACCTGTTACCTCGTAGTGTATTAGCAATGTAGTTCTTTTTGAACAAATTTGACAATGTAGTTGGTATCAATGATTCCATTACCATCATGTCTTGCAATATACTCTACAACAAATTGTACTTCTGGGCACGGTGATAAAGAACTAGGATTTGACTTCGTGTCAATGATTTTTCTGCTTAAATTGAAACATGATATGTCATCATTATGGTTGGAGATACAACTCGTCTGACATGAGGCATAGGCGTCTCCATTTTAGCCAAATCACAAGGATGATCTTTGCAATTAATACTTAGAATATTACAAGTAGCAAAATATTTATTAAATGGCTCGCTAACTATATAGTAGTAGTTTGATTTTTGTTTTGATTGTTCGTCAGTATACATATAGTCGTACTCAAAAGTCTACAAGTAAAGGTTGGTTTCCAGATCTATCGTAATTAGATTATACTTTTTAAAGTGTGATTAATAGCTTGATAGACCACACGCTGATATCGGGCAAATATTTATAGCCTGGCAATTGGGCCTGTCACGGGTAATGATCAAGCAGTTGACGCATCCTCACACGCGCCAAATATTAGACAATTCGTGTCACTGAAAAAACAATGAAAGTATTGCAAAAGATTTACTGCTAACAACTATAAGGGCATATGCGTCACAGTCAAATAACGATGCAAAACTACAAAGTGAAAGTCTCCGTTGTTCCACCTGGAGCCGCGTTGGTGACCAAAGCTTTGAAGGAACTAGAATGTAATGGTCTTGGAGATAGCAAAGGTCGTGCAAACTAGGACAGTGACGAAAGACTATAAACGGGTGGTTAAGATAATATTAAACACATGTAATTTGCTTGGTTGTACCCTTGATCAGAAGAATTCAATATATTGGACGTTTAACATTTAAATTTTTGGATAAATAAATGTGTTGTTACATGTTTACGGAGTTTGATTAATCTGATCTTAGTGGTGATTTATGTGTTCTAGAATGATCAAATACTCTTATTGAATATAACTTATTGTTGGCAAAATTTGTTCCTGACATTTTATGATTCATAGTACAAAGCTTGAGTCAAGTGACGTGCACGTGCACTGATAAATTTGGTACTCAATCACAAGTGTTGTTAGGTTTTGAACGGATGTACACTCTTAATTATCGTTTTCAGTCATGTTATCTTGCATATGATACATTATGTTTAGTGTAATTTCTTGTTTTCTTAGAACTATTTTGGTGCTGTAGAAAGCCGTGATACATGTTAATGAAGTTTGGAGATGATTTGTAGATAAATGGGTGGTTAAATCGATGTAATTGGTAAACAATGTGCTTTAGGAGAATGCGGTTGCATTCGGTAGGCTATTGTTGAGTTAAATTTGAGGTGGAACAGTTTAACAAAAGAACATGCGGGTAGTGTACTTGTTTGATTCGCTCATAAGAATATCATGTGTATGGCCGGGTTTTCTACGGCTGCAAACCTATATCTCTTTGAACATTGTGGCCATCAATCTGTCTAACCGATGATGACCTCAGCTTGCGATGCGTCATTCTGTTTTTTGTACTGTAATGTCTTACTATAGGTATCTTAGTGTTGCGTTTTTTGATGATGCGTACGATAGACCAGCGGGATGTTTGCTTAAGTGTTTGTTCTTTGAGTTGCATTTGGCAATCGGCGCATTAAATTTCTTATATTGTCATAAAAAACTTGCATCAAGGAGATCCGGATTATGCAATATGATGAATAAACGCTCTTGTTCGCTTGCTTGCTTATGTATGCAATGCGATAGTTGGCCAACATTGACACCTCTATTTTCCAAATAACAAGCATAAGAAAGCCTGAAAGTCACTAATATGTGGGTTATTTGTTTTAGTTTGTCCCACATCGGTCGATGTTTAAAATAAATATGAGTATATAATCATAATAACATTTTATGTTGTTAACTTGTTTGTGAATATATTCATACAATTAATAATAGTGTATGAATGTATTTATGATGATGTTTTTAAATCTCTAAATCAGCGGCTTTTTAATATAACTTCATATTTTCTTGCGTGTCATTCTTATTAATACAGAGATATATCAAATTCTTCTTTTTAAGCCGTTCCAAAAAAATATATATATCAAATGCTTTTTCTTTGCTGCTAATGATTATTGCCTTATGCTGTGTGTAATTTGTCATTGCTCAACCGTTTGTTGTTTCCTTTTTCAATCTATATAATGATTGGTATCTTGAGCACCTAGCAATGCGACTATATCCCCTAATAGTAGATACTGTAAGCCCTTAGGCTAGGCACAACGCTTCCGTTTTTTTTGGTCGTGAGTCGGTCGCGACCGAATCGTCCCGTTGCGGCGATTCGGTCGCCGAAAAATATCGGGAAGAATTCGACTCCACACACGAACAATTTGGAAGAAGTTGTTTAGTGGCTGTGTTTGTGTATAAAAAAAATTTTAAATTTTAAATTTATGTTTGTGTTTGTGTATAATAGGAAATGAAATACAATTGGAATACATTAGTCAGTTCCCGGATCTGAATCCAAAAACTGAGGAGGTAACTCCTAACGAATTGTTTCTTCTTCATCTTCTTTCGTCATAATTTGTGCATCCAGCTCTCTTCTTTCCCTTTCTTCTTCTTCCTGAGTTTGTCTCAACACTTTTTGATCTAGGTATAGTTGATACACCTCATTCTCAGTCATTCTGACATCTGAGTCGTTTGGAATTGGAAAGGGTAGATCGGGCGACTCATTTATGTTGCTTCGGTGTTGTTACGACGAAGAACACATATGAGTTGTTTGAGATTGGGACGAAGAACCCAAGTTATTCAACCATTTAGTATTTTCTTCAATTCTAGCCTCCAATTTTATCGACTTTCTAAACAAAGATCTCTGGAAGGTGAAATCGATATCAGATTAATTTCTAAAATACGTGCCGATTAAATGATGCTTCTGTGGGGAGAGATCACGGCATTTCTCACATTTCGTGCGCAACTTCGTATTTTCTTCGGATGCAGCATCGAAATCATCACCTAACTTCGTAAGCCCATCGTAACGACGTTGTTGTTGAATTATTTGTTTCTGAATCATAGCCTTAATCTCGGCTTCGGTATATGGGAATGAGCATGCCATTTTTTTATTTCTGAATGTGTGTGTGAAAAAACAGAGTTGTGTGAGAAAATACTGAGTTGTGTGTGAAAAAACTGTGTGTGAAAATGTGGTATTTATAAAGAGAAAATAATGATTTAAAAAAAATAAAAAAAATCAACTAGGCCGCACTAAGTCACCGGGTTGTGGCAAATAGGTTGCACTAGGTCGTCGGAGAAAAAAACTAGGTCGCGATTGGATAGCGTTGTACCTAACTTTAGTTAGAGTCACATTTTGTTTGTGGTTGTTGATGAGTCTCTTTGATAACCCTTAATTGACAGTATAAAATAGTTCCGTTGTTGGGATGCTTTGACCGACACTTGTCATAAGTTTCCTTTTCGTTAGTGTGGGCATATCCCAGTTATGACTATTTGCAGGTTCATTGGTTTGACAGGATTGTGCAAAAAGGTTTTCTGTATGGTAGGGTTTGGTCCCATGCTTATTGATTAGTGGATCCCCATTCTGCACCTTATTTAGTTCAGGACCATTTTTTTTTAGATTTTTTTATGCATATTTTATGGGATTTTTGAGAATCAACATTACCTGTTATCTCACAGCTTATCTGGGTATAATGGTAATCTTGAACACCTGAGTAGTGTAATTTTGTTCCTATCTTAAGCACTTGAGCAGTGTGATCATATGTTTTTAACTTCACTTACGATGGCTTGATTTCATTACCTATCTTGTCATGCAATATACTCTGCAACAAATTGATACCTCTGGGATCGTCCATGACATGAGCTAGGGCTGTAACAGGGTCGTCCCGTGGATTTTGGGCGCCCTGTTCATTTAAAAAGTCGGGGCCCTTAAACACGCGTACTTAGAATATAAATTCTTAAAAATTGAGATAGTTGCAATATGCGATAAAGTTGCATAGTTTCGAATTGTTTTGAACGATTTTGAACTTCAAAATTTTATTTTCTTAAAGATTTAGGAGGCAAAAAAATTTCTCTAAAAACATGTAAGGAATAAACTCTAAGATAACTAAGTACTGTAACTAACTAGCTGCTTTAAAATTAGTCGTCACATACAATATTTCTTTTAATAATTGACTAATAAATCATGTACTTACTTGATCTTATTGATTAAATAATTCATGTTTTCATTTAAAATAACTGTGGCTCGCTATATCAAAACTTCAAACTTACAAATGTCTTAAACGCACACACACATATATATATACATTCAATACTTAGATCAAACAATTAAAATGAATTACTTATAGTATTTAAATAACTTCTGAAAGGAGAAAATCATTAAAAAAAATTAATAAAAACAAAGAAACTGGGCCTCAGTTACAAAGACGAATTGTGAAATGGAAAATTGGGGCTCAGCTAAGAAGAATACATCAAGTAAATCATAAATAGTTGTCCTTAGACCAGGAAATTGTTGTGGATTTAGTGCATTTGTGTGAAATAATCTAACGCTAAACGTAATTGGTAGATATAAGGGTTATTTTCGGAAGTTTTGCAAAATTCATAAGTTTTGCTTGTAGTCAATATGGAATTTGTTTCCTTCAAAATTTATTTTGAAATATAATACAGTTGGGCCCCTCGTGGGATTAGTAAGATGTTTGTATGGATGTACCCAAAGTCTTTCTAAACTATGTTTAGATGTTTTGGTAATCTTGCTTGAATCCGATGAACGAGAAACATAATGGTTATTGAAAGGAATGACTAAGATCCATATCCTTATTAACGTTATATTAGAAAACGAACGGTTAAAAATAATGACGAATCATTAAAAGGTTTTATCCAAGAAACCTTACTTGAGTTGTACTAGAGACATTGCTAGTGTAACTAGACGCTAGTCAATGTAATCACGATATTTGAAATTTGTCCAAGTGGGCGCTGAATGTTTATGGACATAAATTTAAATAGTCGTGTGTTATTCGAGATTACGGGATTGCACACAATACGTAAAGGGTTAATTTATTTAATAAATATATTTATTGTATTTATTAAAAATAACCAAGCTTTAACTTAACGGGCGTTAAATAATTAAGAGTTAAGTATTAACGATCGTTGTGGAGTTAAATAGAAGAGAAAAGAAGAAACGGTAGTTCCGGAAGCCCCCATGGGTGGGCTTTTAGCCGTCGGCTACAAGGGCAAAAAGGGGAAGGAGACAGATTTTCTTTCCTAATTAGTTTATGGCTTGGAGAACAAGTTTAGCTAGCCTATATAAACAATCCTTGGCCTTCATAATTTTCCATTCCATTCCTCTCTTCTCTCTCTCTGCGATCAACAAACCACACGCACCCTAGGGTTTCGTTTGGTTTCTTTGTTTGATCAACACCAAAGGAAAAACACCTTTTAGTGTTCCTTATATCCTTTGGTTTTGGTTTAGCAATAATCTAGTCCTAGCCTTTCTGTATGGTTATTGGGTAGATTTACCACAAGCGTAGAAGCTCGGTTTACACGTGCTAGAATCACGATTAACTCGTTGTATTACGTGTGTACAAGAACGTAATGTATTCTTACTTTAGACTATATCTTGGTAGTGTTTGTCATAAACCCTAATTGGTGATTCGTTGGTGATCTTGTGGATCTTCGCTAGGATAAAGGTATGTAACCCTATTTCGATTAATTATAATTGTGTTATTAATTATGATCTTGTTAAATCGCTTCCGCTATGTGTGTTTTGATCTTATTTAGGGTTTTGTATAATTGTTATGAACTTCATAAACCTTCAATAAGAGGGAAAACTGGTGTTGCATCCTCAAGGAGGACTCGAGAGGAGGTTCACAAAATAATAATTGTTGACACAATTTTCGGGCCTCTAAACAAGAATGGGCCCTTTGTAGTTGCACTGACTGCACAGCCCAATATCCGGGCCTGGGCTGTAATCAAGCCAAGCTTTTATCAAACAACTCGAGCTCGAGCTTTGCTCGATCAAGCTAAGCTTTTATCAAGCTCAAGCCAAAAGAAATAGCTTGAAACATATATCAAGCTCAAACTCAAGCTCTTGATAGCTCGGCTCGAACTCTTATCTAGCCTTTTCAAGCTTTATTTAAATGTGATTTTATGATTAATTCATATAAGCAACTTATGCTTAATGTGAGTATTAAGTTAATTATAAGGGCTTATTTCATAAACAAATAATATATTTTATGATTAAATTTATAATTTAGCTCATCGTGTTATAAATATTTATTTAATTTTATTAATTTACTAGCTTAAAGACCCGTGAAATCACGAGATGTCTTAGAAAATTTAATTTGTAAGAAGTGTTATGAGAAAGTAAATTAAGAGAAATACTCAATAGATAATGTAAGCATGAAACATTAATATATGAAATAAAGAAAAACCGAGAGTAAACATGTATCATTACACGATAATGTTATTATTTTGCAAAAAATTTAATAAAGAGTTCCATGAGTTTTTCAATTCCAAAGTTGATGATTTTGAGTATGAGATGATGTTTGCCATAGATGTGAAGTTGGTTGCCAAATTCCAATGGGTGAACACCAATTTGTGGACATAGAAATGCCATTAGACTATTATTAAACATGTTGTGTTAAAAAAGGAATCGTTGACAAACATGTAATAGTTGCACATGTTAGTCGAGTTTTCGTGTTTGTTATCTTTTAGTAGCTTAAAGACCCGTGGTACATAAAATTACCCATATCGACCCGTTACGCGAAATCGCCTATATCGACCCTTTACACAAAAACGCCTATATCTATAGTGTCATGTTTATACGCTTATACATTGATTTTAGCTTATACACATGTCTAACGTCGAATATAGCTTATTTAATAATTTTGTAAAAAGTAACAAATAAATGTTAATATTAAAAGAACACGGGTCTTGATAATAGATGAAAAAAATAATTAGAACGACTTCAATTATTCTATAAACGTCTAATTTTGTAACAATCACAATAATAGAGTTCCATGCATTCTAGTCGTCAACCTTAACAGATGTGAGAGGGAATAAAGTCAAAAGTCAATGCTCATTTCGTGAACAAGTAATAGTTGAATAAAAAGTATAAAAGAAAATTACTGAACAATAGTTTATATGTACATATAAGTTACACAATATTAAAAAAAGCATTGGAAAATGTATAAATTACATGTAATAGTTGAATGAAAAAGTAATTAATAGAAAATTACTGAACAATAATCTATATATAAACGACGTATACATAAACACCAGTATAACTTTTGGTGTATTTTAAATAACTTTTTTGTAAGCGATTGACCTTGTTGTTAATTATCATAGAAAAAACTCTAGTAAACTTTGTCTTAATATCACACTTGACACAATTATACGACCCACTTTTTGTCTTAACTATCACACTTGAAAATCAAATCAAACATTAGTTTTCTCATCATCTCATTTTTCTTATACGCCCAGTTATCTCATTTTTCTTATACCTCCACTAAGTTATCTCATTTTTCTTATACGCCCAGTTATCTCATTTTTCTTAAATGTATTGCTATGCCTTTCTGTTGTCAACATTAGATCATAGATTCTGTGTTAGCGTTGGCAAAATGAGTAAATTTTGTATGTTGGGCTTGTTGACCCAATCCACATTTTGACGAATAAAATATTTCTGTTAAATATGTTTTAGCATGAGTCATTACCTCATTATGTTAAACTTTGAGATTTATTTTGAGAAGAACATAAACTTGGTATAAGTTTATAGAACAAAAAGGCAGCGGATAAACCCATTAAATCTCTACATACAACACACCAATTGAAACAACTCAGAAGAATACTTTCAGAGTCAGGAATAAGATCAATTACAATCAACAAACACACTGAAAGAAATTGATAATCTATTGACTATGAACAATCCAAATGTATGAGAACACATAAATCTAAGCAAGACTTAAACATACTAAGTAAAAACTACGAGATGGCAACAACTCCAACAAAACCGACTTACTTTTGCTTTACTTCTCAACCTCCATGTCCTCATCACATATAGACTAAGACCTGGTCAATGTGAATTTTGGAAAGCTTCTGCATTGCATTACTCTCTTTTGCTTGTTGTTGCAATTCAGATCGCTGACTCTCAATTTTGAACTAAAAATAAAAAATCCAAGTAACAAACAACTTAATAAAGGAATTTCCCAACTAAGGTTTAAAACTACTATGTTTGACATTTTGTTATAAATAAAAAATCCAAGTAACAAACAGCTTAACTGTGTATGACATTTTCTCTTTACATTCAGAACTTACAGAAAATTAAAGAAAATCATTATACAATCAATCTTTTTTAATAATTTCATTCATCAACTAGTAAAATCACGAAACAATTTTCGTTAATATATGAAACAAAAAATCGGAAGATACGTTGATTATTCGCTAAAAGAATATCAAATAAATTGGTCGCCACTAATCACTGAAAGTCTGATTTAAAAAAGCTTGTGTTATCTATAAGTAGTCTCTACAACTGTTGAATATTATAAATTTAGAAGCATGTATGTATAGCATTTTTTTATCGTACCTTATTAGTTAATAGTTTAAAAGGTACATATCATACCTTCTTGTACAGGTTACACTTTTCGCAAATAACATGCTATCTAGAAAATGAATAACATACTATCTAGAAAATGAATACCAAATACTGAAAACACTTTTCGCAAACAATAAAGGACATGTATTAGTGTTTAGCACTATATAAAGGACATGTATTAGTGTAACAAATAGCAACATTAATACAATTTTATACTCGCCTAAGAAGTATATTGTACTTTTTGCATTGTGACTCACAAATATATTCTATTGACTTTTCGCTAATGGTCCAACATCAAGCACAAGACCTGTCATAGCGTAACAAATAGCAACTATGAGAGAATCTAATGGCAAGTTAAGAAAGTATAATAATAAGGCAGACAAAGGGGCTGGTAAAACATGTGAAATTGGTGCGATCTTTTGATATGGGTTTAGTCGAGCTTTACTCACATATACCATCTTCTCTAGTGCTTACATAGACACTAATGTCTAACTACTAAAAAAAGAAACATGGTCCGTTGATATCACATGGCCCTTTTATATAAGTATGATAGCAACGTCAACCACAAAACGATGGTTCAGTGGCTAAATACTTAGCCTACATAAAAGTGTTATGGTTCCATCGACTTTGTTACGCATAAAATCACTAAAACTGGCATTACTATACAATCAAAAACCCATCTTATGCTAATACAAATAAGTATATAATCTCAAATCATTTTTAAGGAACATAAATTTGAAATGAGAGAAGAAAATTGAAATAAAGCTCTGACAGATAAGGACATGTGTAAGTTTATTTCCTTTGATATCAGTCAATTGTACTTTTTGAATCTTCTTCTATGAAACTGAAACTGTCGATAACTCGTTTCTTCGTCAATACTTAATCACAATCACTATAATAAAGGTCGTGGCCGAAACCGTCAAACAAACTAATGCTAGTTCTACTAAAGCTTAATAACCTTCCTCTTTAATGGAACCTTAGAAAACTTCATCGTGAATAAAGAAAAAACACAATTAATTTTTTTTACAATAACCCAAATCATCAAACAAAAGGTTTTTTTACCAGACCCGTTTTTACTCATATTCAAAGACCCATTTGACTCATTTGTTAACTCATCCGCCTTGATATGTAAGACACGTGAAAAGGAACTTTGGTAAAAGATAATAAGAATTTTGTTGGCATCTCATGTAACCCATATTTAATAATACAAGGGGACTAACATATTTCTGCACTGATCAGTTATTCTCTACTTGTTTGCACTAATGTGCTTCTTTACTTATTGCATAAGCAACATATTTAATTAAAATGTGGCGATGACACCTAAAAGGTTTGTATCCTTTTGTGCATAGTGTAATTCCATACCACTTAAGTCTACACATAATCGTACTCATAACTATGATATGCAAGGAAAATTTTTAAATGTAAGTATTTAGATTGTATCTAACATTTAAATAAAATATATACCTTGCGTAAGAGTGTATCAACTTAATCTCAAGCTGCTCAGTCGCTTCATTTATCTCCAACAAAAAACAGTAATTCGAGAGCTGAACTATAAAGAAAAAATTGTTAAAATGGAGGTTAAAACGTGATCAATTTATATAAAAAAAAAATACAAAAGTAATACTTCATATCATTTAAATACTAACCGAGAGAGAAAAAAACATGGATACCATTCCAAGTTTCTAACAGGACGGAAACATATCAAATCGCTCATAAAATTTATTAAATCAAATAATGTAAGAACCAAACATTGGGAACAAAATGTTCAAGATTGGGTAAAATCGAGTACAAATTCCCATACCTCATATGTATCCTGTGATTTATTAAGAAAAGTTTATTAAAATGCTTCAAATGATTCAGAAAAGGACCCGTATTCAAATATTACACACAATACAAATAAAAACCATTTACGCTCCCCATGAACCCAATTTGACAATGCTATATTACAATATTAGTTTTTTAATTAAAAAACAAACTGCTATTAGTTTTAACCTCTTGAATACATAGGGTCCGTTTGGTAAGAGCTTTTCTAAAGCTTTTATAGAGCTGTTAGCTTTTTTGTTTAAAAAATAATCTAATAGCTCTGTTTGCTACAACATTTTTTAAGAGTTGTTAACTTTTTATTTTAACCAAATAGCTTTTAAATAAAAAGTTGTTCCAACCATATTATAATTTATTAAAAGATGTCAAGAGCTGTTAAAGCCGTAAATTACTGATATAACCTCCAACCATATTATAATTTATTAAAAGATGTCTTTTTAAGTCATTTTACATCTTACCTTTAAAGTTAACAACTAATATACCAAACACTTTTATTAAAATTAACAGCTTTTTAGCAAACATCTTACAACTTACAGTTAACAGCTTACACCTTACAGTTAACAGCTTACAACTTACAGCTAGTTTTGCCAAATGACTATGTTTGGCAAAACTAGCTGTAAGCTGTTAACTGTAAGTTGTAAGCTGTTAACTGTAAGCTGTAAGCTGTTTGCTAAAAAGCTGTTAATTTTAATAAAAGTGTTTGATATATTAGCTGTTAACTGTAAAGGTAAGATGTAAAATGACTTAAAAATTCTAATTGAATATATAAACGATTTACCTTTTAAGCAAACTGGGTACAATAGTCACATAACAGTGTCATTTGCAGCTCTATTGTTCAAACTACATGATTATAAAAATTAAATGAGACACAACATCAATGATATAATAGAAAAAAAATATCAAGCCAAAAAAGCTACCAGAAATAAGCATTAATATCAATACCTTTGATAAAAGGTGGTTAAGCATCACACCGAAGCAACACAATCACCATCCTGTCACACCCATATGTGTGTCTTAAACATAAAGCTAACCAAGAAACAAATCTTCACCAAATAAAACACCCACTTAAGCTAAAAACATCACCTACCAACCATCATTGCCACACATCATAAATGTAAACAATGAATATATTGGTGACATCTAAGAGAGCTGTCGACGACAATTGAAATACCAACTGCTTGGGAGAATAGAAACTCATTGGGCGCTTAGATCATTGATATATCTTGCAAAATGTAGCCATTTGATTATCTCCAAAGAATTTTTCACAGAATAGAGACTATATAGGGGATGTTTAACTTGAATTCACCACTAATATTGGCATAGTCAAATCACCACACCAAGTTACCATTATTAAATCGTTTGACAAATTGTTTTAAACTGTATTTGTGTTACAGCTAATTTACCATTATTACATAGGTTACGTATAACGCCTTTGGTATTAAAAAAATCACGAAACGTTTGTTTATGGTTTTTTTGTGAAGTTTACAAAAATATAGTAGAAACATTTGTTTATGTTGTATGTTTTTTTTTGTATTAATCTTATACACACAAAATAAATGTTTTCACAAAATAATTTATACACATATTTTTTCAATTATTATTTTTTAAAAATAAAAAGTAATTAATTTATCCAGTTTGGTAATGTATTTTGTTGGCTTGTAAAACAAACGTTATGGGCTTTAAAACGTTATGGGCCGGTCCATTAAACATGCATTCTTTTTTTCCAAGTACAAAACAGACGCATATAACATACTATGTGTTGAGTTATTTTTGTTAAAGAATTAAATTGTTCTTTGCATTGAGATGTTGTACAATAGGTTATATATGGTAAGCAATTTAATTCATTCATTTAATATTTGTGCTTTATAGGGTTGTAATATATTTTGTTTTATTATGTAAAATAGATTACATGTACTCGGTACTTGGTGAAATATAATACGTATAAATATTTTTTGTACTCTTTTTAATACAAGGGTGTTGTAATTGCGTTAGCAATCACATCACGCAATGACCTTTAAGACCTTAATCACACTTGATTGCAAAACGCATTTTGAAACCAAGACTGCATGATTATGTTATTATTTATTTATTAATGCTAAATAAATCGAATTTGGTTTGAGTTATGGTCTTTGTTTGTTTTACTTTATACATATATTTCTATTAATGAGTTTTTTATTATAAAAAATAATAATTTTATACACTTTCAAGCTTTTCAAGCCAAACTCAAACTTTTATCAAGCCTTATCAATCCAAGCTCAAGCCAAGATTGTAAAAGCTTGACAAGTTATCAGGCCAAGCTCATGCCTACAATTGTATTATCAAGCCAAGCTTAAGCCCTATAAAGCTTGAGCTCGTCTTGACTCGATTACACCCCTAACATAAGCCTTGTTGAGACTTCGAAAGCGCAACCATAGTTTGATCCAGCACAAATGTTGAGGTGTACATTCGTGTCACCGGTGGTGATCAAGCAATTGACGCATCCCCACTCGGGCCAAATATCAAAAAACTTGGTCTTCCCCTAAAAAATCAATCAAGATATTGCAAAACAAATTGCTGCAAAAAACTATAAGGGCTTGTCTGTCATTGTCAAACTAACGCTGCAAAACCACTAAGTGAAAATCTTTGTTGTTCCACCTGGATCCGAGTTGGTGACCAAAGCGTTGAAGGAACTAGAACGTGACGAACAAAAAGTGAATAATATTTCATTAGATGCTGTCTTGGAGATCAAAGGTTGTGCAAACTAGGACAGTGATGAAAGACTATAAATGGGTGGTTAAGATAATACTGGTCACATGTAATTTGTTTGGTTGTACTATTGGTCGAAAGAACAAAATATACTGGATGCTTAACATTTATTTTTTGGATAAATAAATGTATTGTTACATGTTTACGGGGTTTGCTTAATCTAATCTTAGTGATGATACATTGACGTGTTCTAGGATGACTGAGTATTCTTATTGCATCAAACTAATTGTTGCTAAAAGTTTGTTTCCGATGTTTTATCACTTTATGATTCACTAGCACGAAGCTTGAGTCAGGTTCCGTGGAAGTGTACTGATAAATTTGGTACTCAAACATAAATTTTGAATGGATGCACTCTTGATTATCGCTTTCAGTCATGTCATCTTACTTATGAAACATTATGTTTAGTGCAATTTCTTGTTTTCTTAGAAGTATTTTAGGGGCGAAGTAGGCGCCGCCTCCTCCCTTGCCCCCAAAATCTGCCCACTAGGCATGTTTCCAAAAAAATCGCAGAAGACATCGCCAAAGAAACAGCCAAAGACTGTTGGGCCGATTACACTTAGCCCAATGGGTTAATCCTAAATAACGGTTATATGGCAGTTAAACACTACCAACAGTTACAACAGTTCAATATGAATCGATACATCGACTCATGGCACTGTTTAGATTAGTATTTAAAGAAGAAACTTATTTGTACAACAGAGATGACAGATTTATTATACATATCAATATAATTTACATTTAGGTATATCTTTGATTTGAGTTTGAACGATCCAAACATATATTAATTCCCAACATTGGTATCAGATCATTTGGTTATAGAACCAAATCATCAAATACCATTTTTCCGATTCGAATCCAATATCAACCCACATGAAATTTTCCACAGGTCTTTGCACAGAAAATAAAAAACAAATCATAATAATTATCTTGGTGTTTTAATCATAAGGAAAAATCCAACCCACCGCCTGAATCATAGATTCGGCAATAGGGGTTCCTTCCTAGAAAATTTGCAAATTTCAAACCCACGAAAAAAATCTTATTTCTAATAAAAAATTAGGCACAAATTGATTTTTTTTAAGAATAGTATACGAAACATAGACAAAACTTACCAGATTCGGATATCACATCCTCTCGAAAATTAGGTAAACCCCAATCAAATCCACAATTAAGGATATGCTAACCCAATCAGAATCATCATGATCAGATATATCTGAATAATAGACCAGATCCCCAAGTTTTCTTACGAAACCCTAAATTTCGCAAGAACAAATCAGAGATTCAAGCGACTTATAATATAAGAACGCTTGAAAGATCAAATGAGGATTACAAAATCCATCCTTGATTCGGTGTATAATCACTAGAAGACAATATTGATACAATATCATCTGTCATAGAGAGATAAGAGGAGCAGAGATGGGACGGATGAAATAAGAGAGAGAGAAGATAGTGTTTTATTACAGGGCTGACTTCGGGCCGGAACCGACCCGACCCGAAAAATGCCAAAACCGAAAAGGGTCAACCTGAACTAAAACCGAAAATGTCGGTTTGGTTCGGTTTCATCTCGGGCCTACTTGGGTTTCAGTCAGGTAATACCGAAACCGACACCTGCACCCCAAACACCCCTTAACATGAAACAACTTAGGGTTGTTGCTGTAGAAGATGCACAAAGTTTTGTAGAAAGAGAAGGCCTTTCATTCATTGAAACGTCTGCTTTAGAAGCTATTAACATTGAGAAGTCTTTCCAAACAATTCTTGGTGAGATATATCGAACTATTAGCTCTTTCTTCTTCTGATCCCAATGTCATGTCAACAACCAATGGAGTCTCGCATGATAGTTCACGTAAGTGGCTCCCCTCACTTCAGATCTCGTGAAGCTTAATTGCGATGCTTCCTTTAAAGATTCATATGTTGCTGTTGGGATTGTTGCGCGTGACTGTAATGGCGTTTTGTTGCTATATTTAGGGGAAAAGTGTTGTGCTTAATCGGTTTTGGTTGTCGAGTTGGTTGCAATTCGATCAGCTTGCATCCTGTTTGCTACCAACGAATGGAATCATGCTTTTATCGAATCTGATTCACAGTGGGTGATTTATCTTGCTTCTATAGAAGACGTGCCACCTTGGTCCTTAGCGGTTGTGATTTCAGATATACAACATTGGAAGTCTCAATTGAATTTGAAGTTGTCCTGGGCTCCACGTTCATGTAACTCTGTGGCTCATCATGTTGCTAAATATGCTTACGTATCTAATGATAATTTCATTTGGCATGATAACTTCCCTTGTAAAATTACCTCCGTTGCGAGGAGTGATGTTTTGTAACTTTTCGGCTTCGACCCTTGTTAATGATATTTGATGTTAAAAAAACAAATTTACCCTTATGTACAAGTCTTCCTAGCAATCCACCTACATGTAAAGTGAAAAAACACAATACATGACCCATCTTTTTTATGTGGCATAGTGACAGAACCCAAAAATACGATTGTGGGGGTAAATTTTTTTTTTCATAGAATAACAACAAAATAAGGAAAAAGTAGTATAAAAAAGATAAATATATTAATTTTTACTTACAAATAAATTTACAGGGTTTGAAAGCGTTAAATATTGGGCAGATTGGATGAGATCAAGACATGTGTCTCTTTTTTTACTTATTGACAATACCGCACCCTCTAGCTCGAGGAATAATTATATTGGAGACACCAATACAGTTGCATCTTTTTTATGGTTCTTTCTATTTACTTGAATATTAATCTGTATTCTAATCATCCATCTACCCTGACAGTTGGAACAAGCGGGTTGGGTGATGAATGTGTATGGGTCGAAAGAGACTGAGTTTGGTTGACTCAATATCAGTTCTGTTTATAGTGACATGGTTTCTTGCGCTCCCAATGTTAGTAGAAGCGTGTAATGACTAGCAGATGTATAGTGAAACAAATTTTCCAGAAGACAGTGTTGTGTAACTGGAAGCATAATTCTTTCGGAAGATATGTAACAGGATTTGGTTGGAACCTTCTTATAATTGTAGTAGACTATGGAATGGTTGTATATTGGTGTATACTAGCTTAAACATGAGCAATTGAGCATTGTGAGTTATGACTAGTAATAAAAAGCTTCTCACCCTGAACTGTAAGTTGGTGTAAATTAGCTTAAAAACAAACATCATATTGTAAATGGTATCAACGTTACAGTTATTGGCGTGAATTTAGTTTCCCTTTTTCGGGCTCCTTTACCACCTATACTTGGGTTTGATAACTTTGAAACATGTCAACGCCTTCATTCCTCGAAGTAGGATTAGTGTAACTGAAGACGCCCACTTATTGATTCCGGGCTGAGATATGTGATTGCCTTCTTTCCGTGTTTTCTTTGTTTGTGATGCATTTAGCATATTCATGGGTTTTCGAATTTTTTTTATTGACATAGATGTTTACTAAACAAGTAAACATGCAAGTGAAACATAATAGAACTAATTACTCAAATAGACCAAGTACGTTGTCCATTTGTCAAAATGCCCCATGCTACTTAAAACTTCAAAAAATAGACCAAGCTACGTTATGCTACGTTATGTTATTTTATGCTACCTTATGAAACTTTTAACAAATTTACCAAAATGTCCTTATTATCATAAATGTGTAAGATGGAAGTACAACTTGTGTAAGAATGTGTAAATATACTTTTTATGCGACTTTTACTTTTTTTAATAATTTTTTTTCAAATACTTTTATAATTAATATATTTAAACTACTTTTTATGCGACTTTTGTGTTTTTAAAGAACACGGTATGCACACACAATTACTAAAGAGTTTTTTATAATAGAATTTTTGGTTGAGTTTTATGAGTCGAGTTTTTTTGGGTCATTATGCAAGTACCACTTTACTCCATTAATGAATAAAAATATAAAACGCCCCACATTCAGCTAACAAATGCATTTGACACCCATAAACAACTCTGACACACACTGACGAAATATCAATATTTTTAATACAATTTTTTTTTCTATTTTTTAATTTTAAAAATTGCATATATTAATGGTACATGTATTTTTTTCTATCTCTCAATATTCCTTTCACATCTCACTTTATTCATGATCATCCAACATAACCATCATAATCGAGATACAACTAAACCACCAACCCCTTGTCGATCTTTCCACTGTCGCGGGAAAGTAACTAAACCAACCGTCACCGATGGCGACATCCAGGAGATGGCTAAAGCTTATAGAAAAATAAAGAGTGGTAACAATGGAAAAAGATATATATCTCCAACCTACACTCTGGATTCATTTAATAGTACAGACATTATTCATTTAATATCTAGATTCATTTACCATATTTA
Source organism: Glebionis coronaria (assembly GCA_025667525.1). Classification (NCBI taxonomy): domain Eukaryota; kingdom Viridiplantae; phylum Streptophyta; class Magnoliopsida; order Asterales; family Asteraceae; genus Glebionis; species Glebionis coronaria. The sequence continues at coordinate 605,086,703 of CM046878.1, read as the reverse complement.
ATTTGTTCCAGCGATAATGAATTAGAGAAAGAAATATTGTGAAATAAAAAAAGATAAGTGAGAGATTATACACAATCTCTAAAGTTAATTTGTTTGGGAACTAGAAATAGAAAAGTAAAACTGCAGGGTGTCTTGTTACTAGATTAGAGTTCTTATCCCTTTTTTACATAATATTCTCTCTCACACTTGTTTTTCTCTCTCACATATCCTTTTTTCAAATTTGATATTACCACCAACTAGTAGCCTCTAAATCTCTAAGACTGGTGGGAGTGGGGTGAAACCCACTCACCTCCACCTCAGCGCCACGTTAGCTTTTTTACCAAACTCACCAAAACTCACCTAAACTCACCACAGGAGGTAATGACACTCACCCAAACTCACCCAAACTCACTCCACATCACTTCATCTTTTTATTAAATATTTTTTATTCATACATTTTATTAAAACACGGGTACATAGAAAATTAAAACACCGTACGAAATTAAAAGACGATACATAAGAAATTTAAAAACAACATTTAAAAAAACATAAATTTAAAAGTACATAATACGATTAGTCAGTTCACGGATCCGAATCCAAAAACTGACCAGGTAACTTCCAACACATTGTTTCTTCTTCATCTTCTTCCGCTATAATTTGTGCCTCCAGCTCCCTTCGTTCCCTTTCTTCTTCTTCCAGAGTTTGTCTCAACACTTTTTGATCTAGGTATAGTTGATACACCTCATTGTCAATCATTCTGCCATCTGAGTCGTTTGGAATTGGAAAGGGTAGATCGGGCGACTCATTTCTGCTTCGGTGTTGTTGCGACGAAGAAACGATATGAGTTGTTTCAGATTGGGACGAAGAACCCATGTTATTCAACCATTTAGTATTTTCTTCAATTCTAGCCTACAATTTTATCGAATTTCTAAACGTAGATCTCCGGAAGGTGAAATCGATATCATATTGATCTCTAAAATACGTGTCGAGTAACTGACGCTTTTGTTGGGAGAGATCACGCCATTTCTCACATTTCATGCGCAATTTCGTATTTTCTTCGGACGTAGCATCAAAATAGTCACCTAACTTCGTAAGCTCATCGTAACGACGTTGTTGTTGAATTATTTGTCTCTAAATCATAGCCTTAATCTCGACTTCGGTATGTGGAAATGAGCATGCCATTTTTGATTGAGATGAAGATGGAGATGAAGATGAGATGGTTGATTTTTTTTGGTGAAAAATGAAGAAGATGATGGGTATTTATTAGTAAATTTTGGGTAAATTTTTTTAATTTAAAAAAGAAACAGTTATATATAGTGGTGGGGCCCAATGGTATAAACTCACCTAGGTGAGTTTGCACATTTTTTCGCTGGGGAACAAGTCGCGCGCGGATTTGGCTGGGTGGGGTGGGGGCTGCGCGTGACTTTAGCCAAGTCGCGGGTGGGATACCTCCCACTCCCACGAGCCTAATGGCAATAGTCATTTTAAGATTTGTTAAAGATAGATAATTTATAAATAGATAATGATTCAAACATAAATGGTTGTAAAGTTTCTCCATTAAAGAAGACTAGTTTGAACATGAAAAGTATAAAAAGAGAAAAAGATTCATTATTGACTAAATGACCTTGACGGTGACGAAAAGTTAAGAAAGTGAAAGATTCATTTTTGAGTTCTGCTGCCAGGATCTTTGGTTCCGGCGTCTGTCCGGCTGACTGCGACACCACCACAATAATTAAGGTGAGATGGGTACATAACCCACATCTACAAAAAAAAGATTGCGATGGTGTCAGGTAGTGGTGACAGGGGATGCATGGTGGGGGCCGAAGACGCCCACTTATTGATTCCGGACTGAGATATGTGATTGCCTTCTTTCCGTGTTTTCTTTGTTTGTGATGCATTAAGCATATTCATGGGTTTTCGAATTTTTTATTGACATAGATGTTTACTAAACAAGTTAACATGCAAGTGAAACATAATAGAACTAATTACTCAAATAGACCAAGTACTTTGTCCATTTGTCAAAATGCCCCATGCTACTTAAAACTTCAAAAAATAGACCAAGCTACCTTATGCTACGTTATGTTATTTTATGCTACCTTATGAAACTTTTAACAAATTTACCAAAATGTCCTTATTATCATAAATGTGTAAGATGGAAGTACAACTTGTGTAAGAATGTGTAAATATACTTTTTATGCGACTTTTACTTTTTTTAATAAATTTTTTTCAAATACTTTTATAATTAATATATTTAAACTACTTTTTATGCGACTTTTGTGTTTTTAAAGAACACGGTATGCACACACAATTACTAAAGAGTTTTTTATAATAGAATTTCTGGTTGAGTTTTATGAGTCGAGTTTTTTTGGGTCATTATGCAAGTACCACTTTACTCCATTAATGAATAAAAATATAAAACGCCCCACATTCAACTAACAAATGCATTTGACACCCATAAACAACTCTGACACACACTGACGAAATATCAATATTTTTAATACAATTTTTTTTTATATTTTTTAATTTTAAAAATTGCATATATTAATGGTACATGTATTTTTTTCTATCTCTCAATATTCCTTTCACATCTCACTTTATTCATGATCATCCAACATAACCATCATAATCGAGATACAACTAAACCACCAACCCCTTGTCGATCTTTCCACTGTCGCGGGAAAGTAACTAAACCAACCGTCACCGATGGCGACATCCAGGAGATGGCTAAAGTTTATAGAAAAATAAAGAGTGGTAACAATGGAAAAAGATATATATCTCCAACCTACACTCTGGATTCATTTAATAGTACGGACATTATTCATTTAATATCTAGATTCATTTACCATATTTAATTTGTTCCAGCGATAATGAATTAGAGAAAGAAATATTGTGAAATAAAAAAAGATAAGTGAGAGATTATACACAATCTCTAAAGTTAATTTGTTTGGGAACTAGAAATAGAAAAGTAAAACTGCAGGGTGTCTTGTTACTAGATCAGAGTTCTTATCCCTTTTTTACATAATATTCTCTCTCACACTTGTTTTTCTCTCTCACATATCCTTTTTTCAAATTTGATATTACCACCAACTAGTAGCCTCTAAATCTCTAAGACTGGTGGTAGTGGGGTGAAACCCACTCACCTCCACCTCAGCGCCACATCATCTTTTTTACCAAACTCACCAAAACTCACCTAAACTCACCACAGGAGGTAATGACACTCACCCAAACTCACTCCACATCACCTCATCTTTTTATTAAATATTTTTTATTCATACTTTTTATTAAAACACGGGTACATAGAAAATTAAAACACAGTACGAAATTAAAAGATGATACATAGGAAATTTAAAAACAACATTTAAAAAAAACATAAATTTAAAAGTACATAATACGATTATTCAGTTTTTTCTGCATCCGAATCCGAAAACTGACCAGGTAACTTCCAACGCATTGTTTCTTCTTCATCTTCTTCCGTCATAATTTGTGTCTCCAGCTCCCTTCGTTCCCTTTCTTCTTCTTCCAGAGTTTGTCTCAACACTTTTTGAACTGGGTATAGTTGATACACCTCATTGTCAGTCATTCTGCCATCTGAGTCGTTTGGAATTGGAAAGGGTAGATCGGGCGACTCATTTATGCTTCGATGTTGTTGCGACGAAGAACCGATATGAGTTGTTTGAGATTGGGACGAAGAACCCATGATATTCAACCATTTAGTATTTTCTTCAATTCTAGCCTACAATTTTATCGACTTTCTAAACGTAGATCTCCGGAAGGTGAAATCGATATCAGATTGATCTCTAAAATACGTGTCGAGTAACTGACGCTTTTGTGGGGAGAGATCACATCATTTCTCACATTTCGTGCGCAATTTCGTATTTTCTTCGGACGCAGCATTGAAATAATCACCTAACTTCGTAAGCTCATCGTAACGACGTTGTTGTTGAGTTATTTGTCTCTGAATCATAGCCTTAATCTCGACTTCGGTATGTGGGAATGAGCATGCCATTTTTTATTGAGATGAAGATGGAGATGAAGATGAGATGGTTGATTTTTTTTGTGAAAAATGAAGAAGATGATGGGTATTTATTAGTAAACTTTGGGTAAATTTTTTTTAATTTAAAAAAGAAACAATTATATTTAGTGGTGGGGCCCAATGGTATAAACTCACCTGGGTGAGTTTGCCCATTTTTTTCGCTAGGGAACAAGTCGCACGCGGATTTGGCTAGGTGGGGTGGGGGCTCGTGACTTTAGCCAAGTCGCGGGTGGGATACCTCCCACTCCCACCAGCCTAATGGCAATGGTCATTTTAAGATTTGTTTAAGATAGATAATTTATAAATAGATAATGATTCAAACATAGATGGTTGTAAAGTTTCTCCATTAAAGAAGACTAGTTTGAACATGAAAAGTATAAAAAGAGAAAAAGATTCATTATTGACTAAATGACCTTGACGGTGACGAAAAGTTAAGAAAGAGAAAGATTCATTTTTGAGTTCTGCTGCCGGGATCTTTGGTTCTGGCGTATGTCCGGCTGACTACGACACCACCACAATAATTAAGGTGAGATGGGTACATAACCCACATCTACAAAAAAAGATTGCGATGGTGTCAGGTAGTGGTGAGACGGAATGCATGGTGGGGGCTCAAGCGATATGGGTAGCAGCATCAACGGTTAAAGTGGGGGTGGTTTGGCAGTTTCGTTGTAGTTGAAGATGATTAGCATGATCTAGTTTTGAGGAAGAAGATAGGAGAAAAACATGAAAAAAAACAGTGGTTAAAAATAAAAATACGTCAACATGTATGATACAAAATAAATAATATTAAAAATTAGGAAAAGATAAAGAGTTTGCCAGAATTATTGTCAGTGTCTAAATCACTCTAGATTAAAGAAAAATAAGAGAAAAACTCAGAGTGAAAAAAATGTATATAAATAAGAGACAATAAAAAAGCAATTTGTTCAATCATTTAACATAATACGATTAGTCAGTTCACGGATCCGAATCCAAAAACTGACCAGGTAACTTCCAACACATTGTTTCTTCTTCATCTTCTTCCGCTATAATTTGTGCCTCCAGCTCCCTTCGTTCCCTTTCTTCTTCTTCCAGAGTTTGTCTCAACACTTTTTGATCTTGGTATAGTTGATACACCTCATTGTCAATCATTCTGCCATCTGAGTCGTTTGGAATTGGAAAGGGTAGATCGGGCGACTCATTTCTGCTTCGGTGTTGTTGCGACGAAGAAACGATATGAGTTGTTTGAGATTGGGACGAAGAACCCATGTTATTCAACCATTTAGTATTTTCTTCAATTCTAGCCTACAATTTTATCGAATTTCTAAACGTAGATCTCCGGAAGGTGAAATCGATATCATATTGATCTCTAAAATACGTGTCGAGTAACTGACGCTTTTGTTGGGAGAGATCACGCCATTTCTCACATTTCGTGCGCAATTTCGTATTTTCTTCGGACGTAGCATCAAAATAGTCACCTAACTTCGTAAGCTCATCGTAACGACGTTGTTGTTGAATTATTTGTCTCTAAATCATAGCCTTAATCTCGACTTCGGTATGTGGAAATGAGCATGCCATTTTTGATTGAGATGAAGATGGAGATGGAGATGAGATGGTTGATTTTTTTTTGGTGAAAAATGAAGAAGATGATGGGTATTTATTAGTAAATTTTGGGTAAATTTTTTTAATTTAAAAAAGAAACAGTTATATATAGTGGTGGGGCCCAATGGTATAAACTCACCTGGGTGAGTTTGCACATTTTTTTCACTGGGGAACAAGTCGCGCGCGGATTTGGCTGGGTGGGGTGGGTGCTGCGCGTGACTTTAGCCAAGTCGCGGGTGGGATACCTCCCACTCCCACGAGCCTAATGGCAATAGTCATTTTAAGATTTGTTAAAGATAGATAATTTATAAATAGATAATGATTCAAACATAAATGGTTGTAAAGTTTCTCCATTAAAGAAGACTAGTTTGAACATGAAAAGTATAAAAAGAGAAAAAGATTCATTATTGACTAAATGACCTTGACGGTGACGAAAAGTTAAGAAAGTGAAAGATTCATTTTTGAGTTCTGCTGCCAGGATCTTTGGTTCCGGCGTCTGTCCGGCTGACTGCGACACCACCACAATAATTAAGGTGAGATGGGTACATAACCCACATCTACAAAAAAAAGATTGCGATGGTGTCAGGTAGTGGTGACAGGGGATGCATGGTGGGGGCCGAAGACGCCCACTTATTGATTCCGGACTGAAATATGTGATTGCCTTCTTTCCGTGTTTTCTTTGTTTGTGATGCATTAAGCATATTCATGGGTTTTCGAATTTTTTATTGACATAGATGTTTACTAAACAAGTTAACATGCAAGTGAAACATAATAGAACTAATTACTCAAATAGACCAAGTACTTTGTCCATTTGTCAAAATGCCCCATGCTACTTAAAACTTCAAAAAATAGACCAAGCTACCTTATGCTACGTTATGTTATTTTATGCTACCTTATGAAACTTTTAACAAATTTACCAAAATGTCCTTATTATCATAAATGTGTAAGATGGAAGTACAACTTGTGTAAGAATGTGTAAATATACTTTTTATGCGACTTTTACTTTTTTTAATAAATTTTTTTTAAATACTTTTATAATTAATATATTTAAACTACTTTTTATGCGACTTTTGTGTTTTTAAAGAACACGGTATGCACACACAATTACTAAAGAGTTTTTTATAATAGAATTTCTGGTTGAGTTTTATGAGTCGAGTTTTTTTGGGTCATTATGCAAGTACCACTTTACTCCATTAATGAATAAAAATATAAAACGCCCCACATTCAACTAACAAATGCATTTGACACCCATAAACAACTCTGACACACACTGACGAAATATCAATATTTTTAATACAATTTTTTTTCTATTTTTTAATTTTAAAAATTGCATATATTAATGGTACATGTATTTTTTTCTATCTCTCAATATTCCTTTCACATCTCACTTTATTCATGATCATCCAACATAACCATCATAATCGAGATACAACTAAACCACCAACCCCTTGTCGATCTTTCCACTGTCGCGGGAAAGTAACTAAACCAACCGTCACCGATGGCGACATCCAGGAGATGGCTAAAGTTTATAGAAAAATAAAGAGTGGTAACAATGGAAAAAGATATATATCTCCAACCTACACTCTGGATTCATTTAATAGTACGGACATTATTCATTTAATATCTAGATTCATTTACCATATTTAATTTGTTCTAGCGATAATGAATTAGAGAAAGAAATATTGTGAAATAAAAAAAGATAAGTGAGAGATTATACACAATCTCTAAAGTTAATTTGTTTGGGAACTAGAAATAGAAAAGTAAAACTGCAGGGTGTCTTGTTACTAGATCAGAGTTCTTATCCCTTTTTTACATAATATTCTCTCTCACACTTGTTTTTCTCTCTCACATATCCTTTTTTCAAATTTGATATTACCACCAACTAGTAGCCTCTAAATCTCTAAGACTGGTGGGAGTGGGGTGAAACCCACTCACCTCCACCTCAGCGCCACATCATCTTTTTTACCAAACTCACCAAAACTCACCTAAACTCACCACAGGAGGTAATGACACTCACCCAAACTCACTCCACATCACCTCATCTTTTTATTAAATATTTTTTATTCATACTTTTTATTAAAACACGGGTACATAGAAAATTAAAACACAGTACGAAATTAAAAGATGATACATAGGAAATTTAAAAACAACATTTAAAAAAAACATAAATTTAAAAGTGCATAATACGATTATTCATTTTTTCCGCATCCGAATCCGAAAACTGACCAGGTAACTTCCAACGCATTGTTTCTTCTTCATCTTCTTCCGTCATAATTTGTGTCTCCAGCTCCCTTCGTTCCCTTTCTTCTTCTTCCAGAGTTTGTCTCAACACTTTTTGAACTGGGTATAGTTGATACACCTCATTGTCAGTCATTCTGCCATCTGAGTCGTTTGGAATTGGAAAGGGTAGATCGGGCGACTCATTTATGCTTCGATGTTGTTGCGACGAAGAACCGATATGAGTTGTTTGAGATTGGGACGAAGAACCCATGATATTCAACCATTTAGTATTTTCTTCAATTCTAGCCTATAATTTTATCGACTTTCTAAACGTAGATCTCCGGAAGGTGAAATCGATATCAGATTGATCTCTAAAATACGTGTCGAGTAACTGACGCTTTTGTGGGGAGAGATCACATCATTTCTCACATTTCGTGCGCAATTTCGTATTTTCTTCGGACGCAGCATTGAAATAATCACCTAACTTCGTAAGCTCATCGTAACGACGTTGTTGTTGAGTTATTTGTCTCTGAATCATAGCCTTAATCTCGACTTCGGTATGTGGGAATGAGCATGCCATTTTTTATTGAGATGAAGATGGAGATGAAGATGAGATGGTTGATTTTTTTTTGTGAAAAATGAAGAAGATGATGGGTATTTATTAGTAAACTTTGGGTAAATTTTTTTTAATTTAAAAAAGAAACAATTATATTTAGTGGTGGGGCCCAATGGTATAAACTCACCTGGGTGAGTTTGCCCATTTTTTTCGCTAGGGAACAAGTCGCACGCGGATTTGGCTAGGTGGGGTGGGGGCTCGTGACTTTAGCCAAGTCGCGGGTGGGATACCTCCCACTCCCACCAGCCTAATGGCAATGGTCATTTTAAGATTTGTTTAAGATAGATAATTTATAAATAGATAATGATTCAAACATAGATGGTTGTAAAGTTTCTCCATTAAAGAAGACTAGTTTGAACATGAAAAGTATAAAAAGAGAAAAAGATTCATTATTGACTAAATGACCTTGACGGTGACGAAAAGTTAAGAAAGAGAAAGATTCATTTTTGAGTTCTGCTGCCGGGATCTTTGGTTCTGGCGTATGTCCGGCTGACTACGACACCACCACAATAATTAAGGTGAGATGGGTACATAACCCACATCTACAAAAAAAGATTGCGATGGTGTCAGGTAGTGGTGAGACGGAATGCATGGTGGGGGCTCAAGCGATATGGGTAGCAGCATCAACGGTTAAAGTGGGGGTGGTTTGGCAGTTTCGTTGTAGTTGAAGATGATTAGCATGATCTAGTTTTGAGGAAGAAGATAGGAGAAAAACATGAAAAAAAACAGTGGTTAAAAATAAAAATACGTCAACATGTATGATACAAAATAAATAATATTAAAAATTAGGAAAAGATAAAGAGTTTGCCAGAATTATTGTCAGTATCTAAATCACTCTAGATTAAAGAAAAATAAGAGAAAAACTCAGAGTGAAAAAAATGTATATAAATAAGAGACAATAAAAAAGCAATTTGTTCAATCATTTAACATAATACGATTAGTCAGTTCACGGATCCGAATCCAAAAACTGACCAGGTAACTTCCAACACATTGTTTCTTCTTCATCTTCTTCCGCTATAATTTGTGCCTCCAGCTCCCTTCGTTCCCTTTCTTCTTCTTCCAGAGTTTGTCTCAACACTTTTTGATCTAGGTATAGTTGTTTGGAATTGGAAAGGGTAGATCGGGCGACTCATTTCTGCTTCGGTGTTGTTGCGACGAAGAAACGATATGAGTTGTTTGAGATTGGGACGAAGAACCCATGTTATTCAACCATTTAGTATTTTCTTCAATTCTAGCCTACAATTTTATCGAATTTCTAAACGTAGATCTCCGGAAGGTGAAATCGATATCATATTGATCTCTAAAATACGTGTCGAGTAACTGACGCTTTTGTTGGGAGAGATCACGCCATTTCTCACATTTCGTGCGCAATTTCGTATTTTCTTCGGACGTAGCATCAAAATAGTCACCTAACTTCGTAAGCTCATCGTAACGACGTTGTTGTTGAATTATTTGTCTCTAAATCATAGCCTTAATCTCGACTTCGGTATGTGGAAATGAGCATGCCATTTTTGATTGAGATGCAGATGGAGATGAAGATGAGATGGTTGATTTTTTTTTGGTGAAAAATGAAGAAGATGATGGGTATTTATTAGTAAATTTTGGGTAAATTTTTTTAATTTAAAAAAGAAACAGTTATATATAGTGGTGGGGCCCAATGGTATAAACTCACCTGGGTGAGTTTGCACATTTTTTTCGCTGGGGAACAAGTCGCGCGCGGATTTGGCTGGGTGGGGTGGGGGCTGCGCGTGACTTTAGCCAAGTCTCGGGTGGGATACCTCCCACTCCCACGAGCCTAATGGCAATAGTCATTTTAAGATTTGTTAAAGATAGATAATTTATAAATAGATAATGATTCAAACATAAATGGTTGTAAAGTTTCTCCATTAAAGAAGACTAGTTTGAACATGAAAAGTATAAAAAGAGAAAAAGATTCATTATTGACTAAATGACCTTGACGGTGACGAAAAGTTAAGAAAGTGAAAGATTCATTTTTGAGTTCTGCTGCCAGGATCTTTGGTTCCGGCGTCTGTCCGGCTGACTGCGACACCACCACAATAATTAAGGTGAGATGGGTACATAACCCACATCTACAAAAAAAAGATTGCGATGGTGTCAGGTAGTGGTGACAGGGGATGCATGGTGGGGGCCGAAGACGCCCACTTATTGATTCCGGACTGAGATATGTGATTGCCTTCTTTCCGTGTTTTCTTTGTTTGTGATGCATTAAGCATATTCATGGGTTTTCGAATTTTTTATTGACATAGATGTTTACTAAACAAGTTAACATGCAAGTGAAACATAATAGAACTAATTACTCAAATAGACCAAGTACTTTGTCCATTTGTCAAAATGCCCCATGCTACTTAAAACTTCAAAAAATAGACCAAGCTACCTTATGCTACGTTATGTTATTTTATGCTACCTTATGAAACTTTTAACAAATTTACCAAAATGTCCTTATTATCATAAATGTGTAAGATGGAAGTACAACTTGTGTAAGAATGTGTAAATATACTTTTTATGCGACTTTTACTTTTTTTAATAAATTTTTTTCAAATACTTTTATAATTAATATATTTAAACTACTTTTATGCGACTTTTGTGTTTTTAAAGAACACGGTATGCACACACAATTACTAAAGAGTTTTTTATAATAGAATTTCTGGTTGAGTTTTATGAGTCGAGTTTTTTTGGGTCATTATGCAAGTACCACTTTACTCCATTAATGAATAAAAATATAAAACGCCCCACATTCAACTAACAAATGCATTTGACACCCATAAACAACTCTGACACACACTGACGAAATATCAATATTTTTAATACAATTTTTTTTTCTATTTTTTAATTTTAAAAATTACATATATTAATGGTACATGTATTTTTTTCTATCTCTCAATATTCCATTCACATCTCACTTTATTCATGATCATCCAACATAACCATCATAATCGAGATACAACTAAACCACCAACCCCTTGTCGATCTTTCCACTGTCGCGGGAAAGTAACTAAACCAACCGTCACCGATGGCGACATCCAGGAGATGGCTAAAGTTTATAGAAAAATAAAGAGTGGTAACAATGGAAAAAGATATATATCTCCAACCTACACTCTGGATTCATTTAATAGTACGGACATTATTCATTTAATATCTAGATTCATTTACCATATTTAATTGTTCCAGCGATAATGAATTAGAGAAAGAAATATTGTGAAATAAAAAAAGATAAGTGAGAGATTATACACAATCTCTAAAGTTAATTTGTTTGGGAACTAGAAATAGAAAAGTAAATCTGCAGGGTGTCTTGTTACTAGATCAGAGTTCTTATCCCTTTTTTACATAATATTCTCTCTCACACTTGTTTTTCTCTCTCACATATCCTTTTTTCAAATTTGATATTACCACCAACTAGTAGCCTCTAAATCTCTAAGACTGGTGGGAGTGGGGTGAAACCCACTCACTTCCACCTCAGCGCCACATCATCTTTTTTACCAAACTCACCAAAACTCACCTAAACTCACCACAGGAGGTAATGACACTCACCCAAACTCACTCCACATCACCTCATCTTTTTATTAAATATTTTTTATTCATACTTTTTATTAAAACACGGGTACATAGAAAATTAAAACACAGTACGAAATTAAAAGATGATACATAGGAAATTTAAAAACAACATTTAAAAAAAACATAAATTTAAAAGTACATAATACGATTATTCAGTTTTTTCCGCATCCGAATCCGAAAACTGACCAGGTAACTTCCAACGCATTGTTTCTTCTTCATCTTCTTCCGTCATAATTTGTGTCTCCAGCTCCCTTCGTTCCCTTTCTTCTTCTTTCAGAGTTTGTCTCAACACTTTTTGAACTGGGTATAGTTGATACACCTCATTGTCAGTCATTCTGCCATCTGAGTCGTTTGGAATTGGAAAGGGTAGATCGGGCGACTCATTTATGCTTCGATGTTGTTGCGACGAAGAACCGATATGAGTTGTTTGAGATTGGGACGAAGAACCCATGATATTCAACCATTTAGTATTTTCTTCAATTCTAGCCTACAATTTTATCGACTTTCTAAACGTAGATCTCCGGAAGGTGAAATCGATATCAGATTGATCTCTAAAATACGTGTCGAGTAACTGACGCTTTTGTGGGGAGAGATCACATCATTTCTCACATTTCGTGCGCAATTCGTATTTTCTTCGGACGCAGCATTGAAATAATCACCTAACTTCGTAAGCTCATCGTAACGACGTTGTTCTTGAGTTATTTGTCTCTGAATCATAGCCTTAATCTCGACTTCGGTATGTGGGAATGAGCATGCCATTTTTTATTGAGATGAAGATGGAGATGAAGATGAGATGGTTGATTTTTTTTGTGAAAAATGAAGAAGATGATGGGTATTTATTAGTAAACTTTGGGTAAATTTTTTTTAATTTAAAAAAGAAACAATTATATTTAGTGGTGGGGCCCAATGGTATAAACTCACCTGGGTGAGTTTGCCCATTTTTTTCGCTAGGGAACAAGTCGCACGCGGATTTGGCTAGGTGGGGTGGGGGCTCGTGACTTTAGCCAAGTCGCGGGTGGGATACCTCCCACTCCCACCAGCCTAATGGCAATGGTCATTTTAAGATTTGTTTAAGATAGATAATTTATAAATAGATAATGATTCAAACATAGATGGTTGTAAAGTTTCTCCATTAAAGAAGACTAGTTTGAACATGAAAAGTATAAAAAGAGAAAAAGATTCATTATTGACTAAATGACCTTGACGGTGACGAAAAGTTAAGAAAGAGAAAGATTCATTTTTGAGTTCTGCTGCCGGGATCTTTGGTTCTGGCGTATGTCCGGCTGACTACGACACCACCACAATAATTAAGGTGAGATGGGTACATAACCCACATCTACAAAAAAAGATTGCGATGGTGTCAGGTAGTGGTGAGACGGAATGCATGGTGGGGGCTCAAGCGATATGGGTAGCAGCATCAACGGTTAAAGTGGGGGTGGTTTGGCAGTTTCGTTGTATTTGAAGATGATTAGCATGATCTAGTTTTGAGGAAGAAGATAGGAGAAAAACATGAAAAAAAACAGTGGTTAAAAATAAAAATACGTCAACATGTATGATACAAAATAAATAATATTAAAAATTAGGAAAAGATAAAGAATTTTCCAGAATTATTGTCAGTATCTAAATCACTCTAGATTAAAGAAAAATAAGAGAAAAACTCAGAGTGAAAAAAATGTATATAAATAAGAGACAATAAAAAAGCAATTTGTTCAATCATTTAACACAAAAAAGTCGCATAAAAAGTAGTTTAAATATTAATTATAAAGTATAAGGAAAAAATTATTCAAGAAAGTAAAAGTCGCATAAAAAGTGCACTTACACATTCTTACACAACTTGTACTTGCATCTTACACATTAGTACATAGGGACATTTTGGTAATTTTAGTAAAGTTGCATAGGTAACATAAGATAGCTTAGTCGCATGGTCTAGTTTGAAAGTTTTAGGTAGCATGGGGCATTTTAACAAATGGACAAAACACTTGGTCTATTTAAGTAATTAGCCCAACATAATATATCCCATTAAAGCGAGTTAAGTTTGAAAAAAAAATGCTTAAACATTTGACCTTAACATCGCATTATTCGTGTATGACTCCTTTAATATTATTCACCGCAAGTGTATGCATTCTGCTATTGAGAAAATTGGTCATCGGTCGGGTCGAAACCTAGTTATGACTTTATATGAGAAATGGTCTTTATGCGGTTGAGTTCACTAGAAAATATTTTATCAAAGTTTAAGATTGCTTAAACTTACGTGTAATTTTAAACTTGTAATTTGAGGTTTCGATTCTCTTGATGAAAAAATCGCTTATCATTTTGGTTTAACAAAATGGTAGCACCCAATGTAAACATTATAATTGGCAATAAAAACTAGCAAAGTAGAGAATTGAAAACTAGATTAAAAGAAGAATTGGTCCCGTGAATCCGTGATATCATCCTCTTTTTTTTGACTAAATCCTCCTTTTAATTCATCAAGTAGAATCCCAACTAGTGTAGTTCTATGTTTTATTTCGACTTACATAATGGGCTTATAACTTATTTGGTTTTGGGTTTATATTCTTTGTCTTCAGTTTTTGGGGTTTTGGGCTTATATAAACTAAAAATATAAAAAATAAACCACAAAAGTAAACTTATAGAATATAATTTCAAAAGCAAATAAGTCGTAAGCAGTAAGTTATAAAACAAACACCCTTGTACTATAAAAGTGTTTGTTTCAACATACGTAATGGGTGTGTGAATTATTTTGTTTCAGGCTTATGTTTTGTATGCTTATTTTTGTGGATTCTTTGAAAAACTTTTTGATTTATATAAATTTATTATGATATAATAAATTTATTATGTTATAATAATCTTACATAAGTTTTAAAATAAGCGACAAAAAGTAAACTTGTGAAACATAAGGCCAAATTAAATAAGCCATAAACAATTAGAGGTGAGTAAATTGATTTTTTTTAACTGTTTTGATTTTCGATTGGTTCTATTTGAGTCAACCAGTTACCAAAACCGTTTAGATTTGAACTAGTTTTCAATTAGAAAATGTTGAACCGGCACATACCGGTTTGACACAGGTTCAAGAAACTGGTTTTTGGTATGCAAGATTTTTCTTGATCCAAATATGTCAGTAACGATTTTATGTGAATGTAAAGACTTTTATTTGGCAATAGCTATTTTATGCATATGTAAAGCTTTTATTTGGCAATAGCTATTTTATGCGTATTTAAAGCTTTTATTTGGTGAGTTTCCATTCCCCACAAGTTCGACCCATCATCACAAACCTTAAGCCCATATAAAAAACCGACATTTGTCATCCTATATAAACAGAACCCATAACAAAACCTTTTCATCCACGTACAAAACTTAAAACAGTCGACAAACATGCCTCCCAAGTTCGACCCAAGCCAAATCGTCGACGTCTACGTCCGCGTCACCGGGGGCGAAGTCGGCGCAGCCTCCTCCCTGGCCCCGAAAATCGGCCCACTCGGCCTCTCCCCTAAAAAAATTGGAGAAGACATCGCCAAAGCTACAGCCAAAGAATGGAAAGGCCTCAGAGTGACAGTTAAACTCACAGTCCAAAACCGTCAAGCCAAAATCTCTGTAGTCCCGTCAGCCTCAGCTTTAGTCATCAAAGCTTTAAAAGAGCCCGAAAGAGACAGGAAGAAGGTGAAGAATATAAAGCATGCAGGGAATATAAGCTTGGAGGACGTTGTTGAGATCGCGAGGGTTATGGAAGTGAGGTCTATGGCGAAAGAGCTTAAAGGGACTGTTAAGGAGATTTTGGGGACTTGTGCGAGTGTTGGGTGTAAGGTTGATGGGATGGATCCGAAGGATTTGCAGCAGGGGATTGCCAATGGGGTTTATGAGATTATGGCGTATTAGATTTTTGTTTATTTAAGGTTGTTTAATGTTTTTTAAGTTTGTGTAGTTTCGGTTTTGTTTAATGAATGTTTTTATGGATTATAAGTATGTTTTAGATACGTTTTGGGCGGTTTAATTGTCTATAACAATAATATGTTCTTGTTGCATTGACTAGTGTTTAGTCTTTAGGATTGTGCAATGCTAAGAGCACGTGGTGTGGTTGTCGTCCTGTTCATGTCATGGGAGAAGTTAGTGCAACCAAAAAAAGTAGCTTTTATATACATGACATCCGTGTCTCGCGCTGTCATGCATGGGGCGTTTTCTTCCCGGACCATTTAGGCTGTAATCTATCTCTTGAGACACAAAAACGCAGGCTAAGGTATATAGTTTTGGGGTTGTCTTGTGTCGTTTTTCTTGTAACGCCAAAAAAACCTCCAGTACTCTGGGCTCTAACATATACGAGTATAGCATAGTGTTTAGGTTAATGTTGGGTTAAGGATAAGTTTTATTGGTTAATGCACACACTTTTATTGATTCTTGTTCCTGCATTATGTATATTTGGATTAGTTTTTTTTTTTTTGATCATAAGGCTAATAATACATCTCTCTTTATAATTTTAATTTGCTGTCTAGTATATTTTAGTTTCTTATTTCGTTTTGTTTATGTTATTGTCTTTAGATATATTGTGAGCTTTGTATTAAGTACGCATAGTTTGTTACAAAATGATGAAGTTACGCGTTGTAAGTTAAATCATCGGTTGAATCTGGGAATCATGTGTTTCAGACTCTACTTAGGATTGTTGATAAACTGAGGTTGTGTTTTTAATATTGAGATCATGTTAGTTTAGTATTATTTAGTCTGCGTTACAATGTATTTTAGGAGAATGCTGTTGCATTTAATTTAATAGGCTAGTGTTGAGTTAAATTTGAGGTGGATGGATATGGTCGGGTTTTCTACAGCTGTGAACACTACCTCTTTGAACCTTGCGATCACCAATCTTTGTCTAACTGTTGGCGTTAGCTTGCGTCATTCTATGTTTTGTACTTTGTTGCCTTACTATAGGTATCCTAGTGTTGCGTTTATTTGATGATGCGTACGATAGACGTCTATCTTTGAGTATTTGCTTCTTTGTTTAAGACCAGCGGGATGTTTGGTTAAGTGTTTGTTCTCTGAGTTGCAGTTGGCAACTTGGCAATTGGCGCATTAAAGTTCTTATATTGTTTATAAACAACTTCTTGCATTAAGGAGACCGATATTGTGCAAATATAGATGAATAAACGCTCTTGTTCACTTGCTTGCTTGTGTATGCAATGTGATAGTTGGCCAACCTCTAGCTTCCAAATAAACAACCACAAAAAGCCTGAAAGTTTAAAAGTACACTGATAAACCATATAGAGAAAAATCTTGTTTCCTTATGAAGTAAAATAAGAATGCGTGGGTTACCTTATTTAATTTGTTTTAGTTTGTCCCACATCGGTGGATATATAAAATAAATATGAGTATATAAACACAATGACATTTTATCTTGTTAGCGTTTCTGTAAATTCACACATGTAAACAACGATATATGTATGGATTTATGATCATGTTTTTAGTACTGATTTTCTTTCAACTAATTTTACTGCTAAATGCTAATGACACGATTGATTATTGCCTTATGCGTTTGTCATTGCTCAACCGTTTGCCGTTTCTTTTTTCGGTCTATATTATGATTGGCATCTTGAGCACTTAGCGATGCGACTCTATCCTCTAATAGTAGCTACTATAAGTTTTAGTTACAGTCACGATTTGTTTATGGTTGTTGCTGATAGAGTCTCTTTTTGAGTACCATCTAATGCCACTATAAAATAGTTCTGTTGAGATTATTTGTACCTACACTTGTCATATTTTCCTTTCCATTAGTGTGAGCATATCCAGTTATGATTGTTTGCATGTTCATTCGCTTGACAAGAGTGCGCAAAATCCCGAAATCCCGAACAAAAATGCGTACAGTAGTACTTATCTATAGCAAAAAGGTTTTCTTGTATGATAGGGTTGGGTGCTTGGTTTTATGATTTTACCTTGTGTTCAGTGAATTATTTCAAAAATGTTTTGATCGGTTTCTTGGAACTGATTGGTACCAACGCGTCAATGGACACAAATTATTGGTTTGACTTCCTTCCCGTGCTTATTCCCATGCTTATTGATGAGTGGACACAAATTCTGCACCCTGTTTAGTTCAGGACCATTTTGGTTGATTTCTGACCATCAAGACTACCTGTTACCTCACACTTTTTTTGGTATGATCGTAATCTTGAACACCTAAGCAGTCTTTCTATCTTCAACACTTGAGCCGTGTGATCATATGCTGCGAATGTCTTGATTGTAGGATTTAAATGTCTTTTGGTTGTCAATTGAATTAAACATATAATCAGTGTCTCTAATAAACATTTAACTGTGAGTATGCAACCTTTTCCTTTTGTAACGTTATCTTCGCTGATTTTTGTTCTAAGGTCTGTTTGCTTGTCGCCCACATACATGATCGTTTACAATGTTGTAATGTTTTTCAGTGACTAAATAAAGTCTGTATATTTACGGGTAAGGGGTACCGTGATATAGAAGTAGAATTTGACTACGAGTTAAATACTCTGGTCTTGGCATATTAGTTTTTGTGGTTCATTACTTGATCTCTAAGTTATGTAGGTCTATTCCGCGTTTACCTTGGTGCGTATCTCTATCTACTAAAAGTAGGGGTGGTTGACAGAGATAGATTGGGTCATTGGTAACAAAAACAATAACCCATGCTACAACATAAACTAAAGCTATACGTGGAGAGTTTAATTTGAGATGGAACTACTCAACAAAAGAACATGCCCTCGTATACTTGCTTGATTCATTCATAAGAATAGCCTGTGTATCGTCCGGTTTTCAACACCTGTGAACTTCTACCTCTTTAATTAAACCTTGTGACCATCAATCTGTCTAACTGATGAACTCAGCTTGCGACGCGTCCTTCTGTGCTTAGTACTTCGCTGTCTTACTATAGGTATCTTAGTGTTGCGTTTTTGGATGATGCGTACGATAGAATTCCATCTTTGTGTATTTGCTTCTTTGTTTAAGACCAGCGGGATGTTTGGTTAAGTGTTTGTTCTTTGAGTTGCATTTGGCAATTGGCGTATTAAAGTTCTTATATTGTTCATAAACAACTTGCATTATAAGGAGACGCGGATTGTGCAATATAGATGAATAGTTTGTCCCACATCGGTCTATGTTTAAAATAAATATGAGTATATAATCATAATAACATTTTATTTTGTTAATCAGACCTTAAAACCATGCATATATATAATCTATACTATACTACTATTAAAAGAGGGTTTTGCATGAGGTCACTTAAACTAATCTAATTGGCCAATGCTAAAGTTTGGTTGATGTAATTGGACTATTATAAAAATTGATGATGTCATAATTTCTCCAATTATTTTTTAGTTAAAACTTTAAAATAAAATATTGACTACTTACTGGTAGCATTGTTGAAACATGATACCATTTTATGTGATTGGTGGAAATTAAGATGATAATTATTGAGTCATTTGAAATTCAAATTTTGCATCTTGAGTCATTCCATCTTCACAAACACGCTTCATGATCAGTTGTTTATGACATTGGGCATTTCCATTTCCATCTCCTCAATTTTCTTCACGTCCATTTTAAATTCAAAATTTACCTTCGTCAATATTTCATCATCCCATCTCGGATAATCAAAGGTAAGATCTTACTATATTTCTATAATTTTTTCCATTTTTCTATTTTCGATTTGGTTTGAGTTTTATTCAATTGATATGAATCTACTTTCAAATATATATTATCAATATACGTAATACTTCTTTTATGAATAGTCACAGCTTCTTCAGCATGTTTTGGATTGAAACTCTATTCTGAACATGGTGCTTTAATACTATAAAAAAACAAAGAATCTGGCTTGAGTGTTCTTAATTACGGAGTAACATTAAAATGTCTTAGGTATTTGTTATACCTAATTTGGTTGATTTTTGGTGTGTAATATAAAATGTGTCTTCCATGGAATGTTGAGTTCCCTAAATCACTTCACTAATAGTTGAATGCAATAAGTCCATGCTTTTAATATGAAATAAGTAAATTAGATGCTTGGTTGTGGCTTCGTTATGTTTTGCCAATGGTTAGATGCTTTACTATTCTATGTAAAGTTAGATGTATGTTTTGCCATTCTAAACAAAATTTAAAAAGTTTAGATGTATACCTTGAATTAAGTTACACAGAATAAGTATATTGGTAAAATTAAAAAATAACACAAAGGATGGTACTTACACTGTACAGTACACGTATCTACTTTACAAATCTTTTATGTATCCCCTTTTCATGAGTTACAAGATTTTTCACTTATTCTTTCTAGCAAAGTCTGATGATTTTCTTTCTGCAGATTGCATAATATATGGAGCAAATACAACTGTGCACGAAGTATGCAACACTGATGCTATATAATTATGAGGAAAAGTTTTGATTCTACTTCATTTTATACCTATACTAATTCAATATGACATGAAGTTGAATAAAACGTGACAACTAATTCCCAAGTTGAATGTGCCAAAACTTTTACAATACTAATCTAGATGGTTATGTTTTCATGAGCCGGATAAAATATTAAATGAATCCAATGTGGAGGTATATTTTGGTCGTCAACACATGAAGTCTAATAAGCAAAATGAGGCTGATTTTGTTGTTAACAGATATATAACTCGACCTTGGTATTCTGGACCATAACAATCTCTTGGCTAAATAGCTACTAAGGATTGAAGAATGTATGAAACTATTTGAGGATGTCTATAGGGTTGATGGTTTCACTTTATGGTTTTATGCATAAAGTTGTTCTATGATTCAACTGTTTTCACCCATGATCAACCCGTCGCTCTTGCAGTGTTTGCAGCAATTTTTTTTCTTCTAAATAAGTTACTCCGTATGTCTGTATTGAGGACTATGCATTTTATTATTTTATAGGTTTATAAAGCAGCTTTAATGATAGTTCAATCATCTTTTTTTAGGTCTATGTATTTTCTCTTGGTATACGGCTCAACTTCTCTTCCCATACTTTTCACGCTTCTTATTTAAA
Organism: Glebionis coronaria; assembly: GCA_025667525.1. Classification (NCBI taxonomy): domain Eukaryota; kingdom Viridiplantae; phylum Streptophyta; class Magnoliopsida; order Asterales; family Asteraceae; genus Glebionis; species Glebionis coronaria. The sequence goes on along the minus strand of CM046878.1, from coordinate 605,065,727 downwards.
AAAGAGGATGCTTTTAGTTGGAGTAAACCAGATTCCTGCCGATCCTTCAATCAGTACTGCTTCTCATGATTCTCAGTTGAGGATGGATTCTTCTCATCAGGTAATAGTAGATAATTCCTAATTTTATACTAGGATAGCATATTAAAAACTTCATTGATAATTGAACAACACAAACAAACCAGTTTCAAGTGCATAATGGCCATATGAAAATATCATTCACAAGAGAATTAGTAAGACTTGATTGAGGTGTCTCATGGTCCAAGGGTGTTCCTTTTTAACTGTAGTTAATGTAGTTCTATTTTTACTAAGATTATTGATAAAATTTGTTTATTACAGTTAAAGTTTTTTTTCCGCACACAATGCACAATAAAAGCCAAACCTTCAGCTGCTACTACTGAAACGGTTTCTGAATTATGGGGGAGTAGACTTCAACTGCTACTACAACCACAAGATCTATATTTTCTTCAATTTTGGCTGTTGTAATTCACAAAAAATTATCCCCAAAAGGCAATATCAGCGAAGACGGTTGTTACTCAATATATTGAGTCGGGTTCTGCAAATTCGTCATAAGTGTCAGTATCAATTGTTAACTAAGCTACTTACGGAGGGTATTCTTTCACTACATAAGTACTTTGAATGTGTTGTTTATTGTCATTTGATTCGACTTTGAACCACCAATTTATTACGAGCTAGCTATGCTGCAGTTAAATCAAGTTTTCAGTGATTGAAAATATCTTAAAATTGTTGAGGTTTATCAAGTAACCAATCATAAGTGGCAGTGTGAATTGTTAACTTTATTAGAAAGCAAACCAATCATATAGGTGACGTGGCAGCTTATATTGTAAACTTTATTAGAAAACATTTCACAAAGACACTAAATTCAAGTCAAATTGTTGAAGATAACTACTACTAATACAGAACCATGTATTTGTTTTGCAAGTTGATACACTAACGATATTCACCATTTAACACCCGTTATACAATTCTACTATACTACTTGACTACTATACTACTTGACGTTAAGTTTTATTTATATTTTGAAATAAATATATGAAAAAAACCCGTGTATTACACGGGTCTTAATCTAGTTAATATTAATAATAGTATATGTATGGATTTATGATCCTAGTATATCAAATGATAGTCCTTTATATTGTTTGGCGTGTAATTCTTATTAATACATGGATATATCAAATGCTTTTTCTTTGCTGCTAATGACATGATTGATTATTGCCTTATGCTGTGTGTCATTTGTCACTCCTCAGCCGTTTTTCGCTATATTATGATTGGCATCTTGAGCACCTAGCGATAGTTTAGTTACAGTCAAGATTGTTTGTGATTGTCGACTCTATCCTCTAATAAGTATAAACTAGTTCCCTTTTTGGGATGCTTTGACCCAAACCTGTCATATTTTCCTTTCCGATAGTGTGAGCATATCCAGTTATGATTGTTTTCGTGTTCATTGGCAAACTCCAGAAATACCGAACCGAATTACCTAGTGTAGTTCTATGTTTTATTTCGATTTACATAATAGGCTTGTGACTTATTCGGTTTTGGGTTTGTATCCTATGACTTCAGTTTTTGGGGTTTTGGGCTTATGTGAACTGAAACTTTAAAGAATAAACCACCATAAGTAACAGATGCCGATTCTACCGCAGGCGAAACAGATGCCGGCCGATTCATAAACTTGTAGAATATAATCCCAGAAGAAAATAAGTCGTAAGGCATAAGCAGTTAGTTAAAACAAAGACCCGTGTAATATAAAAGTGTTTGTTACAAAATACATTATGGGTGCATGAATTATTTTATTTTGGGCTTATGTTTCGTTTGCTTACTTTTGTGAATTATTTGAAACTTTCCTGTTTATATAATTTATTACGACATACTAAACCTACAAAAATTTCAAAATAAGCGACAAAAAGTAAACTTGTGAAACGTAAGACCAAACTAAATAAGCCATAAACCCGCTTAGAGGTGAGCAAATCGATTTTTAAATGGTTTTGGTTTTTGATTGGTTCGATTTGAGTCAACCAGTTACCAAAACGGTTTAGATTTGAGCTGGTTTTCAATTAGAAAATGTTGAAGCGGTACAAACCAGTTTGAAACCGGTTCAAGAAACTGGTTTTTGGTATGCAAGATTTTTCTTGATCCAAATATGGCCAGTAACGATTTTACGTGAATGTGAAGCCTTTTATTTGGTGATTTTCCATTCCCCACAAGTTCGACCCATCATTAAGCCCATATAAAAAAAAACCGACATTTGTCATCCTATATAAACAGAACCCATAACAAAACCTTTTCATCCACGTACAAAACTTAAACACTCGACAAACATGCCTCCCAAGTTCGACACTAGCCAACTCGTCTAGGTCTACGCCAAAATCTCTATAGTCCCATCAGCAGCAGCTTTAGTCATCAAAGCGCTTAAAGAGCCGGAAAGAGATAGGAAAAAGGTGAAGAATATAAAGCATGCAGGGAATATAAGCTTGGATGATGTTGTTGAGATTGCGAGGGTGATGGAAGTGAGGTCTATGGCGAAAGAGTTGCGAGGGACTGTGAAAGAGATTTTGGGGACTTGTGCGAGTGTTGGGTGTAAGGTTGACGGGATGGATCCGAAAGATTTGCAGCAGGGGATTTCTCATGGGGTTTATGATATTATGGCGTATTAGATTCTGTTTTTTTAAGGTCGTTTAATGTTTTTTAAGGTTGTTTTTATGCGTGTTTTGAGGATTATAACTTTTTTTTTTTTGGTTTATGTTATTGTCTTTCGATATTACGAGCTTTGTATTAAGTACGAATACTCGAATAGTATGTTGTAAACTGATGAAGTTACCCGTTGATAAATCATCGGGTTGAATACGTGAATCATGTGTGTCAGACTTTGGTTAGGATGGTTGATAAACTGAGGTATCTTTAATATTGAGATCATGTTAATTTAGTTTTATTTAGTCTGTGTTACAAATCAAATGAGTGAAGTTTGGAGATGTTTTGAAGGGAAATTGGTGGTTTATATGTCTTTTAGGAGAGTGTTAATTTAGTTTTCTACAGCTGTGAACAATACCTCTTTGAACCTTGCGATCACCAATCTTTGTCTAATGTTGGCGTAAGCTTGTAGCATTCTGTGTTTTGTACTTCGCTGCCTTACTATAGGCATCCTAGTGTTGTGTTTTTTTGATGATGCCTACGATGGAAGTCCATCTTTTTGTATTTGCTTCTTTGTTTAAGACCAGCGGGATGTTTGGTTAAGTGTTAGTTCTTTGAGTTGCATTTGGCAATTGGCGCATTGAAGTTCTTATATTGTTCATAAACAACTTGCATTAAGGAGACCGAGATTGTGCAATAGATATGAATCAACGACGCTCTTGTTCACTTGCTAGCTTGTGTATGCAATGAGATTAGTTGGCCTAGTTTGTCCCACATCGGTGAATGTCTAAAATAAGTATAAATACATAATCATAATATCATTTTATTTTGTAAACCTATTTTATTAAACCATACATACAATTAATAACAATATATGTATGGATTTATGATTAGGTTTTTAGTGTTCAAAACTTTATATTTTATGGCGTGTCATTCTTATTAACACATAGATATATCAAATGCTTTTCTTTGCTGCTATTGACATGATTAATTATTGCCTATTGTTGTGTGTCATTGTCAACCGTTTGTCGTTTCCTTTTTCGGTCTATATTATGATTGGCATCTTGAACACCTAGCGATGCGACTCTATCCTCTAATAGTAGCTACTGTAAGTCTTAGTTAGAGTCACGGTTTGTTTGTGATTGTTGCTGAGAGAGTATCTCTTTAATTACCATGTAATTGCCACTATAAAATAGTTATGTTGGGATGCTGTGACCCACACTTGTCATAAGTTCCTTTCCTTTAGTGTGGGCATATCCCAGTTATGACTATTTGCAGGTTCATTGGCTTGATAGGATTTTGCAAAGCCCAGAAATACCGAACCGAATTATCTAGTACTTATCTATAGCAAGAAAGGTTTTCTGTATGGCAGGGTTTGGTCCCCTCTTGTTTTCATGATTTTGCCTTATGTTCATTGATCAAATCATTTCAAAAATATTTTGGTCCATTTCTTGGAACTGATTCGTACTAACGCGTCAATGCAAACAACTTATTGGTTTGACTTCCAACCGTGCTAATTCCCATGCTTATTGATTAGTGGATATGCACCTGCACCCTATTTGGTTCAGGACTACTTTTTGTAGCTCTTTTCATGATGCAAGTTTTATGGGATATTTGGTTTATTTTCACCATCAAGACTACCTGTTACCTCACAGCTCATTAGTATGATTGTGATCTTGAACACCTGAGCAGTGTGATACTGCATTCCTGTCAACACTTAAGCTGTGTGATTTTATACGTTTTTAAATTCACTTATCCAAATCTTTTGATCTAGAGTTTGTTGACGTGTGCACGATCGTAGGATTTGACAATGAATCAATGATTTTTAGTCAATTCCGTGTAAGCTGAAACATTTCTCATTATGGGGGCGACACAACTCATTTGATATGAGGCATATTGATGTATCAAATACAAGTAAATTATAACTTAAAAAGTGCAATTACAGTCTACGTGGGGACTTTGGTGTGAAATCGTCGTCCGTGACATGAACATTGTTGAAATTTGAAAGCGCAACCATACTTCGTAAAAAACATGATATCTGTACATCAAATTTCTTCAGCGTTTTTGAAACCTCGAAAGCGCAACCATAGTTCATACAGAAAGCGATAATTGTGCATCAATGTTTTCACCGGGCCTCTGCTTGCATTTTGAAGTTGTAGGGATGGAATTGAGGTATCAAATACTAATCTAATACAAATACTAATCCAAAACCAATACAAATAAGGCCACTAAAAATAAATGACATTCGTCATACTATTAGTTTTTGTGGTTCGTTACTTGATCTCTAAGTTACGTACGTTACATTAAGTTTTATTGAGTCTGTGTTACAAATTAAATGAGTGAAGTTTGGAGATGCTTCAAATTGGTGGTTAATTCGATGTAATTGGTAGTTAATGTGTTTTAGGAGAATGCTGTTGCATTTAGTACGCTAATGTTGAGTTAAATTTGAGGTGGAACTCTTTAACAAAAAAACATGCCCTCGTATGTACTTGCTTGATTCACTCATAAGAATAGCCCGTGTATCGTCCGGTTTTCTACACTTACGAACTTATACCTCATTGAACCTTGTGACTATCAATCTCTCTAAATGATGACCTCAGCTTGCGATGCGCAATTCTGTGTTTTATAATTTGTTGTCTTACTATAGGTATCTTAGTGTTGTGTTTTTTTGATGATGCATGCGTACTATAGGATTCCATCTTTGTGTATAAGTGTATTGCTTCTTTGTTTAAGACCAGCGGGATGTTTGGTTAAATGTGTGTTCTCTGAGTTGCATTTGGCAATTGGCGCATTAAAGTTCTTATATTGTTCATAAACAACTTCTTGCATTAAGGAGACCGGGATTGTGCAATAGATATGAATAAACGCTCTTGTTCACTTGCTTGCTTGTGTATGCAATGAGATAGTTGGCCAATGTTGACACCTCTAGCTTCCAAATAAACAACCACAAGAAAGCCTGAAAGTCTAAAAGTACACTAATAAACCATTTATGAAGTAAAATAAGAATGTGTGGGTAACTTATTTGTTTTAGTTTATCCCACATCGGTGGATGTTTAAAATAAACATGAGTATATAATCATAAAGACAATTTATTTTGTAAACAAGAGCTTGAATCTACTCAAACAATTAATAGTTGTGTATGTTTGGATTTATGATCTTGTTTTTAGTGTAATACCCAAATGATAGTCCTTTTTAAATCTTTAAATCAGCAGCTTTTTAATATAACTTTATATTTTCTGGCGTGTCATTCTTATTAATACAGAGATATATCAAATGTTTTATTCTTTTCTGCTACTGATTATTGCCTTATGTTGTGTGTCATTGCTCAACCGTTTGTCGTTTCCTTTTTCGGTCTATATTATGATTGGCATCTTGAGCACCTAGCGATGCGACTCTATCCTCTAATACTAATAGTAGCTACAGTAAGTCTTGGTTAGAGTCACGATTTGTTTGTGATTGTTGCTGAGAGCCTCTTTGATAACCTCTAATTGACACTATAAAATAGTTCCGTTGTTGGGATGCTTTTGTTGTATATATCTGATATTCAGATTATATTGTGGTACCAACTTGTGCAACACGATAAGTGGCAATGTACGCTATCGACTAACAGGAAACGAACTCACAGAGTAGCAATATAAGTGGAAATAAGTATATAACAACATAAAGATGTGCCCGACTGGTAACCGTTTCGATGCACACTTGCAGCAAGCAAATGTCCAATTCGAGTATTAAGCTTAAAGAACAGGAATTAGTCTGTGCAGTTTCTATTTTCTGTCCTTTTTCTCTTTTGTATCAGGTTATTTACTTGCTGGTGTTCTTTGTTCCAGGAGTTTGCTGTTGGTTGAAGCTGTTGTTCAGCTATCAGTTTCTTGCTCGGGGTTCTTTATTTTATTGCTGCACACTTGTCATATCCTTTCCGTTGGTGTGGGCATATCCCAGCTATGACTATTTGCATGTTCATTGGCTTGATAGGATTGTGAAAACTCCAGAAATACTGAACCGAATTACTTAGTACTTATATATAGCAAAAAGGTTTTCTGTATGGCAGGGTTTGGTCCCTCTTGTTTACATGATTTTGCCTGCTATTCATTGTTCAAATCATTTAAAAAATGTTTAAAACCATTTCTTGGAACTGATTGGTACCAACACGTCAATGTGCACAAATTATTGGTTTGACTTCCTTCCCGTGCTTATTGATTTTTGGATCTGCATTCTGCACCCTGTTTAGTTCAGGACTATTTTTTGTCGATTTTTTCTTGATGCAGATTTTGTGGGATATTTAGTTGATGTTCTTACCTCACAGCTTTTTTGGCGTGATCGTAATCTTGAACACCTGAGCAGTCTTTCTATCTTCAACACTTGAGCCGTGTGATCATATGTTTTTAACTTCACGTATGCGAATGTCTTGACTTAGTTTCTTTTTACTTGAGCGTGATTGTAGGATTTGAATTCTTTTGGTTGTCAATTGAGTTAAACATATAATCAGTGTCTCTAATAACATTTAACTGTGAGTATGCAAATAAACTGTTCCTTCTGTAACGTTATCTTCACTGATTTTTGTTCTAAGGTCTGTTTGCTTGACGCACACATACATGACCGTTTACAATGTTGTGGTGTTTGCCAGTGACTAAATAAGGCATGTATATTTACGGGGTACTGTGATACAACTCATTTGACATGAGGCACATTTATGTATTAAAATACGAGTAAATCATAACTTAGAAAGCGCAACTACAGCCTATGTCCGGACTTTGTTTTGCAATCGTCGTCCGTGGTATGATAATTGTTAAAACTTCGAAAGTCCAACCATAGATCATAAAAAAAACGATAATTGTTCATAAAGTTCTTCACGGGGCCTCTGTTTGTATTTAGAAGTTGTAGCAAATGCGTCACCAGTTTAGCTGAACCACAAGGACGATCTTTGCACTTTATACTTTGAATATTACAAGTAGCAAATAATCGATGTTAACTGGCTCTCTAGTCAGTATACATTTAGTCCTACTCAAAAGTCTACTAGTAAAGTTTGGCTTCCAGATCTGTCGTAATTAGATTATACTTTTTAAAGTTAGATTAATAGCTTGATAGACCACACGCTGATATCGGGCAAATATCTATAGCCTGCCAATTGGGCCTGTCAAGGGTAATGATCAAGCAGTTGACGCATCCTCACTCGCGCCAAATATCAGACAATTCGTGTCATTGAATATAATGAAAATATTACAAAAGATTTACTGCTAACAACTATAAGGGCATATGCATCATAGTCAAATAACGCTGCAAAACCACAAAGTGAAAGTCTCCGATGTTCCACCTGGAGCCGCGTTGGTGATCAAAGCGTTGAAGTTACTAGAACGTAATCGACAAAACGTGAATAACATTTCATTAGATGCTTTCTTGGAGATAGCAAAGGTCGTGCAAACTAGGTTAGTGACAAAAGACTATAAACGGGTGGTTAAGATAATATTGAACACATTTATGATTTGGATAAATTATTGTTACATGTTTAGGGAGTTTGATTAATCTGATCTTAGACGTGTTCTAGGATGATAGAGTATTCTTATTATCAAACTAACTGTTGGTAAAAGTTTGTTTCCATTTTTCCGATGTTTTATCACTTTATGATTAACTAGCACGAAGCTTGAGTCAGGTGCGGTGGTCTGTGGACGTGTACTGATAAATTTGGCAATCAAACATAAGTTTTGTTAGGTAATTTTGGATCGATGCACACTTTCAATTATCAGTCATGTTATCTTGCTTATGAAACGTTATGTTTAGTGCAATTTCTTGTTTTCTTGTAGTAACTATTTTGGAGTTGCAGAAAGTTGTGTTATACGTGCACAAAACTTTTTGCACTCGCTTTCTCATTTAAGTGATGTTTGCTTGATTGCTTTCCAATGTGTGTTATTTGCTTCTCAGTTCGTATTTTATAAACCATCTTGGGCCTACGCCTATATCATGACTGGCTTCTTGAATACATGAGAGATTCTGCACTTAATATTAGCTATCAGAAGCCTTGAATTATTGCTCGATTTGTTTGTGCTTGTTTAATCATTGCAGACAATCTGTCTCTATGATGTCAACGAATTGCCATTTCTCAGTTGGTCCACTGTTGTCGGGTGCATAAACTAGCACAGGTTTCTTTTCTGCTCTTGTCCGCATATCCATATGTGCTTGTTTGTGGTCATTCAACCAACAAAATAAGTGGTAGTAGTATATTTAAGTTGGGTACATTATCGGTCTGAACGGCTAGGTATTTTAATGAACTCTGGTGTATTTTTTTTGCATTTATTACTTGATTACAATGCTAAGTACACGCTGGTTGTTTGATTGGTTTCTAGCGTGTACTATATGGGCAACGTCATAGTGGTACTACCCGAAATATGGCTCGTCAAATTGTCGACTGACTTGACAAATCTTAAATTAAACAGGGTCTGCTCAGGTTCTAAACACTCTACACCATCCACTTATAATAAAGTCAGTTGGAATAAAATCAGCTGGAAGCCCAACCTGTATGTTTTCATAAACCGACTTCCATATCCTTTGTAAGAGTCGGTTTGTACAGCCATACGACAATGGCATTTTCTGATCTACCTTTAGCTAAGAAAATGAAAACTTACAATTTGCTATCTAGTATATTTTGGTTTATTATTTTGTTTTGTTTATGTTATCGCCTTTAGATATTGTGAGCTTTGTATTAATTAAACTGATAAGTTACGTGTTGATACATCATCGGTTGAATACGCGAATCATGTGTTTTAAACTCTGCTTAGGATGGTTGATAAACTGAGGAGAACGTTGTTGCATTTAGTAGGCTAGTGTTCCCGCTACTGGCTGACGTTCTGACACGTAGGTGTATTACGTGCTTTCCTAGGTGCGCACATCTACTAAAAGTAGTAGGGGGTGGTTGTGAGAGATAGATTGGGTCATTCGTAAACAGAGCAATAACCGATGAACATAAACTAAAGCTAAACGCGGCGAGTTAAATTTGAGGTGTGTTGGGAATAAATCTATGTATATTTGTTACCCCTGCTAGTTGGTCATTTGTCCCCCTGCTAGAGTAAGTTCCCCCTGCCAAATAACAAAGGCAGGGGGATTGGTTCCCCTGCTGAAGTCAAAGGCCCTGCCGCTAGAGATAAACTTGGAATAGATTTTTACGCGTTTCTGTTACTACTCCTTAAAACTTTCCAAGTTTGTTAGTAGTGATCTTGTACGTGAGTCCTTATGCCTATAAAAGGACTTACTAGGTTAGAATGCAAAGTGTGTCTTTCTCTATTGTCTTTCATTTCATACTATAAGGTTATTATAACCTAATACCACTATTGGGTATTCGTATATCTTTTGATATATTAAAGTTCAACGTTTGCTTTAATCATTTTGTTCTTGTGCTAAACACTATATTCCGCATCTTGTTTACTTACTTTGCCTTGCAAAGTTTCTCTAGTGTTAGATTGAATTTATTCTTTATATCACAACCCTTAAACAAGCTATTAAGGTTTAAGATCTGAGTTTGGGATCAACAAGTTGTATTAGAGCAGGTGGCTCTCGATATCTAGGAGAATCAAGATGTTTGATTTTGTTGCTGTGAAGATCTAGGGTTTATGTTAAAACAGAAGGTAATTAAGTTTTGTTGCTGGGGACGTAATGTTGTTGCTGCTGTTTACTGTTTTCGTGTTTCCTTTTATCAGTAAGTGTATATCGATTGGTGGGTGTTTTACTCATCTCATTATTTCCTACCGACAGAAGGGACAAAGAACATTGATTGGCGTGTTCTTCACTGGCCGAATTATTCCTTGTGTTCTTTAAGGAATCAGTGACTTGATAAATGTAATACGGTCCCACAATGGAAACGTGATATCTCTTGATGCATCGGTTTTACAAAAAGAGGCAGTTATATTTATTTGCTTTTGGTCCACTTGCTTTATTATTCGATACACAAACTGAGATTGTCACATGAATCGGAGCAGAAGGTTGGGAATTAATATATTCGTGCTTATGGTCAAAGACTCAAAGTCATGGTCAAATTAGGCTGCGTTTATTTAATTGTGTTTACATGGGAAAAACGACAAATGTACCGTGTGTTTGTATTTATTTCATGGTCAGACATATTACTACCAATGTCAGGAAGAAAGGGACGTCCATTCAATCTACAAAGAAAGTATTCATGTGAATATTACTTTGTGAGTGTCCTCAATTTGGTCCCACTTTAAATGTGCCTGGAATTGCTGGAATTGCTAAGGTGGAATGTGGTATCAGAGCTCGGTTGTTCGAGTGTCTGGTTACTAGGAGATCGTTGAAGATTACTGGTGACGAGTTTAGATCATCAAGGTAGCAGCAGGTCGTCGATGAAAAAGGGTTTTTTGGTTTTCGATTTATCAAAGATCAAAGAATTGATTTGTTCTTGTTTTTTTTTTCTTTGGTCGCCATTGATAGAAGAAAGAAGAGATGAAGAAGACTGCATGGTTGAGTTAAAGTCAACACCAGTACAAACTAAAAAAAAGGACCGAGGGTTTGTTGTTTTAGTTTGGGCCAATATCAATATTTTTGAGCCAAGGAATTGTTTTGGGCCAAATAATTTAGATTGGGTATAAAAGTATTAAGATTAGATTGTTTTTATTTTATAAAACAAAAGATTAATACTTTAAGCTATTTTTACACAAGGGAACTTCGTAATTCGTGATTGTGAGGTTTAATGTATCACAAGGTTTAGCGAGTTACCGAAGGGACTTTATTCGTTTGTGATTGTGAGGTTTTTCACAAGGTTTAGCAAACTAATAAAGGGATAAAGAATGACGGGAGCCAAGTTTGACATCGAGAAATTCGATGGAACTGGTGATTTCGGGTTATGGAGAATCAAGATGTGTGCTTTATTAATCCAGAACGGATGTGAAGCAGCTCTGGAGGTTTTATCCGCGAATATGGAAGCTGAAGAGAAATCTAAGCTTGACAAGAAAGCTCACAGTGCCATGATTTTGTGTTTAGGTAACAAGGTCCTGAGAGAGGTTACCGGAGAGACGAATGCAGCGGGGGTTTGGTCAAAGCTCGAGTGTTTGTACATGACAAAGTCATTGGCCAACAAGTTGTACCTGAAGAAGAAGTTGTATACATTCTACATGCCGTCTGGACGAAAGATTTCCGAGCATATAGATGAGTTCAACAAAATCGTTCTTGATTTAGAAAATATTGAGGTAAAATTCTAATATGAAGATCTTGCTTTATTGTTACTCACGTCTTTACCAGCATCATACGAACACTTTGTGGATACCTTGCTTTATGGACGGGAAGATTTGACTTTGGAGGACGTGATGGCCACACTAAATTCAAAGGAAATCAAAGAAAGGTTCAAGGAGAAGAGGAATGATGGTGAAGGGTTATATGTGAGGGGAAGAACGGATCGCAGGAATTCGCATCAGTCAAAGGGAAAGTCAAGATCGAAGTCTCGAGGTGGAAGACTCAAATGCTTTATTTGCTAATCTGTGGAGCACTTGAGAAGAGACTGTCCGAAGAATAATCGCAAGAAGTCAAAAGGTTACGTCAAGAAAAATGATCAACCAAGCTCAAGTGGTTCGATTTACGATGATTCTGAGGTGATGATGGTGATGAGTGTAGAAAGACTGCAAGACTGGATCATGGATTCAGGAGGTTCATATCACATGTCACCCAGGTTAGATGTATTTTTTGATTTTCTGGAATGCGATGGGGGCATCGTACTGTTGGGCGACAACAGGGAGTGCAAGATCAGGGGTATTGGCAAGGTAAATGTACAACTGAAAGATGGGTCAAGTTTTGTGTTACACAATGTCAGGTACATTCCTGAATTGAAAAGAAACTTGATATCGCTGGGAACTCTTGAAAAAGAGGGATATACCGTAAAATTGCAGTCGGGCAAAGTCAAGGTGATTAATGGTTCTAGGGTTATTATATCTGGAACCCGAAGGGAGAACTATGTGTACTCTTTGGATGGCCATGCATTGGCCGGTGAGCTTAAAGCTAGTGTTGAAGAAAAAGACAGTCTTGTGCAGGTTTGGCATAAAAGACTGGGACATATCAGTGAGGCAGGCTACACGTGCTGGAAAAGCAGGGTTTGTTTGGCAAGAAGAGTCTAGGTAAGCTCTATTTTTGTGAGAATTGTGTTCTGGGAAAGTCACATCGAGTAAGTTTTGGTGTAGGAAGGCACACTACTCAGGGAGTTATAGACTATGTTCATTCAGACTTATGGGGTCCGTCTCAGGTGGAATCATTAGGAGGTAAGAGGTATTTCTTATCTATAGTTGATGATTATTCCAGGAGGGTATGGGTTTATGTTCTCAGGTTTAAACACGAAGCATTTGGGAAGTTCAAAGAGTGGAAGCTGTTAGTAGAGAATCAGACTGGGAGGACGGTTAAGAAGCTTAGGACGGATAATGGTCTTGAGTTATGTAACCGGGAGTTTAATCAGCTATGCACTGAGAGTGGGATTGCTAGTCATTTGACAGTTGTTGGGACACCGCAACAAAATGGTTTAGCAGAACGGATGAACAGAACTCTCATGGACAAGGTATGCTGTTTATTAATACAGTCTGGATTGCCCAAGACCTTCTGGGCAGAAGCGACATGTACGGCCGCATATCTTATAAATAGGTCAACATCGACAGCGATTGAGAAGAAGACACCTATGGAGATGTGGTCGGGACATCCTAGTGATTATGGGATGTTGAGGGTTTTCGGTTGTGTCGCGTATTCACACGTTAAACAAGGTAAGCTCGAGCCGAGAGCGGTAAAATGCGTTCTTTTGGGGTATCCTGAAGGTGTGAAGGGGTACAGACTATATAGGCTTGATAATGAATCACCTAAAATAGTCATAAGCAGGAACGTGGTCTTTAATGAAAGTGTCATGTACAAAGACACGTTGAAGGATACTGGTGCATGTAAAGATAAGTCTGTTGAGGAATTACAGGTTGAGGTGGAACTGCAGAGGTTAAATAATCATACGTCTGAGGAAGACCAAACAGGTCAGGAAGATCAAACAGGTCAGGAAGATCAGACAGATCAGGAACACGAGATGGATCATGAAGATGGCTATGATGAAGGTGTAGGGGTTTAAGAAATTGATCATCCACCAGATCTCACAGATTATCAATTGGTTCGAGATAGAGAGCCAAGGATAAGAACGAAACCGGCAAGGTTTCGGGATGAGAGTAATATGGTTGCTTACGCGTTTACTGCTGCAGAGGAAGAAGATACTCATGAACCATTGACAAACCAGGAAGCAGTTGCTTGTGAAGACAGTTCTAAGTGGAAAGCTGCTATGAAAGAAGAGATGGATTCTCTGAAGAAGAACAAGACCTGGGTATTAGTAGATCATCCAGCTGGTCAAAAGCTGGTGAGCTGCAAATGGCTGTACAAAATAAAGGAAGGGATTGAAGGTGTTCAAAAGCCTAGGTACAAGGCAAGGTTGGTGGCTCGTGGATTCACACAAAGGGCAGGTATTGATTACAATGAATTATTTTCACCGGTAGTTCGACACACATCTATTCGGGTTATACTTGGATTGACTGCGTGTAAAGATTATGAGCTGGAGTAGCTTGATGTAAAGACGGCGTTTTTACGTGGAAATCTTTAAGAGGTGATCTACATGAGGCAACCACCGGGATTTGAACAAGGTAACAAGGTATGTTTGTTAAAGAAATCTCTTTATGGTTTGAAGCAGTCACCTAGGCAATGGTACAAGAGGTTCGATGAGTATATGCTGAGCAACGAGTTTAAGCGTAGCAGTTACGACAGCTGCGTATATTACAGGAGTTATGCACTACGGGAGTATATCTATCTATTGTTATATGTAGACGATATGCTGATTTCTTGTGAAAGCAAGGCTGAGATCGCGGCTACCAAGTCTTTGCTTAAAAGGGAGTTCGACATGAAAGAGCTCGGGGAAGAAAAGAAGATTCTTGGTATGGAGATTGTCAGGGATCGGAGTCGCAAGATTCTGAGGGTGTCACAATCCGGGTACGTTTCTAAAGTTTTAAAAAGGTTTAGAATGGACAATGGGAAGTCGGTTCAGACACCATTGGATGGGCAATTCAAGCTGTCGTTGAAAGATTGCCCAGTTAGGGATTGTGATGTTGAAAGAATGAGTAGGGTGCCATATTCAAATGCGGTTGGGAGCTTAATGTACTTGATGATGTGCACGAGGCCATATATAGAGTATGCAGTAAGTGTAGTTAGCAGATATTTGGCGAATCCGGGTAAACTCCATTGGAAAGCAGTGAAGTGGATTATGACATATTTGCAGGGCACTGTAAACGTGGATTTGGTGTATGGGGTAAATCGTGGCAACCATGTGGACGTAACCGGTTTTGTTGATTCAGACTACGCTAAGGATCCGGATAAGGGTAGGTCTCTCACTTGTTACGCATTTTTAGTACAAGGATGTGTTGTAAGCTGGAAAGCAACGCTACAACACGTGGTGGCTCTTTCAACTACAGAGGCAGAGTATATGGCCCTTACGGAGGCTGTGAAGGAAGCTATTTGGCTAAGGGGACTCTTGGAAGAGTTGGGCGTGAAGCTCAACACTGTTGCAGTTAATTGTGATAATCAGGGCGCGATTCACTTATCGCGCAATCATGTTTTTCATGAAAGGACTAAGCACATCAATGTGCGTTATCACTTTATTAGAGAAGTCTTAGAAGCAAAGACAGTTGAAGTTCTGAAGGTGGGTACTGAACACAATGCTGCGGATGCCTTGACGAAGGTGGTACCTGGACGCAAGTTACAACACTGCTTGGAGTTGCTGAGTGTTGGGATAGGCTAATATAAGCCTAAGGTGGAAATTGTTATATCTAGTCTTATATTTTTGCCTAAGTCATGTCTAGGGATTAAGAGTCGAGTAGCCTAAGAGTTAAGAATAAAGGTTGGTTGGCAATGTCTAAGCCCAACCCAACCCGTAGGACATGTAATAGTCGGTTCCCCCTCATCTCTATAAAAGGAGATGAGGGGGAACGAACAAAGTACGTCATTCTTTCAATAACTAATCATAGAATCGATTAGGGATATTACCTTGTGTGGGTGTCGCTTCTACTTTTCTGTCGATTCATCTGTGTGTGTTCTTCGATCGAGTATTCCGCATCTAGGTTAACCAGGATTGTAAGGATTAAACCCTACAAGTGGTATCAGAGCTTCGGGTGTGTCGTGATCTCGTCTGGTTAACTAGGATCGATCAAAGAAGAAGGCGTTGGTGTTCAGGTGTCGTGGACATCAAAGGAGAAGCATAATCGATCGACATTAAAGGGTTCGTTGATTTCCAGTCATCGAGGATCTGCCATTGTTGTGTTCTTTTCTTTGTTTTTGTCATCACACAAAAAAAAGGAGAGAAGATAAACAATGGTGGTGGTTTTTGGTTATCAAAAAGTGAAAAGAAAAAAAAACTACGAAGGGTTAATAAAGATTTGGGTCCAAGGTTTTTGGCCCAAGTTTTTATTTTAAAGTCTTTTATTACTTTGTGTTTTAAAAGATTTATTGGGCTGGGATCAATAAGATTAGGACAAGAGTTATTTTTTGTTTTTTTTAAAAAGAAAACAAAGGGTGTTACTTCGTAGGGATTTTACACAAGGGGACTTCGTAATTCGTGATTGTGAGGTTTAACGTATCACAAGGTTTAGCGAGTTACCGTAGGGACTTTGTTGATTTGTGATTGTGAGGGTTTTCACAAGGCTTAGCAAATTAACAAAGGGATAAAGAATGACGGGAGCCAAGTTTGACATCGAGAAATTCGATGGAACTGGTGATTTCGGGTTATGGAGAATCAAGATGCGTGCTTTATTAATCCAGAACGGATGTGAAGCAGCTCTTGGAGGTTTTATCCACGAATATGGAAGCTGAAGAGAAATCTAAGCTTGACAAGAAAGCTCACAGTGCCATGATTTTGTGTTTAGGTAACAAGGTCCTGAGAAAGGTTACCGGAGAGACGACTGCAGCGGGGGTTTGGTCAAAGCTCGAGTGTTTGTACATGACAAAGTCATTGGCCAACAAGTTGTACCTGAAGAAGAAGTTGTATACATTCTACATGCCGTCTGGACGAAAGATTTCCGAGCATATAGATGAGTTCAACAAAATCGTTCTTGATTTAGAAAATATTGAGGTAAAATTCTAATATGAAGATCTTGCTTTATTGTTACTCACGTCTTTACCAGCATCATACGAACACTTTGTGGATACCTTGCTTTATGGACGGGAAGATTTGACTTTGGAGGACGTGATGGCCACACTAAATTCAAAGGAAATCAAAGAAAGGTTAAAGGCGAAGGGGGATGATGGTGAAGGGTTATATGTAAGGGGAAGAACTGATCGCAGGAATTCGCATTAGTCAAAGGGTAAGTCAAGATCGAAGTCTCGAGGTGGAAGACTCAAATGCTTTATTTGCCAATCTGAGGAGCACTTTTTGACTTCTTGCGATTATTCTTCGGACAGTCTCTTCTCAAGTGCTCCTCAGATTGGCAAATAAAGCATTTGAGTCTTCCACCTCGAGACTTCGATCTTGACTTTCCCTTTAACTGATGCGAATTCCTGCGATCAGTTCTTCCCCTCACATATAACCCTTCACCATCATCCCCCTTCGCCTTGAACCTTTCTTTGATTTCCTTTGAATTTAGTGTGGCCATCACGTCCTCCAAAGTCAAATCTTCCCGTCCATAAAGCAAGGTATCCACAAAGTGTTCGTATGATGCTGGTAAAGACGTGAGTAACAATAAAGCAAGATCTTCATCTTCGAATTTTACCTCAATATTTTCTAAATCAAGAACGATTTTGTTGAACTCATCTATATGCTCGGAAATCTTTCGTCCAGACGCCATGTAGAATGTATACAACTTCTTCTTCAGGTACAACTTGTTGGCCAATGACTTTGTCATGTACAAACACTCGAGATTTGACCAAACCCCCGCTGTAGTCGTCTCTCCGGTAACCTCTCTCAGGACCTTGTTACCTAAACACAAAATCATGGCACTGTGAGCTTTCTTGTCAAGCTTAGATTTCTCTTCAGCTTCCATATTCGCGGGTAAAACCTCCAGAGCTGCTTCACATCCGTTCTGGATTAATAAAGCACGCATCTTGATTCTTCATAACCCGAAATCACCAGTTCCATTGAATTTCTCGATGTCAAACTTGGCTCCCGTCATTCTTTATCCCTTTATTAGTTTGCTAAACCTTGTGAAAAACCTCACAATCATAAATGAATAAAGTCCCTTCGGTAACTCGCTAAACCTTGTGATACGTTAAACCTCACAATCACGAATTACGAAGTTCCCTTGTGTAAAAATAGCTTAAAGTATTAATCTTTCGTTTTATAAAATAAAAACAATCCAATCTTAATACTTTTATACCCAGTATAAATTATTTGGCCCAAAACAATTCCTTGGACCAAAAATATTGATATTGGCCCAAACTAAAACAACAAACCCTCGGTCCTTTTTTTTTAGTTTGTACTGGTGTTGACTTTAACTCAACCCTACTGATACAAGGGTTTTGCTAGGTTCAATTTTCTCTCGATATCCTCTCGAATTGATCTAGGTCTTAAGTGGAATGATTGTTCTTGGTTACTAAATAAAGGGGTTTGGTTTTCTAATCTAATAAAAAGTGGAAATGAAAATTTAAATCAAAGACAATTACTTTAATTATGATTAACAAAAACTTGGTTCAAAATTTAAAGTTCAAATTAAAATTAAAGTTAAAATGTAAATTATGAAATATGAGTAAAGAAACAGTAAATCAACAACAGTAAAACAGTAACTTTAAAATACCCAAAAATAACTGATTCGGAACTTTAAACCTTGATTCGGAACTAACTGATTCGGAAGGTACTATTCACTCATCCGGAACTTGCTGATTCGGAAGTAACTATTCATTCATTCGGAACATGCTCATTCAGAACCTTGGTTGATTCGGAAGTTTTGAAACTTCCGAATGAAGAACTGGTTCGGAAATCGCTGATTCGGAAGTCACTGATTCGGAACCTTCCGAATGAAGGTTGATTCGGAAGATTTTACTTGGTTCGGAAATAACTGGTTCGGAAGTCACTGATCCGGAACTTGAGGCTTGGTTCGGAACTTTCCGAATGAAAGCTCCATTCAGAACTTTTTTGTTTGGTTCGGAACTTCTGGGGACCAGATACAGTAGCAGGTTATGCGAAGAACACGGAACACAATTTTTAATCAAAATCAACCAAATACTTAAAAAGGATTTACCAAATTAAACACAAATCATTTAGACACCATAAGCAACGAATCCCACTAATAAAAACACAAATCCCATCAACTTTTAAAGATCAAATCAAGAAAAATAAAACTTAAGAACTTGAAGATAAAAATGGAGATGAACAAGATGAAATGAAAGATTAAACAAGAACTTGTATTGATTGATTAATGTTTTGACAAGATAAAACAAAGATTAAAATTACAAGCTTAAAGAATGAAAGATGAAAATCACCAATCACCCTAGTGGTGATGGTGAAGCTACGAACCCAGGAAGAAAGAAAAGTGGGGAGGAAGAAAGAAAAACTTAAAAAACTAGTCTAAAATGTGTGAGGGGAAGGCTATTTATAGCCTTGTCCTTTGGTTGGTGAGTGGGCTTTCTCCCGTTCTTCTTGTCTTTTCGTCTTTTCAGAAAAGTTTCCGTTTTCGATTCTGATTCGGGATTTGTCGTCGATTAAATTCAACTCGTCTTTTAATTTCTTCGTTTAAAGGACTTGAGTTTCTTCGACTTAGATAAATCTTCCATCTTTGGTCCTTTTCTTCGATAAATCTTCGAATAGGCCCAGTGACTTCAAATCTTTTGCATCTCTTGGACAATAGACTTTATCTTGAGTCTTTTTCTTCAGTAAAACCCGTGCAATCCCATGTTTTCTTCAATATTCATCCGGTTGGCTCTGAAAACACAATAAACACAAAAACCACGCATAATTCCAAACAAATGATATTAAATACGTGTTTTGGTCTCGTTTTAGCCCGATTTAAGTGGTAAAAGGATGGGTGTTTACACACCTATCAAATCCCCTACACTTAACCATTGCCATGCCCTCATGCAATGCTTAGTGCTAAAGCAATTTTTACACTTTTCTCATAATTAATCAACCTTGGCCTTATTTAAACTCTACTAAACAAAAATTTAAAGAAATGAAACTTCAAAGGTAACAAAGGGATAGAAAACCATTTTCACTTGAAAATAGCTACATGGAAATAACTTGTAGAGAAATCGATGACTTACATTAGGGCTTTGGTGCTGCGAAGATTTATCACCCTCAAGTTTCACGTTCCCCAAACTAAGCTTAAAAACGAGATCATTGTTATTATAAGGTAGCAATTCAAACACTTACACACATGGCTTAATTAAATGCTTAAACTCCCTTATTCCTAGGTGTATCTCTTATATTTTATTTTTGTCTTAGAATGATCATGAAGATGCATTTTTGGACTTATTTCGATAGTTTATTAGGGCTGAAAGCAAAGTAGGACGATTTGATCAATAGTTAGCTAAAGGACAAAATCTCTTAAAACTGCTTCTCGGGATATCAAAAAGTTCATATCTTGGCATAACTTGGTTCACGATTTGAGACCTTTCTCGGGCCGATATTTGGCATGTACTTTATACTTCATATCTTCGAGAGACGTTCTTGAGATAATGGTCTTCTCATCATAATAGAATTTCTTCACTTGGAGACTTTTGAGGGGTACTCCAACTTTGTTGACCACGACTTCATGATTATTTCTTCAATCTCTAATTGGGATTTTGAGATACAACGATCCGCCTCCTTTTCGGACTTGGATCTATTTATCCTCATACCTTGTTAGGGTCTTTTCGGATAGACTTCTCCATGATCTTTATGGGAGTTGATTGCTTTTCGTCGTGAGTCTTGATCCTTCATATTGACTTTAGGAATAATGCTTTTCACATCACTTTGAATCTTCAGCAATAAAATTGAATCCTCATGCCTTGTTAGGGCCTTTTCGGACTCGCCAGTCTTCGCGCCCCGCTTCATAAGTTATGCCTTGGCTATGAACTCTTATCATTACCGAGCAACTTTTAAACGATCTTGGGCTAGAAGCTAAGTAACTTTTCAAATCGTAAGACCTTACTTATTGCAGATAAATTTTTAGCAAGTGATGGGAGAATAGGCAAATAATTACACCAAGAGAGCTTGTGCAAGAATACCGACTTATAATTGACTCTATCATTTCTCGTCCTCCACAATTTAAAATCTCAAGTAATGAGACTCGTGGACACTTAGCCTAATAAACCAATTAAGGTCTACATGGTTAAGGATACTAGCTAGAATAAACTTGGATAAGTCTATTCGGGTTGAGTCAAAATAAACGCAACGGGCCTAATATGTCAAAGACTTCTAAACTAGCTACACCACTTTATTAATATTTTTGACTTTATTGCGGGATATATACATATGAAAGCAACGATAAAAATTTAAAAATTACAACTAATTGGCCAAAGTTAATAAAAAATTTGAAAAATGTTGAAAAATATGATTTTCCGGTTAATTGAAGGCATTTTCATGGAAAAGTCCACTTAAAACTTCGATAGAAGTCCCCCCTACACTTAAGATAAACATTGTCCTCAATGTTTAAGCATGTGGGAAAAGGTTCCCCTACACTTAGGACATTGTGCACGTTGGTTAACTCAAGTTAAGGAAGAGACGACTAAAGTGATCAATTTCAAATGTGAGTATGACGAAAATTGAATCACGATAGTTGAGAGATAGAACCGGATTTCGGGTAAACACGGGAGCACGGTTCTTCAAAGATTCCAAGAGTGCACTTATCCCTGTAATCACACCATACAACGACAAAGGCATATAGAAGTCCCCCCTACACTTAGGGGATTAAAACATACAAGGATAGATACTCGGGCTGCCTCCCGAGGAGCGCTTGTTTTTGATAACCGAGTCACGAGCCTGACTCGACCCAAAATTAGTTCATGGGGAACGTGGTGAGGGATAGAATCACCTCCTTAGAGGTGTCCTCACCAAAGTACAACTTCACTCTTGGCCATTCACCTTAAAGTTTGGTCCATCAGGTTGAGCGAGCTCGAGAGTACCATATGGAAAAATTTGGGCAATGGTGAATGGGCCGGACCAACGAGATTTGAGCTTTCCCGAGAAGATTTTCAACCGAGAGTTAAAAAGTAAGACTTTGTCTCCAACATGGAACTCTCGGTTTTTAATCTTGGAGTCGTGAATGAGCTTAGTTCTTTCCTTATAGATCAGAGAATTTTCATAAGCCTTATTACGGAGTTCATTCAGCTCATTGAGTTGGAGCTTGCGTAGGTCACCGGCTTTGTTTATATCAAAATTAGCCCACTTCAAGGCCCAATAAGCCTTGTGCTCCAACTCAATGGGGAGGTGGCACGCTTTCCCGTACACAAGACGATAAGGCGTACAGCCGATCGGGGTCTTGTAAGCAGTACGGAAAGCCCACAAAGCATCATCCAATTTATCAGACCATGAGGCACGATGCTCTCCCACGGTCCTTTCAAGAATTCGCTTAAGACCTCGGTTGGATATTTCGGCCTGGCCATTAGTTTGTGGGTGGTAGGCTGTGGAAAGACGATGGTTTACACCGTACTTAGCCATGACTCGAGCAAATTGGTCATTGAAGAAATGAGTCCCACGATCACTAATAATGGCGCGAGGCACACCGAATCTAGCGAAAAGAGCTTTCAAAAAGTTACAAACCACCCTTGCGTCATTAGTAGGCAAAGCTTTGGCTTCAACCCACTTTGAAACGTAGTCAACGGCTACAAGGATGTATTTGTTTCCTTTAGACGAAGGGAATGGCCCCATAAAGTCGATACCCCAAACATCAAAAATTTCACACTCTTGAATGAAATTCTGAGGCATCTCGTCTTTATGTGTGATTTTGCCTTGCTTTTGGCAAACATCACATCGTTTGACCATATCGTGAGCGTCACGGTATATGGAGGGCCAATAAAATCCCGAGTCAAGCACTTTTTTAGCGGTGTAGTTGGGACCAAAGTGACCACCGGTGGGTCCTTTGTGGCAAGCATCAAGGATGTCCGACGCTGCCGGTCCATCAACACATCGGCGAATTATCAGATCAGCACATTGTTTGAATAGGTAAGGGTCGTCCCAAAAGTAAGTCTTAATGTCGGTGAAAAACTTCTTCTTTTGTTGGGACGTCAACCCTTCCTTGAGAATTCCACCCGCCAAATAGTTTGCAAAATCCGCAAACCACGGGGTTTCTTTCGGCTTCGAGTTTATAGACATTAAGGTCTCCAAGGGAAAAGAATCATTGATTTCTTTGGTCGGATGATCCCCTTGGTATGGATCCTCAAGTCTACTAAGATGGTCCGCGGCTAGGTTTTCTGCTCCTTTTTTATCGCGGATGTCGATTTTAAATTCCTGGAGCAGCAAAACCCAGCGAAGAAGTCTTGGTTTGGAATCTTGCTTTGTCAACAAGTACTTCAACGCGGAATGATCGGTGTACACAATGGTGGTGGAAAGGACAAGATAGGGGCGGAATTTCTCAAAAGCATAGACAACAGCTAAAAGCTCTTTTTCGGTTGTCGTATAATGCAATTGTGCCCCAGTCATTGTCTTGCTAGCGTAATGGATCGGTTGGAAGTGTTTGTTCACTCTTTGTCCAAGAACCGCTCCAATAGCAAAATCGCTAGCATCGCACATCAACTCAAAAGGAAGCTCCCAATTAGGGGTAACCAAGATGGGTGCCTTAGTTAGCTTATCCTTAAGGGAGTTGAAGGCTTCAAGACACTCTTTGGAAAAGATAAAAGGAGTATCTTTTTCCAAGAGGTGGGTCATCGGGCGAGCGATTTGAGAAAAGTCTTTAATGAATCGACGATAGAAGCCCGCATGACCCAAGAAACTTCTCACACCCTTCACTGTTGAAGGTGGAGGCAACTTTGCTATAACATCAACTTTAGCACGGTCTACTTCAAGACCGGCTTTCGAAATCTTATGTCCAAGCACGACGCCTTCTTTTACCATGAAATGGCATTTTTCCCAATTTAGAACAAGGCGAGTGTCTTCGCACCGCTTTAGCATACGTTCCAAATTGGCAAGGCAAGATGAGAAGGAATCCCCAAAGACCGAGAAATCATCCATGAAGACTTCCATGGTTTGTTCAACCATGTCATGGAAGATAGCTAACATACATCGTTGGAAAGTCCCGGGCGCATTACATAAGCCAAAAGGCATTTTTTTGTAAGCGAAAGTGCCATAAGGACAAGTGAATGTAGTCTTCTCTTGATCTTGGGGATCGATGGGTATTTGAAAATAACCCGAGAAACCATCGAGAAAGCAGTAATATTCATTACCGGCTAATCGTTCAAGCATTTGGTCCATGAAAGGTAGAGGGAAATGATCCTTTCTCGTGACATCATTGAGTTTGCGGTAGTCTATACAAACTCTCCACCCAGTAACGAGACGAGTGGGAATCAACTCGTTGTGTTCATTGGGAACAACGGTTATTCCGCCCTTCTTGGGCACACAATGGATTGGACTAACCCACGGTGAATCCGAAATAGGGTAAATCATACCCGCATCAAGAAGTTTGATAACTTCTGTTTTGATGACTTCATGTATTTTTGGATTCACCCTTCGTTGGCTTTGAATAGTGGGCTTATAGTCGTCCTCCATGAGAATTTTGTGCGTGCAGAAGTGAGGATCAATTCCACGAATATCCGAGATTTTCCACGCAATAGCCTTCTTGTGAGCTTTCAACACAGCAACGAGGCGAGTCTTCTCTTCATCTTTCAAATCCGTTGCAATAATGACGGGTGACTTCTTGTTGTCGTCGAGGAACACGTACTCGAGATGTGGCGGCAACTCCTTAAGTTCCAAATCCGGAGGATTTTCGACGGGAGGCGTTTTCAAAGTCGGAGTATCGATAGCAATAACCGTGGGAGATGGAGGCGAAGGATTGTCTTCGGTGAGAAGATTGTCAAAGAAACTCATGTCTTCATCCCCCTCGGTGGGGGAATCATTAGTAGCTGAATTCACATCTCCCATGGCATCTTCAAGATTGTTCCAGAATAAATCACTATCTCCAAATAGAGACAACGATGAATCAATGGAGGACACGGTCTCAACAGTGGGAAGGGAGGTAGGAATACTTTTGCAAGCATCATTAAAGTGTTCTTCACAAGCCTCATCAAGAACGTCAATACAATTAACGCTCTCATATGAATACGGCTGTTTAGACAACTTTCCCATGTTGAAGACTACTTTGTCGTCACCCACTCTCATGATAAGCTCACCGGCTTCAACATCAATGAGAGTGCGACCGGTCCTCAAGAATGGACGACCAACAATAAGTGGCACACGGGGGTCCATCTCGTAGTCGACGACAACAAAATCAGCAGGGAAGGTGAATTTGTCGACTCCTACAATGACGTCTTCGGCTATCCCCACTGGATAAGCAACCGTACGGTTGGCCAATTCCAAAGTCATTTTAGTGGGGACTAGCTCTGGTAGAGATAATTGCTTCCAAACACTTAGAGGCATGAGATTAATACTGGCACCTAGATCGGCTAGGGCCATGCAATTCTCTACTCCCGGGAAATTGCAAGGGATAAGAAAACGACCCGGATCACCAAGCTTGATTGGCAATTTCCTTAAGAGCACTGCAGAGCAGTTCTCATTAAGTTGGGTGTTGGCAATGTCGAGGAGCTTTTCCTTGTCGCTCAGAAGGTCTTTAAACATTTTGGCGTATTTGGGCATGTGAGCGAGAGCCTCAGCGAAGGAGATATTGAAATTCAGTTGTTTAAACATTTTAAGAAAGTTAGAAACCTGAATATCATCCTTGCTCTTTTGCTTCTCTTTCCTCAGCCTAGAAGGATAAGGTATATTGGAAGAAGAGGAAGGCTTTGGGAGTATAGGATCACTCACAACCACGGGTGGAGGAGGGGTAGAAAGAAGAGGTGGAGAAATTGGGGAAGGAGAAGGATGAGGAATAGGAGCAGGCGACTCGTTCTCCTTAGTCACAACCACCGGTGGAGGTATAGGAAGCTCGGGTTCCTTGGTACCTTTACCACTTCGAGTAGTGATTGCTTTCATCTCCCCTCTTGGGTTCGCAACGGTGTTACTCGGAAGAGTACCCGAAGAAGAGGGTTGACTACTTTGGAAGAAACTAGCCATCATGTTCCTCAGATCATTAGTCTGGCTATCCAACGTGTTTCTCATGTCAGCTCGCAAATCATTTCCTTGCTTGACCAAGTCTGCCTTCAAATTGCGCACTTCCTCTTGGAGATTTCCCACTATCACATCATTGGTCCTCATATAGGTTGCAACCTCTTGGTGTAATGCAGTGGTGGCTTGGTTGGGAGGAGCATTGTATGCAGGTGGTTGGTAAGCAGGTTGTTGGTAGACTTGATTGTTACGTTGAGGTGGTTGTTGTTGCTTGTGAGGTGGGACGTATGGTTGTCGAGGTTGTTGTTGTTGTTGAGTAGGGCGGTTAAGGTTTTGTTGTTGGTTTGGGTTGGTTGGTGGAAAGCCAGGTGGTGAAAGATAGTTGTTTGAGCGATAGCTAAGCAAGTTACGGTCACCTTGAGGTCTAGCTTGATAAGCAGGTTGTTGGTAGGTGCCATATGCCGCATGCACATTCTCAGCAGGGTAATCTTGGGTGGCGGTACAAGTTGTGTAAGAATGGGGACCACCGCATATCTCACAAGGTTGGCTGACAGCGTTCACTTGTGCATTTTTGGCGTTGTTGCTGTTGTTGTTGCTGACGGTGTGGGTGACAAGCGATTCAAGAAGCGTGGTGATTTTGTCTAATCGCTTGTCGCTGTCATTAGTGCTAGCACTAGCAACATTGGTCCTAACACTCTTGGTTTGCACACGAGATTTGTTCTCAATGATATCCCAAGCAGCATTGGAAGTCTTAGCCAATAAGTTACCCCCCGAGGCACTATTCAGTAAATCTTGGTCATTCATGCTTAAACCATTGTAAAAAGTATTGATTTGGTGTACTTTGGTAAAAC
This sequence comes from Glebionis coronaria, assembly GCA_025667525.1. Classification (NCBI taxonomy): domain Eukaryota; kingdom Viridiplantae; phylum Streptophyta; class Magnoliopsida; order Asterales; family Asteraceae; genus Glebionis; species Glebionis coronaria. The sequence continues at coordinate 605,039,090 of CM046878.1, read as the reverse complement.
CATGTTGTGGGCATTTTCTTAAAAGATCTTTAAAGCGATCCCAAGATTCACTGAATGACTCATCGTACTTTTGTTCAAAGTTTATAATCTCATTCCGCAAAGCGGTAGTACGAGAGGGTGGAAAAAAGTAGTTGATAAACTTTGTTTCCAAATCCGTCCACGAGAGAATACTCTGTGGCGGTTCTTTAGCAAGCCAATGCCGGGCTTGTCCCTCTAAAGAAAAGGGAAAAAGTTGTAACCTTATCACTTCTTGTGAAACTCCATTGAACTTGACCGTGTTAGTGAGTTGTAGAAATCTCTTGATGTGGTCGTGTGGATCGTCAATGGTTCGTCCCAAGAACGGTTGAGCTGAGACCATCTGGATAAAGCCTGACTTGAGCTCGAAATTGTTGGCGGCAATTGGAGGGATGACAATTGGATCCGTGTTGCCATCGACATGAGCTTGCAGCAATTCAATCATTGGGCGATTATCCGGAAGGTGCTCATTGTTGTTGTTATTGTTCATGTTGTTGAAAGGCGGGTTGTTGTTGTTATTATTGTTGTTCGGAGGTGGTATGTTATTGTTGTTTTGTACACCAGCCATGTCTAAGTTATCGAGAGGCTCGGGCTCTTGATAAGACGTGGATCGAGTGCGCATACACCTGCAAAAGAACGAACAAAGAAAAACAAAGCAAAAATATTTTTGGTTTTTATTGTTTTTTACTTTTTAGGATTTTTGAAAATTTTATATTTTTTAGTTGTTTTTGAAAATTTTTGAAAAAGTAACGTTCACGGGGAACGGATCCCAAAATCCAAGTTCTCACAAAAAACTTTTGATCGTAACGAGAAGAGCCGGCAGCGGCGCCATTTGATACAAGGGTTTTGCTAGGTTCAATTTTCTCTCGATATCCTCTCGAATTGATCTAGGTCTTAAGTGGAATGATTGTTCTTGGTTACTAAATAAAGGGGTTTGGTTTTCTAATCTAATAAAAAGTGGAAATGAAAATTTAAATCAAAGACAATTACTTTAATTATGATTAACAAAAACTTGGTTCAAAATTTAAAGTTCAAATTAAAATTAAAGTTAAAATGTAAATTATGAAATATGAGTAAAGAAACAGTAAATCAACAACAGTAAAACAGTAACTTTAAAATACCCAAAAATAACTGATTCGGAACTTTAAACCTTGATTCGAAACTAACTGATTCGGAAGGTACTATTCACTCATCCGGAACTTGCTGATTCGGAAGTAACTATTCATTCATTCGGAACATGCTCATTCGGAACCTTGGTTGATTCGGAAGTTTTGAAACTTCCGAATGAAGAACTGGTTCGGAAATCGCTGATTCGGAAGTCACTGATTCGGAACCTTCCGAATGAAGGTTGATTCGGAAGATTTTACTTGGTTCGGAAATAACTGGTTCGGAAGTCACTGATCCGGAACTTGAGGCTTGGTTCGGAACTTTCCGAATGAAAGCTCCATTCGGAACTTTTTTGTTTGGTTCGGACCTTCTGGGGACCAGATACAGTAGCAGGTTATGCGAAGAACACGGAACACAATTTTTAATCAAAATCAACCAAATACTTAAAAAGGATTTACCAAATTAAACACAAATCATTTAGACACCATAAGCAACGAATCCCACTAATAAAAACACAAATCCCATCAACTTTTAAAGATCAAATCAAGAAAAATAAAACTTAAGAACTTGAAGATAAAAATGGAGATGAACAAGATGAAATGAAAGATTAAACAAGAACTTGTATTGATTGATTAATGTTTTGACAAGATAAAACAAAGATTAAAATTACAAGCTTAAAGAATGAAAGATGAAAATCACCAATCACCCTAGTGGTGATGGTGAAGCTACGAACCCAGGAAGAAAGAAAAGTGGGGAGGAAGAAAGAAAAACTTAAAAAACTAGTCTAAAATGTGTGAGGGGAAGGCTATTTATAGCCTTGTCCTTTGGTTGGTGAGTGGGCTTTCTCCCGTTCTTCTTGTCTTTTCGTCTTTTCAGAAAAGTTTCCGTTTTCGATTCTGATTCGGGATTTGTCGTCGATTAAATTCAACTCGTCTTTTAATTTCTTCGTTTAAAGGACTTGAGTTTCTTCGACTTAGATAAATCTTCCATCTTTGGTCCTTTTCTTCGATAAATCTTCGAATAGGCCCAGTGACTTCAAATCTTTTGCATCTCTTGGACAATAGACTTTATCTTGAGTCTTTTTCTTCAGTAAAACCCGTGCAATCCCATGTTTTCTTCAATATTCATCCGGTTGGCTCTGAAAACACAATAAACACAAAAACCACGCATAATTCCAAACAAATGATATTAAATACGTGTTTTGGTCTCGTTTTAGCCCGATTTAAGTGGTAAAAGGATGGGTGTTTACACACCTATCACCTACCGTCTTCTTCATCTATTCTTTCTTCTATCAATGGCGACCAAAGAAAATAAAAACAAGAACAGATCAATTCTTTGATCTTCGATAAATCGAAAACCAAAAAACCCTTTTTCGTCGACGACCTGCTGCTACCTTGATGATCTAAACTCGTCACCAATAATCTTCAACGATCTCCTAGTAACCAGACACTCGAACAACCGAGCTCTGATACCACTTGCTTTATGGACGGGAAGATTTGACTTTGGAGGACGTGATGGCCACAAGATAGCCCCATCAATTCTGAGTTGGAAGAGGATGAAACAGAAGTAATCATGCAGCCTACCTACAGAATCAATAAGGATCACCCTATCTCTCAAATCATTGGTGATCCTGAAGCCCCTAGACATACAAGGTATACAGCAAAGGAGCACAGCTTCATTGCTAACATCACCATGAAGTTTAACCATGACAACATGCAATGTTGTCTGTTTACTGCATTTTTGTCACAAGAAGAGCCAAAGAAGATTTTTCAGGCTTTAAATGATCCAAGTTGGGTTGAAGCCATACAAGAGGAGCTCTTACAGTTTGACATTCAAGAGGTTTGGATTCTAGTAGATTGTCCAAAATGGGCAAGGCCTATTGGGACAAAGTGGGTACTCAGGAACAAAAAGGATTAGAGGGGTATAGTTGTCAAGAACAAAGCAAGACTGGTGGCACATGAATATACACAGGAAGAAGGCATTGACTATGAGGAAGTCTTTGCTCCAGTTGCCAGGATTGAAGCCATTAGATTATTCCTTGCTTATGCTTCATTTATGGACTTCACTGTTTTCCAAATGGATGTAAAAAGTGCCTTCTTGTATGGTACCATTGATGAAGAAGTCTATGTTATGCAACCTCCAGGGTTTAAAGACCCAGGACATCCAGACAAGGTATACAAGGTGAAAAAGGCTATGTATGGACTTCACCAAGCTCCCAGGGCCTGGTATGGGACTCTTTCTAAATATCTCTTGGATAATAGCTTTAGTAGGGGAAAGATTGATCAGACCATGTTCATTAAGAAACAAAAGGGTGACCTTCTGCTAGTACAAGTCTACGTTGATGACATCATCTTTGGGTCCACAAACTCTATGCTTAGCAAAGAGTTTGCAAAGTTGATGCAGGATAAATTTCAAATGAGTGCCATGGGAGAGCTAAACTTCTTTTTGGGGTTACAAGTTCAGCAGAGGAAAGATGGGATATTTATCTCACAAGACAAATATGTGGCTGAGATTGTGAAGAAGTTTGGCATGTCTGAAGGAAAGAAGGTGTCCACACAAATGGACAAGGATCGTCCATGGGACAAAGATGGTCCTGGAAAGCTTATAGATGTCAGGAATTACAAGTCTATGATTGGGTCTCTCATGTATCTCACAACATCAAGACCTGACATCATGTTTGCAGTCTGCTTATGTGCAAGATACCAGGTGGCACCAACAGAGTGTCATTTATTTGCTGTAAAGAGAATTTTTAGGTATCTAAAGTGCCATCCAACCTTAGGACTTTGGTATCCCAAAGAGTCACCATTTGAGTTGATATCTTACTCAGATAGTGACTATGCTGGTGACAACAATGATAGGAAGTCTACAACAGGTGGATGCCAATTTTTGGGAAGCAGACTTATATCTTGGCAATGTAAGAATCAGACTATTATGGCCACATCAACAACTGAAGCTGAGTATGTAGCAGCTGCTGCATGCTGTGGTCAAGTACTTTGGGTTCAGAATCAACTGCTTGATTTTGGGTATAACTTTCTTAAAACCAAGATATTTATTGACAACAACAGCACCATTTGCATTATTAAGAACCCTGTTTTTCATAGCAAGACTAAACATATTGAAATAAGACATCATTTTATCAAAGATTGTTTTAAAAAAGGACTAATTGTCCTTGAGAAAATTGATACAGAACTTAATGTTTCTGATCTTTTAACAAAAGCTTTTGAAGTGGGGAGGTTTCAATACCTGGTTGCAGGTATTGGAATGGTTACTCCCTAAAAATTGATGTCTATTATGTCTTGTGTATTCAGGGTTGCTTTATTGCTGTTGTTGTATAACTGTTAGTCAATTTTTCCATCATTTTTCATTCCACTGCTTTTGAACAAAGATCCTCCTGCTGGGGGTTCACTCCCCTGCTAAGAGAATTTTTCTCTTTCCACCGGGTTTGTTCTTTTTTAAAAGTGGTTATATGTGGTTTTAGACTAACAATGCAGTGATCCAAAGGGGTGCATACTACATTCATGGGTGAATCAGGTATATGCTCCATGTTTAAGGGGAGGTTAGGTCACGCCTTTAGGACTAAGGGTATCCTTAGGATGCTCATATATGATCTTAGATCATATCCATTGGTGAGTAAGGGTTTAGGGTGATGAAGACTTGCTGCAAAGCTTGTCAGAATTCTGAAACCTTGAGGCACTGTAATGTGTACTTGTACTTCTATATCAAAACAGCTTGCTAGGTGCAGATGTGTGGTGCACATTTCCAAGACTAAACTGATCATAGGTAAGGGAAAAGGTAGGGCTGGTGACTGGGGTATGCTTATTTTCTTGGGTTGACCAGGTGCATGGTGACTTATGTGTTAACTTTTTGTGATTAGAACATTGTTGAATAGAGGACTCTTGAGTTTCTATGTATCTACCTTGTGTATACAAGGGTGTGCATTAGAGCAGAGCTAGTTAGCATTGGTCTCTCCATGTTTAGCTTAATACACCTAGGAAAGTATCCCTTGCTTTCACCTTTTGCTTCCCCTGCTTTAACATCATTCCCCTGTTTGACCGTTGACTGACAATACCGTTACCCTGTTCATAGCCGTTGGGCCTGCTTGCTAAAATTTTGGTTAGGGAATATTTTATTGTTTTTAAAAGATATTTAAGGCGCTTACTTCGCTGATTGGTAATATTTTCTTTATTATTTCAAATAAATTACTTTTTTATCAAGATTTATCATTGATATTTTTGCAATTTGAAAATTTGGTCCAATTACAGCTCTTCAATTCGCCTATAAAAACTTAATTCCCTTCACAACCAGGTCCATCTCTCTCCCTCGACTAGATCCCACCTAACTCTCACCATTATAAACCTTCAAAACGTTTTCAACCTTTATCATGTCTCTCAAAATTGCTGCTAATCATAATCAAATTGCTTTATTACATGATGAACCAGCAGAGTTTGTTGATGTTGTGGCTTTTCTAAAATCCTCGTATTTAAGAGTAGCCCTTCTCATCAATCCTAGAATTTACACCTCACACATTCAGCAGTTTTGGTCTAAATCCATGACCAAAACAGTGAATGGAGAGGTCACAATTCAAAGCACAGTAGATGGTCATCCCAAGGTGATTTCACTTGCCTCCATGAGAGACAAACTTCTTCTTGATGATGAGGATGGGATAACCAACCTACCTGAGGCTGACATCTTTGAGGGTCTTGTTAAATTGGGGTATACTCTTTCTAAAGACCAAAAATGTAAGTTTTCCAAAGGTCAGTTTGCCCCACATTGAAAATATTTGATTCATACAATTTTACAATGTTTGTCACCTAAAACCACTGCTTTCAATGAATTTGGTAGTGAGATGGCTTCTGCCCTGATTTGCTTAGCAACAGGGAGGAAGTACTGTTTTCTCAAATGATTTTCAAAGGAATGGTTAAAAATGTTTCAAGCAATTCAAAATTTTGTATGTACCTAAGGTTTATAGAACTTTTGCTGAATATGAGTGAACATGGTCCAATCACACACAAAAACTACTTTTCAGCAACCAAGCATACTACCAAACTGTTCACCATACTTCTTGCATAATCCCTACAATTTTCTGGCAGGTCCATTCCACTCACTTTAATTATGATGAAACAAATCAAACAAGAAGAAGCCAAGACAAAAACAGCTAAACACAAACCTTCTGATTCCCCTGCCAAGAAACTACCCCCTGTCAGTACTTTACCCCCTGCTGATCCACAACATGAAAGGAGATCTAAATCCAGGTTTGCCAGGTCTCCCTTGCCTGGTGAATCTTCACAAAGAGCAGAGAGGTGAGCCTCCAAGAGGTTGGAGAAAACTGAGGGTTTGGCTGCCACTATAGTCTCATCCTCAAGGGGTGAGCAGGATAGTGACATCATCAGTAAGTCCTCTCCCTCACTCAATGATATCCAAAAAGGGGAGAAATTCCCTTCTAGGGTTGAGAGAAGCATGAAACCTATACCATTTTGGAATTGACGAAAATGTGCATGAGCCTAAAAAGGCAGAATGCACAACTTGTACAAAATGTCAAAAAGCAAGGTATGGTTATCAATAACTTGGAAACCAGACTTGCCACACTTGAGGGGAGGAGAAAGTCCAGAATTATCATATCCACGGATGAGGATGCTTCCAAAAGGGAGGAAGTTCCTAATACAGAAGAGTCTACTCAGTATTATTCATATCCTGGCGGTGTACAAGGGGAGACTTGAACACTACAAAGTTTTGCTCAAAAGACATAAGAAGTGTTTGAGGTCTGAGAAAGTCCAGAATTATCATATCAAACTGAATATCTGGAAAGGAGGGCAAATCAAATTCAGAGAGAGAAGTATTTGAGGTCTGAGAAGGGGAGACTTGAACACTACAAAGTTTTGCTCAAAAGACATAAGAAGTGGAAGGATGGAGATTTCACAGATATGAGTTTTGAGGCTATAGAAAGGGCAGTCAGACCAGTGTTAAGAGAATATGATGTGGAAGACTTCATGACTATGAACTCTCCTAAGGAAGCTGAGTATCTTAGGAGGCAAAGTGAAGTGTTACAAAAAGCAAGGGAATCCAGAAAAAGAAAGGCTGAAGGAACAACGTTGGAAACTACACAAGCAGGTGCATCATCTCAAGCGGGTGCCTCATCACAAGCAGGGGTATCACATCAAGCAAGTGAAAGTTTTCTAGCAATTGAGAGATCTGTTCTCAATGCACAAAGGGCAGCCAAAAGAGTCAAGAGAATGGAGAAAGTTGGCATAGTTACTAAGGAGTCTCAACGTTCTTCAAATAAAGAAATTGATAAACAGCTAATTGTGTAGGAAAATGATGATATCTCACCTAGTGAACTTGGGAAGAAGTTTGCTAATAGAATATGTTGTTTATGAACACAAAGGGAGGACTTGGTGGAAGCTTACAAGAGCTGACAATACAGCACAAACATTTCTAAGTCTAGATGTCATGTTTCAGACCTTGGATAGTGAGGACTTAGAAGATCTGTGGAAGATTTTGAAAAAGACCTTTGCTGCAAAACCTCCTACCATGGATGGCGTGGAGAAGGATTGGGTGATCTGGGAGTGCATGCATAGGATGTATGAGCATGAGTTATTTGATCCTATATTTGATGCAGTGAACAAAGGGAATTTGTTGTATTGGAAGCTGTTTACCAATTCTGGAGTCTATGAGATAGTAATGGAAGGAGTAAGTGTTTATTTGATCAACCATCATTATTATCCCTTCACTCGGGAGACCTTGAAGAAATTAACACAGGCTGACTTGATTGTAGATGCTAAAACCCCTATTGCTTATGATCTAGTAAGGATGATGCATAGTCAAATTTGGCCAGAAAGTTTGTAAGCACCCTCATCAACTAGTATTTATTCAGAAACTTGTCTTTAGGAGAAATCACAAGTTTAGGAGAGGATTATTGGGAATAAATCTATGTATGTTTGTCACCCCTGCTAGTTGGTCATCTGTCCCCTGCTAGAGTAAGTTCCCCTTGCCAAATAACAAAGGCAGGGGGATTGGTTCCCCTGCTGAAGTCAAAGGCCCTGCCACTAGAGATAAACTTAGAATAGATTTTTACGTGTTTCTGTTACTACTCCTTAATACTTTCCTAGTTTGTTAGTAGTGATCTTGTACGTGAGTCCTTATGCCTATAAAAGGACTCACTAGGTTAGAATGCAAAGTGTCTTTCTCTATTGTCTTTCATTTCATACTTTAAGGTTATTATAACCCTAATACCACTATTGGGTATTCGTATATCTTTTGATATATTAAAGTTCAACGTTTGCTTTAATCATTTTGTTCTTGTGCTAAACACTATATTCCGCATCTTGTTTAGTTACTTTGCCTTGCAAAGTTTCTCTAGTGTTAGATTGAATTTATTATTTATATCACAACCCTTAAACAAGCTATTAAGGTTTAAGATCTGAGTTTGGGATCAACAAGGTGGAACTCCTTAACAAAAGAACATGCCCTCGTATGTACTTTATTGATTCACTCATAAGAATAGCCTGTGTATCGTCCAGTTTTCTACACCTACAAACTTATACCTCTTTAAACCTTGTGACCATCAATCTATCTAAATCTCCGATTGCGATGCGTCGTTCTGTTTTTTGTATTTCACCGTCTTACCATAGGTATCCTAGTGTTGCGTTTTTTGATGATGCGTAAGATACACCAGCGGATGTTTAGTGAAGTGTTAGTTCTTTGAGTTGCATTTGGCAATCGGCGCATTAAATTTCTTATATTGTCATTAACAACTTGCATTAAGGAGACCGAGATTGTGCAATATAGATGAATAAACGCTCTTGTTCACTTGCTTGGTTGTGTATGCAATGTGATAGCTTCCAAATAAATAACCAAGAAAAGCCTGAAAGTCTAAAAGGACACTGATAAACCATATAGGTAACAATCTTGCTTGCTTATGGAGTAAAATATGATGTCTGGGTAACATATTTTTTTTAGTTTGTCCCACATCGTTGGATGTTTAAAATAAATATGAGTATATAATCATAAGAACATTTTAGTTTATAAACTGAATCCTAAATCTATTCATACAATTAATAATATGTATGGATTTATGATCATCATTTTCAGTGTAATACACAAATGATGGTCCATTTCAAATCTCTAAATCGGCTTTTTAGTATATCTTTATATTTTCTGGCTCGTCATGCTTATTTATACAGAGATATTTAAAATGCTTTTTCTTTGCTGCAAATGACATGATTGATTATTGCCTTATGCAGTGTGTCATTTGTAATTGCTCAACCGTTTGTCTTTTCCTTTTTCGTTCTATATTATGATTGGCATCTTGAGCATCTAGTGATGCGACTCTATCCTCTAATAGTAGCTACTGTAAGTCTTAGTTAGAGTCACGATTGGTTTGTGATTGTTGCTGAGAGTCTCTTTGATAACCTCTAATTGACACTATAAATTAGTTCAGTTGTTGATGCTTTTTTCCATTAGCGTGAGCATATCCAGTTATGATTGTCTGCATGTTCATTCACTTGATAAAAGTGTCCAAACTCCAGAAATACCGAACCAAGATACGTAAAATATTTTCGGTATGGTAGGGTTTGGTGCTTGTTTTCATGATTCTGTGTTCTGCTCAATGATCAAATCAATTCAAAAATGTTTTGATCGGTTTCTTGGAACTGCTTGGTACCAAGGTGTCAATGTACATTCGTTCATGTTCTCACTCCCATGCTTACTGATTAGTGGTTCTGCATTCTGCACCCTGTTAGTTCAGGACTTATATATCCATCTATACAAAAACTAAAACTTAAAACTATAATCAAATACTACGAAAAATTACATATAAAAATCCTTCATAATCAAATACTAAAAGTGACTCGGCCCACAATAACGCAATACTCGTCCACTATAACGCAATACTTGCTCAGGCGATCTGGTGGAAGACATCATTCCCGCTCATAACGCAATAACAAAAAGGTTTTTGTATTATTCCTACGCAGTTATGGTATTGGATTTTGCTGATGGTATTACAGTAGTTGTTAAATTGTCATGGTAGCTTTTAGCAAGTTGTTGTTTGTTTATTGCCAATAAGACGAATCATTGGTCTGATGTGTGAATCATTGAAAGCTTAAAATTAAATATGATGAATGGTAGAAATAATAATCTTGGTAATACTCTACATGTCTTATGACCTAGCGAAAGAGACGGTTACTAAGCTATTTGATATGTTTTATAATGGACGAGTATTGCGTTATGAGCGGGACTCAATGCCTTCCACCAGATCTCTTGAGCATGTCTTGGGTTATAGTGGACGAGTATTACGTTATTCTTGGTCGAGTCACTTTTAGTATTTGATTATGAAGGATTTTTTATGTGTAATTTTTCGTAGTTTTTAAATAATGATTATGGATTTATGGTGGTTCTGATATACAATAGTGTTGTGTAATTATAGTTCTAAGTTTTAGTTTTTGTATAGATGAATCTATAATTTCAAATAAGATTTTTAAATGCGATTTTTATTATGTGTGTAAATCGGCTGGTTGGATGAAGAACACCTCAAAGATCCTGGTTTTTTTTGGTGTGTTGGGGAAGAAGACAAAGAAAAGGACAAAAACATCCTTGTAGTAACGATCGTTAGTGGTAAAATTTTAACACACTTTAGGTCAAAGTATCAAAATGATCATTAATGTAAAGATCAGTGAGGTCGCCTGCACTTTCAAAAGACCAGTAACTAAATCTGCAATCTGGACAAACCACATGTATGAAATATGCATTTTACTCTTTCTTCTTGATGCAAATTTTGTGGGATATTAGGTTGATTTTGTATGAACAAGACTACCTGTTACCTCGTAGTGTATTTAGCAATGTAGTTCTTTTTGAACAAATTTGGCAATGTAGTTGGTATCAATGATTCCATTACCATCATGTCTTGCAATATACTCTGCAACAAATTGTACTTCTGGGCACGGTGATAAAGAACTAGGATTTGACTTCGTGTCAATGATTTTTCTGCTTAAATTGAAACATGATATGTCATCATTATGGTTGGAGATACAACTCGTCTGACATGAGGCATAGGCGTCTCCATTTTAGCCAAATCACAAGGACGATCTTTGCAATTAATACTTAGAATATTTCAAGTAGCAAAATATTTATTAACTGGCTCGCTAACTATATAGTAGTAGTTTGATTTTTGTTTTGATTGTTCGTCAGTATACATATAGTCGTACTCAAAAGTCTACAAGTAAAGGTTGGTTTCCAGATCTTTCGTAATTAGATTATACTTTTTAAAGTGTGATTAATAGCTTGATAGACCACACGCTGATATCGGGCAAATATTTATAGCCTGGCAATTGGGCCTGTCACGGGTAATGATCAAGCAGTTGACGCATCCTCAAACGCGCCAAATATTAGACAATTCGTGTCACTGAAAAAACAATGAAAGTATTGCAAAAGATTTACTGCTAACAACTATAAGGGCATATGCGTCACAGTCAAATAACGATGCAAAACTACAAAGTGAAAGTCTCCGTTGTTCCACCTGGAGCCGCGTTGGTGACCAAAGCTTTGAAGGAACTAGAATGTAATGGTCTTGGAGATAGCAAAGGTCGTGCAAACTAGGACAGTGACGAAAGACTATAAAAGGGTTGTTAAGATAATATTAAACACATGTAATTTGCTTGGTTGTACCCTTGATCAGAAGAATTCAATATAGTGGACGTTTAACATTTAAATTTTTTGATAAATAAATGTGTTGTTACATGTTTACAGAGTTTGATTAATCTGATCTTAGTGGTGATTTATGTGTTCTAGAATGATCAAATACTCTTATTGAATATAACTTATTGTTGGCAAAATTTGTTCCTGACATTTTATGATTCATAGTACAAAGCTTGAGTCAAGTGACGTGCACGTGCACTGATAAATTTGGTACTCAATCACAAGTGTTGTTAGGTTTTGAACGGATGTACACTCTTAATTATCGTTTTCAGTCATGTTATCTTGCATATGATACATTATGTTTAGTGTAATTTCTTGTTTTCTTAGAACTATTTTGGTGCTGTAGAAAGCCGTGATACATGTTAATGAAGTTTGGAGATGATTTGTAGATAAATGGGTGGTTAAATCGATGTAATTGGTAAATAATGTGCTTTAGGAGAATGTTGTTGCATTCGGTATGCTATTGTTGAGTTAAATTTGAGGTGGAACAGTTTAACAAAAGAACATGCGGGTAGTGTACTTGTTTGATTCGCTCATAAGAATATCATGTGTATGGCCGGGTTTTCTACGGCTGCGAACCTATATCTCTTTGAACATTGTGGCCATCAATCTGTCTAACCGATGATGACCTCAGCTTGCGATGCGTCATTCTATTTTTTGTACTGTAATGTCTTACTATAGGTATCTTAGTGTTGCGGTTTTTGATGATGCGTACGATAGACCTGCGGGATGTTTGGTTAAGTGTTTGTTCTTTGAGTTGCATTTGGCAATCGGCGCATTAAATTTCTTATATTGTCATAAGAAACTTGCATCAAGGAGATCCGGATTATGCAATATGATGAATAAACGCTCTTGTTCGGTTGCTTGCTTATGTATGCAATGCGATAGTTGGCCAACATTGACACCTCTATTTTCCAAATAACAAGCATAAGAAAGCCTGAAAGTCATTAATATGTGGGTTATTTGTTTTAGTTTGTCCCACATCGGTCGATGTTTAAAATAAATATGAGTATATAATCATAATAACATTTTATGTTGTTAACTTCTTTGTGAATATATTCATACAATTAATAATAGTGTATGAATGTATTTATGATGATGTTTTTAAATCTCTAAATCAGCGACTTTTTAATATAACTTCATATTTTATGGCGTGTCATTCTTATTAATATAGAGATATATTAAATTCTTCTTTTTAAGCCGTTCCAAAAAAAAATATATCAAATGCTTTTTCTTTGCTGCTAATGATTATTGCCTTATGCTGTGTGTAATTTGTCATTGCTCAACCGTTTGTTTTTTCCTTTTTCAGTCTATATAATGATTGGTATCTTGAGCACCTAGCAATGCGACTATATCCCCTAATAGTAGATACTGTAAGCCCTTAGGCTAGGCACAACACTTCCGTTTTTTTTGGTCGTGAGTCGGTCGCGACCGAATCGTCCTGTTGCGGCGATTCGGTCGCCGAACTATATCGGGCAGAATTCGACTCCACACACGAACAATTTGGAAGAAGTTGTTTAGTGGCTGTGTTTGTGTATAAAAAAAATTTAAAATTTAAAATTTATGTTTGTGTTTGTGTATAACAGGAAATGAAATACAATTGGAATACATTAGTCAGTTCCTGGATCTGAATCCAAAAACTGACGAGGTAACTCCCAACGAATTGTTTCTTCTTCATCTTCTTCCGTCATAATTGTGCATCCAGCTCTCTTCTTTCCCTTTCTTCTTCTTCCTGAGTTTGTCTCAACACTTTTTGATCTAGGTATAGTTGATACACCTCATTCTCAGTCATTCTGCCATCTGAGTCGTTTGGAATTGGAAAGGGTAGATCAGGCGACTCATTTATGTTGCTTCGGTGTTGTTGCGACGAAGAACACATATGAGTTGTTTGAGATTGGGACGAAGAACCCAAGTAATTCAACCATTTAGTATTTTCTTCAATTCTAGCCTCCAATTTTATCGACTTTCTAAAAAAAGATCTCTGGAAGGTGAAATCGATATCAGATTAATTTCTAAAATACGTTCCGATTAAATGATGCTTATGTGGGGAGAGATCACGGCATTTCTCACATTTCGTGCGCAACTTCGTATTTTCTTCGGATGCAGCATCGAAATCATCACCTAACTTCGTAAGCCCATCGTAATGACGTTGTTGTTGAATTATTTGTTTCTGAATCATAGCCTTAATCTCGGCTTCGGTATATGGGAATGAGCATGCCATTTTTTATTTCTGAATGTGTGTGTGAAAAACAGAGTTGTGTGAGAAAATACTGAGTTGTGTGTGAAAAACTGTGTGTGAAAATGTGGTATTTATAAAGAGAAAATAATGATTTAAAAAAAATAAAAAAAATCAACTAGGCCGCACTAAGTCACCGGGTTGTGGCAAATAGGTTGCACTAGGTCGTCGGAGAAAAAAACTAGGTCGCGATTGGATAGCGTTGTACCTAGCTTTAGTTAGAGTCACATTTTGTTTGTGGTTGTTGCTGAGTCTCTTTGATAACCCTTAATTGACAGTATAAAATAGTTCCGTTGTTGGGATGCTTTGACCGACACTTGTCATAAGTTTCCTTTTCGTTAGTGTGGGCATATCCCAGTTATGACTATTTGCAGGTTCATTGGTTTGACAGGATTGTGCAAAAAGGTTTTCTGTATGGTACGGTTTGGTCCCATGCTTATTGATTAGTGGATCTCCATTCTGCACCTTGTTTAGTTCAGGACCATTTTTTTTAGATTTTTTTATGCATATTTTATGGGATTTTTGAGAATCAACATTACCTGTTATCATACAGCTTATCTGGGTATAATGGTAATCTTGAACACCTGAGTAGTGTAATTCTGTTCCTATCTTAAGCACTTGAGCAGTGTGATCATATGTTTTTAACTTCACTTACGATGGCTTGATTTCATTACCTATCTTGTCATGCAATATACTCTGCAACAAATTGATACCTCTGGGTACTATGATAAGAACTAGGATCTGACTACAAGTCAATAATTTTTAGTCAATTTTGCTTGAGTTGAAACATGTCTTCATTATGGTTGGCCACACAACTTATTTGATATTAGGCATATTAATGTATAAAACATGACTAAATTAAATAACTTAAAAAGTGCAATTGCAGTCTATGCGGGGACTTTAGGGTGCTATCATCGTCTGTGACATGAGCTAGGGCTGTAACAGGGTCGTCCCGTGGATTTTGGGCGCCCTGTTCATTTAAAAAGTCGGGGCCCTTAAACACGCGTACTTAGAATATAAATTCTTAAAAATTGAGATAGTTGCAATATGCGATAAAGTTGCATAGTTTCGAATTGTTTTGAACGATTTTGAACTTCAAAATTTTATTTTCTTAAAGATTTAGGAGGCAAAAAAATTTCTCTAAAAACATGTAAGGAATAAACTCTAAGATAACTAAGTACTGTAACTAACTAGCTGCTTTAAAATTAGTCGTCACATACAATTTTTTTTTAATAATTGACTAATAAATCATGTACTTACTTGATCTTATTGATTAAATAATTCATGTTTTCATTTAAAATAACTGTGGCTCGCTATATCAAAACTTCAAACTTACAAATGTCTTAAACGCACACACACATATATATACATTCAATACTTAGATCAAACAATTAAAATGAATTACTTATAGTATTTAAATAACTTCTGAAAGGAGAAAATCATTAAAAAAAATTAATAAAAACAAAGAAACTGGGCCTCAGTTACAAAGACGAATTGTGAAATGGAAAATTGGGGCTCAGCTAAGAAGAATACATCAAGTAAATCATAAATAGTTGTCCTTAGACAAATTGTCGTGGATTTAGTGCATTTGTGTGAAATAATCTAACGCTAAACGTAATTGGTAGATATAAGGGTTATTTTCGGAAGTGTTGCAAAATTCATAAGTTTTGCTTGTAGTCAATATGGAATTTGTTTCCTTCAAAATTTATTTTGAAATATAACACAGTTGGGCCCCTCGTGGGATTAGTAAGATGTTTGTATGGATGTACCCAAAGTCTTTCTAAACTATGTTTAGATGTTTTGGTAATCTTGCTTGAATCCGATGAACGAGAAACATAATGGTTATTGAAAGGAATGACTAAGATCCATATCCTTATTAACGTTATATTAGAAGACGAACGGATAAAAATAATGACGAATCATTAAAAGGTTTTATCCAAGAAACCTTACTCAAGTTGTACTAGAGACATTGCTAGTGTAACTAGACGCTAGTCAATGTAATCACGATATTTGAAATTTGTCCAAGTGGGCGCTGAATGTTTATGGGCATAAATTTAAATAGTCGTGTGTTAGGACCGAACTCGAGATTACGGGATTGCACACAATACGTAAAGGGTTAATTTATTTAATAAATATATTTATTGTATTTATTAAAAATAACCAAGCTTTAACTTAACGGGCGTTAAATAATTAAGAGTTAAGTATTAACGATCGTTGTGGAGTTAAATAGCAGAGAAAAGAAGAAACGGTAGTTCCGGAAGCCCCCATGGGTGGGCTTTTAGCCGTCGGCTACAAGGGCAAAAAGGGGAAGGAGACAGATTTTCTTTCCTAATTAGTTTATGGCTTGGATAACAAGTTTAGCTAGCCTATATAAACAATCCTTGGCCTTCATAATTTTCCATTCCATTCCTCTCTTCTCTCTCTCTGCGATCAACAAACCACACGCACCCTAGGGTTTCGTTTGGTTTGTTTGGTTTCTTTGTTTGATCAACACCAAAGGAAAAACACCTTTTTTAGGGTTCCTTATATCCTTTGGTTTTGGTTTAGCAATAATCTAGTCCTAGCCTCTCTGTATGGTTATTGGGTAGATTTACCACAAGCGTAGAAGCTCGGTTTACACGTGCTAGAATCACGATTAACTCGTTGTATTACGTGTGTACAAGAACGTAATGTATTCTTACTTTAGACTATATCTTGGTAGTGTTTGTCATAAACCCTAATTGGTGATTCGTTGGTGATCTTGTGGATCTTCGCTAGGATAAAGGTATGTAACCCTATTTCGATTAATTATAATTGTGTTATTAATTATGATCTTGTTAAATCGCTTCCGCTATGTGTGTTTTGATCTTATTTAGGGTTTTGTATAATTGTTATGAACTTCATAAACCTTCAATAAGAGGGACAAATGGTGTTGCATCCTCAAGGAGGACTCGAGAGGAGGTTCACAAAATAATAATTGTTGACACAATTTTCGGGCCTCTAAACAAGAATGGGCCCTTTGCAGTTGCACTGACTGCACAGCCCAATATCCGGGCCTGGGCTGTAATCAAGCCAAGCTTTTATCAAACAACTCGAGCTCGAGCTTGGCTCGATCAAGCTAAGCTTTTATCAAGCTCAAGCCAAAAGAAATAGCTTGAAACATATATCAAGCTCAAACTCAAGCTCTTGATAGCTCGGCTCAAACTCTTATCTAGCCTTTTCAAGCTTTATTTAAATGTGATTTTACGATTAATTCATATAAGCAACTTATGCTTAATGTGAGTATTAAGTTAATTATAAGGGCTTATTTCATAAACAAATAATATATTTTATGATTAAATTTATAATTTAGCTCATCGTGTTCTAAATATTTATTTAATTTTATTAATTTACTAGCTTAAAGACCCGTGAAATCACGAGATGTCTTAGAAAATTTAATTTGTAAGAAGTGTTATGAGAAAGTAAATTAAGAGAAATACTAAATGGATAATGTAAGCATGAAACATTAATATATGAAATAAAGAAAAACCGAGAGTAAACATGTATCATTACACGATAATATTATTATTTTGCAAAAAAATTAATAAAGAGTTCCATGGGTTTTTCAATTCCAAAGTTGATGATTTTGAGTATGAGATGAAGTTTGCCATAGATGTGAAGTTGGTTGCCAAATTCCAATGGGTGAACACCAATTTGTGGACATAGAAATGCCATTAGACTATTGTTAAACATGTTGTGTTAAAAAAGGAATCGTTGACAAACAGGTAATAGTTGCACATGTTAGTCGAGTTTTCGTGTTTGTTATCTTTTAGTAGCTTAAAGACCCGTGGTACATAAAATTACCCATATCGACCCGTTACGCGAAATCGCGTATATCGACCCTTTACACAAAAACGCCTATATCTATAGTGTCATGTTTATACGCTTATACATTGATTTTAGCTTATACACATGTCTAACGTCGAATATAGCTTATTCAATAATTTTGTAAAAAGTAACAAATAAATGTTAATATTAAAAGAACACGGGTCTTGATAATAGATGAAAAAAATAATTAGAACGACTTCAATTATTCTATAAACGTCTAATTTTGTAACAATCACAATAATAGAGTTCCATGCATTCTAGTCGTCAACCTTAACATATGTGAGAGGGAATAAAGTCAAAAGTCAATGCTCATTTCGTGAACAAGTAATAGTTGAATAAAAAGTATAAAAGAAAATTACTGAACAATAGTTTATATGTACTTATAAGTTACACAATATTTTTTAAAAAAAAGCATTGGAAAATGTATAAATTACATGTAATAGTTGAATGAAAAAGTAATTAATAGAAAATTACTGAACAATAATCTATATATAAACGACGTATACATAAACACCAGTATAACTTTTGGTGTATTTTAAATAACTTTTTTGTAAGCGATTGACCTTGTTGTTAATTATCATAGAAAAAAACTCTAGTAAACTTTGTCTTAATATCACACTTGACACAATTATACGACCCACTTTTTGTCTTAACTATCACACTTGAAAATCAAATCAAACATTAGTTTTCTCATCATCTCATTTTTCTTATACGCCCAGTTATCTGATTTTTATTATACCTCCACTAAGTTATCTCAGTTTTCTTATACGCCCAGTTATCTCATTTTTCTTAAATGTATTGCTATGTCTTTCTGTTGTCAACATTAGATCATAGATTCTGTGTTAGCGTTGGCAAAATGAGTAAATTTTGTATATTGGGCTTGTTGACCCAATCCACATTTTGACGAATAAAATATTTCTGTTAAATATGTTTTAGCATGAGTCATTAACTCATTATGTTAAACTTTGAGATTTATTTTGAGAAGAACATAAACTTGGTATAAGTTCATAGAACAAAAAGGCAGCGGATAAACCCATTAAATCTCTACATACAACACACCAATTGAAACAACTCAGAAGAATACTTTCAGAGTCAGGAATAAGATCAATTACAATCAACAAACACACTGAAAGAAAATGATAATCTATTGACTATGAACAATCCAAATGTATGAGAACACATAAATCTAAGCAAGACTTAAACATACTAAGTAAAAACTACGAGATGGCAACAACTCCAACAAAACCGACTTACTTTTGCTTTACTTCTCAACCTCCATGTCCTCATCACATATAGACTAAGACCTGGTCAATGTGAATTTTGGAAAGCTTCTGCATTGCATTACTCTCTTTTGCTTGTTGTTGCAATTCAGATCGCTGACTCTCAATTTTGAACTAAAAATAAAAAATCCAAGTAACAAACAACTTAATAAAGGAATTTCCCAACTAAGGTTTAAAACTACTATGTATGACATTTTGTTAAAAATAAAATATCCAAGTAACAAACAGCTTAACTGTGTATGACATTTTCTCTTTACATTCAGAACTTCCAGAAAATTAAAGAAAATCATTATACAATCAATCTTTTTAAATAATTTCATTCATCAACTAGTAAAATCATGAAACAATTTTCGTTAATATATGAAACAAAAAATCGGAAGATACGTTGATTATTCGCTAAAAGAATATCAAATAAATTGGTCGCCACTAATCACTAAAAGTCTGATTTAAAAAAGCTTGTGTTATCTATAAGTAGTCTCTACAACTCTTGAATATTATAAATTTAGAAGCATGTATGTATAGCATTTTTTTATCGTACCTTATTAGTTAATAGTTTAAAAGGTACATATCATACCTTCTTGTACAGGTTACACTTTTCGCAAATAACATGCTATCTAGAAAATGAATAACATACTATCTAGAAAATGAATACCAAATACTGAAAACACTTTTCGCAAACAATAAAGGACATGTATTAGTGTTTAGCACTATATAAAGGACATGTATTAGTGTAACAAATAGCAACATTAATACAATTTTATACTCGCCCAAAAAGTATATTGTACTTTTTGCATTGTGACTCACAAATATATTCTATTGACTTTTCGCTAATGGTCCAACATCAAGCACAAGACCTGTCATAGCGTAACAAATAACAACTATGAGAGAATCTAATGGCAAGTTAAGAAAGTATAAAAATAAGGCAGACAAAGGGGCTGCTAAAACATGTTAAATTGGTGCGATCTTTTGATATGGGTTTAGTCGAGCTTTACTCACATATACCATCTTCTCTAGTGCTTACATAGACACTAATGTCTAACTACTAAAAAAAGAAACATGGTCCGTTGATATCACATGGCCCTTTTATATAAGTATGATAGCAACGTCAACCACAAAACGATGGTTCAGTGGCTAAATACTTAGCCTACATAAAAGTGTTATGGTTCCATCGACTTTGTTACGCATAAAATCACTAAAACTGGCATTACTATACAATCAAAAACCCATCTTATGCTAATACAAATAAGTATATAATCTCAAATCATTTTTAAGGAACATAAATTTGAAATGAGAGAAGAAAATTGAAATAAAGCTCTGACAGATAAGGACATGTGTAAGTTTATTTCCTTTGATATCAGTCAATTGGACTTTTTGAATCTTCTTCTATGAAACTGAAACTGTCGATAACTCGTTTCTTCGTCAATACTTAATCACAACCACTATAATAAAAGGTCGTGGCCGAAACCGTCAAACAAACTAATGCTAGTTCTACTAAAGCTTAATAACCTTCCTCTTTAATGGAACCTTAGAAAACTTCATCGTGAATAAAGAAAAAACACAATTAATTTTTTTTACAATAACCCAAATCATCAAACAAAAGGTTTTTTTTACCAGACCCGTTTTTACTCATGTTCAAAGACCCATTTGACTCATTTGTTAACTCATCCGCCTTGATATGTAAGACACGTGAAAAGGAACTTTGGTAAAAGATAATAAGAATTTTGTTGGCATCTCATGTAACCCATATTTAATAATACAAGGGGACTAAGATCAGTTATTCTCTACTTGTTTGCACTAATGTGCTTCTTTACTTATTGCATAAGCAACATATTTAATTAAAATGTGGCGATGACACCTAAAAGGTTTGTATCCTTTTGTGCATAGTGTAATTCCATACCACTTAAGTCTACACATAATCGTACTCATAAATATGATATGCAAGGAAAATTTTTAAATGTAAGTATTTAGATTGTATCTAACATTTAAATAAAATATATACCTTGCGTAAGAGTGTATCAACTTAATCTCAAGCTGCTCAGTCGCTTCATTTATCTCCAACAAAAAACAGTAATTCGAGAGCTGAACTATAAAGAAAAAATTGTTAAAATGGAGGTTAAAACGTGATCAATTTATATAAAAAAAATACAAAAGTAATACTTCATATCATTTAAATACTAACCGAGAGAGAAAAAAACATGGATACCATTCCAAGTTTCTAACAGGACGGAAACATATCAAATCGCTCATAAAATTTATTAAATCAAATAATGTAAGAACCAAACATTGGGAACAAAATGTTCAAGATTGGGTAAAATCGAGTACAAATTCCCATACCTCATATGTCTCCTGTGATTTATTAAGAAAAGTTTATTAAAAATGATTCAAATTATTCAGAAAAGGACCCATATTCAAATATTACACACAATACAAATAAAAACCATTTACGCTCCCCATGAACCCAATTTGACAATGCTATATTACAATATTAGTTTTTTAATTAAAAAACAAACTGCTATTAGTTTTAACCTCTTGAATACATGGGGTCCGTTTGGTAAGAGCTTTTCTAAAGCTTTTATAGAGCTGTTAGCTTTTTTGTTTAAAAAATAATCTAATAGCTCTGTTTGCTACAACATTTTTTAAGAGTTGTTAGCTTTTTATTTTAACCAAATAGCTTTTAAATAAAAAGCTGTTCCAACCATATTAGAATTTATTAAAAGATGTCAAGAGCTGTTAAAGCCGTAAATTACTGATATAACCTCCAACCATATTATAATTTATTAAAAGATGTCTTTTTAAGTCATTTTACATCTTACCTTTAAAGTTAACAGCTAATATACCAAACACTTTTATTAAAATTAACAGCTTTTTAGCAAACATCTTACAACTTACAGTTAACAACTTACACCTTACAGTTAACAGCTTACAACTTACAACTAGTTTTGCCAAATGGCTATGTTTGGCAAAACTAGCTGTAAGCTGTTAACTGTAAGTTGTAAGCTGTTAACTGTAAGCTGTAAGCTGTTTGCTAAAAAGCTGTTAATTTTAATAAAAGTGTTTGATATATTAGCTGTTAACTGTAAAGGTAAGATGTAAAATGACTTAAAAATTCTAATTGAATATATAAACGATTTACCTTTTAAGCAAACTGGGTACAATAGTCACATAACAGTGTCATTTGCAGCTCTATTGTTCAAACTACATGATTATAAAAATTAAATGAGACACAACATCAATGATATAATAGAAAAAAAAATATCAAGCCAAAAAAGCTACCAGAAATAAGCATTAATATCAATACCTTTGATAAAAGGTGGTTAAGCATCACACCGAAGCAACACAATCACCATCCTGTCACACCCATATGTGTGTCTTAAACATAAAGCTAACCAAGAAACAAATCTTCACCAAATAAAACACCCACTTAAGCTAAAAACATCACCTACCAACCATCATTGCCACACATCATAAATGGAAACAATGAATATATTGGTGACATCTAAGAGAGCTGTCGACGACAATTGAAATACCAACTGCTTGGGAGAATAGAAACTCATTGGGCGCTTAGATCATTGATATATCTTGCAAAATGTAGCCATTTGATTATCTCCAAAGAATTTTTCAGAGAATAGAGACTATATAGGGGATGTTTAACTTGAATTCACCACTAATATTGGCATAGTCAAATCACCACACCAAGTTACCATTATTAAATCGTTTGACAAATTGTTTTAAACTGTATTTGTGTTACAGCTAATTTACCATTATTACATAGGTTACGTATAACGCCTTTGGTATTAAAAAAATCACGAAACGTTTGTTTATGGTTTTTTGTGAAGTGTACAAAAATATAGTAGAAACATTTGTTTATGTTGTATGGTTTTTTTGTATTAATCTTATACACACAAAATAAATGTTTTCACAAAATAATTTATACACATATTTTTTCAATTATTATTTTTTAAAAATAAAAAGTAATTAATTTATCCAGTTTGGTAATGTATTTTGTTGGCTTGTAAAACAAACGTTATGGGCTTTAAAACGTTATGGGTCGGTCCATTAAACATGCATTCTTTTTTTCCAAGTACAAAACAGACGCATATAACATACTATGTGTTGAGTTATTTTTGTTAAAGAATTAAATTGTTCTTTGCATTGAGATGTTGTACAATAGGTTATATATGGTAAGCAATTTAATTCATTCATTTAATATTTGTGCTTTATAGGGTTGTAATATATTTTGTTTTATTATGTAAAATAGATTACATGTACTCGGTACTTGGTGAAATATAATACGTATAAATATTTTTTGTACTCTTTTTAATACAAGGGTGTTGTAATTGCGTTAGCAATCACATCACGCAATCACCTTTAAGACCTTAATCACACTGGATTGCAAAACACATTTGGAAACCAAGACTGTATGATTATGTTATTATTTATTTATTAATGCTAAATAAATCGAATTTGGTTTGAGTTATGGTCTTTGTTTGTTTTACTTTATACATATATTTCTATTAATGAGTTTTTTATTATAAAAAATAATAATTTTATACACTTTCAAGCTTTTCAAGCCAAACTCAAACTTTTATCAAGCCTTATCAAGCCAGGCTTAAGCCAAGATTATAAAGCTTGACAAGTTATCAGGCCAAGCTCATGCCTACAATTGTATTATCAAGCCAAGCTTAAGCCCTATAAAGCTTGAGCTCGTCTTGACTCGATTACACCCCTAACATAAGCCTTGTTGAGACTTCGAAAGTGCAACCATAGTTTGATCCAGCACAAATGTTGAGGTGTACATTCGTGTCACCGGTGGTGATCAAGCAGTTGACGCATCCCCACTCGGGCCAAATATCAAAAAACTTGGTCTTCCCCTAAAAAATCAATCAAGATATTGCAAAACAAATTGCTGCAAAAAACTATAAGGGCTTGTCTGTCATTGTCAAACTAACGCTGCAAAACCACTAAGTGAAAATCTTTGTTGTTAAACCTGGATCCGCGTTGGTGACCAAAGCGTTGAAGGAACTAGAACGTGACGAACAAAAAGTGAATAATATTTCATTAGATGCTGTCTTGGAGATCAAAGGTTGTGCAAACTAGGACAGTGATGAAAGACTATAAATGGGTGGTTAAGATAATACTGGTCACATGTAATTTGTTTGGTTGTACTATTGGTCGAAAGAACAAAATATACTGGATGCTTAACATTTATTTTTTGGATAAATAAATGTATTGTTACATGTTTACGGGGTTTGCTTAATCTAATCTTAGTGATGATACATTGACGTGTTCTAGGATGAATGAGTATTCTTATTGCATCAAACTAGTTGTTGCTAAAAGTTTGTTTTCGATGTTTTATCACTTTATGATTCACTAGCACGAAGCTTGAGTCAAGTTCCGTGGAAGTGTACTGATAAATTTGGTACTCAAACATAAATTTTGAATGGATGCACACTCTTGATTATCGCTTTCAGTCATGTTATCTTACTTATGAAACATTATGTTTAGTGCAATTTCTTGTTTTCTTATAAGTATTTTAGGGGCGAAGTAGGCGCCGCCTCCTCCCTTGCCCCCAAAATCTGCCCACTAGGCATGTTTACAAAAAAATCACAGAAGACATCGCCAAAGAAACAGCCAAAGACAGTTGGGCCGATTACACTTAGCCCAATGGGTTAATCCTAAATAACGGTTATATGGCAGTTAAACACTACCAACAGTTACAACAGTTCAATATGAATCGATACATCGACTCATGGCACTGTTTAGATTAGTATTTAAAGAAGAAACTTATTTGTACAACAGAGATGACAGATTTATTATACATATCAATATAATTTACATTTTGGTATATCTTTGATTTGAGTTTGAACGATCCAAACATATATTAATTCCCAACATTGGTATCAGATCATTTGGTTATAGAACCAAATCATCATATACCATTTTTCCGATTCGAATCCAATATCAACCCACATGAAATTTTCCGCAGGTCTTTGCACAAACAATAAAAAACAAATCATAATAATTATCTTGGTGTTTTAATCATAAGGAAAAATCCAACCCACCGCCTGAATCATAGATTCGGCAATAGGGGTTCCTTCCTAGAAAATTTGCAAATTTCAAACCCACGAAAAAAATCTTATTTCTAATAAAAAATTAGGCACAAATTGATTTTTTTAAGAATAGTATACGAAACATAGACAGAACTTACCAGATTCGGATATCACATCCTCTCGAAAATTAGGTAAACCCCAATCAAATCCACAATTAAGGATATGCTAACCCAATCAGAATCATCATGATCAGATATATCTGAATAATAGACCAGATCCCCAAGTTTTCTTACGAAACCCTAAATTTCGCAAGAACAAATAAGAGATTCAAGCGACTTATAATATAAGAACGCTTGAAAGATCAAATGAGGATTACAAAATCCATCCTTGATTCGGTGTATAATCACTAGAAGACAATATTGATACAATATCATCTGTCATAGAGAGATAAGGAGGAGCAGAGATGGGACGGATGAAATAAGAGAGAGAGAAGATAGTGTTTTATTACAGGGCTGAGCTTCGGGCCGGAACCGACCCGACCCGAAAAATGCCAAAACCGAAAAGGGTCAACCTGAACTAAAACCGAAAATGTCGGTTTGGTTCGGTTTCATCTCGGGCCTACTTGGGTTTCAGTCAGGTAATACCGAAACCGACACCTGCACCCCAAACACACCCTTAACATGAAAAAACTTAGGGTTGTTGCTGTAGAAGATGCACAAAGTTTTGTAGAAAGAGAAGGCCTTTCATTCATTGAAACGTCTGCTTTAGAAGCTATTAACATTGAGAAGTCTTTCCAAACGATTCTTGGCGAGATATATCGAACTATTAGCTCTTTCTTCTTCTGATCCCAATGTCATGTCAACAACCAATGGAGTCTCGCATGATAGTTCACGTAAGTGGCTCCCCTCACTTCAGATCTCGTGAAGCTTAATTGCGATGCTTCCTTTAAAGATTCATATGTTGCTGTTGGGATTGTTGCGCATGACTGTAATGGCGTTTTGTAGCTATATTTAGGGGAAAAGTGTTGTGCTTAATCGGTTTTGGTTGTCGAGTTGGTTGCCATTCGATCAGCTTGCATCCTGTTTGCTACCAACGAATGGAATCATGCTTTTATCGAATCTGATTCACAGTGGGTGATTTATCTTGCTTCTATAGAAGACGTGCCACCTTGGTCCTTAGCGGTTGCGATTTCAGATATACAAAATTGGAAGTCTCAATTGAATTTGAAGTTGTCCTGGGCTCCACGTTCATGTAACTCTGTGGCTCATCATGTTGCTATATATGCTTACGTATCGAATGATAATTTCATTTGCCATGATAACTTCCCTTGTAAAATTACCTCCGTTGCGAGGAGTGATGTTTTGTAACTTTTCGGCTTCGACCCTTGTTAATGATATTTGATGTTAAAAAAACAAATTTACCCTTATGTACAAGTCTTCCTAGCAATCCACCTCCATGTAAAGTGAAAAAACACAATACATGACCCATCTTTTTTATGTGGCATAGTGACAGAACCCAAAAATACGATTGTGGGGGTAAATTTGTTTTTTTCATAGAATAACAACAAAATAAGGAAAAAGTAGTATAAAAAGATAAATATATTAATTTTTACTTACAAATAAATTTACAGGGTTTGAAAGCGTTAAATATTGGGCAGATTGGATGAGATCAAGACATGTGTCTCTTTTTTTACTTATTGACAATACCGCACCCTCTAGCTCGAGGAATAATTATATTGGAGACACCAATACAGTTGCATCTTTTTTATGGTTCTTTCTATTTACTTGAATATTAATCTGTATTCTAATCATCCATCTACCCTGACAGTTGGAACAAGCGGGTTGGGTGATGAATGTGTATGGGTCGAAAGAGACTGAGTTTGGTTGACTCAATATCAGTTCTGTTTATAGTGACATGGTTTCTTGCGCTCCCTATGTTAGTAGAAGCGTGTAATGACTAGCAGATGTATAGTGAAACAAAGTTTCCAGAAGACAGTGTTGTGTAACTGGAAGCATAATTCTTTCGGAAGATATGTAACAGGATTTGGTTGGAACCTTCTTATAATTGTATTAGACTATGGAATGGTTGTATATTGGTGTATACTAGCTTAAACATGAGCAATTGAGCATTGTGAGTTATGACTAGTAATAAAAAGCTTCTCACCCTGAACTGTAAGTTGGTGTAAATTAGCTTAAAAACAAACATCATACTGTAAATGGTATCAACGTTACAGTTATTGGCGTGAATTTAGTTTCCCTTTTTCGGGCTCCTTTACCACCTATACTTGGGTTTGATTACTTTGAAACATGTCAACGCCTTCATTCCTCGAAGTAGGATTAGTGTAACTGAAGACGCCCACTTATTGATTCCGGGCTGAGATATGTGATTGCCTTCTTTCCGTGTTTTCTTTGTTTGTGATGCATTAAGCATATTCATGGGTTTTCGAATTTTTTTATTGACATAGATGTTTACTAAACAAGTAAACATGCAAGTGAAACATAATAGAACTAATTACTCAAATAGACCAAGTACTTTGTCCATTTGTCAAAATGCCCCATGCTACTTAAAACTTCAAAAAATAGACCAAGCTACCTTATGCTACGTTATGTTATTTTATGCTACCTTATGAAACTTTTAACAAATTTACCAAAATGTCCTTATTATCATAAATGTGTAAGATGGAAGTACAACTTGTGTAAGAATGTGTATATATACTTTTTATGCGACTTTTACTTTTTTTAATAAAATTTTTTCAAATACTTTTATAATTAATATATTTAAACTACTTTTTATGCGACTTTTGTGTTTTTAAAGAACACGGTATGCACACACAATTACTAAAGAGTTTTTTATAATAGAATTTTTGGTTGAGTTTTATGAGTCGAGTTTTTTTGGGTCATTATGCAAGTACCACTTTACTCCATTAATGAATAAAAATATAAAACGCCCCACATTCAACTAACAAATGCATTTGACACCCATAAACAACTCTGACACACACTGACGAAATATCAATATTTTTAATACAATTTTTTTTTCTATTTTTTAATTTTAAAAATTGCATATATTAATGGTACATGTATTTTTTTCTATCTCTCAATATTCCTTTCACATCTCACTTTATTCATGATCATCCAACATAACCATCATAATCGAGATACAACTAAACCACCAACCCCTTGTCGATCTTTCCACTGTCGCGGGAAAGTAACTAAACCAACCGTCACCGATGGCGACATCCATGAGATGGCTAAAGCTTATAGAAAAATAAAGAGTGGTAACAATGGAAAAAGATATATATCTCCAACCTACACTCTGGATTCATTTAATAGTACGGACATTATTCATTTAATATCTAGATTCATTTACCATATTTAATTTGTTCCAGCGATAATGAATTAGAGAAAGAAATATTGTGAAATAAAAAAAGATAAGTGAGAGATTATACACAATCTCTAAAGTTAATTTGTTTGGGAACTAGAAATAGAAAAGTAAAACTGCAGGGTGTCTTGTTACTAGATCAGAGTTCTTGTCCCTTTTTTACATAATATTCTCTCTCACACTTGTTTTTCTCTCTCACATATCCTTTTTTCAAATTTGATATTACCACCAACTAGTAGCCTCTAAATCTCTAAGACTGGTGGGAGTGGGGTGAAACCCACTCACCTCCACCTCAGCGCCACGTTAGCTTTTTTACCAAACTCACCAAAACTCACCTAAACTCACCACCACAGGAGGTAATGACACTCACCCAAACTCACCCAAACTCACCCAAACTCACTCCACATCACTTCATCTTTTTATTAAATATTTTTTATTCATACATTTTATTAAAACACGGGTACATAGAAAATTAAAACACAGTACGAAATTAAAAGACGATACATAAGAAATTTAAAAACAACATTTAAAAAACATAAATTTAAAAGTACATAATACGATTAGTCAGTTCACGGATCCGAATCCAAAAACTGACCAGGTAACTTCCAACACATTGTTTCTTCTTCATCTTCTTCCGCTATAATTTGTGCCTCCAGCTCCCTTCGTTCCCTTTCTTCTTCTTCCAGAGTTTGTCTCAACACTTTTTGATCTAGGTATAGTTGATACACCTCATTGTCAATCATTCTGCCATCTGAGTCGTTTGGAATTAGAAAGGGTAGATCGGGCGACTCATTTCTGCTTCGGTGTTGTTGCGACGAAGAACCGATATGAGTTGTTTGAGATTGGGACGAAGAACCCGTGTTATTCAACCATTTAGTATTTTCTTTAATTCTAGCCTACAATTTTATCGAATTTCTAAACGTAGATCTCCGGAAGGTGAAATCGATATCATATTGATCTCTAAAATACGTGTCGAGTAACTGACGCTTTTGTTGGGAGAGATCACGGCATTTCTCACATTTCGTGCGCAATTTCGTATTTTCTTCGGACGTAGCATCAAAATAGTCACCTAACTTCGTAAGCTCATCGTAACGACGTTGTTGTTGAATTATTTGTCTCTGAATCATAGCCTTAATCTCGACTTCGGTATGTGGGAATGAGCATGCCATTTTTGATTGAGATGAAGATGGAGATGAAGATGAGATGGTTGATTTTTTTTTTGTGAAAAATGAAGAAGATGATGGGTATTTATTAGTAAATTTTGGGTAAATTTTTTTTAATTTAAAAAAGAAACAGTTATATTTAGTGGTGGGGCCCAATGGTATAAACTCACCTGGGTGAGTTTGCCCATTATTTTCGCTGGGAAACAAGTCGCGCGCGGATTTGGCTGGGTGGGGTGGAGGCTGCGCATGACTTTAGCCAAGTCGCGGGTGGGATACCTCCCACTCCCACCAGCCTAATGGCAATAGTCATTTTAAGATTTGTTAAAGATAGATAATTTATAAATAGATAATGATTCAAACATAAATGGTTGTAAAGTTTCTCCATTAAAGAAGACTAGTTTGAACATGAAAAGTATAAAAAGAGAAAAAGATTCATTATTGACTAAATGACCTTGACGGTGAAGAAAAGTTAAGAAAGAGAAAGATTCATTTTTGAGTTCTGCTGCCAGGATCATTGGTTCCGGCGTTTGTCCGGCTGACTGCGACACCACCACAATAATTAAGGTGAGATGGGTACATAACCTACATCTACAAAAAAAAGATTGCGATGGTGTCAGGTAGTGGTGAGAGGGGATGCATGGTGGGGGCCGAAGACGCCCACTTATTGATTCCGGACTGAGATATGTGATTGCCTTCTTTCCGTGTTTTCTTTGTTTGTGATGCATTAAGCATATTCATGGGTTTTCGAATTTTTTATTGACATAGATGTTTACTAAACAAGTAAACATGCAAGTGAAACATAATAGAAATAATTACTCAAATAGACCAAGTACTTTGTCCATTTGTCAAAATGCCCCATGCTACTTAAAACTTCCAAAAAAAGACCAAGCTACATTATGCTACGTTATGTTATTTTATGCTACCTTATGAAACTTTTAACAAATTTACCAAAATGTCATTATTATCATAAATGTGTAAGATGCAAGTACAACTTGTGTAAGAATGTGTAAATATATTTTTATGTGACTTTTACTTTTTTTAATAATTTTTTTTCAAATACTTTTATAATTAATATATTTAAACTACTTTTTATGCGACTTTTGTGTTTTTAAAGAACACGGTATGCACACACAATTACTAAAGAGTTTTTTCTAATAGAATTTTTGGTTGAGTTTTATGAGTCGAGTTTTTTTGGGTCAGTATGCAACTACCACTTTACTCCATTAATGAATAAAGATATAAAACGCCCCACATTCAACTAACAAATGCATTCGACACCCATAAACAACTCTGACACACACTGACGAAATATCAATATTTTTAATACAATTTATTTTCTATTTTTTAATTTTAAAAACTGCATATATTAATGGTACATGTATTTTTTTCTATCTCTCAATATTCCTTTCACATCTCACTTTATTCATGATCATCCAACATAACCATCATAATCGAGATACAACTAAACCACCAACCCCTTGTCGATATCTCCACTCTCGCCGGAAAGTAACTAAACCAACCGTCACCGATGGCGACATCCAGGAGATGGCTAAAGCTTATAGAAAAATAAAGAGTGGTAAAAATGGAAAAAGATATATATCTCCAACCCACACTCTGGATTAATTTAATAGTACGGACATTATTCATTTAATATCTAGATTCATTTACCATATTTAATTTGTTCCAGCAATAATGAATTAGAGAAAGAAATATTATGAAATAAAAAAAGATAAGTGAGAGATTATACACAATCTCTAAAGTTAATTTGTTTGGGAACTAGAAATAGAAAAGTAAAACTGCAGGGTGTCTTGTTACTAGATCAGAGTTCTTATCCCCTTTTTACATAATATTCTCTCTCATACTTGTTTTTCTCTCTCACATATCCTTTTTTCAAATTTGATATTACCACCAACTAGTAGCCTCTAAATCTCTAAGACTGGTGGGAGTGGGGTGAAACCCACTCACCTCCACCTCAGCGCCACATCAGCTTTTTTACCAAACTCACCAAAACTCACCTAAACTCACCACAGGAGGTAATGGCACTCACCCAAACTCACTCCACATCACCTCATCTTTTTATTAAATATTTTTTATTCATACTTTTTATTAAAACACGGGTACATAGAAAATTAAAACACAGTACGAAATTAAAAGACGATACATAGGAAATTTAAAAACAACATTTAAAAAAACATAAATTTAAAAGTACATAATACGATTATTCAGTTTCCGCATCCGAATCCGAAAACTGACCAGGTAACTTCCAACGCATTGTTTCTTCTTCATCTTCTTCCGTCATAATTTGTGTCTCCAGCTCCCTTCGTTCCCTTTCTTCTTCTTCCAGAGTTTGTCTCAACACTTTTTGAACTGGGTATAGTTGATACACCTCATTGTCAGTCATTCTGCCATCTGAGTCGTTTGGAATTGGAAAGGGTAGATCGGGCGACTCATTTCTGCTTCGATGTTGTTGCGACGAAGAACCGATATGAGTTGTTTGAGATTGGGACGAAGAACCCATGATATTCAACCATTTAGTATTTTCTTCAATTCTAGCCTACAATTTTATCGACTTTCTAAACGTAGATCTCCGGAAGGTGAAATCGATATCAGATTGATCTCTAAAATACGTGTCGAGTAACTGACGCTTTTGTGGGGAGAGATCACAGCATTTCTCACATTTCGTTTGCAATTTCGTATTTTCTTCGGACGCAGCATTGAAATAATCACCTAACTTCGTAAGCTCATCGTAACGACGTTGTTGTTGAGTTATTTGTCTCTGAATCATAGCCTTAATCTCGACTTCGGTATGTGGGAATGAGCATGCCATTTTTTATTGAGATGAAGATGAAGATGAAGATGAGATGGTTGATTTTTTTTTTGTGAAAAATGAAGAAGATGATGGGTATTTATTAGTAAACTTTGGGTAAATTTTTTTTAATTTAAAAAAGAAACAGTTATATTTAGTGGTGGGGCCCAATGGTATAAACTCACCTGGGTGAGTTTGCCCATTTTTTTCGCTAGGGAACAAGTCGCGCGCGGATTTGGCTTGGTGGGGTGGGGGCTCGTGACTTTAGCCAAGTCGCGGGTGGCCTCCCACTCCCACCAGCCTAATGGCAATGGTCATTTTAAGATTTGTTTAAGATAGATAATTTATAAATAGATAATGATTCAAACATAGATGGTTGTAAAGTTTCTCCATTAAAGAAGACTAGTTTGAACATGAAAAGTATAAAAAGAGAAAAAGATTCATTATTGACTATATGACCTTGACGGTGACGAAAAGTTAAGAAAGAGAAAGATTCATTTTTGAGTTATGCTGCCGGGATCTTTGGTTCTGGCGTATGTCCGGCTGACTACGACACCACCACAATAATTAAGGTGAGATGGGTACATAACCCACATCTACAAAAAAAGATTGTGATGGTGTCAGGTAGTGGTGAGACGGGATGCATGGTGGGGGCTCAAGCGATATGGGTAGCAGCAGCAACGGTTAAAGTGGGGGTGGTTTGGCAGTTTCGTTGTAGTTGAAGATGATTAGCATGATCTAGTTTTGAGGAAGAAGATAGGAGAGAAACATGAAAAAAACAGTGGTTAAAAATAAAAATACGTCAACATGTATGATACAAAATAAATAATATTAAAAATTAGGAAAAGATAAAGAGTTTGCCAGAATTATTGTCAGTATCTAAATCACTCTAGATTAAAGAAAAATAAGAGAAAAACTCAGAGTGAAAAAAATGTATATAAATAAGAGACAATAAAAAAGCAATTTGTTCAATCATTTAACACAAAAAAGTCGCATAAAAAGTAGTTTAAATATTAATTATAAAGTATAAGGAAAAAATTATTCAAGAAAGTAAAAGTCGCATAAAAAGTGCACTTACACATTCTTACACAACTTGTACTTGCATCTTACACATTAGTACATTGGGACATTTTGGTAATTTTAGTAAAGTTGCATAGGTAACATAAGGTAGCTTAGTCGCATGGTCTAGTTTGAAAGTTTTCGGTAGCATGGGGCATTTTAACAAATGGACAAAATTAGCCCAACATAATATATCCCATTAAAGCGAGTTAAGTTTTAAAAAAAAAATGCTTAAACATTTGACCTAAACATCGCATTATTCGTGTATGACTCCTTTAATATTATTCACCGCAAGTGTATGCATTCTGCTATTGAGAAAATTGGTCATCGGTCGGGTCGAAACCTAGTTATGACTTTATATGAGAAATGGTCTTTATGCGGTTGAGTTCACTAGAAAATATTTTATCAAAGTTTAAGATTGCTTAAACTTACGTGTAATTTTAAACTTGTAATTTGAGGTTTCGATTCTCTTGATGAAAAAATCGCTTATCATTTTGGTTTAACAAAATGGTAGCACCCAATGTAAACATTATAATTGGCAATAAAAACTAGCAAAGTAGAGAATTGAAAACTAGATTAAAAGAAGAATTGGTCCCGTGAATCCGTGATATCATCCTCTTTTTTTTTTTTTTGACTAAATCCTCCTTTTAATTCATCAAGTAGAATCCCAACTAGTGTAGTTCTATGTTTTATTTCGACTTACATAATGGGCTTATAACTTATTTGGTTTTGGGTTTATATTCTTTGTCTTCAGTTTTAGGGGTTTTGGGCTTATATAAACTAAAAATTTAAAAAATAAACCACAAAAGTAAACTTATAGAATATAATCTCAAAAGCAAATAAGTCGTAAGCAGTAAGTTATAAAACAAACACCCTTGTACTATAAAAGTGTTTGTTTCAACATACGTAATGGGTGTGTGAATTATTTTGTTTCAGGCTTATGTTTTGTATGCTTATTTTTGTGGATTCTTTGAAATTTTTTTTGATTTATATAAATTTATTATGATATAATAAATTTCTTATGTTATAATAATCTTACATAAGTATTAAAATAAGCCACAAAAAGTAAACTTGTGAAACCTAAGGCCAAATTAAATAAGCCATAAACAATTAGAGGTGAGTAAATTGATTTTTTTAAACTGTTTTGATTTTCGATTGGTTCGATTTGAGTCAACCAGTTACCAAAACCGTTTAGATTTGAACTAGTTTTCAATTAGAAAATGTTGAACCGGCACATACCGGTTTGACACAGGTTCAAGAAACTGGTTTTTGGTATGCAAGATTTTTCTTGATCCAAATATGTCAGTAACGATTTTATGTGAATGTAAAGACTTTTATTTGGCAATAGCTATTTTATGCATATGTAAAGCTTTTATTTGGCAATAGCTATTTTATGCGTATGTAAAGCTTTTATTTGGTGAGTTTCCATTCCCCACAAGTTCGACCCATCATCACAAACCTTAAGCCCATATAAAAAACCGACATTTGTCATCCTATATAAACAGAACCCATAACAAAACCTTTTCATCCACGTACAAAACTTAAAACAGTCGACAAACATGCCTCCCAAGTTCGACCCAAGCCAAATCATCGACGTCTACGTCCGCGTCACCGGGGGCGAAGTCGGCGCAGCCTCCTCCCTGGCCCCCAAAATCGGCCCACTCGGCCTCTCCCCTAAAAAAATTGGAGAAGACATCGCCAAAGCTACAGCCAAAGAATGGAAAGGCCTCAGAGTGACAGTTAAACTCACAGTCCAAAACCGTCAAGCCAAAATCTCTGTAGTCCCGTCAGCCTCAGCTTTAGTCATCAAAGCTTTAAAAGAGCCCGAAAGAGACAGGAAGAAGGTGAAGAATATAAAGCATGCAGGGAATATAAGCTTGGAGGACGTTGTTGAGATCGCGAGGGTTATGGAAGTGAGGTCTATGGCGAAAGAGCTTAAAGGGACTGTTAAGGAGATTTTGGGGACTTGTGCGAGTGTTGGGTGTAAGGTTGATGGGATGGATCCGAAGGATTTGCAGCAGGGGATTACCAATGGGGTTTATGAGATTATGGCGTATTAGATTTTTGTTTATTTAAGGTTGTTTAATGTTTTTTAAGTTTGTGTAGTTTCGGTTTTGTTTAATGAATGTTTTTATGGATTATAAGTATGTTTTAGATACGTTTTGGGCGGTTTAATTGTCTATAACAATAATATGTTCTTGTTGCATTGACTAGTGTTTAGTCTTTAGGATTGTGCAATGCTAAGAGCACGTGGTGTGGTTGTCGTCGTGTTCATGTCATGGGAGAAGTTAGTGCAACCAAAAAAGGTAGCTTTTATATACATGACATCCGTGTCTCGCGCTGTCATGCATGGGGCGTTTTCTTCCCCGACCATTTAGGCTGTAATCTATCTCTTGAGACACAAAAACGCAGGCTAAGGTATATAGTTTTGGGGTTGTCTTGTGTCGTTTTTTTTGTAACGCCAAAAAAACCTCCAGTACTCTGGGCTCTAACATATACGAGTATAGCATAGTGTTTAGGTTAATGTTGGGTTAAGGATAAGTTTTATTGGTTAATGCACACACTTTTATTGATTCTTGTTCCTGCATTATGTATATTTGGATTAGTTTTTTTTTTTTTTGATCATAAGGCTAATAATACATCTCTCTTTATAATTTTAATTTGCTGTCTAGTATATTTTAGTTTCTTATTTCGTTTTGTTTATGTTATTGTCTTTAGATATATTGTGAGCTTTGTATTAAGTACGCATAGTTTGTTACAAAATGATGAAGTTACGCGTTGTAAGTTAAATCATCAGTTGAATCTGGGAATCATGTGTTTCAGACTCTACTTAGGATTGTTGATAAACTGAGGTTGTGTTTTTAATATTGAGATCATGTTAGTTTAGTATTATTTAGTCTGCGTTACAATGTATTTTAGGAGAATGCTGTTGCATTTAATAGGCTAGTGTTGAGTTAAATTTGAGGTGGATGGATATGGTCGGGTTTTCTACAGCTGTGAACACTACCTCTTTGAACCTTGCGATCACCAATCTTTGTCTAACTGTTGGCGTTAGCTTGCGTCATTCTATGTTTTGTACTTTGTTGCCTTACTATAGGTATCCTAGTGTTGCGTTTTTTGATGATGCGTACGATAGACGTCTATCTTTGAGTATTTGCTTCTTTGTTTAAGACCAGCGGGATGTTTGGTTAAGTGTTTGTCTGAGTTGCAGTTGGCAACTTGGCAATTGGCGCATTAAAGTTCTTATATTGTTTATAAACAACTTCTTGCATTAAGGAGACCGATATTGTGCAAATATAGATGAATAAACGCTCTTGTTCACTTGCTTGCTTGTGTATGCAATGTGATAGTTGGCCAACCTCTAGCTTCCAAATAAACAACCACAAAAAGCCTGAAAGTTTAAAAGTACACTGATAAACCATATAGAGAAAAATCTTGTTTCCTTATTTAATTTGTTTTAGTTTGTCCCACATCGGTGGATATATAAAATAAATATGAGTATATAAACACAATGACATTTTATCTTGTTAAGGTTTCTGTAAATTCACACATATAAACAACGATATATGTATGGTTTTATGATCATTTTTTTAGTACTGATTTTCTTTCAACTAATTTTACTGCTAAATGCTAATGACACGATTGATTATTGCCTTATGCGTTTGTCATTGCTCAACCGTTTGCCGTTTCTTTTTTCGGTCTATATTATGATTGGCATCTTGAGCACTTAGCGATGCGACTCTATCCTCTAATAGTAGCTACTATAAGTTTTAGTTACAGTCACGATTTGTTTATGGTTGTTGCTGATAGAGTCTCTTTTTGAGTACCATCTAATGCCACTATAAAATAGTTCTGTTGAGATTATTTGTACCTACACTTGTCATATTTTCCTTTCCATTAGTGTGAGCATATCCAGTTATGATTGTTTGCATGTTCATTCGCTTGACAAGAGTGCGCAAAATCCCGAAATCCCGAACAAAAATGCGTACAGTAGTACTTATCTATAGCAAAAAGATTTTCTTGTATGATAGGGTTGGGTGCTTGGTTTTATGATTTTACCTTGTGTTCAGTGAATTATTTCAAAAATGTTTTGATCGGTTTCTTGGAACTGATTGGTACCAACGCGTCAATGGACACAAATTATTGGTTTGACTTCCTTCCCGTGCTTATTCCCATGCTTATTGATGAGTGGACACAAATTCTGCACCCTGTTTAGTTCAGGACCATTTTGGTTGATTTCTGACCATCAAGACTACCTGTTACCTCACACTTTTTTTGGTATGATCGTAATCTTGAACACCTAAGCAGTCTTTCTATCTTCAACACTTGAGCCGTGTGATCATATGCTGCGAATGTCTTGATTGTAGGATTTAAATGTCTTTTGGTTGTCAATTGAATTAAACATATAATCAGTGTCTCTAATAAACATTTAACTGTGACTGTGAGTATGCAACATTTTCCTTTTGTAACGTTATCTTCGCTGATTTTTGTTCTAAGGTCTGTTTGCTTGTCGCCCACATACATGATCGTTTACAATGTTGTAATGTTTTTCAGTGACTAAATAAAGTCTGTATATTTACGGGTAAGGGGTACCGTGATATAGAAGTAGAATTTGACTACGAGTTAAATACTCTGGTCTTGGCATATTAGTTTTTGTGGTTCATTACTTGATCTCTAAGTTATGTAGGTCTATTCCGCGTTTACCTTGGTGCGTATCTCTATCTACTAAAAGTAGGGGTGGTTGACAGAGATAGATTGGGTCATTGGTAACAAAAGCAATAACCCATGCTACAACATAAACTAAAGCTATACGTGGAGAGTTTAATTTGAGATGGAACTACTCAACAAAAGAACATGCCCTCGTATACTTGCTTGATTCATTCATAAGAATAGCCTGTGTATCGTCCGGTTTTCAACACCTGTGAACTTCTACCTCTTTAATTAAACCTTGTGACCATCAATCTGTCTAACTGATGAACTCAGCTTGCGACGCGTCCTTCTGTGCTTAGTACTTCGCTGTCTTACTATAGGTATCTTAGTGTTGCGTTTTTGGATGATGCGTACGATAGAATTCCATCTTTGTGTATTTGCTTCTTTGTTTAAGACCAGCGGGATGTTTGGTTAAGTGTTTGTTCTTTGAGTTGCATTTGGCAATTGGCGTATTAAAGTTCTTATATTGTTCATAAACAACTTGCATTAAGGAGACGCGGATTGTGCAATATAGATGAATAGTTTGTCCCACATCGGTCTATGTTTAAAATAAATATGAGTATATAATCATAATAACATTTTATTTTGTTAATCAGACCTTAAAACTATGCATATATATAATCTATACTATACTACTATTAAAGAGGGTTTTGCATGAGGTCACTTAAACTAATCTAATTGGCCAATGCTAAAGTTTGGTTGATGTAATTGGACTATTATAAAAATTGATGATGTCATAATTTCTCCAATTATTTTTTAGTTAAAACTTTAAAATAAAATAAAATATTGACTACTTACTGGTAGCATTGTTGAAACATGATACCATTTTATGTGATTGGTGGAAATTAAGATGATAATTATTGAGTCATTTGAAATTCAAATTTTGCATCTTGAGTCATTCCATCTTCACAAACACGCTTCATGATCAGTTGTTTATGACATTGGGCATTTCCATTTCCATCTCCTCAATTTTCTTCACGTCCATTTTAAATTCAAAATTTACCTTCGTCAATATTTCATCATCCCATCTCGGATAATCAAAGGTAAGATCTTACTATATTTCTATAATTTTTTCCATTTTTCTATTTTCGATTTGGTTTGAGTTTTATTCAATTGATATGAATCTACTTTCAAATATATATTATCAATATACGTAATACTTCTTTTATGAATAGTCACAGCTTCTTCAGCATGTTTTGGATTGAAACTCTATTCTGAACATGGTGCTTTAATACTATAAAAAAACAAAGAATCTGGCTTGAGTGTTCTTAATTACGGAGTAACATTAAAATGTCTTAGGTATTTGTTATACCTAATTTGGTTGATTTTTGGTGTGTAATATAAAATGTGTCTTCCATGGAATGTTGAGTTCCCTAAATCACTTCACTAATAGTTGAATGCAATAAGTCCATGCTTTTAATATGAAATAAGTAAATTAGATGCTTGGTTGTGGCTTCGTTATGTTTTGCCAATGGTTAGATGCTTTACTATTCTATGTAAAGTTAGATGTATGTTTTGCCATTCTAAACAAAATTTAAAAAGTTTAGATGTATACCTTGAATTAAGTTACACAGAATAAGTATATTGGTAAAATTAAAAAATAACACAAAGGATGGTACTTACACTGTACAGTACACGTATCTACTTTACAAATCTTTTATGTATCCCCTTTTCATGAGTTACAAGATTTTTCACTTATTCTTTCTAGCAAAGTCTGATGATTTTCTTTCTGCAGATTGCATAATATATGGAGCAAATACAACTGTGCACGAAGTATGCAACACTGATGCTATATAATTATGAGGAAAAGTTTTGATTCTACTTCATTTTATACCTATACTAATTCAATATGACATGAAGTTGAATAAAACGTGACAACTAATTCCCAAGTTGAATGTGCCAAAACTTTTACAATACTAATCTAGATGGTTATGTTTTCATGAGCCGGATAAAATATTAAATGAATCCAATGTGGAGGTATATTTTGGTCGTCAACACATGAAGTCTAATAAGCAAAATGAGGCTGATTTTGTTGTTAACAGATATATAACTCGACCTTGGTATTCTGGACCATAACAATCTCTTGGCTAAATAGCTACTAAGGATTGAAGAATGTATGAAACTATTTGAGGATGTCTATAGGGTTGATGGTTTCACTTTATGGTTTTATGCATAAAGTTGTTCTATGATTCAACTGTTTTCACCCATGATCAACCCGTCGCTCTTGCAGTGTTTGCAGCAATTTTTTTTCTTCTAAATAAGTTACTCCGTATGTCTGTATTGAGGACTATGCATTTTATTATTTTATAGGTTTATAAAGCAGCTTTAATGATAGTTCAATCATCTTTTTTTAGGTCTATGTATTTTCTCTTGGTATACGGCTCAACTTCTCTTCCCATACTTTTCACGCTTCTTATTTAAAAAAGAGGATGCTTTTAGTTGGAGTAAACCAGATTCCTGCCGATCCTTCAATCAGTACTGCTTCTCATGATTCTCAGTTGAGGATGGATTCTTCTCATCAGGTAATAGTAGATAATTCCTAATTTTATACTAGGATAGCATATTAAAAACTTCATTGATAATTGAACAACACAAACAAACCAGTTTCAAGTGCATAATGGCCATATGAAAATATCATTCACAAGAGAATTAGTAAGACTTGATTGAGGTGTCTCATGGTCCAAGGGTGTTCCTTTTTAACTGTAGTTAATGTAGTTCTATTTTTACTAAGATTATTGATAAAATTTGTTTATTACAGTTAAAGTTTTTTTTCCGCACACAATGCACAATAAAAGCCAAACCTTCAGCTGCTACTACTGAAACGGTTTCTGAATTATGGGGGAGTAGACTTCAACTGCTACTACAACCACAAGATCTATATTTTCTTCAATTTTGGCTGTTGTAATTCACAAAAAATTATCCCCAAAAGGCAATATCAGCGAAGACGGTTGTTACTCAATATATTGAGTCGGGTTCTGCAAATTCGTCATAAGTGTCAGTATCAATTGTTAACTAAGCTACTTACGGAGGGTATTCTTTCACTACATAAGTACTTTGAATGTGTTGTTTATTGTCATTTGATTCGACTTTGAACCACCAATTTATTACGAGCTAGCTATGCTGCAGTTAAATCAAGTTTTCAGTGATTGAAAATATCTTAAAATTGTTGAGGTTTATCAAGTAACCAATCATAAGTGGCAGTGTGAATTGTTAACTTTATTAGAAAGCAAACCAATCATATAGGTGACGTGGCAGCTTATATTGTAAACTTTATTAGAAATGTTGTACGATACCGACAACAAACCCGAAGTTCGATAACGCGGAACCGCTAGATCGCGAGTTGTATCGAGCACAAGTAGCGAACACGAGAGACTACAAAGAACCGACAAACATATATGCACATGGAATACCCTCAACTACCTCTTTATTAATAACCCTAATAAAGACTACATTGAGGAAGAAGAATTCAATGAACTAGGATCCCCCTCATCACTATTTATAGAGATGAGGGGGTAGGCACCTTCCTAATACAAGTTTATTCCTAATCTATATTACAAAGTACACTTAAGTCCCTAAACTATATTTAAGTTTACTCCTAAATTCCAACAATTTCCACCTTAGGAGTAACACTTAAACATAACCGATACTCAACACCCTTTACCGGTGTTGGAACCTCGAACCGGGAACCACCTTGTCGACCAGGCATTGTACTTCTGTAATTTCCCTAGATTAGCTTCCATAAACTCCTTCACGTTCTTCTTCTCAGCAACATTACCCTCCGCACCCTCTTGACCAGGTACTCCGGTTACCGTAATGTTTGCCCCCACCTTTATACCAAGGTGTACATTTTCCTGCTCATTTATCAAGCAGCCCGTGTTTGTATTTTCTT
Source organism: Glebionis coronaria (assembly GCA_025667525.1). NCBI lineage: Eukaryota > Viridiplantae > Streptophyta > Magnoliopsida > Asterales > Asteraceae > Glebionis > Glebionis coronaria. The sequence goes on along the minus strand of CM046878.1, from coordinate 604,996,859 downwards.
CAGGTTGTTTGTCCTTCAACCATCTTTGAGCCACTGCAGCATGATCGTTACTCACCTGAAAAACCTCAGTTTCACGATCCCCTTGAGCTCCCTGCAGTTCTACCTCAAACCGTCTTTGAGCCACTACAGCATGATCGTTACTAACCTGAAAAACCTCAGCTTCACGATCCCCCTGAGCTCCCTGCAGTTCCACCTCAAACCAAACACGTTTATGAACATGTACTCCATGGACTCCTGTTTTAACACCAGGACCAAGTTGTTTGAACCCAACTTGTTTATGACCTACATGCTTTCGTACAGTAAACCCATCGAAATATTCGATGTTAAACCTAGTTATAAAACTAGCCATTCTTCTTTATCCCTTTGTTGACTGGCTAAACCTTGTGAAAAACCTCACAATCACAAATCGACAAAGTCCCTTCGATAATTCGCTAAACCTTGTGATATATTAAACCTCACAATCACGAATTACGAAGTCCCCTTGTATAAAGAAAAACCCTTGGTTTATCGATATTACCCTAAGAAAAACCTTCTTAGAAATCGATCAAACCAAGAAACCCTTCAAAAGAACACCCTTTCTTACTCAAATATCGATTAAGCCTTGGAAATTAACCTATCCAACAAATCGACAACCCTTGAATCAAGAAAGTACCCGACTCCTTTTGAAGTAACCCTTGTCGTACTTTTAATTTTGCAAAACCGATCTCTAATAACCTAAGAGATCTTGCAACCTCGACAAGTCTTGAATCTTCTTTAACTTTGCTACAAACCTTGTCAAGTTGTTTCTTAACCAACTTTACCGACAAGCCTCACAAGTCATGTGCAATATACCCGTTGTTGCTAAACCCTTTTCTTGCAGATCGAATTTATTAGAAACCCTCTAAACCCTCGATCACGAACAAGCAACCCGATCGTAAAGTTGAATACCCAAGCGAACCACGATCAAACTTGAACAACAAGAAAAACCCTTCTTGCAAATCGAATTTATTAGAGAACCCTAAACCCTCGATTCCGAACAAGCAAACCCGACCGCTAGCTTGAAACCCCCAATAAACCATGATCAAACTTGTACCACAAGAAAATACAAATAACCCGCAACAACAAAAAATTTGTCTTGATCGAATATTAAATCAGTAACCACAAAGTCGAAGTTTGAAATCCCTTTGCCGAATATTGATCTGCCACCTTTGTAGTAAATTAGTATCACATGAGAATGTATATTAAAACTTAATATACAAATATCATGTTAAGGAATAACAATCCTCACGTCAACCTTTTTTTGTTTTGTTTCTTGCGTTTAACAAACAAACCGACAAAAAAAAATGTAACCTTTTCTTTCTATCGTAATCGATCGCTACACCAATCAGCGATTTCGAAACCCGAAATCTGACCTCAATATTATTACCAACTCGTAACCATGATCTAGCCTTCGAACTTCGATGACCACGACAACCCTGAGCTCTGATACCACTTGTTGTCGGTATCGTACAACAACAAACCCGAAGTTCGATAACGCGGAACCGCTAGATCGCGAGTTGTATCGAGCACAAGTAGCGAACACGAGAGACTACAAAGAACCGACAAACATATATGCACATGGAATACCCTCAACTACCTCTTTATTAATAACCCTAATAAAGACTACATTGAGGAAGAAGAATTCAATGAACTAGGATCCCCCTCATCCCTATTTATAGAGATGAGGGGGTAGGCACCTTCCTAATACAAGTTTATTCCTAATCTATATTACAAAGTACACTTAAGTCCCTAAACTATATTTAAGTTTACTCCTAAATTCCAACAAGAAAACATTTCGCAAAGACACTAAATTCAAGTCAAATTGTTGAAGATAACTACTACTAATACAGAACCATGTATTTGTTTTTCAAGTTGATACACTAACGATATTCACCATTTAACACCCGTTATACAATTCTACTATACTACTTGACTACTATACTACTTGACGTTAAGTTTTATTTATATTTTGAAATAAATATATGAAAAAAACCCATGTATTACACGGGTCTTAATCTAGTTAATATTAATAATAGTATATGTATGGATAAATGATCCTAGTATATCAAATGATAGTCCTTTATATTGTTTGGCGTGTAATTCTTATTAATACATGGATATATCAAATGCTTTTTCTTTGCTGCTAATGACATGATTGATTATTGCCTTATGCTGTGTGTCATTTGTCACTGCTCAGCCGTTTTTCGCTATATTATGATTGGCATCTTGAGCACCTAGCGATATTTTAGTTACAGTCAAGATTGTTTGTGATTGTCGACTCTATCCTCTAATAAGTATAAACTAGTTCCCTTTTTGGGATGCTTTGACCCAAACCTGTCATATTTTCCTTTCCGATAGTGTGAGCATATCCAGTTATGATTGTTTTCGTGTTCATTGGCAAACTCCAGAAATACCGAACCGAATTACCTAGTGTAGTTCTATGTTTTATTTCGATTTACATAATAGGCTTGTGACTTATTCGGTTTTGGGTTTGTATCCTATGACTTCAGTTTTTGGGGTTTTGGGCTTATGTGAACTGAAACTTTAAAGAATAAACCACCATAAGTAACAGATGCCGATTCTACCGCAGGCGAAACAGATGCCGGCCGATTCATAAACTTGTAGAATATAATCCCAGAAGAAAATAAGTCGTAAGGCATAAGCAGTTAGTTAAAACAAAGACCCGTGTAATATAAAAGTGTTTGTTACAAAATACATTATGGGTGCATGAATTATTTTATTTTGGGCTTATGTTTCGTTTGCTTACTTTTGTGAATTATTTGAAACTTTCCTGTTTATATAATTTATTACGACATACTAAACCTACAAAAATTTCAAAATAAGCGACAAAAAGTAAACTTGTGAAACGTAAGACCAAACTAAATAAGCCATAAACCCGCTTAGAGGTGAGCAAATCGATTTTTAAATGGTTTTGGTTTTTGATTGGTTCGATTTGAGTCAACCAGTTACCAAAACGGTTTAGATTTGAGCTGGTTTTCAATTAGAAAATGTTGAAGCGGTACAAACCAGTTTGAAACCGGTTCAAGAAACTGGTTTTTGGTATGCAAGATTTTTCTTGATCCAAATATGGCCAGTAACGATTTTACGTGAATGTAAAGCCTTTTATTTGGTGAGTTTCCATTCCCCACAAGTTCGACCCATCATTAAGCCCATATAAAAAAAACCGACATTTGTCATCCTATATAAACAGAACCCATAACAAAACCTTTTCATCCACGTACAAAACTTAAACACTCGACAAACATGCCTCCCAAGTTCCACACTAGCCAACTCGTCTAGGTCTACGCCAAAATCTCTATAGTCCCATCAGCAGCAGCTTTAGTCATCAAAGCGCTTAAAGAGCCAGAAAGAGATAGGAAAAAGGTGAAGAATATAAAGCATGCATGGAATATAAGCTTGGATGATGTTGTTGAGATTGCGAGGGTGATGGAAGTGAGGTCTATGGCGAAAGAGTTGCGAGGGACTGTGAAAGAGATTTTGGGGACTCGTGCGAGTGTTGGGTGTAAGGTTGACGGGATGGATCCGAAAGATTTGCAGCAGGGGATTTCTCATGGGGTTTATGATATTATGGCGTATTAGATTCTGTTTTTTTAAGGTCGTTTAATGTTTTTTAAGGTTGTTTTTATGCGTGTTTTGAGGATTATAACTTTTTTTTTTTGGTTTATGTTATTGTCTTTCGATATTACGAGCTTTGTATTAAGTACGAATACTCGAATAGTATGTTGTAAACTGATGAAGTTACCCGTTGATAAATCATCGGGTTGAATACGTGAATCATGTGTGTCAGACTTTGGTTAGGATGGTTGATAAACTGAGGTATCTTTAATATTGAGATCATGTTAATTTAGTTTTATTTAGTCTGTGTTACAAATCAAATGAGTGAAGTTTGGAGATGTTTTGAAGGGAAATTGGTGGTTTATATGTCTTTTAGGAGAGTGTTAATTTAGTTTTCTACAGCTGTGAACAATACCTCTTTGAACCTTGCGATCACCAATCTTTGTCTAATGTTGGCGTAAGCTTGTAGCATTCTGTGTTTTGTACTTCGCTGCCTTACTATAGGCATCCTAGTGTTGTGTTTTTTTGATGATGCCTACGATGGAAGTCCATCTTTTTGTATTTGCTTCTTTGTTTAAGACCAGCGGGATGTTTGGTTAAGTGTTAGTTCTTTGAGTTGCATTTGGCAATTGGCGCATTGAAGTTCTTATATTGTTCATAAACAACTTGCATTAAGGAGACCGAGATTGTGCAATAGATATGAATCAACGACGCTCTTGTTCACTTGCTAGCTTGTGTATGCAATGAGATTAGTTGGCCTAGTTTGTCCCACATCGGTGAATGTCTAAAATAAGTATAAATACATAATCATAATATCATTTTATTTTGTAAACCTATTTTATTAAACCATACATACAATTAATAACAATATATGTATGGATTTATGATTAGGTTTTTAGTGTTCAAAACTTTATATTTTATGGCGTGTCATTCTTATTAACACATAGATATATCAAATGCTTTTCTTTGCTGCTATTGACATGATTAATTATTGCCTATTGTTGTGTGTCATTGTCAACCGTTTGTCGTTTCCTTTTTCGGTCTATATTATGATTGGCATCTTGAACACCTAGCGATGCGACTCTATCCTCTAATAGTAGCTACTGTAAGTCTTAGTTAGAGTCACGGTTTGTTTGTGATTGTTGCTGAGAGAGTATCTCTTTAATTACCATGTAATTGCCACTATAAAATAGTTATGTTGGGATGCTGTGACCCACACTTGTCATAAGTTCCTTTCCTTTAGTGTGGGCATATCCCAGTTATGACTATTTGCAGGTTCATTGGCTTGATAGGATTTTGCAAAGCCCAGAAATACCGAACCGAATTATCTAGTACTTATCTATAGCAAGAAAGGTTTTCTGTATGGCAGGGTTTGGTCCCCTCTTGTTTTCATGATTTTGCCTTATGTTCATTGATCAAATCATTTCAAAAATATTTTGGTCCATTTCTTGGAACTGATTCGTACTAACGCGTCAATGCAAACAACTTATTGGTTTGACTTCCAACCGTGCTAATTCCCATGCTTATTGATTAGTGGATATGCACCTGCACCCTATTTGGTTCAGGACTACTTTTTGTAGCTCTTTTCATGATGCAAGTTTTATGGGATATTTGGTTTATTTTCACCATCAAGACTACCTGTTACCTCACAGCTCATTAGTATGATTGTGATCTTGAACACCTGAGCAGTGTGATACTGCATTCCTGTCAACACTTAAGCTGTGTGATTTTATACGTTTTTAAATTCACTTATCCAAATCTTTTGATCTAGAGTTTGTTGACGTGTGCACGATCGTAGGATTTGACAATGAATCAATGATTTTTAGTCAATTCCGTGTAAGCTGAAACATTTCTCATTATGGGGGCGACACAACTCATTTGATATGAGGCATATTGATGTATCAAATACAAGTAAATTATAACTTAAAAAGTGCAATTACAGTCTACGTGGGGACTTTGGTGTGAAATCGTCGTCCGTGACATGAACATTGTTGAAATTTGAAAGCGCAACCATACTTCGTAAAAAACATGATATCTGTACATCAAATTTCTTCAGCGTTTTTGAAACCTCGAAAGCGCAACCATAGTTCATACAGAAAGCGATAATTGTGCATCAATGTTTTCACCGGGCCTCTGCTTGCATTTTGAAGTTGTAGGGATGGAATTGAGGTATCAAATACTAATCTAATACAAATACTAATCCAAAACCAATACAAATAAGGCCACTAAAAATAAATGACATTCGTCATACTATTAGTTTTTGTGGTTCGTTACTTGATCTCTAAGTTACGTACGTTACATTAAGTTTTATTGAGTCTGTGTTACAAATTAAATGAGTGAAGTTTGGAGATGCTTCAAATTGGTGGTTAATTCGATGTAATTGGTAGTTAATGTGTTTTAGGAGAATGCTGTTGCATTTAGTACGCTAATGTTGAGTTAAATTTGAGGTGGAACTCTTTAACAAAAAAACATGCCCTCGTATGTACTTGCTTGATTCACTCATAAGAATAGCCCGTGTATCGTCCGGTTTTCTACACTTACGAACTTATACCTCATTGAACCTTGTGACTATCAATCTCTCTAAATGATGACCTCAGCTTGCGATGCGCAATTCTGTGTTTTATAATTTGTTGTCTTACTATAGGTATCTTAGTGTTGTGTTTTTTTGATGATGCATGCGTACTATAGGATTCCATCTTTGTGTATAAGTGTATTGCTTCTTTGTTTAAGACCAGCGGGATGTTTGGTTAAATGTGTGTTCTCTGAGTTGCATTTGGCAATTGGCGCATTAAAGTTCTTATATTGTTCATAAACAACTTCTTGCATTAAGGAGACCGGGATTGTGCAATAGATATGAATAAACGCTCTTGTTCACTTGCTTGCTTGTGTATGCAATGAGATAGTTGGCCAATGTTGACACCTCTAGCTTCCAAATAAACAACCACAAGAAAGCCTGAAAGTCTAAAAGTACACTAATAAACCATTTATGAAGTAAAATAAGAATGTGTGGGTAACTTATTTGTTTTAGTTTATCCCACATCGGTGGATGTTTAAAATAAACATGAGTATATAATCATAAAGACAATTTATTTTGTAAACAAGAGCTTGAATCTACTCAAACAATTAATAGTTGTGTATGTTTGGATTTATGATCTTGTTTTTAGTGTAATACCCAAATGATAGTCCTTTTTAAATCTTTAAATCAGCAGCTTTTTAATATAACTTTATATTTTCTGGCGTGTCATTCTTATTAATACAGAGATATATCAAATGTTTTATTCTTTTCTGCTACTGATTATTGCCTTATGTTGTGTGTCATTGCTCAACCGTTTGTCGTTTCCTTTTTCGGTCTATATTATGATTGGCATCTTGAGCACCTAGCGATGCGACTCTATCCTCTAATACTAATAGTAGCTACAGTAAGTCTTGGTTAGAGTCACGATTTGTTTGTGATTGTTGCTGAGAGCCTCTTTGATAACCTCTAATTGACACTATAAAATAGTTCCGTTGTTGGGATGCTTTTGTTGTATATATCTGATATTCAGATTATATTGTGGTACCAACTTGTGCAACACGATAAGTGGCAATGTACGCTATCGACTAACAGGAAACGAACTCACAGAGTAGCAATATAAGTGGAAATAAGTATATAACAACATAAAGATGTGCCCGACTGGTAACCGTTTCGATGCACACTTGCAGCAAGCAAATGTCCAATTCGAGTATTAAGCTTAAAGAACAGGAAATTAGTCTGTGCAGTTTCTATTTTCTGTCCTTTTTCTCTTTTGTATCAGGTTATTTACTTGCTGGTGTTCTTTGTTCCAGGAGTTTGCTGTTGGTTGAAGCTGTTGTTCAGCTATCAGTTTCTTGCTCGGGGTTCTTTATTTTATTGCTGCACACTTGTCATATCCTTTCCGTTGGTGTGGGCATATCCCAGCTATGACTATTTGCATGTTCATTGGCTTGATAGGATTGTGAAAACTCCAGAAATACTGAACCGAATTACTTAGTACTTATATATAGCAAAAAGGTTTTCTGTATGGCAGGGTTTGGTCCCTCTTGTTTACATGATTTTGCCTGCTATTCATTGTTCAAATCATTTAAAAAATGTTTAAAACCATTTCTTGGAACTGATTGGTACCAACACGTCAATGTGCACAAATTATTGGTTTGACTTCCTTCCCGTGCTTATTGATTTTTGGATCTGCATTCTGCACCCTGTTTAGTTCAGGACTATTTTTTGTCGATTTTTTCTTGATGCAGATTTTGTGGGATATTTAGTTGATGTTCTTACCTCACAGCTTTTTTGGCGTGATCGTAATCTTGAACACCTGAGCAGTCTTTCAATCGTCAACACTTGAGCCGTGTGATCATATGTTTTTAACTTCACGTATGCGAATGTCTTGACTTAGTTTCTTTTTACTTGAGCGTGATTGTAGGATTTGAAGTCTTTTGGTTGTCAATTGAGTTAAACATATAATCAGTGTCTCTAATAACATTTAACTGTGAGTATGCAAATAAACTGTTCCTTCTGTAACGTTATCTTCACTGATTTTTGTTCTAAGGTCTGTTTTCTTGACGCACACATACATGACCGTTTACAATGTTGTGGTGTTTGCCAGTGACTAAATAAGGCATGTATATTTACGGGGTACTGTGATACAACTCATTTGACATGAGGCACATTTATGTATTAAAATACGAGTAAATCATAACTTAGAAAGCGCAACTACAGCCTATGTCCGGACTTTGTTTTGCAATCGTCGTCCGTGGTATGATAATTGTTAAAACTTCGAAAGTCCAACCATAGATCATAAAAAAAACGATAATTGTTCATAAAGTTCTTCACGGGGCCTCTGTTTGTATTTAGAAGTTGTAGCAAATGCGTCACCAGTTTAGCTGAACCACAAGGACGATCTTTGCACTTTATACTTTGAATATTACAAGTAGCAAATAATCGATGTTAACTGGCTCTCTAGTCAGTATACATTTAGTCCTACTCAAAAGTCTACTAGTAAAGTTTGGCTTCCAGATCTGTCGTAATTAGATTATACTTTTTAAAGTTAGATTAATAGCTTGATAGACCACACGCTGATATCGGGCAAATATCTATAGCCTGCCAATTGGGCCTGTCAAGGGTAATGATCAAGCAGTTGACGCATCCTCACTCGCGCCAAATATCAGACAATTCGTGTCATTGAATATAATGAAAATATTACAAAAGATTTACTGCTAACAACTATAAGGGCATATGCATCATAGTCAAATAACGCTGCAAAACCACAAAGTGAAAGTCTCCGATGTTCCACCTGGAGCCGCGTTGGTGATCAAAGCGTTGAAGTTACTAGAACGTAATCGACAAAACGTGAATAACATTTCATTAGATGCTTTCTTGGAGATAGCAAAGGTCGTGCAAACTAGGTTAGTGACAAAAGACTATAAACGGGTGGTTAAGATAATATTGAACACATTTATGATTTGGATAAATTATTGTTACATGTTTAGGGAGTTTGATTAATCTGATCTTAGACGTGTTCTAGGATGATAGAGTATTCTTATTATCAAACTAACTGTTGGTAAAAGTTTGTTTCCATTTTTCCGATGTTTTATCACTTTATGATTAACTAGCACGAAGCTTGAGTCAGGTGCGGTGGTCTGTGGACGTGTACTGATAAATTTGGCAATCAAACATAAGTTTTGTTAGGTAATTTTGGATCGATGCACACTTTCAATTATCAGTCATGTTATCTTGCTTATGAAACGTTATGTTTAGTGCAATTTCTTGTTTTCTTGTAGTAACTATTTTGGAGTTGCAGAAAGTTGTGTTATACGTGCACAAAACTTTTTGCACTCGCTTTCTCATTTAAGTGATGTTTGCTTGATTGCTTTCCAATGTGTGTTATTTGCTTCTCAGTTCGTATTTTATAAACCATCTTGGGCCTACGCCTATATCATGACTGGCTTCTTGAATACATGAGAGATTCTGCACTTAATATTAGCTATCAGAAGCCTTGAATTATTGCTCGATTTGTTTGTGCTTGTTTAATCATTGCAGACAATCTGTCTCTATGATGTCAACGAATTGCCATTTCTCAGTTGGTCCACTGTTGTCGGGTGCATAAACTAGCACAGGTTTCTTTTCTGCTCTTGTCCGCATATCCATATGTGCTTGTTTGTGGTCATTCAACCAACAAAATAAGTGGTAGTAGTATATTTAAGTTGGGTACATTATCGGTCTGAACGGCTAGGTATTTTAATGAACTCTGGTGTATTTTTTTTGCATTTATTACTTGATTACAATGCTAAGTACACGCTGGTTGTTTGATTGGTTTCTAGCGTGTACTATATGGGCAACGTCATAGTGGTACTACCCGAAATATGGCTCGTCAAATTGTCGACTGACTTGACAAATCTTAAATTAAACAGGGTCTGCTCAGGTTCTAAACACTCTACACCATCCACTTATAATAAAGTCAGTTGGAATAAAATCAGCTGGAAGCCCAACCTGTATGTTTTCATAAACCGACTTCCATATCCTTTGTAAGAGTCGGTTTGTACAGCCATACGACAATGGCATTTTCTGATCTACCTTTAGCTAAGAAAATGAAAACTTACAATTTGCTATCTAGTATATTTTGGTTTATTATTTTGTTTTGTTTATGTTATCGCCTTTAGATATTGTGAGCTTTGTATTAATTAAACTGATAAGTTACGTGTTGATACATCATCGGTTGAATACGCGAATCATGTGTTTTAAACTCTGCTTAGGATGGTTGATAAACTGAGGAGAACGTTGTTGCATTTAGTAGGCTAGTGTTCCCGCTACTGGCTGACGTTCTGACACGTAGGTGTATTACGTGCTTTCCTAGGTGCGCACATCTACTAAAAGTAGTAGGGGGTGGTTGTGAGAGATAGATTGGGTCATTCGTAAACAGAGCAATAACCGATGAACATAAACTAAAGCTAAACGCGGCGAGTTAAATTTGAGGTGTGTTGGGAATAAATCTATGTATATTTGTTACCCCTGCTAGTTGGTCATTTGTCCCCCTGCTAGAGTAAGTTCCCCCTGCCAAATAACAAAGGCAGGGGGATTGGTTCCCCTGCTGAAGTCAAAGGCCCTGCCGCTAGAGATAAACTTGGAATAGATTTTTACGCGTTTCTGTTACTACTCCTTAAAACTTTCCAAGTTTGTTAGTAGTGATCTTGTACGTGAGTCCTTATGCCTATAAAAGGACTTACTAGGTTAGAATGCAAAGTGTGTCTTTCTCTATTGTCTTTCATTTCATACTATAAGGTTATTATAACCTAATACCACTATTGGGTATTCGTATATCTTTTGATATATTAAAGTTCAACGTTTGCTTTAATCATTTTGTTCTTGTGCTAAACACTATATTCCGCATCTTGTTTACTTACTTTGCCTTGCAAAGTTTCTCTAGTGTTAGATTGAATTTATTCTTTATATCACAACCCTTAAACAAGCTATTAAGGTTTAAGATCTGAGTTTGGGATCAACAAGTTGTATTAGAGCAGGTGGCTCTCGATATCTAGGAGAATCAAGATGTTTGATTTTGTTGCTGTGAAGATCTAGGGTTTATGTTAAAACAGAAGGTAATTAAGTTTTGTTGCTGGGGACGTAATGTTGTTGCTGCTGTTTACTGTTTTCGTGTTTCCTTTTATCAGTAAGTGTATATCGATTGGTGGGTGTTTTACTCATCTCATTATTTCCTACCGACAGAAGGGACAAAGAACATTGATTGGCGTGTTCTTCACTGGCCGAATTATTCCTTGTGTTCTTTAAGGAATCAGTGACTTGATAAATGTAATACGGTCCCACAATGGAAACGTGATATCTCTTGATGCATCGGTTTTACAAAAAGAGGCAGTTATATTTATTTGCTTTTGGTCCACTTGCTTTATTATTCGATACACAAACTGAGATTGTCACATGAATCGGAGCAGAAGGTTGGGAATTAATATATTCGTGCTTATGGTCAAAGACTCAAAGTCATGGTCAAATTAGGCTGCGTTTATTTAATTGTGTTTACATGGGAAAAACGACAAATGTACCGTGTGTTTGTATTTATTTCATGGTCAGACATATTACTACCAATGTCAGGAAGAAAGGGACGTCCATTCAATCTACAAAGAAAGTATTCATGTGAATATTACTTTGTGAGTGTCCTCAATTTGGTCCCACTTTAAATGTGCCTGGAATTGCTGGAATTGCTAAGGTGGAATGTGGTATCAGAGCTCGGTTGTTCGAGTGTCTGGTTACTAGGAGATCGTTGAAGATTACTGGTGACGAGTTTAGATCATCAAGGTAGCAGCAGGTCGTCGATGAAAAAGGGTTTTTTGGTTTTCGATTTATCAAAGATCAAAGAATTGATTTGTTCTTGTTTTTTTTTTCTTTGGTCGCCATTGATAGAAGAAAGAAGAGATGAAGAAGACTGCATGGTTGAGTTAAAGTCAACACCAGTACAAACTAAAAAAAAGGACCGAGGGTTTGTTGTTTTAGTTTGGGCCAATATCAATATTTTTGAGCCAAGGAATTGTTTTGGGCCAAATAATTTAGATTGGGTATAAAAGTATTAAGATTAGATTGTTTTTATTTTATAAAACAAAAGATTAATACTTTAAGCTATTTTTACACAAGGGAACTTCGTAATTCGTGATTGTGAGGTTTAATGTATCACAAGGTTTAGCGAGTTACCGAAGGGACTTTATTCGTTTGTGATTGTGAGGTTTTTCACAAGGTTTAGCAAACTAATAAAGGGATAAAGAATGACGGGAGCCAAGTTTGACATCGAGAAATTCGATGGAACTGGTGATTTCGGGTTATGGAGAATCAAGATGTGTGCTTTATTAATCCAGAACGGATGTGAAGCAGCTCTGGAGGTTTTATCCGCGAATATGGAAGCTGAAGAGAAATCTAAGCTTGACAAGAAAGCTCACAGTGCCATGATTTTGTGTTTAGGTAACAAGGTCCTGAGAGAGGTTACCGGAGAGACGAATGCAGCGGGGGTTTGGTCAAAGCTCGAGTGTTTGTACATGACAAAGTCATTGGCCAACAAGTTGTACCTGAAGAAGAAGTTGTATACATTCTACATGCCGTCTGGACGAAAGATTTCCGAGCATATAGATGAGTTCAACAAAATCGTTCTTGATTTAGAAAATATTGAGGTAAAATTCTAATATGAAGATCTTGCTTTATTGTTACTCACGTCTTTACCAACATCATACGAACACTTTGTGGATACCTTGCTTTATGGACGGGAAGATTTGACTTTGGAGGACGTGATGGCCACACTAAATTCAAAGGAAATCAAAGAAAGGTTCAAGGAGAAGAGGAATGATGGTGAAGGGTTATATGTGAGGGGAAGAACGGATCGCAGGAATTCGCATCAGTCAAAGGGAAAGTCAAGATCGAAGTCTCGAGGTGGAAGACTCAAATGCTTTATTTGCTAATCTGTGGAGCACTTGAGAAGAGACTGTCCGAAGAATAATCGCAAGAAGTCAAAAGGTTACGTCAAGAAAAATGATCAACCAAGCTCAAGTGGTTCGATTTACGATGATTCTGAGGTGATGATGGTGATGAGTGTAGAAAGACTGCAAGACTGGATCATGGATTCAGGAGGTTCATATCACATGTCACCCAGGTTAGATGTATTTTTTGATTTTCTGGAATGCGATGGGGGCATCGTACTGTTGGGCGACAACAGGGAGTGCAAGATCAGGGGTATTGGCAAGGTAAATGTACAACTGAAAGATGGGTCAAGTTTTGTGTTACACAATGTCAGGTACATTCCTGAATTGAAAAGAAACTTGATATCGCTGGGAACTCTTGAAAAAGAGGGATATACCGTAAAATTGCAGTCGGGCAAAGTCAAGGTGATTAATGGTTCTAGGGTTATTATATCTGGAACCCGAAGGGAGAACTATGTGTACTCTTTGGATGGCCATGCATTGGCCGGTGAGCTTAAAGCTAGTGTTGAAGAAAAAGACAGTCTTGTGCAGGTTTGGCATAAAAGACTGGGACATATCAGTGAGGCAGGCTACACGTGCTGGAAAAGCAGGGTTTGTTTGGCAAGAAGAGTCTAGGTAAGCTCTATTTTTGTGAGAATTGTGTTCTGGGAAAGTCACATCGAGTAAGTTTTGGTGTAGGAAGGCACACTACTCAGGGAGTTATAGACTATGTTCATTCAGACTTATGGGGTCCGTCTCAGGTGGAATCATTAGGAGGTAAGAGGTATTTCTTATCTATAGTTGATGATTATTCCAGGAGGGTATGGGTTTATGTTCTCAGGTTTAAACACGAAGCATTTGGGAAGTTCAAAGAGTGGAAGCTGTTAGTAGAGAATCAGACTGGGAGGACGGTTAAGAAGCTTAGGACGGATAATGGTCTTGAGTTATGTAACCGGGAGTTTAATCAGCTATGCACTGAGAGTGGGATTGCTAGTCATTTGACAGTTGTTGGGACACCGCAACAAAATGGTTTAGCAGAACGGATGAACAGAACTCTCATGGACAAGGTATGCTGTTTATTAATACAGTCTGGATTGCCCAAGACCTTCTGGGCAGAAGCGACATGTACGGCCGCATATCTTATAAATAGGTCAACATCGACAGCGATTGAGAAGAAGACACCTATGGAGATGTGGTCGGGACATCCTAGTGATTATGGGATGTTGAGGGTTTTCGGTTGTGTCGCGTATTCACACGTTAAACAAGGTAAGCTCGAGCCGAGAGCGGTAAAATGCGTTCTTTTGGGGTATCCTGAAGGTGTGAAGGGGTACAGACTATATAGGCTTGATAATGAATCACCTAAAATAGTCATAAGCAGGAACGTGGTCTTTAATGAAAGTGTCATGTACAAAGACACGTTGAAGGATACTGGTGCATGTAAAGATAAGTCTGTTGAGGAATTACAGGTTGAGGTGGAACTGCAGAGGTTAAATAATCATACGTCTGAGGAAGACCAAACAGGTCAGGAAGATCAAACAGGTCAGGAAGATCAGACAGATCAGGAACACGAGATGGATCATGAAGATGGCTATGATGAAGGTGTAGGGGTTTAAGAAATTGATCATCCACCAGATCTCACAGATTATCAATTGGTTCGAGATAGAGAGCCAAGGATAAGAACGAAACCGGCAAGGTTTCGGGATGAGAGTAATATGGTTGCTTACGCGTTTACTGCTGCAGAGGAAGAAGATACTCATGAACCATTGACAAACCAGGAAGCAGTTGCTTGTGAAGACAGTTCTAAGTGGAAAGCTGCTATGAAAGAAGAGATGGATTCTCTGAAGAAGAACAAGACCTGGGTATTAGTAGATCATCCAGCTGGTCAAAAGCTGGTGAGCTGCAAATGGCTGTACAAAATAAAGGAAGGGATTGAAGGTGTTCAAAAGCCTAGGTACAAGGCAAGGTTGGTGGCTCGTGGATTCACACAAAGGGCAGGTATTGATTACAATGAATTATTTTCACCGGTAGTTCGACACACATCTATTCGGGTTATACTTGGATTGACTGCGTGTAAAGATTATGAGCTGGAGTAGCTTGATGTAAAGACGGCGTTTTTACGTGGAAATCTTTAAGAGGTGATCTACATGAGGCAACCACCGGGATTTGAACAAGGTAACAAGGTATGTTTGTTAAAGAAATCTCTTTATGGTTTGAAGCAGTCACCTAGGCAATGGTACAAGAGGTTCGATGAGTATATGCTGAGCAACGAGTTTAAGCGTAGCAGTTACGACAGCTGCGTATATTACAGGAGTTATGCACTACGGGAGTATATCTATCTATTGTTATATGTAGACGATATGCTGATTTCTTGTGAAAGCAAGGCTGAGATCGCGGCTACCAAGTCTTTGCTTAAAAGGGAGTTCGACATGAAAGAGCTCGGGGAAGAAAAGAAGATTCTTGGTATGGAGATTGTCAGGGATCGGAGTCGCAAGATTCTGAGGGTGTCACAATCCGGGTACGTTTCTAAAGTTTTAAAAAGGTTTAGAATGGACAATGGGAAGTCGGTTCAGACACCATTGGATGGGCAATTCAAGCTGTCGTTGAAAGATTGCCCAGTTAGGGATTGTGATGTTGAAAGAATGAGTAGGGTGCCATATTCAAATGCGGTTGGGAGCTTAATGTACTTGATGATGTGCACGAGGCCATATATAGAGTATGCAGTAAGTGTAGTTAGCAGATATTTGGCGAATCCGGGTAAACTCCATTGGAAAGCAGTGAAGTGGATTATGACATATTTGCAGGGCACTGTAAACGTGGATTTGGTGTATGGGGTAAATCGTGGCAACCATGTGGACGTAACCGGTTTTGTTGATTCAGACTACGCTAAGGATCCGGATAAGGGTAGGTCTCTCACTTGTTACGCATTTTTAGTACAAGGATGTGTTGTAAGCTGGAAAGCAACGCTACAACACGTGGTGGCTCTTTCAACTACAGAGGCAGAGTATATGGCCCTTACGGAGGCTGTGAAGGAAGCTATTTGGCTAAGGGGACTCTTGGAAGAGTTGGGCGTGAAGCTCAACACTGTTGCAGTTAATTGTGATAATCAGGGCGCGATTCACTTATCGCGCAATCATGTTTTTCATGAAAGGACTAAGCACATCAATGTGCGTTATCACTTTATTAGAGAAGTCTTAGAAGCAAAGACAGTTGAAGTTCTGAAGGTGGGTACTGAACACAATGCTGCGGATGCCTTGACGAAGGTGGTACCTGGACGCAAGTTACAACACTGCTTGGAGTTGCTGAGTGTTGGGATAGGCTAATATAAGCCTAAGGTGGAAATTGTTATATCTAGTCTTATATTTTTGCCTAAGTCATGTCTAGGGATTAAGAGTCGAGTAGCCTAAGAGTTAAGAATAAAGGTTGGTTGGCAATGTCTAAGCCCAACCCAACCCGTAGGACATGTAATAGTCGGTTCCCCCTCATCTCTATAAAAGGAGATGAGGGGGAACGAACAAAGTACGTCATTCTTTCAATAACTAATCATAGAATCGATTAGGGATATTACCTTGTGTGGGTGTCGCTTCTACTTTTCTGTCGATTCGTCTGTGTGTGTTCTTCGATCGAGTATTCCGCATCTAGGTTAACCAGGATTGTAAGGATTAAACCCTACAAGTGGTATCAGAGCTTCGGGTGTGTCGTGATCTCGTCTGGTTAACTAGGATCGATCAAAGAAGAAGGCGTTGGTGTTCAGGTGTCGTGGACATCAAAGGAGAAGCATAATCGATCGACATTAAAGGGTTCGTTGATTTCCAGTCATCGAGGATCTGCCATTGTTGTGTTCTTTTCTTTGTTTTTGTCATCACACAAAAAAAAGGAGAGAAGATAAACAATGGTGGTGGTTTTTGGTTATCAAAAAGTGAAAAGAAAAAAAAACTACGAAGGGTTAATAAAGATTTGGGTCCAAGGTTTTTGGCCCAAGTTTTTATTTTAAAGTCTTTTATTACTTTGTGTTTTAAAAGATTTATTGGGCTGGGATCAATAAGATTAGGACAAGAGTTATTTTTTGTTTTTTTTAAAAAGAAAACAAAGGGTGTTACTTCGTAGGGATTTTACACAAGGGGACTTCGTAATTCGTGATTGTGAGGTTTAAC
Source organism: Glebionis coronaria (assembly GCA_025667525.1). Lineage (NCBI taxonomy): Eukaryota > Viridiplantae > Streptophyta > Magnoliopsida > Asterales > Asteraceae > Glebionis > Glebionis coronaria. Next base: position 604,979,649 of record CM046878.1, on the reverse strand, counting down.
GTATCACAAGGTTTAGCGAGTTACCGTAGGGACTTTGTTGATTTGTGATTGTGAGGGTTTTCACAAGGCTTAGCAAATTAACAAAGGGATAAAGAATGACGGGAGCCAAGTTTGACATCGAGAAATTCGATGGAACTGGTGATTTCGGGTTATGGAGAATCAAGATGCGTGCTTTATTAATCCAGAACGGATGTGAAGCAGCTCTTGGAGGTTTTATCCACGAATATGGAAGCTGAAGAGAAATCTAAGCTTGACAAGAAAGCTCACAGTGCCATGATTTTGTGTTTAGGTAACAAGGTCCTGAGAAAGGTTACCGGAGAGACGACTGCAGCGGGGGTTTGGTCAAAGCTCGAGTGTTTGTACATGACAAAGTCATTGGCCAACAAGTTGTACCTGAAGAAGAAGTTGTATACATTCTACATGCCGTCTGGACGAAAGATTTCCGAGCATATAGATGAGTTCAACAAAATCGTTCTTGATTTAGAAAATATTGAGGTAAAATTCTAATATGAAGATCTTGCTTTATTGTTACTCACGTCTTTACCAGCATCATACGAACACTTTGTGGATACCTTGCTTTATGGACGGGAAGATTTGACTTTGGAGGACGTGATGGCCACACTAAATTCAAAGGAAATCAAAGAAAGGTTAAAGGCGAAGGGGGATGATGGTGAAGGGTTATATGTAAGGGGAAGAACTGATCGCAGGAATTCGCATTAGTCAAAGGGTAAGTCAAGATCGAAGTCTCGAGGTGGAAGACTCAAATGCTTTATTTGCCAATCTGAGGAGCACTTTTTGACTTCTTGCGATTATTCTTCGGACAGTCTCTTCTCAAGTGCTCCTCAGATTGGCAAATAAAGCATTTGAGTCTTCCACCTCGAGACTTCGATCTTGACTTTCCCTTTAACTGATGCGAATTCCTGCGATCAGTTCTTCCCCTCACATATAACCCTTCACCATCATCCCCCTTCGCCTTGAACCTTTCTTTGATTTCCTTTGAATTTAGTGTGGCCATCACGTCCTCCAAAGTCAAATCTTCCCGTCCATAAAGCAAGGTATCCACAAAGTGTTCGTATGATGCTGGTAAAGACGTGAGTAACAATAAAGCAAGATCTTCATCTTCGAATTTTACCTCAATATTTTCTAAATCAAGAACGATTTTGTTGAACTCATCTATATGCTCGGAAATCTTTCGTCCAGACGCCATGTAGAATGTATACAACTTCTTCTTCAGGTACAACTTGTTGGCCAATGACTTTGTCATGTACAAACACTCGAGATTTGACCAAACCCCCGCTGTAGTCGTCTCTCCGGTAACCTCTCTCAGGACCTTGTTACCTAAACACAAAATCATGGCACTGTGAGCTTTCTTGTCAAGCTTAGATTTCTCTTCAGCTTCCATATTCGCGGGTAAAACCTCCAGAGCTGCTTCACATCCGTTCTGGATTAATAAAGCACGCATCTTGATTCTTCATAACCCGAAATCACCAGTTCCATTGAATTTCTCGATGTCAAACTTGGCTCCCGTCATTCTTTATCCCTTTATTAGTTTGCTAAACCTTGTGAAAAACCTCACAATCATAAATGAATAAAGTCCCTTCGGTAACTCGCTAAACCTTGTGATACGTTAAACCTCACAATCACGAATTACGAAGTTCCCTTGTGTAAAAATAGCTTAAAGTATTAATCTTTCGTTTTATAAAATAAAAACAATCCAATCTTAATACTTTTATACCCAGTATAAATTATTTGGCCCAAAACAATTCCTTGGACCAAAAATATTGATATTGGCCCAAACTAAAACAACAAACCCTCGGTCCTTTTTTTTTAGTTTGTACTGGTGTTGACTTTAACTCAACCCTACTGATACAAGGGTTTTGCTAGGTTCAATTTTCTCTCGATATCCTCTCGAATTGATCTAGGTCTTAAGTGGAATGATTGTTCTTGGTTACTAAATAAAGGGGTTTGGTTTTCTAATCTAATAAAAAGTGGAAATGAAAATTTAAATAAAAGACAATTACTTTAATTATGATTAACAAAAACTTGGTTCAAAATTTAAAGTTCAAATTAAAATTAAAGTTAAAATGTAAATTATGAAATATGAGTAAAGAAACAGTAAATCAACAACAGTAAAACAGTAACTTTAAAATACCCAAAAATAACTGATTCGGAACTTTAAACCTTGATTCGGAACTAACTGATTCGGAAGGTACTATTCACTCATCCGGAACTTGCTGATTCGGAAGTAACTATTCATTCATTCGGAACATGCTCATTCAGAACCTTGGTTGATTCGGAAGTTTTGAAACTTCCGAATGAAGAACTGGTTCGGAAATCGCTGATTCGGAAGTCACTGATTCGGAACCTTCCGAATGAAGGTTGATTCGGAAGATTTTACTTGGTTCGGAAATAACTGGTTCGGAAGTCACTGATCCGGAACTTGAGGCTTGGTTCGGAACTTTCCGAATGAAAGCTCCATTCAGAACTTTTTTGTTTGGTTCGGAACTTCTGGGGACCAGATACAGTAGCAGGTTATGCGAAGAACACGGAACACAATTTTTAATCAAAATCAACCAAATACTTAAAAAGGATTTACCAAATTAAACACAAATCATTTAGACACCATAAGCAACGAATCCCACTAATAAAAACACAAATCCCATCAACTTTTAAAGATCAAATCAAGAAAAATAAAACTTAAGAACTTGAAGATAAAAATGGAGATGAACAAGATGAAATGAAAGATTAAACAAGAACTTGTATTGATTGATTAATGTTTTGACAAGATAAAACAAAGATTAAAATTACAAGCTTAAAGAATGAAAGATGAAAATCACCAATCACCCTAGTGGTGATGGTGAAGCTACGAACCCAGGAAGAAAGAAAAGTGGGGAGGAAGAAAGAAAAACTTAAAAAACTAGTCTAAAATGTGTGAGGGGAAGGCTATTTATAGCCTTGTCCTTTGGTTGGTGAGTGGGCTTTCTCCCGTTCTTCTTGTCTTTTCGTCTTTTCAGAAAAGTTTCCGTTTTCGATTCTGATTCGGGATTTGTCGTCGATTAAATTCAACTCGTCTTTTAATTTATTCGTTTAAAGGACTTGAGTTTCTTCGACTTAGATAAATCTTCCATCTTTGGTCCTTTTCTTCGATAAATCTTCGAATAGGCCCAGTGACTTCAAATCTTTTGCATCTCTTGGACAATAGACTTTATCTTGAGTCTTTTTCTTCAGTAAAACCCGTGCAATCCCATGTTTTCTTCAATATTCATCCGGTTGGCTCTGAAAACACAATAAACACAAAAACCACGCATAATTCCAAACAAATGATATTAAATACGTGTTTTGGTCTCGTTTTAGCCCGATTTAAGTGGTAAAAGGATGGGTGTTTACACACCTATCAAATCCCCTACACTTAACCATTGCCATGCCCTCATGCAATGCTTAGTGCTAAAGCAATTTTTACACTTTTCTCATAATTAATCAACCTTGGCCTTATTTAAACTCTACTAAACAAAAATTTAAAGAAATGAAACTTCAAAGGTAACAAAGGGATAGAAAACCATTTTCACTTGAAAATAGCTACATGGAAATAACTTGTAGAGAAATCGATGACTTACATTAGGGCTTTGGTGCTGCGAAGATTTATCACCCTCAAGTTTCACGTTCCCCAAACTAAGCTTAAAAACGAGATCATTGTTATTATAAGGTAGCAATTCAAACACTTACACACATGGCTTAATTAAATGCTTAAACTCCCTTATTCCTAGGTGTATCTCTTATATTTTATTTTTGTCTTAGAATGATCATGAAGATGCATTTTTGGACTTATTTCGATAGTTTATTAGGGCTGAAAGCAAAGTAGGACGATTTGATCAATAGTTAGCTAAAGGACAAAATCTCTTAAAACTGCTTCTCGGGATATCAAAAAGTTCATTTCTTGGCATAACTTGGTTCACGATTTGAGACCTTTCTCGGGCCGATATTTGGCATGTACTTTATACTTCATATCTTCGAGAGACGTTCTTGAGATAATGGTCTTCTCATCATAATAGAATTTCTTCACTTGGAGACTTTTGAGGGGTACTCCAACTTTGTTGACCACGACTTCATGATTATTTCTTCAATCTCTAATTGGGATTTTGAGATACAACGATCCGCCTCCTTTTCGGACTTGGATCTATTTATCCTCATACCTTGTTAGGGTCTTTTCGGATAGACTTCTCCATGATCTTTATGGGAGTTGATTGCTTTTCGTCGTGAGTCTTGATCCTTCATATTGACTTTAGGAATAATGCTTTTCACATCACTTTGAATCTTCAGCAATAAAATTGAATCCTCATGCCTTGTTAGGGCCTTTTCGGACTCGCCAGTCTTCGCGCCCCGCTTCATAAGTTATGCCTTGGCTATGAACTCTTATCATTACCGAGCAACTTTTAAACGATCTTGGGCTAGAAGCTAAGTAACTTTTCAAATCGTAAGACCTTACTTATTGCAGATAAATTTTTAGCAAGTGATGGGAGAATAGGCAAATAATTACACCAAGAGAGCTTGTGCAAGAATACCGACTTATAATTGACTCTATCATTTCTCGTCCTCCACAATTTAAAATCTCAAGTAATGAGACTCGTGGACACTTAGCCTAATAAACCAATTAAGGTCTACATGGTTAAGGATACTAGCTAGAATAAACTTGGATAAGTCTATTCGGGTTGAGTCAAAATAAACGCAACGGGCCTAATATGTCAAAGACTTCTAAACTAGCTACACCACTTTATTAATATTTTTGACTTTATTGCGGGATATATACATATGAAAGCAACGATAAAAATTTAAAAATTACAACTAATTGGCCAAAGTTAATAAAAAATTTGAAAAATGTTGAAAAATATGATTTTCCGGTTAATTGAAGGCATTTTCATGGAAAAGTCCACTTAAAACTTCGATAGAAGTCCCCCCTACACTTAAGATAAACATTGTCCTCAATGTTTAAGCATGTGGGAAAAGGTTCCCCTACACTTAGGACATTGTGCACGTTGGTTAACTCAAGTTAAGGAAGAGACGACTAAAGTGATCAATTTCAAATGTGAGTATGACGAAAATTGAATCACGATAGTTGAGAGATAGAACCGGATTTCGGGTAAACACGGGAGCACGGTTCTTCAAAGATTCCAAGAGTGCACTTATCCCTGTAATCACACCATACAACGACAAAGGCATATAGAAGTCCCCCCTACACTTAGGGGATTAAAACATACAAGGATAGATACTCGGGCTGCCTCCCGAGGAGCGCTTGTTTTTGATAACCGAGTCACGAGCCTGACTCGACCCAAAATTAGTTCATGGGGAACGTGGTGAGGGATAGAATCACCTCCTTAGAGGTGTCCTCACCAAAGTACAACTTCACTCGTTGGCCATTCACCTTAAAGTTTGGTCCATCAGGTTGAGCGAGCTCGAGAGTACCATATGGAAAAATTTGGGCAATGGTGAATGGGCCGGACCAACGAGATTTGAGCTTTCCCGAGAAGATTTTCAACCGAGAGTTAAAAAGTAAGACTTTGTCTCCAACATGGAACTCTCGGTTTTTAATCTTGGAGTCGTGAATGAGCTTAGTTCTTTCCTTATAGATCAGAGAATTTTCATAAGCCTTATTACGGAGTTCATTCAGCTCATTGAGTTGGAGCTTGCGTAGGTCACCGGCTTTGTTTATATCAAAATTAGCCCACTTCAAGGCCCAATAAGCCTTGTGCTCCAACTCAATGGGGAGGTGGCACGCTTTCCCGTACACAAGACGATAAGGCGTACAGCCGATCGGGGTCTTGTAAGCAGTACGGAAAGCCCACAAAGCATCATCCAATTTATCAGACCATGAGGCACGATGCTCTCCCACGGTCCTTTCAAGAATTCGCTTAAGACCTCGGTTGGATATTTCGGCCTGGCCATTAGTTTGTGGGTGGTAGGCTGTGGAAAGACGATGGTTTACACCGTACTTAGCCATGACTCGAGCAAATTGGTCATTGAAGAAATGAGTCCCACGATCACTAATAATGGCGCGAGGCACACCGAATCTAGCGAAAAGAGCTTTCAAAAAGTTACAAACCACCCTTGCGTCATTAGTAGGCAAAGCTTTGGCTTCAACCCACTTTGAAACGTAGTCAACGGCTACAAGGATGTATTTGTTTCCTTTAGACGAAGGGAATGGCCCCATAAAGTCGATACCCCAAACATCAAAAATTTCACACTCTTGAATGAAATTCTGAGGCATCTCGTCTTTATGTGTGATTTTGCCTTGCTTTTGGCAAACATCACATCGTTTGACCATATCGTGAGCGTCACGGTATATGGAGGGCCAATAAAATCCCGAGTCAAGCACTTTTTTAGCGGTGTAGTTGGGACCAAAGTGACCACCGGTGGGTCCTTTGTGGCAAGCATCAAGGATGTCCGACGCTGCCGGTCCATCAACACATCGGCGAATTATCAGATCAGCACATTGTTTGAATAGGTAAGGGTCGTCCCAAAAGTAAGTCTTAATGTCGGTGAAAAACTTCTTCTTTTGTTGGGACGTCAACCCTTCCTTGAGAATTCCACCCGCCAAATAGTTTGCAAAATCCGCAAACCACGGGGTTTCTTTCGGCTTCGAGTTTATAGACATTAAGGTCTCCAAGGGAAAAGAATCATTGATTTCTTTGGTCGGATGATCCCCTTGGTATGGATCCTCAAGTCTACTAAGATGGTCCGCGGCTAGGTTTTCTGCTCCTTTTTTATCGCGGATGTCGATTTTAAATTCCTGGAGCAGCAAAACCCAGCGAAGAAGTCTTGGTTTGGAATCTTGCTTTGTCAACAAGTACTTCAACGCGGAATGATCGGTGTACACAATGGTGGTGGAAAGGACAAGATAGGGGCGGAATTTCTCAAAAGCATAGACAACAGCTAAAAGCTCTTTTTCGGTTGTCGTATAATGCAATTGTGCCCCAGTCATTGTCTTGCTAGCGTAATGGATCGGTTGGAAGTGTTTGTTCACTCTTTGTCCAAGAACCGCTCCAATAGCAAAATCGCTAGCATCGCACATCAACTCAAAAGGAAGCTCCCAATTAGGGGTAACCAAGATGGGTGCCTTAGTTAGCTTATCCTTAAGGGAGTTGAAGGCTTCAAGACACTCTTTGGAAAAGATAAAAGGAGTATCTTTTTCCAAGAGGTGGGTCATCGGGCGAGCGATTTGAGAAAAGTCTTTAATGAATCGACGATAGAAGCCCGCATGACCCAAGAAACTTCTCACACCCTTCACTGTTGAAGGTGGAGGCAACTTTGCTATAACATCAACTTTAGCACGGTCTACTTCAAGACCGGCTTTCGAAATCTTATGTCCAAGCACGACGCCTTCTTTTACCATGAAATGGCATTTTTCCCAATTTAGAACAAGGCGAGTGTCTTCGCACCGCTTTAGCATACGTTCCAAATTGGCAAGGCAAGATGAGAAGGAATCCCCAAAGACCGAGAAATCATCCATGAAGACTTCCATGGTTTGTTCAACCATGTCATGGAAGATAGCTAACATACATCGTTGGAAAGTCCCGGGCGCATTACATAAGCCAAAAGGCATTTTTTTGTAAGCGAAAGTGCCATAAGGACAAGTGAATGTAGTCTTCTCTTGATCTTGGGGATCGATGGGTATTTGAAAATAACCCGAGAAACCATCGAGAAAGCAGTAATATTCATTACCGGCTAATCGTTCAAGCATTTGGTCCATGAAAGGTAGAGGGAAATGATCCTTTCTCGTGACATCATTGAGTTTGCGGTAGTCTATACAAACTCTCCACCCAGTAACGAGACGAGTGGGAATCAACTCGTTGTGTTCATTGGGAACAACGGTTATTCTGCCCTTCTTGGGCACACAATGGATTGGACTAACCCACGGTGAATCCGAAATAGGGTAAATCATACCCGCATCAAGAAGTTTGATAACTTCTGTTTTGATGACTTCATGTATTTTTGGATTCACCCTTCGTTGGCTTTGAATAGTGGGCTTATAGTCGTCCTCCATGAGAATTTTGTGCGTGCAGAAGTGAGGATCAATTCCACGAATATCCGAGATTTTCCACGCAATAGCCTTCTTGTGAGCTTTCAACACAGCAACGAGGCGAGTCTTCTCTTCATCTTTCAAATCCGTTGCAATAATGACGGGTGACTTCTTGTTGTCGTCGAGGAACACGTACTCGAGATGTGGCGGCAACTCCTTAAGTTCCAAATCCGGAGGATTTTCGACGGGAGGCGTTTTCAAAGTCGGAGTATCGATAGCAATAACCGTGGGAGATGGAGGCGAAGGATTGTCTTCGGTGAGAAGATTGTCAAAGAAACTCATGTCTTCATCCCCCTCGGTGGGGGAATCATTAGTAGCTGAATTCACATCTCCCATGGCATCTTCAAGATTGTTCCAGAATAAATCACTATCTCCAAATAGAGACAACGATGAATCAATGGAGGACACGGTCTCAACAGTGGGAAGGGAGGTAGGAATACTTTTGCAAGCATCATTAAAGTGTTCTTCACAAGCCTCATCAAGAACGTCAATACAATTAACGCTCTCATATGAATACGGCTGTTTAGACAACTTTCCCATGTTGAAGACTACTTTGTCGTCACCCACTCTCATGATAAGCTCACCGGCTTCAACATCAATGAGAGTGCGACCGGTCCTCAAGAATGGACGACCAACAATAAGTGGCACACGGGGGTCCATCTCGTAGTCGACGACAACAAAATCAGCAGGGAAGGTGAATTTGTCGACTCCTACAATGACGTCTTTGGCTATCCCCACTGGATAAGCAACCGTACGGTTGGCCAATTCCAAAGTCATTTTAGTGGGGACTAGCTCTGGTAGAGATAATTGCTTCCAAACACTTAGAGGCATGAGATTAATACTGGCACCTAGATCGGCTAGGGCCATGCAATTCTCTACTCCCGGGAAATTGCAAGGGATAAGAAAACGACCCGGATCACCAAGCTTGATTGGCAATTTCCTTAAGAGCACTGCAGAGCAGTTCTCATTAAGTTGGGTGTTGGCAATGTCGAGGAGCTTTTCCTTGTCGCTCAGAAGGTCTTTAAACATTTTGGCGTATTTGGGCATGTGAGCGAGAGCCTCAGCGAAGGAGATATTGAAATTCAGTTGTTTAAACATTTTAAGAAAGTTAGAAACCTGAATATCATCCTTGCTCTTTTGCTTCTCTTTCCTCAGCCTAGAAGGATAAGGTATATTGGAAGAAGAGGAAGGCTTTGGGAGTATAGGATCACTCACAACCACGGGTGGAGGAGGGGTAGAAAGAAGAGGTGGAGAAATTGGGGAAGGAGAAGGATGAGGAATAGGAGCAGGCGACTCGTTCTCCTTAGTCACAACCACCGGTGGAGGTATAGGAAGCTCGGGTTCCTTGGTACCTTTACCACTTCGAGTAGTGATTGCTTTCATCTCCCCTCTTGGGTTCGCAACGGTGTTACTCGGAAGAGTACCCGAAGAAGAGGGTTGACTACTTTGGAAGAAACTAGCCATCATGTTCCTCAGATCATTAGTCTGGCTATCCAACGTGTTTCTCATGTCAGCTCGCAAATCATTTCCTTGCTTGACCAAGTCTGCCTTCAAATTGCGCACTTCCTCTTGGAGATTTCCCACTATCACATCATTGGTCCTCATATAGGTTGCAACCTCTTGGTGTAATGCAGTGGTGGCTTGGTTGGGAGGAGCATTGTATGCAGGTGGTTGGTAAGCAGGTTGTTGGTAGACTTGATTGTTACGTTGAGGTGGTTGTTGTTGCTTGTGAGGTGGGACGTATGGTTGTCGAGGTTGTTGTTGTTGTTGAGTAGGGCGGTTAAGGTTTTGTTGTTGGTTTGGGTTGGTTGGTGGAAAGCCAGGTGGTGAAAGATAGTTGTTTGAGCGATAGCTAAGCAAGTTACGGTCACCTTGAGGTCTAGCTTGATAAGCAGGTTGTTGGTAGGTGCCATATGCCGCATGCACATTCTCAGCAGGGTAATCTTGGGTGGCGGTACAAGTTGTGTAAGAATGGGGACCACCGCATATCTCACAAGGTTGGCTGACAGCGTTCACTTGTGCATTTTTGGCGTTGTTGCTGTTGTTGTTGCTGACGGTGTGGGTGACAAGCGATTCAAGAAGCGTGGTGATTTTGTCTAATCGCTTGTCGCTGTCATTAGTGCTAGCACTAGCAACATTGGTCCTAACACTCTTGGTTTGCACACGAGATTTGTTCTCAATGATATCCCAAGCAGCATTGGAAGTCTTAGCCAATAAGTTACCCCCCGAGGCACTATTCAGTAAATCTTGGTCATTCATGCTTAAACCATTGTAAAAAGTATTGATTTGGTGTACTTTGGTAAAACCATGTTGTGGGCATTTTCTTAAAAGATCTTTAAAGCGATCCCAAGATTCACTGAATGACTCATCGTACTTTTGTTCAAAGTTTATAATCTCATTCCGCAAAGCGGTAGTACGAGAGGGTGGAAAAAAGTAGTTGATAAACTTTGTTTCCAAATCCGTCCACGAGAGAATACTCTGTGGCGGTTCTTTAGCAAGCCAATGCCGGGCTTGTCCCTCTAAAGAAAAGGGAAAAAGTTGTAACCTTATCACTTCTTGTGAAACTCCATTGAACTTGACCGTGTTAGTGAGTTGTAGAAATCTCTTGATGTGGTCGTGTGGATCGTCAATGGTTCGTCCCAAGAACGGTTGAGCTGAGACCATCTGGATAAAGCCTGACTTGAGCTCGAAATTGTTGGCGGCAATTGGAGGGATGACAATTGGATCCGTGTTGCCATCGACATGAGCTTGCAGCAATTCAATCATTGGGCGATTATCCGGAAGGTGCTCATTGTTGTTGTTATTGTTCATGTTGTTGAAAGGCGGGTTGTTGTTGTTATTATTGTTGTTCGGAGGTGGTATGTTATTGTTGTTTTGTACACCAGCCATGTCTAAGTTATCGAGAGGCTCGGGCTCTTGATAAGACGTGGATCGAGTGCGCATACACCTGCAAAAGAACGAACAAAGAAAAACAAAGCAAAAATATTTTTGGTTTTTATTGTTTTTTACTTTTTAGGATTTTTGAAAATTTTATATTTTTTAGTTGTTTTTGAAAATTTTTGAAAAAGTAACGTTCACGGGGAACGGATCCCAAAATCCAAGTTCTCACAAAAAACTTTTGATCGTAACGAGAAGAGCCGGCAGCGGCGCCATTTGATACAAGGGTTTTGCTAGGTTCAATTTTCTCTCGATATCCTCTCGAATTGATCTAGGTCTTAAGTGGAATGATTGTTCTTGGTTACTAAATAAAGGGGTTTGGTTTTCTAATCTAATAAAAAGTGGAAATGAAAATTTAAATCAAAGACAATTACTTTAATTATGATTAACAAAAACTTGGTTCAAAATTTAAAGTTCAAATTAAAATTAAAGTTAAAATGTAAATTATGAAATATGAGTAAAGAAACAGTAAATCAACAACAGTAAAACAGTAACTTTAAAATACCCAAAAATAACTGATTCGGAACTTTAAACCTTGATTCGAAACTAACTGATTCGGAAGGTACTATTCACTCATCCGGAACTTGCTGATTCGGAAGTAACTATTCATTCATTCGGAACATGCTCATTCGGAACCTTGGTTGATTCGGAAGTTTTGAAACTTCCGAATGAAGAACTGGTTCGGAAATCGCTGATTCGGAAGTCACTGATTCGGAACCTTCCGAATGAAGGTTGATTCGGAAGATTTTACTTGGTTCGGAAATAACTGGTTCGGAAGTCACTGATCCGGAACTTGAGGCTTGGTTCGGAACTTTCCGAATGAAAGCTCCATTCGGAACTTTTTTGTTTGGTTCGGACCTTCTGGGGACCAGATACAGTAGCAGGTTATGCGAAGAACACGGAACACAATTTTTAATCAAAATCAACCAAATACTTAAAAAGGATTTACCAAATTAAACACAAATCATTTAGACACCATAAGCAACGAATCCCACTAATAAAAACACAAATCCCATCAACTTTTAAAGATCAAATCAAGAAAAATAAAACTTAAGAACTTGAAGATAAAAATGGAGATGAACAAGATGAAATGAAAGATTAAACAAGAACTTGTATTGATTGATTAATGTTTTGACAAGATAAAACAAAGATTAAAATTACAAGCTTAAAGAATGAAAGATGAAAATCACCAATCACCCTAGTGGTGATGGTGAAGCTACGAACCCAGGAAGAAAGAAAAGTGGGGAGGAAGAAAGAAAAACTTAAAAAACTAGTCTAAAATGTGTGAGGGGAAGGCTATTTATAGCCTTGTCCTTTGGTTGGTGAGTGGGCTTTCTCCCGTTCTTCTTGTCTTTTCGTCTTTTCAGAAAAGTTTCCGTTTTCGATTCTGATTCGGGATTTGTCGTCGATTAAATTCAACTCGTCTTTTAATTTCTTCGTTTAAAGGACTTGAGTTTCTTCGACTTAGATAAATCTTCCATCTTTGGTCCTTTTCTTCGATAAATCTTCGAATAGACCCAGTGACTTCAAATCTTTTGCATCTCTTGGACAATAGACTTTATCTTGAGTCTTTTTCTTCAGTAAAACCCGTGCAATCCCATGTTTTCTTCAATATTCATCCGGTTGGCTCTGAAAACACAATAAACACAAAAACCACGCATAATTCCAAACAAATGATATTAAATACGTGTTTTGGTCTCGTTTTAGCCCGATTTAAGTGGTAAAAGGATGGGTGTTTACACACCTATCACCTACCGTCTTCTTCATCTATTCTTTCTTCTATCAATGGCGACCAAAGAAAATAAAAACAAGAACAGATCAATTCTTTGATCTTCGATAAATCGAAAACCAAAAAACCCTTTTTCGTCGACGACCTGCTGCTACCTTGATGATCTAAACTCGTCACCAATAATCTTCAACGATCTCCTAGTAACCAGACACTCGAACAACCGAGCTCTGATACCACTTGCTTTATGGACGGGAAGATTTGACTTTGGAGGACGTGATGGCCACAAGATAGCCCCATCAATTCTGAGTTGGAAGAGGATGAAACAGAAGTAATCATGCAGCCTACCTACAGAATCAATAAGGATCACCCTATCTCTCAAATCATTGGTGATCCTGAAGCCCCTAGACATACAAGGTATACAGCAAAGGAGCACAGCTTCATTGCTAACATCACCATGAAGTTTAACCATGACAACATGCAATGTTGTCTGTTTACTGCATTTTTGTCACAAGAAGAGCCAAAGAAGATTTTTCAGGCTTTAAATGATCCAAGTTGGGTTGAAGCCATACAAGAGGAGCTCTTACAGTTTGACATTCAAGAGGTTTTGATTCTAGTAGATTGTCCAAAATGGGCAAGGCCTATTGGGACAAAGTGGGTACTCAGGAACAAAAAGGATTAGAGGGGTATAGTTGTCAAGAACAAAGCAAGACTGGTGGCACATGAATATACACAGGAAGAAGGCATTGACTATGAGGAAGTCTTTGCTCCAGTTGCCAGGATTGAAGCCATTAGATTATTCCTTGCTTATGCTTCATTTATGGACTTCACTGTTTTCCAAATGGATGTAAAAAGTGCCTTCTTGTATGGTACCATTGATGAAGAAGTCTATGTTATGCAACCTCCAGGGTTTAAAGACCCAGGACATCCAGACAAGGTATACAAGGTGAAAAAGGCTATGTATGGACTTCACCAAGCTCCCAGGGCCTGGTATGGGACTCTTTCTAAATATCTCTTGGATAATAGCTTTAGTAGGGGAAAGATTGATCAGACCATGTTCATTAAGAAACAAAAGGGTGACCTTCTGCTAGTACAAGTCTACGTTGATGACATCATCTTTGGGTCCACAAACTCTATGCTTAGCAAAGAGTTTGCAAAGTTGATGCAGGATAAATTTCAAATGAGTGCCATGGGAGAGCTAAACTTCTTTTTGGGGTTACAAGTTCAGCAGAGGAAAGATGGGATATTTATCTCACAAGACAAATATGTGGCTGAGATTGTGAAGAAGTTTGGCATGTCTAAAGGAAAGAAGGTGTCCACACAAATGGACAAGGATCGTCCATGGGACAAAGATGGTCCTGGAAAGCTTATAGATGTCAGGAATTACAAGTCTATGATTGGGTCTCTCATGTATCTCACAACATCAAGACCTGACATCATGTTTGCAGTCTGCTTATGTGCAAGATACCAGGTGGCACCAACAGAGTGTCATTTATTTGCTGTAAAGAGAATTTTTAGGTATCTAAAGTGCCATCCAACCTTAGGACTTTGGTATCCCAAAGAGTCACCATTTGAGTTGATATCTTACTCAGATAGTGACTATGCTGGTGACAACAATGATAGGAAGTCTACAACAGGTGGATGCCAATTTTTGGGAAGCAGACTTATATCTTGGCAATGTAAGAATCAGACTATTATGGCCACATCAACAACTGAAGCTGAGTATGTAGCAGCTGCTGCATGCTGTGGTCAAGTACTTTGGGTTCAGAATCAACTGCTTGATTTTGGGTATAACTTTCTTAAAACCAAGATATTTATTGACAACAACAACACCATTTGCATTATTAAGAACCCTGTTTTTCATAGCAAGACTAAACATATTGAAATAAGACATCATTTTATCAAAGATTGTTTTAAAAAAGGACTAATTGTCCTTGAGAAAATTGATACAGAACTTAATGTTTCTGATCTTTTAACAAAAGCTTTTGAAGTGGGGAGGTTTCAATACCTGGTTGCAGGTATTGGAATGGTTACTCCCTAAAAATTGATGTCTATTATGTCTTGTGTATTCAGGGTTGCTTTATTGCTGTTGTTGTATAACTGTTAGTCAATTTTTCCATCATTTTTCATTCCACTGCTTTTGAACAAAGATCCTCCTGCTGGGGGTTCACTCCCCTGCTAAGAGAATTTTTCTCTTTCCACCGGGTTTGTTCTTTTTTAAAAGTGGTTATATGTGGTTTTAGACTAACAATGCAGTGATCCAAAGGGGTGCATACTACATTCATGGGTGAATCAGGTATATGCTCCATGTTTAAGGGGAGGTTAGGTCACGCCTTTAGGACTAAGGGTATCCTTAGGATGCTCATATATGATCTTAGATCATATCCATTGGTGAGTAAGGGTTTAGGGTGATGAAGACTTGCTGCAAAGCTTGTCAGAATTCTGAAACCTTGAGGCACTGTAATGTGTACTTGTACTTCTATATCAAAACAGCTTGCTAGGTGCAGATGTGTGGTGCACATTTCCAAGACTAAACTGATCATAGGTAAGGGAAAAGGTAGGGCTGGTGACTGGGGTATGCTTATTTTCTTGGGTTGACCAGGTGCATGGTGACTTATGTGTTAACTTTTTGTGATTAGAACATTGTTGAATAGAGGACTCTTGAGTTTCTATGTATCTACCTTGTGTATACAAGGGTGTGCATTAGAGCAGAGCTAGTTAGCATTGGTCTCTCCATGTTTAGCTTAATACACCTAGGAAAGTATCCCTTGCTTTCACCTTTTGCTTCCCCTGCTTTAACATCATTCCCCTGTTTGACCGTTGACTGACAATACCGTTACCCTGTTCATAGCCGTTGGGCCTGCTTGCTAAAATTTTGGTTAGGGAATATTTTATTGTTTTTAAAAGATATTTAAGGCGCTTACTTCGCTGATTGGTAATATTTTCTTTATTATTTCAAATAAATTACTTTTTTATCAAGATTTATCATTGATATTTTTGCAATTTGAAAATTTGGTCCAATTACAGCTCTTCAATTCGCCTATAAAAACTTAATTCCCTTCACAACTAGGTCCATCTCTCTCCCTCGACTAGATCCCACCTAACTCTCACCATTATAAACCTTCAAAACGTTTTCAACCTTTATCATGTCTCTCAAAATTGCTGCTAATCATAATCAAATTGCTTTATTACATGATGAACCAGCAGAGTTTGTTGATGTTGTGGCTTTTCTAAAATCCTCGTATTTAAGAGTAGCCCTTCTCATCAATCCTAGAATTTACACCTCACACATTCAGCAGTTTTGGTCTAAATCCATGACCAAAACAGTGAATGGAGAGGTCACAATTCAAAGCACAGTAGATGGTCATCCCAAGGTGATTTCACTTGCCTCCATGAGAGACAAACTTCTTCTTGATGATGAGGATGGGATAACCAACCTACCTGAGGCTGACATCTTTGAGGGTCTTGTTAAATTGGGGTATACTCTTTCTAAAGACCAAAAATGTAAGTTTTCTAAAGGTCAGTTTGCCCCACATTGAAAATATTTGATTCATACAATTTTACAATGTTTGTCACCTAAAACCACTGCTTTCAATGAATTTGGTAGTGAGATGGCTTCTGCCCTGATTTGCTTAGCAACAGGGAGGAAGTACTGTTTTCTCAAATGATTTTCAAAGGAATGGTTAAAAATGTTTCAAGCAATTCAAAATTTTGTATGTACCTAAGGTTTATAGAACTTTTGCTGAATATGAGTGAACATGGTCCAATCACACACAAAAACTACTTTTCAGCAACCAAGCATACTACCAAACTGTTCACCATACTTCTTGCATAATCCCTACAATTTTCTGGCAGGTCCATTCCACTCACTTTAATTATGATGAAACAAATCAAACAAGAAGAAGCCAAGACAAAAACAGCTAAACACAAACCTTCTGATTCCCCTGCCAAGAAACTACCCCCTGTCAGTACTTTACCCCCTGCTGATCCACAACATGAAAGGAGATCTAAATCCAGGTTTGCCAGGTCTCCCTTGCCTGGTGAATCTTCACAAAGAGCAGAGAGGTGAGCCTCCAAGAGGTTGGAGAAAACTGAGGGTTTGGCTGCCACTATAGTCTCATCCTCAAGGGGTGAGCAGGATAGTGACATCATCAGTAAGTCCTCTCCCTCACTCAATGATATCCAAAAAGGGGAGAAATTCCCTTCTAGGGTTGAGAGAAGCATGAAACCTATACCATTTTGGAATTGACGAAAATGTGCATGAGCCTAAAAAGGCAGAATGCACAACTTGTACAAAATGTCAAAAAGCAAGGTATGGTTATCAATAACTTGGAAACCAGACTTGCCACACTTGAGGGGAGGAGAAAGTCCAGAATTATCATATCCACGGATGAGGATGCTTCCAAAAGGGAGGAAGTTCCTAATACAGAAGAGTCTACTCAGTATTATTCATATCCTGGCGGTGTACAAGGGGAGACTTGAACACTACAAAGTTTTGCTCAAAAGACATAAGAAGTGTTTGAGGTCTGAGAAAGTCCAGAATTATCATATCAAACTGAATATCTGGAAAGGAGGGCAAATCAAATTCAGAGAGAGAAGTATTTGAGGTCTGAGAAGGGGAGACTTGAACACTACAAAGTTTTGCTCAAAAGACATAAGAAGTGGAAGGATGGAGATTTCACAGATATGAGTTTTGAGGCTATAGAAAGGGCAGTCAGACCAGTGTTAAGAGAATATGATGTGGAAGACTTCATGACTATGAACTCTCCTAAGGAAGCTGAGTATCTTAGGAGGCAAAGTGAAGTGTTACAAAAAGCAAGGGAATCCAGAAAAAGAAAGGCTGAAGGAGCAACGTTGGAAACTACACAAGCAGGTGCATCATCTCAAGCGGGTGCCTCATCACAAGCAGGGGTATCACATCAAGCAAGTGAAAGTTTTCTAGCAATTGAGAGATCTGTTCTCAATGCACAAAGGGCAGCCAAAAGAGTCAAGAGAATGGAGAAAGTTGGCATAGTTACTAAGGAGTCTCAACGTTCTTCAAATGAAGAAATTGATAAACAGCTAATTGTGTAGGAAAATGATGATATCTCACCTAGTGAACTTGGGAAGAAGTTTGCTAATAGAATATGTTGTTTATGAACACAAAGGGAGGACTTGGTGGAAGCTTACAAGAGCTGACAATACAGCACAAACATTTCTAAGTCTAGATGTCATGTTTCAGACCTTGGATAGTGAGGACTTAGAAGATCTGTGGAAGATTTTGAAAAAGACCTTTGCTGCAAAACCTCCTACCATGGATGGCGTGGAGAAGGATTGGGTGATCTGGGAGTGCATGCATAGGATGTATGAGCATGAGTTATTTGATCCTATATTTGATGCAGTGAACAAAGGGAATTTGTTGTATTGGAAGCTGTTTACCAATTCTGGAGTCTATGAGATAGTAATGGAAGGAGTAAGTGTTTATTTGATCAACCATCATTATTATCCCTTCACTCGGGAGACCTTGAAGAAATTAACACAGGCTGACTTGATTGTAGATGCTAAAACCCCTATTGCTTATGATCTGGTAAGGATGATGCATAGTCAAATTTGGCCAGAAAGTTTGTAAGCACCCTCATCAACTAGTATTTATTCAGAAACTTGTCTTTAGGAGAAAGCACAAGTTTAGGAGAGGATTATTGGGAATAAATCTATGTATATTTGTCACCCCTGCTAGTTGGTCATCTGTCCCCTGCTAGAGTAAGTTCCCCTTGCCAAATAACAAAGGCAGGGGGATTGGTTCCCCTGCTGAAGTCAAAGGCCCTGCCACTAGAGATAAACTTAGAATAGATTTTTACGTGTTTCTGTTACTACTCCTTAATACTTTCCTAGTTTGTTAGTAGTGATCTTGTACGTGAGTCCTTATGCCTATAAAAGGACTCACTAGGTTAGAATGCAAAGTGTCTTTCTCTATTGTCTTTCATTTCATACTTTAAGGTTATTATAACCCTAATACCACTATTGGGTATTCGTATATCTTTTGATATATTAAAGTTCAACGTTTGCTTTAATCATTTTGTTCTTGTGCTAAACACTATATTCCGCATCTTGTTTAGTTACTTTGCCTTGCAAAGTTTCTCTAGTGTTAGATTGAATTTATTATTTATATCACAACCCTTAAACAAGCTATTAAGGTTTAAGATCTGAGTTTGGGATCAACAAGGTGGAACTCCTTAACAAAAGAACATGCCCTCGTATGTACTTTATTGATTCACTCATAAGAATAGCCTGTGTATCGTCCAGTTTTCTACACCTACAAACTTATACCTCTTTAAACCTTGTGACCATCAATCTATCTAAATCTCCGATTGCGATGCGTCGTTCTGTTTTTTGTATTTCACCGTCTTACCATAGGTATCCTAGTGTTGCGTTTTTTGATGATGCGTAAGATACACCAGCGGATGTTTAGTGAAGTGTTAGTTCTTTGAGTTGCATTTGGCAATCGGCGCATTAAATTTCTTATATTGTCATTAACAACTTGCATTAAGGAGACCGAGATTGTGCAATATAGATGAATAAACGCTCTTGTTCACTTGCTTGGTTGTGTATGCAATGTGATAGCTTCCAAATAAATAACCAAGAAAAGCCTGAAAGTCTAAAAGGACACTGATAAACCATATAGGTAACAATCTTGCTTGCTTATGGAGTAAAATATGATGTCTGGGTAACATATTTTTTTTAGTTTGTCCCACATCGTTGGATGTTTAAAATAAATATGAGTATATAATCATAAGAACATTTTAGTTTATAAACTGAATCCTAAATCTATTCATACAATTAATAATATGTATGGATTTATGATCATCATTTTCAGTGTAATACACAAATGATGGTCCATTTCAAATCTCTAAATCGGCTTTTTAGTATATCTTTATATTTTCTGGCTCGTCATGCTTATTTATACAGAGATATTTAAAATGCTTTTTCTTTGCTGCAAATGACATGATTGATTATTGCCTTATGCAGTGTGTCATTTGTAATTGCTCAACCGTTTGTCTTTTCCTTTTTCGTTCTATATTATGATTGGCATCTTGAGCATCTAGTGATGCGACTCTATCCTCTAATAGTAGCTACTGTAAGTCTTAGTTAGAGTCACGATTGGTTTGTGATTGTTGCTGAGAGTCTCTTTGATAACCTCTAATTGACACTATAAATTAGTTCAGTTGTTGATGCTTTTTTCCATTAGCGTGAGCATATCCAGTTATGATTGTCTGCATGTTCATTCACTTGATAAAAGTGTCCAAACTCCAGAAATACCGAACCAAGATACGTAAAATATTTTCGGTATGGTAGGGTTTGGTGCTTGTTTTCATGATTCTGTGTTCTGCTCAATGATCAAATCAATTCAAAAATGTTTTGATCGGTTTCTTGGAACTGCTTGGTACCAAGGTGTCAATGTACATTCGTTCATGTTCTCACTCCCATGCTTACTGATTAGTGGTTCTGCATTCTGCACCCTGTTAGTTCAGGACTTATATATCCATCTATACAAAAACTAAAACTTAAAACTATAATCAAATACTACGAAAAATTACATATAAAAATCCTTCATAATCAAATACTAAAAGTGACTCGGCCCACAATAACGCAATACTCGTCCACTATAACGCAATACTTGCTCAGGCGATCTGGTGGAAGACATCATTCCCGCTCATAACGCAATAACAAAAAGGTTTTTGTATTATTCCTACGCAGTTATGGTATTGGATTTTGCTGATGGTATTACAGTAGTTGTTAAATTGTCATGGTAGCTTTTAGCAAGTTGTTGTTTGTTTATTGCCAATAAGACGAATCATTGGTCTGATGTGTGAATCATTGAAAGCTTAAAATTAAATATGATGAATGGTAGAAATAATAATCTTGGTAATACTCTACATGTCTTATGACCTAGCGAAAGAGACGGTTACTAAGCTATTTGATATGTTTTATAATGGACGAGTATTGCGTTATGAGCGGGACTCAATGCCTTCCACCAGATCTCTTGAGCATGTCTTGGGTTATAGTGGACGAGTATTACGTTATTCTTGGTCGAGTCACTTTTAGTATTTGATTATGAAGGATTTTTTATGTGTAATTTTTCGTAGTTTTTAAATAATGATTATGGATTTATGGTGGTTCTGATATACAATAGTGTTGTGTAATTATAGTTCTAAGTTTTAGTTTTTGTATAGATGAATCTATAATTTCAAATAAGATTTTTAAATGCGATTTTTATTATGTGTGTAAATCGGCTGGTTGGATGAAGAACACCTCAAAGATCCTGGTTTTTTTTGGTGTGTTGGGGAAGAAGACAAAGAAAAGGACAAAAACATCCTTGTAGTAACGATCGTTAGTGGTAAAATTTTAACACACTTTAGGTCAAAGTATCAAAATGATCATTAATGTAAAGATCAGTGAGGTCGCCTGCACTTTCAAAAGACCAGTAACTAAATCTGCAATCTGGACAAACCACATGTATGAAATATGCATTTTACTCTTTCTTCTTGATGCAAATTTTGTGGGATATTAGGTTGATTTTGTATGAACAAGACTACCTGTTACCTCGTAGTGTATTTAGCAATGTAGTTCTTTTTGAACAAATTTGGCAATGTAGTTGGTATCAATGATTCCATTACCATCATGTCTTGCAATATACTCTGCAACAAATTGTACTTCTGGGCACGGTGATAAAGAACTAGGATTTGACTTCGTGTCAATGATTTTTCTGATTAAATTGAAACATGATATGTCATCATTATGGTTGGAGATACAACTCGTCTGACATGAGGCATAGGCGTCTCCATTTTAGCCAAATCACAAGGACGATCTTTGCAATTAATACTTAGAATATTACAAGTAGCAAAATATTTATTAACTGGCTCGCTAACTATATAGTAGTAGTTTGATTTTTGTTTTGATTGTTCGTCAGTATACATATAGTCGTACTCAAAAGTCTACAAGTAAAGGTTGGTTTCCAGATCTTTCGTAATTAGATTATACTTTTTAAAGTGTGATTAATAGCTTGATAGACCACACGCTGATATCGGGCAAATATTTATAGCCTGGCAATTGGGCCTGTCACGGGTAATGATCAAGCAGTTGACGCATCCTCAAACGCGCCAAATATTAGACAATTCGTGTCACTGAAAAAACAATGAAAGTATTGCAAAAGATTTACTGCTAACAACTATAAGGGCATATGCGTCACAGTCAAATAACGATGCAAAACTACAAAGTGAAAGTCTCCGTTGTTCCACCTGGAGCCGCGTTGGTGACCAAAGCTTTGAAGGAACTAGAATGTAATGGTCTTGGAGATAGCAAAGGTCGTGCAAACTAGGACAGTGACGAAAGACTATAAACGGGTGGTTAAGATAATATTAAACACATGTAATTTGCTTGGTTGTACCCTTGATCAGAAGAATTCAATATATTGGACGTTTAACATTTAAATTTTTTGATAAATAAATGTGTTGTTACATGTTTACAGAGTTTGATTAATCTGATCTTAGTGGTGATTTATGTGTTCTAGAATGATCAAATACTCTTATTGAATATAACTTATTGTTGGCAAAATTTGTTCCTGACATTTTATGATTCATAGTACAAAGCTTGAGTCAAGTTACGTGCACGTGCACTGATAAATTTGGTACTCAATCACAAGTGTTGTTAGGTTTTGAACGGATGTACACTCTTAATTATCGTTTTCAGTCATGTTATCTTGCATATGATACATTATGTTTAGTGTAATTTCTTGTTTTCTTAGAACTATTTTGGTGCTGTAGAAAGCCGTGATACATGTTAATGAAGTTTGGAGATGATTTGTAGATAAATGGGTGGTTAAATCGATGTAATTGGTAAATAATGTGCTTTAGGAGAATGTTGTTGCATTCGGTATGCTATTGTTGAGTTAAATTTGAGGTGGAACAGTTTAACAAAAGAACATGCGGGTAGTGTACTTGTTTGATTCGCTCATAAGAATATCATGTGTATGGCCGGGTTTTCTACGGCTGCGAACCTATATCTCTTTGAACATTGTGGCCATCAATCTGTCTAACCGATGATGACCTCAGCTTGCGATGCGTCATTCTATTTTTTGTACTGTAATGTCTTACTATAGGTATCTTAGTGTTGCGGTTTTTGATGATGCGTACGATAGACCTGCGGGATGTTTGGTTAAGTGTTTGTTCTTTGAGTTGCATTTGGCAATCGGCGCATTAAATTTCTTATATTGTCATAAGAAACTTGCATCAAGGAGATCCGGATTATGCAATATGATGAATAAACGCTCTTGTTCGGTTGCTTGCTTATGTATGCAATGCGATAGTTGGCCAACATTGACACCTCTATTTTCCAAATAACAAGCATAAGAAAGCCTGAAAGTCATTAATATGTGGGTTATTTGTTTTAGTTTGTCCCACATCGGTCGATGTTTAAAATAAATATGAGTATATAATCATAATAACATTTTATGTTGTTAACTTCTTTGTGAATATATTCATACAATTAATAATAGTGTATGAATGTATTTATGATGATGTTTTTAAATCTCTAAATCAGCGACTTTTTAATATAACTTCATATTTTATGGCGTGTCATTCTTATTAATATAGAGATATATTAAATTCTTCTTTTTAAGCCGTTCCAAAAAAAAATATATCAAATGCTTTTTCTTTGCTGCTAATGATTATTGCCTTATGCTGTGTGTAATTTGTCATTGCTCAACCGTTTGTTGTTTCCTTTTTCAGTCTATATAATGATTGGTATCTTGAGCACCTAGCAATGCGACTATATCCCCTAATAGTAGATACTGTAAGCCCTTAGGCTAGGCACAACACTTCCGTTTTTTTTGGTCGTGAGTCGGTCGCGACCGAATCGTCCTGTTGCGGCGATTCGGTCGCCGAACTATATCGGGCAGAATTCGACTCCACACACGAACAATTTGGAAGAAGTTGTTTAGTGGCTGTGTTTGTGTATAAAAAAAATTTAAAATTTAAAATTTATGTTTGTGTTTGTGTATAACAGGAAATGAAATACAATTGGAATACATTAGTCAGTTCCCGGATCTGAATCCAAAAACTGACGAGGTAACTCCCAACGAATTGTTTCTTCTTCATCTTCTTCCGTCATAATTGTGCATCCAGCTCTCTTCTTTCCCTTTCTTCTTCTTCCTGAGTTTGTCTCAACACTTTTTGATCTAGGTATAGTTGATACACCTCATTCTCAGTCATTCTGCCATCTGAGTCGTTTGGAATTGGAAAGGGTAGATCAGGCGACTCATTTATGTTGCTTCGGTGTTGTTGCGACGAAGAACACATATGAGTTGTTTGAGATTGGGACGAAGAACCCAAGTAATTCAACCATTTAGTATTTTCTTCAATTCTAGCCTCCAATTTTATCGACTTTCTAAAAAAAGATCTCTGGAAGGTGAAATCGATATCAGATTAATTTCTAAAATACGTTCCGATTAAATGATGCTTATGTGGGGAGAGATCACGGCATTTCTCACATTTCGTGCGCAACTTCGTATTTTCTTCGGATGCAGCATCGAAATCATCACTTAACTTCGTAAGCCCATCGTAATGACGTTGTTGTTGAATTATTTGTTTCTGAATCATAGCCTTAATCTCGGCTTCGGTATATGGGAATGAGCATGCCATTTTTTATTTCTGAATGTGTGTGTGAAAAACAGAGTTGTGTGAGAAAATACTGAGTTGTGTGTGAAAAACTGTGTGTGAAAATGTGGTATTTATAAAGAGAAAATAATGATTTAAAAAAAATAAAAAAAATCAACTAGGCCGCACTAAGTCACCGGGTTGTGGCAAATAGGTTGCACTAGGTCGTCGGAGAAAAAAACTAGGTCGCGATTGGATAGCGTTGTACCTAGCTTTAGTTAGAGTCACATTTTGTTTGTGGTTGTTGCTGAGTCTCTTTGATAACCCTTAATTGACAGTATAAAATAGTTCCGTTGTTGGGATGCTTTGACCGACACTTGTCATAAGTTTCCTTTTCGTTAGTGTGGGCATATCCCAGTTATGACTATTTGCAGGTTCATTGGTTTGACAGGATTGTGCAAAAAGGTTTTCTGTATGGTAGGGTTTGGTCCCATGCTTATTGATTAGTGGATCTCCATTCTGCACCTTGTTTAGTTCAGGACCATTTTTTTTAGATTTTTTTATGCATATTTTATGGGATTTTTGAGAATCAACATTACCTGTTATCATACAGCTTATCTGGGTATAATGGTAATCTTGAACACCTGAGTAGTGTAATTCTGTTCCTATCTTAAGCACTTGAGCAGTGTGATCATATGTTTTTAACTTCACTTACGATGGCTTGATTTCATTACCTATCTTGTCATGCAATATACTCTGCAACAAATTGATACCTCTGGGTACTATGATAAGAACTAGGATCTGACTACAAGTCAATAATTTTTAGTCAATTTTGCTTGAGTTGAAACATGTCTTCATTATGGTTGGCCACACAACTTATTTGATATTAGGCATATTAATGTATAAAACATGACTAAATTAAATAACTTAAAAAGTGCAATTGCAGTCTATGCGGGGACTTTAGGGTGCTATCATCGTCTGTGACATGAGCTAGGGCTGTAACAGGGTCGTCCCGTGGATTTTGGGCGCCCTGTTCATTTAAAAAGTCGGGGCCCTTAAACACGCGTACTTAGAATATAAATTCTTAAAAATTGAGATAGTTGCAATATGCGATAAAGTTGCATAGTTTCGAATTGTTTTGAACGATTTTGAACTTCAAAATTTTATTTTCTTAAAGATTTAGGAGGCAAAAAAATTTCTCTAAAAACATGTAAGGAATAAACTCTAAGATAACTAAGTACTGTAACTAACTAGCTGCTTTAAAATTAGTCGTCACATACAATTTTTTTTTAATAATTGACTAATAAATCATGTACTTACTTGATCTTATTGATTAAATAATTCATGTTTTCATTTAAAATAACTGTGGCTCGCTATATCAAAACTTCAAACTTACAAATGTCTTAAACGCACACACACATATATATACATTCAATACTTAGATCAAACAATTAAAATGAATTACTTATAGTATTTAAATAACTTCTGAAAGGAGAAAATCATTAAAAAAAATTAATAAAAACAAAGAAACTGGGCCTCAGTTACAAAGACGAATTGTGAAATGGAAAATTGGGGCTCAGCTAAGAAGAATACATCAAGTAAATCATAAATAGTTGTCCTTAGACAAATTGTCGTGGATTTAGTGCATTTGTGTGAAATAATCTAACGCTAAACGTAATTGGTAGATATAAGGGTTATTTTCGGAAGTGTTGCAAAATTCATAAGTTTTGCTTGTAGTCAATATGGAATTTGTTTCCTTCAAAATTTATTTTGAAATATAACACAGTTGGGCCCCTCGTGGGATTAGTAAGATGTTTGTATGGATGTACCCAAAGTCTTTCTAAACTATGTTTAGATGTTTTGGTAATCTTGCTTGAATCCGATGAACGAGAAACATAATGGTTATTGAAAGGAATGACTAAGATCCATATCCTTATTAACGTTATATTAGAAGACGAACGGATAAAAATAATGACGAATCATTAAAAGGTTTTATCCAAGAAACCTTACTCAAGTTGTACTAGAGACATTGCTAGTGTAACTAGACGCTAGTCAATGTAATCACGATATTTGAAATTTGTCCAAGTGGGCGCTGAATGTTTATGGGCATAAATTTAAATAGTCGTGTGTTAGGACCGAACTCGAGATTACGGGATTGCACACAATACGTAAAGGGTTAATTTATTTAATAAATATATTTATTGTATTTATTAAAAATAACCAAGCTTTAACTTAACGGGCGTTAAATAATTAAGAGTTAAGTATTAACGATCGTTGTGGAGTTAAATAGCAGAGAAAAGAAGAAACGGTAGTTCCGGAAGCCCCCATGGGTGGGCTTTTAGCCGTCGGCTACAAGGGCAAAAAGGGGAAGGAGACAGATTTTCTTTCCTAATTAGTTTATGGCTTGGATAACAAGTTTAGCTAGCCTATATAAACAATCCTTGGCCTTCATAATTTTCCATTCCATTCCTCTCTTCTCTCTCTCTGCGATCAACAAACCACACGCACCCTAGGGTTTCGTTTGGTTTGTTTGGTTTCTTTGTTTGATCAACACCAAAGGAAAAACACCTTTTTTAGGGTTCCTTATATCCTTTGGTTTTGGTTTAGCAATAATCTAGTCCTAGCCTCTCTGTATGGTTATTGGGTAGATTTACCACAAGCGTAGAAGCTCGGTTTACACGTGCTAGAATCACGATTAACTCGTTGTATTACGTGTGTACAAGAACGTAATGTATTCTTACTTTAGACTATATCTTGGTAGTGTTTGTCATAAACCCTAATTGGTGATTCGTTGGTGATCTTGTGGATCTTCGCTAGGATAAAGGTATGTAACCCTATTTCGATTAATTATAATTGTGTTATTAATTATGATCTTGTTAAATCGCTTCCGCTATGTGTGTTTTGATCTTATTTAGGGTTTTGTATAATTGTTATGAACTTCATAAACCTTCAATAAGAGGGACAAATGGTGTTGCATCCTCAAGGAGGACTCGAGAGGAGGTTCACAAAATAATAATTGTTGACACAATTTTCGGGCCTCTAAACAAGAATGGGCCCTTTGCAGTTGCACTGACTGCACAGCCCAATATCCGGGCCTGGGCTGTAATCAAGCCAAGCTTTTATCAAACAACTCGAGCTCGAGCTTGGCTCGATCAAGCTAAGCTTTTATCAAGCTCAAGCCAAAAGAAATAGCTTGAAACATATATCAAGCTCAAACTCAAGCTCTTGATAGCTCGGCTCAAACTCTTATCTAGCCTTTTCAAGCTTTATTTAAATGTGATTTTATGATTAATTCATATAAGCAACTTATGCTTAATGTGAGTATTAAGTTAATTATAAGGGCTTATTTCATAAACAAATAATATATTTTATGATTAAATTTATAATTTAGCTCATCGTGTTCTAAATATTTATTTAATTTTATTAATTTACTAGCTTAAAGACCCGTGAAATCACGAGATGTCTTAGAAAATTTAATTTGTAAGAAGTGTTATGAGAAAGTAAATTAAGAGAAATACTAAATGGATAATGTAAGCATGAAACATTAATATATGAAATAAAGAAAAACCGAGAGTAAACATGTATCATTACACGATAATATTATTATTTTGCAAAAAAATTAATAAAGAGTTCCATGGGTTTTTCAATTCCAAAGTTGATGATTTTGAGTATGAGATGAAGTTTGCCATAGATGTGAAGTTGGTTGCCAAATTCCAATGGGTGAACACCAATTTGTGGACATAGAAATGCCATTAGACTATTGTTAAACATGTTGTGTTAAAAAAGGAATCGTTGACAAACATGTAATAGTTGCACATGTTAGTCGAGTTTTCGTGTTTGTTATCTTTTAGTAGCTTAAAGACCCGTGGTACATAAAATTACCCATATCGACCCGTTACGCGAAATCGCGTATATCGACCCTTTACACAAAAACGCCTATATCTATAGTGTCATGTTTATACGCTTATACATTGATTTTAGCTTATACACATGTCTAACGTCGAATATAGCTTATTCAATAATTTTGTAAAAAGTAACAAATAAATGTTAATATTAAAAGAACACGGGTCTTGATAATAGATGAAAAAAATAATTAGAACGACTTCAATTATTCTATAAACGTCTAATTTTGTAACAATCACAATAATAGAGTTCCATGCATTCTAGTCGTCAACCTTAACATATGTGAGAGGGAATAAAGTCAAAAGTCAATGCTCATTTCGTGAACAAGTAATAGTTGAATAAAAAGTATAAAAGAAAATTACTGAACAATAGTTTATATGTACTTATAAGTTACACAATATTTTTTAAAAAAAAGCATTGGAAAATGTATAAATTACATGTAATAGTTGAATGAAAAAGTAATTAATAGAAAATTACTGAACAATAATCTATATATAAACGACGTATACATAAACACCAGTATAACTTTTGGTGTATTTTAAATAACTTTTTTGTAAGCGATTGACCTTGTTGTTAATTATCATAGAAAAAAACTCTAGTAAACTTTGTCTTAATATCACACTTGACACAATTATACGACCCACTTTTTGTCTTAACTATCACACTTGAAAATCAAATCAAACATTAGTTTTCTCATCATCTCATTTTTCTTATACGCCCAGTTATCTGATTTTTATTATACCTCCACTAAGTTATCTCAGTTTTCTTATACGCCCAGTTATCTCATTTTTCTTAAATGTATTGCTATGTCTTTCTGTTGTCAACATTAGATCATAGATTCTGTGTTAGCGTTGGCAAAATGAGTAAATTTTGTATATTGGGCTTGTTGACCCAATCCACATTTTGACGAATAAAATATTTCTGTTAAATATGTTTTAGCATGAGTCATTAACTCATTATGTTAAACTTTGAGATTTATTTTGAGAAGAACATAAACTTGGTATAAGTTCATAGAACAAAAAGGCAGCGGATAAACCCATTAAATCTCTACATACAACACACCAATTGAAACAACTCAGAAGAATACTTTCAGAGTCAGGAATAAGATCAATTACAATCAACAAACACACTGAAAGAAAATGATAATCTATTGACTATGAACAATCCAAATGTATGAGAACACATAAATCTAAGCAAGACTTAAACATACTAAGTAAAAACTACGAGATGGCAACAACTCCAACAAAACCGACTTACTTTTGCTTTACTTCTCAACCTCCATGTCCTCATCACATATAGACTAAGACCTGGTCAATGTGAATTTTGGAAAGCTTCTGCATTGCATTACTCTCTTTTGCTTGTTGTTGCAATTCAGATCGCTGACTCTCAATTTTGAACTAAAAATAAAAAATCCAAGTAACAAACAACTTAATAAAGGAATTTCCCAACTAAGGTTTAAAACTACTATGTATGACATTTTGTTAAAAATAAAATATCCAAGTAACAAACAGCTTAACTGTGTATGACATTTTCTCTTTACATTCAGAACTTCCAGAAAATTAAAGAAAATCATTATACAATCAATCTTTTTAAATAATTTCATTCATCAACTAGTAAAATCATGAAACAATTTTCGTTAATATATGAAACAAAAAATCGGAAGATACGTTGATTATTCGCTAAAAGAATATCAAATAAATTGGTCGCCACTAATCACTGAAAGTCTGATTTAAAAAAGCTTGTGTTATCTATAAGTAGTCTCTACAACTCTTGAATATTATAAATTTAGAAGCATGTATGTATAGCATTTTTTTATCGTACCTTATTAGTTAATAGTTTAAAAGGTACATATCATACCTTCTTGTACAGGTTACACTTTTCGCAAATAACATGCTATCTAGAAAATGAATAACATACTATCTAGAAAATGAATACCAAATACTGAAAACACTTTTCGCAAACAATAAAGGACATGTATTAGTGTTTAGCACTATATAAAGGACATGTATTAGTGTAACAAATAGCAACATTAATACAATTTTATACTCGCCCAAAAAGTATATTGTACTTTTTGCATTGTGACTCACAAATATATTCTATTGACTTTTCGCTAATGGTCCAACATCAAGCACAAGACCTGTCATAGCGTAACAAATAACAACTATGAGAGAATCTAATGGCAAGTTAAGAAAGTATAAAAATAAGGCAGACAAAGGGGCTGCTAAAACATGTTAAATTGGTGCGATCTTTTGATATGGGTTTAGTCGAGCTTTACTCACATATACCATCTTCTCTAGTGCTTACATAGACACTAATGTCTAACTACTAAAAAAAGAAACATGGTCCGTTGATATCACATGGCCCTTTTATATAAGTATGATAGCAACGTCAACCACAAAACGATGGTTCAGTGGCTAAATACTTAGCCTACATAAAAGTGTTATGGTTCCATCGACTTTGTTACGCATAAAATCACTAAAACTGGCATTACTATACAATCAAAAACCCATCTTATGCTAATACAAATAAGTATATAATCTCAAATCATTTTTAAGGAACATAAATTTGAAATGAGAGAAGAAAATTGAAATAAAGCTCTGACAGATAAGGACATGTGTAAGTTTATTTCCTTTGATATCAGTCAATTGGACTTTTTGAATCTTCTTCTATGAAACTGAAACTGTCGATAACTCGTTTCTTCGTCAATACTTAATCACAACCACTATAATAAAAGGTCGTGGCCGAAACCGTCAAACAAACTAATGCTAGTTCTACTAAAGCTTAATAACCTTCCTCTTTAATGGAACCTTAGAAAACTTCATCGTGAATAAAGAAAAAACACAATTAATTTTTTTTACAATAACCCAAATCATCAAACAAAAGGTTTTTTTTACCAGACCCGTTTTTACTCATGTTCAAAGACCCATTTGACTCATTTGTTAACTCATCCGCCTTGATATGTAAGACACGTGAAAAGGAACTTTGGTAAAAGATAATAAGAATTTTGTTGGCATCTCATGTAACCCATATTTAATAATACAAGGGGACTAAGATCAGTTATTCTCTACTTGTTTGCACTAATGTGCTTCTTTACTTATTGCATAAGCAACATATTTAATTAAAATGTGGCGATGACACCTAAAAGGTTTGTATCCTTTTGTGCATAGTGTAATTCCATACCACTTAAGTCTACACATAATCGTACTCATAAATATGATATGCAAGGAAAATTTTTAAATGTAAGTATTTAGATTGTATCTAACATTTAAATAAAATATATACCTTGCGTAAGAGTGTATCAACTTAATCTCAAGCTGCTCAGTCGCTTCATTTATCTCCAACAAAAAACAGTAATTCGAGAGCTGAACTATAAAGAAAAAATTGTTAAAATGGAGGTTAAAACGTGATCAATTTATATAAAAAAAATACAAAAGTAATACTTCATATCATTTAAATACTAACCGAGAGAGAAAAAAACATGGATACCATTCCAAGTTTCTAACAGGACGGAAACATATCAAATCGCTCATAAAATTTATTAAATCAAATAATGTAAGAACCAAACATTGGGAACAAAATGTTCAAGATTGGGTAAAATCGAGTACAAATTCCCATACCTCATATGTCTCCTGTGATTTATTAAGAAAAGTTTATTAAAAATGATTCAAATTATTCAGAAAAGGACCCATATTCAAATATTACACACAATACAAATAAAAACCATTTACGCTCCCCATGAACCCAATTTGACAATGCTATATTACAATATTAGTTTTTTAATTAAAAAACAAACTGCTATTAGTTTTAACCTCTTGAATACATGGGGTCCGTTTGGTAAGAGCTTTTCTAAAGCTTTTATAGAGCTGTTAGCTTTTTTGTTTAAAAAATAATCTAATAGCTCTGTTTGCTACAACATTTTTTAAGAGTTGTTAGCTTTTTATTTTAACCAAATAGCTTTTAAATAAAAAGCTGTTCCAACCATATTAGAATTTATTAAAAGATGTCAAGAGCTGTTAAAGCCGTAAATTACTGATATAACCTCCAACCATATTATAATTTATTAAAAGATGTCTTTTTAAGTCATTTTACATCTTACCTTTAAAGTTAACAGCTAATATACCAAACACTTTTATTAAAATTAACAGCTTTTTAGCAAACATCTTACAACTTACAGTTAACAACTTACACCTTACAGTTAACAGCTTACAACTTACAACTAGTTTTGCCAAATGGCTATGTTTGGCAAAACTAGCTGTAAGCTGTTAACTGTAAGTTGTAAGCTGTTAACTGTAAGCTGTAAGCTGTTTGCTAAAAAGCTGTTAATTTTAATAAAAGTGTTTGATATATTAGCTGTTAACTGTAAAGGTAAGATGTAAAATGACTTAAAAATTCTAATTGAATATATAAACGATTTACCTTTTAAGCAAACTGGGTACAATAGTCACATAACAGTGTCATTTGCAGCTCTATTGTTCAAACTACATGATTATAAAAATTAAATGAGACACAACATCAATGATATAATAGAAAAAAAAATATCAAGCCAAAAAAGCTACCAGAAATAAGCATTAATATCAATACCTTTGATAAAAGGTGGTTAAGCATCACACCGAAGCAACACAATCACCATCCTGTCACACCCATATGTGTGTCTTAAACATAAAGCTAACCAAGAAACAAATCTTCACCAAATAAAACACCCACTTAAGCTAAAAACATCACCTACCAACCATCATTGCCACACATCATAAATGGAAACAATGAATATATTGGTGACATCTAAGAGAGCTGTCGACGACAATTGAAATACCAACTGCTTGGGAGAATAGAAACTCATTGGGCGCTTAGATCATTGATATATCTTGCAAAATGTAGCCATTTGATTATCTCCAAAGAATTTTTCAGAGAATAGAGACTATATAGGGGATGTTTAACTTGAATTCACCACTAATATTGGCATAGTCAAATCACCACACCAAGTTACCATTATTAAATCGTTTGACAAATTGTTTTAAACTGTATTTGTGTTACAGCTAATTTACCATTATTACATAGGTTACGTATAACGCCTTTGGTATTAAAAAAATCACGAAACGTTTGTTTATGGTTTTTTGTGAAGTGTACAAAAATATAGTAGAAACATTTGTTTATGTTGTATGGTTTTTTTGTATTAATCTTATACACACAAAATAAATGTTTTCACAAAATAATTTATACACATATTTTTTCAATTATTATTTTTTAAAAATAAAAAGTAATTAATTTATCCAGTTTGGTAATGTATTTTGTTGGCTTGTAAAACAAACGTTATGGGCTTTAAAACGTTATGGGTCGGTCCATTAAACATGCATTCTTTTTTTCCAAGTACAAAACAGACGCATATAACATACTATGTGTTGAGTTATTTTTGTTAAAGAATTAAATTGTTCTTTGCATTGAGATGTTGTACAATAGGTTATATATGGTAAGCAATTTAATTCATTCATTTAATATTTGTGCTTTATAGGGTTGTAATATATTTTGTTTTATTATGTAAAATAGATTACATGTACTCGGTACTTGGTGAAATATAATACGTATAAATATTTTTTGTACTCTTTTTAATACAAGGGTGTTGTAATTGCGTTAGCAATCACATCACGCAATCACCTTTAAGACCTTAATCACACTGGATTGCAAAACACATTTGGAAACCAAGACTGTATGATTATGTTATTATTTATTTATTAATGCTAAATAAATCGAATTTGGTTTGAGTTATGGTCTTTGTTTGTTTTACTTTATACATATATTTCTATTAATGAGTTTTTTATTATAAAAAATAATAATTTTATACACTTTCAAGCTTTTCAAGCCAAACTCAAACTTTTATCAAGCCTTATCAAGCCAGGCTTAAGCCAAGATTATAAAGCTTGACAAGTTATCAGGCCAAGCTCATGCCTACAATTGTATTATCAAGCCAAGCTTAAGCCCTATAAAGCTTGAGCTCGTCTTGACTCGATTACACCCCTAACATAAGCCTTGTTGAGACTTCGAAAGTGCAACCATAGTTTGATCCAGCACAAATGTTGAGGTGTACATTCGTGTCACCGGTGGTGATCAAGCAGTTGACGCATCCCCACTCGGGCCAAATATCAAAAAACTTGGTCTTCCCCTAAAAAATCAATCAAGATATTGCAAAACAAATTGCTGCAAAAAACTATAAGGGCTTGTCTGTCATTGTCAAACTAACGCTGCAAAACCACTAAGTGAAAATCTTTGTTGTTAAACCTGGATCCGCGTTGGTGACCAAAGCGTTGAAGGAACTAGAACGTGACGAACAAAAAGTGAATAATATTTCATTAGATGCTGTCTTGGAGATCAAAGGTTGTGCAAACTAGGACAGTGATGAAAGACTATAAATGGGTGGTTAAGATAATACTGGTCACATGTAATTTGTTTGGTTGTACTATTGGTCGAAAGAACAAAATATACTGGATGCTTAACATTTATTTTTTGGATAAATAAATGTATTGTTACATGTTTACGGGGTTTGCTTAATCTAATCTTAGTGATGATACATTGACGTGTTCTAGGATGAATGAGTATTCTTATTGCATCAAACTAGTTGTTGCTAAAAGTTTGTTTCCGATGTTTTATCACTTTATGATTCACTAGCACGAAGCTTGAGTCAAGTTCCGTGGAAGTGTACTGATAAATTTGGTACTCAAACATAAATTTTGAATGGATGCACACTCTTGATTATCGCTTTCAGTCATGTTATCTTACTTATGAAACATTATGTTTAGTGCAATTTCTTGTTTTCTTATAAGTATTTTAGGGGCGAAGTAGGCGCCGCCTCCTCCCTTGCCCCCAAAATCTGCCCACTAGGCATGTTTACAAAAAAATCACAGAAGACATCGCCAAAGAAACAGCCAAAGACTGTTGGGCCGATTACACTTAGCCCAATGGGTTAATCCTAAATAACGGTTATATGGCAGTTAAACACTACCAACAGTTACAACAGTTCAATATGAATCGATACATCGACTCATGGCACTGTTTAGATTAGTATTTAAAGAAGAAACTTATTTGTACAACAGAGATGACAGATTTATTATACATATCAATATAATTTACATTTTGGTATATCTTTGATTTGAGTTTGAACGATCCAAACATATATTAATTCCCAACATTGGTATCAGATCATTTGGTTATAGAACCAAATCATCATATACCATTTTTCCGATTCGAATCCAATATCAACCCACATGAAATTTTCCGCAGGTCTTTGCACAAACAATAAAAAACAAATCATAATAATTATCTTGGTGTTTTAATCATAAGGAAAAATCCAACCCACCGCCTGAATCATAGATTCGGCAATAGGGGTTCCTTCCTAGAAAATTTGCAAATTTCAAACCCACGAAAAAAATCTTATTTCTAATAAAAAATTAGGCACAAATTGATTTTTTTAAGAATAGTATACGAAACATAGACAGAACTTACCAGATTCGGATATCACATCCTCTCGAAAATTAGGTAAACCCCAATCAAATCCACAATTAAGGATATGCTAACCCAATCAGAATCATCATGATCAGATATATCTGAATAATAGACCAGATCCCCAAGTTTTCTTACGAAACCCTAAATTTCGCAAGAACAAATAAGAGATTCAAGCGACTTATAATATAAGAACGCTTGAAAGATCAAATGAGGATTACAAAATCCATCCTTGATTCGGTGTATAATCACTAGAAGACAATATTGATACAATATCATCTGTCATAGAGAGATAAGGAGGAGCAGAGATGGGACGGATGAAATAAGAGAGAGAGAAGATAGTGTTTTATTACAGGGCTGAGCTTCGGGCCGGAACCGACCCGACCCGAAAAATGCCAAAACCGAAAAGGGTCAACCTGAACTAAAACCGAAAATGTCGGTTTGGTTCGGTTTCATCTCGGGCCTACTTGGGTTTCAGTCAGGTAATACCGAAACCGACACCTGCACCCCAAACACACCCTTAACATGAAAAAACTTAGGGTTGTTGCTGTAGAAGATGCACAAAGTTTTGTAGAAAGAGAAGGCCTTTCATTCATTGAAACGTCTGCTTTAGAAGCTATTAACATTGAGAAGTCTTTCCAAACGATTCTTGGCGAGATATATCGAACTATTAGCTCTTTCTTCTTCTGATCCCAATGTCATGTCAACAACCAATGGAGTCTCGCATGATAGTTCACGTAAGTGGCTCCCCTCACTTCAGATCTCGTGAAGCTTAATTGCGATGCTTCCTTTAAAGATTCATATGTTGCTGTTGGGATTGTTGCGCATGACTGTAATGGCGTTTTGTTGCTATATTTAGGGGAAAAGTGTTGTGCTTAATCGGTTTTGGTTGTCGAGTTGGTTGCCATTCGATCAGCTTGCATCCTGTTTGCTACCAACGAATGGAATCATGCTTTTATCGAATCTGATTCACAGTGGGTGATTTATCTTGCTTCTATAGAAGACGTGCCACCTTGGTCCTTAGCGGTTGCGATTTCAGATATACAAAATTGGAAGTCTCAATTGAATTTGAAGTTGTCCTGGGCTCCACGTTCATGTAACTCTGTGGCTCATCATGTTGCTATATATGCTTACGTATCGAATGATAATTTCATTTGCCATGATAACTTCCCTTGTAAAATTACCTCCGTTGCGAGGAGTGATGTTTTGTAACTTTTCGGCTTCGACCCTTGTTAATGATATTTGATGTTAAAAAAACAAATTTACCCTTATGTACAAGTCTTCCTAGCAATCCACCTCCATGTAAAGTGAAAAAACACAATACATGACCCATCTTTTTTATGTGGCATAGTGACAGAACCCAAAAATACGATTGTGGGGGTAAATTTGTTTTTTTCATAGAATAACAACAAAATAAGGAAAAAGTAGTATAAAAAGATAAATATATTAATTTTTACTTACAAATAAATTTACAGGGTTTGAAAGCGTTAAATATTGGGCAGATTGGATGAGATCAAGACATGTGTCTCTTTTTTTACTTATTGACAATACCGCACCCTCTAGCTCGAGGAATAATTATATTGGAGACACCAATACAGTTGCATCTTTTTTATGGTTCTTTCTATTTACTTGAATATTAATCTGTATTCTAATCATCCATCTACCCTGACAGTTGGAACAAGCGGGTTGGGTGATGAATGTGTATGGGTCGAAAGAGACTGAGTTTGGTTGACTCAATATCAGTTCTGTTTATAGTGACATGGTTTCTTGCGCTCCCTATGTTAGTAGAAGCGTGTAATGACTAGCAGATGTATAGTGAAACAAAGTTTCCAGAAGACAGTGTTGTGTAACTGGAAGCATAATTCTTTCGGAAGATATGTAACAGGATTTGGTTGGAACCTTCTTATAATTGTATTAGACTATGGAATGGTTGTATATTGGTGTATACTAGCTTAAACATGAGCAATTGAGCATTGTGAGTTATGACTAGTAATAAAAAGCTTCTCACCCTGAACTGTAAGTTGGTGTAAATTAGCTTAAAAACAAACATCATACTGTAAATGGTATCAACGTTACAGTTATTGGCGTGAATTTAGTTTCCCTTTTTCGGGCTCCTTTACCACCTATACTTGGGTTTGATTACTTTGAAACATGTCAACGCCTTCATTCCTCGAAGTAGGATTAGTGTAACTGAAGACGCCCACTTATTGATTCCGGGCTGAGATATGTGATTGCCTTCTTTCCGTGTTTTCTTTGTTTGTGATGCATTAAGCATATTCATGGGTTTTCGAATTTTTTTATTGACATAGATGTTTACTAAACAAGTAAACATGCAAGTGAAACATAATAGAACTAATTACTCAAATAGACCAAGTACTTTGTCCATTTGTCAAAATGCCCCATGCTACTTAAAACTTCAAAAAATAGACCAAGCTACCTTATGCTACGTTATGTTATTTTATGCTACCTTATGAAACTTTTAACAAATTTACCAAAATGTCCTTATTATCATAAATGTGTAAGATGGAAGTACAACTTGTGTAAGAATGTGTATATATACTTTTTATGCGACTTTTACTTTTTTTAATAAAATTTTTTCAAATACTTTTATAATTAATATATTTAAACTACTTTTTATGCGACTTTTGTGTTTTTAAAGAACACGGTATGCACACACAATTACTAAAGAGTTTTTTATAATAGAATTTTTGGTTGAGTTTTATGAGTCGAGTTTTTTTGGGTCATTATGCAAGTACCACTTTACTCCATTAATGAATAAAAATATAAAACGCCCCACATTCAACTAACAAATGCATTTGACACCCATAAACAACTCTGACACACACTGACGAAATATCAATATTTTTAATACAATTTTTTTTTCTATTTTTTAATTTTAAAAATTGCATATATTAATGGTACATGTATTTTTTTCTATCTCTCAATATTCCTTTCACATCTCACTTTATTCATGATCATCCAACATAACCATCATAATCGAGATACAACTAAACCACCAACCCCTTGTCGATCTTTCCACTGTCGCGGGAAAGTAACTAAACCAACCGTCACCGATGGCGACATCCATGAGATGGCTAAAGCTTATAGAAAAATAAAGAGTGGTAACAATGGAAAAAGATATATATCTCCAACCTACACTCTGGATTCATTTAATAGTACGGACATTATTCATTTAATATCTAGATTCATTTACCATATTTAATTTGTTCCAGCGATAATGAATTAGAGAAAGAAATATTGTGAAATAAAAAAAGATAAGTGAGAGATTATACACAATCTCTAAAGTTAATTTGTTTGGGAACTAGAAATAGAAAAGTAAAACTGCAGGGTGTCTTGTTACTAGATCAGAGTTCTTATCCCTTTTTTACATAATATTCTCTCTCACACTTGTTTTTCTCTCTCACATATCCTTTTTTCAAATTTGATATTACCACCAACTAGTAGCCTCTAAATCTCTAAGACTGGTGGGAGTGGGGTGAAACCCACTCACCTCCACCTCAGCGCCACGTTAGCTTTTTTACCAAACTCACCAAAACTCACCTAAACTCACCACCACAGGAGGTAATGACACTCACCCAAACTCACCCAAACTCACTCCACATCACTTCATCTTTTTATTAAATATTTTTTATTCATACATTTTATTAAAACACGGGTACATAGAAAATTAAAACACAGTACGAAATTAAAAGACGATACATAAGAAATTTAAAAACAACATTTAAAAAACATAAATTTAAAAGTACATAATACGATTAGTCAGTTCACGGATCCGAATCCAAAAACTGACCAGGTAACTTCCAACACATTGTTTCTTCTTCATCTTCTTCCGCTATAATTTGTGCCTCTAGCTCCCTTCGTTCCCTTTCTTCTTCTTCCAGAGTTTGTCTCAACACTTTTTGATCTAGGTATAGTTGATACACCTCATTGTCAATCATTCTGCCATCTGAGTCGTTTGGAATTAGAAAGGGTAGATCGGGCGACTCATTTCTGCTTCGGTGTTGTTGCGACGAAGAACCGATATGAGTTGTTTGAGATTGGGACGAAGAACCCGTGTTATTCAACCATTTAGTATTTTCTTTAATTCTAGCCTACAATTTTATCGAATTTCTAAACGTAGATCTCCGGAAGGTGAAATCGATATCATATTGATCTCTAAAATACGTGTCGAGTAACTGACGCTTTTGTTGGGAGAGATCACGGCATTTCTCACATTTCGTGCGCAATTTCGTATTTTCTTCGGACGTAGCATCAAAATAGTCACCTAACTTCGTAAGCTCATCGTAACGACGTTGTTGTTGAATTATTTGTCTCTGAATCATAGCCTTAATCTCGACTTCGGTATGTGGGAATGAGCATGCCATTTTTGATTGAGATGAAGATGGAGATGAAGATGAGATGGTTGATTTTTTTTTTGTGAAAAATGAAGAAGATGATGGGTATTTATTAGTAAATTTTGGGTAAATTTTTTTTAATTTAAAAAAGAAACAGTTATATTTAGTGGTGGGGCCCAATGGTATAAACTCACCTGGGTGAGTTTGCCCATTATTTTCGCTGGGAAACAAGTCGCGCGCGGATTTGGCTGGGTGGGGTGGAGGCTGCGCATGACTTTAGCCAAGTCGCGGGTGGGATACCTCCCACTCCCACCAGCCTAATGGCAATAGTCATTTTAAGATTTGTTAAAGATAGATAATTTATAAATAGATAATGATTCAAACATAAATGGTTGTAAAGTTTCTCCATTAAAGAAGACTAGTTTGAACATGAAAAGTATAAAAAGAGAAAAAGATTCATTATTGACTAAATGACCTTGACGGTGAAGAAAAGTTAAGAAAGAGAAAGATTCATTTTTGAGTTCTGCTGCCAGGATCATTGGTTCCGGCGTTTGTCCGGCTGACTGCGACACCACCACAATAATTAAGGTGAGATGGGTACATAACCTACATCTACAAAAAAAAGATTGCGATGGTGTCAGGTAGTGGTGAGAGGGGATGCATGGTGGGGGCCGAAGACGCCCACTTATTGATTCCGGACTGAGATATGTGATTGCCTTCTTTCCGTGTTTTCTTTGTTTGTGATGCATTAAGCATATTCATGGGTTTTCGAATTTTTTATTGACATAGATGTTTACTAAACAAGTAAACATGCAAGTGAAACATAATAGAAATAATTACTCAAATAGACCAAGTACTTTGTCCATTTGTCAAAATGCCCCATGCTACTTAAAACTTCCAAAAAAAGACCAAGCTACATTATGCTACGTTATGTTATTTTATGCTACCTTATGAAACTTTTAACAAATTTACCAAAATGTCATTATTATCATAAATGTGTAAGATGCAAGTACAACTTGTGTAAGAATGTGTAAATATATTTTTATGTGACTTTTACTTTTTTTAATAATTTTTTTCAAATACTTTTATAATTAATATATTTAAACTACTTTTTATGCGACTTTTGTGTTTTTAAAGAACACGGTATGCACACACAATTACTAAAGAGTTTTTTCTAATAGAATTTTTGGTTGAGTTTTATGAGTCGAGTTTTTTTGGGTCAGTATGCAACTACCACTTTACTCCATTAATGAATAAAGATATAAAACGCCCCACATTCAACTAACAAATGCATTCGACACCCATAAACAACTCTGACACACACTGACGAAATATCAATATTTTTAATACAATTTATTTTCTATTTTTTAATTTTAAAAACTGCATATATTAATGGTACATGTATTTTTTTCTATCTCTCAATATTCCTTTCACATCTCACTTTATTCATGATCATCCAACATAACCATCATAATCGAGATACAACTAAACCACCAACCCCTTGTCGATATCTCCACTCTCGCCGGAAAGTAACTAAACCAACCGTCACCGATGGCGACATCCAGGAGATGGCTAAAGCTTATAGAAAAATAAAGAGTGGTAAAAATGGAAAAAGATATATATCTCCAACCCACACTCTGGATTAATTTAATAGTACGGACATTATTCATTTAATATCTAGATTCATTTACCATATTTAATTTGTTCCAGCAATAATGAATTAGAGAAAGAAATATTGTGAAATAAAAAAAGATAAGTGAGAGATTATACACAATCTCTAAAGTTAATTTGTTTGGGAACTAGAA
This sequence comes from Glebionis coronaria, assembly GCA_025667525.1. NCBI lineage: Eukaryota > Viridiplantae > Streptophyta > Magnoliopsida > Asterales > Asteraceae > Glebionis > Glebionis coronaria. The sequence goes on along the minus strand of CM046878.1, from coordinate 604,937,734 downwards.
ATAGAAAAGTAAAACTGCAGGGTGTCTTGTTACTAGATCAGAGTTCTTATCCCCTTTTTACATAATATTCTCTCTCATACTTGTTTTTCTCTCTCACATATCCTTTTTTCAAATTTGATATTACCACCAACTAGTAGCCTCTAAATCTCTAAGACTGGTGGGAGTGGGGTGAAACCCACTCACCTCCACCTCAGCGCCACATCAGCTTTTTTACCAAACTCACCAAAACTCACCTAAACTCACCACAGGAGGTAATGGCACTCACCCAAACTCACTCCACATCACCTCATCTTTTTATTAAATATTTTTTATTCATACTTTTTATTAAAACACGGGTACATTGAAAATTAAAACACAGTACGAAATTAAAAGACGATACATAGGAAATTTAAAAACAACATTTAAAAAAACATAAATTTAAAAGTACATAATACGATTATTCTGTTTCCGCATCCGAATCCGAAAACTGACCAGGTAACTTCCAACGCATTGTTTCTTCTTCATCTTCTTCCGTCATAATTTGTGTCTCCAGCTCCCTTCGTTCCCTTTCTTCTTCTTCCAGAGTTTGTCTCAACACTTTTTGAACTGGGTATAGTTGATACACCTCATTGTCAGTCATTCTGCCATCTGAGTCGTTTGGAATTGGAAAGGGTAGATCGGGCGACTCATTTCTGCTTCGATGTTGTTGCGACGAAGAACCGATATGAGTTGTTTGAGATTGGGACGAAGAACCCATGATATTCAACCATTTAGTATTTTCTTCAATTCTAGCCTACAATTTTATCGACTTTCTAAACGTAGATCTCCGGAAGGTGAAATCGATATCAGATTGATCTCTAAAATACGTGTCGAGTAACTGACGCTTTTGTGGGGAGAGATCACAGCATTTCTCACATTTCGTTTGCAATTTCGTATTTTCTTCGGACGCAGCATTGAAATAATCACCTAACTTCGTAAGCTCATCGTAACGACGTTGTTGTTGAGTTATTTATCTCTGAATCATAGCCTTAATCTCGACTTCGGTATGTGGGAATGAGCATGCCATTTTTTATTGAGATGAAGATGAAGATGAAGATGAGATGGTTGATTTTTTTTTTGTGAAAAATGAAGAAGATGATGGGTATTTATTAGTAAACTTTGGGTAAATTTTTTTTAATTTAAAAAAGAAACAGTTATATTTAGTGGTGGGGCCCAATGGTATAAACTCACCTGGGTGAGTTTGCCCATTTTTTTCGCTAGGGAACAAGTCGCGCGCGGATTTGGCTTGGTGGGGTGGGGGCTCGTGACTTTAGCCAAGTCGCGGGTGGCCTCCCACTCCCACCAGCCTAATGGCAATGGTCATTTTAAGATTTGTTTAAGATAGATAATTTATAAATAGATAATGATTCAAACATAGATGGTTGTAAAGTTTCTCCATTAAAGAAGACTAGTTTGAACATGAAAAGTATAAAAAGAGAAAAAGATTCATTATTGACTATATGACCTTGACGGTGACGAAAAGTTAAGAAAGAGAAAGATTCATTTTTGAGTTATGCTGCCGGGATCTTTGGTTCTGGCGTATGTCCGGCTGACTACGACACCACCACAATAATTAAGGTGAGATGGGTACATAACCCACATCTACAAAAAAAGATTGTGATGGTGTCAGGTAGTGGTGAGACGGGATGCATGGTGGGGGCTCAAGCGATATGGGTAGCAGCAGCAACGGTTAAAGTGGGGGTGGTTTGGCAGTTTCGTTGTAGTTGAAGATGATTAGCATGATCTAGTTTTGAGGAAGAAGATAGGAGAGAAACATGAAAAAAACAGTGGTTAAAAATAAAAATACGTCAACATGTATGATACAAAATAAATAATATTAAAAATTAGGAAAAGATAAAGAGTTTGCCAGAATTATTGTCAGTATCTAAATCACTCTAGATTAAAGAAAAATAAGAGAAAAACTCAGAGTGAAAAAAATGTATATAAATAAGAGACAATAAAAAAGCAATTTGTTCAATCATTTAACACAAAAAAGTCGCATAAAAAGTAGTTTAAATATTAATTATAAAGTATAAGGAAAAAATTATTCAAGAAAGTAAAAGTCGCATAAAAAGTGCACTTACACATTCTTACACAACTTGTACTTGCATCTTACACATTAGTACATTGGGACATTTTGGTAATTTTAGTAAAGTTGCATAGGTAACATAAGGTAGCATAGTCGCATGGTCTAGTTTGAAAGTTTTCGGTAGCATGGGGCATTTTAACAAATGGACAAAATTAGCCCAACATAATATATCCCATTAAAGCGAGTTAAGTTTTAAAAAAAAAATGCTTAAACATTTGACCTAAACATCGCATTATTCGTGTATGACTCCTTTAATATTATTCACCGCAAGTGTATGCATTCTGCTATTGAGAAAATTGGTCATCGGTCGGGTCGAAACCTAGTTATGACTTTATATGAGAAATGGTCTTTATGCGGTTGAGTTCACTAGAAAATATTTTATCAAAGTTTAAGATTGCTTAAACTTACGTGTAATTTTAAACTTGTAATTTGAGGTTTCGATTCTCTTGATGAAAAAATCGCTTATCATTTTGGTTTAACAAAATGGTAGCACCCAATGTAAACATTATAATTGGCAATAAAAACTAGCAAAGTAGAGAATTGAAAACTAGATTAAAAGAAGAATTGGTCCCGTGAATCCGTGATATCATCCTCTTTTTTTTTTTTTTGACTAAATCCTCCTTTTAATTCATCAAGTAGAATCCCAACTAGTGTAGTTCTATGTTTTATTTCGACTTACATAATGGGCTTATAACTTATTTGGTTTTGGGTTTATATTCTTTGTCTTCAGTTTTAGGGGTTTTGGGCTTATATAAACTAAAAATTTAAAAAATAAACCACAAAAGTAAACTTATAGAATATAATCTCAAAAGCAAATAAGTCGTAAGCAGTAAGTTATAAAACAAACACCCTTGTACTATAAAAGTGTTTGTTTCAACATACGTAATGGGTGTGTGAATTATTTTGTTTCAGGCTTATGTTTTGTATGCTTATTTTTGTGGATTCTTTGAAATTTTTTTTGATTTATATAAATTTATTATGATATAATAAATTTATTATGTTATAATAATCTTACATAAGTATTAAAATAAGCCACAAAAAGTAAACTTGTGAAACCTAAGGCCAAATTAAATAAGCCATAAACAATTAGAGGTGAGTAAATTGATTTTTTTAAACTGTTTTGATTTTCGATTGGTTCGATTTGAGTCAACCAGTTACCAAAACCGTTTAGATTTGAACTAGTTTTCAATTAGAAAATGTTGAACCGGCACATACCGGTTTGACACAGGTTCAAGAAACTGGTTTTTGGTATGCAAGATTTTTCTTGATCCAAATATGTCAGTAACGATTTTATGTGAATGTAAAGACTTTTATTTGGCAATAGCTATTTTATGCATATGTAAAGCTTTTATTTGGCAATAGCTATTTTATGCGTATGTAAAGCTTTTATTTGGTGAGTTTCCATTCCCCACAAGTTCGACCCATCATCACAAACCTTAAGCCCATATAAAAAACCGACATTTGTCATCCTATATAAACAGAACCCATAACAAAACCTTTTCATCCACGTACAAAACTTAAAACAGTCGACAAACATGCCTCCCAAGTTCGACCCAAGCCAAATCGTCGACGTCTACGTCCGCGTCACCGGGGGCGAAGTCGGCGCAGCCTCCTCCCTGGCCCCCAAAATCGGCCCACTCGGCCTCTCCCCTAAAAAAATTGGAGAAGACATCGCCAAAGCTACAGCCAAAGAATGAAAAGGCCTCAGAGTGACAGTTAAACTCACAGTCCAAAACCGTCAAGCCAAAATCTCTGTAGTCCCGTCAGCCTCAGCTTTAGTCATCAAAGCTTTAAAAGAGCCCGAAAGAGACAGGAAGAAGGTGAAGAATATAAAGCATGCAGGGAATATAAGCTTGGAGGACGTTGTTGAGATCGCGAGGGTTATGGAAGTGAGGTCTATGGCGAAAGAGCTTAAAGGGACTGTTAAGGAGATTTTGGGGACTTGTGCGAGTGTTGGGTGTAAGGTTGATGGGATGGATCCGAAGGATTTGCAGCAGGGGATTACCAATGGGGTTTATGAGATTATGGCGTATTAGATTTTTGTTTATTTAAGGTTGTTTAATGTTTTTTAAGTTTGTGTAGTTTCGGTTTTGTTTAATGAATGTTTTTATGGATTATAAGTATGTTTTAGATACGTTTTGGGCGGTTTAATTGTCTATAACAATAATATGTTCTTGTTGCATTGACTAGTGTTTAGTCTTTAGGATTGTGCAATGCTAAGAGCACGTGGTGTGGTTGTCGTCGTGTTCATGTCATGGGAGAAGTTAGTGCAACCAAAAAAGGTAGCTTTTATATACATGACATCCGTGTCTCGCGCTGTCATGCATGGGGCGTTTTCTTCCCCGACCATTTAGGCTGTAATCTATCTCTTGAGACACAAAAACGCAGGCTAAGGTATATAGTTTTGGGGTTGTCTTGTGTCGTTTTTTTTGTAACGCCAAAAAAACCTCCAGTACTCTGGGCTCTAACATATACGAGTATAGCATAGTGTTTAGGTTAATGTTGGGTTAAGGATAAGTTTTATTGGTTAATGCACACACTTTTATTGATTCTTGTTCCTGCATTATGTATATTTGGATTAGTTTTTTTTTTTTTTGATCATAAGGCTAATAATACATCTCTCTTTATAATTTTAATTTGCTGTCTAGTATATTTTAGTTTCTTATTTCGTTTTGTTTATGTTATTGTCTTTAGATATATTGTGAGCTTTGTATTAAGTACGCATAGTTTGTTACAAAATGATGAAGTTACGCGTTGTAAGTTAAATCATCAGTTGAATCTGGGAATCATGTGTTTCAGACTCTACTTAGGATTGTTGATAAACTGAGGTTGTGTTTTTAATATTGAGATCATGTTAGTTTAGTATTATTTAGTCTGCGTTACAATGTATTTTAGGAGAATGCTGTTGCATTTAATAGGCTAGTGTTGAGTTAAATTTGAGGTGGATGGATATGGTCGGGTTTTCTACAGCTGTGAACACTACCTCTTTGAACCTTGCGATCACCAATCTTTGTCTAACTGTTGGCGTTAGCTTGCGTCATTCTATGTTTTGTACTTTGTTGCCTTACTATAGGTATCCTAGTGTTGCGTTTTTTGATGATGCGTACGATAGACGTCTATCTTTGAGTATTTGCTTCTTTGTTTAAGACCAGCGGGATGTTTGGTTAAGTGTTTGTCTGAGTTGCAGTTGGCAACTTGGCAATTGGCGCATTAAAGTTCTTATATTGTTTATAAACAACTTCTTGCATTAAGGAGACCGATATTGTGCAAATATAGATGAATAAACGCTCTTGTTCACTTGCTTGCTTGTGTATGCAATGTGATAGTTGGCCAACCTCTAGCTTCCAAATAAACAACCACAAAAAGCCTGAAAGTTTAAAAGTACACTGATAAACCATATAGAGAAAAATCTTGTTTCCTTATTTAATTTGTTTTAGTTTGTCCCACATCGGTGGATATATAAAATAAATATGAGTATATAAACACAATGACATTTTATCTTGTTAAGGTTTCTGTAAATTCACACATATAAACAACGATATATGTATGGTTTTATGATCATTTTTTTAGTACTGATTTTCTTTCAACTAATTTTACTGCTAAATGCTAATGACACGATTGATTATTGCCTTATGCGTTTGTCATTGCTCAACCGTTTGCCGTTTCTTTTTTCGGTCTATATTATGATTGGCATCTTGAGCACTTAGCGATGCGACTCTATCCTCTAATAGTAGCTACTATAAGTTTTAGTTACAGTCACGATTTGTTTATGGTTGTTGCTGATAGAGTCTCTTTTTGAGTACCATCTAATGCCACTATAAAATAGTTCTGTTGAGATTATTTGTACCTACACTTGTCATATTTTCCTTTCCATTAGTGTGAGCATATCCAGTTATGATTGTTTGCATGTTCATTCGCTTGACAAGAGTGCGCAAAATCCCGAAATCCCGAACAAAAATGCGTACAGTAGTACTTATCTATAGCAAAAAGATTTTCTTGTATGATAGGGTTGGGTGCTTGGTTTTATGATTTTACCTTGTGTTCAGTGAATTATTTCAAAAATGTTTTGATCGGTTTCTTGGAACTGATTGGTACCAACGCGTCAATGGACACAAATTATTGGTTTGACTTCCTTCCCGTGCTTATTCCCATGCTTATTGATGAGTGGACACAAATTCTGCACCCTGTTTAGTTCAGGACCATTTTGGTTGATTTCTGACCATCAAGACTACCTGTTACCTCACACTTTTTTTGGTATGATCGTAATCTTGAACACCTAAGCAGTCTTTCTATCTTCAACACTTGAGCCGTGTGATCATATGCTGCGAATGTCTTGATTGTAGGATTTAAATGTCTTTTGGTTGTCAATTGAATTAAACATATAATCAGTGTCTCTAATAAACATTTAACTGTGACTGTGAGTATGCAACATTTTCCTTTTGTAACGTTATCTTCGCTGATTTTTGTTCTAAGGTCTGTTTGCTTGTCGCCCACATACATGATCGTTTACAATGTTGTAATGTTTTTCAGTGACTAAATAAAGTCTGTATATTTACGGGTAAGGGGTACCGTGATATAGAAGTAGAATTTGACTACGAGTTAAATACTCTGGTCTTGGCATATTAGTTTTTGTGGTTCATTACTTGATCTCTAAGTTATGTAGGTCTATTCCGCGTTTACCTTGGTGCGTATCTCTATCTACTAAAAGTAGGGGTGGTTGACAGAGATAGATTGGGTCATTGGTAACAAAAGCAATAACCCATGCTACAACATAAACTAAAGCTATACGTGGAGAGTTTAATTTGAGATGGAACTACTCAACAAAAGAACATGCCCTCGTATACTTGCTTGATTCATTCATAAGAATAGCCTGTGTATCGTCCGGTTTTCAACACCTGTGAACTTCTACCTCTTTAATTAAACCTTGTGACCATCAATCTGTCTAACTGATGAACTCAGCTTGCGACGCGTCCTTCTGTGCTTAGTACTTCGCTGTCTTACTATAGGTATCTTAGTGTTGCGTTTTTGGATGATGCGTACGATAGAATTCCATCTTTGTGTATTTGCTTCTTTGTTTAAGACCAGCGGGATGTTTGGTTAAGTGTTTGTTCTTTGAGTTGCATTTGGCAATTGGCGTATTAAAGTTCTTATATTGTTCATAAACAACTTGCATTAAGGAGACGCGGATTGTGCAATATAGATGAATAGTTTGTCCCACATCGGTCTATGTTTAAAATAAATATGAGTATATAATCATAATAACATTTTATTTTGTTAATCAGACCTTAAAACTATGCATATATATAATCTATACTATACTACTATTAAAGAGGGTTTTGCATGAGGTCACTTAAACTAATCTAATTGGCCAATGCTAAAGTTTGGTTGATGTAATTGGACTATTATAAAAATTGATGATGTCATAATTTCTCCAATTATTTTTTAGTTAAAACTTTAAAATAAAATAAAATATTGACTACTTACTGGTAGCATTGTTGAAACATGATACCATTTTATGTGATTGGTGGAAATTAAGATGATAATTATTGAGTCATTTGAAATTCAAATTTTGCATCTTGAGTCATTCCATCTTCACAAACACGCTTCATGATCAGTTGTTTATGACATTGGGCATTTCCATTTCCATCTCCTCAATTTTCTTCACGTCCATTTTAAATTCAAAATTTACCTTCGTCAATATTTCATCATCCCATCTCGGATAATCAAAGGTAAGATCTTACTATATTTCTATAATTTTTTCCATTTTTCTATTTTCGATTTGGTTTGAGTTTTATTCAATTGATATGAATCTACTTTCAAATATATATTATCAATATACGTAATACTTCTTTTATGAATAGTCACAGCTTCTTCAGCATGTTTTGGATTGAAACTCTATTCTGAACATGGTGCTTTAATACTATAAAAAAACAAAGAATCTGGCTTGAGTGTTCTTAATTACGGAGTAACATTAAAATGTCTTAGGTATTTGTTATACCTAATTTGGTTGATTTTTGGTGTGTAATATAAAATGTGTCTTCCATGGAATGTTGAGTTCCCTAAATCACTTCACTAATAGTTGAATGCAATAAGTCCATGCTTTTAATATGAAATAAGTAAATTAGATGCTTGGTTGTGGCTTCGTTATGTTTTGCCAATGGTTAGATGCTTTACTATTCTATGTAAAGTTAGATGTATGTTTTGCCATTCTAAACAAAATTTAAAAAGTTTAGATGTATACCTTGAATTAAGTTACACAGAATAAGTATATTGCTAAAATTAAAAAATAACACAAAGGATGGTACTTACACTGTACAGTACACGTATCTACTTTACAAATCTTTTATGTATCCCCTTTTCATGAGTTACAAGATTTTTCACTTATTCTTTCTAGCAAAGTCTGATGATTTTCTTTCTGCAGATTGCATAATATATGGAGCAAATACAACTGTGCACGAAGTATGCAACACTGATGCTTTATAATTATGAGGAAAAGTTTTGATTCTACTTCATTTTATACCTATATATACTAATTCAATATGACATGAAGTTGAATAAAACGTGACAACTAATTCCCAAGTTGAATGTGCCAAAACTTTTACAATACTAATCTAGATGGTTATGTTTTCATGAGCCGGATAAAATATTAAATGAATCCAATGTGGAGGTATATTTTGGTCGTCAACACATGAAGTCTAATAAGCAAAATGAGGCTGATTTTGTTGTTAACAGATATATAACTCGACCTTGGTATTCTGGACCATAACAATCTCTTGGCTAAATAGCTACTAAGGATTGAAGAATGTATGAAACTATTTGAGGATGTCTATAGGGTTGATGGTTTCACTTTATGGTTTTATGCATAAAGTTGTTCTATGATTCAACTGTTTTCACCCATGATCAACCCGTCGCTCTTGCAGTGTTTGCAGCAATTTTTTTTCTTCTAAATAAGTTACTCCGTATGTCTGTATTGAGGACTATGCATTTTATTATTTTATAGGTTTATAAAGCAGCTTTAATGATAGTTCAGTCATCTTTTTTTAGGTCTATGTATTTTCTCTTGGTATACGGCTCAACTTCTCTTCCCATACTTTTCACGCTTCTTATTTAAAAAAGAGGATGCTTTTAGTTGGAGTAAACCAGATTCCTGCCGATCCTTCAATCAGTACTGCTTCTCATGATTCTCAGTTGAGGATGGATTCTTCTCATCAGGTAATAGTAGATAATTCCTAATTTTATACTAGGATAGCATATTAAAAACTTCATTGATAATTGAACAACACAAACAAACCAGTTTCAAGTGCATAATGGCCATATGAAAATATCATTCACAAGAGAATTAGTAAGACTTGATTGAGGTGTCTCATGGTCCAAGGGTGTTCCTTTTTAACTGTAGTTAATGTAGTTCTATTTTTACTAAGATTATTGATAAAATTTGTTTATTACAGTTAAAGTTTTTTTTCCGCACACAATGCACAATAAAAGCCAAACCTTCAGCTGCTACTACTGAAACGGTTTCTGAATTATGGGGGAGTAGACTTCAACTGCTACTACAACCACAAGATCTATATTTTCTTCAATTTTGGCTGTTGTAATTCACAAAAAATTATCCCCAAAAGGCAATATCAGCGAAGACGGTTGTTACTCAATATATTGAGTCGGGTTCTGCAAATTCGTCATAAGTGTCAGTATCAATTGTTAACTAAGCTACTTACGGAGGGTATTCTTTCACTACATAAGTACTTTGAATGTGTTGTTTATTGTCATTTGATTCGACTTTGAACCACCAATTTATTACGAGCTAGCTATGCTGCAGTTAAATCAAGTTTTCAGTGATTGAAAATATCTTAAAATTGTTGAGGTTTATCAAGTAACCAATCATAAGTGGCAGTGTGAATTGTTAACTTTATTAGAAAGCAAACCAATCATATAGGTGACGTGGCAGCTTATATTGTAAACTTTATTAGAAATGTTGTACGATACCGACAACAAACCCGAAGTTCGATAACGCGGAACCGCTAGATCGCGAGTTGTATCGAGCACAAGTAGCGAACACGAGAGACTACAAAGAACCGACAAACATATATGCACATGGAATACCCTCAACTACCTCTTTATTAATAACTCTAATAAAGACTACATTGAGGAAGAAGAATTCAATGAACTAGGATCCCCCTCATCACTATTTATAGAGATGAGGGGGTAGGCACCTTCCTAATACAAGTTTATTCCTAATCTATATTACAAAGTACACTTAAGTCCCTAAACTATATTTAAGTTTACTCCTAAATTCCAACAATTTCCACCTTAGGAGTAACACTTAAACATAACCGATACTCAACACCCTTTACCGGTGTTGGAACCTCGAACCGGGAACCACCTTGTCGACCAGGCATTGTACTTCTGTAATTTCCCTAGATTAGCTTCCATAAACTCCTTCACGTTCTTCTTCTCAGCAACATTACCCTCCGCACCCTCTTGACCAGGTACTCCGGTTACCGTAATGTTTGCCCCCACCTTTATACCAAGGTGTACATTTTCCTGCTCATTTATCAAGCAGCCCGTGTTTGTATTTTCTTCAGGTTGTTTGTCCTTCAACCATCTTTGAGCCACTGCAGCATGATCGTTACTCACCTGAAAAACCTCAGTTTCACGATCCCCTTGAGCTCCCTGCAGTTCTACCTCAAACCGTCTTTGAGCCACTACAGCATGATCGTTACTAACCTGAAAAACCTCAGCTTCACGATCCCCCTGAGCTCCCTGCAGTTCCACCTCAAACCAAACACGTTTATGAACATGTACTCCATGGACTCCTGTTTTAACACCAGGACCAAGTTGTTTGAACCCAACTTGTTTATGACCTACATGCTTTCGTACAGTAAACCCATCGAAATATTCGATGTTAAACCTAGTTATAAAACTAGCCATTCTTCTTTATCCCTTTGTTGACTGGCTAAACCTTGTGAAAAACCTCACAATCACAAATCGACAAAGTCCCTTCGATAATTCGCTAAACCTTGTGATATATTAAACCTCACAATCACGAATTACGAAGTCCCCTTGTATAAAGAAAAACCCTTGGTTTATCGATATTACCCTAAGAAAAACCTTCTTAGAAATCGATCAAACCAAGAAACCCTTCAAAAGAACACCCTTTCTTACTCAAATATCGATTAAGCCTTGGAAATTAACCTATCCAACAAATCGACAACCCTTGAATCAAGAAAGTACCCGACTCCTTTTGAAGTAACCCTTGTCGTACTTTTAATTTTGCAAAACCGATCTCTAATAACCTAAGAGATCTTGCAACCTCGACAAGTCTTGAATCTTCTTTAACTTTGCTACAAACCTTGTCAAGTTGTTTCTTAACCAACTTTACCGACAAGCCTCACAAGTCATGTGCAATATACCCGTTGTTGCTAAACCCTTTTCTTGCAGATCGAATTTATTAGAAACCCTCTAAACCCTCGATCACGAACAAGCAACCCGATCGTAAAGTTGAATACCCAAGCGAACCACGATCAAACTTGAACAACAAGAAAAACCCTTCTTGCAAATCGAATTTATTAGAGAACCCTAAACCCTCGATTCCGAACAAGCAAACCCGACCGCTAGCTTGAAACCCCCAATAAACCACGATCAAACTTGTACCACAAGAAAATACAAATAACCCGCAACAACAAAAAATTTGTCTTGATCGAATATTAAATCAGTAACCACAAAGTCGAAGTTTGAAATCCCTTTGCCGAATATTGATCTGCCACCTTTGTAGTAAATTAGTATCACATGAGAATGTATATTAAAACTTAATATACAAATATCATGTTAAGGAATAACAATCCTCACGTCAACCTTTTTTTGTTTTGTTTCTTGCGTTTAACAAACAAACCGACAAAAAAAAATGTAACCTTTTCTTTCTATCGTAATCGATCGCTACACCAATCAGCGATTTCGAAACCCGAAATCTGACCTCGATATTATTACCAACTCGTAACCATGATCTAGCCTTCGAACTTCGATGACCACGACAACCCTGAGCTCTGATACCACTTGTTGTCGGTATCGTACAACAACAAACCCGAAGTTCGATAACGCGGAACCGCTAGATCGCGAGTTGTATCGAGCACAAGTAGCGAACACGAGAGACTACAAAGAACCGACAAACATATATGCACATGGAATACCCTCAACTACCTCTTTATTAATAACCCTAATAAAGACTACATTGAGGAAGAAGAATTCAATGAACTAGGATCCCCCTCATCCCTATTTATAGAGATGAGGGGGTAGGCACCTTCCTAATACAAGTTTATTCCTAATCTATATTACAAAGTACACTTAAGTCCCTAAACTATATTTAAGTTTACTCCTAAATTCCAACAAGAAAACATTTCGCAAAGACACTAAATTCAAGTCAAATTGTTGAAGATAACTACTACTAATACAGAACCATGTATTTGTTTTTCAAGTTGATACACTAACGATATTCACCATTTAACACCCGTTATACAATTCTACTATACTACTTGACTACTATACTACTTGACGTTAAGTTTTATTTATATTTTGAAATAAATATATGAAAAAAACCCGTGTATTACACGGGTCTTAATCTAGTTAATATTAATAATAGTATATGTATGGATAAATGATCCTAGTATATCAAATGATAGTCCTTTATATTGTTTGGCGTGTAATTCTTATTAATACATGGATATATCAAATGCTTTTTCTTTGCTGCTAATGACATGATTGATTATTGCCTTATGCTGTGTGTCATTTGTCACTGCTCAGCCGTTTTTCGCTATATTATGATTGGCATCTTGAGCACCTAGCGATAGTTTAGTTACAGTCAAGATTGTTTGTGATTGTCGACTCTATCCTCTAATAAGTATAAACTAGTTCCCTTTTTGGGATGCTTTGACCCAAACCTGTCATATTTTCCTTTCCGATAGTGTGAGCATATCCAGTTATGATTGTTTTCGTGTTCATTGGCAAACTCCAGAAATACCGAACCGAATTACCTAGTGTAGTTCTATGTTTTATTTCGATTTACATAATAGGCTTGTGACTTATTCGGTTTTGGGTTTGTATCCTATGACTTCAGTTTTTGGGGTTTTGGGCTTATGTGAACTGAAACTTTAAAGAATAAACCACCATAAGTAACAGATGCCGATTCTACCGCAGGCGAAACAGATGCCGGCCGATTCATAAACTTGTAGAATATAATCCCAGAAGAAAATAAGTCGTAAGGCATAAGCAGTTAGTTAAAACAAAGACCCGTGTAATATAAAAGTGTTTGTTACAAAATACATTATGGGTGCATGAATTATTTTATTTTGGGCTTATGTTTCGTTTGCTTACTTTTGTGAATTATTTGAAACTTTCCTGTTTATATAATTTATTACGACATACTAAACCTACAAAAATTTCAAAATAAGCGACAAAAAGTAAACTTGTGAAACGTAAGACCAAACTAAATAAGCCATAAACCCGCTTAGAGGTGAGCAAATCGATTTTTAAATGGTTTTGGTTTTTGATTGGTTCGATTTGAGTCAACCAGTTACCAAAACGGTTTAGATTTGAGCTGGTTTTCAATTAGAAAATGTTGAAGCGGTACAAACCAGTTTGAAACCGGTTCAAGAAACTGGTTTTTGGTATGCAAGATTTTTCTTGATCCAAATATGGCCAGTAACGATTTTACGTGAATGTAAAGCCTTTTATTTGGTGAGTTTCCATTCCCCACAAGTTCGACCCATCATTAAGCCCATATAAAAAAAACCGACATTTGTCATCCTATATAAACAGAACCCATAACAAAACCTTTTCATCCACGTACAAAACTTAAACACTCGACAAACATGCCTCCCAAGTTCCACACTAGCCAACTCGTCTAGGTCTACGCCAAAATCTCTATAGTCCCATCAGCAGCAGCTTTAGTCATCAAAGCGCTTAAAGAGCCAGAAAGAGATAGGAAAAAGGTGAAGAATATAAAGCATGCATGGAATATAAGCTTGGATGATGTTGTTGAGATTGCGAGGGTGATGGAAGTGAGGTCTATGGCGAAAGAGTTGCGAGGGACTGTGAAAGAGATTTTGGGGACTCGTGCGAGTGTTGGGTGTAAGGTTGACGGGATGGATCCGAAAGATTTGCAGCAGGGGATTTCTCATGGGGTTTATGATATTATGGCGTATTAGATTCTGTTTTTTTAAGGTCGTTTAATGTTTTTTAAGGTTGTTTTTATGCGTGTTTTGAGGATTATAACTTTTTTTTTTTGGTTTATGTTATTGTCTTTCGATATTACGAGCTTTGTATTAAGTACGAATACTCGAATAGTATGTTGTAAACTGATGAAGTTACCCGTTGATAAATCATCGGGTTGAATACGTGAATCATGTGTGTCAGACTTTGGTTAGGATGGTTGATAAACTGAGGTATCTTTAATATTGAGATCATGTTAATTTAGTTTTATTTAGTCTGTGTTACAAATCAAATGAGTGAAGTTTGGAGATGTTTTGAAGGGAAATTGGTGGTTTATATGTCTTTTAGGAGAGTGTTAATTTAGTTTTCTACAGCTGTGAACAATACCTCTTTGAACCTTGCGATCACCAATCTTTGTCTAATGTTGGCGTAAGCTTGTAGCATTCTGTGTTTTGTACTTCGCTGCCTTACTATAGGCATCCTAGTGTTGTGTTTTTTTGATGATGCCTACGATGGAAGTCCATCTTTTTGTATTTGCTTCTTTGTTTAAGACCAGCGGGATGTTTGGTTAAGTGTTAGTTCTTTGAGTTGCATTTGGCAATTGGCGCATTGAAGTTCTTATATTGTTCATAAACAACTTGCATTAAGGAGACCGAGATTGTGCAATAGATATGAATCAACGACGCTCTTGTTCACTTGCTAGCTTGTGTATGCAATGAGATTAGTTGGCCTAGTTTGTCCCACATCGGTGAATGTCTAAAATAAGTATAAATACATAATCATAATATCATTTTATTTTGTAAACCTATTTTATTAAACCATACATACAATTAATAACAATATATGTATGGATTTATGATTAGGTTTTTAGTGTTCAAAACTTTATATTTTATGGCGTGTCATTCTTATTAACACATAGATATATCAAATGCTTTTCTTTGCTGCTATTGACATGATTAATTATTGCCTATTGTTGTGTGTCATTGTCAACCGTTTGTCGTTTCCTTTTTCGGTCTATATTATGATTGGCATCTTGAACACCTAGCGATGCGACTCTATCCTCTAATAGTAGCTACTGTAAGTCTTAGTTAGAGTCACGGTTTGTTTGTGATTGTTGCTGAGAGAGTATCTCTTTAATTACCATGTAATTGCCACTATAAAATAGTTATGTTGGGATGCTGTGACCCACGCTTGTCATAAGTTCCTTTCCTTTAGTGTGGGCATATCCCAGTTATGACTATT
Organism: Glebionis coronaria; assembly: GCA_025667525.1. NCBI lineage: Eukaryota > Viridiplantae > Streptophyta > Magnoliopsida > Asterales > Asteraceae > Glebionis > Glebionis coronaria. The sequence goes on along the minus strand of CM046878.1, from coordinate 604,922,184 downwards.
TGCAGGTTCATTGGCTTGATAGGATTTTGCAAAGCCCAGAAATACCGAACCGAATTATCTAGTACTTATCTATAGCAAGAAAGGTTTTCTGTATGGCAGGGTTTGGTCCCCTCTTGTTTTCATGATTTTGCCTTATGTTCATTGATCAAATCATTTCAAAAATATTTTGGTCCATTTCTTGGAACTGATTCGTACTAACGCGTCAATGCACACAACTTATTGGTTTGACTTCCAACCGTGCTAATTCCCATGCTTATTGATTAGTGGATATGCACCTGCACCCTATTTGGTTCAGGACTACTTTTTGTAGCTCTTTTCATGATGCAAGTTTTATGGGATATTTGGTTTATTTTCACCATCAAGACTACCTGTTACCTCACAGCTCATTAGTATGATTGTGATCTTGAACACCTGAGCAGTGTGATCCTGCATTCCTGTCAACACTTAAGCTGTGTGATTTTATATGTTTTTAAATTCACTTATCCAAATCTTTTGATCTAGAGTTTGTTGACGTGTGCACGTTCGTAGGATTTGACAATGAATCAATGATTTTTAGTCAATTCCGTGTAAGCTGAAACATTTCTCATTATGGGGGCGACACAACTCATTTGATATGAGGCATATTGATGTATCAAATACAAGTAAATTATAACTTAAAAAGTGCAATTACAGTCTACGTGGGGACTTTGGTGTGAAATCGTCGTCCGTGACATGAACATTGTTGAAATTTGAAAGCGCAACCATACTTCGTAAAAAACATGATATCTGTACATCAAATTTCTTCAGCGTTTTTGAAACCTCGAAAGCGCAACCATAGTTCATACAGAAAGCGATAATTGTGCATCAAAGTTTTCACCGGGCCTCTGCTTGCATTTTGAAGTTGTAGGGATGGAATTGAGGTATCAAATACTAATCTAATACAAATACTAATCCAAAACCAATACAAATAAGGCCACTAAAAATAAATGACATTCGTCATACTATTAGTTTTTGTGGTTCGTTACTTGATCTCTAAGTTACGTACGTTACATTAAGTTTTATTGAGTCTGTGTTACAAATTAAATGAGTGAAGTTTGGAGATGCTTCAAATGGGTGGTTAATTCGATGTAATTGGTAGTTAATGTGTTTTAGGAGAATGCTGTTGCATTTAGTACGCTAATGTTGAGTTAAATTTGAGGTGGAACTCTTTAACAAAAAAACATGCCCTCGTATGTACTTGCTTGATTCACTCATAAGAATAGCCCGTGTATCGTCCGGTTTTCTACACTTACGAACTTATACGTCATTGAACCTTGTGACTATCAATCTCTCTAAATGATGACCTCAGCTTGCGATGCGCAATTCTGTGTTTTATAATTTGCTGTCTTACTATAGGTATCTTAGTGTTGTGTTTTTTTGATGATGCATGCGTACTATAGGATTCCATCTTTGTGTATAAGTGTATTGCTTCTTTGTTTAAGACCAGCGGGATGTTTGGTTAAATGTGTGTTCTCTGAGTTGCATTTGGCAATTGGCGCATTAAAGTTCTTATATTGTTCATAAACAACTTCTTGCATTAAGGAGATCGAGATTGTGCAATAGATATGAATAAACGCTCTTGTTCACTTGCTTGCTTGTGTATGCAATGAGATAGTTGGCCAATGTTGACACCTCTAGCTTCCAAATAAACAACCACAAGAAAGCCTGAAAGTCTAAAAGTACACTAATAAACCATTTATGAAGTAAAATAAGAATGTGTGGGTAACTTATTTGTTTTAGTTTATCCCACATCGGTGGATGTTTAAAATAAACATGAGTATATAATCATAAAGACACTTTATTTTGTAAACAAGAGCTTGAATCTACTCAAACAATTAATAGTTGTGTATGTTTGGATTTATGATCTTGTTTTTAGTGTAATACCCAAATGATAGTCCTTTTTAAATCTTTAAATCAGCAGCTTTTTAATATAACTTTATATTTTCTGGCGTGTCATTCTTATTAATACAGAGATATATCAAATGTTTTATTCTTTTCTGCTACTGATTATTGCCTTATGTTGTGTGTCATTGCTCAACCGTTTGTCGTTTCCTTTTTCGGTCTATATTATGATTGGCATCTTGAGCACCTAGCGATGCGACTCTATCCTCTAATACTAATAGTAGCTACAGTAAGTCTTGGTTAGAGTCACGATTTGTTTGTGATTGTTGCTGAGAGCCTCTTTGATAACCTCTAATTGACACTATAAAATAGTTCCGTTGTTGGGATGCTTTTGTTTTATATATCTGATATTCAGATTATATTGTGGTACCAACTTGTGCAACACGATAAGTGGCAATGTACGCTATCGACTAACAGGAAACGAACTCACAGAGTAGCAATATAAGTGGAAATAAGTATATAACAACATAAAGATGTGCCCGACTGGTAACCGTTTCGATGCACACTTGCAGCAAGCAAATGTCCAATTCGAGTATTAAGCTTAAAGAACAGGAAATTAGTCTGTGCAGTTTCTATTTTCTGTCCTTTTTCTCTTTTGTATCAGGTTATTTACTTGCTGGTGTTCTTTGTTCCAGGAGTTTGCTGTTGGTTGAAGCTGTTGTTCAGCTATCAGTTTCTTGCTCGGGGTTCTTTATTTTATTGCTGCACACTTGTCATATCCTTTCCGTTGGTGTGGGCATATCCCAGCTATGACTATTTGCATGTTCATTGGCTTGATAGGATTGTGAAAACTCCAGAAATACTGAACCGAATTACTTAGTACTTATATATAGCAAAAAGGTTTTCTGTATGGCAGGGTTTGGTCCCTCTTGTTTACATGATTTTGCCTGCTATTCATTGTTCAAATCATTTCAAAAATGTTTAAAACCATTTCTTGGAATTGATTGGTACCAACACGTCAATGTGCACAAATTATTGGTTTGACTTCCTTCCCGTGCTTATTGATTTTTGGATCTGCATTCTGCACCCTGTTTAGTTCAGGACTATTTTTTGTCGATTGTTTCTTGATGCAGATTTTGTGGGATATTTAGTTGATGTTCTTACCTCACAGCTTTTTTGGCGTGATCGTAATCTTAAACACCTGAGCAGTCTTTCTATCTTCAACACTTGAACCGTGTGATCATATGTTTTTAACTTCACGTATGCGAATGTCTTGACTTAGTTTCTTTTTACTTGAGCGTGATTGTAGGATTTGAATTCTTTTGGTTGTCAATTGAGTTAAACATATAATCAGTGTCTCTAATAACATTTAACTGTGAGTATGCAAATAAACTGTTCCTTCTGTAACGTTATCTTCACTGATTTTTGTTCTAAGGTCTGTTTGCTTGACGCACACATACATAACCGTTTACAATGTTGTGGTGTTTGCCAGTGACTAAATAAGGCATGTATATTTACGGGGTACTGTGATACAACTCATTTGACATGAGGCACATTTATGTATTAAAATACGAGTAAATCATAACTTAGAAAGCGCAACTACAGCCTATGTCCGGACTTTGTTTTGCAATCGTCGTCCGTGGTATGATAATTGTTAAAACTTCGAAAGTCCAACCATAGATCATAAAAAAACGATAATTGTTCATAAAGTTCTTCACGGGGCCTCTGTTTGTATTTAGAAGTTGTAGCAAATGCATCACCAGTTTAGCTGAACCACAAGGACGATCTTTGCACTTTATACTTTGAATATTACAAGTAGCAAATAATCGATGTTAACTGGCTCTCTAGTCAGTATACATTTAGTCCTACTCAAAAGTCTACTAGTAAAGTTTGGCTTCCAGATCTGTCGTAATTAGATTATACTTTTTAAAGTTAGATTAATAGCTTGATAGACCACACGCTGATATCGGGCAAATATCTATAGCCTGCCAATTGGGCCTGTCAAGGGTAATGATCAAGCAGTTGACGCATCCTCACTCGCGCCAAATATCAGACAATTCGTGTCATTGAATATAATGAAAATATTACAAAAGATTTACTGCTAACAACTATAAGGGCATATGCATCATAGTCAAATAACGCTGCAAAACCACAAAGTGAAAGTCTCCGATGTTCCACCTGGAGCCGCGTTGGTGATCAAAGCGTTGAAGTTACTAGAACGTAATCGACAAAACGTGAATAACATTTCATTAGATGCTGTCTTGGAGATAGCAAAGGTCGTGCAAACTAGGTCAGTGACAAAAGACTATAAACGGGTGGTTAAGATAATATTGAACACATTTATGATTTGGATAAATTATTGTTACATGTTTAGGGAGTTTGATTAATCTGATCTTAGACGTGTTCTAGGATGATAGAGTATTCTTATTATCAAACTAACTGTTGGTAAAAGTTTGTTTCCATTTTTCCGATGTTTTATCACTTTATGATTAACTAGCACGAAGCTTGAGTCAGGTGCGGTGGTCTGTGGACGTGTACTGATAAATTTGGCAATCAAACATAAGTTTTGTTAGGTAATTTTGGATCGATGCACACTTTCAATTATCATTTTCAGTCATGTTATCTTGCTTATGAAACGTTATGTTTAGTGCAATTTCTTGTTTTCTTGTAGTAACTATTTTGGAGTTGCAGAAAGTTGTGTTATACGTGCACAAAACTTTTTGCACTCGCTTTCTCATTTAAGTGATGTTTGCTTGATTGCTTTCCAATGTGTGTTATTTGCTTCTCAGTTCGTATTTTATAAACCATCTTGGGCCTACGCCTATATCATGACTGGCTTCTTGAATACATGAGAGATTCTGCACTTAATATTAGCTATCAGAAGCCTTGAATTATTGCTCGATTTGTTTGTGCTTGTTTAATCATTGCAGACAATCTGTCTCTATGATGTCAACGAATTGCCATTTCTCAGTTGGTCCACTGTTGTCGGGTGCATAAACTAGCACAGGTTTCTTTTCTGCTCTTGTCCGCATATCCATATGTGCTTGTTTGTGGTCATTCAACCAACAAAATAAGTGGTAGTAGTATATTTAAGTTGGGTACATTATCGGTCTGAACGGCTAGGTATTTTAATGAACTCTGGTGTATTTTTTTGCATTTATTACTTGATTACAATGCTAAGTAAACGCTGGTTGTTTGATTGGTTTCTAGCGTGTACTATATGGGCAACGTCATAGTGGTACTACCCGAAATATGGCTCGTCAAATTGTCGACTGACTTGACAAATCTTAAATTAAACAGGGTCTGCTCAGGTTCTAAACACTCTACAACATCCACTTATAATAAAGTCAGTTGGAATAAAATCAGCTGGAAGCCCAACCTGTATGTTTTCATAAACCGACTTCCATATCCTTTGTAAGAGTCGGTTTGTACAGCCATACGACAATGGCATTTTCTGATCTACCTTTAGCTAAGAAAATGAAAACTTACAATTTGCTATCTAGTATATTTTGGTTTATTATTTTGTTTTGTTTATGTTATCGCCTTCAGATATTGTGAGCTTTGTATTAATTAAATTGATAAGTTACGCGTTGATACATCATCGGTTGAATACGCGAATCATGTGTTTCAAACTCTGCTTAGGATGGTTGATAAACTGAGGAGAACGTTGTTGCATTTAGTAGGCTAGTGTTCCCGCTACTGGCTGACGTTCTGACACGTAGGTGTATTACGTGCTTTCCTAGGTGCGCACATCTACTAAAAGTAGTAGGGGGTGGTTGTGAGAGATATATTGGGTCATTCGTAAACAGAGCAATAACCGATGAACATAAACTAAAGCTAAACGCGGCGAGTTAAATTTGAGGTGTGTTGGGAATAAATCTATGTATATTTGTTACCCCTGCTAGTTGGTCATTTGTCCCCCTGCTAGAGTAAGTTCCCCCTGCCAAATAACAAAGGCAGGGGGATTGGTTCCCCTGCTGAAGTCAAAGGCCCTGCCGCTAGAGATAAACTTGGAATAGATTTTTACGCGTTTCTGTTACTACTCCTTAATACTTTCCAAGTTTGTTAGTAGTGATCTTGTACGTGAGTCCTTATGCCTATAAAAGGACTTACTAGGTTAGAATGCAAAGTGTGTCTTTCTCTATTGTCTTTCATTTCATACTTTAAGGTTATTATAACCCTAATACCACTATTGGGTATTCGTATATCTTTTGATATATTAAAGTTCAACGTTTGCTTTAATCATTTTGTTCTTGTGCTAAACACTATATTCCGCATCTTGTTTAGTTACTTTGCCTTGCAAAGTTTCTCTAGTGTTAGATTGAATTTATTCTTTATATCACAACCCTTAAACAAGCTATTAAGGTTTAAGATCTGAGTTTGGGATCAACAAGTTGTATTAGAGCAGGTGGCTCTCGATATCTAGGAGAATCAAGATGTTTGATTTTGTTGCTATGAAGATCTAGGGTTTATGTTAAAACCCTAGGTAATTAAGTTTTGTTGCTGGGGACGTAATGTTGTTGCTGCTGTTTACTGTTTTCGTGTTTCCTTTTATCAGTAAGTGAAAATCGATTGGTGGGTGTTTTACTCATCTCATTATTTCCTACCGACAGAAGGGACAAAGAACATTGATTGGCGTGTTCTTCACTGGCCGAATTATTCCTTGTGTTCTTTAAGGAATCAGTGACTTGATAAATTTAATACGGTCCCACAATGTAAACGTGTTATCTCTTGATGCATCGGTTTTACAAAAAGAGCCAGTTATATTTATTTTCTTTTGGTCCACTTGCTTTATTATTCGATACACAAACTGAGATTGTCACATGAATCGGAGCAGAAGGTTGGGAATTAATATATTCGTGCTTATGGTCAAAGACTCAAAGTCATGGTCAAATTAGGCTGCGTTTATTTAATTGTGTTTACATGGGAAAACGACAAATGTACCGTGTGTTTGTATTTATTTCATGGTCAGACATATTACTACCAATGTCACGAAGAACGGGACGTCCATTCAATCTACAAAGAAAGTATTCATGTGAATATTACTTTGTGAGTGTCCTCAATTTGGTCCCACTTTAAATATGCCTGGAATTGCTGGAATTGCTAAGGTGGAAAGTGGTATCAGAGCTCGGTTGTTCGAGTGTCTGGTTACTAGGAGATCGTTGAAGATTACTGGTGACGAGTTTAGATCATCAAGGTAGCAGCAGGTCGTGATGAAAAAGGGTTTTTTGGTTTTCGATTTATCAAAGATCAAAGAATTGATTTGTTCTTGTTTTTTTTTTCTTTGGTCGCCATTGATAGAAGAAAGAAGAGATGAAGAAGACGGCATGGTTGAGTTAAAGTCAACACCATTACAAACTAAAAAAAAGGACCGAGGGTTTGTTGTTTTAGTTTGGGCCAATATCAATATTTTTGGGCCAAGGAATTGTTTTGGGCCAAATAATTTATATTGGGTATAAAAGTATTAAGATTAGATTGTTTTTATTTTATAAAACAAAAGATTAATACTTTAAGCTATTTTTACACAAGGGAACTTCGTAATTCGTGATTGTGAGGTTTAATGTATCACAAGGTTTAGCGAGTTACCGAAGGGACTTTATTCGTTTGTGATTGTGAGGTTTTTCACAAGGTTTAGCAAACTAATAAAGGGATAAAGAATGACGGGAGCCAAGTTTGACATCGAGAAATTCGATGGAACTGGTGATTTCGGGTTATGGAGAATCAAGATGCGTGCTTTATTAATCCAGAACGGATGTGAAGCAGCTCTGGAGGTTTTATCCGCGAATATGGAAGCTGAAGAGAAATCTAAGCTTGACAAGAAAGCTCACAGTGCCATGATTTTGTGTTTAGGTAACAAGGTCCTGAGAGAGGTTACCGGAGAGACGAATGCAGCAGGGGTTTGGTCAAAGCTCGAGTGTTTGTACATGACAAAGTCATTGGCCAACAAGTTGTACCTGAAGAAGAAGTTGTATACATTCTACATGCCGTCTGGACGAAAGATTTCCGAGCATATAGATGAGTTCAACAAAATCGTTCTTGATTTAGAAAATATTGAGGTAAAATTCGAATATGAAGATCTTGCTTTATTGTTACTCACGTCTTTACCAGCATCATACGAACACTTTGTGGATACCTTGCTTTATGGACGGGAAGATTTGACTTTGGAGGACGTGATGGCCACACTAAATTCAAAGGAAATCAAAGAAAGGTTCAAGGAGAAGAGGAATGATGGTGAAGGGTTATATGTGAGGGGAAGAACTGATCGCAGGAATTCGCATCAGTCAAAGGGAAAGTCAAGATCGAAGTCTCGAGGTGGAAGACTCAAATGCTTTATTTGCCAATCTGAGGAGCACTTGAGAAGAGACTGTCCGAAGAATAATCGCAAGAAGTCAAAAGGTTACGTCAAGAAAGATGATCAACCAAGCTCAAGTGGTTCGATTTACGATGATTCTGAGGTGATGATGGTGATGAGTGTAGAAAGACTGCAAGACTGGATCATGGATTCAGGAGGTTCATATCACATGTCACCCATGTTAGATGTATTTTTTGATTTTCTGGAATGCGATGGGGGCATCGTACTGTTGGGCGACAACAGGGAGTGCAAGATCAGGGGTATTGGCAAGGTAAATGTACAACTGAAAGATGGGTCAAGTTTTGTGTTACACAATGTCAGGTACATTCCTGAATTGAAAAGAAACTTGATATCGCTGGGAACTCTTGAAAAAGAGGGATATACCGTAAAATTGCAGTCGAGCAAAGTCAAGGTGATTAATGGTTCTAGGGTTATTATATCTGGAACCCGAAGGGAGAACTGTGTGTACTCTTTGGATGGCCATGCATTGGCCGGTGAGCTTAAAGCTAGTGTTGAAGAAAAAGACAGTCTTGTGCAGGTTTGGCATAAAAGACTGGGACATATCAGTGAGGCAGGCTACACGTGCTGGAAAAGCAGGGTTTGTTTGGCAAGAAGAGTATAGGTAAGCTCTATTTTTGTGAGAATTGTGTTCTAGGAAAGTCACATCGAGTAAGTTTCGGTGTAGGAAGGCACACTACTCAGGGAGTTATAGACTGTGTTCATTCAGACTTATGGGGTCCGTCTCAGGTGGAATCATTAGGAGGTAAGAGGTATTTCTTATCTATAGTTGATGATTATTCCAGGAGGGTATGGGTTTATGTTCTCAGGTTTAAACACGAAGCATTTGGGAAGTTTAAAGAGTGGAAGCTATTAGTAGAGAATCAGACTGGGAGGACGGTTAAGAAGCTTAGGACGGATAATGGTCTTGAGTTCTGTAACCGGGAGTTTAATCAGCTATGCACTGAGAGTGGGATTGCTAGACATTTGACAGTTGTTGGGACACCGCAACAAAATGGTTTAGCAGAACGGATGAACAGAACTCTCATGGACAAGGTATGTTGTTTATTAATAAAGTCTGGATTGCCCAAGACCTTCTGGGCAGAAGCGACATGTACGGCCGCATATCTTATAAATAGGTCACCATCGACAACGATTGAGAAGAAGACACCTATGGAGATGTGGTCGGGACATCCTAGTGATTATGGGATGTTGAGGGTTTTCGGTTGTGTCGCGTATTCACACGTTAAACAAGGTAAGCTCGAGCCGAGAGCGGTAAAATGCGTTCTTTTGGGGTATCCTAAAGGTGTGAAGGGGTACAGACTATATAGGCTTGATAATGAATCACCTAAAATAGTCATAAGCAGGAACGTGGTCTTTAATGAAAGTGTCATGTACAAAGACACGTTGAAGGATACTGGTGCATGTAAAGATAAGTCTGTTGAGGAATTACAGGTTGAGGTGGAACTGCAGAGGTTAAATAATCATACGTCTGAGGAAGACCAGACAGGTCAGGAAGATCAAACAGGTCAGGAAGATCAGACAGATCAGGAACACGAGACGGATCATGAAGATGGCTATGATGAAGGTGTAGGGGTTTAAGAAATTGATCATCCACCAGATCTCACAGATTATCAATTGGTTCAAGATAGAGAGCCAAGGACAAGAACGAAACCGGCAAGGTTTCGGGATGAGAGTAATATGGTTGCTTACGCGTTTACTGCTGTAGAGGAAGAAGATACTCATGAACCATTGACATACCAGGAAGCAGTTGCTTGTGAAGACAGTTCTAAGTGGAAAGCTGCTATGAAAGAAGAGATGGATTCTCTGAAGAAGAACAAGACTTGGGTATTAGTAGATCATCCAGCTGGTCAAAAGCTGGTGAGCTGCAAATGGCTGTACAAAATAAAGGAAGGGATTGAAGGTGTTCAAAAGCCTAGGTACAAGGCAAGGTTGGTGGCTCGTGGATTCACACAAAGGGCAGGTATTGATTACAATGAATTATTTTCACTGGTAGTTCGACACACATCTATTCGGGTTATACTTGGATTGACTGCGTGTAAAGATTATGAGCTGGAGTAGCTTGATGTAAAGACGGCGTTTTTACATGGAAATCTTTAAGAGGTGATCTACATGAGGCAACCACCGGGATTTGAACAAGGTAACAAGGTATGTTTGTTAAAGAAATCTCTTTATGGTTTGAAGCAGTCACCTAGGCAATGGTACAAGAGGTTCGATGAGTATATGCTAAGCAACGAGATTAAGCGTAGCAGTTACGACAGCAGCGTATATTACAGGAGTTATGCACCAGGGGAGTATATCTATCTATTGTTATATGTAGACGATATGCTGATTTCTTGTGAAAGCAAGGCTGAGATCGCGGCTACCAAGTCTTTGCTTAAAAGGGAGTTCGACATGAAAGAGCTCGGGGAAGCAAAGAAGATTCTTGGTATGGAGATTGTCAGGGATCGGAGTCGCAAGATTCTGAGGGTGTCACAATCCGGGTACGTTTCTAAAGTTTTAAAAAGGTTTAGAATGGACAATGGGAAGTCGGTTCAGACACCATTGGATGGGCAATTCAAGTTGTCGTTGAAAGATTGCCCAGTTAGGGATTGTGATGTTGAAAGAATGAGTAGGGTGCCATATTCAAATGCGGTTGGGAGCTTAATGTACTTGATGATGTGCACGAGGCCATATATAGCGTATGCAGTAAGTGTAGTTAGCAGATATTTGGCGAATCCGGGTAAACTCCATTGGAAAGCAGTGAAGTGGATTATGACATATTTGCAGGGCACTGTAAACGTGGGTTTGGTGTATGGGGTAAATCGTGGCAACCATGTGGACGTAACAGGTTTTGTTGATTCAGACTACGCTAAGGATCCGGATAAGGGTAGGTCTCTCACTTGTTACGCATTTTTAGTACAGGGATGTGTTGTAAGCTGGAAAGAAACGCTACAACACGTGGTGGCTCTTTCAACTACAGAGGCAGAGTATATGGCCCTTACGGAGGCTGTGAAGGAAGCTATTTGGCTAAGGGGACTCTTGGAAGAGTTGGGCGTGAAGCTCAACACTGTTGCAGTTAATTGTGATAATCAGGGCGCGATTCACTTATCACGCAATCATGTTTTTCATGAAAGGACTAAGCACATCAATGTGCGTTATCACTTTATTAGAGAAGTCTTAGAAGCAAAGACAGTTGAAGTTCTGAAGGTGGGTACTGAACACAATGCTGCGGATGCCTTGACGAAGGTGGTACCTGGACGCAAGTTACAACACTGCTTGGAGTTGCTGAGTGTTGGGATAGGCTAATATAAGCCTAAGGTGGAAATTGTTATATCTAGTCTTATATTTTTGCCTAAGTCATGTCTAGGGATTAAGAGTCGAGTAGCCTAAGAGTTAAGAATAAAGGTTGGTTGGCAATGTCTAAGCCCAACCCAACCCGTAGGACATGTAATAGTCGGTTCCCCCTCATCTCTATAAAAGGAGATGAGGGGGAACGAACAAAGTACGTCATTCTTTCAATAACTAATCATAGAATCGATTAGGGATATTACCTTGTGTGGGTGTCGCTTCTACTTTTCTGTCGATTCGTCTATGTGTGTTCTTCGATCGAGTATTCCGCATCTAGGTTAACCAGGGTTGTAAGGATTAAACCCTACAAGTGGTATCAGAGCTTCGGGTGTGTCGTGATCTCGTCTGGTTAACTAGGATCGATCAAAGAAGAAGGCGTTGGTGTTCAGGTGTCGTGGACATCAAAGGAGAAGCATAATCGATCGACATTAACGGGTTCGTTGATTTCCAGTCATCGAGGATCTGCCATTGTTGTGTTCTTTTCTTTGTTTTTGTCGTCACAAAAAAAAGGAGAGAAGATAAACAGTGGTGGTGGTTTTTGGTTATCAAAAAGTGAAAAGAAAAAAAAACTACGAGGGGTTAATAAAGATTTGGGTCCAAGGTTTTTGGCCCAAGTTTTTATTTTAAAGTCTTTTATTACTTTGTGTCTTAAAAGATTTATTGGGCCGGGATCAATAAGATTAGGACAAGAGTTATTTTTTGTTTTTTTAAAAAGAAAACAAAGGGTGTTACTTCGTAGGGATTTTACACAAGGGGACTTCGTAATTCGTGATTGTGAGGTTTAACGTATCACAAGGTTTAGCGAGTTACCGAAGGGACTTTGTTGATTTGTGATTGTGAGGGTTTCACATGGCTTAGCAAATTAACAAAGGGATAAAGAATGACGGGAGCCAAGTTTGACATCGAGAAATTCGATGGAACTGGTGATTTCGGGTTATGGAGAATCAAGATGCGTGCTTTATTAATCCAGAACGGATGTGAAGCAGCTCTTGGAGGTTTTACCCACGAATATGGAAGCTGAAGAGAAATCTAAGCTTGACAAGAAAGCTCACAATGCCATGATTTTGTGTTTAGGTAACAAGGTCCTGAGAAAGGTTACCGGAGAGACGACTGCAGCGGGGGTTTGGTCAAAGCTCGAGTGTTTGTACATGACAAAGTCATTGGCCAACAAGTTGTACCTGAAGAAGAAGTTGTATACATTCTACATGCCGTCTGGACGAAAGATTTTCGAGCATATAGATGAGTTCAACAAAATCGTTCTTGATTTAGAAAATATTGAGGTAAAATTCGAAGATGAAGATCTTGCTTTGTTGTTACTCACGTCTTTACCAGCATCATACGAACACTTTGTGGATACCTTGCTTTATGGACGGGAAGATTTGACTTTGGAGGACGTGATGGCCACACTAAATTCAAAGGAAATCAAAGAAAGGTTCAAGGCGAAGGGGGATGATGGTGAAGGGGTTATATGTAAGGGGAAGAACTAATCGCAGGAATTCGCATTAGTCAAAGGGAAAGTCAAGATCGAAGTCTCGAGGTGGAAAACTCAAATGCTTTATTTGCCAATCTGAGGAGCACTTTTTGACTTCTTGCGATTATTCTTCGGACAGTCTCTTCTCAAGTGCTCCCCAGATTGGCAAATAAAGCATTTGAGTCTTCCACCTCGAGACTTCGATCTTGACTTTCCCTTTGACTGATGCGAATTCCTGCGATCAGTTCTTCCCCTCACATATAACCCTTCACCATCATCCCCCTTCGCCTTGAACCTTTCTTTGATTTCCTTTGAATTTAGTGTGGCCATCACGTCCTCCAAAGTCAAATCTTCCCATCCATAAAACAAGGTATCCACAAAGTGTTCGTATGATGCTGGTAAAGCCGTGAGTAACAATAAAGCAAGATCTTCATCTTTGAATTTTACCTCAATATTTTCTAAATCAAGAACGATTTTGTTGAACTCATCTATATGCTCGGAAATCTTTCGTCCAGACGCCATGTAGAATGTATACAACTTCTTCTTCAGGTACAACTTGTTGGCCAATGACTTTGTCATGTACAAACACTCGAGCTTTGACAAAACCTCCGCTGCAGTCGTCTCTCCGGTAACCTCTCTCAGGACCTTGTTACCTAAACACAAAATCATGGCACAGTGAGCTTTCTTGTCAAGCTTAGATTTCTCTTCAGCTTCCATATTCGCGGGTAAAACCTCCAGAGCTGCTTCACATCCGTTCTGGATTAATAAAGCACGCATCTTGATTCTTCATAACCCGAAATCACCAGTTCCATCGAATTTCTCGATGTCAAACTTGGCTCCCGTCATTCTTTATCCCTTTATTAGTTTGCTAAACCTTGTGAAAAACCTCACAATCATAAATGAATAAAGTCCATTCGGTAACTCGCTAAACCTTGTGATACGTTAAACCTCACAATCACGAATTACGAAGTTCCCTTGTGTAAAAATAGCTTAAAGTATTAATCTTTTGTTTTATAAAATAAAAACAATCCAATCTTAATACTTTTATACCCAGTATAACTTATTTGGCCCAAAACAATTCCTTGGACCAAAAATATTGATATTGGCCCAAACTAAAACAACAAACCCTCGGTCCTTTTTTTAGTTTGTACTGGTGTTGACTTTAACTCAACCCTACCGTCTTCTTCATCTCTTCTTTCTTCTATCAATGGCGACCAAAGAAAAAAAACAAGAACAGATCAATTCTTTGATCTTCGATAAATCTAAAACCAAAAAACCCTTTTTCGTCGACGACCTGCTGCTACCTTGATGATCTAAACTCGTCACCAATAATCTTCAACGATCTCCTAGTAACCAGACACTCGAACAACCGAGCTCTGATACCACTTGCTTTATGGACGGGAAGATTTGACTTTGGAGGACGTGATGGCCACAAGATAGCCCCATCAATTCTGAGTTGGAAGAGGATGAAACAGAAGTAATCATGCAGCCTACCTACAGAATCAATAAGGACCACCCTATCTCTCAAATCATTGGTGATCCTGAAGCCCCTAGACATACAAGGTATACAGCAAAGGAGCACAACTTCATTGCTAACATCACCATGAAGTTTAACCATGACAACATGCAGTGTTGTCTGTTTACTGCATTTTTTTCACAAGAAGAGCCAAAGAAGATTTTTTAGGCTTTAAATGATCCAAGTTGGGTTGAAGCCATGCAAGAGGAGCTCTTACAGTTTGACATTCAAGAGGTTTGGATTCTAGTAGATTGTCCAAAATGGGCAAGGCCCATTGGGACAAAGTGGGTACTCAGGAACAAAAAGGATTAGCGGGGTATAGTTGTCAAGAACAAAGCAAGACTGGTGGCACAAGAATATACACAGGAAGAAGGCATTGGCTATGAGGAAGTCTTTGCTCCAGTTGCCAGGATTGAAGCCATTAGATTATTCCTTGCTTATGCTTCATTTATGGACTTCACTGTTTTCCAAATGGATGTAAAAAGTGCCTTCTTGTATGGTACCATTGATGAAGAAGTCTATGTTATGCAACCTCCAGGGTTTAAAGACCCAGGACATCCAGACAAGGTATACAAGGTGAAAAAGGCTATGTATGGACTTCACCAAGCTCCCAGGGCCTGGTATGGGACTCTTTCTAAATATCTCTTGGATAATAGCTTTAGTAGGGGAAAGATTGATCAGACCATGTTCATTAAGAAACAAAAGGGTGACCTTCTGCTAGTACAAGTCTACGTTGATGACATCATCTTTGGGTCCACAAACTCTATGCTTAGCAAAGAGTTTGCAAAGTTGATGCAGGATAAATTTCAAATGAGTGCCATGGGAGAGCTAAACTTCTTTTTGGGGTTACAAGTTCAGCAGAGGAAAGATGGGATATTTATCTCACAAGACAAATATGTGGCTGAGATTGTGAAGAAGTTTGGCATGTCTGAAGGAAAGAAGGTGTCCACACAAATGGACAAGGATCGTCCATGGGACAAAGATGGTCCTGGAAAGCTTATAGATGTCAGGAATTACAGGTCTATGATTGGGTCTCTCATGTATCTCACAACATCAAGACCTGACATCATGTTTGTAGTCTGCTTATGTGCAAGATACCAGGTGGCACCAACAGAGTGTCATTTATTTGCTGTAAAGAGAATTTTTAGGTATCTAAAGTGCCATCCAACCTTAGGACTTTGGTATCCCAAAGAGTCACCATTTGAGTTGATATCTTACTCAGATAGTGACTATGCTGGTGACAACAATGATAGGAAGTCTACAACAGGTGGATGCCAATTTTTGGGAAGCAGACTTATATCTTGGCAATGTAAGAATCAGACTATTATGGCCACATCAACTAACTGAAGCTGAGTATGTAGCAGCTGCTGCATGCTGTGGTCAAGTACTTTGGGTTTAGAATCAACTGCTTGATTTTGGGTATAACTTTCTTAAAACCAAGATATTTATTGACAACAACAGCACCATTTGCATTATTAAGAACCCTGTTTTTCATAGCAAGACTAAACATATTGAAATAAGACATCATTTTATCAGAGATTGTTTTAAAAAAGGACTAATTGTCCTTGAGAAAATTGATACAGAACTTAATGTTTCTGATCTTTTAACAAAAGCTTTTGAAGTGGGGAGGTTTCAATACCTGGTTGCAGGTATTGGAATGGTTACTCCCTAAAAATTGATGTCTATTATGTCTTGTGTATTCAGGGTTGCTTTATTGCTGTTGTTGTATAACTGTTAGTCAATTTTTCCATCATTTTTCATTCAACTGCTTTTGAACAAAGATCCTCCTGCTGGGGGTTCACTCCCCTGCTAAGAGAATTTTTCTCTTTCCACCGGGTTTGTTCTTTTTTAAAAGTGGTTATATGTGGTTTTAGACTAACAATGCAGTGATCCAAAGGGGTGCATACTATATTCATGGGTGAATCAGGTATATGCTCTATGTTTAAGGGGAGGTTAGGTCACACCTTTAGGACTAAGGGTATCCTTAGGATGCTCATATATGATCTTAGATCATATCCATTGGTGAGTAAGGGTTTAGGGTGATGAAGACTTGCTGCAAAGCTTGTCAGAATTCTGAAACCTTGAGGCACTGTAATGTGTACTTGTACTTCTATATCAAAACAGCTTGCTAGGTGCAGATGTGTGGTGCACATTGCCAAGACTAAACTGACCATAGGTAAGGGAAAAGGTAGGGCTGGTGACTGGGGTATGCTTATTTTCTTGGGTTGACCAGGTGCAGGGTGACTTATGTGTTAACTTTTTGTGATTAGACCATTGTTGAATAGAGGACTCTTGAGTTTCTATGTATCTACCTTGTGTATACAAGGGTGTGCATTAGAGCAGAGCTAGTTAGCATTGGTCTCTCCATGTTTAGCTTAATACACCTAGGAAAGTATCCCTTGCTTTCACCTTTTGCTTCCCCTACTTTAACATCATTCCCCTGTTTGACCGTTGACTGACAATACCGTTACCCTGTTCATAGCCGTTGGGCCTGCTTGCTAAAATTTTGGTTAGGGAATATTTTATTGTTTTTAAAAGATATTTAAGGCGCTTACTTCGCTGATTGGTAATATTTTCTTTATTATTTCAAATAAATTACTTTTTTTATCAAGATTTATCTTTGATATTTTTGTAATTTGAAAATTTGGTCCAATCACAGCTCTTCAATTCGCCAATAAAAACATAATTCCCTTCACAACCAGGTCCATCTCTCTCCCTCGACTAGATCCAACCTAACTCTCACCATTATAAACCTTCAAAACGTTTTCAACCTTTATCATGTCTCTCAAAATTGCTGCTAATCATAATCAAATTGCTTTATTACATGATGAACCATCAGAGTTTGTTGATGTTGTGGCTTTTCTAAAATCCTCTTATTTAAGAGTAGCCCTTCTCATCAATCCTAGAATTTACACCTCACACATTCAGCAGTTTTGGTCTAAATCCATGACCAAAACAGTGAATGGAGAGGTCACAATTCAAAGCACAGTAGATGGTCATCCCAAGGTGATTTCACTTGCCTCCATGAGAGACAAACTTCTTCTTGATGATGAGGATGTGATAACCAACCTACCTGAGGCTGACATCTTTGAGGGTCTTGTTAAATTCGGGTATACTCTTTCTAAAGACCAAAAATGTAAGTTTTCTAAAGGTCAGTTTGCCCCACATTGAAAATATTTGATTCATACAATTTTACAATGTTTGTCACCTAAAACCAATGCTTTCAATGAATTTGGTAGTGAGATGGCTTCTGCCCTGATTTGCTTAGCAACAGGGAGGAAGTACTGTTTTCTCAAATGATTTTCAAAGGAATGGTTAAAAATGTTTCAAGCAATTCAAAATTTTGTATGTACCTAAGGTTTATAGAAATTTTGCAGAATATGAGTGAACATGGTCCAATCACACACAAAAACTACTTTTCAGCAACCAAGCATACTACCAAACTGTTCACCATACTTCATGCATAATCCCTACAATTTTCTGGCAGGTCCATTCCACTCACTTCAATTATGATGAAACAAATCAGACAGGAAGAAGCCAAGACAAGAACAGCTAAACACAAACCTTCTGATTCCCCTGCCAAGAAACTACCCCCTGTCAGTACTTTACCCCCTGCTGATCCACAACATGAAAGGAGATCTAAATCCAGGTTTGCCAGGTCTCCCTTGCCTGGTGAATCTTCACAAGGAGCAGAGAGGTGAGCCTCCAAGAGGTTGGAGAAAACTGAGGGTTTGGCTGCCACTATAGTCTCATCCTCAAGGGGTGAGCAGGATAATGACACCATCAGTAAGTCCTCTCCCTCACTCAATGATATCCAAAAAGGGGAGAAATTCCCTTCTAGGGTTGAGAGAAGCATGAAACCTATACCATTTTGGAATTGACGAAAATGTGCATGAGCCTAAAAAGGCAGAATGCACAACTTGTACAAAATGTCAAAAAGCAAGGTTTGGCTATCAATAACTTGGAAACCAGACTTGCCACACTTGAGGGGAGGAGAAAGCCCAGAATTATCATATCCACGGATGAGGATGCTTCCAAAAGGGAGGAAGTTCCTAATACAAAAGAGTCTACTCAGTATTATTCATATCCTGGTGGTGTACAAGGAAAGATAGCAAGTGCTGAGAAAGGGATTGAGAAAGAAAGTGCTGATAAAGAAGTGATAAGGGGAGTGCAACTAAAGAGATTGCTCAAACATTGCTAACTATGGGCAATCAAGAAGAAGCCCCAGCTTCAAAAGTTTCCCCTGCTATTGCTGATCCCACTGCTATAAGTCATTCCCCTACTAAGCCTATTACTCAAACTTTTGTTAGAAAGAATAGAAGGCAACCAGCTCAGAAGGGAATTACCATCAAAGAACCTGCACCTAAAGCCAAACTACCACCAGCAGTGGATCCGAAAGACAAGGGAAAAGGGATCATGGTTGAACAGCCCAAGAAGAAATACAAGCATAGAACTCCCGAACAGCAAAGGGCTCAAGAAGCACATGATGCACAGGTAGCTCTCAGGCTACAACAAGAGGAGACTGTTATGCAGGATCAGAGAATGCAAAAGATGAGGCCTAAGGAAATGCTCAAGCAGGTTGAAATTATGCATAGGGAGTTAGATGAAAGGGTGCCCAGGTTCAAGAGTTCCTAGATCAATGGGAAAAGGAGTTAATAAATGCTCCTTTGGAAGACAGGTATGAGTTAATTTGCCTTGTTTACAAATATCAAACTGAATATCTAGAAAGGAGGGCAAATCAAATTCAGAGAGAGAAGTATTTGAGGTCTGAGAAGGGGAGACTTGAACACTACAAAGTTTTGCTCAAAAGACATAAGAAGTGGAAGGATGGAGATTTCACAGATATGAGTTTTGAGGCTATAGAAAGGGCAGTCAGACCAGTGTTAAGAGAATATGATGTGGAAGACTTCATGACTATGAACTCTCCTAAGGAAGCTGAGTATCTTAGGAGGCAAAGTGAAGTGTTATAAAAAGCAAGGGAATCCAGAAAAAGAAAGGCTGAAGGAACAACGTTGGAAACTACACAAGCAGGTGCATCATCTCAAGCAGGTGCCTCATCACAAGCAGGGGTATCACATCAAGCAAGTGAAAGTTTTCCAGCAATTGAGAGATATGTTCTCAATGCACAAAGGGCAGCCAAAATACTTAAGAGAATGGAGAAAGTTGGCATAGTTACTAAGGAGTCTCAACGTTCTTCAAATGAAGAAATTGATAAATAGCTAATTGTGCAGGAAAATGATGATATCTCACCTAGTGAACTTGGGAAGAAGTTTGCTAATAGAATATGTTGTTTATGAACACAAAGGGAGGACTTGGTGGAAGCTTACAAGTACTGACAATACAGCACAGACATTTCTAAGTCTAGATGTCATGTTTCAGACCTTGGATAGTGAGGACTTAGAAGATCTGTGGAAGATTTTGAAAAAGACCTTTGCTGCAAAACCTCCTACCATGGATGGCGTGGAGAAGGATTGGGTGATCTGGGAGTGCATGCATAGGATGTATGAGCATGAGTTATTTGATCCTATATTTGATGCAGTGAACAAAGGGAATTTGTTGTATTGGAAGCTGTTTACCAATTCTGGAGTCTATGAGATAGTAATGGAAGGAGTAAGTGTTTATTTGATCAACCATCATTATTATCCCTTCACTCGGGAGACCTTGAAGAAATTAGCACAGGCTGACTTGATTGTAGATGCTAAAACCCCTGTTGCTTATGATCTGGTAAGGATGATGCATAGTCAGATTTGGCCAGAAAGTTTGTAAGCACCCTCATCAACTAGTATTTATTCAGAAACTTGTCTTTAGGAGAAAGCACAAGTTTAGGAGAGGATTATTGGGAATAAATCTATGTATATTTGTCACCCCTGCTAGTTGGTCATCTGTCCCCTGCTAGAGTAAGTTCCCCTTGCCAAATAACAAAGGCAGGGGGATTGGTTCCCCTGCTGAAGTCAAATGCCCTGCCACTAGAGATAAACTTGGAATAGATTTTTACGTGTTTCTGTTACTACTCCTTAATACTTTCCAAGTTTGTTAGTAGTGATCTTGTACGTGAGTCCTTATGCCTATAAAAGGACTCACTAGGTTAGAATGCAAAGTGTCTTTCTCTATTGTTTTTCATTTCATACTTTAAGGTTATTATAACCCTAATACCACTATTGGGTATTCGTATATCTTTTGATATATTAAAGTTCAACGTTTGCTTTAATCATTTTGTTCTTGTGCTAAACACTATATTCCGCATCTTGTTTAGTTACTTTGCCTTGCAAAGTTTCTCTAGTGTTAGATTGAATTTATTATTTATATCACAACCCTTAAACAAGCTATTAAGGTTTAAGATCTGAGTTTGGGATCAACAAGGTGGAACTCCTTAACAAAAGAACATGCCCTCGTATGTACTTTATTGATTCACTCATAAGAATAGCCTGTGTATCGTCTAGTTTTCTACACCTGCAAACTTATACCTCTTTAAACCTTGTGACCATCAATCTATCTAAATCTCCGATTGCGATGCGTCGTTCTATTTTTTGTATTTCACCGTCTTACCATAGGTATCCTAGTGTTGTGTTTTTTGATGATGCGTAAGATACACCAGCGGATGTTTAGTGAAGTGTTAGTTCTTTGAGTTGCATTTGGCAATCGGCGCATTAAATTTCTTATATTGTCATTAACAACTTGCATTAAGGAGACCGAGATTGTGCAATATAGATGAATAAACGCTCTTGTTCACTTGCTTGGTTGTGTATGCAATGTGATAGCTTCCAAATAAATAACCAAGAAAAGCCTGAAAGTCTAAAAGGACACTGATAAACCATATAGGTAACAATCTTGCTTGCTTATGGAGTAAAATATGATGTCTGGGTAACATATTTTTTTTAGTTTGTCCCACATCGTTGGATGTTTAAAATAAATATGAGTAAATAATCATAAGAACATTTTAGTTTATAAACTGAATCCTAAATCTATTCATACAATTAATAATATGTATGGATTTATGATCATCACTTTCAGTGTAATACACAAATGATGGTCCATTTTAAATCTCTAAATCGGCTTTTTAGTATATCTTTATATTTTCTGGCTCGTCATGCTTATTTATACAGAGATATTTAAAATGCTTTTTCTTTGCTGCAAATGACATGATTGATTATTGCCTTATGCTGTGTGTCATTTGTAATTGCTCAACCGTTTGTCTTTTCCTTTTTCGTTCTATATTATGATTGGCATCTTGCGCATCTAGTGATGCGACTCTATCCTCTAATAGTAGCTACTGTAAGTCTTAGTTAGAGTCACGATTGGTTTGTGATTGTTGCTGAGAGTCTCTTTGATAACCTCTAATTGACACTATAAATTAGTTCAGTTGTTGATGCTTTTTTCCATTAGCGTGAGCATATCCAGTTATGATTGTCTGTATGTTCATTCACTTGATAAAAGTGTCCAAACTTTAGAAATACCGAACCAAGATACGTAAAATATTTTCGGTATGGTAGGGTTTGGTGCTTGTTTTCATGATTCTGTGTTCTGCTCAATGATCAAATCAATTCAAAAATGTTTTGATCGGTTTCTTGGAACTGCTTGGTACCAAGGTGTCAATGTACATTCGTTCATGTTCTCACTCCCATGCTTACTGATTAGTGGTTCTGCATTCTGCACCCTGTTAGTTCAGGACTTATATATCCATCTATACAAAAACTAAAACTTAAAACTATAATCAAATACTACGAAAAATTACATATAAAAATCCTTCATAATCAAATACTAAAAGTGACTCGGCCCACAATAACGCAATACTCGTCCACTATAACGCAATACTTGCTCAGGCGATCTGGTGGAAGACATCATTCCCGCTCATAACGCAATAACAAAAAGGTTTTTGTATTATTCCTACGCAGTTATGGTATTGGATTTTGCTGATGGTATTACAGTAGTTGTTAAATTGTCATGGTAGCTTTTAGCAAGTTGTTGTTTGTTTATTGCCAATAAGACGAATCATTGGTCTGATGTGTGAATCATTGAAAGCTTGAAATTAAATATGATGAATGGTAGAAATGATAATCTTGGTAATACTCTACATGTCTTATGACCTAGCGAAAGAGACGTTTACTAAGCTATTTGATATGTTTTATAATGGACGAGTATTGCGTTATGAGCGGGACTCAATGCCTTCCACCAGATCTCTTGAGCATGTCTTGGGTTATAGTGGACGAGTATTACGTTATTCTTGGTCGAGTCGCTTTTAGTATTTGATTATGAAGGATTTTTTATGTGTAATTTTTCGTAGTTTTTAAATAATGATTATGGATTTATGGTGGTTCTGATATACAATAGTGTTGTGTAATTATAGTTCTAAGTTTTAGTTTTTGTATAGATGAATCTATAATTTCAAATAAGATTTTTAAATGCGATTTTTATTATGTGTGTAAATCGGCTGGTTGGATGAAGAACACCTCAAAGATCCTGGTTTTTTTGGTGTGTTGGGGAAGAAGACAAAGAAAAGGACAAAAACATCCTTGTAGTAACGATCGTTAGTGGTCAAATTTTAACACACTTTAGGTCAAAGTATCAAAATGATCATTAATTTAAAGATCAGTGAGGTCGCCTGCACTTTCAAAAGACCAGTAACTAAATCTGCAATCTGGACAAACCACATGTATGAAATATGCATTTTACTCTTTCTTCTTGATGCAGATTTTGTGGGATATTAGGTTGATTTTTGACGAACAAGACTACCTGTTACCTCGTAGTGTATTAGCAATGTAGTTCTTTTTGAACAAATTTGGCAATGTAGTTGGTATCAATGATTCCATTACCATCATGTCTTGCAATATACTCTACAACAAATTGTACTTCTGGGCACGGTGATAAAGAACTAGGATTTGACTTCGTGTCAATGATTTTTCTGCTTAAATTGAAACATGATATGTCATCATTATGGTTGGAGATACAACTCGTCTGACATGAGGCATAGGCGTCTCCATTTTAGCCAAATCACAAGGACGATCTTTGCAATTAATACTTAGAATATTACAAGTAGCAAAATATTTATTAACTGGCTCGCTAACTATATAGTAGTAGTTTGATTTTTGTTTTGATTGTTCGTCAGTATACATATAGTCGTACTCAAAAGTCTACAAGTAAAGGTTGGTTTCCAGATCTATCGTAATTAGATTATACTTTTTAAAGTGTGATTAATAGCTTGATAGACCACACGCTGATATCGGGCAAATATTTATAGCCTGGCAATTGGGCCTGTCACGGGTAATGATCAAGCAGTTGATGCATCCTCACACGCGCCAAATATTAGACAATTCGTGTCACTGAAAAAACAATGAAAGTATTGCAAAAGATTTACTGCTAACAACTATAAGGGCATATGCGTCACAGTCAAATAACGATGCAAAACTACAAAGTGAAAGTCTCCGTTGTTCCACCTGGAGCCGCGTTGGTGACCAAAGCTTTGAAGGAACTAGAATGTAATGGTCTTGGAGATAGCAAAGGTCGTGCAAACTAGGACAGTGACGAAAGACTATAAACAGGTGGTTAAGATAATATTAAACACATGTAATTTGCTTGGTTGTACCCTTGATCAGAAGAATTCAATATATTAGACGTTTAACATTTAAATTTTTGGATAAATAAATGTGTTGTTACATGTTTACGGAGTTTGATTAATCTGATCTTAGTGGTGATTTATGTGTTCTAGAATGATCAAATACTCTTATTGAATATAACTTATTGTTGGCAAAATTTGTTCCTGACATTTTATGATTCATAGTACAAAGCTTGAGTCAAGTGACGTGCACGTGCACTGATAAATTTGGTACTCAATCACAAGTGTTGTTAGGTTTTGAACGGATGTACACTCTTAATTATCGTTTTCAGTCATGTTATCTTGCATATGATACATTATGTTTAGTGTAATTTCTTGTTTTCTTAGAACTATTTTGGTGCTGTAGAAAGCCGTGATACATGTTAATGAAGTTTGGAGATGATTTGTAGATAAATGGGTGGTTAAATCGATGTAATTGGTAAATAATGTGCTTTAGGAGAATGCGGTTGCATTCGGTAGGCTATTGATGAGTTAAATTTGAGGTGGAATAGTTTAACAAAAGAACATGCGGGTAGTGTACTTGTTTGATTCGCTCATAAGAATATCATGTGTATGGCCGGGTTTTCTACGGCTGCAAACCTATATCTCTTTGAACATTGTGGCCATCAATCTGTCTAACCGATGATGACCTCAGCTTGCGATGCGTCATTCTGTTTTTTGTACTGTAATGTCTTACTATAGGTATCTTAGTGTTGCGTTTTTTGATGATGCGTACGATAGACCAGCGGGATGTTTGGTTAAGTGTTTGTTCTTTGAGTTGCATTTGGCAATCGGCGCATTAAATTTCTTATATTGTCATAAAAAACTTGCATCAAGGAGATCCGGATTATGCAATATGATGAATAAACGCTCTTGTTCGCTTGCTTGCTTATGTATGCAATGCGATAGTTGGCCAACATTGACACCTCTATTTTCCAAATAACAAGCATAAGAAAGCCTGAAAGTCACTAATATGTGGGTTATTTGTTTTAGTTTGTCCCACATCGGTCGATGTTTAAAATAAATATGAGTATATAATCATAATAACATTTTATGTTGTTAACTTGTTTGTGAATATATTCATACAATTAATAATAGTGTATGAATGTATTTATGATGATGTTTTTAAATCTCTAAATCAGCGGCTTTTTAATATAACTTCATATTTTCTGGCGTGTCATTCTTATTAATACAGAGATATATCAAATTCTTCTTTTTAAGCCGTTCCAAAAAAATATATATATCAAATGCTTTTTCTTTGCTGCTAATGATTATTGCCTTATGCTGTGTGTAATTTGTCATTGCTCAACCGTTTGTTGTTTCCTTTTTCAATCTATATAATGATTGGTATCTTGAGCACCTAGCAATGCGACTATATCCCCTAATAGTAGATACTGTAAGCCCTTAGGCTAGGCACAACGCTTCCGTTTTTTTTGGTCGCGAGTCGGTCGCGACCGAATCGTCCCGTTGCGGCGATTCGGTCGCCGAAAAATATCGGGAAGAATTCGACTCCACACACGAACAATTTGGAAGAAGTTGTTTAGTGGCTGTGTTTGTGTATAAAAAAAATTTTAAATTTAAAATTTATGTTTGTGTTTGTGTATAATAGGAAATGAAATACAATTGGAATACATTAGTCAGTTCCCGGATCTGAATCCAAAAACTGAGGAGGTAACTCCCAACAGATTGTTTCTTCTTCATCTTCTTTCGTCATAATTTGTGCATCCAGCTCTCTTCTTTCCCTTTCTTCTTCTTCCTGAGTTTGTCTCAACACTTTTTGATCTAGGTATAGTTGATACACCTCATTCTCAGTCATTCTGCCATCTGAGTCGTTTGGAATTGGAAAGGGTAGATCGGGCGACTCATTTATGTTGCTTCGGTGTTGTTACGACGAAGAACACATATGAGTTGTTTGAGATTGGGACGAAGAACCCAAGTTATTCAACCATTTAGTATTTTCTTCAATTCTAGCCTCCAATTTTATCGACTTTCTAAACAAAGATCTCTGGAAGGTGAAATCGATATCAGATTAATTTCTAAAATACGTGCCGATTAAATGATGCTTCTGTGGGGAGAGATCACGGCATTTCTCACATTTCGTGCGCAACTTCGTATTTTCTTCGGATGCAGCATCGAAATCATCACCTAACTTCGTAAGCCCATCGTAACGACGTTGTTGTTGAATTATTTGTTTCTGAATCATAGCCTTAATCTCGGCTTCGGTATATGGGAATGAGCATGCCATTTTTTATTTCTGAATGTGTGTGTGAAAAAACAGAGTTGTGTGAGAAAATACTGAGTTGTGTGTGAAAAAACTGTGTGTGAAAATGTGGTATTTATAAAGAGAAAATAATGATTTAAAAAAAATAAAAAAAATCAACTAGGCCGCACTAAGTCACCGGGTTGTGGCAAATAGGTTGCACTAGGTCGTCGGAGAAAAAACTAGGTCGCGATTGGATAGCGTTGTAACTAACTTTAGTTAGAGTCACATTTTGTTTGTGGTTATTGCTGAGTCTCTTTGATAACCCTTAATTGACAGTATAAAATAGTTCCGTTGTTGGGATGCTTTGACCGACACTTGTCATAAGTTTCCTTTTCGTTAGTGTGGGCATATCCCAGTTATGACTATTTGCAGGTTCATTGGTTTGACAGGATTGTGCAAAAAGGTTTTTTGTATGGTAGGGTTTGGTCCCATGCTTATTGATTAGTGGATCCCTTATTGATTAGTGGATCCCCATTCTGCACCTTGTTTAGTTCAGGACCATTTTTTTTAGATTTTTTAATGCATATTTTATGGGATTTTTGAGAATCAACATTACCTGTTATCTCACAGCTTATCTGGGTATAATGGTAATCTTGAACACCTGAGTAGTGTAATTCTGTTCCTATCTTAAGCACTTGAGCAGTGTGATCATATGTTTTTAACTTCACTTACGATGGCTTGATTTCATTACCTATCTTGTCATGCAATATACTCTGCAACAAATTGATACCTCTGGGTACTATGATAAGAACTAGGATCTGACTACAAGTCAATAATTTTTAGTCAATTTTGCTTGAGTTGAAACATGTCTTCATTATGGTTGGCCACACAACTTATTTGATATCAGGCATATTAATGTATAAAACATGACTAAATTAAATAACTTAAAAAGTGCAATTGCAGTCTATGCGGGGACTTTAGGGTGCTATCATCGTCCATGACATGAGCTAGGGCTGTAACAGGGTCGTCCCGTGGATTTTGGGCGCCCTGTTCATTTAAAAAGTCGGGGCCCTTAAACCCGCGTACTTAGAATATAAATTCTTAAAAATTGAGATAGTTGCAATATGCGATAAAGTTGCATAGTTTCGAATTGTTTTGAACGATTTTGAACTTCAAAATTTTATTTTCTTAAAGATTTAGGAGGCAAAAAAATTTCTCTAAAAACATGTAAGGAATAAACTCTAAGATAACTAAGTACTGTAACTAACTAGCTGCTTTAAAATTAGTCGTCACATACAATTTTTTTTTTAATAATTGACTAATAAATCATGTACTTACTTGATCTTATTGATTAAATAATTCATGTTTTCATTTAAAATAACTGTGGCTCGCTATATCAAAACTTCAAACTTACAAATGTCTTAAACGCACACACACATATATATACATTCAATACTTAGATCAAACAATTAAAATGAATTACTTATAGTATTTAAATAACTTCTGAAAGGAGAAAATCATTAAAAAAAATTAATAAAAACAAAGAAACTGGGCCTCAGTTACAAAGACGAATTGTGAAATGGAAAATTGGGGCTCAGCTAAGAAGAATACATCAAGTAAATCATAAATAGTTGTCCTTAGACCAGGAAATTGTTGTGGATTTAGTGCATTTGTGTGAAATAATCTAACGCTAAACGTAATTGGTAGATATAAGGGTTATTTTCGGAAGTGTTGCAAAATTCATAAGTTTTGCTTGCAGTCAATATGGAATTTGTTTCCTTCAAAATTTATTTTGAAATATAATACAGTTGGGCCCCTCGTGGGATTAGTAAGATGTTTGTATGGATGTACCCAAAGTCTTTCTAAACTATGTTTAGATGTTTTGGTAATCTTGCTTGAATCCGATGAACGAGAAACATAATGGTTATTGAAAGGAATGGCTAAGATCCATATCCTTATTAACGTTATATTAGAAAACGAACGGATAAAAATAATGACGAATCATTAAAAGGTTTTATCCAAGAAACCTTACTCGAGTTGTACTAGAGACATTGCTAGTGTAACTAGACGCTAGTCAATGTAATCACGATATTTGAAATTTGTCCAAGTGGGCGCTGAATGTTTATGGACATAAATTTAAATAGTCGTGTGTTATTCGAGATTACGGGATTGCACACAATACGTAAAGGGTTAATTTATTTAATAAATATATTTATTGTATTTATTAAAAAACCAAGCTTTAACTTAACGGGCGTTAAATAATTAAGAGTTAAGTATTAACGATCGTTGTGGAGTTAAATAGAAGAGAAAAGAAGAAACGGTAGTTCCGGAAGCCCCCATGGGTGGGCTTTTAGCCGTCGGCTACAAGGGCAAAAAGGGGAAGGAGACATATTTTCTTTCCTAATTAGTTTATGGCTTGGAGAACAAGTTTAGCTAGCCTATATAAACAATCCTTGTCCTTCATAATTTTCCATTCCATTCCTCTCTTCTCTCTCTGCGATCAACAAACCACACGCACCCTTGGGTTTCGTTTGGTTTGTTTGGTTTCTTTGTTTGATCAACACCAAAGGAAAAACACCTTTTTTAGGGTTCCTTATATCCTTTGGTTTTGGTTTAGCAATAATCTAGTCCTAGCCTCTCTGTATGGTTATTGGGTAGATTTACCACAAGCGTAGAAGCTCGGTTTACACGTGCTAGAATCACGATTAACTCGTTGTATTACGTGTGTACAAGAACGTAATGTATTCTTACTTTAGACTATATCTTGGTAGTGTTTGTCATAAACCCTAATTGGTGATTCGTTGGTGATCTTGTGGATCTTCGCTAGGATAAAGGTATGTAACCCTATTTCGATTAATTATAATTGTGTTATTAATTATGATCTTGTTAAATCGCTTCCGCTATGTGTGTTTTGATCTTATTTAGGGTTTTGTATAATTGTTATGAACTTCATAAACCTTCAATAAGAGGGAAAACTGGTGTTGCATCCTCAAGGAGGAATCGAGAGGAGGTTCACAAAATAATAATTGTTGACACAATTTTCGGGCCTCTAAACAAGAATGGGCCCTTTGCAGTTGCACTGACTGCACAGCCCAATATCCGGGCCTGGGCTGTAATCAAGCCAAGCTTTTATCAAACAACTCGAGCTCGAGCTTGGCTCGATCAAGCTAAGCTTTTATCAAGCTCAAGCCAAAAGAAATAGCTTGAAACATATATCAAGCTCAAACTCAAGCTCTTGATAGCTCGGCTCGAACTCTTATCTAGCCTTTTCAAGCTTTATTTAAATGTGATTTTATGATTAATTCATATAAGCAACTTATGCTTAATGTGAGTATTAAGTTAATTATAAGGGCTTATTTCATAAACAAATAATATATTTTATGATTAAATTTATAATTTAGCTCATCGTCTTATAAATATTTATTTAATTTTATTAATTTACTAGCTTAAAGACCCATGAAATCACGAGATGTCTTAGAAAATTTAATTTGTAAGAAGTGTTATGAGAAAGTAAATTAAGAGAAATACTCAATAGATAATGTAAGCATGAAACATTAATATATGAAATAAAGAAAAACCGAGAGTAAACATGTATCATTACACGATAATGTTATTATTTTGCAAAAAATTTAATAAAGAGTTCCATGGGTTTTTCAATTCCAAAGTTGATGATTTTGAGTATGAGATGATGTTTGCCATAGATGTGAAGTTGGTTGCCAAATTCCAATGGGTGAACACCAATTTGTGGACATAGAAATGCCATTAGACTATTATTAAACATGTTGTGTTAAAAAAGGAATCGTTGACAAACATGTAATAGTTGCACATGTTAGTCGAGTTTTCGTGTTTGTTATCTTTTAGTAGCTTAAAGACCCGTGGTACATAAAATTACCCATATCGACCCGTTACGCGAAATCGCCTATATCGACCCTTTACACAAAAACGCCTATATCTATAGTGTCATGTTTATACGCTTATACATTGATTTTAGCTTATACACATGTCTAACGTCGAATATAGCTTATTTAATAATTTTGTAAAAAGTAACAAATAAATGTTAATATTAAAAGAACACGGGTCTTGATAATAGATGAAAAAAATAATTAGAACGACTTCAATTATTCTATAAACGTCTAATTTTGTAACAATCACAATAATAGAGTTCCATGCATTCTAGTCGTCAACCTTAACATATGTGAGAGGGAATAAAGTCAAAAGTCAATGCTCATTTCGTGAACAAGTAATAGTTGAATAAAAAGTATAAAAGAAAATTACTGAACAATAGTTTATATGTACTTATAAGTTACACAATATTAAAAAAAAAGCATTGGAAAATGTATAAATTACATGTAATAGTTGAATGAAAAAGTAATTAATAGAAAATTACTGAACAATAATCTATATATAAACGACGTATACATAAACACCAGTATAACTTTTGGTGTATTTTAAATAACTTTTTTGTAAGCGATTGACCTTGTTGTTAATTATCATAGAAAAAACTCTAGTAAACTTTGTCTTAATATCACACTTGACACAATTATACGACCCACTTTTTGTCTTAACTATCACACTTGAAAATCAAATCAAACATTAGTTTTCTCATCATCTCATTTTTCTTATACGCCCAGTTATCTCATTTTTCTTATACCTGCACTAAGTTATCTCATTTTTCTTATACGCCCAGTTATCTCATTTTTCTTAAATGTATTGCTATGCCTTTCTGTTGTCAACATTAGATCATAGATTCTGTGTTAGCGTTGGCAAAATGAGTAAATTTTGTATGTTGGGCTTGTTGACCCAATCCACATTTTGACGAAAAAAATATTTCTGTTAAATATGTTTTAGCATGAGTCATTAACTCATTATGTTAAACTTTGAGATTTATTTTGAGAAGAACATAAACTTGGTATAAGTTTATAGAACAAAAAGGCAGCGGATAAACCCATTAAATCTCTACATACAACACACCAATTGAAACAACTCAGAAGAATACTTTCAGAGTCAGGAATAAGATCAATTACAATCAACAAACACACTGAAAGAAATTGATAATCTATTGACTATGAACAATCCAAATGTATGAGAACACATAAATCTAAGCAAGACTTAAACATACTAAGTAAAAACTACGAGATGGCAACAACTCCAACAAAACCGACTTACTTTTGCTTTACTTCTCAACCTCCATGTCCTCATCACATATAGACTAAGACCTGGTCAATGTGAATTTTGGAAAGCTTCTGCATTGCATTACTCTCTTTTGCTTGTTGTTGTAATTCAGATCGCTGACTCTCAATTTTGAACTAAAAATAAAAAATCCAAGTAACAAACAACTTAATAAAGGAATTTCCCAACTAAGGTTTAAAACTACTATGTATGACATTTTGTTAAAAATAAAAAATCCAAGTAACAAACAGCTTAACTGTGTATGACATTTTCTCTTTACATTCAGAACTTCAAGAAAATTAAAGAAAATCATTATACAATCAATCTTTTTAAATAATTTCATTCATCAACTAGTAAAATCACGAAACAATTTTCGTTAATATATGAAACAAAAAATCGGAAGATACGTTGATTATTCGCTAAAAGAATATCAAATAAATTGGTCGCCACTAATCACTGAAAGTCTGATTTAAAAAAGCTTGTGTTATCTATAAGTAGTCTCTACAACTGTTGAATATTATAAATTTAGAAGCATGTATGTATAGCATTTTTTTATCGTACCTTATTAGTTAATAGTTTAAAAGGTACATATCATACCTTCTTGTACAGGTTACACTTTTCGCAAATAACATGCTATCTAGAAAATGAATAACATACTATCTAGAAAATGAATACTAAATACTGAAAACACTTTTCGCAAACAATAAAGGACATGTATTAGTGTTTAGCACTATATAAAGGACATGTATTAGTGTAACAAATAGCAACATTAATACAATTTTATACTCGCCTAAGAAGTATATTGTACTTTTTGCATTGTGACTCACAAATATATTCTATTGACTTTTCGCTAATGGTCCAACATCAAGCACAAGACCTGTCATAGCGTAACAAATAGCAACTATGAGAGAATCTAATGGCAAGTTAAGAAAGTATAAAAATAAGGCAGACAAAGGGGCTGGTAAAACATGTGAAATTGGTGCGATCTTTTGATATGGGTTTAGTCGAGCTTTACTCACATATACCATCTTCTCTAGTGCTTACATAGACACTAATGTCTAACTACTAAAAAAAGAAACATGGTCCGTTGATATCACATGGCCCTTTTATATAAGTATGATAGCAACGTCAACCACAAAACGATGGTTCAGTGGCTAAATACTTAGCCTACATAAAAGTGTTATGGTTCCATCGACTTTGTTACGCATAAAATCACTAAAACTGGCATTACTATACAATCAAAAACCCATCTTATGCTAATATAAATAAGTAAATAATCTCAAATCATTTTTAAGGAACATAAATTTGAAATGAGAGAAGAAAATTGAAATAAAGCTCTGACAGATAAGGACATGTGTAAGTTTATTTCCTTTGATATCAGTCAACTGTACTTTTTGAATCTTCTTCTATGAAACTGAAACTGTCGATAACTCGTTTCTTCGTCAATACTTAATCACAACCACTATAATAAAGGTCGTGGCCGAAACCGTCAAACAAACTAATGCTAGTTCTACTAAAGCTTAATAACCTTCCTCTTTAATGGAACCTTAGAAAACTTCATCGTGAATAAAGAAAAAACACAATTAATTTTTTTTACAATAACCCAAATCATCAAACAAAAGGTTTTTTTACCAGACCCGTTTTTACTCATGTTCAAAGACCCATTTGACTCGTTTGTTAACTCATCCGCCTTGATATGTAAGACACGTGAAAAGGAACTTTGGTAAAAGATAATAAGAATTTTGTTGGCATCTCATGTAACCCATATTTAATAATACAAGGGGACTAACATATTTCTGCACTGATCAGTTATTCTCTACTTGTTTGCACTAATGTGCTTCTTTACTTATTGCATAAGCAACATATTTAATTAAAATGTGGCGATGACACCTAAAAGGTTTGTATCCTTTTGTGCATAGTGTAATTCCATACCACTTAAGTCTACACATAATCGTACTCATAACTATGATATGCAAGGAAAATTTTTAAATGTAAGTATTTAGATTGTATCTAACATTTAAATAAATTATATACCTTGCGTAAGAGTGTATCAACTTAATCTCAAGCTGCTCAGTCGCTTCATTTATCTCCAACAAAAAACAGTAATTCGAGAGCTGAACTATAAAGAAAAAATTGTTAAAATGGAGGTTAAAACGTGATCAATTTA
Organism: Glebionis coronaria; assembly: GCA_025667525.1. Taxonomy (NCBI): domain Eukaryota; kingdom Viridiplantae; phylum Streptophyta; class Magnoliopsida; order Asterales; family Asteraceae; genus Glebionis; species Glebionis coronaria. The sequence goes on along the minus strand of CM046878.1, from coordinate 604,888,509 downwards.
TATAAAAAAAAATACAAAAGTAATACTTCATATCATTTAAATACTAACCGAGAGAGAAAAAAACATGGATACCATTCCAAGTTTCTAACAGGACGGAAACATATCAAATCGCTCATAAAATTTATTAAATCAAATAATGTAAGAACCAAACATTGGGAACAAAATGTTCAAGATTGGGTAAAATCGAGTACAAATTCCCATACCTCATATGTATCCTGTGATTTATTAAGAAAAGTTTATTAAAATGCTTCAAATGATTCAGAAAAGGACCCGTATTCAAATAATACACACAATACAAATAAAAACCATTTACGCTCCCCATGAACCCAATTTGACAATGCTATATTACAATATTAGTTTTTAATTAAAAAACAAACTGCTATTAGTTTTAACCTCTTGAATACATAGGGTCCGTTTGGTAAGAGCTTTTCTAAAGCTTTTATAGAGCTGTTAGCTTTTTTGTTTAAAAAATAATCTAATAGCTCTGTTTGCTACAACATTTTTTAAGAGTTGTTAGCTTTTTATTTTAACCAAATAGCTTTTAAATAAAAAGCTGTTCCAACCATATTATAATTTATTAAAAGATGTCAAGAGCTGTTAAAGCCGTAAATTACTGATATAACCTCCAACCATATTATAATTTATTAAAAGATGTCTTTTTAAGTCATTTTACATCTTACCTTTAAAGTTAACAACTAATATACCAAACACTTTTATTAAAATTAACAGCTTTTTAGCAAACATCTTACAACTTACAGTTAACAGCTTACACCTTACAGTTAACAGCTTACAACTTACAGCTAGTTTTGCCAAATGGCTATGTTTGGCAAAACTAGCTGTAAGCTGTTAACTGTAAGTTGTAAGCTGTTAACTGTAAGCTGTAAGCTGTTTGCTAAAAAGCTGTTAATTTTAATAAAAGTGTTTGATATATTAGCTGTTAACTGTAAAGGTAAGATATAAAATGACTTAAAAATTCTAATTGAATATATAAACGATTTACCTTTTAAGCAAACTGGGTACAATAGTCACATAACAGTGTCATTTGCAGCTCTATTGTTCAAACTACATGATTATAAAAATTAAATGAGACACAACATCAATGATATAAAAGAAAAAAAATATCAAGCCAAAAAAGCTACCAGAAATAAGCATTAATATCAATACCTTTGATAAAAGGTGGTTAAGCATCACACCGAAGCAACACAATCACCATCCTGTCACACCCATATGTGTGTCTTAAACATAAAGCTAACCAAGAAACAAATCTTCACCAAATAAAACACCCACTTAAGCTAAAAACATCACCTACCAACCATCACTGCCACACATCATAAATGTAAACAATGAATATATTGGTGACATCTAAGAGAGATGTCGACGACAATTGAAATACCAACTGCTTGGGAGAATAGAAACTCATTGGGCGCTTAGATCATTGATATATCTTGCAAAATGTAGCCATTTGATTATCTCCAAAGAATTTTTCACAGAATAGAGACTATATAGGGGATGTTTAACTTGAATTCACCACTAATATTGGCATAGTCAAATCACCACACCAAGTTACCATTATTAAATCGTTTGACAAATTGTTTTAAACTGTATTTGTGTTACAGCTAATTTACCATTATTACATAGGTTACGTATAACGCCTTTGGTATTAAAAAAATCACGAAACGTTTGTTTATGGTTTTTTTGTGAAGTTTACAAAAATATAGTAGAAACATTTGTTTATGTTGTATGGTTTTTTTTGTATTAATCTTATACACACAAAATAAATGTTTTCACAAAATAATTTATACACATATTTTTTCAATTATTATTTTTTAAAAATAAAAAGTAATTAATTTATCCAGTTTGGTAATGTATTTTGTTGGCTTGTAAAACAAACGTTATGGGCTTTAAAACGTTATGGGCCGGTCCATTAAACATGCATTCTTTTTTTCCAAGTACAAAACAGACGCATATAACATACTATGTGTTGAGTTATTTTTGTTAAAGAATTAAATTGTTCTTTGCATTGAGATGTTGTACAATAGGTTATATATGGTAAGCAATTTAATTCATTCATTTAATATTTGTGCTTTATAGGGTTGTAATATATTTTGTTTTATTATGTAAAATAGATTACATGTACTCGGTACTTGGTGAAATATAATACGTATAAATATTTTTTGTACTCTTTTTAATACAAGGGTGTTGTAATTGCGTTAGCAATCACATCACGCAATGACCTTTAAGACCTTAATCACACTGGATTGCAAAACGCATTTTGAAACCAAGACTGCATGATTATGTTATTATTTATTTATTAATGCTAAATAAATCGAATTTGGTTTGAGTTATGGTCTTTGTTTGTTTTACTTTATACATATATTTCTATTAATGAGTTTTTTATTATAAAAAATAATAATTTTATACACTTTCAAGCTTTTCAAGCCAAACTCAAACTTTTATCAAGCCTTATCAATCCAAGCTCAAGCCAAGATTGTAAAAGCTTGACAAGTTATCAGGCCAAGCTCATGCCTACAATTGTATTATCAAGCCAAGCTTAAGCCCTATAAAGCTTGAGCTCGTCTTGACTCGATTACACCCCTAACATAAGCCTTGTTGAGACTTCGAAAGCGCAACCATAGTTTGATCCAGCACAAATGTTGAGGTGTACATTCGTGTCACCGGTGGTGATCAAGCAATTGACGCATCCCCACTCGGGCCAAATATCAAAAAACTTGGTCTTCCCCTAAAAAATCAATCAAGATATTGCAAAACAAATTGCTGCAAAAAACTATAAGGGCTTGTCTGTCATTGTCAAACTAACGCTGCAAAACCACTAAGTGAAAATCTTTGTTGTTCCACCTGGATCCGAGTTGGTGACCAAAGCGTTGAAGGAACTAGAACGTGACGAACAAAAAGTGAATAATATTTCATTAGATGCTGTCTTGGAGATCAAAGGTTGTGCAAACTAGGACAGTGATGAAAGACTATAAATGGGTGGTTAAGATAATACTGGTCACATGTAATTTGTTTGGTTGTACTATTGGTCGAAAGAACAAAATATACTGGATGCTTAACATTTATTTTTTGGATAAATAAATGTATTGTTACATGTTTACGGGGTTTGCTTAATCTAATCTTAGTGATGATACATTGACGTGTTCTAGGATGACTGAGTATTCTTATTGCATCAAACTAATTGTTGCTAAAAGTTTGTTTCCGATGTTTTATCACTTTATGATTCACTAGCACGAAGCTTGAGTCAGGTTCCGTGGAAGTGCACTGATAAATTTGGTACTCAAACATAAATTTTGAATGGATGCACTCTTGATTATCGCTTTCAGTCATGTCATCTTACTTATGAAACATTATGTTTAGTGCAATTTCTTGTTTTCTTAGAAGTATTTTAGGGGCGAAGTAGGCGCCGCCTCCTCCCTTGCCCCCAAAATCTGCCCACTAGGCATGTTTCCAAAAAAATCGCAGAAGACATCGCCAAAGAAACAGCCAAAGACTGTTGGGCCGATTACACTTAGCCCAATGGGTTAATCCTAAATAACTGTTATATGGCAGTTAAACATTACCAACAGTTACAACAGTTCAATATGAATCGATACATCGACTCATGGCACTGTTTAGATTAGTATTTAAAGAAGAAACTTATTTGTACAACAGAGATGACAGATTTATTATACATATCAATATAATTTACATTTTGGTATATCTTTGATTTGAGTTTGAACGATCCAAACATATATTAATTCCCAACATTGGTATCAGATCATTTGGTTATAGAACCAAATCATCAAATACCATTTTTCCGATTCGAATCCAATATCAACCCACATGAAATTTTCCATAGGTCTTTGCACAAACAATAAAAAACAAATCATAATAATTATCTTGGTGTTTTAATCATAAGGAAAAATCCAACCCACCGCCTGAATCATAGATTCGGCAATAGGGGTTCCTTCCTAGAAAATTTGCAAATTTCAAACCCACGAAAAAAATCTTATTTCTAATAAAAAATTAGGCACAAATTGATTTTTTTTAAGAATAGTATACGAAACATAGACAAAACTTACCAGATTCGGATATCACATCCTCTCGAAAATTAGGTAAACCCCAATCAAATCCACAATTAAGGATATGCTAACCCAATTAGAATCATCATGATCAGATATATTTCGCAATTAAGGATATCCCCAAGTTTTCTTATGAAACCCTAAATTTCGCAAGAACAAATCAGAGATTCAAGCGACTTATAATATAAGAACGCTTGAAAGATCAAATGAGGATTACAAAATCCATCCTTGATTCGGTGTATAATCACTAGAAGACAATATTGATACAATATCATCTGTCATAGAGAGATAAGGTGGAGCAGAGATGGGACAGATGAAATAAGAGAGAGAGAAGATAGTGTTTTATTACAGGGCTGAGCTTCGGGCCGGAACCGACCCGACCCGAAAAATGCCAAAACCGAAAAGGGTCAACCTGAACTAAAACCGAAAATGTCGGTTTGGTTCGGTTTCATCTCGGGCCTACATGGGTTTCAGTCAGGTAATACCGAAACCGACACCTGCACCCCAAACACCCCCTTAACATGAAACAACTTAGGGTTGTTGCTGTAGAAGATGCACAAAGTTTTGTAGAAAGAGAAGGCCTTTCATTCATTGAAACGTCTGCTTTAGAAGCTATTAACATTGAGAAGTCTCTCCAAACAATTCTTGGTGAGATATATCAAACTATTAGCTCTTTCTTCTTCTGATCCCAATGTCATGTCAACAACCAATGGAGTCTCGCATGATAGTTCACGTAAGTGGCTCCCCTCACTTCAGATCTCGTGAAGCTTAATTGCGATGCTTCCTTTAATGATTCATATGTTGCTGTTGGGATTGTTGCGCGTGACTGTAATGGCGTTTTGTTGCTATATTTAGGGGAAAAGTGTTGTGCTTAATCGGTTTTGGTTGTCGAGTTGGTTGCCATTCGATCAGCTTGCATCCTGTTTGCTACCAACGAATGGAATCATGCTTTTATCGAATCTGATTCACAGTGGGTGATTTATCTTGCTTCTATAGAAGACGTGCCACCTTGGTCCTTAGCGGTTGTGATTTCAGATATACAACATTGGAAGTCTCAATTGAATTTGAAGTTGTCCTGGGCTCCACGTTCATGTAACTCTGTGGCTCATCATGTTGCTAAATATGCTTACGTATCTAATGATAATTTCATTTGGCATGATAACTTCCCTTGTAAAATTACCTCCGTTGCGAGGAGTGATGTTTTGTAACTTTTCGGCTTCTACCCTTGTTAATGATATTTGATGTTAAAAAAACAAATTTACCCTTATGTACAAGTCTTCCTAGCAATCCACCTACATGTAAAGTGAAAAAACACAATACATGACCCATCTTTTTTATGTGGCATAGTGACAGAACCCAAAAATACGATTGTGGGGGTAAAAAAATTTTTTCATAGAATAACAACAAAATAAGGAAAAAGTAGTATAAAAAAGATAAATATATTAATTTTTACTTACAAATAAATTTACAGGGTTTGAAAGCGTTAAATATTGGGCAGATTGGATGAGATCAAGACATGTGTCTCTTTTTTTACTTATTGACAATACCGCACCCTCTAGCTCGAGGAATAATTATATTGGAGACACCAATACAGTTGCATCTTTTTTATGGTTCTTTCTATTTACTTGAATATTAATCTGTATTCTAATCATCCATCTACCCTGACAGTTGGAACAAGCGGGTTGGGTGATGAATGTGTATGGGTCGAAAGAGACTGAGTTTGGTTGACTCAATATCAGTTCAGTTTATAGTGACATGGTTTCTTGCGCTCCCAATGTTAGTAGAAGCGTGTAATGACTAGAAGATGTATAGTGAAACAAATTTTCCAGAAGACAGTGTTGTGTAACTGGAAGCATAATTCTTTCGGAAGATATGTAACAGGATTTGGTTGGAACCTTCTTATAATTGTAGTAGACTATGGAATGGTTGTATATTGGTGTATACTAGCTTAAACATGAGCAATTGAGCATTGTGAATTAGAAGACCTAGTATACTGCGGTGTGTGATTTGATCGAAATTCTGATTTTACAGATTTTAAATGAGAAACTGTCATCCCATTTAATCCAATCGGGATGCCCTGTACCTGACACGTTTCTTGGTAGGAGTAACATGAAGCTCAGAATTAGGGATGTATTCAAGACGATCCCAAAAAAGGGAATTGATCTATGGTCAATTTCATAAGAATTTATAGTTATACCTCGTAAAAAAAAAAAAAGCTTCTCACCCTGAACTGTAAGTTGGTGTAAATTAGCTTAAAAACAAACATCATATTGTAAATGGTATCAATGTTACAGTTATTGGCGTGAATTTAGTTTCCCTTTTTCGGGCTCCTTTACCACCTATACTTGGGTTTGATTACTTTGAAACATGTCAACGCCTTCATTCCTCGAAGTAGGATTAGTGTAACTGAAGACGCCCACTTATTGATTTCGGGCTGAGATATGTGATTGCCTTCTTTCCGTGTTTTCTTTGTTTGTGATGCATTTAGCATATTCATGGGTTTTCGAATTTTTTTATTGACATAGATGTTTACTAAACAAGTAAACATGCAAGTGAAACATAATAGAACTAATTACTCAAATAGACCAAGTACTTTGTCCATTTGTCAAAATGCCCCATGCTACTTAAAACTTCAAAAAATAGACCAAGCTACCTTATGCTACGTTATGTTATTTTATGCTACCTTATGAAACTTTTAACAAATTTACCAAAATGTCCTTATTATCATAAATGTGTAAGATAGAAGTACAACTTGTGTAAGAATTTGTAAATATACTTTTTATGCGACTTTTACTTTTTTTAATAATTTTTTTTCAAATACTTTTATAATTAATATATTTAAACTACTTTTTATGCGACTTTTGTGTTTTTAAAGAACACGGTATGCACACACAATTATTAAAGAGTTTTTTATAATAGAATTTTTGGTTGAGTTTTATGAGTCGAGTTTTTTTGGGTCATTATGCAAGTACCACTTTACTCCATTAATGAATAAAAATATAAAACGCCCCACATTCAACTAACAAATGCATTTGACACCCATAAACAACTCTGACACACACTGACGAAATATCAATATTTTTAATACAATTTTTTTTTCTATTTTTTAATTTTAAAAATTGCATATATTAATGGTACATGTATTTTTTTCTATCTCTCAATATTCCTTTCACATCTCACTTTATTCATGATCATCCAACATAACCATCATAATCGAGATACAACTAAACCACCAACCCCTTGTCGATCTTTCCACTGTCGCGGGAAAGTAACTAAACCAACCGTCACCGATGGCGACATCCAGGAGATGGCTAAAGCTTATAGAAAAATAAAGAGTGGTAACAATGGAAAAAAATATATATCTCCAACCTACACTCTGGATTCATTTAATAGTACGGACATTATTCATTTAATATCTAGATTCATTTACCATATTTAATTTGTTCCAGCGATAATGAATTAGAGAAAGAAATATTGTGAAATAAAAAAAGATAAGTGAGAGATTATACACAATCTCTAAAGTTAATTTGTTTGGGAACTAGAAATAGAAAAGTAAAACTGCAGGGTGTCTTGTTACTAGATCAGAGTTCTTATCCCTTTTTTACATAATATTCTCTCTCACACTTGTTTTTCTCTCTCACATATCCTTTTTTCAAATTTGATATTACCACCAACTAGTAGCCTCTAAATCTCTAAGACTGGTGGGAGTGGGGTGAAACCCACTCACCTCCACCTCAGCGCCACGTTAGCTTTTTTACCAAACTCACCAAAACTCACCTAAACTCACCACAGGAGGTAATGACACTCACCCAAACTCACCCAAACTCACTCCACATCACTTCATCTTTTTATTAAATATTTTTTATTCATACATTTTATTAAAACACGGGTACATAGAAAATTAAAACACAGTACGAAATTAAAAGACGATACATAAGAAATTTAAAAACAACATTTAAAAAAACATAAATTTAAAAGTACATAATACGATTAGTCAGTTCACGGATCCGAATCCAAAAACTGACCAGGTAACTTCCAACACATTGTTTCTTCTTCATCTTCTTTCGCTATAATTTGTGCCTCCAACTCCCTTCGTTCCCTTTCTTCTTCTTCCAGAGTTTGTCTCAACACTTTTTGATCTAGGTATAGTTGATACACCTCATTGTCAATCATTCTGCCATCTGAGTCGTTTGGAATTGGAAAGGGTAGATCGGGCGACTCATTTCTGCTTCGGTGTTGTTGCGACGAAGAAACGATATGAGTTGTTTGAGATTGGGACGAAGAACCCATGTTATTCAACCATTTAGTATTTTCTTCAATTCTAGCCTACAATTTTATCGAATTTCTAAACGTAGATCTCCGGAAGGTGAAATCGATATCATATTGATCTCTAAAATACGTGTCGAGTAACTGACGCTTTTGTTGGGAGAGATCACGCCATTTCTCACATTTTGTGCGCAATTTCGTATTTTCTTCGGACGTAGCATCAAAATAGTCACCTAACTTCGTAAGCTCATCGTAACGACGTTGTTGTTGAATTATTTGTCTCTGAATCATAGCCTTAATCTCGACTTCGGTATGTGGGAATGAGCATGCCATTTTTGATTGAGATGAAGATGGAGATGAAGATGAGATGGTTGATTTTTTTTTGGTGAAAAATGAAGAAGATGATGCGTATTTATTAGTAAATTTTGGGTAAATTTTTTTAATTTAAAAAAGAAACAGTTATATATAGTGGTGGGGCCCAATGGTATAAACTCACCTGGGTGAGTTTGCACATTTTTTTCGCTGGGGAACAAGTCGCGCGCGGATTTGGCTGGGTGGGGTGGGGGCTGCGCGTGACTTTAGCCAAGTCGCGGGTGGGATACCTCCCACTCCCACGAGCCTAATGGCAATAGTCATTTTAAAATTTGTTAAAGATAGATAATTTATAAATAGATAATGATTCAAACATAAATGGTTGTAAAGTTTCTCCATTAAAGAAGACTAGTTTGAACATGAAAAGTATAAAAAGAGAAAAAGATTCATTATTGACTAAATGACCTTGACGGTGACGGAAAGTTAAGAAAGAGAAAGATTCATTTTTGAGTTCTGCTGCCAGGATCTTTGGTTCCGGCGTCTGTCCGGCTGACTGCGACACCACCACAATAATTAAGGTGAGATGGGTACATAACCCACATCTACAAAAAAAAGATTGCGATGGTGTCAGGTAGTGGTGACAGGGGATGCATGGTGGGGGCCGAAGACGCCCACTTATTGATTCTGGACTGAGATATGTGATTGCCTTCTTTCCGTGTTTTCTTTGTTTGTGATGCATTAAGCATATTCATGGGTTTTCGAATTTTTTATTGACATAGATGTTTACTAAACAAGTAAACATGCAAGTGAAACATAATAGAACTAATTACTCAAATAGACCAAGTACTTTGTCCATTTGTCAAAATGCCCCATGCTACTTAAAACTTCAAAAAATAGACCAAGCTACCTTATGCTACGTTATGTTATTTTATGCTACCTTATGAAACTTTTAACAAATTTACCAAAATGTCCTTATTATCATAAATGTGTAAGATGGAAGTACAACTTGTGTAAGAATGTGTAAATATACTTTTTATGCGACTTTTACTTTTTTTAATAATTTTTTTTCAAATACTTTTATAATTAATATATTTAAACTACTTTTTATGCGACTTTTGTGTTTTTAAAGAACACGGTATGCACACACAATTACTAAAGAGTTTTTTATAATAGAATTTCTGGTTGAGTTTTATGAGTTGAGTTTTTTTGGGTCATTATGCAAGTACCACTTTACTCCATTAATGAATAAAAATATAAAACGCCCCACATTCAACTAACAAATGCATTTGACACCCATAAACAACTCTGACACACACTGACGAAATATCAATATTTTTAATACAATTTTTTTTTCTATTTTTTAATTTTAAAAATTGCATATATTAATGGTACATGTATTTTTTTCTATCTCTCAATATTCCTTTCACATCTCACTTTATTCATGATCATCCAACATAACCATCATAATCGAGATACAACTAAACCACCAACCCCTTGTCGATCTTTCCACTGTCGCGGGAAAGTAACTAAACCAACCGTTACCGATGGCGACATCCAGGAGATGGCTAAAGCTTATAGAAAAATAAAGAGTGGTAACAATGGAAAAAGATATATATCTCCAACCTACACTCTGGATTCATTTAATAGTACGGACATTATTCATTTAATATCTAGATTCATTTACCATATTTAATTTGTTCCAGCGATAATGAATTAGAGAAAGAAATATTGTGAAATAAAAAAAGATAAGTGAGAGATTATACACAATCTCTAAAGTTAATTTGTTTGGGAACTAGAAATAGAAAAGTAAAACTGCAGGGTGTCTTGTTACTAGATCAGAGTTCTTATCCCTTTTTTACATAATATTCTCTCTCACACTTGTTTTTCTCTCTCACATATCCTTTTTTCAAATTTGATATTACCACCAACTAGTAGCCTCTAAATCTCTAAGACTGGTGGGAGTGGGGTGAAACCCACTCACCTCCACCTCAGCGCCACATCAGCTTTTTTACCAAACTCACCAAAACTCACCTAAACTCACCACAGGAGGTAATGGCACTCACCCAAACTCACTCCACATCACCTCATCTTTTTATTAAATATTTTTTATTCATACTTTTTATTAAAACACGGGTACATAGAAAATTAAAACACAGTACGAAATTAAAAGATGATACATAGGAAATTTAAAAACAACATTTAAAAAAAACATAAATTTAAAAGTACATAATACGATTATTCAGTTTTCGCATCCGAATCCGAAAACTGACCAGGTAACTTCCAACGCATTGTTTCTTCTTCATCTTCTTCCGTCATAATTTGTGTCTCCAGCTCCCTTCGTTCCCTTTCTTCTTCTTCCAGAGTTTGTCTCAACACTTTTTGAACTGGGTATAGTTGATACACCTCATTGTCAGTCATTCTGCCATCTGAGTCGTTTGGAATTGGAAAGGGTAGATCGGGCGACTCATTTATGCTTCGATGTTGTTGCGACGAAGGACCGATATGAGTTGTTTGAGATTGGGACGAAGAACCCATGATATTCAACCATTTAGTATTTTCTTCAATTCTAGCCTACAATTTTATCGACTTTCTAAACGTAGATCTCCGGAAGGTGAAATCGATATCAGATTGATCTCTAAAATACGTGTCGAGTAACTGACGCTTTTGTGGGGAGAGATCACATCATTTCTCACATTTCGTGCGCAATTTCGTATTTTCTTCGGACGCAACATTGAAATAATCACCTAACTTCGTAAGCTCATCGTAACGACGTTGTTGTTGAGTTATTTGTCTCTGAATCATAGCCTTAATCTCGACTTCGGTATGTGGGAATGAGCATGCCATTTTTTATTGAGATGAAGATGGAGATGAAGATGAGATGGTTGATTTTTTTTGTGAAAAATGAAGAAGATGATGGGTATTTATTAGTAAACTTTGGGTAAATTTTTTCTAATTTAAAAAAGAAACAATTATATTTAGTGGTGGGGCCCAATGGTATAAACTCACCTGGGTGAGTTTGCCCATTTTTTTCGCTAGGGAACAAGTCGCACGCGGATTTGGCTAGGTGGGGTGGGGGCTCGTGACTTTAGCCAAGTCGCGGGTGGGATACCTCCCACTCCCACCAGCCTAATGGCAATGGTCATTTTAAGATTTGTTTAAGATAGATAATTTATAAATAGATAATGATTCAAACATAGATGGTTGTAAAGTTTCTCCATTAAAGAAGACTAGTTTGAACATGAAAAGTATAAAAAGAGAAAAAGATTCATTATTGACTAAATGACCTTGACGGTGACGAAAAGTTAAGAAAGAGAAAGATTCATTTTTGAGTTCTGCTGCCGGGATCTTTGGTTCTGGCGTATGTCCGGCTGACTACGACACCACCACAATAATTAAGGTGAGATGGGTACATAACCCACATCTACAAAAGAAGATTACGATGGTGTCAGGTAGTGGTGAGACGGAATGCATGGTGGGGGCTCAAGCGATATGGGTAGCAGCATCAACGGTTAAAGTGGGGGTGGTTTGGCAGTTTCGTTGTAGTTGAAGATGATTAGCATGATCTAGTTTTGAGGAAGAAGATAGGAGAGAAACATGAAAAAAAACAGTGGTTAAAAATAAAAATACGTCAACATGTATGATACAAAATAAATAATATTAAAAATTAGGAAAAGATAAAGAGTTTGCCAGAATTATTGTTAGTATCTAAATCACTCTAGATTAAAGAAAAATAAGAGAAAAACTCAGAGTGAAAAAAATGTATATAAATAAGAGACAATAAAAAAGCAATTTGTTCAATCATTTAACACAAAAAAGTCGCATAAAAAGTAGTTTAAATATTAATTATAAAGTATAAGGAAAAAATTATTCAAGAAAGTAAAAGACGCATAAAAAGTGCACTTACACATTCTTACACAACTTGTACTTGCATCTTACACATTAGTACATAGGGACATTTTGGTAATTTTAGTAAAGTTGTATAGGTAACATAAGGTAGCTTAGTCGCATGGTCTAGTTTGAAAGTTTTAGGTAGCATGGGGCATTTTAACAAATGGACAAAACACTTGGTCTATTTAAGTAATTAGCCCAACATAATATATCCCATTAAAGCGAGTTAAGTTTGAAAAAAAAATGCTTAAACATTTGACCTTAACATCGCATTATTCGTGTATGACTCCTTTAATATTATTCACCGCAAGTGTATGCATTCTGCTATTGAGAAAATTGGTCATCGGTCGGGTCGAAACCTAGTTATGACTTTATATGAGAAATGGTCTTTATGCGGTTGAGTTCACTAGAAAATATTTTATCAAAGTTTAAGATTGCTTAAACTTACGTGTAATTTTAAACTTGTAATTTGAGGTTTCGATTCTCTTGATGAAAAAATCGCTTATCATTTTGGTTTAACAAAATGGTAGCACCCAATGTAAACATTATAATTGGCAATAAAAACTAGCAAAGTAGAGAATTGAAAACTAGGGTTAATATACACAAAAGTTACTAAAGTTTGCTAAAAAATTCGATTTCGTTACTAAAGTTTAAAACATTACAGATAGGTTACTCAAGTATACGAGTTTATCTTATGGGTTACTGAACGTTTAACAAAGTTATCCTCAGGTTACTCATAAGGTGGGCTACCGGAAGATTTACCGGTTCCCTTGTCCACGTCATCACTAAAGTTTGAAACATTACAAACAAGTTACTATAGTTAACGAATTTATTAAATGGGTTACTAAATCCTCCTTTTAATTCATCAAGTAGAATCCCAACTAGTGTAGTTCTATGTTTTATTTCGACTTACATAATGGGCTTATAACTTATTTGGTTTTGGGTTTATATTCTTTGTCTTCAGTTTTTGGGGTTTTGGGCTTATATAAACTAAAAATTTAAAAAATAAACCACAAAAGTAAACTTATAGAATATAATTTCAAAAGCAAATAAGTCGTAAGCAGTAAGTTATAAAACAAACACCCTTGTACTATAAAAGTGTTTGTTTCAACATACGTAATGGGTGTGTGAATTATTTTGTTTCAGGCTTATGTTTTGTATGCTTATTTTTGTGGATTCTTTGAAAAACTTTTTGATTTATATAAATTTATTATGATATAATAAATTTATTATGTTATAATAATCTTACATAAGTTTTAAAATAAGCGACAAAAAGTAAACTTGTGAAACATAAGGCCAAATTAAATAAGCCATAAACAATTAGAGGTGAGTAAATTGATTTTTTTAAACTGTTTTGATTTTCGATTGGTTCTATTTGAGTCAACCAGTTACCAAAACCGTTTAGATTTGAACTAGTTTTCAATTAGAAAATGTTGAACCGGCACATACCGGTTTGACACAGGTTCAAGAAACTAGTTTTTGGTATGCAAGATTTTTCTTGATCCAAATATGTCAGTAACGATTTTATGTGAATGTAAAGACTTTTATTTGGCAATAGCTATTTTATGCATATGTAAAGCTTTTATTTGGCAATAGCTATTTTATGCGTATTTAAAGCTTTTATTTGGTGAGTTTCCATTCCCCACAAGTTCGACCCATCATCACAAACCTTAAGCCCATATAAAAAACCGACATTTGTCATCCTATATAAACAGAACCCATAACAAAACCTTTTCATCCACATACAAGACTTAAAACAGTCGACAAACATGCCTCCCAAGTTCGACCCAAGCCAAATCGTCGACGTCTACGTCCGCGTCACCGGGGGCGAAGTCGGCGCAGCCTCCTCCCTGGCCCCGAAAATCGGCCCACTCGGCCTCTCCCCTAAAAAAATTGGAGAAGACATCGCCAAAGCTACAGCCAAAGAATGGAAAGGCCTCAGAGTGACAGTTAAACTCACAGTCCAAAACCGTCAAGCCAAAATCTCTGTAGTCCCGTCAGCCTCAGCTTTAGTCATCAAAGCTTTAAAAGAGCCCGAAAGAGACAGGAAGAAGGTGAAGAATATAAAGCATGCAGGGAATATAAGCTTGGAGGACGTTGTTGAGATCGCGAGGGTTATGGAAGTGAGGTCTATGGCGAAAGAGCTTAAAGGGACTGTTAAGGAGATTTTGGGGACTTGTGCGAGTGTTGGGTGTAAGGTTGATGGGATGGATCCGAAGGATTTGCAGCAGGGGATTACCAATGGGGTTTATGAGATTATGGCGTATTAGATTTTTGTTTATTTAAGGTTGTTTAATGTTTTTTAAGTTTGTGTAGTTTCGGTTTTGTTTAATGAATGTTTTTATGGATTATAAGTATGTTTTAGATACGTTTTGGGCGGTTTAATTGTCTATAACAATAATATGTTCTTGTTGCATTGACTAGTGTTTAGTCTTTAGGATTGTGCAATGCTAAGAGCACGTGGTGTGGTTGTCGTCGTGTTCATGTCATGGGAGAAGTTAGTGCAACCAAAAAAAGTAGCTTTTATATACATGACATCCGTGTCTCGCGCTGTCATGCATGGGGCGTTTTCTTCCCGGACCATTTAGGCTGTAATCTATCTCTTGAGACACAAAAACGCAGGCTAAGGTATATAGTTTTGGGGTTGTCTTGTGTCGTTTTTCTTGTAACGCCAAAAAAACCTCCAGTACTCTGGGCTCTAACATATACGAGTATAGCATAGTGTTTAGGTTAATGTTGGGTTAAGGATAAGTTTTATTGGTTAATGCACACACTTTTATTGATTCTTGTTCCTGCATTATGTATATTTGGATTAGTTTTTTTTTTTTTGATCATAAGGCTAATAATACATCTCTCTTTATAATTTTAATTTGCTGTCTAGTATATTTTAGTTTCTTATTTCGTTTTGTTTATGTTATTGTCTTTAGATATATTGTGAGCTTTGTATTAAGTACGCATAGTTTGTTACAAAATGATGAAGTTACGCGTTGTAAGTTAAATCATCGGTTGAATCTGGGAATCATGTGTTTCAGACTCTACTTAGGATTGTTGATAAACTGAGGTTGTGTTTTTAATATTGAGATCATGTTAGTTTAGTATTATTTAGTCTGCGTTACAATGTATTTTAGGAGAATGCTGTTGCATTTAATAGGCTAGTGTTGAGTTAAATTTGAGGTGGATGGATATGGTCGGGTTTTCTACAGCTGTGAACACTACCTCTTTGAACCTTGCGATCACCAATCTTTGTCTAACTGTTGGCGTTAGCTTGCGTCATTCTATGTTTTGTACTTTGTTGCCTTATTACTATAGGTATCCTAGTGTTGCGTTTTTTTGATGATGCGTACGATAGACGTCTATCTTTGAGTATTTGCTTCTTTGTTTAAGACCAGCGGGATGTTTGGTTAAGTGTTTGTTCTCTGAGTTGCAGTTGGCAACTTGGCAATTGGCGCATTAAAGTTCTTATATTGTTTATAAACAACTTCTTGCATTAAGGAGACCGATATTGTGCAAATATAGATGAATAAACGCTCTTGTTCACTTGCTTGCTTGTGTATGCAATGTGATAGTTGGCCAACCTCTAGCTTCCAAATAAACAACCACAAAAAGCCTGAAAGTTTAAAAGTACACTGATAAACCATATAGAGAAAAATCTTGTTTCCTTATGAAGTAAAATAAGAATGCGTGGGTTACCTTATTTAATTTGTTTTAGTTTGTCCCACATCGGTGGATATATAAAATAAATATGAGTATATAAACACAATGACATTTTATCTTGTTAGCGTTTCTGTAAATTCACACATGTAAACAACGATATATGTATGGATTTATGATCATGTTTTTAGTACTGATTTTCTTTCAACTAATTTTACTGCTAAATGCTAATGACACGATTGATTATTGCCTTATGCGTTTGTCATTGCTCAACCGTTTGCCGTTTCTTTTTTCGGTCTATATTATGATTGGCATCTTGAGCACTTAGCGATGCGACTCTATCCTCTAATAGTAGCTACTATAAGTTTTAGTTACAGTCACGATTTGTTTATGGTTGTTGCTGATAGAGTCTCTTTTTGAGTACCATCTAATGCCACTATAAAATAGTTCTGTTGAGATTATTTGTACCTACACTTGTCATATTTTCCTTTCCATTAGTGTGAGCATATCCAGTTATGATTGTTTGCATGTTCATTCGCTTGACAAGAGTGCGCAAAATCCCGAAATCCCGAACAAAAATGCGTACAGTAGTACTTATCTATAGCAAAAAGGTTTTCTTGTATGATAGGGTTGGGTGCTTGGTTTTATGATTTTACCTTGTGTTCAGTGAATTATTTCAAAAATGTTTTGATCGGTTTCTTGGAACTGATTGGTACCAACGCGTCAATGGACACAAATTATTGGTTTGACTTCCTTCCCGTTCTTATTCCCATGCTTATTGATGAGTGGACACAAATTCTGCACCCTGTTTAGTTCAGGACCATTTTGGTTGATTTCTGACCATCAAGACTACCTGTTACCTCACACTTTTTTTGGTATGATCGTAATCTTGAACACCTAAGCAGTCTTTCTATCTTCAACACTTGAGCCGTGTGATCATATGCTGCGAATGTCTTGATTGTAGGATTTAAATGTCTTTTGGTTGTCAATTGAATTAAACATATAATCAGTGTCTCTAATAAACATTTAACTGTGAGTATGCAACCTTTTCCTTTTGTAACGTTATCTTCGCTGATTTTTGTTCTAAGGTCTGTTTGCTTGTCGCCCACATACATGATCGTTTACAATGTTGTAATGTTTTTCAGTGACTAAATAAAGTCTGTATATTTACGGGTAAGGGGTACCGTGATATAGAAGTAGAATTTGACTACGAGTTAAATACTCTGGTCTTGGCATATTAGTTTTTGTGGTTCATTACTTGATCTCTAAGTTATGTAGGTCTATTCCGCGTTTACCTTGGTGCGTATCTCTATCTACTAAAAGTAGGGGTGGTTGACAGAGATAGATTGGGTCATTGGTAACAAAAACAATAACCCATGCTACAACATAAACTAAAGCTATACGTGGAGAGTTTAATTTGAGATGGAACTACTCAACAAAAGAACATGCCCTCGTATACTTGCTTGATTCATTCCTAAGAATAGCCTGTGTATCGTCCGGTTTTCAACACCTGTGAACTTCTACCTCTTTAATTAAACCTTGTGACCATCAATCTGTCTAACTGATGAACTCAGCTTGAGACGCGTCCTTCTGTGCTTAGTACTTCGCTGTCTTACTATAGGTATCTTAGTGTTGCGTTTTTGGATGATGCGTACGATAGAATTCCATCTTTGTGTATTTGCTTCTTTGTTTAAGACCAGCGGGATGTTTGGTTAAGTGTTTGTTCTTTGAGTTGCATTTGGCAATTGGCGTATTAAAGTTCTTATATTGTTCATAAACAACTTGCATTAAGGAGACGCGGATTGTGCAATATAAATGAATAGTTTGTCCCACATCGGTCTATGTTTAAAATAAATATGAGTATATAATCATAATAACATTTTATTTTGTTAATCAGACCTTAAAACCATGCATATATATAATCTATACTATACTACTATTAAAAGAGGGTTTTGCATGAGGTCACTTAAACTAATCTAATTGGCCAATGCTAAAGTTTGGTTGATGTAATTGGACTATTATAAAAATTGATGATGTCATAATTTCTCCAATTATTTTTTAGTTAAAACTTTAAAATAAAATATTGACTACTTACTGGTAGCATTGTTGAAACATGATACCATTTTATGTGATTGGTGGAAATTAAGATGATAATTATTGAGTCATTTGAAATTCAAATTTTGCATCTTGAGTCATTCCATCTTCACAAACACGCTTCATGATCAGTTGTTTATGACATTGGGCATTTCCATTTCCATCTCCTCAATTTTCTTCAGGTCCATTTTAAATTCAAAATTTACCTTCGTCAATATTTCATCATCCCATCTCGGATAATCAAAGGTAAGATCTTACTATATTTCTATAATTTTTTCCATTTTTCTATTTTCGATTTGGTTTGAGTTTTATTCAATTGATATGAATCTACTTTCAAATATATATTATCAATATACGTAATACTTCTTTTATGAATAGTCACAGCTTCTTCAGCATGTTTTGGATTGAAACTCTATTCTGAACATGGTGCTTTAATACTATAAAAAAACAAAGAATCTGGCTTGAGTGTTCTTAATTACGGAGTAACATTAAAATGTCTTAGGTATTTGTTATACCTAATTTGGTTGATTTTTGGTGTGTAATATAAAATGTGTCTTCCATGGAATGTTGAGTTCCCTAAATCACTTCACTAATAGTTGAATGCAATAAGTCCATGCTTTTAATATGAAATAAGTAAATTAGATGCTTGGTTGTGGCTTCGTTATGTTTTGCCAATGGTTAGATGCTTTACTATTCTATGTAAGAGTCCGGTTATTAAAGAAACTTGTATTTTGGTGGAAACCAAGGGCTTAATCTGGACCATCCATTTGGGAGGGACCAGATCAAAGGATAAAAAACACGGAGGGACCAAAACTGTTAACTTTGCAAACTTGAGTGAAAGATTGAAAATATACCAATAATTAAAAAGTAACCACCCGCTCATTTTTCGAAACAAAAAACACACAGTCTCTCTCTCTCTAAAAACAAACCGTCTCCCATATATTTTCTCTCACTAAAAACATCTACAAATCATCAAAAAAAGCCACCAAAAACCTTCAAAATCTAACAAAAAAACACAAGAATGGAAGAACAGAAGAATACTGCATCTGATTCGAGCAAAAAAACAGTGAAAATCGACGTGACAGAAGCAAAATTAGAGGGTAAAACATATTTATTCAATTTATACAACATTTTATAGTTTTAATTTGATGATTTTAAGTTTTAATTATGATTAATATGATTTAATTGATTTATATGATATTTAGATAATTACATGCATGCTTATGAGTTTGATTACATGATGTTTAAACGATTTTTGTGAATATTAAAATGCTTATTTATATTTTTCATGATTAAAATCTGTTTAATTGATGATTTATAAAGTATTTTGATGATTATTGAGAAAATTAATATGCTTATTATGATTATAATTGATTTAATCAATTAAATTGATGATTTTAGGCTTAAAACCAACAAAAACACTTGCCACTAAAAATCATAGCTTATAACGAAAGATAAGTGGTTTATCACTATTGATATAGAATTAAAATGCAAAAAATATTGTTAAAACTTATGTTTATCAACAATGATAAAAGTTTTATCACTAGTGATATAACATTACAGAAAAAAGGTTTTAAAAAAATAGTTAGAACTGGGATTATCAACGAGAAGTGGTATATCAATAGTGATATAGAATTACAGAAAGGAATTTAAAAAATAGATAAAACTGATTTATAAATGAGAAGTGATTTATCAATAGTGATATAGCATTACAAAAAAAGGTTTTAAAAAAATAGTTGATAAAAGCATTGGTAAGTACTTTATCACTATTGATAAGAGGGTTATCATTAAAACATCAACTTAACAATTTTAAGAGGCTTATCGGTAGTGATAATAGGATTTACAAAACATTGCTAAGTGCTTTAACACTATTGATAAAAAGCATTAGACAATGAAAAATATGTAATAATGACAAAAGTGTAACAACATTTTGGTTTTGGTAATTTTAAAAATTTAGGAATGCTAGTTGATTTGAAAACATTAATGAAACAAATTATATACATTTAGGTTTGTATGTAAAGTTATTATGTATCAAAGTGCATCTTTACTTTAGATACATAGTTACCAGTACATTAAAACAACTAGTAAACAGCCTCTCGTCCATCTTCTATTCAGAGACTAGATGTGTTAGTTATTTGAATGTATAATCATTAATCATAAGCCAAAGTAACTACTGAATCCTATTTGTTTGTGAAATGTTATGTTTATTTAATGTATCAATGATATTTGGATCTTATAATGACATTACTAACAAAATTAAAATAAACTTGCAATCTAATCGCAGAAAAGAAAACTGGTGGAAGAAAAAAAATGAAAATCAGAAGTAAGTGTAAGAAACTATCTGGAACAAATATGGACAAAGCATCAACATCAAGATGCAGAGGAGGTGATGAAGATGAAAAAATTGATGAAAGTGAAGAAGAAGAAGAAGAGCAGAAAGATAAGAAAAAGAACAAAAAGAAAACAGAAAAAGAACATCCTGTACTGACATCACGCGCAACCGTGAGACCTTTATTCGAAGCAATGCGGGGACTGACCGCACAAAGAAAAAAAGTCATACGGGACATGGGATTTGGATGCTTAATAGACTTTCCAATATATGAAATTCCAACAAAACTGGCGTTTTTTGTTGTAGACAAGCTGAACACAAATACAATGACGATAGAGTGTCCAACAGGAGACATATTTTTGACTCCAAAATCAGTTAATCAAACTCTGGGAATTCCAATGGGACACAAAAAGTTGGAAAGAGAAGGGCAAAGAGAATACAATGACCCAATTATACTGACGTGGAAACAGCAATTCAGCAATGTAAACAAGCTAACATTGAAAGCTTTATCTGATGTAATAATTGAGTCAAAAAACTCGGACTACATGTTCAGGTTGAACGTTTTGTCGTTGATCTCAAACACATTTGCAGGCTGTGACAACAGTTCAACTGTCAGATTCACAGTATTGAATAATGTCTTTGAAGGAGATGACGTAAGTGAAATAGACTGGTGCACACATGTACTAAATGGGGTGAGTACATCAAAGCTTGGATGGGATAACAAGAAAAAAAACAAAAAGAATGTTGTTTATGACGGTCCAGTGATTTTCTTGATGGTAAGTAAAAAATTCTAATTTTTTTTAATGAATTTAATCTTTCACACTATTAATACGTTGTATATTTTATGAAACAGCTAGCATACTTGCACTATACAAACCTCGAGAATTTCAAAGTGATGAGACGAACACCAACATTCAGAAGCTGGAATTCAAGTCTCCTGAAAAGAAGAGAAACAGAAGAACTACAAAACAAATCGATGGGAGAAGTAGAAATACTGGATGATATGAATGAAGCAGAAGAAGAAGCACAGAATCAAGTAAGATAAAAAACTGTATTTCAATATATTATCAATACTGATAATACATTAAAGAAAATTAAAATAATATTTTATCTAGTAATATTTCTTTAAGTTAAATTTATCACTATTGATTATCTATTAGAAAAATCTTCTTTTGTTTGTTTTATCACTATTGATAATCCATTAAAGTTCATTTTAATAGATTATCAATAGTGATAATACATTAAAGAAAAAATCTGATAAAAATTAATCAATAGTGATTGTTAAATTAGTGAATAGATTATTAATAATTATCACTATCGATAATCTATTAGTTCATTTCTGATGTGTAAATTTTATGACTAATGATAATAAACTTCTTTTTAAGATAAATTTATCAATATTGATAAAATAAAAAATTATAGAAGCAAGTTAAATTTAATACATTATCAATCGTGATATTAACTAAAATATTGATTCATTTCTTTGTTAAACTTATCACTATTGATTATCTATAGATAATTCTTCTTTTGTTTGTTTTATCAATATTGATAATCCAATAAATTTCATTTTAATATATTATCAATAGTGATAAGACATTAAAGAAAAAATCAAATAAAAATTAATCAATAGTGATTGTTAAATTAGAGAATAGATTAATAGTGATTGTCACTATTGATAGTCTTATTAAAGTTCATTTTTGTTTTGTTAATACATGAGGACTTTTCTTTAAGATAAATTTATCACTATTGATAATACATTTAAAATTTAAATAGATCATCAATAATAACTATATTATAGAAGCAAGTTAATTTAATACATTATCGATAGTGATATACAGTGTAGATGTAATATATGAAAAAGTTTTTACATACTAAAATATGTATATTAATAATCATTGCAGGAAATGTATGAGATGCTTGAAGAGAGCATCGAAAGCATATTGATAGAAAAAGCGGAGATAGAAGAGAAGATCAACGAGAATTTATTTAAATTTGGATCTGATGAGAAACTAAAAGAAATTCAAGAAAAGTTGAAAAACATCTTCAAAGAGGAGGAACGGGAACAATACTACTCATCATCATCAACAGAATATGAAGACAACGATTTAAATGATGATGATGATGCAGGAAATCATGAAGATGAGGAAGGTCCAAAACCTCCAAAAGATGAAACAGATTCCGGTGATGAATTGGAAATAGAAGCTGACGCAGAAGAAAGAAACGACCCACACTACACCGATGAGCATAATGATGAAGAATGTGTCTCAGAAACTGGATCGAACAGGCAACAAGAAACATCAAATGAAAAGGCAACAAATCAAAAAGAAAAAAATGACAATCATCAACCAGAAGATTATCATGATACAGAGATGATGGAAACACAAGAGATGAATCTGAATAGTGAATATGATGATGATGTTGATGAATCAAAAAAGTCAGAAAAAGATGATGCTGAAAACGAAAATGAAGGAAAACGAAAAGCTGAAGAAGAAATCGAAAGAAAAGGAAAGAGAGTGAAGGAAAACCAGCCAGAAGCTTCCCACGAGAACATCAATCTTGGTTTTAGTTTGCTAATTAAAGAAATTCAAAACCAAGAAGACGAAAACGCCAGGAAGCAATCTGAAAAAGAGTACAGATTTCTCAGGTCAAACTACATCAACAAGAATATAGACACAAAGGCTCAAATAACAGAAGATGAAAAGATTTTGACATCAACCATCTTTGGAGACAACGAAAATGAATGGTAATCATCTAAATGATGCTTTTAACTTTTAAAACTTTATCATTATTAAGCTTTATGATTATAACTTGTGATATATTACACAGGGATGAAGTTTTTAACGATGGAGAAGGTAATATGTTGATGAAAGGAAGTCTCCAGACGCTGGCACCAAAAACGGAAGTTGAAACTTCAGTGATCGACACATATGTATCAATTCTGAATTATGAAGAAAGTTTCAAAGAAAACAATTTGAGACGCCAATTCTTTTATACAGGAATGACGGTAAGATATTAAATAAAATTAAAAAAAACATCTAAATAATGCACTAACATTTGATTTTGAAAAAAAAAATCGAAACAGGTACCTGGAGTACTACAAGACAAGAAAGAGGACAGAGCCTTGAAGTTAGACTCCCAGTACCAATTGTTTAGCAAATTATTTGAGATTCAGACAAAAAACAATGTCAAACAAATGCAAATGATGGACGTCGGACTGGTAAAAAAACAGTCTATTAGATTCTACTAATATGATTATTATATTATCTTAAAATAGGTATAGTCTAAGAAATTTATGATAAAATACACAGGTCTTCTTTCCAATCATAGCACATGGGCATTACTACGTCATAGTTTTTGACCTGGATAAAGTCAAGGCTGTGATACTAGACAACAGCGATTCAGATGCCACATACGAAGGGAAATACAAGGAAAATTTTGATTTTGTGGTAAGTAACCTTTAAAAAATTAGTCTAATTAGCAAAAATAAAAACATATCTAACGATATTTATATATTTACAATTTCAGAAGGAAATCTTTGTCAACCACCTGATGGCGTATCAACATCCAAAAGGAGAAGAATTACGAAAGAAAATTAAGAAAGCAACAGTGATGCAAATGAAGTGGAAGACAAAAGAAGAAAAAGTAGACTGTGCTATATACATGATGATGCATATGGAGCTGTATCAAGGAGAGACTGCTGGAAAATGGCAAACAGGGATCTACAACGAAAGTCATAAAGATCACCGAAAGCAGATTGATACCTTGAGAGCAAGAATTGCAACAAAAATATTGCTCCATGAAATGAACAACCACAGGAAGTTGATGTCTGATAAAGCATTAAACATTCAAGGAGAAGGAACAGAAGCAGGACCAAGTGAACAAAAATGATTTGTCATGAGTGTCATTCTGTGTAACAAAATTGCTACTTTTATTTTGAATGTGTGTAACTTTTAACACATTGAACAATTTGGTTATGTATTCTAAAACAGTATGATCTGTATGAAAACTTGGTACTTTTGGTTTTAAAATGCATCTTAATATTATCAACACAATATTTATCATGATGTTTTGTTCAGCTTATACTTTATATCAATAGTGATATTCAATGGAATATTTGTAGAAATTAAAAAATAGATGTTTTTATACTTTTATCAATAATGATGTTGACTTTATCAACTGTGATATTGCATATAGTGTGATAGTATATGCTTATATGAACAGTGATAAGGAAAAACAAAATTTATATCTTTATCAATATTGATAATAGAATAACAAAAAACAGACATTTATCAACAGTGATATTTTTCAACAGTAATATTGCATTAGTTAAAAAAAACCACAAATTTATCACTAATCACTATAGATAAATAAAAAAACAATATAAAAAAACATTTTTTTAACCAAAAAAGTGAATCTTAAAATAAGGATAATATCACCATTGATATTACACATACTAAAGATATAATACTAACACCATTGGTGTATAAATAAAAAATTTATTATTTATCACTATTGATAAATCAAAAAAAATAACTGTCGATAAAAAATAAACCGTTTTTAACTGAAAAAGTTAAAAAACTTTTATCATCAATCACTATCATACTATCAGCATTGATATTACACTAAAAAAAAGCGGAAGTTGGAATTTATAAATTAATAATAAAACCCGCCCAATCATAATGCATCCCAACCACTTTCATTCTCATTCTACAAAACACAAACCGCTATCATTTCTCTCTCTAGAATCAAAACAAACCATAACCCTCTCTAAAATCAAAAACAAACCTAATCAAAACCTTCAATCACAAAGGGAAATCGAAAGAAATGGATGAATCGGAACAAGACGGATCTAATACCTCAAAAAAAACGATGGAAAACGAACAAACACCAAGTCAGGAAGAAAGTATGGTTTCTCTAACTCATAATTTATTAGTTTTGATGATTATTAGAACATTTATTCTAAATTTAATTAATTTAATCTGTTAATTTGATGTTTTAATCCATATATTGATTATAATAACCTACTTCTGAGTTTAAATTGGGTATTTCGAGGATATTGAGATGATTTGTTATGTATTGTTAATTTTAGATTCTAATCATCAATTAAAGTCATATTGTATTGATTTTTTTGATTATTTTTATAAAATTTTTAATAAATTATAACTTTAAAGAAAGATTTATGTGAAGTTTATTAGGTTTATTATTTTTTTAAGTTCATATAAATTTAAAAACTATAAGCGCCATTTTTTTTTAAAATTATTCTATCGCTTATGGGTTTATATAAGATTATTATAATCAATATAAACAAAAAAGCACAATGTAAGTTTTGGTATATGTATATCAACATTGATAAGAGTCTTTAGAATAACAAACTTGAAAGGATTGATAAATTATATAACAAAATTTATCAAAAATGTTTGG
This sequence comes from Glebionis coronaria, assembly GCA_025667525.1. Taxonomy (NCBI): domain Eukaryota; kingdom Viridiplantae; phylum Streptophyta; class Magnoliopsida; order Asterales; family Asteraceae; genus Glebionis; species Glebionis coronaria. The sequence goes on along the minus strand of CM046878.1, from coordinate 604,862,472 downwards.
AAATACAAAAGAAATTTATTAGTTTCTATTTAAAAAAAATGTAGATGGAGATATTTTTCTCAATTTAACACCACTCGAAGATTTGCCAGGTACTGAAATTCAAATAGAAGATGCTTTATCGGGTTAGTATTTATTAAAAAAAAATTACAAAATTCATAACTCAGACAAAAACTTACATAAAACATTGTTTTGTAACTGCAGTTCTGAATACATGCCCGATTCTAAACCTTTCTCCGCAGATTGGTAAAACACTAGGTACATTTAAAAGAAAATAAAAAAATATTTATTCTTTATAAATATATAAATGTGATCAAATATGTGAGAATGCGACATACTTGTATTGATATTTTAATGTATTATCACTATTGATAATCCATTAAAAATAACTTCAATGGATTATCAATATTGATAAAACTAACAAATTAAATATCATAAAATGTATGATGCATACTTATAAACTTCTTATGTATCACATTTAATATATTTAAAAAATATATTAAATGAATGACTAACCTAATACATCTTTATTTGTGCAGATTTGAACACAGAAAGCAATACTGAAGGTAACAAAACACCATCTTCGACATCGAAAAAACTAACATACAGACGAAAAATTGATGCTAAAAGACAGCAACTAGATTTAGTTGAGCAACAAACAACATCAACAGAAGTAGTCGCGTTTGCTTCAAAGGAAGTAACAGAAAGAAAAAGAAAAGCCACTGAAATAGAACCTGGAAAAAAGCCAACAAGAGTTCCTGCAGGAAAAAAGAAACAAGAGGAAAAACAAGAGAATATAAACAAAAGGAAAAGAGACGAAAAAGCAAATCAAGTTGAGGAAAGGAAAAAAAGAACAGTAAAAGGAAAAGGAAAAAAGAAAGAAGAATCTGATGAAGAAAAAATGGAACTAATGGTAGTAAAAAATGAAGATAAATTCAAGCCATTGAGGGCTAAAACAACTGTTCAGCCTCTCTTCAATGCTAATCGAAATCTATCAACGGAAAGGAAAAGGGTGATTAGACAAATGGGCTTTGGTAGTTTGTTGGAACTTCGATTTAGCAAAGTACCGGCACGGATCACGTATTTTGTACTTAAAAACCTAGACACACAGAACATGGAGCTGCCACTGGCAAATGGAAAAAAAATTAAGTTCACACCAAAGAAAATAAGAGAAGCAACAGGAATCCCAATGGGAAAAAGAAGACTAGAATCTGAGCATGAAAGAGAAAACAACGATGTGTTCTTAAACAGATTCAAAGCACAGTTTGGAGAGAAGCAATATCCAACAACAACAGATATTTCAAAGGTTATTCAGAAGACAACTGATACAGACTTCATGTTCAAAATGAATTACCTCATGCTCTTTGCAAACTGCATGATAAAATGTGATAACAGTTCGAGAATAAACTATCATGTGATAAACAACATACAACATGATGATGTCATTAGCGACTTTGACTGGTGCACTTACATTTAGGAATGCATTCAAGTAAGCAAGGTCAACTGGAAAGACACGACAGCAGAAAACTGGTACTACGGCCCGAACGTTGTGCTAATGGTAATTTTAATCTACACTTTAATTTTTTATTTATTTATGTCTAATGTCATATTATTAATGCATGACACTTTTTATTAAATATTATACTGTAAACAGCTGGTTTACTTGCATCACACAAAGTTTGCTGAGATGAATGTACCACGAAAATGGCCTGGCATCAGAAACTGGACTTTTGAGCTTTTAGAAGAAAGAGAAAACTTGGAGATGAAGAATGGACGGTTTGGATTGGTTTCAGTGATAGAAGATGATGAAGAAAATAATGCTGATGAACAGGAAAATGAGAAGCAAACACTCAGAGAGGTCAGTAAAATCAAATATATTTTATCACTATTCATAATCCAATAAAGTTGATTTTAATAGGTTATTAATAGTGATAATACATTAAAGATGAAAAAATTAACACAATAATTAATCAATAAACAAAACTAAAATAGTGATAATAGTTTATCAATAGTGATTATGGCTATTGAATCTTATATGCAGAATTTTTTTGTTAGTTTTATCACTATTGATAATCCATTAAATTTAATTTTAATAGATTATCAATAGTGATAATAAATTAAAGTTGAAATATTAACATAATATTTGAATAGTTACTAAAAATACTGATTATCACTATTGATAATCTTATCACTATAGATAATCTGTTGAATCTCTTTTTTAGTTTTATCACTATTGATAATACATTAAAAGTTGATTTTTAATATATTATCAATAGTGATAATACATTAAAGTTGAAAAATTAACATAATATTTAATCAGGTCATAGAAGAAAAAAATAGTGATAATAGATTATTAACAGTGATGTAAGATTCCTAACACGTGTTTTTTTCCATCACAGCTTATATACGAGACGATAGAAGAAAAGTTTGAAAGAGTTTTGAAAGAGAGAAGAGAGCTTCAAGATTTGATTAATGAAAACTTGCAAATGCAAGAGGTCTTTGAAGGTGATGAAAGATTAAACTTGTTTGTACAAAGATTCAAAAGAGAGTTTAGAAATGAAGTGCAAGTAGATGAACCCAAGGATTATTCATATTACATTGCTAGTGCATCAACTAGCAAAGCTGCAACAACAAATGATATTCATAGTCCTGTTGGGTTAATTGAATCTGTCCACGAGGAGAACAACAACAACAAATCAGACTTTGCCGAAGCTGATAAAATATACTACGAAGGACTTGAAAAACAGAAACAGCAACAAGCTGCGAAAGACGAGGCAGAAAGAAAAAGGAAAGCCGATGCTGAAGATAAAAAGAAAAAGCAAGAAGATGCAAAGAAAATCAAAGCTCAAAGAGGTCAGAAAAATCAAATAATTTAGCATGTTCATGTTATTGACAAATAACTAGTGATTAACCACTAGTCATAAAAATAAACTAGTGTTAAATAACTAGTGTTAAATCACTATTGATCAATGTTAAATGATAAATGACTAATAATGTATAATAATACTTTTAACAAACTATGGCTAGCAAAAACAACAAAAATATAATGATGCTTTAACAAATACTAGTGATATGTAACTAGAAATGTATAAATGTTGAAGTTGAAAAAATCCTTTTTAGAAGCAGATGTAAAGAAGAAGCAGCAAGAAGCTGCGAAAGAGGAGGCTGAAAGAAAAAGGAATGCTGATGCTGAAAATAAGAAGAAAGAGGAAGAAGAGGCAAAGAAAAAACAGGCGGAAGAGAAAGCTACAAATACAGAAAAGGATGCAACTACAAAAGAAGATGCTCAAAAACCAGCAAAAAAAGTTGCAGGAAAGCAAACACCAAAAAAGAAAAGTTCAGAAAAACCAAAAGCAGATAAAGATGGAGAAAAAACATCTGCTCAAACAGAAACAAACAAAGAAGGAGCTTCAACAATAGAGCCCATAAAGGAAGTAGCACTAGAAAAGAAGGAACATGCAAAGGACAAACATGAAGCTCCAACAGAAACAAAGAAACATGCAGAGGACAAACATGAAGCTGTTGTTGCAGAAAAAACAAAATCACAAACAGAAGAAAACAAAGAGACATCTAAAGAAAAAAACAAAGAAGAAGCTGCAACAAAAAAAGCGACAAAGGAAGCAGCAGTAGAAACAACACCAAAGAAAAATACAAGGCAACAAGCAAAACAAGATGCAGAAAAAACTAAAGGTAAAAACATAATTTTTTATCAAAAAAACGTATCAGTTTTTACACTTATAGATTATATAAAAAACAAAAAAACTTAACAAAAAATTATGCAACAGATGATAAAAATTATGAAAGCCCGGAAGTCCAGGAGAATGCATTTGGTACAGAACAAGAAAGCGAAATAGAAAGTATTGCCCAGGAGGAAGCACAAGGAAGAGGAAAAAGGATCACAAAACCATCGATGTATTATAAATCGCCGTACATGAACGAGATGTCCAGAACACAAGATACGTTGCACTATGATGAAATGATTTCAGCAAACAGCATCTTCTGTATGCAAGGACAGATCAGGTAAAAATTTTTAATATTTACTATTTAGTCGTGGATAATTTTCATTAGAAACTAGTGATAAATCTAATACATAATAAACGTTTTGCAGTGAAAAAGTATTCGATGATGGAAGTGGAACTATAGCAAACAGAGAAGAAATTCAAACTCTTGCACCTGGATTCAAGATACATAAAAAAGTAATTGACACTTTTGTTAAAGTGTTAAATTACGAGGAAAGGATACACACAGGAGGCAAAGGGTTAAGAAGGCAATACTTTGCAACAACTGACTTCGTAAGTTCATTTAAAATTTATAACGAAAAAAAAATGTTCTATCATTTAAGAAATATAAGAACTAAATTTATATTTAAAAAAATCTTTTATCTATAGGATTTGGAACTGATGGAAAATGAGAGTTTGAATGAGATCGATGATGAGAAGTTTGAAAAGTTGCTGCACAAATACATGATTTCTTCACAAGCTAAGAAGAAGATGAAAGATGTGAGAATTGTGTTTTTCCCAACAATAGTTGGAGGTGATTATTTTGTGATCGTCTTCAACCTTGAGAAAGCAAATGCTATGATACTGGATAACGACTCAAATGGGGAATACAAGAAAAAGTATCAAGACGCCTTTGGCAAAATAGTAAGTAAATATATAATGTTACTTGAATGTAGAATTATAAAAATGCAGATAAATTACATGGCTATACACAATAACTAATTTCTTAAATTTTAATTTATTCAGAAAAATTTGTTGATCAACTACTTGACGAAGCATGGAAACACGTGTGTTAAGAAGCTAAGCAACGACAAACAGCCAAAAGTGATGAAATTCAAATGGCAAACTCTGGAAAACAAAATCGACAGTGGCTTGTACACAATGATGCATATGGAGCTTTATCAAGGAGAGATGGCGTCTAAATGGAATCCTCAAATTGTTCCCGAAACAAACAGAGATCATCAACTGCAAATAAACATAATGAGGAAGAGGTATGTGACAAAGATTTTAATGCATGAAGTAAACACAAAGAGGGGAGTGATGACGGACTATGCAAAGAAGTTTGAAGATGAAAACAAGGACAAAGACGAAAAAACAGTCCAAGAAATCGTTGAAGCTGCTATCAACAAAAAGATAGCAAATGAATGATAAGCCCAAGAAATCGTTGAAGCTGCTATCAACAAAAAGATAGCAAATGAATGATAAGCCCCAAGTCTTATGTTAACATAACAGCTAGTACTTTTTATTAGAACAAGGATTCTGTAGTAGTACTTTTTATTAGAACAAGGATTCTGTAGTATATCACTTGTGATATACAAATGATGTATCTTAAACAATTGTTGAACCTTCTTTTGCTGATTAAACTTAGATGTCAACTTTAAATTCAAAAATAATATTTCAAACACAAAAAGATGATTGAAAACATTGCAATATTAAAAATATATCTACCTGTATTATCACTAACTATAAAAAAAAATTAAAAAAATACTGTGTATAAAATTACCAATATTTATAAAACATGAATATTAAAAACTGTTTACGTATCATATCACTGGTGATAAAGTATATAAAATAAATACTTGTAAAACATGAATATTAAAAATTGTTTACGTGTGATATCACTGGTGATAAAATATAGAAAATGAAATAAAACATGAATGTATACTTGTAAAACATGAATATTAAAAACTGTTTACGTGTGATATCACTGGTGATAAAATATAGAAAATGAATATATACTTGTAGAACATAAATATTAAAAAAATTTAACAAAGCATGCATCAACATTCCATTGTACTTATATGTCTATATGATAAATACAATGTTTACCAGGGTGACCATTGAACAAAAAAAAAACCATTGAATATGATAACCAAATTTTATTAAAAGTGCAATATGTGAAGCCAGAAAAAAAAAATCATTCAAAACATCAATCTGGATTGTAGATATATTTTTTAAAACATAAAATAAATCACTCATCATGGCTGATTGATTTCTCCTTCCACTGCTGCTTTTTGAAACTTGTTCTTGCGTCGACTTCTCTGTTCTTCCCTTTTTCTTTTTCTTTCTGCCCTGAGTTTCTGCCTTTCAATTTTTGGTGTTATACGCAAATCAAAACTTGGCTGGGAACCAGGAGTCCAAGGACTACTAGAATCAGTTGGTGATGTACCAGATAATGTGTCCGAATCAATAACTAGTACATTATCTCCTTTTTGATTTTTTTCTTCTTCGGCTTTATGTTTCGCGGCAAGCTCAGCTAAAAGTTTTGGCTCTACAAATTCAAAATAATAATTCATCGATTCGTCTGAATCCGAATCATGAACCAAGAAAGTACTTGTTTGACCTTGGTAAAATTTACCAGTTGCTTCAACTTGTTCCTTCAAAAATTGAGGATCATCAACATCTATATTGATTTTTTTGTTTGCTGCATTTTCTTGCCCAGTAACTACTTTCTTAATACTTCCAGCTTGATCTGTTTTTTTAAAACTTCCAGCTTGATCATTCAATAGTACTGCATCTCGACTATCTATTTCAAAGTCTCGTTCAGTAACTGAATATGAATCATTCCTAAAAATACTTTCATGCAGACTTTGAACATTGGCTTGTCGAGATTCCATTATCTTACTACTTCCAGCTTCTACTATTTTTGCGGATCCATATTGTCCTTTAAAAGCATAATTTTGACCATTTAATCCTTCATCGTATTGACTTTGGCAAACTCGATCTATTGCTTCAACTGATTGCTTCAAAAATGCAGGATCATCATAATCAAAATCATCAGAATCTGCAAGGCACTTTATGTTGCTAGACTTTTCTAGCCGAGTTTGTACTTTCTTACTACTTCCAGCGTGTTCTGTTTTAGTGCCTCCATCTAGCACTTGAGAAACAAATTTTTTATCATTCAATAGTACCTCATCTTGATTGACAATTTCCGTTTCTTGTTCAGAAAATGAAAATGAATCATTTCTACAAATTCTTTCATCAACATTTTGAACATTTTCTTGCCCAGATTCCATTATTTTACTAGTTTCAACTTCTTCTGTTTTGGCGCCTCCATCTTGTCTTTCAGAAACAACATTCTGATCATTCAATCCTTCCCCGTCTTGAACATTTTCTTGCCCAGATTCCATTATTTTACTAGTTTCAACTTCTTCTGTTTTGGCGTCTCCATCTTGTCCTTCAGAAACAACATTCTGATCATTCAATCCTTCCCCATCTTGAACATTTTCTTGCCCAGATTCCATTATTTTAATAGTTTCAACTTCTTCTGTTTTGGCGCCTCCATCTTGTCCTTCAGAAACAACATTCTGATCATTCAATCCTTCCCCATCTTGAACATTTTCTTGCCCAGATTCCATTATTTTACTAGTTTCAACTTCTTCTGTTTTGGTGCCTCCATCTTGTCCTTCAGAAACAACATTCTGATCATTCAATCCTTCCCCATCTTGAACATTTTCTTGCCCAGATTCCATTTTCGTACTACTTCCAACTACTTTTGCTTTGGTGCCTCCATCTTGTCCTTCAGAAACAACATTATGATGATTCAATCCTTGTTCATCTTGATTACACATATTCACATCTTGATCACCAACAGAGTACGTGCCACCACTAAAAATGGTTTCATCGACACTTTGAACGTTTTCTAGTCCGGATTCCAATTTCTTACTACCCCCAGCTTCTGTTTTCGTGCCTACATCTTGTACCTCAGAACCAAGATTTACATCATTAAAACCGTCATTATCTTGACTACTGATTTTCATATCTTGATCACCACCTGAAAGATTATCGTTCTCATCGCCAGATTCTGAAGAAGAAGTGTGGTACTCTGGAATGACGGGTTCTTTGAAAATTTCTTTTAGTCTGGCCCTAAATTCAATCAGCTTAGAATCATCTTGGTACTTCAACAAATTGTCATTGATTGTTTCTTCTATTTCTGATTTATCTATTAATATTTTCTCAATACTCTGATGAATCAAACCATACAATTCCTGCAATGTACAAGAAAAATATACTTATTGATAATCACTATTGATAAAACATTAAAAATTTTAAATACTAATAGAAAAACTAACTTTAATATATTATCAATAGTGATAATACACTAAAACTTTTATAGCTAGTGATAATCACTATTGATAATCTGTTAGTTAATTATGATTACATATATCCCTGATCATATATATCACTATTGATAATCTATTACTTAATTTAATCACTATTGATAAATCAATAATGATAATCTTTTAAAGTTGATTAAACTAAAAAATACACATAATTTTAGACTTAAAAAAGAATTTGATTTATAACGAGTGATAAAATGTTAACTTAACTAACCTCTCTTTGAACATTTTCCTCTACTTCATCCAAATCTGGAAGAATTTCGGATGTTCCCATAGAATTATTCTTGACTTCAATTGTTTCTCTTTGGTTCAGCAGACTTGAATCCCAGCTTTTAATCGATGGTACTCGCCTAGTTACTTTCATCTGATCACACTTTGTGTAATGAACATATGCAAGCTGTATCATAAAAATGTATTATAACATTAATATCAAATATTATATAAGACAACAAAGTTGCTATAAAAAATACTAATGTTCGTAAATTACCATCAGGAACATAGCTGGTCCGTAATACACAACACTCTTCCTATGATTCAACCTTGATTCCCATGCAAGCTTCGATAAACTAGCACAATCAAGAATGTGCTCACACCAGTTTATATCATTAACGTCATCACCTTCAAACACATTCTTCACGACTGTGAATTTGATAGTTGATGATACATCACAACTTCCTAAAGTGTTTGAAATCAAAGTCAAGACGTTCATCCTAAACATATAATCATCATTTTTAGTCTCCAATATAACATCTGATAATTCTTTGATTGTAACCATGTTGACATTCTTGAACTGACTTTTCCATTTTTTAATAAATGGATCACCATATTGTCGTTCTCCTTCTCGTTGCAAGTTCCTGTTACCCATTGGAAGTCCAAAAATTTGATTAACTGTTTTCGGAGTAAGTAATATGTCTCCTGATGGACACTTTAATAGCATTGATGTAGTATCAAGAATATCAACCACAAAGAATGCAAGTTTGCTTGGAATATCAAATATCGGAAAATCAATCAAAGCTCCAAAACCCATATCTTTGATAACCTTCTTTCTTTGGGCTGTTAAACAACGCATTACTTCGTAAAGAGGCCTAACTGACGCACGTGATATCAATGACCTATATTCTTTTTTTCTAAACCTTTGCTGGCTCTTATTCTCTGAATCATTCATTACAAAATCATCATTTCCTTCAATAATTTTTTCCTTTCCCCTTTCTTCTCGCCTTCTTTTATCATCAACAAAAGAACTGTCTTCTTTCAATTTTATCTCTTCTTCATCAAATTCTCTTTTACGTTTCTCTTCTTTTTCCCTAAAACTTATACTGCCAGTTCTTTTCTTACAATTACGTCTAGGCAATTGTTTTCTTCTAACAGTTTTTTCATTAACTGAAAATTAAAATGACATATAATTAGTTCAGGCATTTTAACAAACATTTTAAACGCAAATATAAATATAAGAAATATAGAATCACAAAACATCATAAAATAAGAACAATACATAAATCAAATGCAAAATCAATAGAACAAATACAAATGTTTTTTTTTCTTTTCAAAATGAAATACCTTTATCATTTCCAGTACATTCGCTTTGAACTATTGGATCTGTTATAATCGGAGGTACACTCGATGATCCTTCCATGTTTTTGTTAATTTTTGTTAAATTTGATTCATCTTTGGTTAGTCTTTTTGATTTTAATGGTAGGAGAAACTTGTTTAAAATAATTTTGATATTGAACATTTAAGAAGTGTTCGTCATGTGTGTGTGTGTGAAACTGTTCGTCATATGTGTGTGTGTGTTTGAAAGTGTTCATCATTCCTACACTTTTTTTAAAGTAAAATGAACATTTTACATCAAATCTTTATAAAATCAATTGTGATTGAAAACACACGAGATTCTAAATACATTATCCATGGTGATATATTGAAAGTAAATTTCATAGATAAAAACCAAAAAACATAGTACTAAAATTTATCACAAAAAAAAAAATAATTATCACTTGTGATATTTCACGTAAAATTAAAAACTATAAATTTTCAATAGAAAGAAACACATTCATTGAATCAAAAAAATATTTTTAATGAAGACATTGAAAAACAGTCAAATTACATGAAATAATAACACAAAGAATATAACATAAGACAAACAAATCACAAACATGATATTTTAAGACAGAATAACTAGTGATAAAAACAAACTATGTACTTTAAACATTGAATCACTAGTGATAAAACATACTGAACTCAATTATTAAAAATAAAACTGATCATCAAGAAAACAATTGATAGAACATACATAAGGAAAGTATCACTAGTGATAAACAAATGAACATAAGTTTTCAACATTATTGAAAATAAAAGTATCACTTGTGATAATCAAAAAACAATTGATAGTAGATAAACAGCATTGGATTCCAGAATATACAGCTTGAACAAATTAAGCAACATGACAACCGTCTCTATCATCACGACCAGCAGAAGAAACTGATGCAGAATAAGAAAAATCAGCTTTATCCTTGAGTGGGCAAGTACTATAGGTGTGGTCAGTACTTGAACAAAGAGTACAACCCATCTTCCTCCTTTTATTGCTTTTAGCCATTGAAATCTCTCTTCCACTCTTAATACGCTTTTGCGGCTGCTTCTGTGGCTGCTTCTCTGGCTGCTTCTCACGCCCCTTTGTCCGAACATCTGTTGGATTATTCACAAGCTTCTTCTTAGGCTCCTTAACGACCATAAACTTTTCAACAATCTGAGCAGTTGTACGTGTTGGAACAGGAGGCAAACCAGCTTCGAACTCAGACTTTAATGCTTTCATCTTGCCCAGAAAAGAATTTAGCTTAGGCTCATTATTACTCAACATATGAATACATGATTCAAACACATTTGCGGCCTCAATAGAAAGCTTCTCAATTGCTTCATTTTTCTCGCCATATCGGTTTTTTTTGTTCCTCAAATCAGCTGGAATCAAATCTTTTGTCCAACGCCTAAGTATATACTGATCTGGGATACGAGACACATTACAGTTCTTGAAAGCACAAAAAACATGACGGCATAAAATCCCAACACGAACAAAAAGCTGACAACAGCAGGAAACTGAAGAATCTTGACTGTTATATATAACCTAAAAAAAACATCAAAACAATCATATATCAAACAAGAGATAATTTATATTAAAATAGCTATAAAAAAATAATGTATAAACTATCAATAGTGATAAAACATATGAATCTTTAGAAATTAAAAATAACAAAATATACCTCATACTTCCGTGAAATTTTTTTATACAACTCAATCTCTTCTTCAAGATTCTCTGAATTACTTTCTTTATCAATAACTTCTGGAACAACCTTTTGAGATACTTCCTCTTCAATAAGAATAACAAAAACACCCTCTTTTGAACTCATACCATTTACCGAACACAACCATGAACCTGCAACAATCTCTTTTTGAACACGATTAAAAATATTACGGGTGTAAACACCAGCAGCATGTTTTTCGATTGGTAATGGAGTCAGCAAAGTAGGGAACGAGTCAAAAGACTGATGATCCAACTGTTCTTGAAGGTATCTCTGCCTATCCATTGCAGACTCGTAACTAAGCATAAACTTCACAAGGGTTGCACGGGAGCTCAAGAAATAATTAAAGAAAGAGTTCTCGCTCTCTGACCTGGAAGTAGTCCTCATTAACCCACAAAGTGGTGAATCAACAAAAAAAGCAGGAATCCATGATGTTCTAATATTATACATCTTCGTTAGCCACTTGTGTCCAACAAGATTAAACTCCTCCATAAGACTGTTCCATCTAAGCTCAAACTCATCAGGTTGGATATACATATTCCAAACAATTTTGCCAAACTTTTCTTTGAACTTTGTGTTATCATAAATTTCAGAAACAATCTGCGAAAAGAATGCAATATCAATAGTGATATAACAATAAAGACTATATACAAAATAATTTTTTTTTGTCAATGCATTATCACTAGTGATAAGAAAAATGCCAAATAAGAACTATATAATCTTTTGGTTTGTTATATGAAACATTAATAATTTATCACAAGTGATATAAAAACAAACAAAAATGAATACCTTTTTTGGAACTTTCTGCATGATGTGCCACATACAAAGCCTATGCTTAGATTCATGCAACTCCTCAGCAACAGCGATACGCATAGCACCGTCTTGATCAGTAACAACAATCTGTGGCGCTCGACCAACTGCCTTCTTAAACGATCGAAGTAACCATCGATAATATTCAGCTGTTTCTTTCTTCAACAACCCCGAACCAACAGTAACAGACCTTCTATGGTTGTCTATAGCCGTAAATGGTACAAACACCATTTTGTACCTGAAAAATAGTATAAACTTTAACAAAGTAATAAAAAAAACAATGAAGAAAACAATAATAATGAAACATACTTGTTGGTCCTGTACGTGGCATCAAATGATACAATATCACCAAATTCCTTATAATTACATTTCGCAACTTCATCAGCCCAGAACAAACCGCACAACTCTGCGTTCTCAACAAAAAATTCAAAAGAAAATAGTTTTGTATACTCTTTCCTGTCCTCCATACGATTAATCAACATCTGAGCGTCACTATCTCCTATGAACAAGTTCAAGCCATTAACAAAATTCTTAAAATCCACCTGAGTGCCATGAACTAGAGATACAGACCCTTTCAACCCAGTATAAAACTTATGCGTTTTAACAGCACCAATATTTGAACTCATAGCTTTGATAATAAACAGCTGCTCGACGTATGTTAACTTCCTCTCAGATTTGGACAAGTGTTTATACTCAGGCTTATCAAGCTCATGATTATGTTCAACATTAAAAGTTGTCAACGAATACTTTATTGTACCAGGAATCAAATCAAAGACAGCACGCGCTTTGCAACCACATATCCTAATATTTGAAGTCCTTACTTGTTTATCAGTCTTTTTAGGCTCTAAAGTATTCAAGGATATATTCTTCGGACAACCATACCGATTACAAACTAACGTCTTCTGTTTCACAAAACCACCACGTAATCGTTTCTGAGTAGATAGTCTAATGCCAAACCCCGCAACTGAAGCGTATTTCTTATAAACACTAATACATTCATCAACACTATCATATTCAGTCCCTAAAACTGGCAAATCACTAGCATAAACCCTAGGAACAACTATAAGTGAACCATCTGGACCGTCAAGAATCTCATCATGATCAAAGGATGAAGATGTTTTATCACTGTTACCAGCTGTAGAAAATAAAACAAAGAAAAATGAATATAATATAAACAAAAAAAGAGGAACAAAAAAACAAAAGCAGTTTAAACTAATATCAATATAATATAAACATGGACAGATATCATAAATAATATAACACAACACAGCATATATCATAAATAATATAACACAACACAGCATATATCACTAGTGATAACACATGATAAAAGAGGAACAAAAAAAACAAAAGCAGTTTAAACTAATATCAATAATGATAAAACATACAAAAACATTTAAATACCTTTTATTGTTTGGAACAAAAAACACTGATAAAACACATCATATATGACTAATGATAACACATGATTAAAGAACTAAAAACATACAGTTTACACTAAAATATCAATAGTGATAATACATACAAAAACATTTAAATACCTTATATGAAACAGAAAACATTCATAAAATGATAAAACACATTATATATCACTATTGATAAAACAAAAAAAAACATAAAAAGGGCAGCAAAAACAAAAAACTTTTAAACTAGATATCAATAGTGATACAACATACAAAAACATCAACAAAAGAGTAAAAAAAGATCAACATATCAATAGTGATAAAACATAAAAAACATCAACAAAAACAGGTTAACTAGTAACAAAACATCAACATATCACAATTGATACAAAACATGATAAAAAAATAAGCAGTTAATAAGCATTAACAACAAAATAGAGTAAAAAATAAGTTGTTAATCTACAAACTTACAATCACAGTTATCATGATCTGCCAAAAGAGAAGTAGAACCGCATCCGGATACAGTAGAACCGTTATTAACATCCAAAACTACTAAATCAGCATCTAAATCTGGAACTGCGGGCTCATTCAAATCAAAAGCCATAATATAAATGAATTTGTGGAATAATAAGCAGTAAAATGATAACGATGATCAATGGTGAAGCGGAATTTGTGGATCGGTATAACAGAATGAGAAAAGCGGTTTTTTTTTTGTAACTGAAACGGTTGAGAGAAACACACACGAACTGTGTGTGAAAAATGGAGCGAAGTGATAAAAAAATTGGGGGAAAAGAGTTTATATATTGGCAATAAAAAATGATTAATTGAATTAAATCTTAGATTAATCCCCACCCTTAGATCAAAGCTAAATGAAGGGTGGGGATTTGTCCCTTGGTTTCCACCAAAAAACAAGGCTCCAAAATAACTTTTTCCTTCTATGTAAAGTTAGATGTATGTTTTGCCATTCTAAACAAAATTTAAAAAGTTTAGATGTATACCTTGAATTAAGTTACACAGAATAAGTATATTGGTAAAATTAAAAAATAACACAAAGGATGGTACTTACACTGTACAGTACACGTATCTACTTTACAAATCTTTTATGTATCCCCTTTTCATGAGTTACAAGATTTTTCACTTATTCTTTCTAGCAAAGTCTGATGATTTTCTTTCTGTAGATTGCATAATATATGGAGCAAATACAACTGTGCACGAAGTATGCAACACTGATGCTATATAATTATGAGGAAAAGTTTTGATTCTACTTCATTTTATACCTATATATACTAATTCAATATGACATGAAGTTGAATAAAACGTGACAACTAATTCCCAAGTTGAATGTGCCAAAACTTTTGCAATACTAATCTAGATGGTTATGTTTTCATGAGCCGGATAAAATATTAAATGAATCAAATGTGGAGGTATATTTTGGTCGTCAACACATGAAGTCTAATAAGCAAAATGAGGCTGATTTTGTTGTTAACAGATATATAACTCGACCTTGGTATTCTGGACCATAACAATCTCTTGGCTAAATAGCTACTAAGGATTGAAGAATGTATGAAACTATTTGAGGATGTCTATAGGGTTGATGGTTTCACTTTATGGTTTTATGCATAAAGTTGTTCTATGATTCAACTGTTTTCACCCATGATCAACCCGTCGCTCTTGCAGTGTTTGCAGCAATTTTTTTTCTTCTAAATAAGTTACTCCGTATGTCTGTATTGAGGACTATGCATTTTATTATTTTATAGGTTTATAAAGCAGCTTTAATGATAGTTCAGTCATCTTTTTTTAGGTCTATGTATTTTCTCTTGGTATACGGCTCAACTTCTCTTCCCATACTTTTCACGCTTCTTATTTAAAAAAGAGGATGCTTTTAGTTGGAGTAAACCAGATTCCTGCCGATCCTTCAATCAGTACTGCTTCTCATGATTCTCAGTTGAGGATGGATTCTTCTCATCAGGTAATAGTAGATAATTCCTAATTTTATACTAGGATAGCATATTAAAAACTTCATTGATAATTGAACAACACAAACAAACCAGTTTCAAGTGCATAATGGCCATATGAAAATATCATTCACAAGAGAATTAGTAAGACTTGATTGAGGTGTCTCATGGTCCAAGGGTGTTCCTTTTTAACTGTAGTTAATGTAGTTCTATTTTTACTAAGATTATTGATAAAATTTGTTTATTACAGTTAAAGTTTTTTTTCCGCACACAATGCACAATAAAAGCCAAACCTTCAGCTGCTACTACTGAAACGGTTTCTGAATTATGGGGGAGTAGACTTCAACTGCTACTACAACCACCAGATCTATATTTTCTTCAATTTTGGCTGTTGTAATTCACAAAAAATTATCCCCAAAAGGCAATATCAGCGAAGACGGTTGTTACTCAATATATTGAGTCGGGTTCTGCAAATTCGTCATAAGTGTCAGTATCAATTGTTAACTAAGCTACTTACGGAGGGTATTCTTTCACTACATAAGTACTTTGAATGTGTTGTTTATTGTCATTTGATTCGACTTTGAACCACCAATTTATTACGAGCTAGCTATGCTGCAGTTAAATCAAGTTTTCAGTGATTGAAAATATCTTAAAATTGTTGAGGTTTATCAAGTAACCAATCATAAGTGGCAGTGTGAATTGTTAACTTTATTAGAAAGCAAACCAATCATATAGGTGACGTGGCAGCTTATATTGTAAACTTTATTAGAAAACATTTCGCAAAGACACTAAATTCAAGTCAAATTGTTGAAGATAACTACTACTAATACAGAACCATGTATTTGTTTTTCAAGTTGATACACTAACGATATTCACCATTTAACACCCGTTATACAATTCTACTATACTACTTGACTACTATACTACTTGACGTTAAGTTTTATTTATATTTTGAAATAAATATATGAAAAAAACCCGTGTATTACACGGGTCTTAATCTAGTTAATATTAATAATAGTATATGTATGGATTTATGATCCTAGTATATCAAATGATAGTCCTTTATATTGTTTGGCGTGTAATTCTTATTAATACATGGATATATCAAATGCTTTTTCTTTGCTGCTAATGACATGATTGATTATTGCCTTATGCTGTGTGTCATTTGTCACTGCTCAGCCGTTTTTCGCTATATTATGATTGGCATCTTGAGCACCTAGCGATAGTTTAGTTACAGTCAAGATTGTTTGTGATTGTCGACTCTATCCTCTAATAAGTATAAACTAGTTCCCTTTTTGGGATGCTTTGACCCAAACCTGTCATATTTTCCTTTCCGATAGTGTGAGCATATCCAGTTATGATTGTTTTCGTGTTCATTGGCAAACTCCAGAAATACCGAACCGAATTATGTTGTTTTTACAATCTGCCAAAGTGTCTTGCAAATTTGGTATTGTGTTATATTTTCTTTGTCTCTTGTGCTTGTTTGTGTTTTCACGTTTTGGGCTTCAGCTATTCATTTTGGGCCTTTGGTTTCTTTCTTGGTGGGCTTTGTTGCCGTTGAGGCTCCTTGACCAAAAACGAGTATATCACCCTAGTCTTTGACTAGGGTTTCTTATCACACAATACACAACACACATATTTGTGTGTGTGCGCAGCTCTCTCTCTCTCTCTCATCTCATCCATCCATCCATGGAGGTCTGACCTGGGAGTTTGATGTTTCATCTTGTATAGCGGAGTGTTTTGAGTGATCTCTTGTATTGTGAGGGAGAACGGATCAACCTAGTTGGGACGTTCTCACTATTTCTATTGTAATCGTTCGATTAGCACCTGTTTGGGGGACTAATCTTTATCTTTGTATTTTGAACTCTGATTTATAATAAATTACACCAAGGGGTGGTTGGTTGGGTGTAAAGATCTGCTTTGTCTGTGATATTGTGTTTATTAACATGGTATCAGAGCGCTGGTTATAGATCTTTCAGCCATCGAAGCTCTCTCGGTTCTTTTTTATTATAATCAGTTTTTTGATTTTTCGAAACCCTAATTAATTTTTTAGGGTTTTATACTTTGGGTTGTGATTCTTGCTCTCTTGTCACTTTTGGAAGCTTGTTTTGGTGGTGCCGTTAGTTTTCTTGGAAAATATTATTAGGGTTTTCACAAACCCTAATTTATTTTTTGGGGGTTTTGTCTCTAAGGTGCCCAGGAAGCTTTAGTAGGTGTTGCCGTTGATTTATTTGGTGGTGCCGTTAAAAACCTTGAAGATTTGATTAGGGTTTCTTGAAACCCTAATTTAATTTTTTGGGGGTTTTCTCTATTATTGGTTTCCTGGTATCACCTTGGTGGTGCCGTTACCAATTTTTTTGCTTATTTTCACAGGTACACTTGTTCGGGTTTGCTAACCCTAATTTTTATTATTTTTTGGGGGTTTCTGATTGGTGGTTCACTCATCCTCTAGACTAAGTGAATCTAGAGATTGGGTTTATTTTTTTGCTATTTCCGCTGTAAGTCTTCTTTCATTTTCCCTCTTGCCTTCCTCTTGGTTACTTTTGTGGGTCACTGTTGTCTTGTGTGTGGGTGCAAACGGATTCGGTTAACATCTTGACCCTCCAGCCTTGACTGGTGTGGATACCTGCTCTGGCCAATCCCAGTCCACAGCCTGACATTTCTGGTGCTCACCTTCTGGGTGTTTATTGTGGTTATTTTTTGTCTTGTTCTATCTGCTTTATTTTACCTGCCTTGGTTTATATTTTTTGTGTGCTCTCTGTTTGTTGCCTTGGTTTATATTTTTGGTTTATTTCTGTCTGTTGCTCTCTTTGTGTGTGACCTATGAGTGCTAGTGGTACTCCTCCTCCACCACCCAATGGTGGTGGAGGAAATGGTGGTGGTGGGGCCTTCCCTGAGACCACCACCAATCCTGTTGCTCTCATCAGCAACTTGGATGCTGGAAATCCACTTCACATTCATAATAGTGATAATAGCAGCTCTGTTCTTGTCCCTTTCAAGTTGTTGGGGACTGAGAACTATAGGATGTGGAACAATGCTATGAGACTTGCTTTACAAGCTAGGAACAAATTTGCTTTTGTTGATGGGTCCTGTTTAAGAGAGTCCTATTTTGATGAAGTGTTGTGTGCTCAATGGGATAGATGTAATGCTATGGTTCTTACTTCGATTATGAATGTGGTCTCTAGTGATGTTTACATGGGTCTTGTTTATTCTAAAAATGTTGCTAATGTCTGGAAAGAGCTTAATGAAACTTATGACAAGGTTGATGGTTTCATTGTTTATAATTTGCTTCAGAAAATTGGGTCTGTTAAACAAGGGGGTAGTTCTATATCTGATTATTATCATAGGTTGAACTCTCTATGGAGAGAGTTTGATGCTGTGTCTAAGATTCCTAAATGTGTTTGTGCTGTTAAATGTTCTTGTTCTGCTAGCACTGAATTAGCTTTGCATCAGCAAATCATGAGGCTTATGCAGTTCCTTATGGGGCTTGATGACTGTTATCAGCCTGTTAGGACTGCTCTTCTCACCAGGGATCCCCTCCCTGATGTTAAGGAAGCTTATGTCACTATATCTAGAGAGGAATCCCATAGGGGTGTTCCTGATAACTCTGATCATGCAGAGGCAAAATTGAATGCTACTTCCTTTGCTGCTAAGACCTTTAATCACAATAGGAGAAACACTTCCAATGTTTCTAATAGAACCCCTAACAAAGGCAATGGGTCTAAAACTTTAGGGGTCCTAACCCTAATCTTTTGTGCACTCATTGCAATCAGATTGGTCATATTGTTGATAGATGCTTTGAATTGATTGGTTATCCTGTTGGTTATGTTAAAAAGGGGGGTAATAATCAAAGGCAAACTGTTTTTAAACCCACTTTTAATGCTAATTGTGATATTAAAACTGGAGAAAAAAAAGCCTCCACTTGTAATTCTCCAAACTCTTTCACCACTGAACAAATGCAGAAACTTCTCAACTTGATCAATGATTCCACTGGCAATACTCAGTCCAACATGGCAGGTAGATTTTCCTTCTTTAATGCTAATGTCTGGTTCAATGTGAATTTTTCTAAGTTCTTTTGTGGCAACTCTAAATTTCTTGTTAAGACCATTACCTTGGGGTGGATTATTGATTCTGGGGCTAAAAAACACCTTACCACTTCCACAGTGGGTATGTTCAATGTTGTTGATATTTCCAACCTCAACATTTCTGTTGGTCACCCCAATGGCACTGTTGCCAATATCAGTCACATTGGTGACCTCAGACTTTCTAACAATGTTGTTCTTCATGATGTTTTGGTTGTTCCTGGTTACTGTGTTAGCTTGATGTCTGTTAACAAACTCATTAAGGATAGTAAATTGTTTGTTGGTTTTGATGAGGATAAATGTTACATTCAGGACTTGGCCAAGGGGACTACTCTGGGGACTGGTAGTGAATCTGGGGGGCTCTACTTGTTTGATGACCTTAAGACTAATTGCCTTGGTACTGTTAATACTTCTATGACTTTTAATACCTCTAAGGATATCTGGCATTGTAGACTTGGTCATCCCTCTGACCAAGTTCTCAATGCCCTCAAAACTGACCTCAAACTCTCTAAGAACACCTCCATATCTGTTTGTGAGACTTGTCACAGGGCTAAACAAACAAGGGAACCCTTTCCCTTGAGTGACCATAAGTCCAGTAAACTTGGTGATCTTGTTCACTTGGACTTGTGGGGCCCTTACAAGGTTCCTAGTAAGGAAGGGTATAGATACTTCCTCACTATTGTGGATGATTACTCTAGAGCTGTGTGGACCTACCTTTTAAAATCTAAGGATGAAGTGTTTGAATGGTTAACCCAATTTATTAACCTTGTTAAAACTCAGTTTGATACCAAAGTTAAAATTTTTAGATCTGATAATGGGACTGAATTTGTTAATAACAAAGTTCGCACTATGCTCTCTTCCTTGGGTATCATCCATCAGACCTCTTGTGCTCATACCCCTCAGCAAAATGGGATTGCTGAAAGGAAACATAGACACCTTCTCAATGTTGCCAGGAGTCTTATGTTTCAGGGTGGGATTCCTATCACTTTTTGGTCTGAATGTATTTTAACTGCTGTCTATTTGATCAACAGGCTCCCCTCTTCTGTCTTAAATGGTAGGTCCCCCTATGAATTGCTTTTTAGCAAAAAACCAAATCTCTCTCATTTAAAATGTTTTGGATGTCTTTGTTTTTCTACTTGTTTGAATAACAGTGACAAGCTCACACCTAGGTCTGAGAAATGTGTTCTCATTGGTTATTCTTCTGTTAAAAAGGCTTATAAATTGTTTAGCTTGGATAATAGAAGAATTCTTTTCTCTAGGGATGTGAAATTCTATGAAACTGTCTTTCCTTTCAAAATGAAAAACAATAGTGAAAAGGACTCAACTGATGTAGTCATTACAAGTGATGTTGATCTCTTAACATTTTTTGATAACCAAACTAATACAAGTCCCAATGATGATGAGAGAGCATCACCTGGTTTGGATGGTAGGGTTCACCCCAATACTGATGATGCCTTTGAGGATCATCAAGAGGAGAACCCTGCAACCACTATAGGTGAGAATGTGCAAACCTGCTCTGAGGGCAATCTTGAAAATGAAAGCTCTAGTTATTTTATTGATCATAGTGGGGACCACTCTATAGAAGAAGAGCAACCTATTAGAAAATCTAGTAGACCTACTAAGCTGCCTGCTAAGCTTAATGATTTTGTCCTTGATAGCAAACTCAAGTATGGTATTGAGAAGCATGTTAATTACTCTAGGCTGAATACCACCAACTTTTGCTTTGCTACCACTCTTAACAACTCTGTTGAACCCTCCACCTACTATGAAGCTGTGCAAGATAGTAGGTGGGTTGAGGCTATGAACAATGAGATTGAAGCCCTTTTAAGGAATAATACTTGGACCTTAGTTGATCTTCCTGCTAATAGAAAGGCTATCAACAATAAATGGATCTATAAGATCAAATACAAGTCCTCTGGTCTTGTTGACAAGTTTAAAGCTAGGGTTGTTGTTAAAGGTTATAGTCAAAGGGAAGGCATTGATTTTGATGAGACTTTCAGTCCTGTTGTTAAAATGGTTACTGTTATGTGTCTTGTTAGTATTGCTGTCTCTAATGATTGGCCTCTTTTCCAACTTGATGTTAACAATGCTTTCTTGTATGGTGATCTTGATGAGGACATTTATATGACTTCCTTTGGGGTTCAATTGCAATGATAAAGGTAAGGTGTGTAAGCTTAATAAAGCTTTGTATGGTCTCACGCAAGCCCCAAGGTAGTGGAATGCCAAACTTACCACTGTATTGGTTGAGCATGGCTTTTGCCAAAGTAAATTTGATTACTCCCTTTACACTAAGCAGAATGGTAATATGTTTATTGCTCTTCTTGTTTATGTTGATGATTTTATCATTACTGGTAACTGCATTAAGGAAATTGAATCATTTAAATGCTTTCTTAAAACCAAATTCATGATTAAAGACCTTGGCATTATGAGGTATTTCTTAGGTATTGAAGTTCTTGAAAACTCCAATGGGATCTGCATGACCCAAAGGAAGTATTGTCTTGAACTCATACATGAGTTTGGGTTACTTGCTGCTAAACCTGTTGCAACCCCTTTACCTGAAAACTGTGTCTTGGCTGTTGATGAAAGCAAGGATGATAAGTTTCTGTTGAATGTGTTTGAGTATCAAAGATTACTTGGGAGACTTATTTACCTAACCCATACCAGACCGATATATCTTATGCTGTTCATTGCCTTAGCCAACACATGCATGCACCCTTTCAGTCTCACCTTAAAATAGCCTTAAGGGTTATTAGGTATCTCAAGAACTCTCCTGGTATTGGTATTCAGTTTTATAAGGATACATCATTAAAAGTTTCTTGTTTCACTGATGCTGATTGGGCTAAATGCCTTAAAACCAGAAAGTCTGTGTCAGGATACTGTGTTTTCCTTGGAAGGTCTCTTGTCTCTTGGAAGAGCAAGAAGCAACCCACAGTTTCCAGATCCTCAGCTGAGGCTGAGTATAGGTGCATGGCCAGTGCCACTTGTGAGGTTATTTGGATCACTAACCTGCTTAGTGATCTAAAGTTGAAATCCTTGTTCCCTGTTAACCTTTATTGTGATAGTAGTGCAGCTATTCAAATTGTTGCCAACCCTGTCTTTCATGAGAGGACTAAACACTTTGAAGTTGATGTTCATTTGGTAAGGGAAAAGGTTCAGAATGGTGTCATTAACACCATCAAGATTGCCTCTATTGATC
The DNA here is from genome assembly GCA_025667525.1 of Glebionis coronaria. Taxonomy (NCBI): domain Eukaryota; kingdom Viridiplantae; phylum Streptophyta; class Magnoliopsida; order Asterales; family Asteraceae; genus Glebionis; species Glebionis coronaria. The sequence continues at coordinate 604,839,623 of CM046878.1, read as the reverse complement.
AAACTGCTGACATTTTCACTAAGGCTCATGGGATTTAGCAGCATCTCAAACTTTGTGAACAGTTGAGACTTGTGAATATGTTTGGCAAATGATGGTTTCTCCTCTCTCCTTTGTCAGATTGAGGAAGGGTGTTGTTTTTACAATCTGCCAAAGTGTCTTGCAACTTTGGTATTGTGTTATATTTTCTTTGTCTCTTGTGCTTGTTTGTGTTTTCAGGTTTTGGGCTTCAGCTATTCATTTTGGGCCTTTGGTTTCTTTCTTGGTGGGATTTGTTGCCGTTGAGGCCCCTTGACCAAAAACGAGTATATCACCCTAGTCTTTGACTAGGGTTTCTTATCACACAATACACACACACATATTTGTGTGTGTGCGCAGCTCTCTCTCTCTCTCTCATCTCATCCATCCATCCATGGAGGTCTGACCTGGGATTTTGATGTTTCATCTTGTATAGCTGAGTGTTTTGAGTGATATCTTGTATTGTGAGGGAGAACGGATCAACCTAGTTGGGACGTTCTCACTATTTCTATTGTAATCGTTCGATTAGCACCCGTTTGGGGACTAATCTTTATCTTTGTATTTTGAACTCTGATTTATAATAAATTACACCAAGGGGTGGTTGGTTGGGTGTAAAGATCTGCTTTGTCTGTGATATTGTGTTTATTAACATTACCTAGTGTAGTTCTATGTTTTATTTCGATTTACATAATAGGCTTGTGACTTATTTGGTTTTGGGTTTGTATCCTATGACTTCAGTTTTTGGGGTTTTGGGCTTATATGAACTGAAACTTCAAAGAATAAACCACAGTAAGTAACAGATGCCGATTCTACCGCAGGCGAAACAGATGCCAGCTGATTCATAAACTTGTAGAATATAATCTCAGAAGAAAATAAGTCGTAAGGCATAAGCAGTTAGTTAAAACAAAGACCCTTGTAATATAAAAGTGTTTGTTACAAATTACATTATGGGTGCATGAATTATTTTATTTTGGGCTTAGACTATGTGTATTCACAATCTCTCCCAACCCAATCTCTTATTAAAATATTATTTTTTTTACTCATTCACATATACAATCAATACATACAAATAATCTCAACCTTTTAGTATTATCAACAACCCAACCCAACCCAATCAACTCAATAATATTATTCTTTTATACAAATTATGAATTAAATACAATTCACTAATTTAAAGTAAATAAAAACTTAGAAATAAAAACAAGAAGTGCTCCAAATATAAAAGCTACTGTATTAAGGTTATACTTGTGAGTGGGCTGAGTCACGTATTTATACCTAATGTTAATACTAGTATCACTTTTTATAAAGGCTCCTCTTTCAACACGCCTCCTCATTCTTCTTCTTCAACACTGCACCTGATCAAACCATGGTGAGTATCACTTGATTTTCAAAATCACAGTAAGCGAAGAATGATGATCATAAACACCACCATGCAGTGATGTTGATGAAAGGATATTCAGTCAAAAGGTGGATTCATAGTATGTCTATGAGTTGATATCTATTCACTTTTATGCTTTGGAATTATTTATAATGTGGTTGGCCAATCTAAACATGACATGTGTTAAGGTTGGACAGTAAACCTGAGAGTCATCAAGCGAACGGGTCGTGACCATTTTTTCTTTCGGTCGTGTACTTTCTACGTGGTAATATTCAATTAATATTTTTTTTCCTTTACTGCTCCAACCGCCGGTTCAAGAAACTGGTTTTCGGTAAGCAGTCGACATGCCACCCAAGTTCGACCCAAGCAAAGTCGTCGAGGTCTACGTTCGCGTCACCGGGGACGAAGTCGGCGCCGCCTCCTCCCTTGCCCCTAAAATCGGGCCACTCGGCCTCTCCCCTAGAAAAATAGGAGAAGACATCGCCAAAGCTACAGCCAAAGAATGGAAAGGCCTCAGAGTCACAGTCAAACTCAAACTCACAGTCCAAAACCATCAAGCCAAAATCTCTGTAGTCCCATCAGCAGCAGCTTTAGTCATCAAAGCACTTAAAGAGCCTGAAAGAGATAGGAAAAAGGTGAAGAATATAAAGCATGCAGGGAATATAAGCTTGGATGATGTTGTCGAGATTGTGAGGGTGATGGAAGTGAGGTCTATGGCTAAGGAGTTGCGAGGGACTGTGAAAGAGATTTTGGGGACTTGTGTGAGTGTTGGGTGTAAGGTTGATGGGATGGATCCGAAGGATTTCCAGCAGGGGATTGCTAATGGGGTTTATGAGATTATGGCATATCAGATTCTGCTTTTGTTAAGGTTGTTCAATGTTTTTTAAGGTTGTGTAGTTTCGGTTTTGTTTAATGAATGTTTTTTTGGATTACAAGTATGTTTTAGATACGTTTTGGGCGGTTTAATTGTTTATAACAATGATATGTTCCTGTTGCATTGACTAGTGTTTAGGATTGTGCAATGCTAAGAGCACACGGTGTGGTTCGAGCCATCGTGCTCGTGCCGTGTGAAAAGTAAGTAACATGTGAGCTTTGTCCTTGACACCAGAACTCATCGGAAAAAAAAGTAGTACTAAAAAAAAAACCTCCGGTACTCGAGGCTCTGTCATATACGTGTAGCATAGTGTTTAGATATCGTGAGCTTTGTATTAAGTATGCATAGTTTGTTATAAACTGATGAAGTTAATAAACTGAGGTTTCGTTTTAATATTGAGATCATGATAATTAAGTTTTACGTATTTATTCTGTGTTACAAATTAAATGAGTGAAGTTTGGAGATGCTTTGAAGGGAAATGGGTGGTTAATAGTGCTGAGTTAAATTTGAGGTGGATGTATATGGTCGGGTTTTCTACGGCTGCAAACACTATACCTCTTTGAACCTTGCGATCACCAATCTTTGTCTAACTGTTGGCGTTAGCTTGCGCCATTCTGTGTTTTGTACTTTTGCTGCCTTACTATAGGTCACCTGGATGTTTGGTTAAGTGTTTGTTCTTTGAGTAGCATTTGGCAATTGGTGCATTAGATTTCTTGTATTGTTCGTAAACAACTTGCACCAAGGTGACCGGGATTGTGCAATATATATGAATCAACGCTCTGGTTCACTTACTTCCTTGTGTATGCAATGTGATAGTTGGCCAAAGTTGACACCACAAAAAAGCCTGAAAGTACACTGATAAACCACAACTACCAATCTTGTTTAGTTTGTCCCACATCGTTGGATGTTTAAACTAAATATAAGTATATTATTATAATAACATTTTTTGTGTTAAAATGTGTATATATCAATGCATACAATCAATAATAATAAGTGTATGGATTGGTTTATGATCACTTTTTTAGTAAAGTTGGGTTTTATAAGCTTCTTTTTTACACAAGAGCAAAACCTTAAAAGACAACTATCCAAGATTAGACGACACAAGTACCACGATATGATCCTTTCGGCCTCTCTTCTTTAAAAACTTCTCCAAAGGTTGATGCAAAGTCTTGATCAGTATCCTGGGTAGCCATTTCCTCCTCAAATTCGTACTCTAATGAGTACATCCCGTGATCCAAGTTAAACCTCTCCTCAATTATCTTTCTAGCATACGCAAGTGTATCGGAGGTCTGGGTGATGAATCGGGTCACCGTTTCTTCATAAACTGCAAACATGATTAGATCATGATCCTCTTCCTCCGGATACAATACTCTCACTCTCACTATCACTCCGAGACCACTCACTGAGCTTTCGCTTCCTAGAAATCGGCCCCTGTCCTCCTGGAAAGCCAACAACATTGAATTCTGTGTGTTAACGCAGTAAAACAATATCAAGAAAAGATGTAAAAAAAATTACTATTAACCACCTTTGTGAAGAGCTTGTTTCTCCATTGATTTAGGTAAAAGTGAATTGATATTTTCATTGAGAAGGCTAAAAGAAGTAGACGTGTCAACATCCATCACACATAATTCGTCAGCAAGTTGTGCACGAGAAGCAAGCTTGAAATTTGGCAAATGCGTCTTTAGTGTTAACAGAAGGGTCTCCAAAAGCAGTTGGTACCCTCGACTTTGTGCCATAAGCATTCAAACACAAAATCAACATCATCTCCGGTGCGAATGCTCCTCAAGCATATCACAAAACAACTGTTGGTGATTTTGTGTTACCAATAATGATTTAAGTGTAATGGATTTACTTTGTTGACCAATGTGTAATCGTGATAAACGTTCATCAAGTCGGGGTTGTGCGGAGTGCACACTTGTATGACATTATTACGGTTATCATACGGGGGCGAAGCCCCCGTACGACGGGGGTCCGGGGGCAGCGCCCCTTGGCAGGGTCCAGGGGCGGCAGCCCCTGGCAGGGTCCAAGGGGCAGCGCCCCTGGCTGGGGTCGAGCTATGTTAAAAACGCACTAGAAAATAAAATTCCCGCGTATTCGGACCTATTTCTGCCCATTGCTAAAAGTGTCGGTTTTTAGGAGTTATAACTGCTTTTGGCAGTTACAACTTGACAGACGTTTTATTGGTCATCTCCTTCATTCTGGTTCTGTATCATAACAACAATAACCCAATTACAGTTCGAATCTGAGTTTTATCCGATTGGAGATTTCGATAGAACCATCGAAATACTTTGATCTGAAAGTGTTTGACACGACTCTCAGATTATTTGATCCACCCATATTTCTAACAAAGATCAAAGTATTCTGTGATCATGGCGAACGGTGAATCTGTGAAGGACATGACGAGTAAGTTCGATAAGTTGGCTAAGTTTGAAGGGCAGGATTTTCGTCGTTGGCAGAAGAAGATGCACTTTCTTCTTACCACTTTGAAGGTTGTGTATGTTCTGAATACACCAAGTCCCGAATGGTCGGAGGATGAGACGCTGGAAACCACTAGGCAGCGGATGAAGTGGGAAAACGACGACTACATATGCCGTGGTCATATTCTGAATGGTATGTCTGACTCACTCTTTGATATCTATCAAAAAACTGAATCTGCAAAGGCTCTGTGGGAGTCCCTAGAATCCAAATACATGGCTGAAGATGCTTCTGCAAAGAAGTTTCTGGTAAGCAATTTCATGAATTACAGAATGGTTGATTCCAGATCTGTAATGGACCAATATCATGAGATGTTAAGGATTCTGGGACAGATTACCCAACACAAATTGTTGATGGATGAGGCCATCTCGGTTGCAGTTATCATTGATAAACTGCCCCCTTCTTGGAAAGAATTCAAACATGGTTTGAAACATAAGAAGGAAGAATTAAATTTGGTTCAACTCCGTAGTGCTCTCCGAATTGAGGAAGGGTTAAGAACTCAGGAACTTGAAAATAACCCTAAAGGAAAGAACCAAATTGGGTCATCTTCTGTCAACATGGTTGAAGGAGATGGAGCCAAGAATTCAAACAACAATAAGAACAAACGTAAGTACAACAACAGTGGTGATAATAAGTCTGGCAACAAGAAGGTTGTGGGGGCTTGTTGGAAATGTGGCAAACCTGGTCACATGAAGAAGGATTGTCGCTCTAAGGACAAAAAAGGTGCTGGTTCAAATGGGTCTAAGGATCCAGAAAAGCAACAAGGTTATATTTCTGATCTTATTCAGAATATTGATAATGATTTACATTATGTTTCTGTTATTTCTGATGCATTTTATGTTCAGGATGATGATGTTGCTTGGTGGGTTGATTCGGGTGCAACAAGTCATGTTTGCAAGGATCTTCGTTGGTTTCAAGCCTGTAAATCAATTGAAGATGGATCATTTGTAAAGATGGGAAACGTTGCTACTGAACCAATCAAAGGAATAGGGCGTGTTTTATTAACTTTCACTTCTGGAAAAACTTTATGTTTAGATAATGTGTTGTATGTACCCGGGATTCGAAAGAATCTCGTTTCTGAAATTGTGTTGAATAAGTGTGGCTACAAACAGGTGTTGGAAAGTGACAAGTATATCTTGTCAAGACATGGTACTTTTGTTGGATTTGGTTATGTATGTAATGGAATGATTAGATTAAATCTGAATTATCCTTTGTTTAATGCTTCTACTTGTATGATTACTTCTGGTCATAGTAATGATGTAAGTAATTCTGAATTGTGGCATGCTAGACTAGGACATGTTCATTATAGGAGAATGATAGATATGGCTAAAATGAGTCTAATACCTGCTTTTGACATGACAAATAAAAGTTGTAAAACTTGTATGTTAACAAAGATTACTAGACAACCTTTTAAGGGTGTTAATCGGGAAAGCAATGTATTAGATCTCGTACATAGTGATCTATGTGATTTTCATGCCAATCCTTCACTAGGACAAAATAAGTATGTTATTACTTTTATTGATGATGCTTCTAGATATTGTTATGTATATCTTTTGCATGCTAAAAATGAAGCTCTTGATAAATTTAAAATTTATAAACAAGAAGTAGAACTTCAAAGACAAGATTCAATAAAAGTATTTCGTACTGATCGTGGTGGTGAGTATTATGATCCAGTTTATTTTCAATCTACTGGAATAATACATCAAACCACGGCTCCTTACACACCACAACAAAATGGTGTGGCTGAAAGGAAGAATAGGACCTTAAAGGAAATGGTGAATTCCATGTTATCCTATTCTGGACTAAGTGAAGGTTTTTGGGGTGAGGCAATGTTGACAGCCTGTTATATTCTGAATAGAACTCCAAACAAACATAGCAAACAAACTCCTTATGAAATTTGGACCAAGAAGGTACCAAATTTGGCTTATTTAAGGGTTTGGGGCTGTAGAGCAGTCGTAAGGTTGACTCAGCCCAAGATTAAAAATCTGGGTGAGAAAGGTATAGATTGTATCTTCATTGGGTATGCTGAGCATTCCAAGTGTTACAGGTTTTATGTTATAGAACCTAATGATTATGTGTCGGTGAACTCTATAATAGAGTCAAGAGATGCAATATTTGATGAAGAACGATTTTCATCTATACCTAGACCAAGAGGTATGATTCAGCCATCTTCAAGTGAGATAGCTGAAGATGAGATTGAAGGTGCAGATGATGTACCTGGTCCATCGGTTCCTAGGAAAAGCACTAGAACAAGAAAAGCTAAGTCTTTTGGTTCTGATTTTCAACTTTATTTGGTTGAAGGAACGAGAGATAAGACTGTATCTCTACGTGAATATTGTTTCACTGTTGAGGAGGATCCAAAGACCTTGAGTGAGGCAATGGCGTCTAGGGATGTTGCCTTCTGGAAAGAAGCAATTCAAAGTGAGATTGATTCCATCATGCAGAATGATACTTGGGAATTAGTTGATTTACCTCCTGGATGCAAGGCATTAGGAGGTAAATGGATCCTCAAAAGGAAAATGAAAGTGGATGGAAGCATAGATAAGTTTAAAGCCAGATTGGTAATCCAAGGCTTTAGACAAAAGGAAGGAATTGACTTCTTTGATACATATGCTCCTGTTGCCAGGATATCCACTATTAGATTGTTATTAGCTATTGCTGCTATAAACAATCTTGTTATTCACCAAATGGATGTGAAAACTGCATTCTTGAATGGTGATTTGGATGAACAAATTTACATGAAACAACCTGAAGGGTTTGTGATGCCTGGACATGAAAACAAGGTATGTAAATTGAAGAAATCATTGTATCGTCTAAAACAAGCACCAAAACAATGGCATCAAAAGTTTGATGATGTGGTGTTGTCTAATGGTTTTTGTTTAAAAAAATCTGACAAATGTGTGTATAGCAGGTTTGATGCTTCTGGTAAGGGGGTAATCATTTGCTTATATGTAGATGACATGTTGATCTTTGGCACTGACCAAGATCAAGTTGATAAGACAAAGGAATTTTTGTCATCTAAGTTTGATATGAAAGATCTGGGGGAGGCTGAGGTGATTCTTGGTATTAGAATTAATCGAGGAAACAATGGTATCTCGATTTCTCAATCTCATTATATTGAGAAGATACTAGCAAAGTTTAACTTTGCTGATTGTATTCCTGCTCACACTCCATTTGATTCTACTGTGAAACTGATTCCTAATAAGGGAATTGCAGTGTCTCAGCTAGAATACTCTAGTGCTGTTGGATGTCTTATGTATGCCATGATTAGCACTAGGTCGGATATAGCATTTGCTGTAGGACAGCTTAGTAAGTATACTAGCAATCCTAGTGCTTTACATTGGCAAGCTCTTACTCGAGTATTTCAATACTTGAAAGGAACCATGAATTTTGGTTTAACTTATAGTGGTTATCCTTCTGTGATAGAAGGTTACTCAGATGCCAGTTGGATTAACAACATGGAGGATCACTCGTCTACGAGTGGCTGGGTATTCCTACTTGGAGGAGGTGCTATTTCTTGGGCTTCTAAGAAACAGACTTGTATTACAAGCTCAACTATGGAGTCAGAGTTTGTGGCTTTGGCTGCTGCTGGTAAAGAAGCTGAATGGCTAAGGGATTTGGTTTATGAAATTCCTTTGTGGCCTAAACCGGTATCTACTATTTCTATCAGATGTGATAGTGCTGCTACCTTGGCTAGGGCTTATAGTCATGTGTACAATGGTAAGTCTAGACACTTAGGTGTTAGACATAGTATGATTCTTGACCTTATCATGAATGGTGTGATATCCGTGGAGTTTGTGAAAACTCAGTTGAATTTAGCCGACCATTTAACCAAAGGGTTAGTTAGAGATCTCGTGCGCAAGGCGGCTATTGGGATGGGTTTAAAGTCCACCTAATAAAATCCTTGTATCAAGATACCCAATTCCCACCTAACGCAATGTTAGGTGCTGAATTCAATGTGGAAAGCTTGATATTTTGATTTGGAACGCATAATTACATCATCCCACGGTATGTGTTCAGAACTGCAAGTAAAGGAGGTTGAAATTATATTTCTTAATGATCTTTTGACAAATTGCATGTGCAGGTGCAAGAAGAAAAGATCACCTATATAAGCATGAAGTTTAGCTGCTTCAAGAAGTTTGGGACTTGGCTTTGATATGCTTATTGAAGGATAGGACACAAGCTAGTAAAAATAGTGTCAAGTAGAACATGTAAATGTGTAAACTGTTGTGTATATTATCTTCAGGTATTCTCTATGGATAGAAGAGTTCAATCCTCAGTGACACTCTAATATTCGAATATTTGGAATGCTAATATACTAATGTGAAATTCAATCATGTCGACATTTCATTTATGCATCAGTTTGATTGTGTTATGATTTTCTTTAAGTTAATCAAGATTACACTTAAATGGGGGAGGATTGTTGGTGATTTTGTGTTACCAATAATGATTTAAGTGTAATGGATTTACTTTGTTGACCAATGTGTAATCGTGATAAACGTTCATCAAGTCGGGGTTGTGCGGAGTGCACACTTGTATGACATTATTACGGTTATCATACGGGGGCGAAGCCCCCGTACGACGGGGGTCCGGGGGCAGCGCCCCTTGGCAGGGTCCAAGGGGCGGCAGCCCCTGGCAGGGTCCAAGGGGCAGCGCCCCTGGCTGGGGTCGAGCTATGTTAAAAACGCACTAGAAAATAAAATTCCCGGGTATTCGGACCTATTTCTGCCCGTTGCTAAAAGTGTCGGTTTTTAGGAGTTATAACTGCTTTTGGCAGTTACAACTTGACAGACGTTTTATTGGTCATCTCCTTCATTCTGGTTCTGTATCATAACAACAATAACACAATTACAGTTCGAATCTGAGTTTTATCCGATTGGAGATTTCGATAGAACCATCGAAATACTTTGATCTGAAAGTGTTTGACACGACTCTCAGATTATTTGATCCACCCATATTTCTAACAACAACTGCATTTAGTACTACGAGAGAGAGAGATGTCAAGATCCCATACACTGGAAGCTTAGAGATATTTCTGTAGACGTGTGGCAGATGAGTTGTATGTGCCCTCCCAACAAGCCCCTCCCCCCATTTTAAAGTAAGCACACATCATAAGTATGGGAGTAACTCTTGATGATAGATGATACTGAAGAAGCATCATCATCAGGAAGACGATAACCACACAGCTTAGGAACAAGTAACCCTACCGTGTCGTTGGTGGAAGTACATGAAGGTGGAACCCATATGATGTTGTGTTTGTGATTAAGAATCCAAAGTTGCGCAAGAGGCAAGTGATGCGATTCACAAACGAACCCAAGCACCTTTGTTAGGTCATCTCTAGCAAGTCTGATAGCATCTAAGTTCTGTTTGATGACAACGTTACAATCAACAGTAATAGCATAGTCGTATATTTACACAAGAGAAAGATATGATGACGTTCAGCAAGGAGTCGATTTAATTGAACAACAAAACATCAAAATAGTTACCTCGTATGGGTAGTTCTGTACACTACAAGTTCCCAGCCCAACATTCTGCAAATTAGATATTACTCCTTGCCTTATTCGCGGGTTTCGGCTCATTAGCTGATTTGGTCCCAAAAATTTTCAATGAATGCGGATTTGGTCCTATTTTGCTAACACCCGTTTCTTTTCCTCGCTAGTCTACACACGTCCCATAACACATGACATTTGGTTTAGTGGTTTTGACCATGACACAACGATCATTTGATATGAGGCATATTTATGTATACAAATTTGAGTAAATTACATCATTACTATAGATATGCCTTTCTGGTTTGCTTTTTGTTTTGATTGTTCATCACTATACTTAATCAAGATATTGGAAAAGAAATTACTGCTAAAAACTATAAGGGCATGCCCGTCACTGTCAAACTAACACTATAAAACCGCCAATAGAAAGTCTCCGTTGTTTCACCTGGAGCTGCATTGGTGACCAAAGCGTTGAAGGAACTAGAACGTAATGGACAAAAAGTGAATAATATTACATTAGATGCTGTCTTGGAGATAGCAAAGGTTGTGCAAACTAGGACAGTGACGAAAGACTATAAACGGGTTGTTATTGAACACATGTAATTTGCTTGGTTGTACTGTTGATCGAAAGAATCCAATATATTGGACGTTTAACATTTAATTTTATGTACTTCACTAAACAGCTTTTAAAGATCATGTTAATTAAGTTTTATTTAGTCTGGTTTACAAATTAAATGAGTGAAGTTTGGAGATGCTTTGAAGGGAAATGGGTGGTTAATTTGATGTAATTGGTAAATAATGTGTTTTTAGAAGAATGTTGTTCCATTTAGTAGGCTAGTTTTGAGTTAAATTTGAGGTGTAACAGTTTAACAAAAGAACATGCCGTCATACGGTAGTCTACTTGTTTGATTCGCTCAGAAGAATATCATGTGTAGTCGGGTTTTCTACAGCTGCAGACTTATACAGCTGCAGATTTATACCTCTTGAACCTTGCGATCACCAATCTTTGTCTAACTGTTGGCGTTAGCTTGTGTCATTCTGTGTTTTGTACTTTGCTGTCTAACTGTAGGTATCTTAATGTTGAGTTTATTGATGATGCGTAGTATAGAATTCCATCTTTGTATATTTGCTTCTTTGTTGAAGACCAGCGGGATGTTTGGTTAAGTGTTTGTTCTCTGAGTTGCATTTGGCATTTGGCGAATTCAATTTCTTATATTATTCATAAACAACTTGCATTAAGGAGACCGGGATTGTGCGATATAGATGAATAAACGCTCTTGTTCACTTGCTTGCTTGTGTATGCAATGTGATAGTTGGCCAACGTTAATTGACACCTCTAGCTTCCAAACAACCCACAAAAAAGCCTGAAAGTATAAAACCATATAGATAAGTAGATAAAAGTCTTGTTTGCATGAAGTAACATATGATGTGTGGGTCACTTATTTGTTTTTGTTTGTCCCACATCGGTGGATGTTTAAAATAAATATGAATATATAATCACAATAACATTTTATTGTAATAATATTAGTATTTAAGCCGATATATACAATTAGATTTAATTTCATTTGGATATCAAATTTATCTAAGATATGAGGGGACTCATCCCCACCCTCCATCTTCCTCCCGCTCACTATATAAGCATTTTTCTCACTTCTTTCTCATAAAACACACACACAAATCGGCTTTCTGTTTCTCTCTCTACCCGATCTAGTTTCTCTCTCTACAATTGATAGATCGAAGCTTTTAATCACAGATCCCTCGCGAATATCATCAGGATTCCATCACGAATCAATTAATTAGATCAATTAATCAATACGAATTCATGATTAGGCACGAATTGAATCATCAGGTTTGTATAAAATCTATTCTTATATATAGCTTATTTGATTTTGAATAAGCTTATTAATTTACTATCATGTTAATTATAAGCTTTGAATTAGCTTATTTTGAACGAATTATTTTGATTGATTGTTCTTACTTATAAGCTAACTTTTTAGGTGATTTATGTGAATAAGCTTATTTGTTTGAATAAGCTTTTGAATTAGATGAAAGTTATGAATAAGCTTGCGAGTTAGATGATTTGGATTTATTTTGTTGAAATATAAGCTAGCTTATTAGCTTATTTTAACGAACTATAAGGTTTTGTGAATAAGAGAGTTACGAATAAGCTTATTTTCGTTTGAATAAGCTGCATTATTAGGATTTTTTTATGTAGCTGATATATGCTGAATTAAGCTTGATGTATCATATATGATACATCATTTATCATATATGATACATGGGTATCATATATGATGTTTTTGAATAAGCTTAAGTTAGCGTGAATTAGCTGTATTATTAGACATTTTTAACTATATTGCTGATGTAAGCTTATTATGTTGGATCTATCATATATGATACCTCATTTATCATACATGATAGTTATATGATATGTGATATATGATAGATATATCATATATGTTATATGAGGTATCATATATGATATATCTAACAGGCCATATAAAAAACCAGACATTGATATTGTACATGATTTTTTTTACAGTTTTGACCTATTGCGCATTTTGATATAGTCTGCTAGGTAATTCACTCGTTGATAAAATGGTGCCTAATATGTTCTTTCATCTTTTTTATTAATGCAGACTGTCTAAACACAACAACGAGCATATATAGATGTGACAATTACATGGTTGGAGCAAAGCATGATGACGTGCACGCATATATGTAATGATAAGATGAAGGTGTCGAGGCCAAAGAAGATTTACAAGAGAAAAGTGATTTGGTCGAAAATGAAGAAGAACTGATTGAAAATGAAGAATAGTAGTTTCAATAATAAGAATGTTATGATTTAGTTATGAATTGATTAGACTCTTTTGTTCTTGTATCTTTTTTGTTATGAATAAGTGTTTTAATCATGATTGGTTACATTCTATTTGAACAAGTGTTAAATCATCAATTGTATGCTCTTAAAAACTACTTTTTTATTTTATGAACAAATGTTTAATCATTGATTCAGTTGGCTCTTTGTTTTAGTCATGAAGTTAGCAAACCTTTTGTTGAATTTGTCAAAAATATTTGAGTATCATATATGATAATGCATCATCATATATGATACTCATAAAAAAATATTCTTTTTTATTTTCTAGACAAGTGAATCCACAACACTCCTTGTTTTAATCATGAATTTGACACTATACTTGATGTTTAAAAAATGATAACATGATTCATATTCTAATGACCATCACTAATTTATCAAAACAATCATCACATAATACCAAAAAAGTTAAACCATATTAACAAGACGTTGTACTAGATATCAATGTATTACAAATCCTCTATATACGTCAAAACTCCATTAGGAGATTACAAGAAAAATACAAAGAATACATTTTAAACTTAAACTAAAATTTTATGAGCTTCTTCATTAACCTTCTTGGCCGTTTGGATGCTTGTAATGTTCAATATTCCTTGAAAACATCATTCTCTACACAAAAAAGAAAATTTAATTCAATTTTCAAGCACATAATCATATATGATATTTTAGCTTATATCATATATTATATAGTATATCATATATGATATTTCACTAAGATGTCATACTAAATCTCCTCAACGAGATTAAGCCATAAAAAATAAGATTTAATTCAATTTACAAGCACATAATCATATATGATATATTTTATCATATATGATGTTTTAGCTTATATCATATATGATATCGTATATCATATATGATACTTCACTAACAGGTCATACTGAATATGTTCAACGAGATTAAGCCATAAAATCTTATAATTTATGAAAATAAGCTAATAAGTAAAGATGATGATAAGTTATAAGCTTATTCACATGAATCATCTAATAAGTTACCTTATCATTCATTAAGTTCATGTAATTTCTCAAATAAGCTATAAAAGAATAAGATGAATAATAAGCTTATTCACATAGAATAAGCTAAAAAAAGATGAATCAAAACGAATCAAATGAATTTTACCTTTTTTATGAAGGTGATGATTGACTTACGAATGTGATTATCGATGAATTTGATGTATTTGATGATAGATTAAGATTTGAATATGTGTATGTGTGTGTGTTTTTGTGTGTGTTTTAGAGAGAAGAAAAAAAAACACCGACTGTTAGATCTGGGAAGTGGGAGAGTGGTAGGTGATGTTAGGTGGGAGGGGTAAAATGACGAAAATACCCCTCCGCTTTTTTAATTAAAAAATAAAAATTAATCTGGGCCTTTGATTAATATTAAATGGAAGGTGGGGATTGGTCCCCTTGTATCCTTTGGATACAAGGTATCCAAAATAACCAGACTCATACAATTAATATATGTATGGGTTTATATAATGATGTTTTTAGTATAATACCCAAATAAGAGTCTTTAAATCAGCGGCTAATTAGCCCAAATGAGGTGTTTCTTTAAACTAATTTTAGTGTTTATAACTTGATATTTCTGGTGTGTCTGGCATCTTGAGCACCTCATGTCGGAGAAAACTTAATTTCTCGTTCTGAGGATAAGTCATCATCCGGAGTTATGATTTGTGTTCATTGGCTTGATAAGAGTGTGCAAACTCCAGAAATACCGAACCAAAATCCGCAGTACTTATATATAGCAAAAAGGTTTTCTGTACGGGTAGTATTTGATGCTTGTTTTCATGATTTTGTCTTCCTATTCTATGATCAAACCATTTCAAAAGTGTTTTGATCGGTTTGTTGGAACTGCTTGGTACCAAGGTGTCAATGTACACAAGTTATTGGTTTGAATTCCTTCCCGTGCTTAATCCCATGCTTATTGATTAGTGGAATTGCATTCTGCAGCCTGTTTAGTTTAGGCTATCTTTTGTAGATTTTTTCTTGATGCAGATTTTGTAGGATATTAGGTTCTCAACTTGATCTATAGCTTCCGTTAAATAATCTGTTATAGGGTATTCTCGCTGCATTGAGCCTGCAACACAGATTGCGTCTATCATTATTAATAGGAGTGTGCAAAACTGGAGCCTAAAGTGGCAGCATTTACCAAATAACAGTCTTATACTCATGTTCTCTGTATCAGCTCTCGTCCTTCAGTAAGCTAGTTGATTTAGATAACGAGATAAATTAATCTAGTTCCTTGTTATCTAATAAGCGGTTGCTTGACTGCTTTCCAGTGTGTGTTATTTGTCTGCTCAGTTGGTATTTCATAAACCATCTTGGGCCTATATCATGACCCGCTTCCTGAACACATGAGCAACGCGATTCTGCATCTTAATATTAGCTATCAAAAGTCTTGAGCTATTGTTGGATTTGTTTGTGCTTGGGTAATTGTTACAGACAATCTGTCTCTATAGTATCAATGAATTGGCACTTCTCAATTAGTCAACTGTTGTCGTGAGGCTCTGCATAAATTGGCTCAGGTTTCTTTTCCGCTCTTGTATGCATATCCATATATGCTTGTTTGCATAATTATTGATTTGAGATAAGTGTGCAAACTCGGGACCAAGCCTTAAAAACGAACCTGAACACCTAATGTTGGTTGTTTGATTGGTTCGACTGGCTTAAGAAACCTTACATTGAACCGGGTCTGGTTCTAAACGCTCTAAACCGTCCACTTATAATACTTTTATTAGGAAGTCCAACCCAACATAATCAGCACAAGTTCTACTTGCACTATATCAACACAATATTTGTATACACAATGGCAGGCTTGTAGTGTCAGTTTAGCGCGATATCTATTGTAGTGTGGTAATCACCTATATATATTTACAGGGGTGGACCTAGGGGGTTTCCGGGGTTCACGGGAACCCGATGGCAGTTTGTCACGTAGTGTAAACTTTCACTAAAAATTGCCAAGTTTCTATGAACTCTTGAAAAAACATTTGTTTAAGTTAGTTTTGAAATCAGTGTTTGATTTTTTTAGGAAATTTTCCCTTAAATATATGTTGTTATAAATATTGTTCTATGTTACTATCAGTAAATAAAAGAGTTTACAGGGTTATTTTCTATTTGAGTCAACCAGTTACTAAAACGGTTTAGATTTGAACTAGTTTTAATTAGAAAATGTTGAACCAGCACATACCGGTTTGACACCCGGTTCAAGAAACTGGTTTTTGGTAAGCAAGATTTTTCTTGATCCAAATATGGTCAGTAACGATTTTATGTGAATGTAAAGCCTTTTATTTATCCAAGTTCCATTCCCCATATAAAAAATGTTGAACCGACCCATCACAAACCTTAAGCGCATATAAAAAACCGACATTTGTCATCCTATATAAACAGAACCCATAAACAAAACCTTTTCATCCACGTACAAAACTTAAACACTCGACAAACATGCCTCCCAAGTTCGACCCAAGCCAGGTCGTCGAGGTCTACGTTCGCGTCACCGGGGGCGAAGTCGGCGCAGCCTCCTCCCTGGCCCCCAAAATCGGCCCACTCGGCCTCTCCCCTAAAAAAATAGGAGAAGACATCGCCAAAGCTACAGCCAAAGAATGGAAAGGCCTCAGAGTCACTGTAAAACTAACTGTCCAAAACCGTCAAGCCAAAATCTCTGTAGTCCCATCAGCAGCAGCTTTAGTCATCAAAGCGCTTAAGGAGCCGGAAAGAGATAGGAAAAAGGTGAAGAACATAAAGGATGCAGGGAATATAAGCTTGGATGATGTTGTTGAGATTGCGAGGGTGATGGAAGTGAGGTCTATGGCGAAGGAGTTGCAAGGAACTGTGAAAGAGATTTTGGGCACTTGGGGTGTAAGGTTGATGGGATAGATCCGAAGGATTTGCAGCAGGGGATTGCTAATGGGGTTTATGAGATTATGGCGTATTAGATTTTGTTTTTTTAAGGTCGTTTAATGTTTTTTAAGGTTGTTTTTATGTGTGTTTTGAGAATTATAACTTATTTTTTTTGGTTTATGTTATTTTCTTTTGGATATTGCGAGCTTTGTATTAAGTATGAATACGAATAGTATGTAATAAACTGATGAAGTTACCCGTTGATAAATCATCGAGTTGAATACGTGAATCATGTGGCTTTTTAATATAACTTTATATTCTCTGGCGTGTCATTCTTATTAATAGAGAGATATATCTAATGACATGATTGATTATTGCTTATGTTGTGTGTCATTTGTCATTCTCAACCGTTTGTAGTTTTCTTTTTCGTTCTATATTATGATTGGCATCTTGAGCACTTAGCGATGCGACTCTATCCTCTAATAGTCGCTACTGTAAGTCCTGAGTTAGAGTCACGATTTGTTTGTGATTGTTGCTGAAAGTCTCCTTGATAACCTCTAATTGACCCTATCCTCTAATAGTTCCGTTGTTGGGATGCTTTGACCCACGCTTGTCATAAGTTTCCTTTCCTTTAGTGTGGGCATATCCCAGTTATGACTATTTGCATGTTCATTGGCTCTATAGGATTGTGCAAACTCCAGAAACATCGAACCGAATTATCTAGTACTTACCTATAGCAAAAAGGGTTTGTGTATGGTACGGTTTAGTGATTGTTTCATGATCTTGTCTTCTGTTTTGATCAAATCATTTAAAAAATGTTTGAGCGGTTTCTTGGAACTGATTGGTACCAACGCGTCAACGTACACAAACTATTGGTTTGAATCCTTCCCATGCTTATTGATTAGTGGTTCTGCATTCTGCACCCTGTTTAGTTCAGGACCATTTTTTGTAGATGTTTTCTTGATGCAGATTATATGGGATATTTGGTTGATTTCTGACCACCAAGACTACCTGTTTACCTCACAGCTTATTTGGTATGATCGTACTCTTGAACACCTGAGCAGTGTGATCATATGTTTTTAGCTTCACTCATCCGAATGGCTTGATTTCTTTGCCTATCATGTCTTGCTATATACTCTGAAACAAATTGTACCTCTGGGTACTATGATAAGAACTAGGATCTGACTATGAGTCAATGATTTTTAGTCAATTTCGCTTGAGTTGAAACATGTCTTCATTATGGTTGGCGACACAAATCATTTGATATTAAGCATATTTATGTATAAAACATGAGTAATTAAATAACTAAAAAAGTGCAATTACAGTCTATGCGGGGACTTTGGTGTGCAATCATCGTCAGTTAGCCTTGTTGAGTTTTTTATACTGGAATTTTTGGTTGAGTTTTATAGGTCGGGTTTTTTCGAGTCACGTTTTTTCGGGTCAGTATGCAAGTACCACTTTACCCCATTTATGATTAAAAATGTAAAACGCCCCACATTCAACTAACAGATGCATTCGACACCCATAAACAACTGTGACACACACTGACGAAATATCAATATTTTTAATACAATTTTTTTTCTATTTTTTTATTTTAAAAACTGCATATATTAATGGTACACGTATTTTTTTCTATCTCTCAATCTTCATCTTCCACATCTCAGTTTATTCATGATCATCCAACATAACCATCATAATCGAGATACAACGAAACCACCAACCACTTGCTGATCTTTCCACTGTCGCCGGAAAGTAACTAAACCAACCATCACTGATGGCGACATCCGTGAGATGGCTAAAGCTTATAGAAAAAATAAAGAGTGGTGACAATGGAAAAAGATATATATATCTCTAGCCAACACTATGGATTCATTTAATAGTACGGACATGATTCATTTAATATCTGGATTCATTTACCATATTTAGGTGGGATAATAGGTTATAAATTTAATTAAGTTGACAACTTTTACAATGTTGCGTAAGTATCTTTTAATATTACTAAACAATACAGATAACTTACTAATCGACCCTATTATATACAATACTTAAACTAATTCAAAATTTTGGGTGAGGTGGAATGTTTGACCATGGTTAAGCACATTTTTCTACTAAAATAAATTTTGTATCATTTTATAAATAAAATATTTATTCATTTTTCATCCATCATCCCCTCAATATAATAACACACTCACACCCATACCCACACCCGCGAGATTATCCATGCTTCATCTTTACACACACATTCAAATACATATATCTCAATTAGTGATAGACTACAATATCACATAAAAAACAACGGCCTCTGAAGACTCAGACTGCCGCAACATAGCCAACAGTCAATCATGAACCACCATCACCGGAAATCATCACCGGAAACCATCACAACATGATTAGGTACTCGTATGCATATATCTTATATCAAAAACCATCATTACCGTCACATTTTTATATGTACGTATCTCTTTCATGTGGACGTTTTTTATGCACTGATTCATCATGTTTTTGAACAACCATCACCGGAAACTAGCATATCAACAATTATCAGAAACCCCGACCAAAACAACCATCATGATTTATGATATTTTCGTATTATTTATATTTTTATTTTGTTTTATAATGGTTAATTTTATTTTGATTACTAAAGAAATTTTGAAAAAAATAAGTAGTAGAGATAGTGATGATGGTCTCTGACCGGTGGTTAGTGGTAGTGTTGCTGACTTGCTGGAATAGATGGGTGGTAAGCTGAAGAAGAGAGAAAATGGGAGTTTGTTTGATGGGAAACCAGTGTTTGGAATTACACATATAACATATAATTGATCTTACGTTTGTGAACCCCACTAATGCGAAAGACATGTATTTTAGTAGAGAAATACAGTCGACCATGTTCAACCATGCCACCAGCCAAAAATTATGAATTAGTTTAAGTATTGTACACAATAGGGTGGATTAGTAAATTTTTTGTATTATTTAGTAAGATTAAAAGGTGTTTACGCAACACAGAAAATGCTGTCAACTTAGTTACATTTAAAACATATTATCCCTATTTAAATTGTTTCGGCAATAATGAATTAGAAAAAGAAATATTATGAAAAAAAAATGTAAGTGAGAGATTATACAATCTCTAAAGTTAATTTGTTTGGGAACTAGAAATAGAAAAGTAAAACTGCACGGTGTCTTGTTACTAGATCAGAGGTGTCTCAAGATCTCAACCTTTTTTTACATAATATTCTCTCTCACACTTGTTTTCTATCTCACATATCCTTTTTTTTTAGATTTGATATTACCACCAACTAGTAACCTCTAAATCTCTAATGGCAATGGTCATTTTGAGATTTGGTGAAGATAGATAATTTATAAATAGATAATGATTCAAACATGAATGGTTGTAAAGTTTCTCCATTAAAGAAGACTAGTTTGAACATGAAAAGTATAAAAAGAGAGAAAGATTCATTATTGACTAGATGACCTTGACGATGACAAAAAGTATAGAAAGAGAAAGATTCATTATTGAGTTCTGCTGCCGGGATCTTTGGTTCTGGCGTCTGTCCGGCTGACTGCGACACCACCACAATAATTAAGGTGAGATGGGTACATAACCCACATCTACAAAAAAAATATTTCGATGGTGTCAGGTAGTGGTCAGAGAGGATGCGTGACAGGGGCTCAAGCGATATGGGCAGCAGTAGCAATAGTTAAAGTGGGGGTGGTTTGGCAGTTTGGTTGTAGTTGAAGATGATTAGCATGATCTAGTTTTGAGGAAGAAGATACGAGAGAGAAACATGAAAAAAAACAGTGGTTAAAAATAAAAATACGTACAACATGTATAATACAAAATAAATAATATTAAAAATTAGGAAAAGATAAAGAGTTTGCCAGAATTATTGCCATTATCTAAATCACTCTAGATAAAAGAAAAATGAGAGAAAAACTCAGATTGAAAAAAATGTATATAAAAAAGAGACAATAAAAAAGCAATTTGTTCAATCATTTTACACAAAAAAGTCGCATAAAAAGTAGTTTAAATATTAATTATATAGTATAAGGAAAAAAATTATTCAAGAAAGTAAAAATCGCATAAAAAGTACACTTACACTACTACACAAAATGCTTTTACCCACGAAATTTTTCCCACGGAAAAAAAGCCGTGGGAAATTTGACACGGTATTCCCACGGATTTCCCACAGAAATGACAAAAAAAAATTCCGTGAGAAATCCGTGGGTAATTTACCCACGGATTTCCCACAGAAGCATTGACCAAGCTTTATGTGGGAAAGTCGTGGGAAAGTCATGACAAATTACCCACGGACTTCCCACGGATTGCAAATTACCCACGGATTTTCCACGGAGTATAAAAGTATTTTATTTATTTTACACATCCGTGGGAAAGTTGTGGCAAATTTCCCACGGATTTCCCACGGATTTCCCACGGTATTATTATTATTTACCATCCGTGGGAAATCCATGGGTAATTTACCCACGGATTTCCCACAGACAACGTATTATTTTATTATTTATTAATCTGTGGGAAATCCGTAGGTAATTTACCCACGGATTTCCCACGGACAACGTATTATTTTATTATTTATTAATCCGTGGGAAATCCGTAGGTAATTTACCCACGGATTTCCCACGGACAACACATTATTTTATTATTTATCCATCCGTGGGTAATTTACCCACGGATTTCTCACGAAACTTTCCCACGGATTTCCCGCGGAAAACATATTACTTTATTATTTATCCATACGTGGGAAATCCGTGGGTAATTTACCCACGGATTTCCCACGGATTACAGATTTCCCACGGTTTTCCCACATATTACCCATATATTTCCCACGGACTACCAATATTTTGTGATTTATACATCCGTGAGAAAGTTGATAAAATTTTATTCAATAAAACATACAAATTACATTATAAAGTTAATAAAAAGTTAAACAATAAAACATACGAATCATATTACAAAGTCGAAAAAACATACGAATTACACTAAAAAGATGATAAAGCATACGAATTACACATTACGAAGTAGATAACACATACGAATTACATTACGAAGTCGAGATGCTAAATTGACTAAATGAAACTACTACAAACTAATGTTTCCCAGGCTATTGTAAAACTCATGTAGTAGTGCATTTGAATTCATTGTGTGGTGCTCGGGATGAATTTGTGTTTCCATTGTTGCCTTGGGTATATTTAGCTTTGTAGTCAAGAGCTTGTAGTTTGCACACTCTGCATACCTCGAAGGTCCCGAAGAATAGATTGGAGGTGTTGAAGAGCTTGGAGAGGAAACTGGAGTCATTGAAGGTATTGGTGAATAAGTTGAAGTCGTTGAAGCTCCAGGAGAACCAAGTAGTAGACGAAGGATACCCTATCGACTACTCATCTTAACATATCGTATACAACGATACCCTATCGACTACTCATTTTAACATATCGTATACAACGATACCCTATCGGCTACTCGTTTGAACATCTCGTATACAACGATACCCTATCGGCTACTCCTTTGAACATATCGTATAGAACGATACCCTATCTACTACTCATTTGAACATCTCGTGTACAACGATACCCTATCGATTACTCATTTGAACATTCGTATACAACGATACCCTATCGGCTACTCGTTTGAACATCTCGTATACAATGATACCCTATCGGCTACTCATTTGAACATATCGTATACAATGATACCCTATCGACTACTCATTTGAACATCTCATGTACAACGATACCCTATCGACTACTCATTTGAACATATCATGTACAACGATACCCTATCGGCTACTCGTTTGAACATATCGTATACAACAATACCCTATCGACTACTCATTTGAACATATCGTATACAACGATACCCTATCGACTACTCATTTGAACATATCGTATATAATGATACCCTATCGACTACTCATTTGAACATCTCATATACAACGATACCATATCGACTACTCTTTTGAACATCTTGTATACAACCATACCCTATCGACTACTTATTTAAACATATCGTATACCAAGATACCCTATCGGCTACTCGTTTGAACATCTCGTATATAACGATACCCTATCGGCTACTCATTTGAACATATCGTATACAACGATACCCTATCGACTACTCATGTGAACATATTGTATACAACGATACCCTATCGACTACACATTTGAACATCTCGTATACAACAATACCCTTTGAACATCTCATATACAATGATAACTTATTGACTACTCGTTTGAACATCTCGTATACAAAGATACCCTATCGACTACTCCTTTGAAGAGCTCGTATACAACGATACCCTATTGACTACTCCTTTGAATATCACGTATACAACGATACCCTATCGACTCCTTTGAACATCTCATGTACGACATACCATATCGACTACTCCTTTGAACATCTCGTATACAACGATACCCTATCGACTCCTTTGAACATCTCATGTACGACAATACCATATCGACTACTTCTTTGAACATCTCGTATACAAGGATATCCTATCTACTACTCCTTTGAACATCTCGTATACAACGATACCCTATCGACTACTCATTTGAACATATCGTATACAACGATACCCTATCAGCTACTTATTTGAACATATCGTATACAACGATACCCTATCGACTACTCATTTGAACATATCGTATACAACGATACCCTATCGACTACTCATTTGAACATATCGTATACAACGATACCCTATCGACTACTCATTTGAACATATCGTATACAACATTACCCTATCGACTACTCATTGAACATCTCGTATACAACGATACCCTTTAAACATCTCGTATACAACGATACCCTATTGTTACTCGTTTGAACATCTCGTATACAAAGATACCATATCGACTACTCCTTTGAAGATCTCGTATACAACGATACCCTATTGACTACTCCTTTGAATATCACGTATACAACGATACCCTATCGACTCCTTTGAACATCTCATGTATGACAATACCATATCGACTACTCCTTTGAACATCTCTTATACAACGATACCCTATCGACTACTTCTTTGAACATCTCGTATAAAACGGTACCCTATCGACTACTCCTTTGAAGATCTCGTATACAACGATGCCATATAGACTCCTTTGAACATCTCATATACAACAATACCCTATCGACTACTCCTTTGAGCATCTCGTATACAACGATACCCTTTGAACATCTCGTATCGACTACTCGTTTGAACATCTAGTGTACAACGATACCTTATCGACTACTCGTTTGAACATCTCGCAAACAATGATACCCTATCGACTACTATGTTGACCTTTATTATGTCTATTGATGTATTTTATGCGTACGTGTATATGCCTGAATGTGTAACTATATCGAAAAAATTATATAACAAACCTTTTTCCAGGACAAATTATTTGTATATATGTGGATATATAAGTGTGTATGTTCTACGTATTCGTTTATGACATTCATTATGTCTATCAATGTTTTTTATGTAGGTATGCAGAGGTGAACGTGTGACTATATCAAAAAAAATAAATGGAAAACGGTCATGTCCGTGAGAAAACCGTGGGTAGTTTTCCACGGATTACCCACGAATGTATAAGTTTGTGGGAAAAACTGTGGGTAGTTTCCCACATATTACCCACAGTTTACACACAAAATATATTCATGGGAAAACCTGTGGGTAGTTTCCCACACATTACCCACGGATGTATTAAATCCGTGGGAAAACCGTGAGAAATTTTCCCAAGAATTTCTCACAAAAAAATATATTACATATTTAAAAATAAAATAAAATATTTAAGTATAAAATTTTTCAATACCCGCTCTATGTTTTCATACCCCGCTTATATTTTCCCAAAATTTTGAATCAATGTTTTTGACTTTCTTTAACAGGTGAGATCTAAATACCTTTCTTGAAAAGCACCCACTCCAAAACACAGATCTATACCTCTCAATCTAAAAACTCTTTCATCCTCTAACAAAAACATTATCCTAATAACTATCCTAAATCAAACACATCTCTGTGATTGAAATTAAGGGTCGATTATTACTTTTAGGAGATGAAGATATGATTTAGAGGGCTTTTCATCCCGTTATACATCGGTCTCTAGCCAAAATGATGGGCAAACACTCACAAATACATGAAAATCTATAAACCCATTAACATCTAACCACGGGATATAGTAAAAAAAATGAAGCAGAGAAATTCTGGTAACCGGCGGTCATCAGGATGAGTATGATTTCATCTCGTTATTATTATTATTATTATTATTATTATTATTATTATTATTATTTTATTAAATCATCACTTTATTAAAATAATAAGATTTTACAAAAAATTAGTGGGAAGCCTAGAAACAATTTGGGCTCCCACTCCTCTAGCAATAGCAAACCCGATCCTATTAAACATATAACGAGCACCACGTGACCCAATATCTTGAGTCATAGAGTATCTTCGGATCCGCTTCAGTAAGTCCACGGCATCCTTCTCAAGTTCCCCAAAAGAATAGAATGAGAAGGGGAGAAAACCATATCCAATATCTGCACACTTAGCCTCATACTTGACACGTTTACGGTGTGGAGCCTCAACCACCACATGTCCTGGTGCAAAATCTTTCATCCCAGTTTGCGTCAAGGGAGATGAACCTGTTAGATCCACACATACATCAAGTCCTCCATTCCAAGAGTAGAGCAACATATCAACTGGACGTAAGGATTTGTCCCGCCCTCCACCCAGCCCAATATCCACTTCTTTACCGACTGAAATCCCGGATCGAAAACATATGTCGACAAGAGTATCACGCACAATGTTATGCCGGTGTTTGATGCCAACAATACCAGCACAAGATACAGCATGGTCGCCATAAATATCCCCCACAAGGACCCTCGAGCAAGCTGAGCACGGCTTCTGTGCAGAGAATAAGGGAACACCCAACCGATAGCATAATACACACCTGTAAGTCCTACTGTTCATAGTTTGTCCCAAGCCAGAGATCGGAACCACCCTAAGCCAGTCAGAAGTATGGTCCTCCATTTGAGATTTCCACAAAGCCATTTGTCGAGTAGATAGAGAAAAATTAGATTCATCCGTTTGAATAACACGTGTGAAATATATGTCTGCCAGTTTCTTTATGAGTTTGGAGGCAGCGACCTCACTTGGGTTACTCAAAAGATTAATCTCCATTTTCGCATTAAAAGAACTCAAGGCATTGTCAAAAGCAGGCCCAGACGTTACAATACCAGAATGTTGTAGCAACTTAGTTTGTAAACCAGTAGACTGAAGTCGCGAAGCAAGAAATGCATAGTTTAAAACATCACCTGCAGAGTAGACACCAAGACCCCCAAATGCAAAGGGTAAGGTAGAGAGCCTCCATTGCCAATCACCAAATCCAGGACCAGAAGCCGTGACAATACGCTCTAAAGCCGAACGAAGAGCGACATCAAAAGCAATCTGAGCCCTCTCAAAAACCCGAGGAGAACATGTACGCATGGAAAAATATAACTTGGATATACCTGCACAAGCACGTAGGAGCAACAACTCACACTGAGGGTCATTAATCTTAGCAACACCGTTCATAAGCTCAATGGATTTGGTAACCCTCTTCATAACAAGCGCACAACTAAAATCAAAATCAGCACTCGCAGGCCCACCTAATAGTTTAACACCATGCATGGGTCTAGCAATATTAGGAAGGAAAACACCCACATCCGTGCTTCTTGGGTCCTCCTTCGGCAAAAAAACCTCGGTTTTGTCAACATTTAGATGCAAGCCATAGCGAGGCCCATCCTCCATAATTACCTTTAAAACCTCCCCTACAACTATAGTATCTCCAATAATAGTACCATCATCCAGATACCAAGCCTGAAGTGATAAGTTAAAAGAGTCTCTAATCTTACATACCAAAGGATGCAAAACTAGAGCAAAAAGTAGAGATCCAAGAGGATCGCCTTGTTGCACACCCTGATATGACCTTATTATTATTATTATTATTATTATTATTTTTTATTTTTTTTTTTTAAACCATCACTTTTATTATTATTATTATTATTATTATTATTATTATTATTATTATTATTATTATTATTATTATTATTATTCTTTTAACATGTTTTTTAAGTGTTAAATGATTGATTTGTATATTATTAACCAATTGATGAAAAGTGTAAAATGAAATTTATATTGCAGCGAAATGTTTTAATACGAGATTGTAAATCTGATTTGTTTAGAAATGTTGCTTGATGTGTCCTGGATAGTATATGTTAATTAGATACGTTATAGGGTAAAATAGAAAATTACCTTTAGGAAAAAGTAATAGACTAAAATTACCAAAGACGGATTTAATTAAATACAATGATGAACCAAGTTCGTTGTACACGAAGATCGAGTGAATTTGAGACGTTTTGTTATGATTTGGACTATTGATTAGAATGGTTTTTTGGTTTTTTAAACTAAACTTAATCCTACAAATTAAACCTAAGTAAATTAAATCCTAAGTGCATGGATCGTTCCCCATTTAATTTTATCTAAAAAAAACAATTATTTAAAATTAACACTACATAGAAGTTTAAACTATTTAACAATTCTATTTAATAAAATTTATTTAATTAAAATACTTTTACACTATTTTAAAATTTTATTTATGAAACTATATTATTTAAAATTTAAATTAATTAAAATCTAATTATTATTTAAAAACTAATTTTTACTAACTAATTAAATTTCTTTAAATTAATAAAACATTTTTTATTTGTTTTTATTTATTATTTGAAAACTTTATTTATTTAAGTAAAATTTAAAAGTAATGTGATAAGACTTTTAGACATTTTATTTGTAAATGATTAAAAGTAAACAAAGTATGAACCAAAAAAACGTCTATATAAAAAATTCAGCTTTAACAAAACGTCTATAAGCGAAACTCAGTATTACTTTAACAAATAAGAGTGGCCAGCCCAGTGGTTAAGGCATTGGACTGTGAAGGAGGAGGTCTCGAGGTCGAGTCCCATGAGTGACATTATTTTTTTGTTATTAACTTTGTGGACAAAGTAAAAGTAAACCAAGTCACAGGGGTGACTTTTTGAGGTGTAGATTTGAAACTGATAGGAATCAGTTTTGAGCTTATCAAATCAGTTGATTATGATAGCTTTTGTACATCAGCAAAACAAACAATGAGAACTCAACAAAACTAAAATCAACAAACTAAGAACTAATCAACATAAATCAATATCAGTTGTGACAATTTATCAGCAAATTTCATTTTCTCAAAACTAAAATGTATCTTAAACAGATTCATGATTCCAATCAAAATTCTTAACAATCTAATAAAAAGTTTCAAATCATCTTAGCTATAAACGTAAACAGAAGAATATCAATTAGCAGATTAAACTAACTAATCAACAACCTAGAATCAGATTCAATATTTCTACGAATTATCACTCAAATCTTTCATTCCAATATCAGATTAACCAAACCAAATCAATACGATCAAAACCTAAGTCAAATAAAACAAAGCAGATATGGATATTCAATCAATCAGATTAACATACTACAAGCAAAGCATTAACAGTAACATTAACTCAAAAGTAGTACTATAACCAACTTCATCGATGAATATCACACATTTAAATCACAGATCCGTAGGTTAAGTCTAAACATGACTCAGATCTAACACAACTATCATAACTAAATAAATCAATCAAAAATCAACGGCTAAGTAACAAATAACATTCAATCCAACTAGCAAAACATTTTAAGCAGTAAAATAATTATAAACGGGCCTAACCAATGAAGAAATCCGTTGAGACGAAGTCGAGTGCTGAGCTGACTTATGAACCTAATCGAAACCACCGTACACCATTGCTTGAACTATCATTATCATCGAACCATGAATCAAAATTGAACCGAGTATCATCTATTTAACCTTTTCCAGTAGGGAAAAGTTGTCCCCAAATTTCACTTAAGTTATTTAATATAAGCTATTAATTAGCTTAATCAATAACTTTCATATAATACCAAACAGATTATAAAGAGGATAACTATATTCAAATTTAAACAGTAAATCAACCAATAAAATATTGAAACTCAAACTAACTTTTCATTAATCTCAAAATTCATTACAAACTTAAAATAAAAATATAATTAACCCTAAATCTATTTTGACATTATAAATAGAAAGTAAAAAAAATGGGATGCTTAAAATTACATTTTGTGGGGGTTTTTATAGGTAAACCCCGAGCCTTGCTGATGAGGTTTGTTGGGAAGCATCTTCATTCTTGGCCCTTCGATCCTTTTTTTCTCTTTCTTCTCTATGATCAACGACTGAGATTAGTTCTCTCCTCACACGGATTGCCAAGCTGGCACATCTGTGCTAGTTGTGCTTTCTTCCAAGATGAGGTGACTTTATCCTATTGGAAGATTGATGATTGGTGAGGTGTTACAACCAATCAGATTAAGGGAGAGGGCCACGTCACAGATTGGTGCTCCATCTTCTATCTCCGGTAAAAGGGGGAATTAATTCCCCCTTGCGTGTGCTTCACGCGCTGTAAATAACAAAAGCCCCAATTTTATTTATTTTTAGGGTTTGGTGAATAGTGGTTCCTGGTTATTTTGTTTGCGGAGAGAGACGATACATAGAATGTATCGAAAAGATGTGTGTGAGAGTAACGTTTGACCAAGAAAAGGGAAGTTTAAATATAACTTTAACCGTCCATTGTTTGTTATAACCCTAATGGGTTATGAAGCCCATTATTCTCCCTCACGTCTCTTAAATATAAGTAGTGTAAATAACTTTGGGCTTTTGGTTGTGTTTCATAGATCCGTCCATAACTTTGTCAACTGGGCCTTGTATGGGCTTGTAAACAAAAGATAGACAACTTAGCTTCCTTATTGGGATTTTTGGGCCCAATACCCAAATGTGGGACCCACTTGGCCCAAAATCTTCATAAACGATTAAATCCGCTAAAATCGAACTTGAAATTGGCTTTGTTGATCTTTTCTTCATTCTCGTGTCGTTTTTGTCGGTTTTCGCGAACTTCGGTACCTACACACATTAAACAACAAAAACACATATACAATGCAATATTTAATCATTTTATGCATTTATTCATTGTTTTTGGATATAAATGATATGAGTAAAATCACTCATATCATTGCTTTATGTATGTTAACAAACGTATTATAGTGAATTATGTTAAATGGATGAAAGTTAACTAATATGATACTTTGTTGAAATTATTTGTTTAGAATTAATGGACTGTTTATGTTAACAAGATGGTTGATGTGAATTGCTTATTTGCGATTAGGGGTGTTATCGGGTCGGGTTGAGTCGGGTTTTGATTTTTGAAAACTCACCCGCAACCCGACCCGATAAGAAGTCGGGTTGTCGGGTTCGGGTGATATTCGGATCGGGTTATATCGGGTCGGGTGAATCGGGTTGTCGGGTGACACTAAAAATTGTGCGCTTAATGAATTACCAGATATTCAAAATCAAGGTCGAACCTATATATTGTTTTCACGTAGCAAAGGGGTCATTTTTCTTCTTTTTACATGCAAACTCATTTAGACAAAACATAAACAAAAGTTTTGAATGTGCATTTTTTTCTTAGTGAATGAATTCCATCTGCTATCTATAATGTCAAATAAAATGGAAGTAGTACAACTGTGAGTCTGTGACTATGTGAGTAACTTATAACGAAATAGGTAATACTCGTAGTTAATACAAACAAATACGAACCAATGTGAATTTACTAAGCTCAACATGAGCACCAACTCTAACGTAATAAGGCACATGAATACACGCCTCTCTTTTATGATTGTAAACGAAATTTTCAAACTTCGTTTTAATTTTCAAATATTTCTTTGCAAATTAACCAATTTTTTTCAAAACTGCTGTTACCAATAGGATGATGCAGATGCAAAAAATTTCATGTATTTATGGAAAATAAAAGCTAGGCAAAAGCACATCATCTCATGCTACTTACAGAGACACCAGTTGCTTTAAAAAAACATGCATATTGATTTTAGGTTCTTATCGGGTTGACACAACCTGGGGGCCATAGTTCATTATCAAGTTCGAAGCATCTAGTTCATGTTATCAAGTTATTAAATACTTATTGTATTATTTGTTGCAGACACAACCTGGTATGAATGAGAACTCAGCATCAGAAGTTGACTTGAATATGTGAAGTTACTGCCATTCTTTGTTTGTATGGTCTTCCAAGGTGACGTTTATACGGATCTCTTCTCAGCACACTGTAAATTTTCATATTGGCTATTTTGTGGGTTGGGTAATGGGCCACCTGAATCTTTTTATTCATGTATATCACCGAATAAATGTAATTTTAGATCATTTTCTAAAATGAAAGTCTTTTCAAATCATTATCAAATCAAATTAGGAAAGTGTTTATCTTTTTTAGACAAATTGAAGGAAGCAACTTCCTATAGAGGAAGTTATGATTACGAGATTAAGCTAAGTGTTATTAATACAACAAATGATAAAGTTTTCATGTCATATAACTAGTATACTAATTAGTGCAAGTGTAATTTTTGACCAGTTTGTGATAAACACAACCCAATTCTGCCACAATTTCAATAAATCAAGTTACATTTCTACAGGCAATAGCTTTTCTCTATAGTAGTTTGTGTGTTCTTTTGTTTTGGTTCAGGATTAAACTGATGGATTGAGGTATGTTGCTATTAAATATGCGTATGAGCAATAAATTTCAGTTGCAAGATTGAAATAACACAAGGCAATTTACACACCTAGAGCAGAGATGACGTGCGAGTGACATCGACAAGGATTCTAAAGATGATAAGTGCATTGGTGGAGAATTTTACTATCCTGACTGAGCTTCTATTGGTCTATCCAATGAACCTGGACGTTCTCGGCTTAATGTGTGGCAAGCTGAATCAAGCTGTTAGAAGGGCTGAAGGTGGTGCGATTTGGTGGGAATGAAAACAGCTGCCATCTAATTCAAGCAGAATGTGAGATGGTCATAAAGTATACAGGTTTGGAACATCCATATGATCATAAACTATTTATATCAAAAACTATCTGCCGTAACCAAATACAAATCATTTCTTGTTATCCTTGAGTACTCAAGATTTAACGTAACTTCGTACAATGTTTTCTTTTATATAATGTAGGAAAACAATGTAAATTTAAGAAAGAGATTAAGGATAGTAATAATAGGTTGCGCGATACGATTTTCATCTAGTTAATAAAATGTGGTCAGTTTTTATATCTTGATCTTACTAAATAATAAGGGGCAGCTAGTCGTGCCTCAATCTAAGGAACTTTTGTCAGTATTGGTTGCAAACTGTCCACAGGGTGTTGCTTATTTGTAAAGCTTAGTTGAAAGAGAGGCTTAGAGAGTAATAGGATTACTAGAACAAAAGTAAAGTAGTCGGGTGTTAATTAAAAGCAACACAACATAGCTACGGTGTTTGATGATGAGTGTGTTCAAATAGTATAGGGAGGGGGCAATTAGAAGTACCCATCTCGTCTATAGTATTTACACCTGTGGGTACATATACGATCTTGTTGTGGATATCACCCTTGTAGTAAGTTAGGTTCCAGAAGATGGTTACATGAATTTGAAGATAGTGGTTGAGCTTGACAGTGAAGTAGATGCAAAAACAGCTGCTGATCCAAAATTTACCCGACGTTACAAGTCTCCAAGTACAATGAGGGGACTGTCATAGATAGAGGACTGCAGGTATTTGATGTTTTAATGGTTTGCAGATTGAATATTGTATACTAAAAGACTCACTAGATAACAACTTTCATAGATTGGAGATGTCACCGTCTTGGATATATCAGCAACAGTGGAGCAAGACGGATCAGAAACAAAAAGCATCCCAGCTGCAGAAAGTAAAGGTATTTTATATTCATCAACCATACTAAGTTAAACTTATAACCTTTGATTTTTTAATTAAACATCTTCTTATTTAGTTTTGTAGGTTTCCATTTTGATACTTAAGATGGAGATAGAGTTATTCTTGTTTTTCTCGACTAAATTATTGGAAGTGTGGTCCACAGGTATTACTCGTCCTGTTGTGGTGGATTTCATGAAGCAAAAGAACAACAGAGGCTCAAAGAGAAGCGTACATACTAGCAAAATTAAGCGACATGCTATATCAGGTCATGGC
The DNA here is from genome assembly GCA_025667525.1 of Glebionis coronaria. NCBI lineage: Eukaryota > Viridiplantae > Streptophyta > Magnoliopsida > Asterales > Asteraceae > Glebionis > Glebionis coronaria. The sequence goes on along the minus strand of CM046878.1, from coordinate 604,806,551 downwards.
TAGTTTGATTTAGCATTAGGCTGTAGTTTATGTGTTAGAAGCAACAACTATTGGGTTCTAGTATGTCGATATCATTCTAAGGATACCGATTTATGTCCAACGGATATTGTATTTGTCTATTTTGTTAATTTATTAATGGCTTTTATTGTTCCAAATACCATTTTTTCATATTTATAGATTTTCGAATTTGGAAAATGTCAAATTATATCGTGGGAAATCCGTGGGAATATGTTTGTGGGAAATATGTGGGAATATGCCCGTGGAAAATGTGTGTGAAATATCTGTGGGAATTCCGTAAAAGTATTCAAAATGTTTATGGGACTTGAGAAAATGTTTGTGGGAAATCTGTGGGAAATAATTGTAGGAAATCCGTGGGAAACACATGGATAAATGGGTGTTAAAACTTGTGGAAAATCCGTGGGAAAATAGCTTTGGGTAATCCGTGGGAAAAAAGTTTGTGGAAAATCCGTGGGAAAAAAACAACTCCTTGGATGTTAAATATGGGTGATAAAAACCGTGGAAAATCCGTGGGAAAATGGTCAACGTTGTGTGAAATTCCGTGAGAAAATATTTACCTACGATGTTTTTACAAACGGAGTGATTCCGTGGGAAATCCGTGGGTAAGGGCCTTTACCCACAGAATTTCCCACGGATCTTGATGTGGGTAAAAGCCCATTCTCTAATAGTGTTACACATTCTTACACAGCTTGAACTTTGCATCTTACAAATTAGTACATAGGGACATTTTGGTAATTTTAGTAAAGTTGCATATGTAGCATAATGTAGCTTAGTCGCATGGTCTAGTTTTGGAAGTTTTGAGTAGCGTGAGGCATTTGACAAATGGACAAAGCACTTGGTATATTTAAGTAATTAGTCCAACATAATATATCCCATTAAAGCGAGTTAAGTTTGAAAAAAAAATGCTTAAACATTTGACCTAAACATCGCATTATTCGTGTATGACTCCTTTAATATTATTCACCGCAAGTGTATACATTCTGCTATTGAGAAAATCGGTCATCGGCCGGGTCGAAACCTAGTTATGACTTTATATGAGAAATGGTGTTTATGCGGTTGAGTTCACTAGAAAATATTTTATCAAAGTTTAAGATTGCTTAAACTTACGTGTAATTTTAAACTCGTAATTTGAGGTTTCGATTCTCTTGATGAAAAAATCGCTTATCATTTTGGTCTAACAAAATAGTAGCACTCAGTATAAACATTATAATTGGCAAGTAGAGAAACTAGATTAAAAGAAGAATTGGTCCCCTGAATCCGTGATATCATCCTCCTTTTAATTTTTTTTGACTAAATCCTCCTTTTAATTCATCAAGTAGAATCCCAACTAGTGTAGTTCTATGTTTTATTTCGGCTTACATAATTTATAACTTATTTGGTTTTGGGTTTATATTCTTTGTCTTCAGTTTTTGGGGTTTTGGGCTTATATAAACTGAAAATTTAAAAAACAAACCATAAAAAGTAAGTTGTAAGCAGTAAGTTATAAAACAAACACCCTTGTACTAAAAAAGTGTTTGTTTCAACATACGTAATGGGTGTGTGAATTATTTTGTTTCGGGCTTATGATTTGTATGCTTATTTTTGTGGATTCTTTGAAAAACTTTTTGATTTATATAAATTTATTATAATATAATAAATTTATTATGTTATAATAATCTTACATAAGTTTTAAAATAAGCGACAAAAAATAAACTTGTGAAACATAAGGCCAAATTAAATAAGCCATAAACAATTAGAGGTGAGTAAATTGATTTTTTTAAATTGTTTTGATTTTCGATTGGTTCGATTTGAGTCAACCAGTTACCAAAACGGTTTAGATTTGAACTAGTTTTCAATTAGAAAATGTTGAACCGGCACAAACCGGTTTGACACAGGTTCAAGAAACTGGTTTTTGGTATGCAAGATTTTTCTTGATCCAAATATGTCAGTAACGATTTTATGTGAATGTAAAGACTTTTATTTGGCAATAGCTATTTTATGCATATGTAAAGCTTTTATTTGGCAATAGCTATTTTATGCGTATGTAAAGCTTTTATTTGGTGAGTTTCCATTCCCCACAAGTTCGACCCATCATCACAAACCTTAAGCCCATATAAAAAACCGACATTTGTCATCCTATATAAACAGAACCCATAACAAAACCTTTTCATCCACGTACAAAAACTTAAACACTCGACAAACATGCCTCCCAAGTTCGACCCAAGCCAAATCGTCGACGTCTACGTCCGCGTCACCGGGGGCGAAGTCGGCGCAGCCTCCTCCCTGGCCCCCAAAATCGGCCCACTCGGCCTCTCCCCTAAAAAAATAGGAGAAGACATCGCCAAAGCTACAGCCAAAGAATGGAAAGGCCTCAGAGTGACAGTCAAACTCACAGTCCAAAACCGTCAAGCCAAAATCTCTGTAGTCCCGTCAGCCTCAGCTTTAGTCATCAAAGCTTTAAAAGAGCCCGAAAGAGACAGGAAGAAGGTGAAGAATATAAAGCATACAGGGAATATAAGCTTGGAGGACGTTGTTGAGATCGCGAGGGTTATGGAAGTGAGGTCTATGGCGAAAGAGCTTAAAGGGACTGTTAAGGAGATTTTGGGGACTTGTGCGAGTGTTGGGTGTAAGGTTGATGGGATGGATCCGAAGGATTTGCAGCAGGGGATTGCCAATGGGGTTTATGAGATTATGGCGTATTAGATTTTTGTTTATTTAAGGTTGTTTAATGTTTTTTAAGTTTGTGTAGTTTCGGTTTTGTTTAATGAATGTTTTTATGGATTATAAGTATGTTTTAGATACGTTTTGGGCGGTTTAATTGTTTATAACAATAATATGTTCTTGTTGCATTGACTAGTGTTTAGTCTTTAGGATTGTGCAATGCTAAGAGCACGTGGTGTGGTTGTCGTCGTGTTCATGTCATGGGAGAAGTTAGTGCAACCAAAAAAAGTAGCTTTTATATACAGGACATCCGTGTCTCGCGCTGTCCTGCATGGGGCGTTTTCTTCCCGGACCATTTAGGCTGTAATCTATCTCTTGAGACACAAAAACGCAGGCTAAGGTATATAGTTTTGGGGTTGTCTTGTGTCGTTTTTTTTGTAACGCCAAAAAAACCTCCAGTACTCTGGGCTCTAACATATACGAGTATAGAATAGTGTTTAGGTTAATGTTGGGTTAAGGATAAGTTTTATTGGTTAATGCACACACTTTTATTGATTCTTGTTCCTGCATTATGTATATTTGGATTAGTTTTTTTTTTTTTGATCATAAGGCTAATAATACATCTCTCTTTATAATTTTAATTTGCTGTCTAGTATATTTTAGTTTCTTATTTTGTTTTGTTTATGTTATTGTCTTTAGATATATTGTGAGCTTTGTATTAAGTACGCATAGTTTGTTACAAAATGATGAAGTTACGCGTTGTAAGTTAAATCATCGGTTGAATCTGGGAATCATGTGTTTCAGACTCTACTTAGGATTGTTGATAAACTGAGGTTGTGTTTTTAATATTGAGATCATGTTAGTTTAGTATTATTTAGTCTGCGTTACAATGTATTTTAGGAGAATGCTGTTGCATTTAATAGGCTAGTGTTGAGTTAAATTTGAGGTGGATGGATATGGTCGGGTTTTCTACAGCTGTGAACACTACCTCTTTGAACCTTGCGATCACCAATCTTTGTCTAACCGTTGGCGTTAGCTTGCGTCATTCTATGTTTTGTACTTTGTTGCCTTACTATAGGTATCCTAGTGTTGCGTTTTTTTGATGATGCGTACGATAGATGTCTATCTTTGAGTATTTGCTTCTTTGTTTAAGACCAGCGGGATGTTTGGTTAAGTGTTTGTTCTCTGAGTTGCAGTTGGCAACTTGACAATTGGCGCATTAAAGTTCTTATATTGTTTATAAACAACTTCTTGCATTAAGGAGACCGATATTGTGCAATATAGATGAATAAACGCTCTTGTTCACTTGCTTGCTTGTGTATGCAATGTGATAGTTGGCCAACATCGACACCTCTAGCTTCCAAATAAACAACCACAAAAAGCCTGAAAGTTTAAAAGTACACTGATAAACCATATAGAGAAAAATCTTGTTAAGAATGCGTGGGTACCTTATTTAATTTGTTTTAGTTTGTCCCACATCGGTGGATATATAAAATAATATGAGTATATAAACACAATGACATTTTATCTTGTTAACGTTTCTGTAAATTCACACATATAAACAACGATATATGTATGGATTTATGATCATGTTTTTAGTACTGATTTTCTTTCAACTAATGTTACTGCTAAATGCTAATAACACGATTGATTATTGCCTTATGCGTTTGTCATTGCTCAACCGTTTGCCGTTTCTTTTTTCGGTCTATATTATGATTGGCATCTTGAGCACTTAGCGATGCGACTCTATCCTCTAATAGTAGCTACTATAAGTTTTAGTTACAGTCACGATTTGTTTATGGTTGTTGTTGATAGAGTCTCTTTTTGAGTACCATCTAATGCCACTGTAAAATAGTTCTGTTGAGATGATTTGTACCTACACTTGTCATATTTTCCTTTCCATTAGTGTGAGCATATCCAGTTATGATTGTTTGCATGTTCATTCGCTTGACAAGAGTGCGCAAAATCCCGAAATCTCGAACAAAAATGCGTACAGTAGTACTTATCTATAGCAAAAAGGTTTTCTTGTATGATAGGGTTGGGTGCTTGGTTTTATGATTTTACCTTGTGTTCAGTGAATTATTTCAAAAATGTTTTGATCGGTTTCTTGGAACTGATTGGTACCAACGCGTCAATGGACACAAATTATTGGTTTAACTTCCTTCCCGTGCTTATTCCCATGCTTATTGATGAGTGGATCTACATTATATTATGCACCCTGTTTAGTTCAGGACCATTCTGGTTGATTTCTGACCATCAAGACTACCTGTTACCTCACACTTTTTTTGGTATGATCATAATCTTGAACACCCGATCAGTCTTTCTATAATACTTGAGCCATATGGTTTTAACTTCACTCATGCGAATGTCTTGATTTAGTTTTCTTTTTTACTTGAGTATGATTGTAGGATATAATCGGTGTCTCTAGTAATCAGGATTTAAATAACATTTTCCTTTATTAACGTTTTCTTCACTGATTTTTGTTCTAAGGTCTGTTTGCTTGTCGCACACATACATGATCGTTTACAATGTTGTGGTGTTTGCCAGTGACTAAATAAGGTCTGTATATTTATAGGGTACTGTGATATAGAACTAGGATTTGACTACGAGTTAGTGCCTTTTTGTAAATTCCCCTTAAGCTGAAACATGTCTTCATTATGGTTAGCGACACAACTCATTTGATATGAGGCATATTTAGGTATAAAGTACGAGTAAATTATACAGTAACTTAAAAATTGCAGTTACATTCTACTCGGGGACTTTGGCGTGAAATCATGGTCCGTGACATGAGCATTGTTGAAACTTCGAAAATGCAACCATAGTTCATACAAAAAACGATATATGTACATCAAAGTTCTTCAGCGTTTTGAAACCTCGAAAGCGCAACCATAGTTCATACAGAATGCGATAATTGTGCATCAAAGTTTTCACCGCGCCTCTGCTTGCATTTTGAAGTTGTAGGGATGGAATTGAGAAATACTAATCTAATACAAATACTAATCCAAAACCAATACGAATAAGGCCACTAAAAATAAATGAAATCGGCCATCATATTAGTTTGTGTGGTTCGTTACTTGATCTCTATGTTATGTTACAACTTACAAGTATATCTATAAACATACAACTTTATGTACTTCACTAAACAGCTTTTAAAGATCATGTTAATTAAGTTTTATTTAGTCTGTTTTACAAATTAAATGAGTGAAGTTTTGATGTAGTTTAAAAATAAAGTAACAAAGATAAGTAATTGGATCTGTTGATTCAATAAGAATGCCAGAAACAATTCTGCTAATAATCGTTGATTCTGAAGAATGCCTGAAAATTAGGGTAAAACACGGCAACACAACGGCCAGTGGTTTAGCTTTTATTAAACTGATAACTGTCTTACTAGGGTTACAGCAGATTCATTAAATAATGACTGCAAACAAAGAAAAACCCTAAAAATCCAACGGGCTGGACCGTAGCCCAATGACAAAGTCCAACTGAAAGTGAAAAAACATAAAAATGCAAAAAACTGATAGTAAAAAGGCTTTTCGGGCCTTGAAAAATCCGCAACCAGCTAAAAGCTGGTTACAGCGTCGTCGGTCTCCTTTTTACGCACGTTTCGACAGGTCACGGGCTGAAAACGGACTTAGGATGCAAAACTTATGCCCATTTTACTAAACCCCTCTTCGTCACGCGATCTCGGGCCTCCAGAAACAAGTCAGCCCGTTCTTCAATACTTGGGCCTCCATCATTCCCCCCTGGATAAGAAAAATTCGCCCTCGAATTCCCAGCTGTATCATCATCGGAAGAATCACCATGGTAAGGCAACAAGTGCTTCACATTAAAAACATCAGAACAACGAATATGACTTGGTAACTTCAAACGATAAGCATTTGAGTTCATCTTATCCACAATTTCCACTGGACCAATCTTCTTAGCAGACAATTTATTATATTCACCAACTGGAAAACGATCCTTAGTCAAAACAGCCCACACAAAGTCTCCTACTTCAAAGTCAACATGTCTCCTCTTTTGATCTGCATCATGCTTGTACTTCGAATTAGCGCGCACCAAGTTGTCACGAACAGATTTATGAACATCATGCAACCCCTCAACAAAATCCTGCACTTTCTTCGGAACAGACCTAGAACTCTGAGGAGTCATAAGATCAAGAGGACCACGTGGCTGAGCAGAATAAACCACCTGGAAAGGACTAAACCCAGTGCTCCGATTAACAGCATGATTATGAGCAAACTCAGCTTGATACAACTTCTGATCCCATGCCTTCACATGATCACCCACCAAACACCTTAACAGGTTACCAAGGGACATGTTAACAACTTCGGTTTGCCCATCAGTTTGAGGATGATAAGCACTACTAAAATTGAGTTGAGTATTCACCATCTTCCACAAACTACGCCAAAAATGACTCAAAAACCTGGTGTCCCGATCAGAAACAATGGAGGAAGGTAAACCATGTAAACGGTACACATCCCTAAAGAAAAGTTGGGCTACATTAACTGCATCTGTTGTCTTCTTGCAAGGAATAAAATGAACCATCTTAGAAAAACGATCAACAACAACAAATATTGAATCATTACCCCTTTGAGTACGAGGTAGTCCCAACACAAAATCCATGCTAATATCAACCCAGGGCTGCAAAGGAACTGGCAAAGGCATATAAAGACCTGCATTAGTAGCCGTCCCCTTTGAAACTTGACAAATACGACACCTCTTCACGTAACGATCCACTTCCTTCCTCATAGTAGGCCAAAAATAAGATGCTTGAACCAACTGTAAAGTGCGATCACGACCAACATGTCCTTCATCATGCAACTCCTTAATAATTTGCAAGCGAAGACTTGAATCAGGAATACAAAGTTGATTCCCTTTGAATAGGAACCCATCATGCATAACAAAATATGTTTTCTCTCCGGATTGCAAATCCTGCAGAACAATTGAAAAGTATGGATCCACAGTCACCATGTCACGAATGACATCCAGTCCAGGAACATCAACCTGCATGGTTACAAGTAAACTACTTCTCCTGCTTAAGGCATCAGCAGCACGATTGGAAGCACCCGTTTTGTGTTTCACCACAAAAGTAAATTTCTCAAGAAAAGCCAACCAACGCCCATGTTTATGTGAAACCTTATCTTGAGTACGAATATGCCTTAAGGAATCATGGTCAGTGAACAAAACAAACTCCTTATGAAACAAATAATGGCGCCAATGCTTCACAGCTTGGACCACTGCATAAAACTCCAAGTCATAAGTAGAGTACCTCGACTTCGGCCATGTCAACTTCTCGCTAAAATAGGCAACAGGTCGCCCATCCTGACTAAGAACTCCACCAATTGCAACCTTAGAAGCATCAGTATGAAGCTCAAAAACTTTAGAAAAGTCAGGCAATACCAGGATTGGCGTTGTAGTAAGCTTTTTCTTGACAACCTGAAAAGCCATCTCTGCTTCCTCCGTCCACACAAATGACTTACCCTTCATACAGTCTGTCAAAGGGGCCATAATGGAACTGAAATTAGGGATAAACCGCCTATAGAAAGAAGCAAGACCATGGAAACTCCGAACTTCAGTAATGGTAGTTGGAGTTGGCCACTCCTGAACAGCTTCTACCTTAGATTCATCCACCTGTATGCCATCACCAGAAACAACATACCCTAAAAACAAAACTTTAGGGGTCATGAACACACACTTCTTCGTGGCTGCATAAAAGTTATCCTTCCGAAGCAAGGTCAAGACCTGCCTCACATGATTGACATGCTCATTATAAGAAGCACTATAAATAAGAATGTCATCAAAATAAACAACCACAAACTTGCCAATAAAAGGCCTGAGCAGTTGATTCATCACACGCATAAATGTGCTTGGTGCGTTTGATAAACCAAAAGGCATGACCAACCACTCATACAACCCTTCACGGGTCTTGAAAGCGGTCTTCCACTCGTCACCAGGTCTAAGACGAATCTGGTAATACCCACTCTTCAAATCCAGCTTCGTGAAAATGGTAGCACCACTAATCTGGTCAAGCAAATCATCAAGGCGAGGAATAGGAAACCTGTACCTCACAGTAATCTTATTGATGGCTCGACTATCAACACACATACGCCATGTACCATCCTTCTTTGGAGTCAATAGGGCAGGAACAGCACACGGGCTCATACTCTCACGAACATGACCCTTGGAAACCAGCTCCTCAACCTGCCTGCGCAACTCCTCATGTTCTCCCGGGCTCATCCTATAATGTGGCCTGTTAGGCAACTGTGACCCAGGCTCTAGATCAATATGATGTTGTATGTCACGCAATGGTGGCAAACCATCAGGTAATTCATCAGGGAAAACATCAGAGAATTCCTCAAGTAAAGGGATCATGGCTTCAGGAACTTCAACGTCTTCAGAAACCTCCTTCCCTATTAATACAAAAACATCACCTCCCACCTCCAGCTCGTCTTCGAACTGCGAAAGAGTTAGTAAAGTACCAGTGGGTTTATTAACTACTTCCTTAGGTTTATTTGGCATCAAAGTAATCTTCACACCCCCAAACAGGAAACTATAAGTATTAGTTCTCCCATGGTGAGTTACATCACGGTCATACTCCCAAGGTCTACCCAACAATAAGTGACAAGCATCCATAGGTATCACATCACACCAAAGATTATCCTTATAAGTTGTTCCTACAGAAAACGGAACTTCAACACGCATGGAAACTGTTATCTCCCCACCCTTTTTAAGCCACTGTAACTTATAAGGTTTGGGACGATCTTCAGTTTTCAGCCCTAATTTCTGGACTGCTCCTTCAGCTATCAAATTATCACAACTACCTGAATCACATACAAAAGTGCAAACCTTACCCATAATGGTGCAAGTTGACTGAAAGATGTTGTGTTTGAGCCAATCATCACCATCAGCTTTAGGTGTTAAGCAGGAGCGCCTTACCACCAAATTCACCCCCACATCTCCAGAAACATACTCCTCCTCATACTCACGTTTTGCATCATAAACTGCGTCTCCCACGTAGTCATCATAAGCCACATCATCATCTTCCTCAGGTTCAATAAATAACTGCCTCTTCCCAGCCTTCTTACACTCTGATTGTCGGTGACCAGGTTCACCACAGTTAAAGCACTTGAACCCACCACTGCCGGCCGCTTTAGGAACTGGTCCAGTATTCTCACCAACTGCTTTAGCCTGAGTTGGGGCAAAACGCGATGCCGCATTACCCGAACCAGAAGCACCTGTTATTGCAGGAGAAGAAGAACTCCCCACTCGTCGGTTCTGCTTCTCAAAAGTCAGTGCTCGTTGATACGCTTCAGAAAGTGTCATCGGATCAAACATGTTAACAGAATCCATGATCTGGACTCTTAAACCACCAATGTATCGAGAGACAAGCTGGTCTTCTGTCTCTTGAACGTCATTCCTTGCAATTAGTTGGTAAAATTCGGTCGTGTAATCTTCAACAGACTTGGCCCCCTGTTTCAGATTCTGTAACCGCTGGTACATCATTCGCTGGTAGTTATGAGGAATAAAATTATCCCTCATGACTTTCTTCATCTTATGCCAACTCGTGATCTTTGACTTCCCAACTCTGTTCCTCGTCAGTTTCAATTGTTGCCACCACGCGGATGCCCGACCACGTAACTTGGTAGCGATCAACGAAACCCTTTTGTTTTCTGGAACTTCTTTGAATTCAAATACTTCTTCAACAGCAACAAGCCAATCAATAAACTCATCAGGCTTTAAAGTGTCCCCATTAAACTCAGGAATATTAACCCTCATTCCGGTCTCCCAACGCCTATCATTATTCCCACTGCGATCTCTCATCCGTCGCCCTACTGATTGTTCATCATCAGACAAACCATCACCAAACGGATTTTCTTCCAGATCTGCATCTTCTTCCTCATGACGGCGATTACGAGGCCTCCTATTGCTCATCAAAGTGTTCATCTGGTCGGTCAATTGATCAAACATTTGATCGAATCTCTCCTCCATTCTTTCCATCATACGCTGCTCAAATTCCTGTTCATTCACATCGTGAATAGGCCTAGTTCTCCTTGGAGGCATCTTGATCAGGAACTTTGGCTCTTGATACCAACTGATGTAGTTTAAAAATAAAGTAACAAAGATAAGTAATTGGATCTGTTGATTCAATAAGAATGCCAGAAACAATTCTGCTAATAATCGTTGATTCTGAAGAATGCCTGAAAATTAGGGTAAAACACGGCAACACAACGGCCAGTGGTTTAGCTTTTATTAAACTGATAACTGTCTTACTAGGGTTACAGCAGATTCATTAAATAATGACTGCAAACAAAGAAAAACCCTAAAAATCCAACGGGCTGGACCGTAGCCCAATGACAAAGTCCAACTGAAAGTGAAAAAAACATAAAAATGCAAAAAACTGATAGTAAAAAGGCTTTTCGGGCCTTGAAAAATCCGCAACCAGCTAAAAGCTGGTTACAGCGTCGTCGGTCTCCTTTTTACGCACGTTTCGACAGGTCACGGGCTGAAAACGGACTTAGGATGCAAAAGTTATGCCCATTTTACTAAACCCCTCTTCGTCACGCGATCTCGGGCCTCCAGAAACAAGTCAGCCCGTTCTTCAATACTTGGGCCTCCATCAAGTTTGGAGATGCTTCGAAGGGAAATGGGTGGTTAATTTGATGTAATTTGTAAATACTGTAATGTGTTTGAGGTGGAACAGTTTAACACAAGAACACGCCCTCATATGGTACTATCGTGTACTTGTTTGATTAGCTCAAAAGAATATCATGTGTATGGCCGAGTTTTCTACGGCTGCGAACTTATACCTCTTTGAACCTTGCGATCACCAATCTTTGTTTAACTGTTGGCCATTACTTGCGTCATTCTGTGTTTTGTACTTTGCTGCCTTACTATAGGTATCTTAGTGTTGCGTTTTTTGATGATGCGTACGATAGATCAGCAGGATGTTTGGTTAAGTGTTTGTTCTTTGAGTTGCATTTGGCTATTGGCGCATTAAAGTTCTTATAATGTTCATAAACAACTTGCATTAAGGAGACGCGGATTATGCAATATAGATGAATAGTTTTTGTCCCGCATCGGTCTATGTTTAAAATAAATATGAGTATATAATCATAATAACATTTTATTTTGTTAACGAGGTCAAAAACCCATATATATATAATTAATATTAATAATAGTATATGTATGGATTTATGATCAGGTTTTTAGTTCTTTTTAAATCTCTAAATCAGCGGTTTTGTAATATAACTTCATATTTTCTGGCGTGTCATTCTTATAAATAGAGAGATATATCTAATGACATGATTGATTATTGCCTTATGCTGTGTGTCATTTGTCATTCTCAACCGTTTGTCGTTTTCTTTTTCGTTCTATATTATGATTGGCATCTTGAGCACTTAGCGATGCGACTCTATCCTCTAATAGTAGCTACTGTAAGTCCTGAGTTAGAGTCACGATTTGTTAGTGATTGTTGCTGAGAGTCTCTTTGATAACCTCTAATTGACTCTATCCTCTAATAGTTCCGTTGTTGGGATGCTTTGACCCACACTTGTCATAAGTTTCATTTCCTTTAGTGTGGGCATATCCCAGTTATGACTATTTGTATGTTCATTGGCTTGATAGGATTGTGCAAACTCCAGAAATACCGAACCGAATTACCTAGTACTTATCTATAGCAAAAAGGATTTCTGTATGGTACGGTTCAGTGATTGTTTTCATGATCTTGTCTTCTGTTTTGATCAAATCAATCGAAAAATGTTTGAGCGGTTTCTTGGAACTGATTGGTACCAACGCGTCAACGTACACAAATTATTGGTTTGACTCCTTCCCGTGCTTATTGATTACCATTTTTTTGTAGATGTTTTCTTGATGCAGATTTTATGGGATATTTGGTTGATTTCTGACGACCAAGACTACATGTTTACCTCACAGCTTATTTGGTATGATCGTACTCCTGAACACCTGAGCAGTGTGATTCTGTTTTTAACTTCACTCATCCGAATGGCTTGATTTCTTTGCCTATCATGTCTTGCAATATATGCAACAAATTGTACCTCTGGGTACTGTGATAAGAACTAGGATCTGACTATGAGTCAATGATTTTTAGTCAATTTCACTTGAGTTGAAACATGTCTTCATTATGGTTGGCAACACAACTCATTTGATATTAGGCATATTTATGTATAAAACATGAGTAATTAAGTAACTAAAAAAGTGCAATTACAGTCTATGCGGGGACTTTGGTGTGCAATCATCGTCCGTGACATGAGCCTTGTTGAGACTTCGAAAGCGCAACCATAGTTTGATCCAGCACAAACCGTTGAGGTGTACATTCTTGTCACTGGAAAAAATCAATCAAGATATTGCAAAAGAAATTACTGCTAAAAACTATACGGGCATATCTGTCACAGTAAAACTAATGCTGCAAAACCGCAAAGTGAAAGTCTCCGTTGTTCCACCTGGAGCCGCGTTGGTGACCAAAGCTTTAAAGGAACTAGAAAGTGATGGACAAAAAGTGAGTAATATTTCATTACATACTGTCTTGGAGATAGCAAAGGTCGTGCAAACTAGGACAGTGACGAAAGACTATAAACGGGTGGTTAAGATAATACTGAACACATGTAATTTGCTTGGTTGTACTTTTGATCGAAAAAATCCAATATATTGGATGATTCACATTTAATTTTTTGGATAAATAAATGTATTGTTACATGTTTAGGGAGTTTGATTAATCTGATCTTAGTGGTATGCTTATTGCATCAAACTTATTGTTGGCAAAAGTTTGTTCCTGATGTTTTATGATTCACTAGCATAAATCTTGAGTCAGGTACCGTGCGCGAGCACTGATAAATTTGGTACTCAAACACAAGTTTTATTAGGTTTTGAACGGATGTACATTCTTATTGTTCGTTTTCATTCATGTTACCTTGCTTATGAAACATTATGCTTAGTGCAATTTCTTGTTTTTTTAGAACTATTTTGGTGCTGCAGATTTACAGAAAGTCGTGATATATGTGACTCGCATTCTAGTTTAAGTGATGTATGTTTGATTATTTTACGAAATATTGTAGCTTTCTTATTGTTCTTAAACATCCAACCAGGACAACTCGATCTGTCGCTTCCATTAAATAATTTGTTCTAGGGTATTCTAACTGAGCCTGTGACACAGATTGCGTTTATCCTTATTAGTAGGAGTGTGCAAAACTGGAGCCTAAAGTGGCAGGCTGGCAGCATTTACCAAATAACAGTCTTATACTCATGTTCTCTATATCAGCTCTCGTCCTTTAGTAAGGTAGTTGATTTAGATAACGAGATCATTAATCTAGTTCCTTTGTATCTAATCAGCGGTTGCTTGATTTCTTCCAGTGTGTGTTATTTGTCTGCGCAGTTGTATTTCGTATACCATCTTGGGCCTATATCATGACCGATTTCTTGAATACACGAGCAATGCGATTCTGCACTTAATATTAGCTATCAAAAGTCTTGAACTATTGCTGGATTTGTCTGTTTACAGTTAATTATTGCAGGCAATCTGTCTCTATGACTATGACTATGATATCAATGAAATGGCACTTCTCAATCGGTCTACTGTTGTCGAGAGGCTCTGCATAAATTGGCACAAGTTTCTTTTCCGCTCTTGTCCACATATCCATATATGCTTATTGCATAATTATTGATATGAGAGAAGTGTGCAAACTCGGGACCAAGCCTTAAAACGAACCTAAGCACCTAATGCTGGTCGTTTGATTGGTTCGACTGGCTTAAAAAACCTTAAATTGAACCGGGTCATCACAGGTTCTGAACGCTCTAAACAATCCAATTATACTCTTTTATTATGAAGTACAACCCAACATAATCTATTTGATTTGATCCATTCCCTTTTGACTATAAGAAACAAGTTCCATTTCTACATACACTACTATATTAGCATAATATTTGTATACACATCAGCAGGCTTGTAGAGTTGTAGTGTCAGTTTAGCGTGATATCTGTTGTATGGTGTGTAATCTCCAAACGTACTTTCAAATTTTTATTACCGATATCACTAACGTATTTTCAAATTTTTGCAGCTTGAATCAAACGTCTATACTACTAGTTATAATATGACAATGTTAGTCCATTTGACCGACGATCGTCCGCGATATTAGTCTTTTATATTAACGAGCGTTTTTAATTAATTAAAGAGAAAATTTTATCTTTTTTCTTTTAATTTAATTTTCCATATATTTCGTACCTTATAAAACCTTAATTTTTTAAAAGAAATTTAAGTTATTTTCGTACATCTTAAATTTTGTTAAAAATAAAGTTTTAAAAAAATGTAACTGTTTCTTTTTTTTTTTTTTTTTTTTTTTTGGTAACCGTGATTTCTGACTCATTGGCCAACTAATCCACCGGGTTTGAGTCCACCGCCACACAGACTCAAATCAGGTAAAGCCCTCCCTTTTCAGGTAACTGTTTTTCTTACGATTTTTTTAAAGTTAATTTGTTTAAAGAGAGTAAAGTTCAATTTATTAAAAAAATTAAGATTTTAAAAAGCATGAAAAAAATAAAAAAATTAAATCATTTTATAATTTGTTTTCTTTTATAAATATTGTTTTATGTTCTCCTATTTGTAAATAATTTTTTATAAAGCTATACTCATTTCGATAGACAAATCATTTAGTAATGAAGATGGATGTCAAAATCAAAATGTTGACATTGCTAAAGTTAAATAGTTAACAAAAATGTGACAAAAATGTGTCATAATCATAGCTTTATTTTTAAATTTAGAGAAAATGTGGACCAAAGTGGCTGGGCGGTTTCAATTTTAATTCTCATGGGCGGTGGTGTGTCATTTGAGTTGGCAAACCTTATGACGACAAGACTAAAAAGATATACAAACAAATATTTATAAAAAACTAGTACTATAGTTTTATGATTTTATGATTTATCAACTCTTATAATAGTGTATTGCAAAAATCAGCCTTATGATATATTCAAATTGCAAGTTTAACCTAACCTGTCGAAAAGTGCGTTTACACCGTTTTTTTAATATTAAATTTTTTGATTTGACATTATAAGTCGACTAATTTAAAACAACTACTCTTTTAGATAGTCCAGAGTTATGAAGACACTGTTTTAGTTGGAAGCCTTTATCACGGGTGTCATTTCAATATGCAATGAGTGAAATGTCTTTATGTTTTCGAGTTTAATGAGAAAAGAAGACGAAGTATATGAGAAGATGAGGAGTGGAGTAAAGAGAAAAGGACTTAACTTTTTGTGTTTTTGAGTTGGAAAGAAGTGTAAAATGTGACATAACTATTAAGTGTTTCTGAATTGGAAATAAGTGTAAAAAATAAACAAATTTAAGTAAACAAGTAAAGGAAAAAAAATTACTTTCTCTCACTTTTATTCAAAATTATCCCAAATTGAAAAGTAAATTATTAGTGAAATTATGGAGTAATTACTTTCATCTTCTTTCCTAAAAAAATCTTGGGAACACAAATTTTAATTCTTACCTTCTCAAAACTATTTTCACTCCAGAATTAATCTCGGAAACCCGAGTTTAGTGAGGAAAGAAGACAGAGCGTGTAGGAGGATGAGAAGTGGAGTGAAGAGGAAATGATTGAAATTTTTGTGTTACCGAGCTAAGGAGAAAGGTAAAAAGTATATAAACTTTTTGTGTTTTTGAGTTAGAAAGAAAAGTAAAAAAATTAAGAATTTTAATTAAATTAAAAAAAAAAAGCCACAACACTATTCTATGCTTTATTTTAAAATCATCACAAATTGAGAAGAATATTATGAATGAAATTATAAGATAATTTACTCTCATTTACTTCTTTCTTTCTCTTAAAGAAAACTTCTGGAATACAATTTATTTTATTATTATCTTAAAACTTTATTTTTTACTCTAAAATTAAACTCGAAAACATAGTGCAATGAGGTGAAATGTCCTTTAATATTCTAAATTTAGGCATTTTTGTCAACTTATACATGGGCTGTTTGAAGGTAGAGATATCGGGTTGTTCACGCATTGAATGAGTGCAAGAAAAAGATCATCATATACGAAGAATATTTTTTTATTTATTCAAATTTCATCTTTTTCTTATGAATCTCAAACCGGTGTATGCTTATTGGTTCCGACCGGAGTAGACTCTTTTAGTTTTATCCAAACAGAATTTTTTTTTTTTTTTCTATCGTCATTTTTGTTTTTTTTTTTTTGTTCTTTTTTCTCGATGTAATGTCCAGTTTCCATATTTAGGAACTTGTATTTGCCTTGAAAAAAAAATAGAGATCAAATTCAAACCAAAAGGCTTCCACATAAACATATTCGTATTTTAAAAGATACTAGCATGGACCCGCACAATGCGGCGGCAAGTACTTATAATCATTTTTTAGGCTAATAAATATTAATCTCGTATCCATTAAGTTTGTATTGTTAAAATTGTAAAAAAAACCTCTAAAATTTAAAAAAATTAACAGTTAATAAAAATATAGCAAAAGAAATATTGAATTAAAGAGCATAAAATTTTGGAAAATATGGTGAAATTAGATTATAAAAATAACAAATTAATAAAAAGATTTTTCAATTTAAAAGAAAAAATGTTATTTAAGTGGTTGTTACAAAAGTTTGTTACAAAAAGTTGTTAGAAAAAGTTATATTGTAATTTGATGAAAATATCAACAACTTGCTTTATTTAGTAGGAAAAAAACTGAATTTTTAGTCTTTGTTATTTTAAAAATGTCCTAAATACTTTATATATTAGTATAGATAAAGACTAAACCTGTAGTGTAGACATAGGATGATTTTGCAATTTACTCTAGAAAAATAAGTCATGATTATAACACACAAATATTGCAAAAACTATCCTTACGCTTTGACCAAATTGCAATCGTACTTATCATTTCGAAAGTGTAAGCACATTCTCATAGAGAATTTTCAAGTGCAATTTCCGTCCTTTACGAAAATGAAACAACAGAAACACCCTAAACCCGTTGACAAAGACGCGGAGAATATTTCTCTTATTTAATTATGATAAAAGACGGAAATCGCACTCGAAAATTTCTTACATGAATAGTGTCTCGACTTTCAAAATATAATAGCTACATCCGCAATTTAGCCGAACCTCAAAAACTATTTTTGCAATTTACTCAATATTATATGTGAGTATTTCACAATATGTGGTCTTAGATACTCCACTTTTCTGCTTATTATAAGTTGGCAAAACTACGACACCTAAAAAAAAATTGTCATGTTCTTTTTTTTAGAACTGTATTTTTTTAAAATTCACACTAATTATCTTATAAATTCTATTTGACATGTCTTCACCAAATCTTGAACCCTACAACTTTTAGGTTAAAGAGACACTCACATATCATTGAGCCAAAAGACCTTTGATAGTTGTCATGTTCTTAACTTCATATTTCTTTAAAAATTTCGGCATAATAATCAAATTAAAATTCCAAGTCATTACTACTCCAAGATATACTAATTAATTTCAGTAGACATTCTTCCACCACGTTAAATCAAAATGCATTAAACAAATATGATTCTTTGAGATAACATAATAAAATCCAAAACATGAAAGACAAAATATATCATGTTTGAGTTGGGTATGTTGTGTCACAGTGTCTTCCAGATAATTCCACCTGTCAAAACTCATTAATCAACTGCTCCAATCATTAGGCGAGCATTAGCAATACAAGCTTATCATTACTACTAGTTAAATAGCCGTTTTAGCATTTCTTTATAATTGATAAATATAAATTACACAATCACTTATCAAAACAAAATGCTAAGAAAAAGACCTTACACCAATACATCATTATTTTGTGTTACATTTTCTTATAAAAAGTTTTAGGGACTAGTGAACTTTGTATAGATGCTATATGGATATTCCCAATACCAAGACACTTGCTCAAGGTTTGACGTATGATAGGAAGTGGAAAAAAAATGATAAAATACGATAAGTCATTATACGTGAAGATTTTTATGATTTCAATTTCTATAAAATAATTATTTTTACATAAAAAAAAGTTTATATGTTGTATGACACTTTTTATAAACTTAATATTAATATAATAATTTAAATATATTTATATTTTTCATCGATTAAATCACGCTTTAAAAAAGTTTGACTCGTCATGGCTTGTAAAGCTTAAAGCTTAAGTATGTCGTCACGCCTTTCGCTATTTATAATATTAAGAATCACCAATGTCAAATATATGATATAGTTAGGTCACATATTTGAACAAAAGAAAAACAATCTTTATAGTTAGATCATATTTCATAAGAGTTGAAGCTAGAGATTTTTCTTTTTCTTTTTTATGTATGACAGGTTAGCTGAAAGCTTAAATAATTAAACAAATAAGTTTAAATTTTTTTAAATAAAAGTATGCATGTAAACATGTAATTCGTCTTAATTACCAAAAGATTAAGCTGACCCTAGTAGCTCTTTTTAGAGAACCTTATCTTTTTTTAGCTAATGCTTCTGTGATGGAAAAAGCTTGTGACTTCTTATTTTAAGAAGTTGGCTTGTTACTTGCATAAGCTCGAGTGCTCCACGTCAAGCTCACCATATTTATATCGAATCTACATTAATTCATATGATAATGACAAAACCATGAGAATTCAAGCCCAATAAAACATAAGAGGACCATTTACAGGATGCTAGCTATTTTTGGCACATGCATTTTGTCATGTATAATTAAGTATGTGGTTATCAATAGGTGTAATTCATATCCAGTTGTTCGATCTAGTACGTGGTCCTAGTTCTAAACGTATTTGAGCAAAAAAAATAAAATAAACATAAACTATTGAAATAAGCCTCATTTTTAGAGCCCTAAATGTTTTTTTTTTCCGAGCTAGTCTTATTTACGAGGTTTCAACATAGTGGCCTATCAAGTAGTGGCTTGGACCCGAAAAAGGAAGGGTGTCAACCGTGATCAATAAAGTCGTGACCAACAAGCTCAAAGTGATAGTCTGTGGAGTGATGGCTTAGATTCAAAGGAAGTGGCAACCGTAATCAACATAGCCGTTGGTTCTTCAAAAGATGGGGTATTGTTATGATCGCACACCGGCTAAATATGAGATTGATTGATGGTTTATATTATTGTTTAGGTGTCCTTTTCTCAAATAAGTTAGCTTTTTAAGTGAGTGTTACACTTAACTTATGAATCGATTACAAACCTAACCTAGTATGAGATGAATCCGTATCAATTGGTTTTTCTTCCATGTCATCATTTGTGAATCGTTTACCAAGTCGATAAAAAATGATGTCTTACTGAGGACATAACATTACCCTTTTTTGTCATACAATAATGGAATAATAGGTGTCAGCAACTTAGTTCTTAAATTCAATTGTTATCGTTGTACAAAAGTAATAATTGAATAGAAGTAACAACATAAAAAGTCGACGAAAAAAGAGCCGTTATATAATTAACCGGGACCATGAAAATGACTAATTTTTTTTCTTATTCATGGGCGGCACATGTAATTATATTTCGAATTATAATATCCAAGAAAGTTTTCGTAACCTAGCTCGGGGATTATCATAGGACGAAAGAGAAAAATTCAAAGGAAATGAGACCTGATGTTTTCGGATAACCTTATCAAGATCTTTGTTCGGGAACAATCTCATTTTTTTATGAACAACATAAACAAAAAATTTCGTCCGTTTAAATGTTCATCTAACTAAACGGGACATGATAATCGTTTTTATTTTCGTTCATTTAATAAATAAGCGACCATAAACTTGCTTTTTAATTTACCTATAGTTCATGATATATTCACTCAACGTTCGTTCACCATTGTTTCGTTTACCTTTTTGTTTAGTTTAAGTAATTCTAACATTGCCAATTTACTTGTGGTTTTGATATTGAACTTGATGAAAAAATTCAACTATTCAATAATCACTATTATCAACTTCTCTTAACAACAATATCATAGCAAGCTCAGCAAAATTATAAACGTACTAACTAGTTATAATAACATATCTAAAACATAAAAATATGTTAAGCCATCAATAATTTAGTCTTAATCATTGTTGTTTATTCCCTCACTATTTTCTTTAAATACCAACATTTTCAAGCCACAACATACCACACTTCACTCTCAAACCATTATCACTTCACAACACTTAAAGCAGCCATGACTAAAGACGTCGAAGTAGCCGAACACCATGGTGGCGAATACGGTGCCAAGGACTACCACGACCCGCCTCCAGCCCCTTTTTTCGACGCTGAGGAACTCACTAAATGGTCTTTTTATCGTGCACTTATTGCCGAGTTTGTTGCTACTCTTCTTTTCCTATATGTCACAGTTTTGACTGTTATCGGATACAAAAGCACGACTGATCCGAATATACCAGATGTTGATCAGTGTGGTGGTGTTGGTATCCTTGGTATTGCTTGGGCTTTTGGTGGCATGATCTTTGTCCTTGTTTACTGCACTGCTGGTATCTCTGGTAAGTACTTAAACGGGCTAGACGTATCGACCTGTAAGCAATAAATATAAAGTTATCAACTGATTCTAAGCTTGTTTGCTGATTTTCATACTAAAAAAAATCCGAGTTTTAACTTATAGTAGTATAATTCACTTTCCGTTCCAAATTACTATCTGTTCACCAGATAAAAAACACACAGTTTATTTATATTTTTACTCGTATATAAGAGATAAAACTAACTAGATTTGCTAAAATGTTTCAGGAGGACACATTAACCCTGCAGTGACATTCGGGCTCTTTGTGGCACGAAAAGTCTCATTGATCAGGGCTGTGGGTTACATGATAGCGCAATGTTTGGGTGCAATATGTGGTGTTGGTTTGGTTAAAGCTTTCCAAAGCTCACACTACAACCGATACGGTGGTGGTGCCAACACTTTGGCTGATGGTTACAACAAGGGTACCGGACTAGGTGCTGAGATTATCGGCACCTTTGTTCTTGTTTACACCGTCTTTTCGGCCACTGACCCCAAGAGGAGTGCACGAGACTCCCACGTTCCTGTAAGCACGCTAATGGCTTAATATGAGTTAGAACTTACAAGTACTTAATTGCTAACTAGCCTTAAGTTTGAATATATGTAGGTATTGGCACCTCTACCCATTGGATTCGCAGTGTTCATGGTACACTTGGCCACCATTCCAATCACAGGAACCGGTATCAACCCTGCCAGAAGTTTTGGTGCTGCTGTTATCCTCAACGACGACAAGGCATGGGATGATCAAGTACGTAAACATTTCTTAAATTCGTTAAAGTTATTAATTTGTATGAAATGGACACTAACTAATACGTCTTAACGTGTGCAGTGGATATTCTGGGTTGGACCATTCATTGGAGCTTTAGCCGCGGCACTTTACCACCAATTCGTACTAAGAGCCGCTGCAATCAAGGCACTTGGCTCATTCAGAAGCAATGCTTAAGCTTAAGATGTTCATCAATGGCTATATTAATTTATGCCTTGTAGATATCTTTGGCAAAATTTGAGTTTGATGTAATTGTAATTTCTTTTCTTGGATTCTTGTCTTGATATGTAAATTGCAAGTGTGGTTTTTTTTTTCTCTTCTATAAGTTTGAGTTTGAGATCAAAGTATTTCAAGATCAAAAGGTGTGAATTATGTAATTTAAGAGCTTATGTTCGTAAATTGAAATCGTTTAGTCCATTCTATAGCGTGTCTCGGAAAATGGTTTTATCAAGTGCTTCACATAATTTGTTATGAAATTTCGCAAAATGTTGATAATCAGTAGAGGTGTCAAAACGAGCGGGTCAGATAAAACTTGGCTAGCTAAAATGATGAGTCAAGAAACCACAATGAAACATGTTAGGTATAATACATATAGGGTTTACAACAAGGATAGTGATGATAAGAATCACTAGCTTTAGACAACACTAGATAAGAAACATTTTTGTTTTGTTTGATAAAGAAAAAACACAACCCTACAACCTACTTCAATGTCTTTTTCTTTTTATAAAAAGGATTCATTTTTATTTTCTAATGAAGTGATATCCATTATCCTCTAAGCATATTCTTTAATTAACTAGCTGAACTCTCTTTATCTATCTTGCATTATGTTATTCTATTAACAAGATAAGGTCAAGTAATCATCACTGATAGATCAGTGATGGAAGTGAGGGGCATAGCTAGGGTTTTTCGTAGTTTGATAAAATTTTGTCGTGTAATATATATATTTTTATTAAAATTTTTGATTATTTTAAAATGAACTTGATTTAAAAATTTTCTATTACATAAATACTTATTTTAAAAAATTTTATGCACATGATAACTTAATAGTTTAAATCTGCCTTTGAATGAAATCATGGTAGGTCGAGACACTCATAAACTCTTGCGGTGTAACGATAATTTTATAAAAAGTTTTAATTTTTTGGAAAATCACTTGATCGCTAAACATGTATTTTAGTCGTATCTAGTTTTCATAACTGCATCCGGTTATTTTTAGTTCTGATTCCGTGACTACAAATTATACCATAAACGCTAAAATTAGCAAAAACATCACATCACTCCATGTTATGTGAAACAAAATTTAGTGGCAATTATGAATGAATGAAAATGTCATGTCTATGTCTATCACGAATCTCTAATCTTTCTTTCGTGCCTCCTCTTTTTCGATTAATGCACTTCTTCTTTACTTTGTTCGTGGCCTACCAGTAATTCGAGCTTGTATTAGGAGGTGTCTGGGATTAAGTATATATCTAGCTTAAGCTTATACGCACAATGAAATTAACGCTTCCCCGGCCATGTGCTTATTAATCCGAAATATAAGCAAATAAGCCAATAAGTCAATAAGCACTTGGCATTTCAACCACAACTTTATAACTACATTTTTGCTAGTCAACATTGCATTTTCTTAAGAAAAAACTACCTTGCATTTTTTTTAAATACGCAATTGTAGGAAGACCTTCCAAGGTAGGAGGATACAACAATTTATTATGGGTTAATTGGTACCCCTAACTCTCTTAAAAGTATAAAAAAACACGAAAGATGTCTTTTGTCCACTCTCTGCTTTAATCAGATATAGTTTTTATCAATTTTAATCCGTGTTTTTTGTCTGTTAAATATTTTTTAGTCACAAAAATTTATTATTTTTTTTCGTATTTTCAGTTTCACTGTTTTACAAGAAATACAAAATTATTAAAAAAAAGAAAAAATAAATAAATAAGGAGTATATATGGTGAAAAAGAGGAGTGTCTTTATAACCTTGCCTTTTATTATACTAGATGTTGTGTACTTGCATCTAACGATAAAAATTGTTTAATAATACATAATTAACAATATATTAGTTAATCAGGTGGTCGAAAAGTAATTTAGTGATTTGAACAAGTTAATTTTGTGATCGAACCCGTGATCTGATCATTCGATCAGATAGATTTGATGATCAGTCATGATCTGATGACTCAACTAGGTTAAATCAGTGATCTAAGTCGTGACATGTGGTTTTATAGTAAGGTATCATTAATTAATATAAAATTTTCATTTGTTTTTTTGCAAAATTTCTCTTTTTACAAAATTGTTCAAAATCTCAGCATTTTTAATAGTCATTTTCAATATTAAAGATACACTTTTTATATATACTCATATAGCGGTGAAAATTATCTAATGACATAGTTAATGATATCATAATTGACTAGGTGGTCAAAACAGGGATCTGTGACTTGATCAGGTTGGCCGTGTGTATGAAACTGTAAACTGATGACTTAACCAGATTGATTTGGTAATAGAACATGTTGCTCGGTAATTTGACTGAATTAACCTGATGGTCGAATCCCCAGTAATATTATGTAAAAAACAACTCTTTATTTATATTAAAAAGGTTAAAAATTTTAACAGTTTTATGAACCTTAAGTAACTGATGATATATATTTTGAGATTAGTTATTTTTTTCATTTTCTTTTCTCTAATATTAGGCGAGCACGTTATTAAAATTCTCTCTGTGACTTTGTTTTCTATGACATTTAAGTGATAAGTTTGTTTATATCTTTCAACACATATTATGTCATTTTTTCGAGTAGAAAATACATCATTGTCCTTAGATAATTTCTAATAATGAATGTCTAATTATTAAGTGATGAGGTGGGTGATATAGGATTATGCGGTGTACATTGCACTTGATAATATTGTTAATTATAACACTTTAACTTAAATTAAGCATCGTTAATAATAGCTTGAGACGTGTTTGGTCATTGTAGCTTGCACACATTTATTTATTTATCTATCGTGTTTGTACGTATGCTCAAATATTTTAGTGTCATGGAATCTTGTTTGGTTTTTTTGTTTGGAAAAAAATTATTTATTGACACTTCAGAGTTCAAGCAGGATTAATAATCGAATTAAGAGGGCCTAACTTATTAAGAAATGTGAGATGATATAAATTGTGTTTCTTAAGTTAATATTTTTTATCTATCAAATTTTGTATTTTTTTTTACCATATTTATTGAGAAGGTTTACTAACCAGCACTTTTGAAGTGGTTTTTAAACATTTTATAACTAAAAAATAATAATTAATGAACTTCAAATATATTATATTTAACTTACTTAATATTAATATATATTATATAAAAATTTACTTATCTTAATTATATATATATGTTAAAATCATGTATAATCACTTAAATAATTAATATCACTATATTGTTTTCACCCTAGCTTTTAGTCAATGAATCCATCATATCAATTACACATCAACCTTGTGCTCCTTTTCTTTATTATGGAGTTGTTGAGGTTTGATAGCAATATATGCATGTATATTATCAATTTTGAAATTCATATGTTTTCATATAAGTAATTTAATGGATGACAACAATTCTTGTTAGGAAATGAATGTTAATCGTATTACATTATTGTTCTAGTGGTAATAAAATGGATGAATTAGAGAGGACAAACTGTTGGCAAACAATATTTTTTTCTAAGCACTTTTAGGTTTGCAATTTAAAATGAGCTTGTGATCCAACTTCTTCGTTTATCTACTATGTCTATTTAAATAATACGACTATATAAATAATATATCTCTGAATATATATTGTTTTCAAAAAAAAAAAACAAATAAATAATAAGGTATAATGAGCACGTACGTGCCCTTTTAAAAAATTGGGTATTTTAGTGATTAACTTCTTAACAAACTGATTTACGATGTATTTTTACAAATTATCAAAGTTTGCTTTCTCGATCATAACTTTCTGGCTTCATCTCACTTGCAATTTTCTTTGTCTTTTTATATTATAACTCCTAGTAAAAGTTTTTGTTTTGTGTTGTTTTGGGAAAGAGTCCTTATAAAAGTTCAGTATCAATCTTTTATATAATAAAAAATTAGATTATTTGAGAACTTTAGTATAAAGTGGAGGTTTTAAAAAAAATATTTGACTAATCAAATGATTTGATTTTGACATATAAGCAAAATCAAGCGATATGATTGGTGGAAAAAAAGTCAAAATTGAATTAAGTTTAGTCAAAATCAAAAAATTTAGTGGAAGAATTTGATGAAAATACACAAAGATATATGTGTCAAATTTGTGAAAATAAAAACTTCAAAAAAGAGGAAAGGATTAATAAAACTTTAATAGTTTAATTTTAAATAAATTATATGAACTTAAGTGTAAACTTATAATTTTACATATTTTTAATAACTTTATAAAATAAACAAAAAACCCCCTAAAAATATAACACAAATTATTGTTATATTTAAAAAAACAACAAATCACATAATTATAAATATTCAAGTCACATAATTATAAATATTCAAATAATAACACAAATTATTGTCACTTAAGAAAGTCAAGTAATGAATTTTACGTAAATTATTATTAACATGAATATAAATATCAAAATGAATGTAAGACGTCAAACATCGGTGTGAAATGAAAATAAATAGACGGGATTCTACATATGCGACGATATATATTGTTTCAAGATGGTTATGTGTTAATAAGCGCACAATGTCTAGAAAATGATAGCTAACATTTCAGTTACATAAAGTCAAATCCTTTGAAGAAAATATTTATACAAAATGTCAATTAATATTATCACGTAATAAAATCATGTAAAACTCGTGGGTATGAGCATACTAACTATTTAAGTATTAAAAAATTAATATTGTCTTATAAAATAATATTAAGTATTACAAAATCATAAATTTATAAATTGTATATCGTGTATTTAGAATACAATATAAAAAATAAAAAGAGTATGAAATTCGAAAAATAAAAATTTATGTGAGTTTATATTAATTTACACGATACACGGTAAAACAACAGTATAATCAAATATCTAAACATTAGATGTTTTTAAAAAATATAATATACATAAAATCGCAATAAAAATTATTATTTAATTTATCATTTATGTTCAAGTCTCGTACGTGCACTGACATTAAAACTAGTGTTTACATATAGCTAATGTAGTTTCTGCTACACCAAGTTTGACGTTCAAAACTCGAATTAAAATTATTCAAAAAAAAAAATATATTTGGGCTTAGAAGTGGGCTTAGGTTGAGCTAACAACCATCTAGACTTGCCCAATGAAATAATAAATATCCAATAATTGCTTAAATTATAGGGAAAATCACTAAAAAATGTAGTAAACTTACCACTTTTTATTGTTGTGTGTAGTAAATTATTTTTTTTCTTATTGTGTGTATTAAACTTTCAAATTCATATCATTGTGTGTATTTTGTGACCATTTTACCCCTACGTTTTTCAAATTTTGAAGGGTAAAATGGTCATTTTACAAGACAAAATCGTCTCAAAACACACACAATGATCGAAATCAAAAAGTTTAATACACACAATGAGAAAAAAAATAGTTTAGTACACACAACCATAAAAAGTGGTTAGTTTACTACATTTGTAAGTGATTTTCCCTAAATTATACTACGTACAAATTGAGAAGTTGAAAAATTGGGGTGTTTGTTTCGGTATATATGGCCGGCCTAGGCTTATTTGATTTTGGGCTTATGTTTCATAAGCTCATTTTTTGTGGCTTATTTTGAAACTTTTTGGCTTATATAAGTTTATTATGACATACTAGTATCCGCCTAGCCTCTGCTCGACTAAATTTACACCTCCAACATTAAACCTGTTCATGGGGAGTGTAGGACATAAGAATGTGAAAGTTATTTCATCTGATGGTGGTCACATTGCACACATCGATCTTGTGACACACACTCATGCTTCTTGTGCATATGGCCTCTATTTTCTTGATGCCTTGAGGTGTCGCCTGACTCGCCTCATGCAAGGGCCGGCCCTGTTAGAAATTAAACGATACCGCTTATTTTTTAACTGTGATCAGAAGTTCATTTTAACAACCCAAAATCAGAAAGTTTAGCACCGTAATCTTCATCAAGCAAAATATTAGCACACTTAATATCCCAATGGTCATCGATAACGCGTTTTCCACTAGAATTACTATGTAAATAGTCTAACCCACGGGCTACATCAATACATATTTTCAATCTTAGTGTCATCGAAATTATTAGTAGCCTGTCTTATCGCTTCCAATGGTATCTCTTTGAAATGATGGAACTCTTTCGACATTGTTAGAAAATGGGTTTAAGGGATTCTAGACAGACGTACTTAGGCTAAGACGACGCTTAAATAGACTTGAAATACGCGTAGGGGAAACATACACGAAATAATTGTTGCAACTATATCAGAGTTTGGTAAGTTTGTGTGAGAAGCAATGACGTGTGTGAATGTGTATGTGAAATGGTAGCAAAATTCAAGGAAGTTGGCTTTGGATGACAATTCTTACTCTAGTGAGTTGACCATTAGAAA
Organism: Glebionis coronaria; assembly: GCA_025667525.1. Taxonomy (NCBI): domain Eukaryota; kingdom Viridiplantae; phylum Streptophyta; class Magnoliopsida; order Asterales; family Asteraceae; genus Glebionis; species Glebionis coronaria. The sequence goes on along the minus strand of CM046878.1, from coordinate 604,778,131 downwards.
GGTTTTACGTGTTTTATTAGGCATATAGGAAATATTTAGTAAACACACAAGATACACACCCAAAATTATATCTCTAGCTCTTGCCATTCTGTTATGTTTTTTTAAAACGGTGAGTTAGTACAACGAATCGATTTCATAAAACTTACTCAGAAGATAATTCTGTCAACCTCGAATGAGCACATCCATAAGCAAAAATCAACAACATACTTTAGCTAAGGCCCAAGGCCACAACAAAAGAATCAATTTTTAGGAAACAACTAGCATAAGAGTTTGTCCACCTAGACCGTTATTGTACTATTGTCACGCGTAAGTTAGGGGTATTTGAATCCATTTAGGAGGGGTACCAATAATCACCCCAATAATATAGGTAATGTGGCGGGCATTTTGCTATGACAAGAATACATGTCATTCTTGTCTCTTTCACGAGATGATGACTCTAACGTCAACAAATATCATAATCCTAATTATGCATAATTAGAGGTGGCAAATTATGTCTAAATATTTAAAATTGGATTATTTGAAAAAAAATTTAACTAATGAACCAAATGGGTATTTATTTTTATTTTAATTGGACTATTTGGACAACATAAAAGAATTGAGTTAAAAAAGCCGGGAAAATCCCGATTTCCGGGTACCGATAGCGATTCCCGTACAGGTACCGATACCCGAATACCGTTCGATACGATACTAGTACCATAAATTTATGATCGGGAAATAATCGGTACCACCAATTCGGGACAGGTTCAAAATGGAACCGATACCGTGCTGATCCTTAAATTAGGCATATAGGAAATATTTAGTAAACACACAAGATACACACCCAAAATTATATCTCTAGCTCTTGCTATTCTGTTATGTTTTTTTAAAACGGCGGGTTAGTACAACAAATCGATTTCTTAAATCTTACCCGTAAAATAATTCTGTCAACCTCGAATGAGCGATTTATGAGCAAAAATCAACAACATACTTTAGCTAAGATAACAAAAGAATCATTTTTTAGGAAACAACTAGCATAAGTACATCATTGGTGCAACATCCAAGAATACATGTCATTCTTGTCTCTTTCATGAGATGACTCTCACGTCAACAAATATCATAATCCTAATTATGCATCTCTAATTCTCTATTAATACACATGCATTCCATCAGGCTGGTGGGAGTGGGTCTTAACCCACCCGCGAGTTGGCCAAAGTCACGCACATCCCCCACCCCCACTCAGCCAAAGCCGCGCGCGAGTAGTTCCCAGCAAAAAAAAACTAGGCAAACTCACCCAGGTGAGTTTATACCATTGGGCCCACCACTAAAATCTATCCGTTTCTATTTTAAATAAAAAAAAAATTTATCCAAAATTTACTAATAAATACCCCCTCATGTTCTTCATTTTTCGCACAAAAAAATCAAACATCTCATCTTCATCTCCATCTCCATCTTCATCTCCTCCAAATCATGTCTCAAGAAAACACACCCCGAAACACCAACAAACGTCGAGGTAGGCCAAATACCCAAAATTCACCACCCACACCGCTAGGAACTTTCGACCTAGAAAACCCGTCACCCGGTATCACCATACGACCACCATCATTGTATCACCCACAACCTTACCAAAACACACCTTACCGTTGCCAGGACCCAAGTCAATACCCTACCCAATACCCTACCCAATACCCTACTCAATACCCGAGCCAATACCCAAGTCAATTCCATAGTCAATAGCATAACCAAAACCCAAGCCAATACCAAAGCCATAGGAGTGGTTCCTCATCACAACCCGCCTATGAAACTTAAGATTGCTATATCCCGCAGTATTCAGACTCGTACGAAAGTCAAGAGTTTGCTTCGTATCAACAAATCGGGTCTCCCGAGCTGGAAACCGTTCCCGAAACTCAACCAACGGTCCAAAAACCTAAACCAAAGAAGACAATATCTAGGGGACGTCAAAAGAAGAAGGCGGTTGAAGAACCTCCAAAACGACAACAACATTGGACAACAGTGTGGATGTCGATGCAAGTAACAGTGTGGATGTTGATGCCACTGATAATGAAGAAGTGCAACCGATCCCACGTCCAATGGGAAGGGACAGAGCTAAGGCTAAGTCTAGAGGGAGTAGAGCTTCGGGGGAGTCGAGTACAAACGACGAGGCTTCTGTGTTTTAATTTTTATTTTCGTACTATGTTTTAATTTTCTGTGTACCCGTGTTTTAATAAAATATATGAATAAATATTCTAATTGTATGAATAAAAAATATTTAATGAAAAAATGAGGGTGATATGGAGTGAGTTTGGGTGAGTGCCATTACCTCCTGTGGTGAGTTTGGTAAAAAAGCTGACGTGGCGCTGAGGTGGCGGTGAGTGAGTTTCACCCCCCTCCCACCAGCCTCAGAAGAAACTAAAATTTATCTTCTCCATTTTTATACGCACTAAATCCTAGTTGTATGTGAGTTGTCCAACTTTCGATACACTTTTAGGTGTCGCTTGGTTCAAAATAAAAATTTTTTATAAATTTTTTAAAAAAAAATTATAAGTTTTATAAAAAGTTTATATAGATTTTATAAAAAATCTCTATAATTTTATAAACAATTTATATATATTTTATTAAAAAGGTCTATAAATTTATATAAATTTTTATAAAAAATTTGTATAAATTTATATATAAATTTTATTTTCTTGTTTATATGACTAAAAAACGAATAAGTTTTTTTATATTTTCTTAAATTTTTTAGAGTTTTTACTTAAATGAGTAAAAATCGAATTTTTCACCTTTTATATAAATTTTATAAAAACCTTTTTATATACATTATATATATTTTTTTATATAAATTATATATATATATTTTTTATATAAATTTTATTTTTTTCTATTTAAAAGAGTAAAAACCGAAAAAATAATTTTTGTATAAAATTTTTAAAATTTTTTATAAAAAATAATTCTCAAGTAAATTAAAATTTCTCACTTTTTTGAGTATTTCTAATATCCTTCATTTTGACAATTCAGAGAATTTTAAATTCTTTCTTTGATCATACCAAACATAATATTTAGGGGAAATAAAAATGTAAATATTTGAATATCTTTCCATATCTTCCAATATCCCTAACCAAACGACACCTTAGTTGGTGTTATTATCAAATAAGAAAAAGCTGACGATAAATGCTACAATCACAAACAAACTTTCAGAAAAGATTTTACAAAATAATTTGTCATGTAATTAGTGACATTTTTAAAGTTACTTTTAAATTCTCTCTCTAACGCACATTCACTAATCACATGATAAATCATTTTATAAAATTTTTATAAAAATTTATTTATGGTTCTAATATTTTTCAAAACGGACCACATACAATGTTTTCCCAAAGCAACTTCTAAATTTTATTAATCTCTACTACTTATAATGTCTGTATAATTTTTTTCAAAAAACTCTTCATTACTATAATAAGCAAGTTTTCTCAACACTTCCTTATTTAATCTCTAGAACACATCCTTAATAAGAAAGCCTATGTCAACGCAGGAATTAAAAAGAAAACTGTATTTCATAAATTTGGAATGTCAACTAAACTTATATTTGACAAGTAAATATTACGTTTCATCTTAATAATGCGTTTCAATTAATAGTTTGAAGAGTTGAAAATATTACTAATGCTAATAGCTGTCACATTTTCATATAATGAAAACCCTAATCCATGCAAAAACCGAGCCTCTCTCTTTCTCTCTAAATATCACAGCTGCCACCACAGCCACCAGATCCGCTATTGCCACCATCTTCGCCATCACCGATGGTTGATTGATGTGTCTGGTCGATGGTTTGAGCTATCTAGGAGGTTTGGTGTGCGGTTGTTTTTTAGAAAAAAGAAGGTTGATTGAGTTTTTAGCATGGTTTTGGTTAGTTTTTTTTATGGCGGTTTTGGTGGTTCGCTGATGGTGGTATGTACAAACGGGGTCTGTGGTCTTATATGCTGTCCAATCTGCCATTTTGTTCCTTTCTGCTGCAACAAATATATGGTTAGGTTGTTTCTTTATGGTTCATTGGTATGGTCCTTCTATTTGAGTTACTGATGGGTTGTAGCTTAGTCAAGTGGTTAAATATTTTGAAGCAGTTTATGGTTTATAAACAGTTTTCTAAATCTTGAAAGTTCAAAGTATAAAACTTACTAGAGAAGCATCTAAAAATTCGGTCTAACCAGTTTTAAACCACCCCTTCTCCCCATCAATATACATGAACCCCACTCAAACCAGTTGATTATTTGTTCATGAATTGATTTTGTTTTTGCCAATGTTTTTTGCAGGGCAAAGATGCAAACTAGACACATTCTCGTATGTGGGTTTTTGTGAGACCCCCAAAATCTGACATGGAACAACTAGGTAACGAGGGGGTAACACGTCATAGTACAAGAAACAATGAATTACAGTTGACACAAAGCTGACGTAATAAAAGCATATATATCACATCATAAATGATCAGAGTTTTAAACATAGGTCCCAGAGTTTTATATGCGGAAAGATATATTATTTCATCATGATTTATAACATAAAGTTGCCCAAAAGATATAATAAATTTCTGACAGTTTATGCTAAAACCAGTCTTTTAAAAGCATCACAGAAATCTCCAAGCTGCGATAATATCCTGCGGGCTCCCATCCAAGCAAAGCTAAGTAATAATACCTGAGATTAAACATGTAAAATCGTCAACACAAAGTTGAGTGAAAATTCATAGGTTTAGCAATAAAGGTGTGGAACACAAGCATTCATTTGTAAAACAAGCAAATAGAGAAAATGGTTATGATCATTAACCATAGTCTGAAACCAATATTATTGCTGTTTAGTTCATGAACCGAAGCTTAACTCAAAGTAAGTTCCTCTAGGGAGTATTCAGCCTAAATACTCAAGTATAAACAAATGTAAGTGCGTCAAGGTAATCGGGACGGGGATTGTCAATCCCGATGGATCCACCCACAACATTCGCGCTTAGCGCAAAGCATACGGGACAATTAACGGTTCATGATCAAGAGAGGAAACTTAAGGCTATTAACTATAAGCAATAATATCAATGAAAACTGTTGGAAAGCATACAAGTCTGAATAGCATACAAGTTCTGGATAGTATACAGTTTTAAATGGATGTGTTCCACCATGTAAAATCTCACCCCGCATTTAGAAACATTGTTCAAGTAAAAAGGGGCTATGAACTCACCTTTAGTAAGTAATCACAAGGTAAAAGGGGCTGAGCAAAAAGAAGTCTTCACGGACCTATGCAATGGTGACGCGTAATAAGAATGCGTTCAATGAAGCAATAACGTTTTAGAAGTGGTGGGACATAGTATGACTAGGTAACTTGCGTGCGATGGCGAGACCTAAGCTTAAGTTAAAATTTTGACCCAACACCTTGAACCTACTGTAATAACCTAATATCAACCTTGTATGATGGTCCAAGCATTTATGTGTGGGTTCCGAACACGTTTAAGACTCGGTTTGAAAAACCAAAACAAGGGACTGCATTCAGTTTTCTGAAAAAGGCTGTGAAGATTTGGTCATATTTAAAAATCTATAACTGTACAGGAGGTGAAATTTCTTGACATGTATAGGTATTTCTCTTACCTTTAAAAGTTGGGAAAGAACAGCCCTAGAACTATTTTCAATCAACGGGAAATGCACTTTTAGTGACAGACTATCAAAACAGAAAGTTGTAAACGTTTTTCGTACCTTACGGTAGATTAAGCATAAATCCCAATCGGTAAAAGATTTTGACACGAAACCAAAAAGAGAAGTTTTATTATATTTGTAGCTACTGTAAAAAGTCATAAAATCATAAATTAATCCTTTTTACCCAAGTCAATTTACCCACGTTTTAAGCATAACATTCAGATTTGACCTAGTTTAGTAAAACGACCGTTTCGGACTCATCCGGACACTTCCCGTTTCCATCCAACTCAACACATACTAATCACATCAGTGGGTTTCCATTTTTCAAATAAAAACAAGGTCATATGTTTAAGAAAAATTTGCCATGACCTGTTTGTTTCTGTGGTGATTTCCATACTACAAAAACAACTCCATTTAGCTACCTAACCTCAATCAAGCAACACTTAGGCTATACCAAATCGCCACGCAAGTGTCCTAAGTCCTAATATGCCCTAAGTATCTATAATCTCAGTGGGTTTCACCCAAGGAATTCAAAATTCATGAATAAAAAGAATCAAAGTACTAGTAACATCAAAACTAAAATGTTAGGAGTAACTATACCTTCATAACAAGTAGGAATTAATCCAAACACGCAAATTAAACAATTCCTCCTCCTTGATCCTTAGAAATTTCGTGGCCCTTAGCCACGTGTTAAGTCAATCACGGTACTCAGCAACTGAGTAGAAACAATGTAGTGAGACGATCACCGACGATGTGGATGCCCGGGGAAAACACGAAAACCGCAACCTATCACAATAAGGCGCGCGTTAAGACTCGAACTCAATATCGATATATACCAAATATAACATGACTCAAATGTTTTCAAAGTATACACGTTTCAAAACCATTGACACGAATCAAATGAATTCATACTACCCATTTATCCAACGTTACTCGTTAAAACACTTGAACACTTGAAAATGACTCGTCATACGACGCCAAGTCAACGCAAGTCAAACTATCTTTTACCCTTATTTGGACCAGTAGCTAAGTCATTTATATAATGACTAAGCACTTGAGTAAGTCACCATGTCCGATGGTGAACACTCAAACTCACGCAACACAAGCATTGAACTACGTGTCCAAATAAAAATCAGCAAGTACACCCCGAATGTACACACCGATCTACCCTATCTAGACTTGTCCGTTTTACATGAAAATTGGTGTCAAGGTCACTTATAACCTGTATAAGACCTCACCAAAATTTGAGCCAAAGTTCACACTTTAAAATCCATCAGCTCGACGCTTTACTCGACTCCAAATTTTAGGACAGATTTGTACACTTGTTTTGTAAAACCGTTTGGACCACTTTAAAAGTACTAACCCGACAATCCGTCTTTTGAAACCACTACTAGACTCATCAAACTCAGTTTGTAAACTTTGAAAATCAGTAGTATCAACTATCTAACCAAGCCTAAAGTCCCCGAGAGTCGTCCCAAAATCAGCCACAATTTCGGATTGTGCCGACTTGCGTCTCCCGGTACACGAAAAACTAAAACTAGCATAACTTTTGACTCGTAATGAGTTATAAGCTCTATCTTATACCAAAACGACCGTCTCGGAAAACTCTACAACAATTTCAAATAATCTCAGTCTTTCACAGACCTTAAACCCACGAAACATACTGTTTAAGGCTGCTGTCCCAAATTGCCTTTCTAGAAAACATGTCAAATCAATTTTTCACTCAAAACCAATCATTCCCATACCCCTAGGATCACTATACTATCATACCCATCAACCAAACACTCCTAAAAACACTTGTATGAAAAATCTAACAAAAATCAAAGATTAAAAACAAGACTTTTAAGGATCAAAACATGATAAACTTACCAAAAGCAACACATACATTATGATTAACTCATCATATAACCATGAAATTTTAAAGTCTTGAAAACCTTGATGCATGTACAAGATTTTGGTATCAAAAGAACCACAATTGAATTACAAGGTGTGGTCTAATTTTTGTTTTGGATGAATCATGATGGATGGTGGTGGTTGATGGTGGTGAAGGTGGTGGCATAAATGAGAGGTGGGAGGAGAGTGTGTTTTTTTTTGCTAGATGTGTGTTTGAGTGGAGAAAGATGAAAAGAAAATGTTTATATAGTGGTAGTAAGTGGAAGGACTAGTTTTGTAAACTTTAAAACTTGTGGACTTAAAAACAATTAATAGTTTTAAAAGGTAGAAAATGGTTATTGGTAAATATTAAAAACATTTACGGGGCTCGGGTTTCGTAAAAATACTTTTTCAAAAGTTACAATGCATCATAAAAATGATTATATGATTTCCCGACACGACTTAATACGTAATTAAAACTAAATCGTCGAAAATATTAATTATCGAAACAATCGATAAATAAACGTAATATTTTAGGCATCCGTCGGTATCGCGATCACTAGGAATTCTCGTTGTACAATGATTTTTGAATAAACTCGTTTTAAAACGCACGCGGGTGATTTTAAATCAAAAATTTTTGATTTAAATTAAATATGGAAAAATAAAATAAAATTTTCATAATTCTATATGAAACATTGTCAATGAACAAAATAATACTTAAAAGTAGGGATGAGCATTTGGACCCGAATCCCGAATTGAACCCGAACCGTTCCCGGAACCGTACCGATTCCCGATACCCGAATCCCGTTCGGTACGGTACCGGGACTACGAAATAAGGTGAAAAAAAATTCGGGACCACTAATTCGGGACGGGACCGGTACCAAATCGGGAAATTCCCAAAAAAGAACGGGAAAATCCCGATTTCCCGGTACCGGTACCGATTCCCGTACCGGTACCGATACCCGAATCCCGTTCGGTACGGTACCGGTACCATAAATTTATGCTCGGGAAATAATCGGTACCACTAATTCGGGACGGGTTCGGGACGGGACCGGTACCGAGCTCATCCCTACTTAAAAGTATAATTTAAAAATCTCAGGATTTACAAATAAAGTATTCAAGAAAACGTAATACGTTGAAAAATTCAAAAAGCACGAATAAAAAGAATAAAATAATGCTGGAAAAGTACGGGTTCTCACAGTCTTCCCCCCTAAAGGAACTCTGGTCCCCAGAGTTCTCCTGAAAACAGTAGAAGATGCAAACAAGAGGAGGTACAAAGTGTAGAACAAAATTCATTGCATCCCAGGTAAACTTCCGTACCATGACGAATCTTAACGGTTAGAATTCACTATGCTTTAGTTTCTTAACTCCTTTTCGTATAACTTTTCAGTCTTGGATTAGGATAACGATCTTTCAATACGGAGATACATCGAGAGATAGAGTTGTTGGAAATACGTGCGATAAACTAACAAGAATGAACACAAGAATCGCTTAAACAGGCAAAGTGCGATAAAATGAACCAAGATTGTAAATCAACAAGGGGTCGCAAATCGTGCAACTGTAAAACGTGACAATCTTAAAACGTAAATAATCCAGTCATAAGCGAAATAGAAGGGAGAAGAAAATGAATAACATATGATCATTTAAAATACAAGTTGTCTCAATCAGTTGTCTAGCATTTTGGGATTACTTTAAAAACTCAGTTTAAATATTTTCTTAAATAAAAGAAAATTTTACCAGATGTAGTGATTTAAAAATCAAACTCTATATTTAGGGAGTAAGCTGTTGCTATATCTTTTTCTTGATCAGGATTTTTCAAAGCAAAAGTAGAACAGTTCAAGATAGTTATCCTGATCGGCTTAAGAACTTTTGGATGACTGTATTAAATTATCGTTAAAACTCGGGTTTATCGTCACCATTAGAGAAAATTCAGATTTTTTTTTCCAAGTTATTTTGAATCATTGTTAGAAATCATAAATTAATTTAAATAATTTCATTAAGTTGACAATAAAGTATGATATAATCAAATACTTTAAAAGATACAGCTTGATATCCTTTGAAACATTAGGTAAATTTACCAAAGAGGATATATAGATCCGATACTTAACTTGAAACAGTTATTTTGGTAATTTAAACATTTGATAAAATGTATAAAATGTTCTTAAAAATTAATAATAATTTTTTTTTTTTTTTTTTTTTTAGAAATTAAAGAAAGTGTTTAAGATATCAAACGATAAACACGTAACAGTTTCTGGTTTTCAAAAGGTGACAAGACAGCAACGAATGTGAATCATATAAAGGTCAACAATCTGTATGCGAGCAATATACAAAGGAATAAGACGGAAGTCGTATCAATTCTTAACAAACGTGGTAAAATAGTCACGTCAATAATAAAAATAATAAGAAACAAGGATTATAGCAAGATTAATTCACGAGTGCGGTTGGCGTCACCAATAACGGCTTATTAAGTTCTCGGTGGTCGAAATACGATCGAAAGGGAAAAGCCACACAACGAATTTTCGAATCAAAGAAAATTCTTAAGAAGTCAATTGAGATAAGTTCCAGTAAGATGAACAACATTAGTAATGAAAGGCGAAATCAACACATGATTCACACAAATGAAATTTCAAGACGATAGTATCTTAACACATATCATGGCAATTACACGTAATCATCGTTCACGTCCAGTCATAAATCACTAATCGCATCCAGAGACGTTTCGAAGGTCTACCAAAATAGATAGAGATGGTCAATCGATGTAGGAGCATAGCAACGTTGAAACTTTCAAGTCGGGTATCAATGGTAAGAATTTAGGAAAATGGTAACGAAAATTGTATCATGAGGATGATGAGGTAACAAGTAAAGCAAGGATCATTGTGTAAAGAAATCTGTGCTTGAGGCATGTATTTTGTTCAAGAAAGGATAAGGGTTCATAGGTGTATGTCGCGAACTGTTGTTACTCGCACAAGAAGTAAAAGTTTTCAAAACTTATATTTATCTAACTTTTTAAGAAGCATAATTAAAAAGTTGATTCTTGGTTAAATATTTAAGGTGACTGCTATTTGGCCTTGCATGGCTCCTTCTAAATTAGGCATAGGTGATCAGGCCATGCATAATTCAGGACTAGCAATGCGATGCTCAGCTTCGTAAACCAATATTACATATCATATGATTTAAAATATGCATATAATGCCATTTGTAAAAACAGAAATCAAAATGGTTTATGAAACTATTTGCTAATAAGTTACTGGCTAATTGTTTTAAATCGACAATTCGTATAGTTAAAAGGGTTCTTTATAAGACCGTATTAGAACAATTTGTGAAAATACATTGTAAAATTAATATAAGTTAATTTTATAAGATAGCATTCAATTATTTAAGAAAGCCCAAATGAAACCTTTTTTTTAAAATGGTTCGTAAACCAGACCAGTTTGAGTTGTATGGTAACATGACAATAGTTTATAAAGTAGCGAGTGGGTTACAAGAGGGAAGTAAGGAGTAGTTCAATACAGCCAATAAAATGGTTACAAGGTGATTAGGTTTCAAGAGGTTTAGCCGAAATCGTCAGGAGACACGTGTCAAGATGATAACAAACGATATGAAAAAAGATCTTCAAATCTCGGTCCAAATCAGTGGTATGATAGAAGCAAAGAAAGACAATGGAATGACAAATAAGTCATAAATAAAAGAAGGAATAAGGAATCCGTATGTGCACATCGTAGTTTATTTGACAAAAATATACTTTTAAGAAAGTAGGGTATCAGTTAACAAATAGTACAATCACACTGAAAAGTTTCTATATTGGGAAGTTACCGAATTTCAAAAGTTCAAGATCTATGTACATGTATGACCGAACACAAAGTTACTATTTTATACTTATTCAAACGCAATCCTTGTTTTTAGTTTGCAAAATATCATTAGTTAAAGTTTTACGAGCTCAACGAACTCAAAAACGCTTCAATCCATGTTTTTAACTTTTATTAGTTTTGACCTTTGGGTTTGACTAGACCAATTAACTCACTAAACGATATTCTAAGACTCAAAGTCTAATGCATTTCGATGTAAAACAATGTTTTGAACAACTTTCTAGTTTTACCCGAGACTTGAAATGGAATAAAAATGGACGAAAATGCCCTAGCATTAAATCTGTTAACAAAATGATATTTTAGCATTATTCAGAAATTAACTTCTTAGATTTTACAATCTCAAATGAGCGTAACTTGCTCGATTTTAAAATTTAATGGTCAAATTTTATGTCCTAAACGGACGTCTCAACATGTAGAAATATATATATTTTTATGTCTAAAGTTATAAAAATATTTTCTCGACACTGTTAAACTTCCTGTAAAGTTTCTGTACAAAGTATATTTTTCGACACAGTTTGAAATTAAATCCAAATTTCATGATAACTCAAAGTTAATGTACACATAGGACTTGTGGATTCCATAAAGACGAAAGAAGGTAAACTGTATAATTAGTCATGTAAAGAAAACACAGTATAGAAATGGTTCAAGAATGCCAAGGATAATCGGAGACATAAAAAAAACGACGCATATCATCCGTGTCTTCGGCTGCAAGATGCAATGCAGAAAGGTCTCTTGGTGGCATGATTTCCAAAATCACAAGATATATCGAGAAAGAAACGGGACAATAACAAGTGGCATTCCTGGAGCGAGGAGGTTCAATGAAAAGGGAGGATACAAGTAGGATCGTATTCCAAACAATCATCACATAATAAATGACGATTATGTGTTCAAGGTATAACGGATGTTCTAAGTTGAAATCGAAACGTAGAATGGTCAATGAAGTAAGATGTAATCCATGTACAAGTGTCGCGTAAAACGGTGGCGTAAAGGTAAATCAAGATTATGAAAACCCACAATATTATTCAGCACTGATTCAACGAATTCTTCGAGATATGAGACTCACACGATGTCCTTTAGTCTTTCTGGGAGACACATTGAGCTACACAATGGCCTATAGACTAGACATTCAATTATGAATGGTCAGAAAGAAAATCTGCGTATCTAAGTAGATATTTTAAGGGAAATAAACAATGAAAGCAACACACACGGTAGTAGAATGAAAATCAGAAGTTCATTGAAAACAACACTTATTTAATCCCGAACAATGGTATCGCGAGAGTATGCACAACATGTATCAGCGAGTCAAGAAAAACAGACGGTTCAAACCGAACGAGCATATAAAGTCAGTCGTATCACGCATAAATGAAATAGCAATAGTACTCAGAAAAATGAGTATGAAAAGTTGGCAGCATACGCGCTCTGAATACAAGTATGTAACGTCATAACGATATAATATCATTGCAATAAGATCAATTCACAAGAACAAGAATTCAAGAAATACAGTATAGGCAGATGTAATCACAGTAACATTCAATGATAATTCATGAAGCACATAGGCTTTAAAAAGACATAGTAATTATCGTCATTAGCGTAAAGTAATATTTCAAAATGAAATCAAGAGATGAAATACTACAACGATAATTAAAAGTAAATAATAAGGATTAGAGAGTTACCCGCGAAGATATCGAGCAGCAATGACAAATTCTGTGTTTGACACTTAGAAACAATAAAATATTTGAACTTTCGGTTATAGACTAAGTTTTGAAAAACGACTCAGTTCCCTATAACCATCGCTCTGATACCAATCTGTGAGACCCCCAAAATCTGACATGGAACAACTAGGTAACGAGGGGGTAACACGTCATAGTACAAGAAACAATGAATTACAGTTGACACAAAGCTGACGTAATAAAAGCATATATATCACATCATAAATGATCAGAGTTTTAAACATAGGTCCCAGAGTTTTATATGCGGAAAGATATATTATTTCATCATGATTTATAACATAAAGTTGCCCAAAAGATATAATAAATTTCTGACAGTTTATGCTAAAACCAGTCTTTTAAAAGCATCACAGAAATCTCCAAGCTGCGATAATATCCTGCGGGCTCCCATCCAAGCAAAGCTAAGTAATAATACCTGAGATTAAACATGTAAAATCGTCAACACAAAGTTGAGTGAAAATTCATAGGTTTAGCAATAAAGGTGTGGAACACAAGCATTCATTTGTAAAACAAGCAAATAGAGAAAATGGTTATGATCATTAACCATAGTCTGAAACCAATATTATTGCTGTTTAGTTCATGAACCGAAGCTTAACTCAAAGTAAGTTCCTCTAGGGAGTATTCAGCCTAAATACTCAAGTATAAACAAATGTAAGTGCGTCAAGGTAATCGGGACGGGGATTGTCAATCCCGATGGATCCACCCACAACATTCGCGCTTAGCGCAAAGCATACGGGACAATTAACGGTTCATGATCAAGAGAGGAAACTTAAGGCTATTAACTATAAGCAATAATATCAATGAAAACTGTTGGAAAGCATACAAGTCTGAATAGCATACAAGTTCTGGATAGTATACAGTTTTAAATGGATGTGTTCCACCATGTAAAATCTCACCCCGCATTTAGAAACATTGTTCAAGTAAAAAGGGGCTATGAACTCACCTTTAGTAAGTAATCACAAGGTAAAAGGGGCTGAGCAAAAAGAAGTCTTCACGGACCTATGCAATGGTGACGCGTAATAAGAATGCGTTCAATGAAGCAATAACGTTTTAGAAGTGGTGGGACATAGTATGACTAGGTAACTTGCGTGCGATGGCGAGACCTAAGCTTAAGTTAAAATTTTGACCCAACACCTTGAACCTACTGTAATAACCTAATATCAACCTTGTATGATGGTCCAAGCATTTATGTGTGGGTTCCGAACACGTTTAAGACTCGGTTTGAAAAACCAAAACAAGGGACTGCATTCAGTTTTCTGAAAAAGGCTGTGAAGATTTGGTCATATTTAAAAATCTATAACTGTACAGGAGGTGAAATTTCTTGACATGTATAGGTATTTCTCTTACCTTTAAAAGTTGGGAAAGAACAGCCCTAGAACTATTTTCAATCAACGGGAAATGCACTTTTAGTGACAGACTATCAAAACAGAAAGTTGTAAACGTCTTTCGTACCTTACGGTAGATTAAGCATAAATCCCAATCGGTAAAAGATTTTGACACGAAACCAAAAAGAGAAGTTTTATTATATTTGTAGCTACTGTAAAAAGTCATAAAATCATAAATTAATCCTTTTTACCCAAGTCAATTTACCCACGTTTTAAGCATAACATTCAGATTTGACCTAATTTAGTAAAACGACCGTTTCGGACTCATCCGGACACTTCCCGTTTCCATCCAACTCAACACATACTAATCACATCAGTGGGTTTCCATTTTTCAAATAAAAACAAGGTCATATGTTTAAGAAAAATTTGCCATGACCTGTTTGTTTCTGTGGTGATTTCCATACTACAAAAACAACTCCATTTAGCTACCTAACCTCAATCAAGCAACACTTAGGCTATACCAAATCGCCACGCAAGTGTCCTAAGTCCTAATATGCCCTAAGTATCTATAATCTCAGTGGGTTTCACCCAAGGAATTCAAAATTCATGAATAAAAAGAATCAAAGTACTAGTAACATCAAAACTAAAATGCTAGGAGTAACTATACCTTCATAACAAGTAGGAATTAATCCAAACACGCAAATTAAACAATTCCTCCTCCTTGATCCTTAGAAATTTCGTGGCCCTTAGCCACGTGTTAAGTCAATCACGGTACTCAGCAACTGAGTAGAAACAATGTAGTGAGACGATCACCGACGATGTGGATGCCCGGGGAAAACACGAAAACCGCAACCTATCACAATAAGGCGCGCGTTAAGACTCGAACTCAATATCGATATATACCAAATATAACATGACTCAAATGTTTTCAAAGTATACACGTTTCAAAACCATTGACACGAATCAAATGAATTCATACTACCCATTTATCCAACGTTACTCGTTAAAACACTTGAACACTTGAAAATGACTCGTCATACGACGCCAAGTCAACGCAAGTCAAACTATCCTTTACCCTTATTTGGACCAGTAGCTAAGTCATTTATATAATGACTAAGCACTTGAGTAAGTCACCATGTCCGATGGTGAACACTCAAACTCACGCAACACAAGCATTGAACTACGTGTCCAAATAAAAATCAGCAAGTACACCCCGAATGTACACACCGATCTACCCTATCTAGACTTGTCCGTTTTACATGAAAATTGGTGTCAAGGTCACTTATAACCTGTATAAGACCTCACCAAAATTTGAGCCAAAGTTCACACTTTAAAATCCATCAGCTCGACGCTTTACTCGACTCCAAATTTTAGGACAGATTTGTACACTTGTTTTGTAAAACCGTTTGGACCACTTTAAAAGTACTAACCCGACAATCCGTCTTTTGAAACCACTACTAGACTCATCAAACTCAGTTTGTAGACTTTGAAAATCAGTAGTATCAACTATCTAACCAAGCCTAAAGTCCCCGAGAGTCGTCCCAAAATCAGCCACAATTTCGGATTGTGCCGACTTGCGTCTCCCGGTACACGAAAAACTAAAACTAGCATAACTTTTGACTCGTAATGAGTTATAAGCTCTATCTTATACCAAAACGACCGTCTCGGAAAACTCTACAACAATTTCAAATAATCTCAGTCTTTCACAGACCTTAAACCCACGAAACATACTGTTTAAGGCTGCTGTCCCAAATTGCCTTTCTAGAAAACATGTCAAATCAATTTTTCACTCAAAACCAATCATTCCCATACCCCTAGGATCACTATACTATCATACCCATCAACCAAACACTCCTAAAAACACTTGTATGAAAAATCTAACAAAAATCAAAGATTAAAAACAAGACTTTTAAGGATCAAAACATGATAAACTTACCAAAAGCAACACATACATTATGATTAACTCATCATATAACCATGAAATTTTAAAGTCTTGAAAACCTTGATGCATGTACAAGATTTTGGTATCAAAAGAACCACAATTGAATTACAAGGTGTGGTCTAATTTTTGTTTTGGATGAATCATGATGGATGGTGGTGGTTGATGGTGGTGAAGGTGGTGGCATAAATGAGAGGTGGGAGGAGAGTGTGTTTTTTTTTGCTAGATGTGTGTTTGAGTGGAGAAAGATGAAAAGAAAATGTTTATATAGTGGTAGTAAGTGGAAGGACTAGTTTTGTAAACTTTAAAACTTGTGGACTTAAAAACAATTAATAGTTTTAAAAGGTAGAAAATGGTTATTGGTAAATATTAAAAACATTTACGGGGCTCGGGTTTCGTAAAAATACTTTTTCAAAAGTTACAATGCATCATAAAAATGATTATATGATTTCCCGACACGACTTAATACGTAATTAAAACTAAATCGTCGAAAATATTAATTATCGAAACAATCGATAAATAAACGTAATATTTTAGGCATCCGTCGGTATCGCGATCACTAGGAATTCTCGTTGTACAATGATTTTTGAATAAACTCGTTTTAAAACGCACGCGGGTGATTTTAAATCAAAAATTTTTGATTTAAATTAAATATGGAAAAATAAAATAAAAATTTTATAATTCCATATGAAACATTGTCAATGAACAAAATAATACTTAAAAGTATAATTTAAAAATCTCAGGATTTACAAATAAAGTATTCAAGAAAACGTAATACGTTGAAAAAATTCAAAAAGCACGAATAAAAATAATAAAATAATGCTGGAAAAGTACGGGTTCTCACAATTTTGAAGAACAACATCTGCGAAAAATGGTGTGTAAGGTATTCTCTATTTTATTTTTATTTTTTAAGATTTTTAATTTTGAATATTATTTTTTTTGTTAAATTGAAATATATGTGTACTGAAATTAGGGTTAGGGTTTATAGGGCTATATAAATGTTAATTATTGATTCTAATCATAGGTTTATTGGTGTTGATTTTTGAAGAACATCATCTCAAAAATGGGTCTAAAAGGTACTCTAACTTTGAATATTGATTTTAGATTTTTTGGGTTTGATTTGGAGAGATCTATTGAATTAAATTGGTCACTAATGGAATATATTTACACCTATGCGTTACCATGCTTGCAATAGAGGTATTCGGCATTTCTCATTTATGTGTTTTGAAATTGTTTATATGATAATGATATGCAGGAAAAAACATTAAAATCGGTAAATGACTGAAACTTATTTTGATTTGTACACTGATTAGAGGACAGTATAAACCAAAAAGGAGGTGCACATTTGTGCACTTACGCTTTTAGCCAAACACCCTCTCGATTGAACGACAAATGTTCCAACTATAGGTTTTTTTTCCTTATAACGGCAAATGTTCCAACTCAATATGTATTCCAACTCGGAGATATTTTTGAAACTGATTTACGATTTCACTGTTGTGCATGATAATGATAGGTGATAGACTTTTTTTAACGCAATTCCAAACACCCTCTCATTGAACTCGGCAAGACCAAAGACTCTTCTATAAACGAAACTAAAGCAATGAAAATTATGTTGAACTTTCAGGATCTTCTGAACTACGGATAACACATTTTACCAATCTTTGGGAAATGACAAGAATAGCAGTTATGCGAGTCTTGTGTGGCCACTCCAGAAAATCCTGTGCTATAAGGCATTGATCTTTGCACCCTCTGATGACCAAGGAGCTAAAGCTCTGGTCAGTCATAAATTCATATTTTTCTTTGTGCGTTTTCACTTGAGATCATTACAGTATGGCATAAAAATGTTTGGATAAACTTATTTTATTTCTGGTTTAGTGATTAAATACATTTATACCAGCTGGTAGCTACAACAAACTCATCTTAATATTATTATCTCTTTCAATGGATTGGCTTATTTTGAAAGTATTAAAACAATTTCTAATATGTTGGATATAAGAAGAGATGGAGTCCTCATTTTGTCTTGGAGAATATCGACAATAATCAAGGGACTATGAACTCTATGCCAAGTGAGTAATCAAATCTTCTGATTGCATAAATTATGCTTTAGTGATTTGTTATTCTCACTTTAGTTTTTCAAAGGTGTCATCACTAACAGCGGCTATATATATTTTGATAAAAAGCATCGAGTTTGGAAATGGCGGACTGAGTGCACTCCAGTGGGGAACGAGCCTGGTGTCAATTACTCATTGACTTACTAGCAACTGCTTGATAAAGAGAATGAGGTATATTATTTCACTTCTTGATTTACTAATTGTTGTATGGTTGCTTGTGCTTGTTATTAAGCACCGTCTATCGTTTACCACATTACCAAGAGAATGAGCGGTTTCATATAAGTGGTTTTATATGCGTTGCAGATCTAGAAGGATAGGGATATATGATAAATCCTACCCCTGTACTTCTTCATATACTTACAGTCCTTAAACATTTACCTCTTAGGTTTTGGCCCATGATTTGATCGATTCGTACACTGATGGGTCAATTTAGGATGTATTTCAAATAAATGGGTTGGGTCTCATGGTGTCCACTTTATCTACTTCCTTAAACTGTTGACATCTGAATATATGTAGTTTTGTTATAAATTCTGATACATCGGCATAGTTGGCTTGACATTCATGGGGATAGCCCGGTTAGGCCGTGTATATATGAGTAAGAGACTAGGCCTCCATGGGTAACCTAAACAAGGAAAACCTTATACGTTTATTATTAAAATACCTTCCGTACAAAACCACCATAAAAGGGTATCTGTGATACTTATTTCCTGTCTGCTATTTCTCAAAGTGGTTTAGGTGTTTGGACAAAGATACGTATCTGCTTATTTTGCCTAAAATAAGTAGATTGGGACCTGATTGTCTTAAAGAGCTTATTTGAGATGAAACTACATTCCTTTTTTCACCCTCCCCTATGTTAAAACTGGATTTAACATGATTTGTTACTTTGACTACTTGGTTGAAAAGGCATATAAAGATTGAGATGTAAGTGTCGGAGAATATAATGCGTCTGTTTGTCGTCAGTTTTATTTTTCAATTTTTTTCCATTCAACAATGATAGCATGTCTATGATACAAGTCTTCACATAGTCTTGGATGTTGAGACGTGTCGTTTGTGATATTAAATAACACATGAAAATTGTATTCACAGGAGAGTTGCAAGGTTCAGTTCCATCTCTTTGTGTCCTTCTTGGGGAAGGTTATCGAAGCTATATGGTATGGCATGTTTCGTTTCCTTTTAAAGCAATGCAACCAAAGATTCAATACTTGAAGCCATGCAACCTTCTTGCCATAAAGCTTATGTCGGTTTTCAGGTTTTTGAGTTTAATTTGTTATTCATTTTCAAATTAGGCGTATGTTAGAATTGGGGGCTTTCTTAATTCCGTTTTTCCAGATAATTATTTCCAAGTTAATTTAATGATGCTGCTTCCAGGTATGCTATTTTCTGATTTTTTTTAATTTGGAATTAGGATTATGATTATCTTTGCCAAGTTACGTTACTGTTTCTGTTTGTAGCTAATTGTTTGCCGCATTGATTTTTCGAATTTTTTCGGATTATTTGCATCTTTTAAGCCTGTTTCTTTTTGCCATTTTAATGCTGATGTTTTTTGCATGTATCGCGCGAGCTTCTTAATCGCACCCACAACAAATATTTCTACTTTTTTGACACTTTACATGGGTGCACCTGGTGAGTAAAAAAGAAACTGATTTTTGAAATGTTCATACTGGTATTTGGTTATTTGGTGAAATGAATCGAACGGACATTATCTCGATGGCGTACAAAAGTTTCTATAATCTGTTGGCTTATATTTAGTGTAAGCGTAATTTTGCTAAGCACGGTACCTTTGCAGGGAAGCTATAACCAGTTTATGGTTGCCTCCATGGAGGGTGTTCAACAACGCCTCAATATTTGCAGATTTTATGGTTTCCCTCATGACGACTGTTTCTTAACGTCTGCTGGTAATAACCAAAAAGGCCATGATGCTAAAATGTAAATGTAGGCACAATCAATGTTTGGAAAGCTGGTATGTATCTTGGTTGGGCAATTCAGATGGTGGTAATTGCTACTTGAAAAGGTAGCATTTGCAATTTTCATTGAAGCATGCCTTATTAGCCCATGATCAGGTTCATTATAGCATATATGAGCCTGCTTTTTGAAGAAAAATAGTCTGGTTTTGTGGTCCTTAGAAGGGCAAAAAAAATTCTAATAATGGGGGAGGAAACTTTTAAGAAGCCAGTGTACCATTGAAGTATTATATAATTCGAATTTCGATTTTGTTGTTCTTTTCACGTTTTATGTTGCTTATAATAATTACAAATTGCTTATTACGATTTCAATAACTTTTTTTGCGACTAGGATAATGGTGATATTAGTTGTAAGAGGATGTCATAAGTACTAAAGGCCTCAACCAAGATGAAACTATCCGCGTCTTGGCAGCGCACCTTATCATGGTTGGCTATGTCAGATACGTCCTATTTATTCAGTTATTATCGTATCTGGGGCTCTATATTAGGCGCTGGTAAATGTAAGTCGTTTGACCAGCTGGCTCCTACTTGCACGTGGTAGTCGACGTTTCTTGCGGGTTGCTTTTATTAAAACAATTTTTTTTCAAACACACTAAATGTAGGTATGCAGTCTTCATAATTTTCCTCCTCATAATTTTGAAGTGTATATTCTTAATGTTGTGATTTTGAAAAAAAAACCCAGGTTTTTTTACACTAATACAATAATATCCTTCACATGTTCTTATACAATGCTTAAAGAGTCTTATGTACTATATATTTTTCGATTATTGTTGATTTTAGGCTAATAAATGTCCACCTTATATGTAGATGTTTTCACAACACTATTTTACTCCTTATGTTTGAAAATAAGCTCTTCATAGAATAGTCTTTGGTTTTAAAATTCCCTTTACTATGAATTAAATTTTGTTGTAACAAATCACTTTATGGTGTTCTACTTTCCAAAATAAAACGATTGAGCAATAATAAAATGGAGTAATTCTACGCCAACGTCTAAACCTTTAATGGTTTACTATTGTAAGATCGATGTACTAAACATGTTCTAACATACTAAAGCAACAGGAGTTCGTGGGAGGACACCAGACGCAAGGGTTAAAAATGCATTATGTCTGTTGCTATCAGCCTACCACAAACACAACAGCAGGTTATGACTGGAAAATTGTGACACGCTAACACTGTTTTTTTATTACTTGACCAGCTTAAAATGTTAGAAAAATGACTCGGTTTCACCTTTTCTCAAGGCTACAACATCTATGTGATTTAGTTGATATGAATATTGTTATTCTCTCAAGACGTATATATGAATATTGTGATTTAGTTTTATACGTATTGAATGATTTGTTGTAACAAGATGTATATATGAATATTGTTATTCTCTCAAGATGTAATATATCATGAGTTGCTCTCTGAGTGCACATTCTAAATGTATGTCAATATTGTTGGATATGAAGATGTATGTCGCGAAGCAAGACATATCTGATTCTTCGCTGCAATTTTTGGCCCATGAAATAAATGACAATTCATGCCTACTAAACGAGGGATAGACACAGACATATTTCTGAAAAACGACATATAAAAAAGGCCAGCAACGCTCAGCAGCGAAGCCCAGACACCAAATACTTTGTTATCATAAGTGGTGGGTTGTTTATAAATTTTACTTTCAGTTTTAAGAAACAGTTACATAAAGTTAATTATCTGTCGTTAAAAGAGTTTTTCGCGTAAAACTAGAGTCTCTCAGGTACCAACTATTCTCCAAACATATCGTTGGTGTTGTTTGGTGAAGAAGGAGTCTACACGTCAAATGTCGTGTATAAAGAAGTTTTACGCGACGATTAACATATGTTCTTTTATTTTATTTCATACTTGATGTAATGTTTCACTTTCATTTTTACTGAATGTTCTTTTATTTAAAAGATTTTCAAATATAATGTCATCTCACTATTATAAAGCTTATCGTTTCATAATTGCCGCTATGCAATTCCGCAGCTATGCGCGGGTATTCACCTAGTCACCTAAATAATTGTATTGGTCAATGAATCCATCAATCAGTTAAAACCTTGTGCTTCTTTTCTTTATTGTCAACTAAGCATGATATCGCTCATTGTGATTGCGGGTATCATAAAACTAAAACTCTGTGAGTATAATATTTTATGTGTATATGTATTTTTTAATATTAACTTTATAGTTAATGATGATAGTTATAAGTTGGAACAACTTTAAGCAATAGTAAACAATTTCATATAAAAATAGTATTACAAAATTGTGATGATTGATCGTGAAAACTATTTGCTAATATATGTAACATTTGTCACAATATTATATTAACGTGTAAATATAGAAAATCTTCGTAGTTTATATGTTTACACATTTATATATATATTATAATAACATTAAAATCTTTGTATTTTAATATATACGATTTAATAGAATATATTAACAAAATGATTAGCATTTTACTAAATTTGTACTAAAATGCATAAATAAACGAAATATGTTTTGGAATGTGCAAATTTATAAAAAATTGAATAATTCAAAATCAAAAACAAGTTTAATATTAAACGTATATTAATGAATTATTTAAATAACTGTATATAAAAAAATATAATTTACAACAGTAATCATTTTTACATGTTGTATATTAATTTGTATTTACTTTGCATTTAATAATATATTGCTCTCCAATTTACACATAAATAAATCTATGAGTTTTTGAGTTGTAAAAGTTTGTACCAAAAACTTGTAAGGTGTATTACTTTAAATATTGGAGAGATAGTGCAATATCTTTTATGAGTAGTACATATTTATGTGTCGTTAAAAAATAGTAAATATTTATGTAATATGACTGTTTTTATCAATTTCGACGAGGTCTCTCCGGTTCATATTCTGACAGCTTTTTAGCTAGCCAAACCGATTTTCCAGTTCCCAATTAAACATGTCGGTCCAGTTCGATTTACAAAATTATATACACTATACACCATCATTTTAGGTAAACAACATATGTACGATTTTATAGATATATGCTTTTAATTGTTGTACAATGTGCATATATCATTGTATTTTAAATAATGAGATGTATTAATTATAATATTATATAATAAGTAGTATTAATTATTTTTGTTTTTAAGGTGTGTATTAATTATTATAAATGAACTAGTTTTAATATAGTTATTAAATTATGTTTTTATGTTTTAAATGATTTCTAATTATATTTATATAGTTGTATATTATGCATTATTACATGTAAGATTATTAAAAGTGGTTTTCTTTTAATAAGTAGTATACAGAGGCGGATCTACAACATAACCAGGGTATGCAAATGCATACCCTGCGAAAATTTTTGGTAGTGTAAAAAATTTTGTTTTTTCTCCAAAGTAACAACAAATTACGTTGAAAACTTATGAGTGCATACCCTCTCAAATACTCGGAAATTCTGAGTGCACATCGTAATTTAACTTACCTTTGTTCACAAAAGAAAAGAAAAGCTGAAGGAGCTGGTGATTTTCAATAGAGAAGTGATTGGCATGCCTAAAATGCATGCTTAAACATATGTGGTAAAAATTTGTTGGTGTGATAAATTGGATCCACATCTTCACTTCTCAATGAACTAGTAATTTAGGCATAAAATTAGGCATAAAGTTTAAGCCTCCCAATCTTTTTCCTTTTCAATAATGAAGTAATGAGATTGAGAAAGAACCAGGCTATCAGAAGTCATTTAGGTGCAAACAACCTTGAAGTGGTCACACCAACCTCCTAAAAAGGGAGGGCTTTACCTGGTTTGAGTCTGTGTGGCGGTGGGCTCAAACCCCATGGATTAGTCGGCCAATGAGTCAGAAATCACGATTACTAAAAAAAAAAAAAGTCATTTAGGTTAAACAAATGGATTTTATATTTTTGTGTGGCCCATATGTGTTAATTTCACTTCCATTACAAAACAGCCCATTTAATATTTGAAAAGCCCAATTATTAAAATATACTGCAAACATCATTTATTCAAACACTATTTTTTAAAATCACGTTTTCTAATTGTTGATTATCTAATTATTTATTTTCAAACAATCTATTTTTAATAAGCAATCTCAAACACCCCTTAGTAACCAAGCCTTAAAATTGCCGTTTTTTTAAAGGAAGGTGATTTGCACATTTTATAAATTTATTGACACACTCAAAATATTTGTGTGTGGACATTTATACCCTTACATTAGTGGAGTAAGCAAATATCAAGATATAAGGGTACAAATGTCAACACATAACATTTTGAGTGTGTCAATCAATTTATAAAGTGTGCCAATCAACAGGTACAAATAGGGGTGGGAATCGGGTCGGGTCAACCGGGTTCGGGTTAAGTCGGGTCAGAACTCAAAAAAATCAAACCCGAACCCGAGCCTAACTAGAACTCGGGTCAGTCGGGTTCGGGTCAATTCGGGTCGGGTTAACTCGGGTCGGGTCAACTCGGGTTCGGGTCAACCCGAGTTTAAGTAAAAAATTTAAAAATTGATTTATTTAAGTATATTTACAAGGTAAAATGTGGTAAAAAACTCGGGTCAAGTCGGGTTGATCGGGTTCGGGTCAAGTCGGGTCGGGTCAAGTCGGGTCAAAGGCTAAAAAATATATACCCGAACCCGAGACTAATTAGAACTCGGGTCAATTCGGGTCAACCCGAATTGACCCGAATATGTTTTTGAACCCGAGTGACCCGACCCGAATAGGCTATTTCGGGTTCGGGTTCGGGTCGGGTCAACTTTTTTGACACCCCTAGGTACAAATGTTAAAACATGTAGGTTTGATTTGAGTACTTGGATTTACTTTACAACTTTCTTTGTCTTACATGAAAACTCGTTATGTCAAAGTTCAGTATCAAAGTTTACAAATAACTAATGTAGTTTCTGCTAAACCAACAAGAAATTATTCAAAAAATATGTTTGGGCTTAAAAGTGGGCTTAGGGTTGAGCTAACAACCATCAAGACTTGCCCAATGAAATAAATGTATTTGTCCAATAATTGCTTGGACAGTTGCAGTATACAACAAGTCGAGAAGAAATTTCGTCTATTGTGTATCGTGTGATCATTTAACCCCTCCTTTATTAATATTAGTTTAAAAAATAATTTGCACACTTTTTAAATTTATCGGCACATTCTAAATAAAAAAATAAAATAGTCACAAAATACACAAAAATAAACGAGATTTTAAAATGGTAAGAAAAAAAAATGATCACACAACAAATAAACAAAAAAACTGGCAAGTTAGTTACATTTTTGTGTCATTTGTCTTATACTCTCTCCGTTCTAAAATTATTTTCATCTTTTCTTTTTTGTGTGTCCCAAAATTATTCTTCACTTCTAAAAATAGATAGGAAATTTATTTCGAGTTTACCATATTACCCTCACTTGTGGTTATTATTACAAATATTAAAGAAGTTCTAAATTAGATAGTTAATGGTAAAACTGTTATTCTGCAAAAGTATGAGAAATAAAGTTGTAATAATTATGATTTTTGGGACAATAGTTAAAGGTAAAACTGTAATTCTTGTCTGGTGACAATAATTTTGGAACGGAGGGAATAAATGTGTGGGATGTTACAAGGCTGGTCCCAATAACGTTGACGGATAATACGACTCGACGTCAGGTACCCGCCGTACTCACTAGCCAACTTGATACGTTATTTTTGTTTTGTTTTTTGTGTTATATTTGTGTTTAATTAAGTTACATGTGAGCATGAGTTGTCCTATAATTTGAATAGAGAGGGTGTGTTTTGGGTTAAGTACTAGGTTATGAGTTATTGTAGGAAAGTGCTGATCCGTGGCTCCAGGGCACCTTGTGCTCTTAGTTGTAACGCTTAGCAAGCCGAACTAGAAATTTGTTTGTGGTTAACATCGTGTCTTAACAACGATCAAACTAGATTGAGCTAATCAAATATTACCGCGCTTGAAAAACTAGCTAGTGTCCGCGTGGTGCCTGCTTGACTAAATTTACACCTTCCACATTAAACCTGTTCATGGGAATGTGAAAGTTATTCCATCTGATGGCCACATTGCACACATCTTGTGACACACTCATGCTACTTGTGCATATGTTTAATACCACACTCCCATAAGTTCATACATCTATTCAATACGCGCAAAAGCTGAAAATACTTTTTTACCAGACCCATACGAAAACTACCCGTTTTAACCCAAACTCATTTTCATCGACTAATTCTCACCGTGCAACCTCATAATGGTTAGATGGGGACTGAAGGAATAAGTCATGAATTTAAGGTCCATCATGCTGTTCCCACCCTGTAATAATGGTCAAGGCCAAAAGCCCAAAAGAGGGTGTCACACTTATTAGTACAACACATATGGCATGAATACTTACCCTTTTAAATACTATTTGGCTCACACCTTTGCTGGCCCTTTAAGCTAAGCAAACCCCAGTTTGCTTTTCACTTTTCCTTCCTCTGGATAAATTCGGATTAAATCATAATCATGCTAATTATACTAAGTATTCATCATTACTTTGAAATATTAAAAAACTTGTCTAAACAATAAATCACACTTTAATAATCTATACATTTGATAGTCTCATAGTCCTAATCTCTCAGTACGTAGTAACCCTCCGGTTTAGAGATGACAACTGAAGGGAACTAAATAGCAAAATACGAGAATTAGCTATCGGCTCGATATAGGCTATGACCAAGTACCATTTTACGCATATGCATATAATCTTCGTCTTAAAAATTTCCTAATTTATCTTTATAGATCAATCTATGGAGTTTTTACATGTTAACTTGTGTCACATACCTTTGTACTAAGAAGGGTTCATAATTTCAGAAATGAATCCGGGGCAGGTAATATGAATGAATGGCATGCTTTATATCTGTCTTTTTGTGGTCTCTACTATCAGCGAAAATAGCATCCTAATGGGAAAAACATTATAAGTTGACATGAGAAAGCAAGCTAAGGTCACACTGAAAACATAGCCACTTTGTTATCATGGGTGAAGTATAAGAACTATAGTCATCATTTTGCCCCCTTTTAAAGAGTTTAATGCTATCACAAAAATTGAGGGCAAAGCAACCACCAGTACACCATAAAGACCTCTATATATACTCGCATTTGAGTCACACTAAAGCATAAAGAAACTTAGAAAGACAAAAATGAATTTCCTACTTCTCTGTGTTGGTTTTCTAACTGTTATCTCGTTCACTACTACAAAAGCTCAAGATAGAGCTCCTCATGGGCTCGTTTACGAACACCCAATGGCTTTCTCGCCATCTGCCTACACTTTCTTTCACCCAAAAGCAAACCCGCCAAGCATTCAAGAACCGTGTGAGGAGTCTAATTGCTCACCGTTGCCTATAGCGGCTACAGTCGAATCAAGCTTAGCAGAGGAAAGCAGAGCTAAAAATGAGAAAAGTGAGAGCCGAGTTGGAGCTGGAGGTATTATGGGTGTGGTATTTGGTTTTTTATTTGTGGTTCTTCTAGCTATGGGTGCCTACTATGGGGTGACTAACCGTAGAAGGAACTCAAGGCGAGAAAATACAATTCTGCCATCAGTTTGATGTGCTTAAGGACGAGTTATATAATTAGGTAGATTGTTCTATTTTGTCCTGCTACTGTCCACTTCTTTCTTCACTTAAGACGAGATGTAACGTCTTTATTAGTAATTAAGGCATGTCATTCTGTATGATATCATATTTATGAAGTGATTGATCCTAAAAGCTAAAGTACTTTAAACTTACAGAGTTAGCAATTGACATAAAAGCTATAAGAAACTTAAAATTGAGAACAATTTTAAATCATGACATACCAGCATCAAGATTTGCACAACTGAAGAACATGACTGCAAACTGTAGATCAGTAATTCACGATATAATTTCATTACAAGAAATAACCTTAAACAGGCAACTTAATCTATCGTTGTTACACAGGCTAGCAATTATTTGGCATGTTCATTCCTAAATTAACCTTTAATATCCCAATGAGGATAATTTTGCCAAATTTCTACCCAAAAAATCTGCTGATTTTCATAGAACTATTTTCAACACTTCAAACTAAGAGATGAACTTTCATTCGTCGTAGTTAAAATTCACAATCTGAATTTCACTACAAATAATCTACTCCGTAATATATTAGAATTCAACGGATACTTACTGGTTTATAGTAGCTACGGTCCAATGCACTAAATAATAAAACTCGGAAATTATGACTCTGAAGGTAAATCTACTTTCCATATTACACACATAAATGTTCAGTATATCATGATATCATAGCAATGGCAATTCGCATCAAAGACTTGACTCGAAATAGTCTTGAAAAGAATAAGAACTAACTGATAAAAGATGACAGGTTATCAATGCCACAGTTTAGGTGGCTTTCATTATGTGAATGGAGTCAAGAATTCATAGCATATATAGCTCTTACAACATGAGGCAAAACATATTCATGCATTGGTCTTGCATGTTTACCATTTTCTCGAGCCAAGCTCCTGGATTGCTGGTCGAAAAGCCCGATCAACTGCTTTGTTCCAATAATGTGCAATGTCGAACTGAGATTTCTTCCCAAGATTAGGCTCTTTCATCTGAAAATTAGATATAGACGTTTGAAATCAGTTGCCACAAAACGTACACACTAATATATTGAACACTACATTTTTCTACTTTTAAGTTAACAAAGTTTTAGCCACAAACAGCAAGCATAAACTCATGACCCTAACTCTCAAACGATAAGCTCAAGTACATTCCCTTCCCTAACATAAAATACTTGTTATCAGATTTTGATAACCATGGTCTTCAACCTTTTTTTTTTGTGAAACACTGAAACGTGTCATGGTCTTCAACTAAATTGCTCAAACATCAATTAAATGTTATACCAGAAAAGTATATTCTACTGCACGAGATTCAATTGTAATTATGTAGGAGCATTTAATCGATAGTAGCATGTAATTACTATGATAATTCTTATAGTAACATGTTGCAGTAATACTTTCTACTAAAGTTAATAAAATTTAATAACATGTTACTAGCATTTTACCAATAGCTAATTCTGATAGTAACATTCAATGGGTGTTGATAGAATGATAGTAACAATTAATTGATAAGAATGAAATAAACGTTATTACTTTCATTTATGAAAGCGTATTCTGCTGAATGAGATTCATTTATAAATAGTAATCAAACTATCTACGCAAATCTAAACCAACTCAGTTTGAGCCATTCAAGCCAGCTTTTTAACAATCACAATCGCACATGACCTCAAGTACAACTTTGACTCTTTACGACTAAGCTTTGCTTTACGACCCATTACTATTCTATCACCTGCTGCAGTTTCCACTGCTCATCTCCTTCGTGTTTCTAAAAATACAAACTCATCAGGCAGTTTAGGAATACTAAAGTTCGCTCACAAATTAAATGTGCCTTGTCTCACTCAACAGTTGCTTAAATGGAAACATGATACAGAATTTTCAAGTGAATCTTTGACTTTAAAAAAGAAAATAAAAACAGTAAACGGGTTTCAAACTTCACATTATACACAAACAACTTTGATATACTTGGTTTGAACGACTTTAATACCTCAAAACTTGATCTTTGATCGACTTGACATGAACCCTTCAATAGTTGAATTTGAACCCATTTGACCTTGATTTTAAAGCAGCTATGAGCACCTACACTCTGATATGAACATAACCTATTTGAAAAGTTGAAAAAAACAAGAAAGAACCTTCCCGTTGAGTCACCCATAAGAATGTCACTTGAGACCTAAACTTATACCCGAGGAGGAGCTCATATTAACACCCTGGTTGAAGTGAGAGGCTGATGAACTCATGAAGCCTTGATGACTTTCTTGAAAACCCCAACACAAGACCAAAGGCATGAAAAAACCGTCACAGCCACTTCATCTCTTACAAAATCAGTTTAAACCACAAATATAGGGCAAAACAGGACAAAAAACTTAGACACCGCTTTGCTGAACATCGAGACAGCAACCCGTTTGCCTTAAGACGATAATAAAACTGAACTGCTGATGGTGGCGACGAACCCGAGAAAGGATGTCGATGAACTAAACCATTTGCAGTGGTGGGTAAACTTAGATGCAAGAGAGAAGATAAGTGATTAACCGCCTTATATAGCTGCCAGCAGAAGCAATATTTTCATAGATCTTGATCTACTGGGAAACATCAATATTGATGAAAAAGTACAATAAAAACGAAAAGTGAGCAAGACCAGGAGCGTCGAAGGGAAAGAAAAATGAAAAAGAAAAAAAGAAAGAGGGTCATAAATTTGGCGCCTTCTCAGTCTGGGTGGCAATTCTCCCTTTATTGGTAGCTGAAACGAGACTTTGTTAGACTTAAAAGTTGTTGGGTCGGGACAAGCGGAAATCCCATATCTGGTCCTGTTGAAATGTTGTCATGCTTTAGGTTTTGAGTCCGGATTTTCAACAAGTCAGTCAAGGTCCATCAAGCCCCACTATAAACCTCAGAGGTCGTCAACAAAGTACAAGATTTCAGATGGATCTAGTTCTTGCGTTGGAGATTACAAGGGTAACAAACTATTGGTCTTCAAAGCTCACAAATAGGTTCTGGTTGCTAAAGTTCAATGCAAGTCAACTGAGAAAGCTGTGTCAAGTTCAGGGTTTATTCCAGCGGTTTTAAGTTCAAGGTTTTTTAAGTTGTTTCAAATTCAAAATTTATGTCAAGAGGCATAACAGCTTTAATTAGTTTTCATGTTTTAGCCAAGTGTATGGTGTTCAAGGTTTATGAATCAATGTATCAAGAAACTACAATGGTAGGGAAAAGACATATGTCCACTTCTTTAAGTTTAATATTACGTCTCCTTGAGACTCAAATATATATTTTCAACTGCGAATACTTTTTGAAACAAAAGCTTCAACAAAAATGCCATGCAGAGTGTGCTTAATTTTCGAAAAAACTGCATACGCTTGAGCGTTCAGCAATTCTGCTTAATTCAAGATTAAATAGGTATAATCACCAGGATCGCAGAGGCATTGTTCTACAAATCTGCTTAATTCAAGATTAAAGAGGTACAATCATAAGGATCGGAGAGACAATTTGTATAGGCAACTGCCAAACTGCTTATTTCAACCTCATATGCAAATAATTAGAAGCAGATTGCTTATATCCACACTCAGAACTGTTTATCTGTTGTATCAAATTGCAATATGGAGATAAGCAGTTCTACTAGGCAATCACAAACACCCACAAATATGTTTACTTAAGGGTTTAGGCTATAGAAGAGCAACACAGTTTCCTCTGTTTTATTATCATATCATATGTTACTTGTTTCTGTTCCACTATATGTTACAGAATTTTAAACTTTGCTCCGAGGGTGTGTTGTTAAGTTCAAAGGTGCTCAAATGTCATCAATTTCGAAACAAAATTTGAAAGTTTGTAGCATATATTGGATCGAAAAAGGGTTGATGTGTTGTAACGCCCCCAAAGCCTAAAGCAATGGACTACCGAGTATCCTTCTATGTTTAAATAAAATGCAATGTAAGGGATAGTGTTTGGATT
This sequence comes from Glebionis coronaria, assembly GCA_025667525.1. Taxonomy (NCBI): domain Eukaryota; kingdom Viridiplantae; phylum Streptophyta; class Magnoliopsida; order Asterales; family Asteraceae; genus Glebionis; species Glebionis coronaria. The sequence continues at coordinate 604,746,195 of CM046878.1, read as the reverse complement.
TGCATAAAACGTAAGATTAGATATGCATCTATTAATGTGCTTGACAATTCTGCTTATTTAAGAGATTACATAATCAAAATTAGATAAGCAGATAATCATAAGCAACTTGCTTCTACCCAAACACCCATAATATATTATTTGTATATCAAAACACAATAAACAAGTTCTGGCATCGCTTAGATAATTTCTTAACTAAATAGGAGGTTTTCATTCAATAGCTAGACATCTCATAGCCGTTTATCCTTCCTCGATGACAATCGCAAAAAACTCAATCATCATCTCCTACATTATTCTTAATGTATCAATAAAAATCACACACAAAAAATAACTCTGTAATAACATTCCACGATTGCCGTAATTCAAAGATTAAAAAGAAACATGTTACTATGTCCAAAGTTTCGAGTTGTCATTATAAAACTAGGTAGAAACAGACATCAAATTTAAGTCACAATGGAATAATAATACTTAAACATCGAGTAAAACTAACGCACATTAGCTTGTGTAGGTACGTTGAATCATCAAAAAAACATAATAACTAACAATCGTCAAGGTTGCCCGAAAGTGTCTCAGGGTTTAAACTTCGTCCGCTAAACATCTTGGTATAGCCAAGGAAAAGTCTCAAAAGGCCACGGGCTAGAGGTGGCAATTTAAGAGCCTGTGGTTATTTAATATTTATGGGTCAAGTTACATAATATTTAGGATGTGATGGGTTTTGTAGGTTCTCCCTCTATATTTTAGTTGGGTCTATGGCGTGTCTAACGGGTTAAAAAAAAAAACTAGAACATGTTTTAAATATTTCACTTGGATAAAAAAAAACCCCGACTGAAGATCCATTTGAGCCGGACCGTAGTCCTAAATGATCAATCTAGACCCATGACCCAACCCACTCATGTTTCCACTTATACTAAGGTGTTTGTTTCGGCTTATATATCCGCCTTATGGCTTATTTGATTTTGGGCTTATGTTTCATAACCTCACCTTTTATCGCTTATTTTGAATTATTATACAAGCCGAAAAGGTTAAAATAAGGCACAAAAAAGTGAGGTTATGAAACATAAGCCCAAAACCAAATAAGCCATAAGCTGCAACAAATACCCCACATACTTAAATCAAACCCAAATAGGGTCAACTTTTCTCAGGTAGCCTAAACAGCAAGGATCCCTCATGTCTAATGGGTAAAAATCAATAATTGGAACACGTTTTTCATTTTTCACTTGAATTTAAAAAAATTGCAAAAACACGACCCGAGACCCATTTGAGCCGGACTGTTTAGACCTAAATGACAAATGTAGATCCGTGACCTGAACCAGACATTTTGCCACTTGTTTCAGCTTATATAGCCGGCTTATGGCTTATATGGTTTTGGGCTTATGTTTCATAAGCTCTCACTTTGTGTGGCTTATTTTGAAACTTTTCGGCTTAAATTTATATTATGTCATAATAAACTTCATCGAGAAAAAAAGTCTCGATATAAGTCATAAAAAGTGAGTTTATGAAACATAAGCCCAAAACCAAATAAGCCATAAGCCGGCTATATAAGCCGAAACAAAAACCCCCTCAAATCTACGGCAAATAGGGTCTGACTTTCCTCGGGCAGCTAAACAACAGGGACCCCTCAACCAATGATACCTAAACCGCTATACAAACGCGTTAATCCTAATAAAGCAAATAAAAAACAAATACTTAAATCAAACGCAAACAGGGTCGACTTTCATCCGGTAGCCTAACAACAAGGAACCCTCAACCAACGATACCTAAACCGCAATATAAACGCGCTAATCCTAATAAACTAAATCAAATAAAAAACAAACAATTAGAAAAACAAAAAACCTGAGACATAGGTTTAGGTTGGTGTTTCGCAATGGTGCTTCACAAAAAGTAAGCTTATGAAACATAAGCCCAAAATCAAATACTGTAAGTCATAAGCCGGCTATATAAGCCAAAACAAACACCCCATATACTTAAATCAAACGCAAATAGGGACTTTCTCTGGTAGCCTAAACAACAAGGACCCCTCAACCAACGATACCTAAACCTCTATATAAACGCGGTAATCCTAATAAAGTACATCAAATGAATATTACCATATGTAATAACCAACAATCGTCTAGGTGGCCCGAAAGTCTCTCCGGGTTCAAATCTCGTTCTGTAACCATCTTAGGAAATGTCTTAAAACGGCCATGGGGGCACGCACATCTAAGCCAAATAAGCTCTGACTTTCCCCGGGTAGCCTAAACACGGATCCCTCTCCTTGTGAAAAAAACATAGTATTACCTAAACCAAGTGACAGAACCAGGGTGGGTGGGTCCCGGGACATATATAGCCTTATTTAGTTTTTCGTAAATGCGCCGGTCATTTTGAGTGCTAAACCGCTATTTATATAAAATGCTAATCCTAATTATAAAACGCGCTAATCCTAATAAAGTAAATCAAATCAAGCACAATAAAAAAACAATTATATCTAATAATTTGAAAAATTAGGAAAATAGGAAAACCTGAGACATGGGTTTAGGTTGATGTTTGGCAATGGTGTCGTAAATGTCTTTACGCTGCTGGAACACAATGAATCCGGTGAATGCACTTCCTAGGGCAGCACCCAATACACGCTCCTGTAAATTTATTAACAACCTTAATAAATTGTTAATATTAATTATATAAAATATAAAAAAAGTGTTTTTTTTATAAATATATAATCAAATAGTGTGAATTAAAGGTGACCTGAGCAAGGATGCTGATCATGGCGAATTAATTATTTGTCAAACTGAAAAAAAAAAAATCAAATGAAATGGTTTTTGGTTTTGGTTTTGGGGATGAATGAATGAATAAAGTTTCACTAATTGTCCTTATTCTTTCTAGTTTTTTTCTATTTCAGTTAGAGTAAACGGTGTCACGGCGGAGGGCCCTCGCCGACATGGCACCTTCGCCGGTGCTCATCGTGACACCCACCCCTCGTCGTAATCAATTCGCCAGTCTTTAACGAGAGAAAAAATAGAAAAAAGGGCCCCACATGGTTTTTTGTGAGGGGTGTTTAGTTGGTGGGACCCAAGTGAAGAGGAGACACACTAGTTGTGAGTGAGGGGTGTTTAGTTGGTTTTTTTTTTTTTGGTTAGTTGAGATGATGTGACGCTGAAGTGGCACAAGTGAAGAGGGGTCGCTTGTCGTGACACCTTTTGCTCTTATAGCCATGTTTGGTTTATTTTAGCGATAAGCTCGGTATCAATTCTGTTCTAAACTCATTTCGATTTAAGTTATGTATCGATCTCGTATCGAACGAGATTCAGATATTGGTACATGAGAATATCGGTATCGGTATCGAGAAATCGGGATTTTCCTGTTTTTTTCTAGGAATTTCTTGATTTGGTACCGGTCTCGTACCGAATTAATAGTCTCGAATTTTTTTCACATTATTTCGTAGTCTCGGTACCGTACCGAACGAGAATTGATACAGTTTCGATTCGGTTTCGAGATTCGAGTCAAAATGTTCATTCGTAGTTTATTCAGTTCGGTTCATTTGGTTAAACTTTTTATGGTAAAATTGAAAATCAATTCAACTGAATTGAAACTGTGCTTAACGAGATCGAAAACCGAGTTTGAATTTGGTCGGTCAATACGGTTAATTTTATTTAAAAAAACAAAAATCGGGTATTTGAAAATCGGATGAAAGGTGTACTTACAGGTAAAAAAGTGTTGTGAACAAGTTTTGTTAATAAGAGCCTTGAGGCTTTTGCCTAAGATGTCAAAACGAATACGTGCGTAAAGTAATGTTGTGTGATGACACATAATTATACTTGTGCTTCTGTTTTGATGCGACTTTTGATACAACACTTTGTGACTCTATTTTTGTAGTCATTGCGCGAATAAAAGGTGTATAAGTTATAAAATTTTGAGGATTAAATAATACATTAGCTATTAATTAGTGATGGATACTATTAACATTTGCCGACTATTTTAACTAAAAATTAAGAGAAAATCTTAATACGTAGTGGTAGTTTTAATATAGGATAGTTAATTTTCATTTTTACGCCCTCAAAGTTAAATTACATTTTTAATTTTACTCTAAAATATCACTCTTAACTTTTAATAAAACTATTTTTTTTAAGTTAAGATACTTTTAAATTTTAATAATGCCTTCCTTCAATTTATTGAGAAAATATGTATGGGACCACAAGGATATCTAAAACCATACATGCTTAGGGTCCGTTTGGTTTAAAGTCGGGTTTTACTTTAGGTGTGGGTTTATAAAGTAGGAGTTTTAGGATTAAATAGGTTTAGGATTTTGTTTAGGTTTTGAGTTAGATTTGATGTAGGAAAGAGAAAATGATATTTAATAATTTATTAATATTAAAATATAAATTAAATTTGTTTATATCTATAAATAATTTGATGTTTTGAACAATTTTGTTATTTAAAATTTATGTATGAAGAAAAGACAAAAAGTGAAATAGACATGTGAAGATAAAAACAAAATCAAAACCCCTGCTTTGTCAAACCATGCATCCTACATGTCTTTTAAAAAACCTCTACTATTTGGGACAAAATTCTAAACCTACGGCTCATAAAAACAACCAAACAATGGATTGGCAATTTTTAATTCAGAAACTAAGGTAAACCCTCAAACCAAACGGGCCCTTAGAGCAAGGAAAGTGGGGGCCGGTGGCTGGTCTATAGTCCTTTAGCGTATGGTTCCCCTGTTCACGCCAACTATCTTCGCGCCAACCATTTTAGCCAGCGCCAACTAAATTATTTTTTTATTACTTTTTTTTCTTTTGAATTAATAGCCGTTGGGAAGGGTTTTTTTTTTGCAAAAAATTGAAAATGGGAACCTAAAACTAGCCGTTTAAGGAGCTAAAATGCAAAAAAAAAAAAAAGTATCCGTTTTATGGCTAAAAATAAAACCCCTAAAATCGTCCTATTTTCTTTATAAATACCACATTTTCACACACAATTTTCACACACAACTCTCTGCTTTTTCACACACTCTTCCAGAAATAAAAAAATGGCATTCTCTTTCCCACACAACGATGACGAGATTAAGGCTATCATTCAGAAACAAATAACTCAACAACAACGTCGCTACCAAAGTGGTATGGTGTTGTTGTGTAGCCGGTTTTGAGTGGGGGTGGGACAAGTGTCCCACTTGTCTCATCCCCATTTATTTACGAGTACTCCTCGATTCTAGTTTCCTCGATTTGCGTGCCCTCGGGTCGTTTTACGAAAAACGTTTTTATAAATTATGATCAACGTCACAAAACGAATCCAATAAAAATTGTCTCATCAAAAACGGAGTTCGAAAACGTAAATACGTAATCCTAAGGTTTCCGGTTTAGTCGTAAAGGACGTTAAAATAAAATCGTAAGTCCTAATCTCTTCTCGTAAATTTGTGAGTTTATGAACCAACACAAATTTAAAACTCCAAAATAATATTCATGGACAAATTTATTTTCTGAAATGTCGGACTGCCACCAAAGACGGTGTATGTAAACGTAAGCATGTAACGTTGAATCCTCCGGTTTAGACGTAGTCGATGCTACTCCAAGACGTAAATCCAAATTTCTTCCCAAAAATAAGTGAGTTCATAAAATAATATTTTCAAATAAATATTGAGAATAAAATATTGACCATAAATTGACGGATTGTCACAGCATTTACCCCTAAACAGGATCTTTGTCCTCAAAGATCATCTTACCTTACTACTCGCTTCTTATAGAGTTAAATCCATGTGGGTATTTCCTCCACATTCGGTCATTTCTCACAAGTGCAATTCATTACAATACACGAGTTTCATCAAACATAACTATAGGAATAAGATCAGGCTTAATGTTGACTTACTTTCTCTATCCATGATGTTCACGGGTTTTTGATGAATGCAACTTTTCGCCGATCTAAGCTCTACTAAGAATAATCAGATTCTCACTTGATAGATATTCCATCAAGTTCGATATACAAAACATAATTCACGCAGTCTTTGAAGTCCTAGGGTAGATCCAACTTATATGCCTTTCAAACCAATCTTTTATATCATCTCAATGGTCCCATACAACGGGGACTTATATCCCATGATTTGTCAGATCATGAACTCATTTTTCCAAGGTTAAAATTTTTGGCATAACTTTGCTACCCATTTGGCACTTCAAGATCTACATTTCATATTCACATAACCTCCTGCACACTATCGGCAGTTAATAATCAAATCCTAATTTCAACAATCATTTCAGATCTCGCGGGTCGGGTATTTTGCAAGTATAGGTTCGCCATCATAGGAAACCTTAAACCTAAGAGACATGTCCAACCCACAATGGGTGTATGTCGGGTGTCTTCATCTCAACTCCTGCTCACAGATGCTCTAATTTCTAAATCTTAACAAGATTCGATCTCGATCCTAATATGATGATCATCAATGATAATCTTTCCAAAGGAAAACGTTTATATGGTTTATTACCAAAGGTCATTCATTCAAACATAAAATAGCACTTATATTACTTTGTATCGTTACTTTACCTTGTCCCTTCGATTTGGGATGGTAAACAGTACTCTCATCAAGATTCGTTCTCATTGACTTCTGAGCAAATCTCTAGAAATTCGATGGGAAGCGAGGATCTTGATAAAGATGTTCGATACAGGCACACTATGTTTACATAACTCTTTTGCATTTATCATTAACAGGAATGATATTAGCAGATTTAGTCAGTCTGTCGACGATGACCCAAATCGAATCAAATTCAGATGATGGCCTTTGCAATAGCTAGACGTTTACTAATGTATGAGGCGATCTCTGCCTTCATAATTGCCATCAGTACAACTTCTTCAGACAAAGATACTTTTAGTCATAAATGACATAAATAGAATACTTATACTTACAAATTCCAACATAACTATATCTCAAAATCTCCATATTTAGGCAACCACAAGTGTCCTTTAAAACATTTAACGCTATCGGCTTCTTAATTTTAATGGTTCACATTAGTCGTGAAACCTTTCACTATTTATATTATCCTTTTTACAAACATTGTTTATTTTTATATCGTTCAACAATTTATTTTGCACCTTCATTATTAAGGAACATGTCCTAATTGGTTCTTTATCTTTTATACATTATGTGTCAGTAATTACGTTCACTTTCCTGATGAAATAAATATCATAACCGTATTTATTCAAAATTCTTTTTTCATATCTTCTATGTTTTAGTTTCGTCTTTACTATTTTTATCCGTTTACTCAATCTGTCGTCTAAAGCGTCGATAATTATTATAATTAATTAAATAATTATTAGTTAATTTTTATGAAGCGTAAACGTAAAAGTTTTAAATTTCTTAGTTCGACCAATTATATAAAATGTTCAAAAATAAATTTGAATTTAATTAACACGATTTTTGTTGATTTATCGAAAATAATTAATAGGATTCGTAAATGTTCGAAGAACCTTTGTTTATACTTTGGTCAAAGTTTTCTTAGTTTGAAAAGTAAAAATTATCGTTTCAAATTTCAAGTCATAAGTTATAGTTTCCTCAATTCTTCTTAGGTTGTCTAGAAGTATACACAAACATTTACCCCTAAACATAAGTTTAGTTAAATGGTTTGTGTATATGGTAATAATCCCTTAAAATCCTTTGTTAAAACATTTGTCAAAATATATTTCCATTTCTTTTTGGTAAAATTCAAAGTCTTAAAAGGGCTCTTAATTTTTGAAGAGTCTATATGCATATATCTTACCGTCATTAATCCAATGGTCATTTTATGTAAAGGATTAAGTCTTTAATCTCATGTTAATTATTCAAGGTACATGTTTTCGTTGTTCGGCCAATTTTAGGGCAGCCTATAAATAATTATTAACTCATTATTATTCTTATATACAAACAAATAGTCCTTAATAATCACAAGCATGAATTTATCACTTTTACAGCCTACACACGTGATCCACCAAATTTATGGATGCTACATGTGTATTAGTCAATCCAAACGACATCACGTGAAACTCATAATGTTCATCACAAGTACCGGATGTAGTGATTGGAATACATAATCTTTTCCGCGGACGCGACGTTGATAATAACCATGCCATGGATCAAATCTTTAAAACATACGCTAAAACCTTGTAAATGATCGAACAAATCTTCCATTTCGAGTTATGGATATCGTTTTCGATTGTCAATTTACTCAGTTCACAATAATCTATAAATATAAGGAATGATAACACCATAGCTCTTCAAGATGACAGGCTTGGTATAATAAAATCTTTCTCCGACAACTCTCTCAGTTGTACGGTAATTCCTTTAATTCAGATGGTGCTGACGTACAGTGCACACGCCACAGGTGCAACACCGAGAATATAATCAATACCAAATTCAACTTGCCTTAATGGCGAAAGTCTAGGTAATTCATCAACAAATACCTCCTAAAGTTTCAGATAACATAAACATCTTTTAATAAATTCATATTAGGTTCTTTCTAGATTATAATATCTATGGCTAATTCACAACCATTCATGGTATAGTTTCAAGTCTAAATGTAGGATATGGACATCTATCAAGAATTATTTAGATCACTTTTGATAATCATCATCTTATCATTTAGGGGAATTCTACTCGAGTTCCCATCAATTAAGACAATGTCGTCATGTCATAATCAATCAATCCATTCTACTGACACTATTAACTTTTCAGTTTTATTGCCGTCGATAAGATGTGAACTTCTCAAAAGACTAATAATAATTCATAACCCTTCACAAATTCAAGGATATATGGAGACACAACTATCATCAAAAGAGTAATGTCAACGCATAATCTACGCGAGAGAATTTCAAATCAGATACAGACGAAAACATTTAATGAATATGAATATATCCCATGTTTTCATAATTTGAGTACGCATTCGAAAGCTCCTCGGATCGTTACCCAGGTCATTCAAATGAAATCAAATCAAAAGAAATGATATGAGCGTCAATACATCCAGTCGGGTATCAACACTGGGTAATCAGATACTTTTCCTAAGAATCTCACTACGGGAGAATTGGACAAGAAAGAATTGTCAATTGTCAAATAAGACAATTTCCACAGATGAGTAAATTCGACTCAGAAGAATAGATGCTACAGGCACATATGTAGGTGTCCCTAACACTATGTCCCTATTTTTCACTTCTTGCAGATCTCATACAATTTAATCTTTCACAATCTTCAAAGAAAATTTAGTGTTTATTAATCAGTTTTATGGTGACTACTAATTAGCCTTGCATGGTCAATTCCGAATTGTATGTAGGCGCGCAACTATATACAATTTCAAGATCAACGATGCAATACTCAGTTCGTCAAAACTTTATCATCATGCTTATAATAAAAACATTTACATGCTTAATTCTTAAATAAGAATCAAGAATAAATTTACAAAGATTTTCTTTCTTATGAAAACAATTAAGTTTTCCAAGGTGTTTTATAAACAACTTCGTTTTGATATCAATCACTTATAAATCTCACTTTGAATAATCCTTATTGTGATGAAAATTAAATTTTCTCAAAGGATACCGTTTTAACTTAATAAAAAAAAACAGTGTGTGATCTGCAAAAGAGTGATGAAGAGTTGTTCACCAAGAACTAACTACAATATGATTGGAAATGAGCTTAGCCAATTAATCATGAGGTTCATGACCTCGATGGCACTCACGAAGAATAATTCACAACGTAACTCAAATCAAGATGAGTACTTGTTCAATGGTTGCATCACTAATGCGAACATTAGGATGAAGCAAGAAAAGATAGATAACATCGATACATGTAGAATTTAGCAATCATAGGTAGTCTTTTCATTAATCACAAACAAGTCGAATTGCACCGTAAACACATTATGTGTCACTATGTCATACAATTCTCAGAACTCATCCTACCAACTGATATCTCAGTTAAGTTGGGGATTTTTAAAAGATATCACAATGAATACTAATCTACAAGAGTCATTAGGTGTTCCATATGTCCCAGAAGATCCATCGGTCCCAATTCAGAAGAAGATTTCTTCAATTTATTTATTGGACACTGGGCATCCTCATTAGTGGACAATGGCCTAGGAACAACCCTTAACACGAATCAACAATCAATTAAAACCTTATAATTCAATCACAGAAATTAACGACTTCCTCTTATCAATCTCATATTCCATACGGGTTAATTTTACTTTATTCAAGTTTCAACCAATTTTATACTCAATTCGATATCCTACCTCATTTTTCTAATACTTTCAATCTTATTTATAAACCTTAATAGGGCAATAAAAGCTTGATATAAATCAACACTTAATTCCAATCCTATAGCTCTTACAACAACAATTATCAAATGAGTCACTAGCATGAGATGACTCACACATTGAATCAGATTTCTCGGAAAGGTATTAGTGGCATGGGGCTTTTGGGTAATGGTTCCAAACTTCCAATGACAGCCTCAAGTGCAACATTCACCCTTTCGATTTCCATTTAAGAATTGGATGACAACGAATCAGATGACATCTTTCTAGGTGGTAACGTTTTGTCAAACTCCACTCTATAAGGAAAGATCGTCATGACATCGATATCAGTTTTAATCTCGCCAATTCTTATTCAATATCACAATCAACTAATATCTACATTTCTACGAATATCAACCATTTATTGGGATCATAAATATCCACAACTTGGTTTAGATCTAGGATAGCTAGAATTCCTACGAGAATAGCTTCGATTAATTTACTAGGGGATTTAGGGTTCCTTGTGACAATCTACGTCGTACAAATACCTCGTATAAATATCAAAATAATCATCAAACAATCATGTAATCAAATTACATCATATATATATAGGGGGGCTTTCTTGTCAGAACTATTATTAGTGTCAGAACTATCAGAACCATAATAGACCAATCAGAATTTAGCTAATTAATTTCATTTATTTTATTAGATTAAAATCCATAAGGGCATAAATGTAAAAGATAAAATATATTTTTTATTATTATTTTTTAAATAATCTCGTTTTTTAATCTTTTAATTTTTGAAATTTGTTTTTTTCTTATTTTTTTTATTTTGCCTACTAAATTCTTTTAATTTTCAAAATTAAAAAAACATTCATGTTTAATAAAAAAGTTAATTTTGCATGTATGTTTTTTATATTAAATAATATACATATTTTTATACTTAACAACTTTTTAAACTTTTCAATAAACATTTATATTATTCGGATTATCACGTCTACATATATGTTTTTTGAATAATGTAAATTTGTAGCACACAAAACATAAATGTTAAACACATACCAATTGAAACACAAATTATTAAAAAAATCAAAAATAAAACACGCACTAATATTTATTACAAATGAGTATATCTGAACAAAAATATCTATTTGAAATCTCTCTCTTCCAAACATGTGTGTACTTTTTTCAAAAACATCGTACTCCAAAAACATACATGTCCGCTCTAAAAAAATACATGTCCGCCTCAAAAAACATACATGTCCGCCTCTAAAAAAATACATGTCCGCCTCCAAAAACATACATGTCCGCCTCCAAAAACATACATGTCCGCCTCTAAAAACATGTACTAAAAACATACATGTCCGCCTTGCAAGAACAAGTACGCACAACTTGTAAGAACATATGTGCACGTCTTCAAAAAAACATACATGTATTTTTAGTTTATTATCAAAATCGTTGAAACATATGTGAATGCCTTCAAAGAATGTAGTTGCACGTCTTCAAGGAACCTTTATAGTTTGAGCTTCCTAAAAAGAAAAAAAATGATTAAAATTACATGATAGTTGAGTATAAATACAAAGGACTAAAAATATATTACGACAACTTAACATACCACTTGTTTTCTAAAAAATAATAAATAACATGCATGTATTATCACAAAAATATATATGTATTCGAAAAAACATACATATTTATTTTAAAACCATGTTTATTTAAAAAACATACATGTTAAAAAATGTATATACTTACGTGTTCTTTTACCAATCTCATTTTTCACATAAATGTATGTTAAAAAAACATGTAGTACATACGTGTTCTTTTACCAATCTCATTTTTCACACAATATTTTTTATTATAAATATGATAGAACAAAGGCCACATATATTTGATTATAAAACATTAATTAAACTATTGAGACAACTAATAAAAAGCCATGATTGACTCTAAAAAAGATGGCAGTGAGCTAGTTAACGCACACATGCCATACCATATTACCTTTGATTTTTCTATTAAAGAAAAATATAAACCACCACACAAACATTGCACCGAATACATTAATATAAATCCAAATCCAAAAGATACAAATCAAGATCTAAAATCTCTAACTGAAATCTTAAATGTCTTTTTTAAAACCAACCCAAGCCATAAATGTTTTTTAGATAAAAAAAGTTTATAAATTTAGATTTCTTTATCAAATAAAAAGCCCCAAATCTTGAATATCTTTTTTTGTCATTGATGAAAACAGCAATAAGTAAGCGAATCGAGCATTAGTTGTTTATGTTTTTTTTTTTTTTGAACGGCAAATTCATTAGAAAACCTAGCAAGGCGCTAGGAACCAATTACAAAGAAAGTAAATAAGGGTTTTTGAGCCACATATTCTGAGAAATAAATTGAGAACTACGATTAGCAGACCAAATATAAGAAACCGAGACAATATCATCAAACAACGACGATCGACTTGGAGAGGAGGAGTCAAAAATAGATTTGTTGCGAAACGACCAAATAGCCCACCATGCTGTAGTGAAGACCCCTTCTAGCAGATGTTTAATCTTACTTGGAAGCCGAATGTTTAAAAACCAAGAATTCCACTCGTCGAAAGACGACGCATCCGACCAGGAAATATTCCACCACTGACAAATTTTAAGGGAAATAGACTTGGCCAAATCACATCCGAAAAAAATATGGTGACCTGATTCAGGATGCAACCCACAAATAGGGCATAGGAGAGAGTCTAACGGGATACCTCTTTTAGCTAAGTTATCTCTAGAAGGAAGGCGGTCAAGACGAGCACGCCATCCAAAAACATTCACCTTAATGGGAATATAGTTAACCCATCTCGTAGCATTGGGCGATGAGGGAAGAATTAACTCGTCAAGCATTAAACGAACGTCCTTAACTCGGAATAACCCGTCACCATTAAGGTCACATACCCATCGATCAGAAGAAGGACTAAGAATGACCGAACCAAGCAAAGACTGAAGATCCAACAGTTGATGTTGTTCAATACCATCTCGAACCAATCTTCTGAAGGAAGCATTAAAATCAACATCGTCCATTTTATCCGCGACAGAACAATCTTTCAGATTCTCAAGAGCGTAAATACGAGGGAACCTATCTTTTAAGGGGATATTTGACAACCACCGATCTTTCCAGAATTTAGTATTTGATCCGTTACCCACTTTAATCTTGCAATGTGAAAGGAAGTGAAAACCTTTACCTTCAAGATGTTTGATCTCACGAAGAATAGTACTCCAACACGACGAAGCATACAAAGAATGGTGTTCCAACGAAGGACCGTATAACGCTTCAACTACATGGCACCATAACGATCCGTCACGAGATAAAAAACGCCAAGCCCATTTTAGAAGAAGAGCACGATTTAGAGCGAAAAAACTAGACACCCCGAGACCCCCCTGCTTTTTAGCAGCAAGAACTAAATTCCAAGCTATCCAACAAATATTTCTGTCCTTGATATCCCCACCATAGAAGAACCTGTTGCGTATCCTCTCCAACTCGTGTAAAACACCAATAGGAGCTCGATAAAGAGACATGTTATAAAGAGGCATGGCACCAAGTACGGATTTGATAAGAGTCAAACGACCCCCTATAGAAAGTGTTTTCGCCTTCCATCGTGAGAGCTTCGCTCGCACTTTATGAATAATATTGTGCCACGAAGACTTGTGAGACATGTTATTCCCGATATGAACTCCAAGATATTTGAATGGTGTACGCATAACCGTGCAACCAAAAGAATTAGCTCCCTGCTCGACGACATCGTTAGGGATGCCAACTCCTAAAACTTGACTTTTTTGTAAGTTTATTTTCAGACCCGATGCGAGTTGAAAACATTTAAGAATCTTTATGAGGTTCGCCAAGTTGTTTTCTGACCATTCTCCAACAAAAACCGCGTCGTCTGCATAGAAAAGATGGGATAACGTAGTCGAATCATTTATACGAAGACCTTTGAAGGTGCCGCCATGAACAGCACTAGAGACGGATCTATGAAGTGTTTCCATGACCAGAATAAACAAAAAAGGAGCTAACGGATCTCCTTGTTTAAGGCCACAATGAATCGGAAACTCGCTAGTAGGACTGCCATTCACAAGGATCGACGCCATATTAGAAGAAAATAAACCTCGAATCCAGGAACACCATCTTGGCCCAAAACCGAAGGCCTGAAGAGCTTCAAGGAGGAAGTCCCATCTAACTGAATCGTAGGCCTTTGCGAAGTCTACCTTGAAAACAAGAGCGTGCTTCTTCTTTCTTTTGCACCAAGCAAGAGTTTCATTAAGGATGAAAGGACCGTCGAGGATTTGTCTATCCTTAATGAAGGCGGACTGCGTGTTAGAAATAAGATCCGAAATAACTGAAGATAAACGAGAAGCAAGAAGCTTGGTGACCACCTTGTATACACTACTAATCAGGCTAATAGGACGATAATCCATAACAAACTTGGCATCAGGAATTTTAGGAATGAGAGCCAAAAAAGATGGATTACATCCTCTTGGAAAGGCTAATAGGACGATAGTTGTTTATGTTTAATAAATTTATGGTGTCATGTTTATTATGATACAAAATGAAATATAATTTATAAATAAAAATATCTATGATATCAAACCATTTTATTTCAGATCGAAAACCAAATTAAAACAATATTACTTATGTTTTATACGGAGTACATATTACAGCCAAATACACATTACCAGAAAAAAAACTTACAATATTACAAAATCGCTAATTAACATCAGGAAGTGGAAGTGTTGGTGCTAATTTCCATAACCAAGATGATATCTTGGTATTCTTTACATATAGAATCCAACATGATAAATAATGATGATCTCAATTTATGATCATACGAGAAATGGGCTAGTGATGTTTTATATTTGTTTCAGATCGAGCAAATAAAGAGAGGATTATTTGTGTGGAGGCTAGGGTTTGGAGGAAGGATGACTATGTGTGAGAATAAAAAAAAGAAACTAATCCCTCCATATCAGTTACCAAAAGATCGGGATAGATTTCAGAAAAATTTAATTACAAAATACCAATGATACCCTTTCTTCATTTACAAAATTTAATTATTTCAAAATAAGTTGTAAATATTTTCAAAAATGCCATTTTGCATTAGTATGTTGTACGTCATGTATTATCAATAGTAAAAAAGATGGTTCTGACAGTTCTGTCACTAAAAATAGTTCTGAAAAGAAAGTTACACATCCAAGTTATATATATATATTAAAATAACACTTCTCAGTCTGGCCTTGTCGGTAACTCGGGAATTCTTCGGCACCGTTATAGTCAAAAGATTTTTAGACATTTTTAAAAAAATGTTTATAGTTAAAAGATTTTGAAATGTTTTATTCAAAACCTTGGTTTTAAAAATCTTTCGTTCTCTATAACGAGAGCTCTGGTACCAAACTGTAACACCCCCAAATTTTTTTACAACTCAATACAGCGGAAGACTAGTTGGTGTTACGGGATAGCACATTACTCACATCATAGACAACGCATAAAAATCGCGTCGTTCATTAATAAAGCATTTTCATTCATAAATATCAAAGTTACATAGGTCCCAAGTCATTGTATTTAATACAGGTTTTACAAAACATTTGAATGGAAATTATAATTTAAGTGCGGGCCATGAATTCTTGTTGTCTTCCCGAGAATTACCTTCAAGTACATGAGATAAAACATGTTAAAAGAAAAGTTCAGCGATAACGCCGAGTGAATTCATAGAGTTTAATAAATTACATCAATATAACTTTTGTATAAAATTATTACCAAAAATCATTTCGTACAAATCATTGTAATAGGCCATAAAATAGCCCAAAATCATTTTATACAAATCTTTATCAAAATCATAATATAGGCGTTTGCCTTAAAAATCATTATACGAGCCAATGTCGTAAAAACATCATACAATACGTCTTATGACGTTGTATAAAAATACAAACCGTTATATGAATATGGTTATGAAAACCAAAACACAAACATAATATCAATAGTATGATCCAATATTGCTAGTCAGGTAATACATCGTAATTCGGAGCGTCTAGTAGTATTTCGTTAGTTTGGATTATTATAAGCCGCATGACATTGTTACCTTACTAAACCAACAACGGGTAGCTAACCCGATACTCAATTTGCCCATCTAAAGTAGCGTGTCGTCACAAAGGTCACGCTATGGAAATCTTCTCATACATAAATTCTCTTACCAATTAATGTGGCACGACGGGGATCAACCGTCAAGGCGCGAACTGGGGTGATCGTCCCCAAATAGTACTATTATATGCACAAGCGTCTACCAAATCCCGGTAGTTCATAATTCATGCTAATGGGACTTTTAGTGACATAACCTAACTTTAATAATCCATTTAATTTCATCTATCGGGTCCTTTAATCATTTATCGGGTCATACAATCGGGTCATACAATCATTCGGGTCCAAATCAATAAACAAGCAATCGGGACAAATGGTGTCCTATTTTATAAAAACTAACATGTTATCTCCCTCGCGGGTTTATAAAACATCTCATAAAACATTTAAAAGAGTGCGAGGCTATGAACTCACGTTGATATGGGAAGGCGGGTTATCGGCGATTCGGATGTACGGTACGTGCTTCAATCACGGAAACCTAGACAAATAATACTCGTCTTAGACTCATGTCCAATGACTTTATAAAAATATCAATTATGTATACATATGATGATTTTATATATATGATGATCAAGTGGGTTTACATATTCTCGTTTACTCCTTTTAGTGTTATGTGTCGATAACTTTTATACTAGTTTACTAGTTTTACCTATTTACGTGTTTTAGGTTCAATAAACTTATTATAAGTTCTTTAACTTGTATTAATCCATGTTATACTTATATTATCAGTATCTACACTTTACAAGTTGGGCCTAAATGGGTTAAGTCCAATAAATAAGTTTATAAGTGTTTTAGTCCATTTTGTTGTTTTATTAGTCCAATAACGTTAACTTAGTCCGTTAATGTCCGTATGCTATATAGTTCGGGTTTTATCGGTTTTTACTTGTTATATATGTTTATATATCAGTATATGAGTTTTATAAAAGTTTACATTAGACGGGTCCAACCGTCTAAGTTTTATTTAACAAAAACGTTAATTTTACGGTAATAGCCGAAAAAGTCGTAAAAATCATGTTTATAGTTTTATAACTTATAAAACATAACAAGTTACCATTTTTATAAAATGTCCACTTATTTATCATTGTACATATTTATATAAATAAAATTCATGAGTTAGTGGGTTTTAACTTTACATTTTATACAATATAATTTTGAGTGCTTATATAATAGTATTATACTTTAATTTCCAAAATCTGATTTTTATTTTCATCTTCACCAAAACTGCCATATCTAGAGTTCTATATGGAGATAGAAGCTCAAATTTTTATCACATAAACTACATGATATTTGATCCATTTAACTCTTCTATAGCTACTGTTGAATCATCCTCTAAGTATTTTCTAAAAATTGTTCAAAACAGTGAACTCAGATTTGTACCTTAAACTTGTTTTGATCATATCTCACTCATTACAATGATTCCATTGCATGGCCAACTCTCACATGTGTACAAGACCCATAGATTACTGTATATCAATTCTACTTCATCATTTTATCAGTTCATGACATGTTTCTTTACTGTTTTATACAGCCATCAAATTTAAACAAGATTTTAGCCTTGTTTCTTATAGTCTTTCATCTTTTTAAGCATGTTTATCAACACCAAATCCCCACACAATACTTTTATCATCATATAATCATCATATACATATACAATAGGAAATAAAATACATGATTACATAATAAAAATAACAAGAGGATGAGGAGGACAATCTTTATACCACCAAGTTGATGTAGGTTATGATTTGGACATAGATTTTGATGGAGAAACTTGTGGATAACCATGACCATCTTCAAGACCACCATTCTTCATGAACACTATATGGAAAATCAGCCCTAAAACACCAAGGAAACTCCTTTGTAGATGTTATGATCACCTCCAATCAATAGGTCTTCAAAAGGACATCATCTTATGCAAGAATAACATAAGATTTGTGGTGAAATTTAGATCAAATGGGAGTTTTGTTTGAGATGTGGGACGGCATCAATGGGGAGTGAGAGAGAAAAATGAATTGTTTTTCATGTTGTAAATGAATCAAATGGTTTGTGGAAGTAGTTTTAGTGTTGGTGGCTTACAATGTAAGCTTGTATGACATGTGTAAGCAACAAGAGTGAAAACTTGACACCAAAGTGGTATGGTGTTGTTGTGTAGCCGGTTTTGAGTGGGGGTGGGACAAGTGTCCCACTTGTCTCATCCCCATTTATTTACGGGTACTCCTCGATTATAGTTTCCTTGATTTGCGTGCCCTCGGTTCGTTTTACGAAAAACGTTTTTATAAATTATGAATCAACGTCACAAAACGAATCCAATAAAAATTGTCTCATCAAAAACGGAGTTCGAAAACGTAAATACGTAATCCTAGGGTTTTCGGGTTAGTCGTAAAGGACGTTAAAATAAAATCGTAAGTCCTAATCTCTTCTCGTAAATTTGTGAGTTTATGAACCAACACAAATTTAAAACTCCAAAATATTATTCATGGACAAATTTATTTTCTGAAATGTCGGACTGCCACCAAAGACGGTGTATGTAAACGTAAGCACGTAA
Organism: Glebionis coronaria; assembly: GCA_025667525.1. Classification (NCBI taxonomy): domain Eukaryota; kingdom Viridiplantae; phylum Streptophyta; class Magnoliopsida; order Asterales; family Asteraceae; genus Glebionis; species Glebionis coronaria. The sequence goes on along the minus strand of CM046878.1, from coordinate 604,727,296 downwards.
CGTTGAATCCTCCGGTTTAGACGTAGTCGATGCTACTCCAAGACGTAAATCCAAATTTCTTCCAAAAAATAAGTGAGTTCATAAAATAATATTTTCAAATAAATATTAAGAATAAAATATTGACCATAAATTGACGGATTGTCACAAAACTAATGAACGAATCTAGGGTATTAAGCCAAAACAGATCAAGTTTTTGTTTCTTTTGGTTTTTTTAGTAGTTGTTTAGTTTTTATTTTTGTTTTTTTTAAATGTCGAATCTAGGGTATGAAGCCCCATGACGACGCATGTTTCAAGACCATTGTCTTGCGTTGTTTTTTATTTTTATTTTCCGTCGCATCTTGGGTACGTATCCCCGAGATGACGCGTGTTTTAAGACCATTGTCTTGCGTTGTTTTTTATTTTCCGTCGCATCTTGGGTACGTATCCCCGAGACGCCGCATGTTTCAAGACCTTTGTCTTGCGTTGTTTTTTATTTTCTGTCGCATCTTGGGTACGTATCCCCGAGACGACGCGTGTTTCAAGACCTTTGTCTTGCGTTGTTTTTTATTTTCCGACGCATCTTGGGTATGTATCCCCAAGACGACTTGTGTTTCAAGACCGTTGTCTTGTGTTTGTTTTATATCTACTCGTTATCAAGATTTGTCTTGTGTTTGTTTTGTATCTACTCGTTATCAAGATTGTTACCTTGTGTGTTTGCTTCACTTGCATAGTTGTTTTAAAGATTTGATGCTTCTCAAGATCCGCTGCTTCTCAAGATCCGCTGATTCTCAAGATCCGCTGCTTCTCAAGATCCGCTGCTTCTCAAGATCCGCTGCTTCTAAAAGATCCGCTGCTTCTAAAGATCGGCTTCTAGTTTACTTTTCTAGATATGTTTTATTATGTCTTGTTTTTCCTTTTTAGTTTACTTTTCCCAGTTCGAGCTTTCGCGATTTCGCCGCTCGGACTGCGGGGGAGTGTTAGACAATAAAATGGCCTAAGCCCGACTTGTGGGCTTAGGGTTTCTAGAATGTTCTGTGTATTAGTATAAATACACATCAATAATACAATACGGATTCATGAGGGTTTACACATTCTAACAATCTGCTCCTGATTGGTTTGTTGATACGGGTGCAACAGCGCATATGACACCAGATTCTGCACATCTTGATGCCGCTGCCTCTTATGCTGGTAATGAATCTGTTACTTTTGCCAATGGTGAGGATGCCTCTATTTCCCATATTGGCAGATCTTACATCTTTCCTAATATCTCTTTACTTGATGTTCTTGTGGTTCCTAAGCTCACCAAAAGTCTTCTTTCGGTTAGCAAGCTCACGCAAGACAATCAAGTTGATGTTGTGTTTTCTGACCCTATGTTTTTTTATTCAGAATCGCCACTCCAAAGAAACACTAGCACAAGGAAGACGTAGAAAAGGTTTATATGTTCTTGAGCAGGGTCAACAAGCATTTTTAGCAAAGATTTCTTATAAACGCATTAAAGATTCCTTTGAACTATGGCATAATCGATTAGGTCATGTGTCTCATGACATTATTTCTGTTTTAAATAAGCTGGGTTGTTTATCTGTTACTTCTATTTTACCGAACCCACGAATATGCCCTTCTTGTCAAATGTCGAAGCAAAGGTTTGCCTTTTGATGTCAATTTAAAACGTTCTTCACATGTATTGGATTTGATTCACTATGATTTATGGGGATCCTCACCTGTTCAGTCTGTTGACGGTTTTAGATATTATGCCATTTTTGTTGATGATTATTCCAGGTTTACATGGTTTTATCCGATGAAGGCCAAGTCTGATTTTTATAATGTCTTTGCTGCATTTGTTGCCCTCGTCCAAACGCACTTCTCATGTAAAATAAAGGTTTTTCAGTCTGATGGTGGAACTAAATTTACGAATAATCAAGTGCGTACTATTATGTCTAATAATGGTACACATTATCAGCTTTCATGCCTTTATACACCACAACAAAACGGGTGAGCAGAACGTAAGCACCGCCACCTTACAGAGACTGGTTTAGCCATTATGTCTAATGCTCAAGTTCCGGCTGTCTTTTGGACGCATGCTTTTAGCTCAGCCACTTATATATCATTAATCGATTGTCGACAAAGCTTCTTGACAACAGGTGTCCTTATGAATTGTTATTTTCATGTAAGCCAAATTATGGAAACTTTCGTGTTTTTGGATGTTGTGTTTTCCTGTATCTTCGGGATTACTCTTCTCACAAACTTTCTCCAAGAAGTGCTCCATGTGTTTTTATTGGCTACAGTTCTCAATATAAGGGCTATAAGTGTCTTGATTTATCTACGATGCGAGTATACATTACTCGTCATGCTCAGTTTGATGAGGCGTTTTTTCCATTCAAAGATGATCAATCTACGGCTTCATCAAGTATGCTTTTATTGTCTAATTACTGTGATGACTACCCGATGTCTATCTCCCCACCTATGCCGCCACCTCCCTCCACTACTCTACAAACTACTACTCTACAAACCCCCGCTAACACTCCTCTATGCTAGTTATGCACCAAATCACCTACCCATGTGCCTCCTGTTGCATCCCCTACAGACACTAATCAGCCACCACCATCGCCTCATGTTGCACCTTCGTAAGCCTCCACATCAGGTCACCCGATGGTCACTCGCTCCAAGGATGGTATTTTCATGCGTCGTTACTTTGCGGATCTTTCCCATTTATCTACATCAGCTTTACATCAAGCTCTCTTCACTACCAAGGAGCCGAAGGGCTTCAAATCCGCTGCTAAGGATCCGGAATGGTTTGCTGCAATGTGTGGTGAGATGAAAGCTTTGAAATTCAATGCTACTTGGGATTTAGTGCCCCGCCCTAATGAATCTAATATTGTAGGATCCAAATGGTTTGCTGATGGTACAGTTGACAAATTTAAAGCCCGCCTTGTTGCTCAAGGTTGTACTTAGGTTCCGGGCCTTGATTACTCTGCCACCTTCAGTCCGGTTGTCAAGGCTTTGACAGTTAGAATTATTCTTTCTCTTGCGGTGCTCAACAAATGGCCTCTTCACCAACTCGACGTTAAAAATGCTTTCTTAAATGGGAACTTATCTGACATTGTTTACATGGAACAACCACCAGGATTTGTTGACTCGCGGTTTCCTAATCATGTTTGTCGTCTAAAGAAGGCTCTGTATGGCCTCAAACAAGCCCCTAGGGCATGGTTCCAAAGATTGAGTTCCTTTCTCATTAGCATCGGATTTACTTGTAGCCGAGCTGACACCTCATTGTTTGTTTTCAAAAAGGACTCCAATGTTCTCTATCTACTGGTATATGTCGATGACATTATTTTAACGGGGACAATGCCAATCTCATTCGACTCTTTATTTCTCGCCTAAATAAAGAGTTCCTGATTACAGATCTTGGCAAGCTCAACTATTTCCTTAGACTTGAGGTTTCCTACAACGATTCAGGTATCTTTATAAGTCAATCGAAATATGCCCATGACATCCTTGCTCGAGCTCATCTTTTGGAGGCCAAACCAGCTACTATGCCTCTCTCCACTTCAGCATACTTTACGAGCCAAGGCACTCCATTTAATGATCCTACCCTTTATCGATCTCTTGTCGAAGCTCTTCAATATCTCACTATTACCCGACCTGATTTGTCCTACGCAGTTAATCAAGTAAGACAGTTTCTTCATGCTCCAATGCAAGACCACTTTCAAGCAGTGACAAAGATCTTACGATATGTTAAAGGTACTTTATGTTATGGCATCTCGTTTTTACATGCTCCGTCGCCTACAATTCTGGGCTTCTCCGACGTCGATTGGGCTCGGTGCATTGAGACTCGTCGCTCCACCTATGGCTATTCCATTTTTCTGGGTGGTAATCTTGTATCATGGAGTGCAAAGAAACAACCCACTGTGTCTCGCCCTAGCTGTGAGTCTGAGTATAGGGCATTAGCGAACACTGCTTTTGAGATAGTCTGGATAACTCATCTACTTCGCGAACTTCATGTTTTGCCTTCCGGTCGTCCTACTATCTTATGTGATAATCGGAGTGCTCTTTTCTTAAGCCAAAACACGATCTCCCACAAGCGAGCCAAGCACATCGACATTGATTACCATTTTGTTCGTGAATTGGTTCTTTCAGGAAAGCTCCACACCAGATATGTCTCCACGCATTTGCAGCTAGCTGACATTTTTACTAAAAGTCTTACGCAATCGCATTTTGAAGAATTTTGATCCAAGCTTCGTGTTGGTCCTCCCCCTCTCCGCTTGCGGGGGGATAATAGGAATGATTCAAATAAATCCTAGTTTATAGGATAACATTGTGTATATCTTGTAACCTCCTGTAATCTTGCAAGGTAGTTGTACATGTATCTTATATTTATAGTCAATACACGTATCTCACACTTAAGGTGAGAATTATCAAAACCTAATATAAATCTTTGTCCATGAGTTTGGATTTAACGTCATTGTAATGTTTTCGGGAGCATTGTCAAAGTTGAAACTAAGTGGACCCGGAAAAAAGAAATTTATGTTCAGTTTAAGATGAATTGCTTAAGGCAACACAAATACATGATTCCTCCCACATTGGGCTGTATTATAAAACAAGTAAAGGATGGAAAACAAATTACAAGTCTATATATAGCAAGGTTTCGATATGCATGTGTTACTAGCCATCGTTTCCTCAGAAAATACGATGCACTGTACCGACTGTTGCGCTTTCACGCATTTTTTTCTTTATTTATGTATTTTAAATAATAACATTGGGCAACAACTATATATTTATTTACTTAGTGGAAACAGGGAGGACGGACAAAAAGATGCATTTAGTAAAAACCAAAGAGTGCCTACACATTTTTTGGGACATGATGCGTTTAAAAAAAGATCGAGGTTTTTCGCAAAACGAACATCAACACTAAATAGTTTAGATCCAAATTGTTTGCATGATGACGATTTACAATGCCTCATCGGCCATCTCGTATAGCTTGTTATTAGCAGTGGTGGACCCAGAACACCAAGTCATCAGGTGAACATAATTTTTTCTACAAATATAGCGAGTTTTGAATATGGGTGAACATGAGGCGGTTAGTCAGTTTTTGTATAAAACCAAACGTTCGGAAATATCTTTATTAAAACCAAACATCGAACCAAAAGTTTTGCTTGGTTTTTTCGCTACTATGTTTTCTATTTTTTCATTGAATGTCATATTTTTACAAGTTTGAAATCTCTTTCATAAACAATTAACGCGTGAATTTAAACAATTATTATAAGAATCATCTCAGGAATTTTTGTGGGCTAAATCATGAAATAGGAAATTTTTGACGATAATTTATTGTTTATTTAAATCATTTAAAGGATCTGTCAATAAATATATCATGAATTTGGATATTCGAAATTTACGATAACGCTTATATGTTATACCCATTATTTTAGCTAAGTTTTTACATTTTAGATATCCAAAATTCCGAACAGATGTTTTGTATTTGTGAGTATCCAAAATTTCGGATTAAGAAGTATATATGTAACACAAAATTTGAGACCACGTTTATTTTGAAAAGTCGACAATTTTTTCAAATCCGTACATTACGAGACAACTATCCATCGAGTTCCTGTGAACCCCGGGAACCCCCTAGGCCCACCCATGGTTACTAGTCTCTCGTTAGCAATTTAATATATAAGATATCTAACAAAATTGAATGGCAAGATGTTTTATGAAGTGCTTACCCAAAAATGTAAACTCGTAAAAGTCTTACCAATTTGATAAAAGAAGGTAATAATAGCAGAACAACTAGGACCACCGATCACATAAAAGATGAGCGGATCTTCTTCTGGATTTCGTTCCGATTCAACGAAATAGTATAAAAACTGTATTTCTTCCTTCTCCCCTATCCCCACATACCTATAATACAAAACTTGTTAGCTTAACATAGATTAGTCACTAGTGATCAGTCAGATACGTCATGATAAGTTACTTGTGATAATTTAAGACCTAAAAACAACGTAAAAGTTAAGAAACATGCATACCCGGTTTCTAGTTTGAAAGGAAGTTCCCCAGGATATCTAGGAAGACTCGTAACAATCGTTTTTGAATTCGTGGGAACTGCAAAGTGAGATAGAAGTGGTAGAAGAAGAATAAGGAGCGAGGAACACGTTAAGATCTTGGATCGGCACTCCATTCTTAGGTTTTTGTTTGAGTTCTAATGCTTGGGTTGGTTGCTATATATAGACATGTTTAGAGCATGGTTACTAAATAAAATTTTAGTGTTTTGAACAAAGTCTTCTTAAATATAAAAATATATAACGTGTTCCTCACACGAATTTAAAAACGATTCATACAAGTCTTCCTGGATATCCTGGCAAACTTTCTTTCAAACTAGAAACCGAGTATATGCATGACTCCTAACTTTTACGTGGTTTTTAGGTTAAATGATCACAAGCAACTTATGTATTAGGACATATCCAAATGTTTATATTGTTAAAATTTCTAACTGATCATTTGGATATCAAAATTATATTTGGATACCAAGAAATAAGTAATCGTTATTGATGTATTGATATTTATTTTAATTTAATAAATGAGATTAAACTAAACACCCTCATTTTCATTTTAATTTAATGAATACGATTAAACTCAAAACCCATTTTTTTATATATTGATATATCTTAAAACATGTTTTATCATATATGATAAAACACAATTATCATATATATATATATATATTAGCTATCATATATTATAAACCACTAATATATCAACACTACTACTTGTCTTATATATATGATAGTTCTCACAAGTTTTAACAACGAGAATTAGAAACCCAAAAAAAAATCGTCAAAAATATACCATAGTTTTATATGTGTAGATCGAAAAATAATTAGATGCTCGTCCGATACTATAATTCTTTTTTTACGTTTAACACGGTTTGAGAGATATTTATATTATAAAAAATAAACAAACTAATAAAATATTTTAATTTTATTCATTAAATCGATATGTAGACAGATAATGAGGATAAGTCTCTGATATTCAGTAAAATTTAGTATTCAAAATGTAACTCTTCTCAAAAAAATTCCTCGCTGATAAAAATCAACAAGTGTTACTCCATGTCTTGTTCATGCAGTATCAACAAGTAATATTCATGCATGAAATATCTCGTAAATAGTTTTAGATGAGTAAGAATTGACGATAGTCTTTTTGATCAAAGTTTCTGGTCACTAAGGGCAACATATTTTTGACTATTAGGTGGGTTTGGTTCAAAATTTTTAAAAACAAAGTCTGGAATTTTGGAGGGCTTTTTTTTAACCCTAAAATGTTTCCAATCTCGGTACTTATAAGTTCAAATCACGTTTTATTGATACAAAACATATAACAATTTAGCATGTAATTAAGAATAAATTAGCAAATCATTCCTCTTAAATTATCCTGTTTGTTTTTCAAGATTTGACATGCCAAACATTGTGTAAATCAAACTGGTTAGGTAGCTTTACAAATGTAATGATCAAGTTGTTAACTAATAGAATATTACTTTTTTAAATATGATGATAAAAAAAAGTCTAACACATTTCTACAAATTTTTTTTAAGCATACATATCTCCATAAAAAGTCTAACACATGACTACAACTTTTTTATGATGATAAAATAAGTTTAACATATGCCAAACATTGTGTAAATCAAACTGGTTAGGTAGCTTTACAAATGTGATGATCAAGTTGTTAATTAATAGTAATTTTGTTTATATGAACACTGTAAATTAATATGAACACTTAGATGATTGATTAAAAAGTCCAACACGTGAATATAAATTTTTTATTTAAACATTCAGATCACCATTAAAAGATAATTTTTTTTATTTAAACACTCTAAATTAATATGAACACTTAGGCCTCACTTGTTTTTTAAGAGGTTTTACCTCTTCATCTGCAAACCATGTCTGCAGAAGAAGAGGTACATCTAATGTCTTTATCTATACGAAAAAGATCGTTTGTTTTTTATATACTATTGAAGTACTTCTTTTCTAATTTTTATCTCTTCATCTTTTTCATTAATGTTTTTACGTTTTTCACTACTTGAAAGTATATTGAAAGTGTATTGGTCAATTTTGGATGATATTTGACGTTTTTCATTAATGTTTTTACAATTCAAAATAGTGACAGAGTATACTTGAAAGTATATTGGTCAATTTTGGATGATATTTGATGGATCAAATATTGGACTTATCCCAACTATATGATTTTACTTTATGGATCTTTGTCATTAAGTAAATCATAAATAGTTATCCTTAGACCTGAGATACCAGAAAACTGCATTGAATGTAGTGCATTTCTGTAAGGTAACCTAACGCTAAACGTAACTGGTAGTTATAAGGGTTATTTTCAGAAGTGTTGCAAAGTTCATGTGTTTTGCTTGTAGTCAAAATGGGATTTGTTTCCTTCAAATTATTTTGAAGTATAAATACAGCTGGGCCCCTCGGGGAGTAGTAAGATGTTTGTGTAGCCACACCCAAATGTGTTTTGGTAATCTTTCTATATCCGTAAACGAGAAACAGAATAGTTAATGAAAGGAATGACTGAGATCCATATCCTTATTAACATTGTATTTGAAATGAAAGGATAATAATAATGATATAATCATTAAAAGGTTCTTGTCCAGGAGACCTTACTCGAGTTGTACTAGTGACACTGTTAGTGTAACTAGACGCTAATCAATGTGATCACGATATTCGAATTTTGTCCAAGTGGGAGCTGAAAGTTTATGGACTTAATATCGATAGTCGTGTGATAGGATCGAACTCAGGATCACGGGATTGCACAATTTACGTAAAGGGTTAATTTATTTATTAAATATATTTATTATATTTATTAAATCAAACCAAAGCTTAAAAGAAGGAGTCGGAAAAGTTTTGGAAACACCCCTTGTAGGCTTGTAAACCGCCGGCCAAGAGAGACAATAAAGAAAGGGAAAAAGACTTTGTTTCCTAAATTTTGTTTAACCTTGGAGTAATTTTTTTTCCAAGGGCTATATAAACAAACCCAAAGCTTTCATAATTTTTACTCCATCTCTCTTTCTCTTGCTCTTAAACCGCCAGCCAAACACCCTTATATTAGGGTTTTGGTTTTCAACTATTCTATTTAATAGATCTAGTCCTAGCCCCTCTTTAAAGTTTTTGGGTAGATACTCCATAAGCGTGGAAGCTCGGTTTGTTCGTGCTAGACTCACGATTAACTCGCTGTATTACGTGTGTACAAGATCGTGATATAGTCTTGCTTTAGACTATATTCTGGTGGTGTTCGTGATTAGCCCTAGTTGCCGATTGTTCCGTTGTCTTGTGGATCTTGATAGGATAAAGGTAAGTAACCCTAATCTTGGTTAATTATAATTATTTTAATTATGATCTTGTTAATTTGCTTCCGCTGTGTGTGGTTTGATCCATATTAGGGTTTTTAATAATTGTTATGAACTATATAAACCTTCAATCCAAACCATCAAACATCAGTTGGATGAACAATTCATTGTCGAATACCTTCGCTCACTGCACTATTACTTGATAATTGAAATCCTTCAAAACTCAAAAGGTCTTGTTATGTCACAAAGGAAATATGTTTTCGATCTTCTCCAACGCGATGATGTACTTAACCATAAACCTTCTACTATCCCGTCGATCCAGTCAAATTATGTCCAAGACATGGCTTACACTTTCCAACTGATCGACAACAATCTTTGCCTCTTTGCCTATTGTGATAGTGCTTGTGCATCATGTCCCATAACAAGAAGGTCAGTTTCAAGAGCTGCTATCTTTCTAGGTCCATGTTTGGTCTCTTGGTCATCAAAAAACATCTAGTAGTCTCAAGGTCATCTAGTAAAGTTTAGTATAGGCCATATCTGCACTTGTGAGATTACTTGGTTGCACCGCCTACTTAAAGACTTACATGTTCACGCACCCACCCAGTCCATCATGCAAGAACTAAACACATGAAGATTGATTGTCATTTTGTAAGGGTTAAGATGATGCGAGACGATGAAAAATAGTAAGACCAGCTACCCTGCACCTGATATATTCTGTTGTTCTTGAACAACATCTAAACTCAACTTGGATCTGTGTGTGTTTCCTCACTGTCGTTTAACCACGACTGTAGGAATGCATATTTTCTTAACCGCCTCGAAATTCCTTGTAAAAAAGGTTCAGTTTATTTCTTTTAGCGTGCCACTAAGTTACCATCCGTGACTATGAAATCTCCAACTTCTTTCATTCACATTTCTGGTCAATCAACGTTTCAAGGATCAGATCATGGAACAAGTGTAATTTTGGTTACTTTTGTCATCTGGTTAGTTGTGTAATGGTGTGGCTTTTTCTCGATCTAGTGACATTCAAGTAGTTCAAAGGATATTGTTCTTTGTTTTTTTCTTTCAATCTTCTGCAAGTGTTTCTCAAGTCTCGTACTCGCTGTTTCGCCCTTATCATGTGGTTAAATCGAGTTAATGAAAAGTAAAACTGGAAAACGTTCGGATCGTCTCTGAGGTCGCAATAAGTTGTCTTGTTTCATTCGGTAGTTAGATCTTTATGAAGCCAAATTTTTTCAATCATGTAGTATTTCCATTTAACAAGCCAAATCATATCAATTCGAAAAATATGATACATGAATTCCAACCAAGTCAGTCATTCTGGTTCATTCAGTTACAGCACAAACAGAGAAATTGAGGCCGAAGCTTCTACAAACATGGACTTATGAATCGATCAAAACCTAATTTGTTATACATTACATCGAGCTTGCATAAGTTTTTGAAGCAAGCCACTTCTCTGTCAAAACCATAGCTTCTTTCGGCTTATATTGTGCCACCGAATGCCCCGCACCCTGCAATGGATATGGTAGAAGACATATTAAGATCATATATGTCAATGTTTGAAACCGTTGCTGGTTACTTTAAAATATGATTCACAATATTAATAAAATCATACTACGTAAAAGCTTTATGTCAGCGAGTCTCTTACTTTAACCGTAGCAAATGTTAATGAAAAATCGTCTTGTGCGTATGTCATCTCATAGCTGTAAGAAAAACCATCGAATTATTAAAGATAGAACTGAAATATAGGGGCCGGTACACTGATTAAGTTGAGTCTTACCCTCCAACTTGATTGTTAACATAGAATGGCTCCCATGGACTTGAAACGGCAAGATTAAGAGAACCTATCCAGTCTTCAATGCCAACATATGGAAATGTCATATCGTGATCACCGCTGCAAATAAATGCCATATATCATGTACAGTCATTAACAAATACAGTACTACGTATCTTTGTTTGAAGAGGAAATTTATTGTTTCATTACCTAAAGATTAGAGCTCGACAATTTTTACTAATAAGTTTCTTATGGAAGGCATACGTTAAGATCTTGGATCCGCACTCCATTCTTAGGTTTTTGTTTGAGTTCCAATGAGTGGATTGGTTGCTATATATAGACATGTTTAGAGCATGGTTACTAAATACAGTAAAATTTTAGTGTTTTGAACAAAGTCTTCTTAAATATAAAAATATATAACGTGTTCCTCACACGAACTTAAAAACGATTCATACAAAATCCTGGTTAAATGATCACTACTTTATAAAGCATTTGGTACCTTCTTAAAATAGCAAGGCTAAAAATTCAGACTTTTTTACCTACTAAATAAAACAAGTTGTTGATATATTTATCAACATTATATATTGTAACATTTTCTAACAACATTTTGTAAAAACTTTTGTAACAACCTTTTAAAATAACATTTTTTCTTTTATCTTTTAAATTGAAAAATCTTTTTATTTATTTATTATTTTTATAATTTAATTTCATTATATTTTTTAAAATTTTGTGTTTTTTAATTGAATATCCATTTTGATATATTTTTGTTAACTATTAGTCTTTTTCAATTTTAGTGTATTTTTTAATTCAATTTTTTATAACTTTACAATGAGTAAGAGATTAATATTTGTTAGTCTCAAAATTCGTTATTAGGTACTCGCCGCCGCATTGCGCGGGTACCGTTCTAGTATTAGGACATATCCAAATGTGTATATTGTTAAAATTTCTGACTGATCATTTGGATATCAAAATTATATTTGGATACCAAGAAATAATTCATAGTTATTGATGTATGGGAAGGGATCCTTTACATCCTTTATTTAACATATTGTTTCAATGGACTAATCCAAGTCATCGATCTTATAATGATCTAATGGTTAAAATTAAACCAACATTCCACCTAGCTTTCCTTATTTTCACACACACATAGACAGATAAAAAAAGATCGGGATCTCTAACCACTTCACTAGCGACCACCACAACATACTTATCAACAACCTTTTTTCGGCGACCACCACAACAAACCCACCTTCTTCTCGCGACCATCACAACAAACCCACCATTTTCCGGCGACCACCACAACAAACCCACCATTTTCCGGCAACCACCACAACAAACAATACTTTTCCGGTGACTTCCACAACAAAGCCACCATTTTTCGACGAGATCGACAAGAATCCACCAATTTCCATAAGAAACCCAGATCTCCGACGACTACTACAACAAACTCATCATTTTCCGGCGACTTTCACAACAAACCCACATTTCCAGCGACCTCGTCACTGACTCATATATGAGTCATGATACTTATATATGACTCATGTATAAGTCACTGCGACTCATGTATGAGTCACTTCGACTCATGTATCAGTCACATGAGTCACCAAAATGACTCATACATGAGTCACGGTGACTCATACATGAGTCACGGTGACTCATACATGAGTCACCACGATTATGTTACAAAAGTTATTACGTGTATTACAAACAGCCATATCTGCCATTGACAACTACATTTTCAGTAACATCGTCATTGACATCTATATTTTTAGTAACATCGCATTAGTTTTTATATATTCAGAGTTTGTTAAAATATGCTTGTTTGTTGTGGAGGTCGCCGAAAAAGTGGGATATAGTCGGAAAATATTGTGGATCTCGCCGGAAGTAGATAATTAGGGTTAGGGTTTAATAATGATTCGATAATTGGGGTTAGGGTTGTATAATGATGTGAAATTTAAATGTTTTTGATCAGGATCTATGGTGGTTAATCATATTCGAATCTATGGTGGTTACAGTGATTGAAATTTATGGTGATTAAATGATCCGAATCAATGGCAGTGGGTGTGTGTGTGAGTATGTGTGTGTGTGGTGGGTCGAAGAAGGAAATAAAACAATGGGTTGGGGAAAAAAGAGGGGTGGGTGTTTTTTTTTAATTTGCACCCTTGGATGTAAACGGGTTGGATGGTGTGGATTAGTCCATCAAGACTTTGCAAAAAGAAAGTGGACTCTATTAAACTTTTGACATTGATGTATTGATATTTATTTTAATTTAATAAATGAGATTAAACTAAAAACCCTCATTTTTATTTTTATTTAATGAATGCGATTAAACCCAAAAACCCATTTTTTATATATTGATATATTTTAAAACATGTTTTATCATATATGATATATCAGTTATCATATATGATAAAATACAACTATCATATATTATAAACCACTAATATCAACACTACTACTCGTCTTATATATGATAGTTCTCGCGAGTTTTAACAACGAGAATAAGAAAAAAAATTCGTCAAAAATATACCATAGTGTATATGTGTAGATCGAGAAATAGTTAGATGCTCGTCACGATAGTATAATCTTTTATTACGTTTAACACGGCTTAAGAGATATCTAAATTATAAAAAAATAAATAAAATAATAAAATATTTTAATTTTATTCATTAAATCGTTATGTAGACAGATAATGAGGATAAGTCTCTGATATTCAGTAAAAATTTAGTATTCAAAATAAATCTCCTCTAAAAATTCGTCGCTGAAAAAATCAACAAGTGTTACTCCATGTCTTGTTCATGCAGTATCAGCAAGTAATATTCATGCATGAAATATCTCGTATACAGTTTTAGATGAGTAAAAATTGACGATTGTCTTTTTGATCCAAGTTTCTAGTCATTCAGGGCAAAATATTTTTGACTATTAGGTGGGTTTGGTTCAAAATTTTTAAAAACAAAGTCTGAAATTTTGGAGGGCTTTTTTTAACCCTAAAATGTTTCCAATCTCGGTACTTATAAGTTCAAATTACGTTTGATTGATACAAAACATATAAAAATTTAGCATGTAATTAAGAATAAATTACCAAATCATTCCTCTTAAATTATCCTGTTTGTTTTTCAAGATTTGGCATGCCAAACATTGTGTAAATCAAAATGGTTAGCTAGCTTTACAAATGTGGTGATCAAGTTGTTAATTAATAGAATATTGCGTTTCCAAATATGATGGTAAAAAAAGTCTAACACATGACTACAAGTTTTTTATTTAAGCATATAGATCTCCATAAAAAGTCTAACACATGACTACAAATTTTTTATGATGATAAAATAAGTCTAACATATGCCAAACATTGTGTAAATCAAACTGGTTAGATAGCTTTACAAATGTGATGATCAAGTTGTTAATTAATAGTAATTTTGTTTACATGAACACTTTAAATTAATATGAACACTTAGATGATTGATTAAAAAGTCCAACACGTGAATATAAATTTTTTATATAAACATTCAGATCACTATTAAAAGATAATTTTTTTATTTGAACACTCTAAATTAATATGAACACTTAGATTGATTAAAAAGTTTAACACGTGAATATAAGTTTTTTATACAAACATTCAAATCTCCAAAAGATATACTCCCTCTGTCCCAAAATTATATTCCCACTTTGATTTTTTTGGTCTTTCTTTTCCAATTTTGATCGTAAATATTATTGTTTGTTTCTATAAGTACTGGATAAAACTCATAACAATGAAAATATATTTAAAAACTAATCAATTCATATTTTTCATTAAGAGTTATATAACAAAAAAACTATTTAAAGTCAAAGTTGGAAGAAAAAGACCAAAAAAGTCAAAGTGAGATTATAATTTTAAGACGGAGGAAGTAATTTTTTTATATGAACACTCTAAATTAAAGGTTATTATATAAACACTTAGATCATAAATATAAACTTCATCTACACATCCAAATTTTCATCAAAGATATAAATTTATTTTATATGAACACTTTAGATTCACCGTTGAAGTTTCCCTCTTGGAGATCAGGCGATTCACCCCTAACAAAAGAAAATTGATTGAGACACTTTGGTTTTTTATTGGCACACTTATATGTACAACCTAACCTGTTGGGATAAAATTAGTATTAATATACATTACACTAACAGTCTTAATCTTACAAATACTAGTAGTAGTATTCTTAGTACTGGTTGCAATAATACTGAATGGATGTTGTTAAACCTTAGTGTTGGTAATGATATTAGTGTTGAGTTGAAGGTAAAGACATAAGACGTGTTCCATAAAGATAGAAGATATTTAGTTATATCTTCTAAGAGTTTAAATTTATGTGTTCATATATTTGTCTTGTAAAAAACTCCTTGCACTATAAAAGGAGGTCCTAGGTTTCATATACGAAAAAATATATTATCTCTCTACATTGTATTATTACTTCAAGGTTGTAACCCTAGTACTGTGTGTTAAGGGTGTTAGTGTTAATCATATTGAAATATTCACTTTACATCTCTTGTTACATACAATTCATATAATTTTCATGATATTAAAGAGTAGATTTCCCATGCTCTTTGTTATCATACAATGTTTCTATCAAGCATATATAGGATTTATTCTGTATAGACTAAGTCTTAAAGGTAAGACTAACAAGATAATAAGGGATCAACAAGTTGTATCAAAGCTTGTTGAGACCATAGTTGTTGCACATGTGAGTGGCGACCATTCTATTAGAGTTGCATTACGTGACGGTTTCCCTTTACCGTTAATGATGTAGACTAAAAAACAAAGTAACAAAGATAAGTAATTGGATCTGTCGATTCAAAAAGAATGCCAGAAATAATTCTGCTAATAATCGTTGATTCTGAAGAATACCAAAAAATTAGGGTAAAACACGGCAACACAACGGACAATGGTTTAACTTTTATTAAACCGATAACTATCTTGCTAGGGATACAATAGATTCATTAAATAATGACTGCAAACAAAGAAAAACCCTAAAAATCCAACGGGCTGGACCGTAGCCGAAAGACAAAGTCCAACTGAAAGTGAAAAAAACATAAATATGTAAAAAAAACTGATAGTAAAAAGGCTTTTCGGGTCTTGAAAAATCCGTAACCAGCTAAAAGGTGGTTACAGCTTCGTCCGCCTACTTTTTACACATGTTTTGACAGGTCACGGGCTGAAAACGGACTTAGGATGCAAAGTTATGCCCATTTTACTAAACCCCTATTCGTCACGCGATCTCGGGCCTCCAGAAACAAGTCAGCCCGTTCTTCAACACTTGGGCCTCTATCATTCCCCCCTAGATAGGAAAAATTCGTCCTCGAATTCCCAGCTGTATCATCATATGAAGAATCACCATGGTAAGGCAACAAGTGCTTCACATTAAAAAGATCAGAACTACGAATATGGTTTGGCAACTTCAAACGATAAGCATTTGAGTTCATCTTATCCGCAATTTCCACTGGACCAATCTTCTTAGCAGACAACCTATTTATTCACCAACTAGAAAACTATCCTTAGTCAAAACAGCCCACACAAAGTCTCCTACTTCAAAGTCAATATGTCTGCTCTTTTGATCTGCATCGTGCCTGTACTTCGAATTAACGCGAACCAAGTTGTCACGAACAGATTTATGAACATCATGCAACCCCTCAACAAAATCCTACACTTTCTTCGGAACAGACCTCGAAACCCGAGGAGTCATAAGATCAAGAGGACCACGTGGCTGAGCAGAATATACCACTTGGAATGGACCAGTGCTCTGATTAACAACAAGATTATGAGCAAACTCAGCTTGATACAACTTCTGATCCCATGCCTTCACATGATCACCCACTAAACACCTTAACATGTCACCAAGGGACATGTTAACAACTTCAGTTTGCCCATCAGTTTGTGGATGATAAGCACTACTAAAAATGAGTTAAGTATTCACCATCTTCCACAAACTACGCTAAAAATGACTCAAAAACCTGGTGCCCTGATAGAAAACAATCGAGGAAGGTAAACCATGTAAACGGTACACATCCCTAAATAAAACTTGGGCTATATTAACTGAAGGTTTATAAACATCATAACATTTATATAAAATCCTAAACGAGATCAAAGCACACATAGTGGAAGGAATTTAACAAGATCATAATAATAATACAATTATAATTAATCGAATTAGGGTTACATACCTTTACGCTAAAGCAAATCCACAAGACGAAGAACGAATCACCAATTAGGGTTTATAACGAACACCACCAAGATATAGTTTAAAGTAAGACTATATTACGATCTTGTACACACGTAATACAACGAGCTAACCGTGATTCTAGCACGTGTAAACCGAGCTTCTACGCTTATAGAGAATCTACCCAACAACCCTAGAGAGAGGCTAGGACTAGATTATAAGTAAAATTGATCAACCAAGAAAACCAACCAAAACCCCTTGTGGGTTTTCCTTGCGATCGACCAAAAGAAAGAAAGGGAGAGGAGAGATTTGTGTATCTTGAATTATGAGGTGAAGGTTTGTTTATATAGGCCTAAACTTGTAACCTAAAATAAATAAAAGGGAAGTTTTTCCCCTTCCTTTTTCCTCCATAACCGACCGACCAAACACCCCCTTTGGGGTGTTCCGAAATCTTCTAAACTTCTTTCTTTTTATTTACTTACTATATATTTATTTAACACTCGTTAATACTTAACTCTTAATTAATTAACGATCGCTAAAGTTATGTCTCGGTTTAATTTAATAAATACATAAATATATATTTATTAAACAAAATTAATAAACGCAATAAATATATTTATTAAATAAATAAATTAACTCTTTACGTATTGAGTGCAATCCCGTAATCTTGAGTTTGATCCTATCACACGACTATTAAATATAAGTCCATAAACTTTCAGCTCCCACTTGGACATATTTCAAATATCGTGATTACATTGACTAGTGTCTAGTTACACTTAGCAATGTCTCTAGTACAACTCGAGTAAGGTCTTCTGGATAAAAACCTTTTAATGATTCATCACAATTATTATCCTTTTATTTCTAATACAATGTTAATAAGGATATGGATCTTAGTCATTCCTTTCATTAAGCATTATGTTTCTCATTCACAGATTCAACAAGATTACCAAAAAAATTTGAGTGTGGCCACACAAACATCTTACTAATCGCACGAGGGGCCCAGCTGTATTAAACTCCAAAACGAACTTTGAGGAAATAAATCCCATACTGAATACAAGCAAAACTTATGAATTTTGCAACACTTTTGAAAATAATCCTTATAGCTACCAGTTAAGTTTAGGTTAGATTATTCCACAAAAATGTAGTAAATTCAAAACAGTTTTCTAGTATCTCGGGTCTAAGGATAACTATTTATGTTTTACTTGATGACAAAGATCCACAAATTAAAATCGTATAGTTGGGATAAGTATACTCTATCGCGATTTTAATTTGTCTTAATTTAATAATATTCCCATATTATTAATCGACAATAGACATTTAGCATAACAATTTATTCATGGATTAAAACATGTAAAATAAGATACACTATTAAATAATAAGAATAAATGAAACTCAATCTTTATTTTATTACATAATGTCATAACATCCTTTATCCAAATACTAATCACAGATTTATTGCATGAGTTCGCTAGCTAGTTGCAGCCCAATTGCCATGACATGCTTAACTACCTTTGGTCTACGCAAAGCCTTAGTAAAAGGATCAACTACGTTATCATTTGTGTGAACTTTATTAATTTGATTTCACGAGCTTCAACTTGTTCTCGGACGTAGTGATGTCTACGCATAAAGTGTATGGCGCCTTTCATGACTCCAATGTCATTGGCAAATATTATTGCGGTAGAATTGTCACAATACATATCAATAGGTTCTTTAATTGAAGGCATCACTCCAAGATCTCCAATAAACTTCCTAATCCGAACAGCTTTCATTACAGCTTCTGAAGCAGCCATGTACTCAGATTGAGTAGCATGCATTGGAATCGTTGTCTGCTTCTTGCTCTTCCAGTCAACTGCTCCTCCATTGATAACAAAAACGTAACCCGTGTGAGACTTCGTATTGTCTTTATTACATTGCCAGGACGCATCACATAAACCTGTCACATTCAGTTATGTGGTCTGGTTTCCCTCCAAATACCAAAAACATATCTTTCGTACTCCTCAAATACTTTAGAATATGTTTAACAACAGTCCAGTGGAGCTTCCCTGGATTCTATTGGTATCTACTGACCAAGTTCTGAGCAAACACCACATCAGGCCTTGTGCATCTTACAACATACATAATAGATCCTACAGCCGAAGCATAAGGCACCTTCTACATGTATGCCTCCTCTTCAGGAGTTGATGCATCCATCTCATGAGTCAGATTATTCTTAACTTCCATAGGTTGAAAACCTTTCTTGGAATTATGCATATTATACTTCTTCAAAATCTTATCTATATAAGAATCTTGACTTAGATCAATTAACCGTCTTTTACTATCCCGATATATCTTAATTCCCAGAATGTATGCAGCTTCTCCTAAATCCTTCATAGAAAAACATTTACCAAGATAATTCTTAACAGCCTTAAGTCTTGGAATGTTACTTTCCATGATTAATATGTCATCAACATATAGGACTAGAAATACTACATCACTCCCACTAGCTTTGCGATATACACATGGCTCTTCACGATTTTGAATAAATCCAAACTTTTTATTTTCTTCATCAAATCACTTATTCCATTGACGTGATGTTTGCTTCAAACCATAAATAGATCTTTGAAGTTTGCACACGTGTCCTGAATTTTCAGGATCAACATACCCTTCTAGTTGCTGTATATAGATGTCTTCATCTAAGCAACCGTTCAAGAAGGCAGTTTTATCATCCATTTGCCATTCTCATAGTCATAGTATGTTGTTATAACTATGAGAATCCTAATAGCTCTTAATTCTACTACAAGAGAAAATGTCTCCTCGTAGTCTACGCCAAAAATTTGAGTAAAACCTTTAGCTACTAAACGAGTTTTATAGGATTGTACTTTTCTGTCAATGTCGGTTTTCTTCTTGTATATCCACTTATGTCTCACTACTTTAGTATTCGGTGGTGGATCTACAAAAATCCAAACATCATTAACTTTCATAGATTTCATTTTCTCATCCATAGCAACCATCCACTTATCCTTTTCAAGATCAAGTATGGCAGATTTATAATTAGTAGGTTCACCAAGATCCCCTACTTCATAATCATCCTCTATGTTAAGACATATATTGCTATTTGCGTTTTTAATCCTTGCGGATCTACGCAGAGGAACTAATTCCGGTGGAACCGCCAGAATTTCTAGTTCTACAGGAATTACATCGCTAGTGTTTTCAGAAGGTAATGTATCTATATGACTCTCTTCAAGATCATAATTTCTCTTACTGAATTCTTGATTTACAAGATCACTTTCAAGGATGTCTCCATACCTAACAACAATCACTTTGTCCTCAGGCGGATAATAAAAATAGTAACCCATACTTTCCTTAGGGTATCCTACAAAGATACATTTCACAGATCGTTATTGGAGTTTGTCACCCGAGTCACGTTTCACATACGCCTCGCAACCCCAGACCTGTAAATAAGACAAATATGGCTTCTTGCCATGCCATAGTTCATATGGTGTTTTATCGACTTTCTTTGTTGGAACCATATTTAAAATGCGAACAACAGATTCTAAAGCATAATCCCAAAAGGATAAAGGTAAAGTTGTAAGATTAAACATAGATCGCACCATATCTAATAATGTACGATTTCTCCTTTCGGATACACCATTTTGTTGTGGAGTATAGGGAGAAGTAAGATGCTGATCAATTCCATTCTCACTTACATAATCTATAGAATATTGACTTAAATATTTACCACCTCTATCAGAACGAAGAGCTTTAATCTTCTTTCTTAGTTGCAGTTCTACTTCTGCTTTAAACAATTTTAATGTTTCAAATACCTCATGTTTATGTTTAAGTAAATAAAGATAACCATAACGGCTATAATCATCCGTAAATGATAAGAAGTAGCTAGCACCTTTCCCCACACACATCAGTATATATTAATCCAAGTAGATCAGTAGCTCTTTCAATATTGCTATTAAAAGGTTTCTTGGTCATCTTTCCAGAGATACAAGAATCACATTTATCAAATGATTCATCATTGATATTTTCCAAAAGACCTTCACGTTGAAGCTTTTGTATATGAGTCTTCCTAATATGGGCAAGTCTACAATGCAAAGATAAGAAGAGTTCTTGTCAAACTTTCTCTTCTTACTCATGCTAAAGACAGATCTATTATTCTTGGATTCATTATCATGCATGTCTATTTCAAACACACCATTCACAAAAATTGCATTAAAATAGAAAATACCATCTTTCCAAATAGAAATTTCATTATTATCAATCGTGTGAACGAATCCATTATTCAACAAACAAGAAAAGGAAATAACTTCTCTAAAAATGGTAGGTGCTTAATGACAATCATTTAAAATCAGTACTAAACCCGAAGGTAAAACTAAATTAAATGTTCCTATTGCTTCAACTACTGCTTGAGCGCCATTGCCCACTTGCAGAAATTGTTCCCCATAGGATTGCTTGCTTTCTAGATTAAATCCCTGCAACGTATTACAAATGTTAATACCGCATCCCGTATCATATACCCAAGAATTTAATTTGTATGTTAAATTGAACAATTCAAGCATAAATAAAGTACCTGAAGCTGCATCGCTCTGCTAAGACTTCTTCTTTATTTCTCGCAATTCTTCGAGAAATAGAGGGCAATTCCTCTTCCAATGACCACTTGCCTTGCAATTGTGACAAGTCTCATCCTTCTGAGATCTATTCTTCTTGACAAAGATCTGCTTAGGTTTCGAATAAGTCACAACTTGCTTGCCCTTATCACCCTTGACTTTGCCTTTCTTCTTGTTTGCTTGCGCTTTTGGCTTACTCACTCTACCCTTTTGTATGGTTAGCAAGGTTGCAAAAATTGCTCGGCGCTAGCTAGGCGGTTGGGTACCGCCAAGCGATTAATCAGTTTGGCGGGGATTAATCGAGGATGAATTGGATTGGACTTTTTATGTATAAAATTGAATTTTTTTGAAAGTATATGTCCGATTAGGCCGATTTATCCGACTTTTATCCGATTTATCCGATTTTTACCGATTTGGCCGATTTATATTCAAAACCGAGTTGGTCAATTTATCCTTTTTTCACTGATTTATCCCGATATATCCTCGATTTATCCGATTTTGACCAAATCGATTAATAAGGCCGATTAGTAAAAATCATGGCGGTTAATCCCCGCCAAGAGATTTATCTCCGATTAATCAGCCGCCAAGGCCGATTTTGGCAACAATGATGGTTAGTACAGAAGGCGTAGAAGTAGATGCCTTATCTTTCAACCCCTTTTCATAGTCAATGAACATTGCTTGCAAATCATTAGCTGTCTTCCCCGTGCAATGCATATTATAGTTTCTAACAAAATCATTGAAGTCCTTGTTAAGGGACCTGTTGATCAAGTTGATAGTCATATTATGATCATAGGGTTTTCCTAGTGCAATGAGTTGTTCCATATAACCCCTCATCTCCATGTAATGGGCACTAACAGACTTTCTAGGAGCTTGCTTGCAGCTATGCAAAGCATCTACTAAGTCGTAGATCTCCACAGCTTACGGCTTCTCGAACATAGCCTTGAGCTCATCAAGCATTCGCTTAGGTGAAAATAGCTCATACTTCTTGTAGAACTATAACACACGACTTACCAAACACGAATTTGATAGATCAATATAGGTGACATGATATAGACAATAATAAGATGAAGAACAAGGATTAAAACAAGAAGAATGGAAGATTAGATTGATGAAGAAAAAGAAGAGAGAAGAAAGAGATGTGAAATCCTAGTGAGAGAAAGACAATAACTTTCTCTTTCTACCAAACAAGGAAATGGAAAACACACACACACAAATGAGGATGGTTAGGCCTTTTATACTAAGGCTTACAAGTTTAGGAGGCCTTCCTCATTTGTGTGTTCGGGACTAATTCCCGTTACATACATAACATAATCTAAGAACTGTCGACACCAATAAGTAGCATTTTCCGCGAGCTTCGCAACGGTATGTTATATGACCATCACTTTAAATACTTCTAACAATCTCCCCCTAAGGGGTGGTCATATAGTATGTGACTTCACTTCTTTGACCATCACTTTAAATAATTCTAACACTTCCATTGAAGTGGAGGAGCCATTTTTCTTAACATTAAGTCAGCCACCTCAAAGTGCTTCTTAACATTAACAGCGTGTTCAAGCCTTTGTGCATCAGATGCTCCTTCAGCAATATCCTCCGGATAAGGAGTAGTCAAGATATCAATAGTACCCGCTACTCTCAAGACAATTTTTAGTGAGCGGTACCAATCATTGAAGTTTGGGCCAGTAAGTTCAGGACGATCAAAGAAAATTTTGAACATAGAACTTATAGTATTATTGTCGGGTTGAGCCATTTCTACAGAAAAAAGTTCAAATATTAGTATTTTTGATAATAAAATACTTTCAAGAAAATAAAATTACCCTGACATAATAAACCATATTATTTTCCTTGAATTCTAGAACTATATTGACATAAATCCATTCATCAGTTGATCTGCTAGTAATGAATGTACTCAATCATAGCGACTTGTCGAACAATTCAATTGGCGAACAATTTTCAATTTCTAGATATTTTAAGGGATTTATATTGCCAAAAGAACGTTTTGCATTGTAAACATGTTTCATGCCTTCTGAATGCCTTAAGTTTCCCGATCTCACTGAGTAACTTAATTAAGTCATCTAATCTGAGTAACGTAAAACCATCATACGAATTCTCATTCTATGAAAGTTTTCTCTCCAACACAACATCACCCGAAAATCTCATTGGATGACGTAGTAATTTCAAGTGTTCGTCAATTAGGATCATTCGACTTAAATTTTAAGGGTATAAGTTTTGATGTCAAAATCAATGTATGGAGAAGCATGCATACAACTCCATAGCATAAGTTTAATAAAATATTTAGTAACCTTTTTCACGAGACTAAATTTCTATATAAATTATGTTGAGGTATTGGTTAAACCAATTAAATAATTTACCCACAACTATTCACAACGTACTTTTTTCTAGAACTTGGCTAAAGCACAAAAGGAATACCCTTATTAATTGTGTTTCGGAGGTGAATTTGCGGTAAATCAACCTTAAGGTATAATGTAAGTATTAATCGTAGGTAATTTCAATTTGACGCACAGACGAGCCGGGAATTTGGTCAGCGGCTAATGGCATAACACCTCATTCCTTAACCGAGTACATGACCAGCGGTGCGTTATACCCACTTTATAGTTTGTCAAAAGGAGTAGGCCATTAGTATATTATTGCAATTCACCAATCAACGTAATCTTATGTGATTTAGATCTCTAACAAATCTTTATTTTAATATGATTTAGTCCATATTATTTCTTTTCTAAAAAAACCTTGTTTACAACAATTCAACAATTTAATATAAACAAGTAAAAAACTAAATCATAAACACATAATAACAATTTATATGTGCAATAAATATATCAAATAGCCACATGCATACGATTTATTCAATAATCATCAAATCTAAGTTTTTATATTCATATAAATGTTTTCCCAAATTCAAGATTTATTGAAACAAATAATCACGTAGCACATAGAATCATATAAACATATAATTTTACGATCCATGAAAACATGCACGTTGTCATGGATTCTGCCACAAATCTTAACATTTAAATCTCTACGGATCGTAACCATACATGACGTAACAAATCTAATCTAAAATTATCGCACATGTAATTTAGGGTTTCAAAACAATTTGTTTTTTTTAAATTCGGCCAAAAAACCCTAATTTTTTAAAAATAAAACCCTAATTTTAAGAAAACCTAAAAAACATGTTCTTTTAACTCAAAACAATTATTAGTTAAAAAACTTTAGATTTCTGATAATTATAACATGTTAAAACGGCTCTCGATGCCACTGAAGGTTTATAAACATCATAACAATTATATAAAACCCTAAACGAGATCAAAGCACACATAGGGGAAGCGATTTAACAAGATCATAATAATAATACAATTATAATTAATCGAATTAGGGCTACATACCTTGACGCTAAAGCAAATCCATAAGACGAAGAACGAATCACCAATTAGGGTTTATAACGAACACCACCAACATATAGTCTAAAGTAAGACTATATTATGATCTTGTACACACGTAATACAACGAGCTAACCGTGATTCTAGCACGTTTAAACCGAGCTTCTACGCTTATAGAGAATCTGCCCAACAACCCAAGAGAGGGGCTAGGACTAGATTATAAGTAAAACTGATCAACCCAAGAAAACCAACCAAAACCCCTTGTGGGTTTTCCTTGCGATCGACCAAAAGAAAGAAAGGGAGAGGAGAGATTTGTGTGACTTGAATTATGAGGTGAAGGTTTGTTTATATAGGCCTAAACTTGTAACCTAAAACAAATAAAAAGGGAAGTTTTCCCCCTTCCTTTTTCCTCCATAATCGACTAACCAAACACCCCCTTTTGGGTGTTCCGGAATCTTACAAACTTCTTTCTTTTTATTACTTACTATATATTTATTTAATACTCGTTAATACTTAACTCTTAATTAATTAACGATCGTTAAATTTATGTCTCAGTTTAATTTAATAAATACATAAATATATATTTATTAAATAACTTAATAAATACAATAAATATATTTATTAAATAAATTAACTCTTTACGTATTGAGTGCAATTCCATAATCTCGAGTTCGATCATATCACACGACTATTAAATATAAGTCCATAAAATTTCATTAACCGCATCTGTTGTCTTCTTGCAAGGAATAAAATGAACCATATTAGAAAAACTATCAACAAAAAACAAATATTGAATCATTTTCCATTTGAGTACGAGGTACATGCTAATATTAACCCAAGGCTGCAAAGGAACTGGCAAAGGCATATAAAGTCTTGCATTAGTAGCCGTCCCCTTGAAACTTGACAAATACGACACCTCTTGACGTAACGATCCACTTCCTTCCTCATAGTAGGACAAACATAAGAATCTTGAACCAAATGTAAAGTGCGATCACGACCAACATGTCATTGACTATGCAACTCCTTAATAATTTGCAAGCGAAGACTTGAATCAGGAATACAAAGTTTATTCCCTTTGAATATGAACCCATCATGCATAACAAAATCTGTTTTCTCTCCGGATTGCAAATCTAGCAAAACAACTAAAAAGTATGGATCCACAGTCACCATGTCACGAATGACATCAAGTCCTGGAACATCAACCTGAATGGTTACAAGTAAACTACTCCTTATGCTCAAGGCATCAACAACACGATTGGAAGCACCTGTTTTGTGTTTCACCATAAAAGTAAATTTCTCAAGAAAAGCCAACCAACGCCCATGCTTATGTGAAACCTTATCTTTAGTATGAATATGCCTTAAGGTATCGTGGTCATTGAACAAAACAAACTCCTTATGAAACAAATAATGACGTCAATGCTTCACAGCTTGGGACCCTGCATAAAACTCCAAGTCATAAGTAAAGTACCTGGACTTCGGCCCTGTCAACTTCTCGCTAAAATAGGCAACATGCCGCCCACCTTGACTAAGAAGTCCACCAATTGAAACCTTAGAAGCATAAATATGAAGCTTAAAAACTTAAGAAAAATCAAGCAATACCAGGATTGGCACTGTAGTAAGATTTTCCTTAACAACCCGAAAAGCTAGCTCTGCTTCCACCGTCCATACAAATGACTTCCCCTTCATACAGTCTGTCAAAGGGGCCATAAAGGAACTGAAATTAGGGATAAACCGCCTATAAAAAGAAGCAAGACCATGAAAACTCCAAACTTCAGTAATTGTAGTTGGAGTTGGCCACTCCTAAACAACTGCTACCTTAGAGTCACCCCCTGTATGCCATCACCAGAAACAACATACCCTAAAAACAAAACTTTAAGGGTCATGAACACACACTTCTTCGTGGCTGCATAAAAACTGTCCTTCCGAAGCAAGGTCAAAACCTGCCTCACATGATTGACATGCTCATTATAAGAAGCACTATAAATAAGAATGTCATCAAAATAAACAACCACAAACTTGCCAATAAAAGGCATGAACATTTGATTCATCACACGCATAAATGTGCTTGGTGCGTTTGATAAACAAAGGCATGACCAACCACTCATACAACCTTTCACGGGTCTTGAAAGCGGTCTTCCACTCATCACCAAGTCTAAGACGAATCTGGTAATACCCACTCTTCAAATCCAGCTTTGTGAAAATGGTAGCACCACTAATCTGGTCAAGCAAATCATCAAGGCGAGGAATAGGAAACCTGCACCTCACAGTAATCTTGTTGATGGCTCGACTATCAACACACATACGCCATGTACCATCCTTCTTTGGAGTGAATAGGGCAGGAACAACACACGGGCTCATACTCTCACGAACATGACCCTTGGAAATGAGCTCCTCAACCTTCCTGCGCAACTCCTCATGTTCTCCCGGGCTCATCCTATAATGTGGCCTGTTAGGAAACTGTGACCCAGGCTCGAGATCATTATGATGTTGTATGTCACGCAATGGTGGCAAACCATCAGGTAA
Organism: Glebionis coronaria; assembly: GCA_025667525.1. Lineage (NCBI taxonomy): Eukaryota > Viridiplantae > Streptophyta > Magnoliopsida > Asterales > Asteraceae > Glebionis > Glebionis coronaria. The sequence goes on along the minus strand of CM046878.1, from coordinate 604,699,514 downwards.
CTCATCAGGGAAAATATCAAAAAAAAATTCAAGTAAAAGGATCATAACTTCTGGAACTTCACCATTTTTAGAAACCTCCTTCCCTATTAGTACATAAACATCACCTCCCACCTCCAGTTTGTCTTCAAACTGCGAAAGAGTTAGTAAAGTACCAGTGGGTTTATTAACTACTTCCTTGGGGTTATTTGGCATCAAAGTAATCTTCACACCCCATACAAGAAACTATAAGTATTAGTTCTCCCATGGTGAGTTACATAACGATCATACTCCCAAGGTCTACCCAACAAGTGACAAGCATCCATAGGTATTACATCACACCAAAGATTATCCTTCTAAGTTGTTCCTACAGAAATTGAAATTTGGACACGCTTGGAAACTGTTATCTCCCCACCTTTTTTAAGCCACTGTAACTTATAAGGTTTGGGACAATTTTTGGTTTTCAACCCTAATTTATGGACTGCTTCTTCAGCTATCAAGTTATCAAAACTACCTGAATCACATACAAAAGTGCAAACCTTACCCATAGTGGTACAAGTTGACTAAAAGATGTTGTTTTTAAGCCAATCATCACCATCAGCTTTAGGTGTTAAGTATGAGCGCCTTACCACCAAATTCACCCCCACATCTCGAGACACATACTCCTCCTCGTACTCAGGTTATTCATCATAGACTGCGTCTCCCTCATAATCATCATAAGCCACATCATCATCTTCCTTAGGTTCAATAAATAACTGCCTCTTCCCAGCCTTCTTACATTCCGTCTGCCGGTGACCAAGTTCACCACAGTTAAAGCACTTCAACCCGCTACTACCGGTAGATCTAGGTACTGGTCCAGTATTACCACCAACTGACTTAGCTTGATTGGGAGTAAAATGAGATGTCATGATACCCGAACCAGAAGCACATGTTGTTGTAGGAGAAGGCGAATTTCCCACTCGTCGGTTCTGCTTCTCAAAAGTTAATGCATGCTGATATGCTTCAGAAAGTTTCAATGGATCAAACATGTTAACAGAATCCTTGATTTGGACTCTTAACCCACCAATGTATCGAGAGACAAGCTGATCTTCTGTCTCTTGAATGTCATTCCGTGCAATTAATTGGTAAAATTCGGTTGTATAACCTTCAACAGACTCGGCCCCCTGTTTTAGATTCTGTAAATGTTGGTACATCATTCGCTGGTAGTTATGAGGAATAAAATTATCCCTCATGACCTTATTCACCGTCTTGATCTTTGACTTCACAGCTCTGTTCCTCGTCAGTTTTAATTGTTGCCACCACGCGGATGCCCTACCACGTAACTTGGTAGCGATCAACGAAACCCTTTTGTTTTCTGGAACTTCTCTGAATTCAAATAATTCTTCAACAGCAACAAGCCAATCAATGAACTCATCAGGCTTCAAAGTGTCCCTATTAAACTCAGGAATATTAACCCTCATTCCAATCTCCTAACGCCTATCATTATTCCAACTACGATCTCTTATCCGTCGCCCTACTGACTGTTCATCAGTAGACGAACCATCACCAAACGGATTTTCTTCCAAATCTGCATCTTCATCTTCATGACGGTGATTACGAGGCCTCCTATTTCTCATCAAATTCTTCATCCGGTCGGCTAATTGATCAACAATTTGATTGAATCGATCCTCCATTCTGTCTATCGTACGTTGCTCAAATTCCTGTTCATTCACATCCTGAATAGGCCTAGTTCTCCTTGTAGGCATCTTGATCAGGAACTTTGGCTTTTGATACCAACTGATGTAGACTAAAAAACAAAGTAACAAAGATAAGTAATTGGATCTGTTGATTCAAAAAGAATACCAGAAACGATTCTTCTAATAATCGTTGATTCTGAAGAATTCCTGAAAAATAGGATAAAACACGGCAACACAACGGCCAGTGGTTTAACTTTTATTAAACTGATAACTGTCATGCTAGGGTTAAAGCAGATTCATTAAATAATGACTGCAAACAAAGAAAATCCCTAAAAATTCAACGGGCTGGACCGTAGCCTAAAGAAAAAGTCCAACTGAAAGTGAAAAAACATAAATATGTAAAAAAAATGATAGTAAAAAGGCTTTTCGGGCCTTGAAAAATCCGTAACCAGCTAAAAGCTGGTTCTAACGTCGTCCGCCTTCTTTTTATGAACGCTTTGACAGGTCACGGGCTGAAAACGGACTGAGGATGCAAAAGTTATGCACGTTTTACTAAACCCCTCTTCGTCATGCGATCTCGGGCCTCCAGAAACAAGTCACCCCGTTCTTCAACACTTGGGCCTCTATCAGTTAACTCATCCACTTTGGTCCACATATCGAAGCAACATTACATCTGGTTGGGAAGACAAATATTTTAGTCTTCAAAACGAATTCCGCGAATATTATTATCGTACTCCTGAAAGTTATGATTTAATTTAATGTAAATTTGTAGCACTTTTGTGATTGAAATATAAACTTTTTTAATGCAAGTTGAAATATTTAATTTTGAACACTATGTTTGTATGTTTGTTATTTGTATATATCTTGGTGGATAAATTTTTATTTATTTATTTAAGTAGTGATTGGAATATCATTTGAAACTATTAATTGAAAAGTAAAAGTACTAATGATTGGTATAATAAAAACATAAATGATTAGTAAAAAAATAATAAAGAATGAAAATAAAAAATGAGATAATTATAGCATTGTTAGTGTTCAAATAGTAGAAACTAATTGTTTTTTTTAGCAAACCCCTTCTAAAAATCTAAACCAACCTAGACACTATCACTAAAGCCTATTTTCGAGGCATAGGTTTAGCAAAAGTAGACTACCTGTGTTCCATTTTCGAGGCATCCATCTACACTTGAAGTACATGATCACTTACTAGAAACAGGGTCAGGGGGAATGGATCAAAAGATAATTTATTGAAGCCCAAAGAAGATGCATACACATTTATTTCGGACATGATGCGTTTAAAAAATCGAGTTTTTTTAACAAAATTAACATCAACAACAAGACCACTGAAACCAAATCCTGATTCCGTCCCTAAGTGGAAGCAGCTAAGATAGTTAGATCCATCGGCCATCTCGTAAAGCTTGTTTCTACTATTTTGTTAGCATTTTAATGTCTAACATAATCGAATGGCAAGATGTTTTATAAAGTGCTTATTCAAAAATGTAAAGTAGTAAAAGTTTTACTGATTTGATAAAAAGAACGTAATAACAAGAGAACAACCAGGACCAACGATAAGATAAAAGATGAGTGGATCTTCTTCTGGATTTCGTTCCGATTCAACGAAATAGTAGAAAACATGTGCTTCTTCCTTCTCCCATATTCCTACATACCTATCATACAAAACTTGTATTTAGAACTATACTAGCATGATACCCGCGCAATGCAACGACGAGTAATAAGTAATTATTTTTTAGCAATCTATTTAGCATTAAAATGTAAAAAGGTTGAATTAAAATAAATAAAATCACTAAAAATAGGAAAAAACAAAAATATTGTAAATATATCAAATGGATGTTGAACTAAAGACAACAGAAATTTTAAAAATACGATGAAATTAGATTATAAAAAAAAATGAGTTAAAAGATATTTCAATTTAAAAATAAAAGTGGGTTTTTAATAAGTTGTTAAGAAATGTTACAAAGTTTGTTATAAAAGAAATGGATGGTCAAGATTTGAAGTTAGGTTGTATTAAAAATGATCTAATGGTTAAAATATTAATATGTTTATCTTAATTTTTGGTTTTGAGTTAAGTTTGAGTTAGGATGTGTATATACACCTTTAATATATAGTATAGATATATTCGTGAACATTATAATTATAAGCAGGGAAAGGTTGTAACTTGCAAGTTAACATAGATTAGTCACTTGTGATGTGTCAGATATGTCATAATAAGTTGGTTGTGATTATTTAAGACCTAAAAACCACATAAAAGTTAAGAGTCATGCTACCCGATTTCTAGTTTGAAAGGAAGCTCCCCAAAATATCAGGAAGACTTGTAACAATCGTTTTTGAATACGTGGGAACTGTGAAGTGGGATAAAAGTGCTAGAAGAAGAAGGAGCGATGACGACGTTACGATATTGGATCGGCACTCCATTCTTCGAAATTTTTGAGTTCCAATGCGTGCAGTGGGTTGGTTGCTATATATAGACAAGTTTAGAGCATGGTTACGACGAAGTATATAAAATTTTAGTCATTTGAACAAAGTCTTCTAATTTTTCTGCTCAGTGGCGGACCCGGAACAGTACGTTATCAGGTGCACATAATTTTTTTACGAGTATTGAGGGTTTTGATTATGTAAGCATGGGGAGGTTTCATATAGTTTTTGTATAGAACCAAAAGCTCGACTATAAGTTTTTTAAAACCAAATCTGGAACCAAAAGTTTTGTTTTTTTTTCTAGTTCTTGGTTTCTTACTACTATGTTTTCTATTTTTTTCATTGAATGTCATATCTTCTACAAGTTTAAAATCTCTTTCACAAACAATTGTCGCGTGAATTTACACAAATATTAGAAGAGTAATCTCATGAATGTTTGTGGACTAAAATGTAAATATGAAACGGGAAATTTTCAACGATAATTTTCAGTTGCTAATTTAAATCATTTAAGGGACTTGTCAATAACAAGATATATCATGAATTTTGATATCCGAAACTTGCGACGACAAACATCCGAACTTTCGAATAATTTTTTTTGTTTTCGAGTACCCAGAATTTCTAATCAAGAAGTATTTACGTAACACGAAAATTGAGACCGGGTTCGTTTGGAAAAAATCTTAGTTAAGTTTATGTTATACCCATTATTTTTACTAAGTTTTTACATTTCATATATCCTAAACTTATAATATGAGAATAACATCCACTAGGTTCCCGTGAACACCCAGAAACCCCCTAGGTCCACCCCTGTTTCTCCTAAAATATAAAAATATATAACGTGTTCCTCGCTTCTTCTTCTTATTTTTCTAGCACTTCTATCTCACTTCACAATTCACACGAATTCAAAAACGATTGTTACAAGTCTTCTGGATATCCTGGCCAACTTCATAACAAACTAAAAATAGGGTATGATTTTTAACTTTTACGTTGTTTTTAGGTCTTAATTTATCACAAGCAACTTAATAAGACATATCCAAATGTTTATTGTTGAAAATTTTGACTGATCATTTGGATACCAAAATTATATTTGAATACCATCACGATCAGCATTAATTTTTTTTTATATATATGCACTATAATATAAATAAAAAAAAGCATTTTTTTACTATTTTTAAAACTTGCATGACCATATAACATATATGGTACGAGTGTTTTATTATATATATGATATCAGTTATCATATATTATATGATATTATTTATCATATGTGATATCAGTTATCGTAGGTGACTTGCAAGTTTTAACAACAAGAATAAGAAAACAAAATGTGTTTTCTTCAAAAGTATACCATAATGTATATGTGTAGAAGAATAATTAGATGCTCGTCATGATAGTATATTTTTTTTATTACGTTTAATATTCAGCGGTTGAGAGATATTTAAATTATACAAAATAAATAAAATAATAAGATATTTTAATTTTATTCATTAAATCGATATGTAGATAGATAATGAGGATGAGTCTATGATATTTAGTTCAAATTTAGTATTTAAAATAATTTTCTTCTAAAAGTTAAGAGCATCGCTGATAAAAATCAACAAGTGTTACTCCATGTTTTGTTCACGTAGTATCAACAAGTAATATGCATGCATGAAATATCTCGTAAATAATTCAAAGCATGGGGAGTCGTGGTGCCATGGCAAAAAAGTGCTGCCACGTCAGCAAAGTGGGCTATAACATTAAAATTGCTATGACATTAATTTTCAGGGAAAGTGATGTGCCATGGCAATTCTGGTGCCACATATTTTATCTTTTTTTAAACTTAAATACATACTATAAATCCGAATTACAAATAATACTTAAAAATTAAAATTACACTCGAAAAAATATTAAAACAAAATAACAAACATTAAAAACACTTTTACCTCCGTTTTCTTCATTAGTCCCTCCCAACAACCTAGTGAAAAAAGAAATAAATAAATAAATTAGAAATCGCCAACCGCGTGGGCTGGTCTGGACGGCGCTAGAGGCTTGGCGTGAGGAAACAGAGCCGTGCGCCGTTTGTTTTTCTCGCGCGAAAGCTTGGCGCCAGCCTTTGGCACCACTGTTGCGACTGCTCTCAGATGAGTAAGAATTGACGATAGTCTTTTTGATCCAAGTTTCTGGTCATTCACGGAAAATATTTTTGACTATTAGGTGGGTTTGGTTAAAAAAATTAAAAACAAGTTTGAAATTTTGGAGGACTTTTTTTTAACCCTAAGATCATTTAGTGAAACCGAAAGAAGATGCATACACATTTTTTTTGAACATGATGCGTTTAAAAAGTCGAGGTTTTTAACAAAATTAACATTAACACCAAGACCGCCGTAACCAAATCATGATTCCGTCCCTAAGTGGAAGCAGCAAAGATAGTTTAGATCCGCCGGCCATATCATAATGCTTATTATTTCTACCGTCTTGTCAGCAATTTAATGTCTAACATAATCGAATGGCAAGATGTTTTATATAGTGCTTATTCAAAAATGTAAAGTAGCAAAAGTTTTACCGATTTGATAAAAGAAGGTAATAACAGCAGAACAACCAGGACCACCGGTAAGATAAAAGATGAGTGGATCTTCTTCTGGATTTCGTTCCGATTTAACGAAATAGTAGAAAACCTGTGCTTCTTCCTTCTCCCCTATTCCTACATACCAATCATACAAAACTTGTATTTAGAACTATACTAGCATGGTACCCGCCCAATGCAGCGACGGGTAATAAGTAATTATTTTTTAGCAATCGATTTAGTGTTAAAAAGTAAAAAGGTTGAATTAAAATAAATAAAATCACTAAAAATAGGAAACACAATTTTTTTTTAAATATATCAAAATGGATGTTGAATTAAAGAGAACAAAAATTTTAAAAATATGGTGAAATTAGATTATGAAAAAAAATAAATGAGTTAAAAGATATTTCAATTTAAAAATAAAAGTGGGTTTTTAAGAAGTTGTTACAAAAGTTTGTTTCAAAAGAAATGGATGGTCAAGATTTGAAGTTAGGTTTGGATTAAAAATGATCTAATGGCTAAGTTATTAATATGTTTATTTTTATTCTTGGTTTATAGCTAGGTTTGGAGTTAGGATGTGTATATGCACCCTTTATATATTGTATAGATATAGATATAGATATAGAAATATAAATATAAATATAAATATATTCGTAAACATAATATTTACAAATAAGGAAAGGTTGTAACTTGCAAGTTAACATAGATTAGACACTAATGATGTGTCAGATGTGTCATGATAAGTTGGTTATGATCATTTAAGACCTAAAAACCACGTAAAAGTTAAGAATCATGCATACCCGATTTCTAGTTTGAAAGGAAGTTCACCAGGATATCAGGAAGACTTGTATCAATCGTTTTTGAATACGTGGGAACTGTGAAGTGGGATAGAAGTGCTAGAAGAAGAAGAAGGAGCGAGGACGACGTTACGATATTGTATCAGCATTCTATTCTTAGAAATTGTTGAGTTCCAATGCGTGCAATGGGTTGGTTGCTATATATAGACAAGTTTAGAGCATGGTTACTCCAGAGTATATAAAATTTTAGTCATTTGAACAAAATCTTCTAATTTTTCTGCTCAAGGGCGGACCTGGAACAGTACGTTATCAGGTGCACATAGTTTTTTACGAGTATTGAGGGGTTTGATTATGGTAAGCATGAGGCGGTTTCATATAATTTTTGTATAGAACCAAAAGTTCGGCTATAAGTTTTTTAAAACCAAATCTGAAACCAAAAGTTTTGTTTGGTTTTTCTAGTTCTTGATTTTTTACTACTATGTTTTCTGTTTTTTCATTAAATGTCATATCTTCAACAAGTTTGAAATCTCTTTCACAAACAATTGTCGCGTGAATTTAGACAGATATTAGCAGAGTAATCTCATGAATGTTTGTGGACTAAAATGTAAATATGAAATGGGAAATTTTGGACGATAATTTTCAGTTGCTATTTTTAAATCATTTAAGGGACTTGTCAATAACAAGATATGTCATGAATTTGGATATCCGAAACTTGCGATGACAAATATCCAAAATTTCGAATAATTTTTTTTGTTTTCGAGTACCCAGAATTTCTGATTAAGAAGTATTTACGTAACACAAAAATTGAGACCGGGTTCGTTTGGAATAAATCTTAGTTAAGTTTATGTTATACTCATTATTTTAGCTAAGTTTTTACATTTCATATATCCTAAACTTATATTATGAGAATAAAATCCACCAGGTTCCCGTGAACCCCCAGGAACCCCCTAGGTCCACCCATGTTTCTGCTAAAATATAAAATCTATAACGTGTTCCTCGTACCTTCTTCTTATTTTTCTAACACTTCTATCTCACTTCACAGTTCACACGAATTCAAAAACGATTGTTACAAGTCTTCCTGGATATCCTAGCCAACTTCATTTCAAACTAGAAACAGGGTATGATTTTTAACGTTTACGTTGTTTTTAGTTCTTAATTGATCACAAGAAACTTAATAATACATATACAGATGTATATTGTTGAAATTTTTTACTGATCATGTGGATATCAAAATTATATTTGAATACCATCACGATTAGCATTTAACTTTTTTTATCGATATGCACTATAATATAAATAAAAAAAATCATTTTTTTTTCCGTTGTTAAAACTTGCATGACCATATAACATATACGATACGAGTGTTTTATCATATATATGATATCAGTTATCATATATTATATATTATTAGTTATCATATATGATATCAACTAGGTGACTTGCAAGTTTTAACAACGAGAATAAAAAAACAAAATTTGTTTTCGTCAAAAGTATACCATAGTGTATATGTGTAGAAGAATAATTAGATGCTCGTCACGGTAGTATATTTTTTATTACGTTCAATATTCGGCGGTTGAGAGATATTTAAATTATACAAAATAAATAAAATAATAAAATATTTAATTTTATTCATTAAATCGATATGTAGACAGATAATGAGGACGAGTCTATGATATTCAGCACCAATTTGGTATTTAAAATAATTCTCTTCTAAAAGTAAAGAGCCTCGTTGATAAAAATCAACAAGTGTTACTCCATGTTTTGTTCATGTAGTATCAACAAGTAATATGCATGCATGAAATATCTCATAAACAATTCAGAGCATGGGGAGTTGTGGTGTCATGGCAAAAAAAGTGCTGCCACATCAATAAAGTAGGCTATGACATCAGTTTTCAGGGAAAGTGGTGTGTCATGACAATTCTGGTGCTATTGATTTTATTATTATTTTTAACTTAAATATATTTTATAAATCTGAATTACAAACAATACTTAAAAATTAAAATTACACTAGAAAAAAATATTAAAACAAAATAAAAACATTAAAAACACTTAAAAATATATATATGTAAAAATACTGAGGAAAAAACATTTAAGATATTATTGGGCTTATTTTATAAATATTGGCACCCCTAAAACCTAGCCACTTTCCTTTATAAGTTCAAATCACGTTTGATTGATAGAAAGCATATAGTAACAATTTGGAATGTAATTATGAATAAATTACCAAACCATTCCTCTTAAATTATCATCTTTGATTTGGCATGCCAAACATGGTGTAAATCAAACTGGTAGGTAGCTTTACAAATGTGATGATAAAAAAAGTCAAGCACATGAATATAAATTTTTTATATAAACATACATATCTCCATTAATAGATAATTTTTTTATATGAACACTTAGATTGATTAAAAAGTCTAACACGTGAATATACACATTTTTTTATATAAACATCCAGATCTCCATTGAAAGATAATTTTATTTACATAAACACTCTAAATTAATATGAACACTTAGATTGATTAAAAAGACTAACACATGAATATAATTTTTTTATACAAACATTCAAATCTCGTATAAATATAATATTTTTTATATGAACACTCTAAATTAAAAGTTATTATATAAACAATTAAATCATAAATATGAACTTTTTTATCTAAACATTCAAATCTTCATCAAAGATAGAAATTTATTTATATGAACACTTTAGATTCACGGCTGAATTTCCCCTCTTGGCGATCTGGCGATTCACCCAAACAAAAGAAAATTGAATTGGGCATTTTGGTTTTTTTATTTGCACACTCATATGTACAACCTAACCTGATGAAGCAACATAAGTAAAATGTACTGTGCAAATCACTAGCCTTAACAAAAACTTCTCAAAATTTCCTGCTCAATATCCTGTTTAAAGCGTTGTCTCTATTCAATTTAGATTATCACTTTGGTTGAATTGATCTTAGAGTTTCTTTCTTTTTTGGCCATATCGATTCTGCTTCGGATTAGTTGTTCGTGTTTATGATATATATATTGCTGCTAATCATCCACAATATCTTTACTTATGTGTGTTGATACTTTCATACTTGTTTCGACCTATCTTATACTTGGTTCCGTTTTTTGTTTTGATCTTTAAGTTGCTGCATGCTAAAAAATCTCTAGGGTTCTTGGGCTATTATTACATCTTGGAGATTGGTTGTGCTCGTATGTGGTACAAACTTGTATATGGTGGTAATGATACCGGGGTTTTTGAATAAAAAGGGGCGTGGGAGGGAAAGGTGTGAAGGAGAAACAAGCTGATTTGATCGATAGTGAGCGTTAGCGGATGTGAATAGCGAGCAGACACCAAGTCTTTCAAATGTGGGTAACGATGGGTTTGTCCCCATTATGGTTCATGATACACCTATGACTTGATCTGAATCGCCCGAAGCATACTTAGTATGTAAATTTAATTAGCTAGTGGGAAAAAGGTGATTTTTCGTACTTTTCCTGCATCGTCGGAAAACAGGGTAGAGGTGACGGTGGTGTTGGAGCTGAGTCTATCCGAACAACCCGTGAAAGGTTTGTTAAATTGGCGTATGGTTTTTTCTTGGGAAAACTTTACCAAGAAAATTGTATATTCTTTTAAAAAACTAGTTTCCCTTTTGCCTTTGTAATGAGATGAGATGTGGGACTCACTCACATCCATTGGACTCACTCACATCCATTATACTTAACTGGTTTTTGGCATAATAATATTTTTAGGGAAATCCTTTACCAAGAAAATGGTTGCGTGACGAGAAACGAAGAATAAGACAAGAAATGACAACAAATAAAGATTTACGCACATAGAAGAACCACACATAGAGATCGAGCTCAGGAAGGATTTCGAGAGCAAGAGATCTAACGTTGCGAAGCTTCCAAGTCCAGGAGCTGATTTGGCTTCAAAAATGGTCAAGACGATGGAGGAGTTGTTCCATCCTTTCACGCATGCACATACAATTCTGTTAACAATATCTTTATAGCGTAGTTGAACCTCAAACGCTTCAACATGTTAAACTGGATATCTGACTCAAAACCAAGACCACATTCCTGTATTATTTACATCTTTGGACCAACTTTTTAAAATTACAATGTAATCAATTAAAATATGAGAAATTTAACTGTTCAGTACAAATCATATGTGATTTCTAAGAATCTTCATGTCACTAGTACAAATCGCATGCAATTTTGTACAAATCAAATCTTTATCTAACTTTCGACCAAATTTAAAATCACGTTATTGGAAAATGTAACATGGAGATGCTCTTTGATGGGTTAGAGAAATGTCAACCTGGTTGAAATTCATAGCAAATCGAGGCTTCGCTTTGAACGCTTTATTCTTGATCTACCCTAATGTATCTCAACAACGTGTCTTAAGGAAGTTCGTGTTCAGCTCAACTGTATCAAATCCTAACTGCTTACACTCCGGTAAGAGTTAGGACATATTTCAACTAAACCTCTGAAATGAGAATAGACGTTTGACCTGATTACCTCTATTTATTCTTTGAATAAAGAATAACTTTTTTGCTTCAGATATTCAACCAATCACCCGTACTAATATAGTAATATATAGCCATGCTTATGGGCCAATTTCGTTGCTTTTCTAATGAAGGATTTTGGCATCAAACTTTGAGAGCATCCTGTAAACATTAAACCATCAAACTTTGCTTCTATAAAATAAATCCCATGTAGGAGTGACATGGTCCATAACATAGTATCCCGGTGTCACAGAACCCAAATGCATCAGCACAAGAAAAACTAGTCCACGAACCTCAAAGTATTATATGAGATTTCATACAGTAATCACAAAAGCCATTTATGTGAGGTAAGGTCTAAACCAAGTTTTGACTTTACCATGTATTTTGAGAAACAATATGTAACGAGAGGCTAGCAGTTGAACATTTAAGTGAGGATTGTGTCGATGCATTAAAGGGTGCACAAAATTGTAAGTATACAAGTGGTAGAGCTGCAATCTCAACCAAACTAACACAATACAAGTCATCACTCATGGAGAACACATAACTATTACCAATTCTCTAGAGCCTAACCACATGTCATGTACCTCTAAAGTCCATTAGGGGAGGGCATGTCTTTTGATGGAAGAGGAATCGCTAGTTGGTCCCTGGATCCTTCGGACCTAGATAACACCGAACCTTATACTCGTAACACAAGAATGGAGAAAATATACAATATGGACTTTTTTGTTAAAATGAACTCTTAAACTAGTAACATCAACAACCCTCGACCTCGCTAATAAAGCTGGCTCTACACCGAGGTAAACTGGTGGATGTGGATACTCCAATTATCTGTTTTATTATTTGTTATGTAGAAATGACTTAATATACTATCAGAGAAATAAACAGATGACCCACAACACTTGCCTTTTGTTGGATGTAAGAAACTTATAACTCAATAAGTTAGCCCAAATACATCTAATCACTTCTGATGTAGCCAATTTCACCTAACCAATGAGAATCTTGACATCTTATCAAACGTTTTTGGTTCTTAGTAAAAGTACTTTTATTTTATACTTGCCTTTTGTTAGATGTAAGAAATTATTGAACCAATAAGTTAGTTCAAATACATCTAGTCTCTTCCCCGTTTCACGTTAACATCCAATTAAATATGTTTTAAACTATCTGAAATGAATACGTATTAAAATAAATTAAAAAAGATATGACATGATCATCGCTATCATTAAAATAAGAGTACAAGATTACAAATGAATACTATGATCATATAACTAAAATAATGTCAACAAGTGCAAGCTGGCCAAGTACGATTTTCGTGTTTTTATAATCAATAGTAACATGTTTTTCTTAAAAATATAAACAAGGCATTTCAAAGTAGTTATTCACACCTGGTTACAATCATAATCTCTTTCTATACATTTAAAACCCCGGTCTTAGCTTTGATATGTTTAAAAAGTAAAAATATATTTTTGAACGCTAAAACGTAAAGTCAGTAATGAAAGCATCTGGTTTTACCACGCCCTTCAACATGACTACCTAACGTTAGGCTACCATTGAAAAACATGCAGCCAAAAATTTCAGCGAGTATAATGGAGATGAGACATTTGGACAAGGGATAAAGGAGTTTCCGACCGAGATTTAGTTGCTGTCTGGTCAAAATCATAAGAATGTTATCTCTGTTTTAGGTCACTGTGATGAGGGAAAGAAGAAGACTCACGGCTAATGGAAGTTTGAACAGGTCTTACTTGGCGGAAAAGACTAGAAATATGTCTTGACGCAGCCCGTAAATTAAACCACCGCGAACACATATGTAACATGTGAGGGGGCGGATATGGTTAGCCCGACAACATATGATTTTAGAATTTTTTTTTTCGATTTTGGACATTTTGAGAAAGTGCCCCCTACCCATAAACCAAATTGCCGTCACTTACATATTAAAATCCAACATTCAAATTTGTAAAACCATACAAATCCCTCATTTCTAAGTAAAATCACCTGATCTATCATTTCGATAATAGTTTTTTTCTTCGTATTTTGATGTTATTGTGCAAAATAACATCCCTAATTATTCTTAATGTGCAAAATAATATTGAACTTAAGGAAGGGGATATACATGTAAATCTGCCTAATATTTTTGCCTCCCACCTTAGCAATTCTATAAACAAAAAAACCATGCATAATCAATAGGGATATTAAGAGTGCTGATATTTTACTTGATCAAAATTGGTTGCTTAAATTGCGGATCTTGGATTATCAATGTTAAAATTTGAAAGTTCATAAGAAAGCAGTGTCGTTTCTAAAATGCTTGGGTGTGTTTTGAGAAAATCAAGTGGAGATTGAGTATGAAAGATATTTTAAGACTTTTGTAGTTTTTAAATTAACCTCAAGATGTAGAAAAGTTCAAATTCTTATCACGTTAATAAAATAAGATTAAGAATAAAAATGAATATTGTATCATGAAAGTTGCAAAACAACTCATGCCACCTGCTGCAAGATGGCTTTTTTTATAATAAAATCCTAGATGTTAAGGTTGAATTCCAGCAAATCATATAATAACCTCAGCTAGTAATATCTTTGTTCCTAAGCAAAAGCCCCTTTTCTGGATCCCCTTAGTTAGCCATATAATGTCGGTATTGAAGGGTTCCCAACACCTGCGGCTATCATTGAAAGAAATAGAATTAGCTACCAATGATTTCAATGAGCCGATTGGAAAGGGTGGATACGGTATGGTGTATAAAGGAGAACTCACTATCTCCGGAAAAAAACCTACTCATGTGGCTGTGAAGACATTAGGTGAGAAGTCATGGCAAGGGTTAAAGCAGTTCCTAACTGAGATTCAGTTACTCACTGGTCATCATCATAAAAACATCATCTCTCTTTTAGGCTTTTGCGAAGAAGGTAAGCATAAGAGTCTTGTTTATGAGTATGCGGCTAATGGAAGTCTAGATAGCTATCTAGTGGGTGGTGGTAAAATTAATCTTTCGTGGCAGAAAAGACTCGAAATATGTGTTGATGCTGCCCGTGGGTTAAACCATTTACATAGTAATTCTAGAAATAAACAAACCATAATCCATAGGGATATTAAGAGTGCAAATATTTTGCTAGATGATAATTGGGTCGCTAAAATTGCTGATCTTGGATTGTCCAAGTTAAATTCAGAAATTGCAGAAGGAAGCAATATTGTTTCGGATCCTTGTGGCACACCGGGGTATTGTGATCCAGAATACATGAATGGTGTTCTTAAAAAAGAATATGATGTGTATTCTTTTGGTATTGTACTTTTTGAAGTTCTTTGTGGGAGGCAGTGTTTGGTTCGATACAATAAAGACAGCTTCGTGTTATCCGGCCCATCGGTTCAAAAGTACTACAAAGAAAATAAACTGAATGAGATTATTGATCCGTGTTTGAGGGAACAAATGAACTCATACTCCATTAGCAAATTTTCCGAAGTTGCATATAAGTGCTTGTTGAAAGACGAAAGACAACAACCTTCTATGGATCGTGTTGTCAAAGACCTCGAGGAGTCACTGCTAATCCTGGTAAGACTTGCAATGCTTATATGTAGAACTATGATTTTAATATTCTTCGATGAAGATCATCGGGTAACATTGTTACTTATGATTTTTGTTTGATGAGCAGGCAATCGAAGTTGAAAGCCTGAAATCAAATCTGTGTTCCTCGGAAAGCAAATTGAGGTAACTTCCTATATATTTGCTCAGAAAGTACCATGCACGATACTGTAATTGTCTTTCTTTTTGTTCTTTTAATTCTTTGAGAAGACGATGATAAGTATATAAGAGTCATCATAAGACTGATGAAACATATATCCATACGGACAGTAATAATTATAAGAGCACTATATACCCTCGTGTCATGGTTTCAAGCCATGGTCAAAAAGTGTTTCCACGTTACCACTTTTTCTCATGGCACAACACTATCACATGACACCAAAATTTCCTCTTCATACAAATGTTATGCCATGAGTAAAAGTAGTATCATGTTCCACACATAACCCACTAAATAAAAAAAAAGGTTTGAAACTCACCACGTGAGCTGGTTTAGAGTTTACCTAACTTCTTTCATATCTATTGTAACAGATATGAAAAAGTGAGAAGAATTTTTCGACGATTTGATATCAATAGAGATGGAGTATTGAACAAAGACGAACTAGCTAACTTCTTTCATGTTTTTGGCCAACCTGTTTTTCTTAGTGATAGAGATGGAATCAGAAAAAAAATAGAACACATGAATCTTTTGAAAACCAAAGAAAACTTTAAACATAAATATTCTGGACCGCGTCTCTTTTCGAAAGCTAAAGACTTCAAACATAAATATTTTGGACCGGATGCATCAAAAACATATCTAGAGATTGCGCAAGATTTAATTCTACGCATGGATAGTAAGTCCCGTGACCATCCGTCACCACTTGGTGCACGTGAAGTTACAAAGGCAATTGACACCGTCTTTAGTTTATTTGGTGAGTCTACTAATGGTGAATTAGGTCTCACATGTGATGGCATGTTACGGTTCTATGACAACGGTGTTGACGTCTTGCATGATCATTTTGACTTCCTTCGACTTGACTATAAGCCCTTTGACGACTATGAAGATTCTTTACAAACAATGCAGAGGTGAGTATGTTCATATAGTAAAATATACATGTCTTTTAGTGGTATTTTTTTAACTATAGTAAATTACTTGCTCTAAGGTAACCAGTGATCGGTGGGCATGCCAATGCATTTAATTTTGTTTGTTTATATTGAAAGCTTATCTTTTTTTATGAATGTTTGCCGTTTAGTGTAAATTTTTCGTTAAAAGTCCTAATTTATATTAAATGAACCTATTCTTGAAATTTTGTGTCACGCAAATACATTTCTTTTTCCGTTTTTGTCCACTGGTATGTAAAACAAAATGCAAGTTTTGTTACAGATTTGATAAATCCTAATTTTGAGTTATTTTTTTCTTTTTGTACTCATTAAAAAGAAATTTGTGAACCGGATAAGTTACAGTCGTGGATCTGCCCCTAGTACGAGATACACACATATTGATCTGCATCCATATATTTGAGCAAATATGAATAAACTTTGATTTGATATATATATATATATATATATATATATATATATATATATATATATATATATATATATATATATATATATATATATATATATATATATATATATATATATATATATATATATATATATATATATATATATATATATATATATATATATATATATATATATATATATATATATATATATATATATATATATATATATATATGTGTGTGTGAACTTTTCCTATAAATTAAAAAAGGTGTGATTTGTTTTTAACAAAAGTGGTTTAACAAGCAGATATGAGAAGGTGAAAAGAATTTTTCAGCAATTTGATATGGACAAATGGGTACCTTGACATAATGGAACTAATGACCTTCATTGAATTTAAGAGTCATGATCAAGATAAGGATCTACTTTTCAACAGTTTGCTAAACTTTGCTTATTTGTACGGTAAATGTCCTAATTGTGATGGATTGTTTATGTTCTATAGCTCTGGTATTGAATGTTTAGACGATGATTTTGAGAAGCTTAACCTTACCTTGTAACCACTCAAGGAAAATGAGCTTGCTCTAAGGTAACCAATGATTTGTTGTCATATCAATGCATTCTAATTTCTTTTTATATATATAATATGCGGTTTAACTTAGCCAAGTAGCAGATATGAGAAAGTGAGAAGAATTTTTCACCGATTTGACATCAATGAAGATGGTGGTCTTAACAAAGAAGAGCTAAACGAACTCATCTTTTACAAAACTTCTGAAGTCAAGAACGATGAAAAAGATAGCCGATTTGTTGATTATATATCTATAGTGTTAAAGGAGTTTACAAATGGTGAAAAGGGTCTTGCTTGTGATGGCCTTCTACAGTACTATGAGTTGTCTGGTAACGACTTGGACGATGATTTTAAAGAGTTGAGGCTTGACTTGAAACCCTTAGATGACAGGGAAGACGCCTTGAGGAACAGGGAAAGGTAAATACCAAGTACTACTATGGTTACATTTTATTAAGGTTTACAAGTATTTTATCATATTAATTGCTTCTATAATCTCATTGGGATGTTAGCAGTAATTACTTAAAATCTACAATTTTAAATGCTCTTGCTCAACCTAACAGATCCGAGAAAGTGAGAATAATGTTTCAGCGATTTGACCTTAACAAAGATGGAGGTCTTGACAAGGAGGAACTAGGTCGTCAAATTTTATCAAGAAACCCACATGATAAAGCTCGTCAAGAGCTAGGTAGCTACGTTGACAAGGTGTTTCGTTGGTATGCTAAACATATTGATGGTGACAAAGGACTTAATTGTGATGGACTTTTACGAACCTATGATCATGGCATCGATAATTTGGACATTGACTTTGAGACGTTAGGATTAGAGTTGAGAACTTCAATCGAGACTCAAAACGCGTCTAGAGAAATGGAAAGGTAATGTTTTATTATGTATTTTGGAAATTCATACTATATTATCTTTTATTATAGCAAAAAAGTGAATCAAAGTACTTACAGAAATTTTTTTTTAAAAAAGCTGAACTGTTGAGATGGTAGATTTTGTCACGTCTTAAAATTAAGCCCGGCATTAACTAAGAAAAGCCAAATATCCTTTGAATACTTCGACTTAATTTTGTTTTATCTATATCTCTATCTCTATTATATAAAAAACATTTAAGAATTCTATATTTAGAAGTTTTATATTTTTTTAGCAAATTAATTATAATTGCATTCTCTGGGTGTATGGCCATGTTAGATTTCATTTTGCCATGTTATATTACCTGTTATCATTTATGTTGTAAGTGAAATCTCTTTATTATATAGGTCAGGATTTATATGCTCTATATAAAAAAGGCATGTATAATTATGTTTGAGTAGCTTATACCAACCTCAGCTTCATCCTATATAACTTTCACAATATCTTTTAAGCAGACACGAGAAAGTGAGGCAAATTTTCAAACGATTTGATTTCAACAGAGTCGGTGCCCTAGATAGAAATGAAATGGCTTCCTACTTGGCTGCGGTACGCCCAGAAGATAACCTAAGTGAAAAGAAAATGACTTCTACTATTAACGATATGTTTCAATTTCTTCGCGAGTTCGTTGATGGTGTAACAGGTCTAAGTTGTGAAGGCCTGATAAAGAACTACGACTAAGGTGAAAATAACTTGGATGCTCACTTTAAAATACTTAAGCTACGTTGAATTTTTTTGGCAAATTACGATCATGAAGCTGCTTAAAACTACGTAAAAATACAGTAAATTACTTAGCACAAGGAACCGTCGTGCCATGGCCAATGGCACGAGAAATACGACAACTTACTACTCCCCATCTAGCGCCATGGCCTCTCTCGCCATAATCCCCAGCCAAGAAATTTCCGTGCCATGGCACCACATGACGACGGTTTACCACTCCCCGACCCATTCTTGTGCCATTGCCATATGTTTTTTATATATATAATAAGTGGGGTATATGTGTATCTATAAGTATAACACCACTTTTTCCATGGCTTACCACTCCCCACAAAAATACTCAATAAGTGGTGTCATAGGCATTCTCGTGCCATAGCCTACATGGCACCAGCTTTGGCTATGGCACGAGCCTACGACATATTGTAAATGCATTTAAAACATAGTTTCGGAATGCATTGAGAATTATACCCCGCATTTTAAATTTAATTTGTTTCTTGCAAGCAGGTATTGTATCCGGGATAAGTGATTAATGGTATATTTTAGATTTTTAAGATCAATATTAGTTCTATGTTATTACTTGGATTAGGTATTTGATGGGCTAAAACATCTTGTCAAGTGTAGAGTTTGATGGACCTTAACACGAACATGATTTATGGCTGGAGTTGGTGATTTCTGGTTTCAGAGTTAAAAAATAAGAAGCGAATATATATGCCACCAAGATGAGTATAAAAGAAGAGAAACAGAACGTTCAAATTTTCACCTGTAATTAGGAAAAATCCGTCATCACCATCTTTAAGCATCCTAACATCTTTCAGTTATTTTGTTAGTCTCTACTCAATTTTCCGGAGTCCCCCATTCACGAGTTCTGCATAAAAAGTAATTTTTGGAGTCCAAAGATTTGACCAGGGTAACCAAAAAAAGTAAATATCTTTACCGAGTTGCAATAGCCACGTCATGAGCCAATGTTAATCCATGTGCGAAGATAGATGAAAAAATGTTCCTCTAACTGAAATGAGAATCAACAAATATTTATAAGTGTCACTGACCAGACAAGAAATTTAATAACTGATGTAATACTTGACAAAGAAATAAAATAGTACGAACTTGCTGATAATTGTATTAATAATGAAGAAATTACAAAAACAAAGAACAACAAACCCTAATCTAAAGCTGTTCCAAGTCCGAAGACCGGTTTTATTCCCTCCTCCCCTAAACTGATTGACTCCTAAACCTATTTAAAGACTCAGTAATCCTGTTCAACAAGATAATATTAACAAGGAAAGCACTTAATAAATAAAAAGTAAATAAATGAAACTAAATATTCCAGCAGATTTTATATTTATGTCTTAGACCCGTGAGTTCGTATCATAAAAATTTAATATGCACGACTCAAAGTGTTACGAGGCCATTTTTGTAATCATCTTTGTGTACCATATTCAAAGTCATGGACTGGTATCAGTTTTATAGATGACACGTATTGTTTGGAAATAATACAGTCGAGAATCACTGAATAAAATTGGTCGTGTCTGAAGGGTTGGTCCATCATGAGTTACGGTAACTTACTTTACAAAAGGTTGCAATAAAGAAAGTAATCTTAAATGATTGCAAACAAAGCTGTAAGTTGTGACAAAAATCTATCTAATTCAGATTTAAGTTTTTAAAGGATAAGAATAGAGGCATTCTCTAATTCTTGTTTAGTATGGCTACTATCTCCTAATAGCATCATAATATTGCAATTAAAGAAAAGATAGCAACATGATTATAGAAATTGCTACATAGATGATAGAGTCGGCCAAAATGTCGGAAACGCGAAACCATGGTTGCAAAAAACAAAGAAGATTAATGCTAGCATGCCTCTGTACAGTGTTTGCGTTTATTTTAAAAACATCTGCTCTTGTAAAGGAAAGAACCCTATAGATTTTGAACTTAATACATTGCAAATTTCCATTAATGTATTAGTATCACATTACGCAGTACAATACAGGATGTGCAATTCGTTAAATTTTGATTATCCTGATCTTAGACTCTTAGTACTAAGGTTCTTGACTTACTAGCTAAACATTGAATGTCATACAATCAGAAGGTTAGATAACAACCATTTCACATCAAAGATCTACACTTATAAACTCAGTAATTAATTCACTAATTTATACAAACAACAATCGGTAACCAACTTAATTACATCATCAAAATCAATCATAATGACATACTACTATTAGTATAGCTTCTCCTATGAAAAAACCTAATGCTTTGCTCTATCCAGTAAGCATAAACTACTGATTGCTCGGTTAATATTGGTTACTTTAACATTTCCCCTAGCACGATTAATTGTTATGTGTCACAGCGCTACCGGCACCCGTTTGAATCTACCCTAAACCGACAAATTAATCACAACATGCCTGGTCAATAGATGTTGTTTCACAGCCGTTACTAGTAATAACTATTTACAAAAAAAAAAGAAATATGCTAGCAAATCACAAATTAAGCAAGGTAACACTAATCAAGCAACCGATTGATAAGTTTACTAAAGCTAACAAATCACTACCTAAAAAAAAAGGAACTTTCAGCTAAGCATTTGTCGAACACCTTATGTTCAGGTAAAAATTCACAATCCCAAATACACATATACATATACCGATCCTACAATAAAAAAATGTAACTTTCAACTAAGCATTTCATCCAATACCTTGTTTTCACATTTCATGCATAAAGTTATATAGAACACATACATATACTAAACTGTACTCAAAACTGACGGTGAATTCACCTTTCACAACAATGATAGTGTTAGTACCGTAAGTGCTGGTGGGACAATTAGGGCACCGAGTGATTTTGCAGACGAACTAAATTAGGGCTAAATATATTTGAAATGATGAAATATATAAAATGTTTTTGTCAAAGTGATTTTATAACTTATTTAGGATTAGCATTTCGACCCGAATCATGAAACCGAACCGTATTGATTTTTGGTATCCGAATCCCGTTCGGTACGGTACTGGGACTATACGTAAGGTGAAAAAAATTCAGGAATCGAGAAATTCTCGAAAAAAACGAGAACTAGATATCTTTTCATTTTGAGGTGTTGTTAGCTGGAAAAGTGCGAAGCAGACTATCCATGGCATATCATCTACAAAGGCTGGGTATATAGCCGTTTCAGAAGTTGCGAAACAAGCGATTAGAAAATTTATTTATGGGCTCGGTGTTGTTCCCAAAAATGAAGAACTTATAAAGATGTATTGTGGCAATATCGGAGCCATTACTATACCTAATGAACCAGGAATCACTAAAGGTGCGAAACATTATCGTGCCATAGTTCACTACCTCCAAGAAGTGATTGAACTTAGTGACATTATCCTGGATAAAGTTCACAGATATGACAACGTAGCCGACCCTTTTACGAAGGCATTAGATCACAAAGAGCATTCAATGCTTACTAGAGACATTGGATTGCTTCTAGCTATTAGTCTCATGTAAATCTGTGTTATGATAGTATTTGGATAATTTGGATTATAAGACACTTATTATTTTGATGAATAAAGATACTTGATGTTTGTTTTCATTCATATAATTACTGTTGTACTATATTTGTATGTTTAATCCTTGAATATTTGATTATTTTTAATATGTCCATTGTCGGTTAGCAATATGGGAATATTGTCTACATTAAGACAAGTATGAGTGTTGTTTATATTCTTTGAATATATGGACGGTTCCCGCCAAAATCATGTGTTATTCATAAAGGATGCATATTGGACACCCTGAACTTTCAAATATTACTTTTGGGTCCTTGTCATAAGTAAGATTTCGAAAATGTCAATTAAGTCATCTTTAGACTTGAGATGCAAACACGTTTATGCATGTGTGAATATCATTTCTAGATTATAAGTTAAACGCGATCCTGAATAAGGTAGTTATAAAGGCTATGATTGAAAGTGTTCTGATGCAACAATTACAGACACTTTCAGTCAAAATAAAATTTGTTCCTCCATTTAATATAATGCAGTTTAGTACCACTAGATCCTCTCCAGAATTAATCTAGTAATTGTATGGCCATACCCAAAGGGTAATCAAGATGATTCTTGTTTATATTTGGTATATCTAAATTTAATTCGTTAACAATAAATTAAAGTTAAACTATATGGAATGAGTTAGGATATATATCCATGGTTTAATGGTGTTAGTAACAAATGGATGATTATTAGCAAGTCACATTATAATACACCATTTACTTTTTAGATTATACTTGAAACTATACATCAATTATTTTGGTTAAAATAAAGTGTTGCTAGATACTTTATTATAGACGTACTGTGTCTAAACTCTCACAAATGAGAGTTGTCGGGACGTGCGATCGTTTAGCCATCGAGAATGAGTTTGCCTTTCGAGGGCACACACTCAAACATGGAAAACACACTTTATTAATGTTTATTATTTATTATTAATATGTTGAGCAATTAATAAAAAATCACTAAATATTTAGTTAACCGTAGTTAAGTTTGTTACTTGTTTAATTAACTTAATGTATGTGCGTAATTAAATTAGAAGGATTAACAAGTCAACACTAGGAACCCAAAGGTCCCTAGTCGGCCGAATGCCCTTAAGGGGGTTCTAGAACTTGTTTTGATTAATTACTAAGTTATGTTAATACTATAATTAGTTAGCTTGGAGTAGAGAACAAGAAAACTAAGGAGGTGTGAAGGCTATATAAACCCCCACGCCCTTCTCGTAATTATTGTCTCTCTCCTTTCTCCTCCTCCACCGATTTTCAATGCAGTCCCCCTCTACAAAACCTAAATCAACTAAAGTGTAAACTTTTGCAAGATCGATTGCCTTTTGGTAATCCCTTGTGAAGTAACTAAGCCTTTTACTAAACCCTTGACACTCTTATAAAGGTATTAGCTTTTGTTCGGTTTCCCCTTGTGGTGCGACAATCACCTAACCCAATTAGGGTTTCGTGTGATTTTTTTGGTATTGTCTTGTATCGTACATAAACTGATCCTTACAAAATCCCTAATTAGGGTTTTGTATCTAGGGTTTCTAGTTACAAGATCTACACTTGTTTGTTCATGAAGTGAAGTTACTACTAGCATCGTAGTGATTGTTCGTTTGACGTGTCGTCTGAGCAAACGATGGAGACAGTAATTTAATCGTTAAGTTTCTATATCAACATCAAGCTCCATAAATTGATTTATTCAATTGATTAAAGATTGGTATTTAATTGTTTTTATTTTATGGTTAATCGTGTATGTAATTCTAGATCTATTTTGCTGCATACTCATAATTAATGGTTTAACTAGTATTAACACCCCAACACCATGTAGTCTGGTTCATGAATTATGGTTTATGAGCTTTCTTCCCTGCCTTAGACATGAAGTCGCTAATGCTCTTTGATAACACCCAAATTATACATGTTTGATATGACGATTGTAAAACCTGTAAATTTTAGTTTTTGACTATGTCATCATTGTACACATCACCTCATGATATCTGTATATATTACCACCTTCGCATGAAATTCTTTGAGCAATCATATGCATCATACATGAGCATACATCATTTTAATCATCAGAACATGGAAACGTTGGATCACATAGTATTACATTATGATTATGAGTATTTAATCATAAGGACACAACCACATTTGTATGACTACATTATATGAGCATGCAGGACAGTAAACAATCACTTCGTTTGGGACATTTAAGTCACCTGAACACATGATCATAAGCATTCATCATATTGATTTATAAAAATCCAAACTCCTGATCACAAATAATAACATGTACCTAAGAACCATTTTAAGCTTTAAAATATATATATATATATACATATATATATATATATACATATATATATATATATATATATATATATATATATATATATATATATATATATATATATATATATATATATATATATATATATATATATATATATATATATATATATATATATATATATATATATATATATATATATATATATATATATATATATATATATATATATATATATATATATATATATATATATATATATATATATATATATATATATATATATATATATATATATATATATATATTTTCCTTACCTCATGAATGATACTACCATATGACATCATCGGCTATTTATTATTAAACATTACAAATCACCATTCTAACTTATTTAAATTAAGTTGTCTTACATTTTAATAAAGTAAATTATTCTCTCATTTAATTACGACTATACTTTCACCAAAGATCCAAAAATAGACCTAGACTTAACCTACTCACACAATACCATACCTAATCACCTAATAACTATACTTAGACACTAAATTTGAAAATAAAACTACCTTAGACTCATTAACTAGCCGAATATATACAACATGCACAACATTACATACCTAAAACCTTTACAAAATATACATTGACTTTATAATCATTGTACAACACCCTCTAATTAAAACATGCACTATTTAAACCACTCTTTTCCTTTGACTAAGCTTAAAACCGTCGGCCATACCCAAAACCAAGACACTATGTACATGTCTTTTACATTAATGGGAAGTACTAGCAAATATTAAGGCTTAGATATGCAAGTATTTGAAACCAAGACACCTAACACTTGTGCCTTTCACTTAGGCGTGTGATATGAGCACACCACACAATCCATTTTCCTTGTACAACTTTCCTTAATTACAAACACTATGCAAGTCTTATTTGTCCCCTTGACCCCTTACTATGCGACGGCTAGGAGAAGGAAAGAGGCAAGTGTACCAAGTTTTTAATTAAAACCTAGTACCTAAGTGTAGAATGAAGATCATGTCATATCTTGCTCACCTCTCTCTTGCCGTGGCCTAAACCCAAGCCACATACAATCCTCACACTTGGATATTTAGCACTACACTTATTTCTCATTTACTTCATCCATATTTGGTTCTCTCTTCAACAAAACGCCTAGACAAACCAAATCATTTACTTCTACAAGTTCTTGGTCTTCTCAAGCATTTAGTGCATGTTATACAAGATATTTAGCATTCAAGACAAACCAAGATCATCCTAGGTCACGTCTAAGAAGAACCCGACGCCTAAAAACCTTAGTTCTATAGGCATTTGCCACACTTTCTACAAACAAGTAAGTTTAAACCTCCTTAACCTCATTTCAATCTTTTCCTTACTCTTTTTACTTGTCATGCATGTAAAGTCCATGTAAATGAGACTAGGGGTCAATGCACACGTAAGTTACTCTTAGACAAGTCACTAACAACATATAAGCCCATGGCTTATATGGTGTTCGTGGACTAGCTTACTCCAAAACACTAGGGATTAGTAAGAACATGCTTATAGAACTTAGTATGAGCCCTAGTTAGATAACCTAGTCATAAAAGCCCATATATAAGCCGAAACATATAAGCCTATATAAGCCCATAAATCATATAAGCCATAAAACCTTATATAAGCGGAGACATAGAAGCTTGTATAAGCTAAGTCATATAAGCCCCAAAAACATTAAATAAGCCGTGACATATAAGCTTACTTATAAGCCTAATAAATAAGCCCATAAACTTAGAAATAATCCGAATGGAAATAAGCCCATAAAGTTATTTGTAAGCCGAGTAAAACCTAAGCCAATAAGCCCAAAAAGTAAATTTAGATTAACTAACCCACTAGTAAAATTATTAGTTACTTAAACAAGCCCAACGATAGCCAATTAGGCCCATTAAATCCAAGCCGAGACCATATTGGGCCAACCAAGCCCAAAACTTGTTTTTGAGACTTTTCGTGCGTTTATAGCCAATTGGTGAAAGTTAGGGTAAAAAATGTAACTTAACAAAACTTATAAAAACATTTCGTGACATTAAAGAAGTTAGAGGACCAAAGCTGCCAATTTTGAAAGAATAGGGCGCGTTTGTATTGAAACTGTGAGCTAAACAAAACCTCAAGGACTATTTATGCTATTTTTAAAACTTAATACTATCCCTAATTTCCCTTTTAAACATTTCAAGACTTCAAGGACCATTAGTGCCACTTTTGAAACTTGTTACAAACCCTAAATACTCTATTTAAGTATTCGAGACTTAAAGGACCAAATATGTCATTTGGGTAACTTATTACGAACCCTAGGTTACTTTTTGTGCTTCAAATAAATACTTTCGAAATATTAGGGACTAGTTGTGCCAATTTGGAAACTTAAAACAATCCCTAGCCCCATATTAATTATTGCGAGAGGGGGGGGGGGTGTTTTGTCACTTCCTCAAAGTTTTATAAGCCCTAGGGGCGTTTTTTAAAATAAATAAAACGGACAAGGACTAACGACGCAATATAGTTAACGAACAAAACTTTAAAAGGTTATTTTTGTAAGTTATTATACTACAAGTACCCACATGTAAATTTAATTTAATTGAAGGTATTAATAAATTAGTTTATTAATAAAACTAAATTAAGTCATTTTAGATAATTAAATAAATTATTAAGATTTATTTACAAAGCCTTATAAACGACAAATCACATTAAATATATTTAATGCCTTAAGAAAATTAATAGAATATTAAATTCTTACAATTATTCAAATTAGCTAAAAACCTATTTATTTAATTTATAACCCTTTATGTGATAATCTAAATATATTTTTAGAGGCTAAAATATAGTATAGGTGTTTAGCAGCACATTATAAATTAAAACACGTAATCTATTGTAACGACTTATTAATTCGTGATCATTCATTTTCATCAATACATTTATCATGCCTTATTTTGCATCTACTGAGTCATTTAAATTACTTAGGTAATTTCATCACTTCGTGATCATATTGTGCCAATTTACTCAGTGATATCATCCCTACATCAGTACCACTAAGGTGAGTTCATGGCCCCATATTTACTGTTTTATAACTGGGGGAGAAAACATACAAAAACTATATATATTTAAATATTAAAACATGCATTGATAACAACAACAATTTATTGCCTATTGTTTGACCCATTCGCGTGGACTATAATAGTTAATAGTGTAGCGCGAAATGTATGAATAGATCTATTCGGGTATTGACAACACCCGGCCTGCGTGAGTTGATATCACGAAACGCTTAGGCTAAGCAACAGGTTTATTTCATTGTCGGACTGTGGGAAACATCATCAGGATAGACCCAAATGGGCGTACTGAGCATCATTGTCTAGCTTCTATTACAGGGCAGTAGGAACTACTATAGTATTGGGCTGTGATTGTCCTACTATATATGATCGTGGTGTTTGGCATATTAGTAATTTACTTATTTAATTAAACCTATGAATTCACCAACCTCGTGTTGACCCCGCACATTTTACTCTATATGTTTTCTCAGGAAAATAAGCAAGTTCATGCATTGGATTCCAGCATTATAGGAAGCATCATGTTTACCATCAGACTGGGATATTTACTTCAATTTTATAATAAATGTGGTTTTTCAGACAAGATACTAAGTGTGTACAATTAATTCATGTAATATGTTTTAAATGACTATTATGATCATTGCTCTATACACTGTGTGCTATCGATCCACCCAAGTAACACCCCAAGTACTATTCCGCTGCATTTGACCATCATGGGGGTGTTACAGAAATGGTATCAGAGCACATAGTTATAGAGAACTAGATCGATAATAAAAAAATTAAAATATAATAAAAATTTTAAACTGGACTATAACTGAAATTATAAAATTAGTGAAATAAAAAGAAAGTTGATTTTGGGGAACCTTTATAAGTTAGGCATATAGCATATAGAGCATGCATATTATGTGAACTAACCTCACACCAATTTGTAACCTTTGAGTTAATAAATCACCTAAGTATCTACTCATACTTATAACGAGCATAGTTAAAAGACATAAACCGCATCGCATATGCATTTTGAAAACTTTTTGAATTGTGTAAGCTAAAAACTTACTCAACTTTGAAATGCTATTTTCAGATATCATGACGACAGCTACCATTGTGACTACGTTCTAGGAGCTCATGGCTCCTACCATCTCACCATTATCACCGACATTGGTACTTGCTGGACCTACATCCGACACAGAGTCCATAGATGACCAGCCAGATGGAGTCATTGTCCTTTCGGATTCTCCTACCCCATCACCACCTACTGTATCTCCTACTTCACCACTGTTAGTCGTACCTACATCTCCTCCTAGGGAGATGGATCAGGTTTTACCTTCTTTACCACCTTTGCCACCACCTTCTACACTTCGCTCTTACCCCACCAGTGCCTTGTCACCTCGCAAGAGGAGGCGTGACTCTATTCTCGACTCGACCTTCGAGATAGGAGAGGGATCAGGAGCTGGACAGGCTAGTCTTGGCGCCTTACAGGCACAGGTCGGCGCACTTGTGGCCCGACAGGCGCATGATACAGCACTTATTCATGCCCTACTACAGGCGGACCAACAAGGTCGCGTCATACTTCAGGAGAGATTTAGTTCTCTCTACTGGACTGTGGCTGGTGAGTCACACACCACTCAGAGTTCTTTGGGTTTGACCCAGGGAACCATACAGTGGCTGTTGGATGAGGTTGCTTACCTCCGTTATCGCCTAGCTTCACTGGAGGGTCACTCGTACGAGACCCAGGCTGCCATACTCACGCAGGAGGAGACCTTCCGGACTTTCATAGACCTGGCAGATCTTCGTCACTAATACAAGGCTTTTGCCCGTATAAAAATTAAAGTTCGTGTTCTCGGTATCTTAACGAATTGATTTTCGGCTTAAAGTATGACTCTATTGTTTTTGGTGAAACAAATATTTTTGGTTGTTTTTAAAATAAAAGTGCAAAACTTAAAATTAAATGGACACTTAAAATAAATCTAAGTCTAATTTAAAGTAAATGGCAAGTATTTAAAAACGTGACGAGAATTAAAAGGCACTAAAAGTAAATAACGCAAACTTAAATCTAACTAAGGCAAACTTAAAATGCAACTAAAACTTAAGCTAAGGCAAAGCTAGAATAAATCTAAGGCAATTAAACTTAAAGTGCGACTAAGGAAAAGGCGAGAAAAGTAAAGCTTGAAAATTAAAAATTAAAAACAAAAACTAAAAAGAACCTTAAAACAGCTCATTCGGAATAATTCTTCGATCGGAATAATCACTCATCCGGAATGTCACCTTCGTTCGGAATGATTCTCCTTCACTCGGAATATTTACCAAAATCCTTGATCCGGAACAAATTCTCAATTCGGAATATGTCACTTATCCGGAATAAATCCTTCGTTCGGAACTTTTGCTGAATCGGAACTTCTTGAACGAACCCCTTGGTTCGGAACTCACTGGTTCAGAACTTCAATTGGTTCGGAACTTCCTAAACCAAATCCTTGATTCGGAACCCTTGGTTCGGAACTAGCTTGATTCGGAACTTAGAATGTTCCGAATGAAAGTGTGATCAGGAATAATGAAATCTTCCGAATTAAACTCCCTGGTTCGGAACTTCTACTAGTTCGAAAAAGGTTTCGAATGAGCAAGCCTTGATTCGGAACTTTGAATGTTCCGAATGAAGGTGTTGATCCGGAATACTTTGGTTCGGAACACTTGGTTCGGAACTTCACCTGGGAATCACAGTAACAGAAAAAAGCGAAGAACAAGGAAACACAGTATACACGAATCTAATCACAATTTAACCAAATCAAACAAAAGATTAAATCAAACTAATCACAAAGCATCTACTAAACATAAACAAACAATCCAAATCAACAAAACTAACAAAACTAACCAAAATAATCAAAACCCACTTAAATAAATCAATAAAAATCAAGAACAAGAACATAAACCATAAAGCATAAAGATTAAGATCAAATAAAGAAAGGTAGATAGGAGATTAACAAGAAAAAGTAAAGATTGAAAAGAATTAAAAGAGAAACTTACTTGAAATTAAATGTAATTAAGGTGCAAGACAATTAAGGTAAATGACATGTAATTAAATGACAAGGAAAGTAAAATGGAAGAACTAATTATCACTATTAGCCAACAAAATGAAATGATTAATCCTAATGACTATTTATAGGGGAGGATTAAGGAGTGCTTAGGAAGCTTCCTCCCCTCCTTCATTCTTCTTAATTGCATGATCAAGTCCTTAAGCCTTTAATATTTTGTTAATCTTCTTAATACTTGGACTTTGTCTTGGGATTTCTTTAAACTCGTCTTTTAATTCTTCAATAAATTAGACTTGAGTTCTTCGGCTTTAAGTAAACTTCCGTCTTTTGACTTTTTCTTCGATAAATATTCAGAATTGGTCTTGGGCTTCCGTTCTTTTTGCACTCTTGACTTCTTGACTTCGTCTTTCATCTTTTTCTTCAATAAAAGCCCGTGAATGCCCGTGTTTTCTCCACTTTTCACCTTTTCGTCCTAAATCACAACAAAAACACAAACCACGTATAATTCCGACATAAAAGACATAAAATACACGTTTTGGCTCGGTTATTATTGTAATTAAGTGGTAAAAAGGATGGGTGTTTACACACCTATCAAATCCCCTACACTTGACCATTACAATGTCCTCATGCAATGCATTAGTTACAAAGCACGTTTACATTTTTTATCATAATCAATCCACATTGGCCTTTATTAAAGAGATAGAAAACTATAAATATTCAAAGTAAAGAAATCAAAAGCATACCTTGGGTTTTGGAAATGTCATGAATAATCATTATCCTCAAGTTTTCACTTTCTTCAAACCAAGCTTAAAAACGAGATCATTGTTATTATAAGTTAGCAAACTAACACGAACTCATGTGGGCCAATTATTTACTTAGACTCCCTTATTCCTAGGTGTATGTCTTATATTTTATTGTTGTCTTGAATGATCACGAGGATGCATTGTTGACTTATTTCGATAGTTATTCAGTCCGAAAATAAAGTGAACGATTTAATCAATAGTTAGCTAAAGGACAAAATCTTTTAAAACTGCTTCTCGGGACCTCATAAAGTTCATATCTTGGCATAACTCGCTTCGCGATTTGAGACCTTTCTCGGACCGATATTTGGCAGCGACTTCATACTTCAAACCTTGAGAGACGTTCATGAAATAATAGTCTTCTCTTCATATAGGAATTTCTTCACTTGAAGTTTTGAGAGATTCTTCATATTTGGACCACGACTTCTTCATTTTTCTCCAATCTTTATTTTGGACTTTGATATACAACGATCCGCCTCCTTTTTGGACTTGGCTTTATTTATCCTTATACCTTGTTAGGGCCTTTTCGGATAGACTTCTCCATGAATTTTGGGGAGTTTTTGCTTTTCGTCGTGTGTCTCGATCCTTCATATTGATCTTTGATAAATGATTCTTCACATCACTTGGGATCTTTAGCAACAAAATATAGCCCTCATGTCTTGTTAGGACCTTTTTGGACTCGCCAATCTTCGCATCCCGCTTCAATAAGTTATGCCTTGGCTATGAACTCTAATCCATACCGAGCAACTTTTAAACGATCTTGGGCTAGAAGCTAAGTAACTTTTCAAATCGTACAACCTTATTTATTGCAGATAAATTTATTAACAAGCGATGGGAGAATAGGCTTATAATTAACTCACATAAATTCACGAAAGAATACCAAACTTATAATTGGCTCTATCATCTCTCGTTCTCCACAGTTTAAAATCTCAAGGAATGAGACTCGTGGATACTTAGCCTATTAAATCAAAGTTTTGGGTTTTCGAATCGCCTATAGGATCTTGCAAACTCTTAGACTTTTTCAAGTTTAGAAATCGCATTTTAAAGTTCCCTTGATAAACGACTCTCTAGGATCAATTATAGGAACTTGCGAGAAGTTCTTGTTCTTAACCCGTGTGAGTTAAGACTTTCGCGTTTTATAGCTCCCTATATAAAAGCCTAGCAAAACTTGACTTAAACACGTTAAGGATACTAGCTAGAGTAAACCTAGATAAGTAAACTCGGGTTGAGTCAAAAGATTTACAACGTTTGAAAATTAAAACCACTTTATTAAACATTTATTCTAGCAAAGAAAGAAAATAACTATACAAAGGGAAAAACTAATAGGCCAAAAAAGATCAAAATTTTGGAAAAGTGTCGAAAAATTGATTTTCCGGTTAAATTGAGGACAAATACAAGGAAAAGAGCCACTTAACTTCGATAGAAGTCCCCCTACACTTAATATAAACATTGTCCTTAATGTTTAAGCATGTGGGAGTAAACTCCCCTACACTTAGGACATTGTGCACTTTGTTTAAATCTCGCTAAGGAAAAGACAACTAACGAGATTCCTATTTTAATATTGGAAAATATAAAATAGTGAATCGAAAAGAGTTTAGGATAGAACCGGGAAGAAGGGAACACGGAATTACGGGTCGTCAAGAATCATCAAGAGTATGTCTTTGAAGCTCGAATCCCTGAATAGAAGAGAAGAGAGAGCAAACACCAACGGGTCTCCCCTACACTTAGGATAAAGAAAGCTAAAAGATAGATGCATGGCTTGCCTCCCAAGAAGCGCTTGATTTTTGTTAACCGAGTCGTGAGCCTGACTCGACCTTGATTGTCATAGGAAGCAGCATGAAACATATCCACCGGGATCAAAGACATAGTTTTCGTCCATCATATAGCACAAGCTTAAGGTGAACAAGGCAAGCCTAAGAAGAATAGGCAAGGTTCCCTTAAGCAGCGATGGAGCACGGTGGAAGCAAGGGTGAAGTGGTGCAAGCATGTCTTCATTATTTCCAAAGATTTTTCCTTTTATTTCATCAGGTGGATACTGAGATGGCTGAAGAATATCAATACCGGGGTCGAAAACCTTTTCCTTTAGGGAAAATAGCACTCAGGCTCAACAGAATGTGAAGAAGATCCGCGAAGAAGATGCACAACCTCGTCCTCAGAAGGTGGACAAAGAGGTGTTAAATCATATGTGCTGCGGATATGGGTGTCGACCAGTTTCTTCTCCTTTGAAAGAATTGTCTTCAAATCCAAAGTAGGATCAAGACGATAATCTTCAAAATCAAAAGGAGGAGCATCACTCTCATGAGGGAAGTAAGTATTGAGAAAAGAAGAGAAATCTTCCTCAAATGAGTAATCATCCAAAGTAGGATTAAGTGATGGCGGAGGATCTTCATCATGTGAAGAATCACTCGAAAGAGTATCGGCCTCATCAAAATCATCATATGTGGACAGGTCGGGATACTCGGAGGTAAAATCATCATAATCATCCGAATCTGAGCTAGAATCATCATCATAAGCATCAAAGATCGGTGGAGAATCATAAATGGGAGAAGGTTCCAAATTGGATAGAGAATGATCCACATCATCTTGAAAAAGTGGATTATCAATGCAAGACTCGAATAGAGGATTGTTGTAGATGACAAAATCATCGAGCACAGTAATCATATTCGCAGATTCTCGTCCATAGGATTTGCTTGTAAGCTTCCCCATTTTAAAAACTTGTGCATCATCCCTGACTCTTAAGATTAACTCACCTTCGGCAACATCAACTAAAGCTCGTCCGGTTCTCAAGAATGGCCGACCAAGTATTAAAGGAATACGAGGGTCCATTTCATAATCAACAACGACAAAGTCGACCGGGAAAGTAAATGTGCCAACTTTAATGAACACGTCTTCGGCAATACCCACGGGGTAAGCGAGAGTGCGATTTGCTAGCTCTAGAGTCATCTTAGTTGGTGTAAGGTCGGGTAATGATAGTGTTCTCCAAACACTCAAAGGCATCAAATTAATACTGGCCTCGAGATCAGCAAGGGCAGTAAATTCTTCAGTTTTGTTGAAGATGCAAGGCAACACAAAACGACCGGGATCTCCAAGCTTTTCTGGAAGTTCTTTAAGAATAACTGCAGAGCAGTTTTCATTTAAGCGTGTGTTGGCGAGCTCAATCAACTTCTCCTTCTTGTTAAGCAATTCCTTGAATGCTTTGACAAATTTCGGCATGTGGACAAGTGCTTCAACAAGGCTAATGTTGATGTTCATTTGAGAGAGCATCTTCACATAGCTCGACACTTGAGAGTCATCCTTGTTTAGCATTGTGGTCTTGCCTAGCCGTGAAGGATAAGGGATATTGGGTTTGGGTGGTGAAGGTGAAGGTGTAGGTAAAGGTTGAGATGTTGAAGGGTTCTTCTTGGGGACATCGTCATGACGAGGCGGAGGCGGTAATGGTGTACTAATACTAGGTGTAGGAGGAGTAGGGATAAATGGTGGTGGAGGAGGTGTAGATGATGGGGGCGGGATAGGTGGTCCTACTATGGTAACTCCACTACGGGTAGTAATAGCACTCACATTCGGTCGCGGATTGGTGACGGTGTTTGAAGGTAGAGAACTCGAAGAAGAAGGTTGAACGGCGGGCAAGAAACTAGCAAGCATATTCTTCAAATCATTCGTTTAATTGCTGAAGGAAGATTGGATATTATCTCGAAGATCGGATCTAATGTCATTTCCTTGCTTGGTGATATCTCCTTTCAGATTGATAATTTGGCTCTGCAGATTCTTGATTTGCTCACCTTGGGTTCTCATCAAAGCTTCAACATCGGGGTTAATGGGTGGGGCTTGTTGGGCGGGTGGGTGATAAGGATTAGAAGCTCTTGGTGGGATTTGGTTGCTTCTATTGTAGTTGTTGTTGGTGGGGTTTTGGTTTTGAGGAGAAAAACCGGGTGAAAGGTAGTTGTTTGATCGGTAACTCAACAAATTTCGATCCCCTTGAGGTTGAGCTTGGTAATTTTCCGGTGAATAATTACCATAAGCTGCATACACATTTTCCGGATTTCCTTGGTCGAAGGACAATCGGTGTATGAGTGTGGACCGCCGCATGTTTCACAAGAAGGTGCAACCGCTTTCACTTGTTGTTGTTGGTTTGAAGCGAGAAGCAAGATACTTTTGTTCATTTCGGTCATCATGCGGGTGAATTCGGTCATGTCGGGGCTTGCTGAAGTAGAAGAAACATTGACTCTCGGGTTGTTCCTTGAAGAAGCGGGGGAATCCCAGTTTTTGTGGTGAGTAGTCATGTTCTCAATAAGCTCTCTACACTCCTCGGGTCTCCTTTTCATAAATGTGCCACCGGCGGCTGCATTAATCGTATCACGATCTCGAAAAGTCAAACCGTTGTAGAAAGTATCAATCAATGCGACCGGAAGCATGTTGTGGTTTGGACATCGATCAATCAAGACATTATATCTTTCCCAAGCATCAAAGAGAGATTCATCGTGGTCTTGCATGAAGCCGCTGATTTGATTGCGAAGGCTCGTGACCATGGATGGTGGAAAGTAGCGCGACAAAAAACGTTGAGTCATGTCATCCCAAGTGTGAATAGAATTCTTCGGGAGGCGATCAAACCATTTCTCGGCGTGATGTGATAAAGTATGTGGAAAGAGTTGTAGGCGAAGAACATCCATTGTGGCACCGAGCAACTTCATGCGTTGGGTGATTGTAATGAACTTGTCGAGGTGTTTGTTTGCATCATCATCAGGCATACCTCGAAAAGGATTTGTTTGCACTTGCTGAATCATGTGGTGCTTCAACGAAAACTCCGGAGCCGTGATTTGCATCGGCGCAATCGGTCCTCCTCGTCCAAACATGGTAGGTTGACAAAGCTCCTCCATGGTCCGAAGATCGGGCTGTGGAAGAACATTGTTGTTATTGTTGAGGTGCGGTGGATTACTGTTGTTGTTAACACCTGACATACTTAAATCTTCTCGAGTCTCGGGCTCTTGATAATTAGAAGATCTAGTACGCATACACCTACAAAGGCAAAAGAAAACAATACCAAACACAAAGAGAATATATATACACAATAAAAATAAAATCTTTTTGGATTTTTGAAATTTTTAATTTTTTTTGGATTTTTAACAATTTATATTTTTATGGTTTTTTGAAAATTTTTGTGCAAGAAAAATAACGCTCACAAGTGAACGGATCCCCAAAAAGCAACGCGTCTTTCACAGAAAACCGTTAATCTTTACTAAAAGAGCCGGCAACGGCGCCATTTGATACAAGGCTTTTGCCCGTATAAAAATTAAAGTTCGTGTTCTCCGTATCTTAACGAACTGATTTCCGGCTTAAAGTATGACTCTATTGTTTTTGGTGAAACAAATATTTTTGGTTGTTTTTAAAATAAAAGTGAAAAACTTAAAAGTAAATGGGCACTTAAAATAAATCTAAGTCTAATTTAAAGTAAATGGCAAGTATTTAAAAACGTGACGAGAATTAAAAGGCACTAAAAGTAAATAACGCAAACTTAAATCTAACTAAGGCAAACTTAAAACGCAACTAAAACTTAAGCTAAGGCAAAGCTAGAATAAATCTAAGACAATTAAACTTAAAGTGCGACTAAGGAAAAGGCGAGAAAAGTAAAGCTTGAAAATTAAAAATTAAAAACAAAAACTAAAAAGAACCTTAAAACAGCTCATTCGGAATAATTCTTCGATCGGAATAATCACTCATCCGGAATGTCACCTTCGTTTGGAATGATTCTCCTTCACACGGAATATTTACCAAAATCCTTGATCCGGAACAAATTCTCTATTCGGAATATGTCACTTATCCGGAATAAATCCTTCGTTCAGAACTTTTGCTGAATCGGAACTTCTTGAACGAAACCCTTGGTTCGGAACTCACTGGTTCGGAACTTCAATTGGTTCGGAACTTCCTAAACCAAATCCCTGATTCGGAACCCTTGGTTCGGAACTAGCTTGATTCGGAACTTAGAATGTTCCGAATGAAAGTGTGATCAGGAATAATGAAATATTCCAAATTAAACTCCCTGGTTCGGAACTTTCTTGGTTCGGAACTTCTACTGGTTCGGAAAAGGTTCCGAATGAGCAAGCCTTGATTCGGAACTTTGAATGTTCCGAATGAAGGTGTTGATCCGGAATACTTTGGTTCGGAACACTTGGTTCGAAACTTCACCTGGGAATCACAGTAACAGAAAAAAGCAAAGAACAAGGAAACACAGTATACACGAATCTAATCACAATTTAACCAAATCAAACAAAAGATTAAATCAAACTAATCACAAAGCATCTACTAAACATAAACAAACAATCCAAATCAACAAAACTAACAAAACTAACCAAAATAATCAAAACCCACTTAAATAAATCAATAAAAATCAAGAACAAGAACATAAACCATAAAGCATGAAGATTAAGATCAAATAAAGAAAGGTAGATATGAGATTAACAAGAAAAAGTAAAGATTGACAAGAATTAAAAGAGAAACTTACTTGAAAATAAATGTAATTAAGGTGAAAGACAATTAAGGTAAATGACATGTAATTAAATGACAAGGAAAGTAAAATGGAAGAACTAATTGTCACTATTAGCCAACAAAATGAAATGATTAATCCTAATGACTATTTATAGGGGAGGATTAAGGAGTGCTTAGGAAGCTTCCTCCCCTCCTTCATTTCTTCTTAATTGCATGATCAAGTCCTTAAGCCTTTAATATTTTGTTAATCTTCTTAATACTTGGACTTTGTCTTGGGATTTCTTTAAACTCGTCTTTTAATTCTTCAATAAATTAGACTTGAGTTCTTCGGCTTTAAGTAAACTTCCGTCTTTTGACTTTTTCTTCGATAAATCTTCAGAATTGGTCTTGGGCTTCCGTTCTTTTTGCACTCTTGACTTCTTGACTTCGTCTTTCATCTTTTTCTTCAATAAAAGCCCGTGAATGCCCGTGTTTTCTCCACTTTTCACCTTTTCGTCCTAAATCACAACAAAAACACAAAACACGCATAATTTCGACATAAAAGACATAAAATACACGTTTTGGCTCGGTTATTATTGTAATTAAGTGGTAAAAAGGATGGGTGTTTACACACCTATCAGTCACCAGGGAGTCACTACAGAGACGGATCTTCTTCGGAGTGTCGATACTGCACGCCAACATCAATTGCTCGAGACCATGAGATTCTCCCGAGAGACCAGGAGAGCGATGATTCGCATGCAGGATGATCGTGCACCCACACCACCAGCTGGACCATCCGCACCTGCAGGCAGCCATACTAGTGTAGGATAGATTTCTTTGTACATCATGACAAGCATTGAGTTACATCTCAGCTCGCATGATTTAGGTCTTTTGTACTTGTATTTTCATTTCAGTTGTATCCGTATCGTAGCACCTAACCTTAGTAGGTAGGTTATCTTTTGTTGTAATACAAACATGTGTACCACTATTTCAGACAGGATTGTTGTATCTGTGTCTTAGATTGGTTGTATTTGTATCATATTGATGTTCACCAGTATTGACATGTTATCACTTACTTGTTTGTTTAAATTTATATTATTATGAACTCTTGACAGGTTATCCAATTTGTTGTGAATTCTATGCATACCCATTTTCATGCAGCTTAATATAATAATCATACTGACCAACTAATAAATATCATCTTTGTGTATGATAGAACAATGGCACAAAGAGTCACTCGACAGAATCCCGACGCTACTCCCTCAACAACTATTTCAGAAGCACAACTTAGAGTGCTTATCGTTCAAGGCATTGCTGAAGCCCTAGCCGCCAGGGAAACACACCCCAGCAGAAACCAGGGTGACAGTCAAAACTCAAATGCCAGAGATCGAAATGCCAGAGGGTGTACCTACCCCGACTTCCTGAAATGCAAGCCCAGTTACTTCAAGGGCAAGGAAGGGGTAGTAGAACTCATGCAATGGTTCTAAAGGACCGAGACAGTGTTCCGCATTAGTGATTGTACCGGAGAAAACAAGGTGAAATTTGCCACCTTTACTCTCTTGGAACATGCTCTCACTTGGTGGAACACTCTAGTTGCTACCCTTGGGCACGATGAAGCCTACGGGATGACCTGGAATGCATTTAAAGAAAGACTTACCATGAAATACTATCCTCGTGGTGAAATCAAGAAACTAGAGATTGACTTGTGGAACCTCAAATGCTCAAATCATGACATCACAGCTTACAATCAGAGATTTCAGGAGCTAACTTTGATGTGTACTCGAATGTTCCATGACGTGAAAGACAATATAGAAAAGTACGTTAGTGGACTTCCTGATTCTGTTCATGACAGTGTACTCGCATCCCGACCCACTACGGTCGAGAGTTCCATAGAATTTTCCACGAAGTTGATGAACTAACGGGGACGTGATCATGTGCTTAGACAGTCAGAGTACACGATAAAAGTTGAGGAGAACTACCATAGTCATCACCAGGCCCAACAGCCAAAGAGACAAAACTTGGGTCAGGTCTGTAGTGCTATTTCCTCAGCACCACCTCTATATGTAGGCAACAAGCCAAAATGCTCCAAGTGCAATTTCCATCACTACCCTACTGCTGAATTCTGAAGACCCGAACAGGGAAACTCTCATGCCCCAGCCATCCTGAACAACTCCAGTACCAACTACAGGCCCCACAATGGCAACAGTCAAAACTTCCGCGGAAGTGGACATCAGGGAAACCGCCACCACACTGGCAGCGGTAGCATGGCTCGTAGGGAAGTTCGTTGCTATGGTTGCGGGGAAGTCGGACACATCAAGCCTGATTGCCTAAAGCGAGCAGTTAGGAACGAGAACAGAGGAGGAGCACCATCTAGAGTTTATGTTATAGGAGACACCAAGACCAACCCCGACTCCAATATTGTTACCGGTACGTTTCTTCTAAACAATCGTTATGCAAATATTTTATTTGATACGGGAGCCGATAGGAGTTTCATATCCACATAATTTAGTAGCTTACTAGACATCACACCTACGCTGTTAGATGACTGTTATAGAATCGAGTTAGCAGACGGTAAAATCATTGAAACTAACACTATTCTAAGAGGTTGTACCTTAAATCTTCTAAATCATCCATTCGATATTCATTTGATACGTGTAAATTTGGGTAGTTCGACGTCATCATTGGTATGGACTGGTTAGCCAAATATCACGCAACCATTGTGTGGGACGAAAAGCTAGTCCGTACACCATGGGGAAAAGAAAATCTAATTGTCCGAGGAGAAGGAAATTTAGATAGAACTGACACCAGACTGAGTGTTATCTCATGCACTAAAGTCCAGAAGTATATACTAAAAGGATGCCCTATCTTTTTAGCACATATTTCAAAAACCGACAAAGAAGAGGAACAAGAGAAGAAACAAATCAAGGACGTACCAATTGTCTGGGATTATCCCGCAGTTTTCCCAGACGACTTACCTGGTTTACCTCCGACTCGTCAAGTGGAATTTCAATTCGACTTGATACCAGGAGCTGCACCTGTAGCTAAAGCACCATACCGATTAGCACCAACCGAGATGAAGGAACTCGCTGAACAACTTCAAGAACTGTCAGACAAAAGTTTAATCAGACCCAGTTCCTCACCTTGGGGAGCTCCAGTGCTTTTTGTCAAAAAGAAAGATGGATCTTGCCGAATGTGTATCGATTATAGAGAACTGAATAAGTTAACTGTGAAAAATCGTTAACCACTACCACAAATCGACGACCTATTTGATCAGTTACAAGGATCAAGTGTATTCTCCAAGATCGACTTACAATCCGGATATCACCAGCTGAAGGTCAGAGAAGAAGACATACCGACAACAGCTTTCAAAACTCGTTATGGTCATTATGAATTTCAGGTCATGCCATTTGGACTGACCAACGCTCCAGCCATATTCATGGACCTCATGAATCGAGTGTGCAGACCCTACCTGGATAAGTTCGTGATCGTGTTTATCGACGACATACTCATCTATTCTAAGAATGAGCAAGAGCACGGAGAACATCTTGCTCAAGTACTAAAATTACTTAAGGAAGAAAAGTTGTACGCCAAATTCTCAAAGTGTGATTTTTTTATCCCTAAAGTGCATTTCGTCGGTCATGCGATCGATAACAAAGGAATTCAAGTGGACCCCGCGAAAGTCAAATTAATGAAGGATTGGGCATCACCCACTTCGCCAAAGGAGATTCGCCAATTCTTAGGTCTTGCCGGTTACTACCGGAGATTCATAGAAGGATTTTCTAAGATAGCTAAATCTATGAAGAAGCTTACTCAGAAGGGCATTAAATTTGATTGGGGAGAAAAAGAAGAGGCTGCATTCCAAACCATAAAGCAGAAATTGTGCAGTGCACCCATTTTAGCCCTACCAGAAGGCAACGAAGACTTTGTTGTCTACTGTGACGCCTCACACAAAGGCTTGGGATCTGTATTGATGCAGAGACAGAAAGTTATTACTTATGCTTCAAGACAACTGAAGAAGCACGAGCAGAATTACTCTACTCATGATCTAGAGCTTGGATCTGTATTTTTTGCCTTGAAAATTTGGAGGCACTACCTGTATGGAACAAAGTGCACAGTGCATACCGACCATAAGAGTTTGCAACATATCCTAGACCAGAAGGAGCTGAACATGAGGCAACATCGTTGGATAGAGTTGCTCAGCGACTACGACTGCGACATCAAATACCACCCAGGTAAAGCCAACGTAGTTGTAGATGCACTAAGCCGAAGGGGAACTGATCCTCCCATGAGAGTTCGAGCCCTGGTTATG
Source organism: Glebionis coronaria (assembly GCA_025667525.1). Classification (NCBI taxonomy): domain Eukaryota; kingdom Viridiplantae; phylum Streptophyta; class Magnoliopsida; order Asterales; family Asteraceae; genus Glebionis; species Glebionis coronaria. Next base: position 604,656,916 of record CM046878.1, on the reverse strand, counting down.
ACCATTAGCTTGGATCTACCCAAGAAAATATTTGAGGCTCAACTCCAAGCATAGAAGCCTGAAAACATTAGAAGGGAAGACATAGGAGGAATGCTTAGGACTGACCTAAGCAAGGAAAAGTTGGAAGCTAGAGCAGACGGAACGTTATGTTTGCACGGAAGAAGTTGGTTACCATGTTACGGGGACTTGAGAAACGTGATCATGCACGAATCTCATAAGTCCAAGTACTCCATACATCCTGGATCTGAAAAGATGTATCAGGACGTGAAGAAATTATATTGGTGGCCAAACATGAAAGTAGACATTGCCACATACGTGAAGAAATGTCTGACTTGTGCCAGAGTGAAGACAGAACATCAGAGGCCATCTGGTTTGTTAGTCCAACCCGAAATACCAAAATGGAAATGGGACAACATCACCATGGACTTCATTACCAAACTTCCTACTTCATCTCACGGTTATGATACAATTTGGGTAATCGTAGACCGACTCACAAAATCAGCTCATTTCCTACCCATCAGAGAAAATGACTCTTTGAACAAGTTAGCCAAGCTGTACCTAAAGGAAGTCGTGACTAGACATGGTATACCAGTCTCAATCATCTGTGATTGAGATGGTAGATTTACGTCAAACTTTTGGAAAGCTTTTCAACGAAGTTTATGAACAAACTTGGACATGAGTACCGCATATCATCCGCAAACTGACGATCAGAGTGAACGAACAATCCAAACACTGGATGACATGCTGAGGGCATGCGTGATCGAATTTGGAAAAGGATGGGTCGAACATATACCATTAGTTGGATTCTCCTACAACAACAGCTTCCATGCCAGCCTCAAAGCAACACCATTTGAGGCCCTCTATGGCCGCAAGTGTAGATCACCCATGTGCTGGGCAGAGGTGGGGGAATTTCAGCTACTGGACCCGAACTGATCCAAGAGACTACTGAGAAGATCACTCTCATCAAACAACGAATCCAAGCTGCCCAGGATAAACAGAAGAGCTATGCAGACAAAAAACGGAAACCTATGGAATTTGTAGTAGGTGACCGTGTTATGCTAAAGGTATCACCTTGGAAGGGCGTTGTACGATTTGGGAAACGTGTAAGTTAAACCCACGTTCCGTAGGACCTTTAAAACTGACTGCCAGAATCGGTGAAGTCGCTTATCGTTTAGAGTTGCCCCAACAGTTGAGCCGGGTACACTCTACATTCCATGTCTCGAACCTAAAGAAATGCTACGCAGATGAACCGTTAGCTATGCCATTGGAGGGATTCCACTTTGATGACAAACTCCAATTCATATAAGAGCCGGTAGAAGTCATGGAGAGGGTAGTCAAGAAGCTAAAGCAAAGCCAAATCCCATTAGCTAAGATACGATAGAACTCTAGGAAAGGTCCTGAGTTCACTTAGGAACGCGAAGACTCATTTAGAGCTAAGTACCCACACCTATTCACCTGTGCAGTAACGTCATCTTAAGCTTTGAGGACAAAGCTAAAATAACGGGTTAATGCTGTAAAACCGGTAAATTTCAGGTTTTGACTATGTCATCATTGTACAAGTCACCTCATGATATCTGTATATATTACCACCTTTGCATGAAATCCTTTGAGCAATAATATGCATCATACATGAGCATACATCATTTTAATCATCAGAACATGGAAACATTGGATCACATAGCATTACATTATGATTATGAGTATTTAATCATAAGGACACAGCCACATTTGTATGACTACATTATATGAGCATGCAGGACAGTAAACAATCACTTCTTTTGGGACATTTAAGTCACCTGAACACATGATCACAAGCATTCATCATATTGATTTATAAAAATCCAAACTCATGATCACAAATAATAACATGTACCTAAGAACTATTTTAAGCTTTAAAATATATATATATATATATATATATATATATATATATATATATATATATATATATATATATATATATATATATATATATATATATATATATATATATATATATATATATATATATATATATATATATATATATATATATATTCCTCACCTCATGAATGATACTACCATACGACATCATCGGCTATTTATTATTAAACATTACAAATCACCATTCTAACTTATTTAAATTAAGTTGTCTTACATTTTAATAAAGTAAATTATACTCTCATTTAATTACGACTATACTTTCACCAAGGATCCCAAACTTAACCAAAATCGACCTAGACTTAAACCTACTCACACAATGCCATACCTAATCACCTAGTAACTATACTTAGACACTAAATTTGATCATAAAGCTACCTTAGCTCATTAACTATCCGAATATATACAACATGCACAACATTACATACCTAAAACCTTTACCAAATATACATTGACTTTATAATCATTGTACAACACCCTCTATATAAAACATGCACTATTTAAACCACTCTTTTCCTTTGACTAGGCTTAAAACACTCGACCATACCTAAAACAAAGACACTTTGTACATGTCTTTTACATTAATGGGAAGTAATAGCAAATATTAAGGCTTAGATATGCAAGTATTTGAAACCAAGACACCTAGCACTTGTGCCTTTCACTTAGGCGTGTGATATGAGCACACCACACAATCCATTTGCTTTGTACAACTTTCCCTTAATTACAAACACTATGCAAGTTTCATTTGTCCCCTTGACCCCTTACTATGCGACAGCTAGGAGAAGGAAAGAGGCAAGTGTACCAAGTTTGTAATTAAAACCTAGTACTTATGTGTACCATGAAGATTATGTCATATCTTGCTCACCTCTCTCTTGCCGTGGACTAAACCCAAGCCACATACAATCCTCACACTTGGATATTTAGCACTACACTCTCATTTCTCATTTACTTCATCCATATTCGGTTCTCTCTTCAACAAAACGCCTAGACAAACCAAAGCATTTACTTCTATAAGTGCTTGGTCTTCTCAAGTATTTTGTGCATGTTATACAAGATATTTAGCATTCAAGACAAACCAAGATCATCCTAGGTCACGTCTAAGAAGAACCCGACGCCTAAAAACCTTAGTTCCATAGCTATTTGCCACACTTTCTACAAACAAGTAAGTTTAAACCTCCTTAACCTCATTTCAATCTTTTCCTTACTCTTTTTACTTGTCATGCATGTAAAAGCCTTGGAAATGAGACTAGGGGTACATGCACACGTAAGTTACTCTTAGACAAGTCACTAACAACATATAAGCCCACGGCTTATAATGTGTTCGTGGACTAGCTTACTCCAAAACACTAGGGATTAGTAAGAACATGCTTATAGAACTTAGTATGAGCCCTAGTTAGATAACCTAGTCATAAAAGCCCATACAACATTATATAAGCCGAAACATATAAGCCTATATAAGCCCATAAATCATATAAGCCATAAAACCTTATATAAGCCGAGACACAGAAGCTTGCATAAGCTAAGTCATATAAGCCCCAAAAACATTAAATAAGCCGTGACATAAAAGCTTACTTATAAGCCTAATAAATAAGCCCATAAACTTAGAAATAAGCCAAATGGAAATAAGCCCATAAAATTATTTGTAAGCCGAGTAAAATCTAAGCCCATAAGCCCATAAAGTAAATTTAAATTAACTAACCCACTAGTAAAATTATTAGTTACTTAAACAAGCCCAAAGGTAGCCCATTAGGCCCATTAAATCTAAGTCGAGACCCTGTTGGGCCAACCAAGCCCAAAACTTGTTTTTGGAGACTTTTCGTACGTTTATAGCCAATTGGTGAAAGTTAGGGTCAAAAATGTAACTTAACAAAACTTATAAAAACATTTTATGACATTAAAGAAGTTAGAGGGCCAAAACTGCCAATTTTGAAAGAATATGTCGCGTTTGTATTGAAACCGTGAGCTAAACAAAACCACAAGGACTATTTATGCTATTTTTGAAACTTAATACTAGCCCTAGTTTCCTTTTTAAACATTTTGAGACTTCAAGGACCATTAGTGCCAGTTTGAAACTTGTTACAAGCCCTAAATACTCTATTATAAGTTTTCGAGACTTAAAGGACCAAATATGTCATTTGGGTAACTTATTACGAACCCTAGGTTACTTTTGTGTTTCAAATAAATACTTTCGAAACATTAGGGACTAGTTGTGACAATTTGGAAACTTAAAACAAACCCTAGCCCCACATTAATTATCCCGAGACTTTAGGGGGGGGGTGTTTTGTCACTTCCTCAAAGTTTTATAAGCCCGAGGGGCGTTTTTGAAAATAAATAAAACGGACAAGGACTAACGAAGCAATATACTTAACGAACGAAACTTTAAAAGGTTATTTTTGTAAGTTATTATACTGCAAGGACCCACGTGTAAATTTAATTTAATTGAAGGTATTAATAAATCATTTTATTAATAAACTAAATTAAGTCATTTTAGATAATTAAATAAATTATTAAGATTTATTTACAAAGCCTTATAAACCGACAAATCACATTAAATATATTTAATGCCTTAAGAAAATTAATAGAATATTAAATTCTTGCAATATTTAAATTAGCTATAAACCTATTTATTTAATTTATAACCCTTTATGTGAAAATCTAAATATATTTTTAGAGGCTAAAAATATATTATAGGTGTTTGGCAGCACATTATAAATTAAAACACGTAATCTATTGTAACGATTTATTAATTCGTGATCATACATTTTCATCAGTACATTTATCATCCCTTATTTTGCATCTACTGAGTCATTTAAATTACTTAGTTAATTTCATCACTTCGTGATCATATTGTACAGTTACTCAGTGATATCATCCCTACATCAATACCACTAAGGTGAGTTCATGGCCCCATCTTTAATGTTTTATAATTGGGGGAGAAAACATACAAAAACTATATATATTTAAATATGCAAACATGCACTGATAACAACAACAATTTATTACCTATTGTTTGCCCCATTCCCGTGGACTGTAATATTTAATAGTGTAGCGTGAAATGTATAAATAGATCTATTCGGGTATTGACAACACCCGGCCTGTGTGACTTGCTATCACGAAACTCTTAGGCCAAGCAAAAAGTTTATTTCATTGCCGGAATGAGGGAAACATCATCAGGATAGACCCAAATGGGCGCACTGAGCATCATTGTCTAGCTTCTATTACAGCGCAGTAAGAATTACTATAGTATTGGGCTGTGATTGTCCTACTATGATCGTGGTGTTTGGCATATTAGTAATTTACTTATTTAATTAAACCTATGAATTCACCCCAACCTCGTGTTGACCCCCACATTTTACTCTATATGTTTTCTCAGGAAAATAAGCAGGTTCATGCATTGGATTCCAGCATTATAGGAAGCATCATGTTTACCATCAGGCTGGGATATTTACTTCAGTTTTATAACAAATGCGTTTTTCAGACAAGATACTAAGTGTGTACAATTAATTCATGTAGTATGTTTTAAATGACTATTATGATCATTGCTCTATATACTGTGTGCTATCGATCCACCCAAGTGACACCCCAAGTACTATTCCGCTGCATTTGACCATCATGGGGGTGTTACAACGATATTGACCCATAAAATATATATAAATGTCATCTTTTGATACTCAATATAGTATTTTAATGTTAATGGTTAAAGGAAGAAAACACGAAGAAATGAAGCTTAAACGAAGAAATAAAGTCAAGCTAAGATCTCCCGATACATGTCCACTATTTTGGTCATAACTTGAGCATACGAACTCCGATTGAGTTGGTTCAAACGGCCACAGAGAGAGAAAAGAATTATCTACAACTTTGATATTTGGTCCAAAGTTGGAACTATACACAAGTACGACGCAATGTACAATAAGTGCGTCCCACTTTTCTACAATACTAAGAATATTCTAGACGCGCAATTCTGTGGAGGACCGTTTGGATTGTGCAACACACAAATGCCCCTCTAATATGCGGCGCACTTTTGGGTTCGTGTGGCGCACTTTAACCCCTAGAAAGCCGATTAAAGGACCCATTGGCTCTCTCATTTCATATCAACTCACCATCACTTCTCCCATATTCTCCTCACCAGTTTAACACGGATTTTGGTGTAGTAACATAATCCAAAGGGTTCAGGGCATTTAGAATTGATAGTTAGACAATTAGTGTATAGTGTTTATTTGGGAAAACTAATTATCGAATCACAACACTTTTAATCATTTGGTATAATCTCTATAACTCTTTTATTATGATATTTTTGGAATTAATATGATTGTTATGAGTTTTATTCCTTTGATTATGGAGTAGTCGTCTTGTGTTTGGCTTAGGTGTACATAGAATCTATGAATTGATCTTCTAACATTATAGGGAGGAATTATGCCGCACAATTGAGTTTGTGCACCGGACTTTGCCTCTAGTTCTTAGTTTTATGCACAATTGAAATACTCTTGTGCTCGATATTATTATATTTGGATCATTGTTATATGCTTGAGTCAATCTTGATTATGATATATTTGAAAGTGATTATATGATTGATTGTGTTTCATGTCACGAAACTAGTGAACCTTGATATTTGCCTTGTAGAAATTGGCGGATGAAATATATAACAACCCAACTGTAATCTTGTTTAATGCTTTATCATAGGATCGAAAGAATGTGATTTAGCGAGCATATGAACTATCTTAACCAACACAAACCAAAATTTATCCTTGTTAATTGTTCTTTTCATGAATCTTAGTCTAGACCAAACACTCCTTTAAAACCTTGTTTGAAACTAAATCTTTAGAACTTGTGACACTTTAGAGATAAATGTTTTTAATTGGTAACAACAATCCCGTGGATTGATCTAGTCTTACCTTAGACTATACTATACACGAAAGGGTGTACTTGCCCGTGTTGTGTTTTTAGTCCCTTGTTTGGTAAAATATATTAATATAAATATAAGACTTGTAGAACAAACATCAAGTTTTTGGCGCCACTGCCGAGGATTGTTTTCTATTACTTGTTAAAACTTTCTAAGAAACTTATTTTAAAATTAAACCATCGCTGTACAGATTTCTGGCAATCTGAAACTTTCTGTCATAAAATTAGCAAAATTTACGCCGCATTTAACAATTGTGCGCTGCACTTTCTGGAGGAATTGTAAGTCCACATCACTCACACCAAGTGTGACACACTTTTTTTGTGATCGCAATTGTTTTTTAACTGATTAAGTTTAGTGCTTTTCAAAAACACCAAACTGCTATTTAGGCTCCGTGATCATTTGAAGTTATATTTATCTGATTATATGCCTTGTGAATTTGTAAATATATAGTTTATCATCATATAAAATAAAAAACACCAAAAATATTTGTTTTGTTTTCATTTCAATCATTATGGTTTATATTTTTTCTTTCATTTGTGTTTTTATCTGCTTATCTTGTTTCAATCTAAAACGCGAAAAATTAATAATCATAAAAATATCTAAATTTTCTAGAATCACTCGCGCACTCTTCCACTTATGTGCCGCACATCCTCCAAAATTCAAAACCGACATCATTCCTGTTGTGCGTCGCACTTATCCGCCTGAAAGAAAATAATGCTTTGAAATAACTTTTGTCCACTTATCCCTATTATATATAATAAAAACTAAAATATATCTAAATTTATATAGATAAATATAAAAAGGTAAAAGTAAAGATATAAAAATAAAATATACTTTCTTTATTACAATATGAAAACTTAATGTAAAAATGTTTTTTTGTAAAATTTTGAACGTATGTATAAATGCTCGATCGTGGGAAAAAGAACTTGTAAACCTATTATTTAAATTAAATAATAAATAATTAAAAATGAATACTTATGAAAATAAAATGATCAAAGAAGAATCGATATACATCGAACCACTCAAATTTTCAACCCAAAATCCATCCAATAATGAATTCTGAGTTATAATATACCTGAAGAGGATGTCAAAACCCAACCCAATCCACCCGAACATATAATAATTATCGATCTAGTGATCAACCCTTGTGGGAAAATGCTAGTACTATAACACGAACTCCTAATCCTGCCATTGTTCAGCCAATGTTGATGACAACTTTGTTATTAACACTACCCACTTAAAAATGATTCAAGAGAATAAATTCGAGGCTCATTTGCGGGCCAATCCGCATGATCACATCCGTGAAGTTCTTGTAATCTGAGACATGATCAAATATGGTGAAACTAAAAGTGAAGATGTCAAACTTTTCATGTTTCCACTATCCTTATCCGATGATGCTAAAATTTGGTTTGACAAACTTAATGAAGATACTATAACATCGTGGGAACAAATGAGAAGAGCTTTTATAAACAAATTCTTTCCGCATTTGTTATTTGAACGTCTTTTACTTGAAATCAAATATTTCTCTCAAACCAAGTGTGAAAGTCTAACCGCAGACTGGTTACAATGAAGAACATGCTTCGAAAATGTATTGGGCATAGGTTGACCGAATCAGATATTATTTAAATATTCTATCACGGTCTAGACGAATCCGCTGAAACAATCCTTGATGGAATAGTCGATGGAATCTTCCTCTACAAAACATCAAACCAAGCATTTCAATTTCTTGAGGAAAAAGTTCTTTTTGAACTTAATTAGCCCAAAAAGTCTCGAAACAAAGATAATAAAAAATCTGCCTCTTTCGTCGATGAAAGTATTAATAATAATAACTCTCGATATGGAGAAGTTGGAAGCTGTTGAAGCTAAAATGGATTCTAAATTCCATATCCTAAAAGAAGAATTACACGAGATGTGTGAAAAATATAACGATCTCGAAATTAATCATGCTTCTAAAAAATCGCATGAACGATGACACGCCGATGTGTGAACGTCATGAAGCAAATTCTATCCAACTTGAAGGTTATGTAAACCAAAATTCTCATGATTGGTATTCTCATCAATCTCAGCCTCAATCAAAAAATGATTCTGAAAAATCTCACACAATTAGTAAAAGGAGTGAAGGATGATCTCGAAGATTTCAAAAGTTGTATGTGTAGCACGAGAGCCGTTTGTAATGCACTTTGTGACAAAAGTCATGGTAAATCAACCGGGTTATAACCAACATAAATTCTAAATATAACAACCAAGAAACTCAATCCGAACTTGATCTCAAAAAGTTAATCACTAAATTCTTGGATAGTCAAAGCGTTGCAAAAAATTTTGTGAAGGAGACCGTTAACATTATGAATTCTAAAATGAAGCAAAAAGAAAAGAATTTTCAAACTATTTTGAAAACATGGAAACAAAAATTAATGAGTTGTTGTAGTCTTAAACTCCCATCTCTTTTGATCAAACCATTAGGACTAACCTACCTCCTCCTCTATCCACTCAAGTTGAGCATGTGAATGTCGTATTCACCCTCTGAAAACCCAAAAAGATCCACCACCTCTTATCGTCGTTAAGAGTAAAATTGAAAAAAGTAAACCGTTTAAAACAACGAAGAAGGATTATTATGTGGTTAAATCAAAAGAACCTCCATTCCTTGTGGAATATATATCGATAATACCGTATCCTCGACATTTAAGAATGGATCATTCCAACTTGAACCGTATCATCAAGGTATCTTAAATAAGCTAAAGTAAAAAAAAGTAGTATTAATAATAATTGTAATAGTAGTAGAAATAAAAATAAACTATAAAATACAAAAAAAGACTATAAAAATTGAAAAAGAGTTTTCTTATTTAACCTTTTACTTTAGTTTCTTTTTATGTGCTTGTGTGTTTGTATTTTATTACATGTGTTGCTAATTAATAAAATCTGAAAAACTAAAATATTTGTTTTCTGTCGGAATAAAACCGCCGCACATATGTCGTTGTGTGGCGCACTTTTGTAAAAATATTTCCATGTGTTATTGTGAATATTTTTTTTAAAGAAAAATATATAAAACGAAAAACCTTGCAGTTTTGAGTATGATGCACGTGAGGCATCTGTGTTTTGTGCTTGGATACTGTAACAAAAATATATTACGAACTTTGTGGGTGTGTTCCCTGCAAACCCTTACGAAACTATAACTCGTCCACTCAGGCCACAAATGGGTTTAAAGGCTTGTTACATAAGTTAAATGCAATTGCGGTGCCTACGCAGGTGTGCTTATCCTTTGGAGATGTGATGTTTGGAGTTTTATATTATACTATATATTGTTGAATTCACATGCTTGTGATGGTGCTCCTCTTTGCGCTATATTTTCAGAATTCAACCAAGAACTTATTAGTCATGGGAAGTCTCGTTTCTCTTAGATTTATTTTTCCCGGTTGTCATACTTTTAAGATATTTTCTAATTACGCATATTGTTAAATTTAAGTGTGGGAGAAAAGAATTGGAAAATATGACTCTTTATTAAATAAACACTTTTTTTCGCCCTCGGTAATATAAAAATATAAAATATTTTTCCTTTCCTTTGCCACTTAGGCTAATATTATAATAAACTTAGAAAACAAATGATTGGTTGATTTTTACTAATAGCTGGTTCGCGGTTGGTTATGAGTATTGTGCCATTCCAACAGAGACGAGGGTTGCAAACTTCGTGTTTAGTATTTTTGTAGTGTACGCTTATATCAAGTGTGGAGGAATTGTTAGTTGAAAGGTGTGATATTAAATATATATATATATATATATATATATATATATATATATATATATATATATATATATATATATATATATATATATATATATATATATATATATATATATATATATATATATATATATATATATATATTGTATGTGTACGTGTTCTTGTTTGTTACATCTTGCAGGTAAAAATGAAATGAAGCTTTATGCAGGATTTACCTATCGAAGTCCAACAATTTTACCTTGAGCCCCCGAAAGTACTCGGCTCCCTTAAAACTTAATTTTACCTATTTTACTGTATTATAAGTTCTCACATTGAGGACAATGTTCATCTTAAGTGTGCAGAAGAAGACAAATAGAAAAAATAAATAAACAAATTCTCTCCACCTATATGCTCTGCAATCTAGCTTAAGCTTTTTAAAATTTTAACAATTAAAAATATATATGTTTCGATAAAATAAAAATTGTTTTACCAAGGCAAAAATCTTATTGATTGACACTATAATTAAGTATAAAACAATCCACTAAATATGAGAGGACTCATAAGTAGCACTACCCTTTACCCAATCCCAAGTCCAATATTTCTAATTTTCATTATAAGATAAACTCTTAACTACTTCCTATATCTTAGTAATTCTGTTAGTACTCCCTTTTGACTGATTCTCTTTCTTAATAGTACTGTCAGTGCTACCTTTTCACTGAGTTTTCGTGGGTCTCAAGACCATGTTGTTAGGTACCTTTTTGTTGTCAAACTTGTTAATGACCTGTTACACTTGTTTGTTTTGACTTTAGTTGGTTTAGACTCAACTTTGTTAAACCTAGGTCTAACAGCTTTATTCTTTTGATAAGAATTTTGTTGGTTAAAATCTATTTTCTTCTGAAAAGGTGCTCTAACATGTGGTTGTGCTTCATAAGGTCTTGGTCTAGCACTACCAAAGTGTGGTCTTGGGTTTGCAGAATTAATAGTCCTACCAGAATGAAATGATCTTGGAATATAGTTACCAGAGTATGATCTTGGGTGAAAAAAATTAAATGGTCTACTAGTATTACCAGGTTTTGGTATAATAGAATTAAAATGACTAGCATTAATAATTGGTTTTAAGACCATTTTTTAGCAATACTGATATGGGAATCATTCTAGTGTTATGAATTGGGTTGGTATTCTTGGAATAAAACCTGTTGCCAACCCTGTTGAAGTTGTTCCCACACCCCACCCCTTTTCTCTGGTTCTTCCTACAATATGCCTGGAAATGACCAAAGCTACCACACATATATCAAGATTTATTGTACCCTTTTTGTTGGAACTTCTGATTGTTCCAATTTCTATGGTTTCCCCTAGGTCTATTAGTTATGTACATTATAATATACTTAAAATATTTTTAGTAGGTTGATATTTAGGGGCATTAGGGTTTAATTTTACAGCCTTCTCAAATGTTGCATTCTCTTCGAACTTAGCAGTAGACCGAGAGTTGGTACTATCTGAACTGCTAAGCTCAAATGTGCAATCCTCAGTCTGAACACCAATACTAGTACTGGTAGTAGGTGTATCTTGTGTAGTGTCAACACAAGATTTTATAGGAGAAGCAGCATTATCACTTTTCTTTTTTGTGCTCTACCTTAATTGGCACAAACTCAGGTTCTTTAATTCGGGAAAAAGAGTGTATGAAGAATCTTTCATAGGAGGAAAGTACACAAGAGGAGGCTCAACAGTGTGGTAGTCACCATTGTATCCTAGACCCCGCTAGCATTTGTCAAAACCTTAGTATCAATCATTTCCTATAGGCTTTTTGGAGCACTATCAAAATTTTTGAACTTAACCACATTTTTATTTTTACTAGTTTCACTAGTTTTTAGTTTTGACTGAAGTTCAGTAATTTCAAAAGCCTGACTTGATATCTCTCTTTTATGAAGAATGATAGAATCCTTGAAATCAACTTCATGTTTCTTATAACATTCTATATGTTCTTCTAACATTATAACACCTCTTTTATAATTAGAAACACTACATTTGAGGAATCATAATTACTTTTATTACCATTGTAGTATTTTTTGAAGTTCCTCATAGTTTTTCAGACATTCTTTTGTACAATTCTTATTAAGGATTACCTCAAAGTATAAAAATTCCATGAGAGCCGTGTTTGTAGCAGGTGCCTTATCCTCCATGATACCCAATCAGTACCAACTCCATCAACAGCCATCAATGCCTTTGTGGAAGGCTTTTCAATAGACACTTTCCTTTCTAGAGGCTTCCTCCTTTTCTCTTGACTTCTTGGACTTCTTCACTCCCTTGCAAAGTGTCTGCTTTTGTGGTAGTTGTACCACTACACCTTTGACTTGTCAAACCTAACTTTGTTAGCAGCATTAAAAGTAATAAGTTTCCATGTCATTCTAAGAAACTTTATTGCTCTCATGCTTAGAATGGCCAACTGGTTCTTGATTTCTAGTTCTTCCAAGTTATCATCACTAAGCTGCTAAGATCATCAACAAATATCTCTGCTATATTCTCATAGTTAGACAAGAATGCATAGATGGTACCATCACTTAGTACAACAGTACTGGGAGAAGCACCACCAAGACTAAAAGATGTACTAATATCATTAAGAATACTGCCATTATTAACCTTATCATTATAACTTAGGTTAGAGATAAACGCCAAGTTAGTAGCATAAAGTTGACCCAACCTTTTTTCTTGAGTTTTGTTCAACCACTTTGAAGTGATTATACAGATCATAGATACTGACTTTGTCAATATCATCTTTGTTTTCCCAGATGGCACCTCTGTAGGTGATGAGATGGCATTTATACATGATCCCATCGTTCTTTTCGGGCTTTAAATGCATAAAAATGTCATAAAATACCATATATATGCTTGTGTTTGTTTACTTGTGTATTTTAGGTATGGATATCGTGAAAAATATAAAAGATCACAAGAAACAAAGAAAAACGGACACGAGAAACGAAGACGTACAAAGAACCGGGCCCTAGATCATGATTTATCCAACAAATACCCTTGAAGACTTGAAGACATGCAAGATTGATCCTCAATGAATGAATAATTGACACTTAAAACCCTTGTGAATTCATAATTACAAGTTTGGTCCCTTAAGTTTGTCAAAATTACACAAATGGTCCTTCAACTTTGAGGAAATGGCAAGTTTAGTCCCTCAACAATTCTAAATTGCCAAATATGGTCCCTCATGAAGTCAAAGTTATATTGAAGACCTTTGAAGATCAACAATGTCCAAGATCAGCCCTTGAATTATCCAAAAATGGCAAAAACAACCTTTATAACCCTTTTGGAAAAGTCTTGTGCCAAAATTGTCAATTTGCGGAAGTTATTTACAAAGGAAATGAAGTTTGTTGGCTGATAAACACGTTTTACCTATTTCACCAAAACACAAGGGCTAAAGCTGTGCAATTGAAACATTTAAACCAAAAATGCGCCAAACACACAACTTTCCCCCAATTTCGGATCAAATGTACCACTGTTTACCCTTCTTTACCCCCAGATTTTACTCCACGTAAACTTAGGGTAAAAATCAATTACCTTTGCACACACTTGATTCACATGTGCAGAAACACATCCCAACCTTAAAACCCTTAATCCCACTCACTATGGACCCCACCCCCAATTCCCGTTTAACCAATCACATGACAACTTAACCTCTAAGTCATCGTATGTGGCAAAATCAACAGCTGAGAGTCCTTGCTTCATTCCAAAGCTAAAATGAACATCCAAGATCACTTTGGACAGCTCACACCAAGAAAACGTCTAGAAGACTTAAGGATAGAATAGGAATTTCACTTCTAGGGTTTGTGAATAGTTCTAGCATTGGCATTTGCCTATAAATAGACTCCTCAACCTGTGAGAGAGCTTTTGTTCCAGTTTTAGACTATCAATCTTTGTAATTCTTTTTTAAATTAATAAAAGTTGATTTTCTGAATTTTGTTAAATCTCTTTAATATTTGTTAAAAGTTGGTGTTAGAATAGCCTAAATCTGAGTTCCACTTTGATGTTTGAAGGTTTTTGAGGCAAGGTTTTAAGTGATAAAGCTTGGGTCTCAAAAATCAGCAAGTCTTGTTTATTTTGATCTCACTTGTTGGTTTGTTCTTCTTAGCAGCATTGGAAGCTGGTACTTGTTCTGCTAGTACCTAAGCTCAAACAATCCAGGGCCTGGATGTAGGTCTTGGAGGTTTGCACCTTCTTCCTTTTTCAATTTCTCTCTTATTTTTCTGAATTTTATGATTATTGCATGATTATTGATGAATCTATGTTTTTGTGGTTGAATATTGTTCATTTGGTGTTGTTTGATGTTTATGAGGTGTTTGAGGTTTGATTTGTGGTTTGAAACTGGATAATCCTTTGAAAAATTATGAAAAAAGGTTTTTAAGGGGTGTTTGGGTCAACTACATTATTTGGATTTGTGGTTTGTTAAGTGTTAGTTTGTGCTTGTGGTTATTAGTACTTGTGTATCTGATATACTTGGTCATATTGCTGCACATTTTGTGGTTTGAAACACCTAGATTCTTAAAAAGGGTATAAAATCTTTGTTACTTGGTAAAATTGGCTAGGATTTTGAGGACACCTAGATCTAAGCTTAGGCTAGGGCTAACAAGTGCTAAACCTTAGTTAATTACACCAGGAGAAGAGATTTGAGTGCTTGAATTTGGATCTGTGATCAGTTAGATCAGCAAATAGGTTTTTGCATATGCACTTTGTTCATCAGTAACTTCATCTGCTTTGATTTTGTTATTTACTTTGATTCAGTGTTTCATATAAGTTTGTTTGTGCTTATTCATAGTTTATAAAGCTTGTGTATGCATCCTGCTGAGTTTGGTTGGCTTATTCAGGCTTAATCTGCTTATTTGTGCATTAATGCTTATTTTCCATGTCTGTGGTGTATCTGGTGACTGTTTGATTGATTCTGGCTTATTGTGTGAACCAAATTTGGATTTTCTTGTTGCTATTGACTCCTTGTGATTCACGGATCACAAGGGTGCCCTTGTTTCCAATTGAATCCAACTAAAACTCTCTAAAAAGCTTGGTCAAATAGCCAAAGCAGTGGGAACCAGTTCCTACTGAAAGTTGCCACTGCTAGTGTTAATTGGGTTTCAGCTTATCAATAAGCTATAATAGCTTATTTTAACCAGAAACAACTTGGATTTTGTAATAGGTGCTCATTATTTGACCCATTTGTTCATACTAGAGCATTTGGTGGGTTAACTTTAGGGTTTGACTAGAAAACCAACTTAATTGACTTTTTCATAAGTGCTTATTGGCTTATTCTTGCTTATTGGTTTTGCTTATTGAAATTTTTGTTGTTTGTTTTAGCTTATTGAGTCCATTTGTGACATTTTGCAAGTTGAATCAAGTCCTGAGGTGCCTTATTTCTCAAAAACGACTATTTTGTCTTTTAGTGAAATATTACTTTGCCTATTTTTGGCTTATTGAGTGTGCTTTTTCAAAATTTCTTTTTACAGATCTCATAAGCATCCCAAAAGAAGGTTGTGTGTCAAATTAGAGCTTATGGCATTAGCTTATTGCTTAATGGGCTAAAAAGCCCAATAAGGATAAGCTGTTTGCATAATAAGCTGTGATAAGCTCACTTTCAGCTTTTGGGCCTTTAGAGTTTTGTGTTTAGAATCAAATTTTGAGTCAGATTGGGCTTTTCCAAGTCAATTGGGCCAGGTTTGACTTTTTGTGCTAAAAAGCCTATTAGTGTTGACTGATTTTGGTTTTGGCCCATTTGAGGGCCCAATAGGGGTATTCTGGTCATTTCTCTTTGATTTTCTGATTATTTAGGTTAAAATAAACTAGTTTGCAAGTTTTTAGAATTTTTATAAATTTTGGATTTTTAATATTATTTTATTATTATTTTTCAAATTTCACATTTTTCAACTTTTTACATTTTTCTTAGCTTAAATACATTAAAATAGGAATTTTGCAACTTTTAGAATAATTTTATCTCTTTTAGATTAATTTTTATAATTATTTTCAGTTTTAATAGTTTTTAAATCATTTTAAATAGTTTTTATTAGTTTTAAAATTTTCTAAAAATAGTTTTTAATCTTTTAGGTCATTTTAGAGGTTTACCAATTGAAAAATCTTTATTTGGGCTTTTTGATAATTTATTTGATTTTTAGGGCTTTAATTGGCATTTAAAAATTGAATATTTAATTATTTAAAAGGTTTGAAAAAGTTTTGATCATTGGTAAACTCTTAGTTTATTAATTTTGATTTTTGGTGAATTTTTGGTAATTTTTAGAATTAATTTTTATTTTTGTAGTTTTTACGGTTTTACGTTTTATCGTCGTAGTATTAATTTCACGTCTTCGTCATCTTCTTTTCTCATCCCCTTCTAAACCAAATATTAATCTCAAATCATTTACATCTTAGTCACACACATATACCTCCTTGGGAAACGAACTTCATTGGGTCATTAGTGCTTGATTTTCCTAAATCATCACTTAATACTTTTCCCTATTTACTCTCTTTTCCTAAAGAGTGGTAAAACACTACAATCATTTTGGCACCGCTGTCGGGGAGGTGTGTCGTGATTAATTTGCATTGTTGTTTTTAATATTAACCATATATAGTATTTGTATTAGTAGAAATCTACTAATACGTATTATCAGTTTTCTTGGTTTTTCTTGTGAAGTTATTATTACTATATTGTATTAAGTATCACAACAAATATACAATATCTCCAAAATTGTGAAAACACAACCTTAATTGGGATTTGATCTCCTAATTATTGTATTCGAATCTCAAACAAAAAGAAAAAGGCAAAAATAGATAAATACTTTCGTGAAGCTCGATTTTGAAAAATACAAACTATAAGGTGGGTATAAGGCGGGTATTATAAAATATACCCTAAGGAAAAAGGCTCTTAAGTGCTTCGCGCCGCCTCTTTTCCCCGCTTGCTTGTGAGTATTTTGAGATTGAAGGCTAATCGAGGGTTTTGCCGCCCAAAGTATTATTACGTATAATATATTTGCTTAGTTTCTTTGT
This sequence comes from Glebionis coronaria, assembly GCA_025667525.1. Lineage (NCBI taxonomy): Eukaryota > Viridiplantae > Streptophyta > Magnoliopsida > Asterales > Asteraceae > Glebionis > Glebionis coronaria. The sequence continues at coordinate 604,639,352 of CM046878.1, read as the reverse complement.
GATTAAACCCTCTTGAACAATTTGGTTTTCACCAAAGTTCTAAAGTCATTCGAAGGCGTTCACTCCACGTGATCGTTTTCATTCCTTTGAGGCTTCTTTAATCAAGAGTTTGATTCGAGGAGAGATTTTGTAGATTGTTGTCTACGAAGATACACCAAAATCCAAAAATTAAAAACAATCAAAAACACAAAAAAATTGAAAATTCACAAAACACCCAAAAAGAATCTTCTTTGCTCACCTCCCATTCTTCGTGAAGTTTATGATCACTCGTAATCAAGCAAAACGAGCTCGTAAACGTCTTCAAAAGCAAGCCAATCAAGAGACGTTGATTGAAGAACAACCTCCAATTGTTGAACCTATTGTAGAACAAGAAGTCGTCATGGCTAATCGTACTATGATGGAGTTGCTACAAGCACCCACCGAAGGTTTTGGAGAGGCCATTGTGATTCCCGCTATCCTTGCGGAGAATTTCGAGATTAAGACGGGTTTAATGTCGATGTTGCAAGCAAATAAGTTTAGAGGTCATGAGAAAGACAACCCGCACTATCACATTAGGAATTTTAATCGTCTCACCGCTACTAGCATGTTTAAGGATGTTCCACATGACGCCATTAAGATGATGTTGTTTCCATACTCGTTAGATGGACCCGCAAAAATTTGGCTTGAGAAAGAACCGCCAAATTCAATTTTGACATGGGGTGATCTCGTTTCTAAGTTTGTGAACAAGTTTTTTCCACCATCTAAAACAACACATTTGAAAAATGAGATTCACGATTTGTGCAAAGAAATAATGAAAGTTTTTCAATGGAATGGGAACGCTTTAAAGAAATGTTACATGAATGTCCACACCATGATTTTCGGAATTGCATCAAATTGATACTTTTTATAATGGGCTTAATGATCATGAACGAGATTACTTGAATGTCGCCACGGGTGGTAATTTTTTGTGCAAAACGACCGATAAAGCTTTAAAGATTATCGAGAATAGATCTAAGGTTTATAGCCCTCGTAACACACCGAGTGTTGCCAATTTGGGTTCGTCATCGTCGTCATCGTCTCGTAGCATTAATGCCTTACATGATGAAGCTAATGAGGAAAATCGTTTTTTTGATAGATTTGCTAATCTTATGTCCCATTGGAAAGCTCAAGAAGCTTCAAATTCCGCTTCGGTTAAAGCGATTGCTAAGAGTTGTTTGTCTTGTGGTGGAGCTCATGATCTTTCCGAGTGCATTACCGCGGATGGTAACACTTCGAGTGCTTATGTAGCAACGGGAACTTACAACCAAAACGGTCAAGGTTCCCGCCCAAATCAAGCTCCACCAAATCAAAATGCTAATAACTATCGAAACAACAACCAAGGTGGTAATTATCAAGGCAATTCACGTAACTACAACAAAGGGAATTATCAAAGTGGGAATGGACAAGTCACTAATCAAAACCAAAACCGTGATTTTCAAAACACTACACAAGGTTTTCAAAATGCTCACACTAAAAATCTTCAAGGAGAATTTTTAGATAATGCTAAAGCAAATGATGCTAAATTTAATAATATGCAACGTGAGATGATTAGCTTAAGATCCGAGTTGAAAAACGAGCTTAAAAACGAACTTGCTAATGAACTTAAAACTCATGCAAATAAAATGGAAGGAAATGTCCAACGTCTTCAACAAAATCAACAAAAGATGGAATTAGGAAAACATGAGATTAAGCAAGAGTTGTTAAAAGCGGATGCTAGGCAATCAAAATTTGAGGACCGAATGGCTAAAATGTTTGAAGCAATCATGTGTAAACCCTCTTCCTCGGGTGGTCTTCCTAGTGATACCATTGCAAACCCGAAGGGAGAAATGAAGGTTATTACTACACGAAGTGGTAAAACTTTCAAGGAACCAATCTCTCGTCCAAGTACTTCTACGGAAAAGGAAATCGAGAAAGAACCCGAGGTGATGGTCGAAAAGGAGCACATTACAATCCCACGAAGTACCGCTCAAACCACACCTACGGTTGAACAAATACCAACTGTGGAACCCGAGATTCCAAGGCCATTGCCTAATGTCCAACCCACACCACCCTTACCTTACCCTTCAAGACGAAACAAAGAGAAATTGCAAGAACGTAACAAACAACAAATCGAGCTTTTTATAAAAATGTTTCAACAAGTGCATTCTGATGTGAGTTTAGCTGACGCGTTGTTATATATGCCTCGTTTCGCTTCCACTTTTAAAAGTATGATGAGCGATAAGGAAAAGCTTTCAAAGCTTGCTAATTGTTCTTCAGTTTATCTTAACCGTATACCGGAAAAAGTTGGTGATCCCGGAAAGTTTCTCATTCCTTGTGACATACAAGATATGAAAGAATGCCTCGCCTTGGCCGATCTTGGTGCGAGCATTAATTTGATGCCCTTTTCCATTTGTAAATCGCTTTCGCTTCCGGCTCTTATTCCTTCGAACATGTCTATCGAGATGGCCGATCATTCTACGATTTTAGCATGTGGAGTAGCCGAAGATGTTTTCGTGAAAGTGGGGAAGTTCTACTATCCCGTTGATTTCATAGTAGTTGACATCCCCGTGGATCCTCAAGTTCCTCTAATTTTAGGTCGTTCATTTTTAGACACCTCGAGATCGCTTATCGATGTTCATGCAAGAACTATCACTTTGAGATTCAACGAAGAGGAACTTGTTATAAACGCTACTCAAAACTCGAAACCTTCTCATGTTTATGCAATCGCTACCATCAATCACATTGACATCGTTGATGTGGTTTGCGATGAGTTTTCACAAGAAGTGTTAGGTTTTTCTGATAGCTCGTCAAGTGGCAATCCCACTATTTTGGATCCGATTCTTGCTAATTCTACACCAAATCTCACTCCATTCCAAGGAGGCGATCTCACTTCAAATGAAATCGACAATGAAGATGAGGTGTTGATTATTGATGATACTTCTATTCCACCATTTCTTCCGCCAATGGAAGTTATGAGTGTTGAACCAAAATCTTTAATCGAGGAACCGCCTATCCTTGAATTGAAAGATCTTCCTTCTCACCTTGAATACGCATTCTTGGAAGGTTATGACAAGTTGCCGGTTATTATTGCAAGAGATCTTGCTAATGATGAAAAAACCGAGCTCTTGAAAGTTCTTAAGGCTCATAAAAGGGCAATTGCGTGGAAAATTTCCGACATTAAGGGTATTGACCCAAAATTTTGTACTCACAAGATTTTAATGGAGGAGGACTATAAACCCGCAATTCAAAGTCAAAGAAGGGTGAATCCCAAAATTCACGATGTCATTAAAAAGGAGGTTCTTAAACTCCTTGACGCGGGAATGATTTATCCCATCTCCGATAGCCCATGGGTGAGCCCAATCCATTGTGTCCCTAAAAAGGGAGGAATGACCGTTGTGCCTAATGAAAACAACGAGTTAATTCCCACTCGTGTTGTGACCGGTTGGAGGGTGTGTATTGACTACCGAAAGTTAAATGACGCCACTCGTAAAGACCACTTTCCTTTGCCCTTCATGGATCAAATGTTGGAGCAACTCGCGGGAAATGAATTCTATTGCTTTTTAGATGGTTTTTCCGGTTACTTTCAAATCCCTATCGACCCTCGTGATCAAGAGAAGACTACTTTTACGTGTCCTTATGGAACGTTCGCTTATCGTAGGATGCCTTTCGGACTTTGTAATTCACCGGGTACGTTTCAACGGTGTATGATGGCGATTTTTCACGATATGATCGAGAAGTCGATGGAAGTGTTTATGGATGACTTCTCAGTATTTGGCAATTCGTTCACGTCGTGTTTATCTAATCTCGAGCAAATGTTAAAACGTTGTGAAGAAACCAATCTTGTGCTTAATTGGGAAAAATGTCATTTTATGTGTAAACAAGGAATCGTCTTAGGACATAAGGTGTCGAAAGCGGGGATTGAGGTCGATAAAGCTAAGGTAGACGTCATCGCCAAGTTACCTCATCCCAAAACCGTTAAGGGAGTTAGGAGTTTCCTAGGCCACGCGGGCTTTTATCGTCGTTTCATCAAAGACTTTTCGAAAATCTCTCGACCTATGATACACCTTCTCGAGAAGGATGCTCCTTTTAATTTCAATGAGGATTGTGTTAGAGCTTTCAAACCTCTCAAAAGGAAACTTACCGAAGCTCCCATTCTTGTTGCTCCTAATTGGGAATTACCCTTTGAAATCATGTGCGATGCAAGTGATTATGCTATAGGGGCCGTCTTAGGGCAGCGTTATGAAAAGCATTTCCGTCCTATCCACTATGCTAGTAAGACGATGACCGAGGCTCAATTAAAGTACACCACAACGGAAAAGGAATTCCTTGTCGTGGTCTATGCTTTTGAGAAATTCCGACCTTATCTCGTCTTAACTAAAAGCATCGTGTATACCGACCATTCGACTATCAAGTATCTCTTAGCTAAGCAAGATGCTAATCCAAGATTGCTTCGTTGGATGCTCCTCCTCCAAGAATTTGATGTCACCGTGCTTGACAAAAAAGGAGCCGAGAATCTAGCTGCCGATCATCTCTCTCGTCTAGAAGATCCTCACAAAGATGTTTTCGAGAACAAGGAAATCACCGAAACATTTCCTCTCGAGACTCTTGGTGTAGTGAATTCTAAAGACACCACCCCATGGTTTGCCGACATTGCAAATTACCATGCGGGCAATTTCATAATCAAGGGTATGACGACACAACAAAAGCGAAAATTCTTTCGTGACGTCAAGTTCTATTTTTGGGACGACCCATATCTCTTTCGGGTTTGTGCGGATCAACTCGTTCGACGTTGTGTTTTTGGTGCCGAAGCTTCTAATATCCTTAGAGCTTGTCACGAGGGACCCACGGGTGGTCACCACGGTGCTAAACTCACGGCTAAGAAAGTGTTCGATGCCGGCTTCTTTTGGCCTTCTATCTATCGTGATGCACACGCACTTGTGAAGTCGTGTGATTCGTGCCAACGTCAAGTAAAATCGTCTCAACGTGATGAAATGCCGCAAAACATAATTCAAGTGTGTGAGATTTTCGACATATGGGTAATAGACTTTATGGGGCCGTTCCCATCGTCTCATGGCAACAAATATATCCTCGTCGCGGTGGACTACCTTTCTAAGTGGGTGGAAGCTAAGGCTTTGCCTACTAATGATGCTCGTGTGGTAGTGAAGTTTTTGAAGCAACTATTCTCTCGGTTCGGAACCCCTCGTGCTATTATAAGCGATCATGGAACCCATTTTTTGTAATGACCAATTCGAGAAGGTCTTAAAGAAATATGGAGTTACTCATCGTCTTTCTACGGCTTATCACCCGCAAACGAGTGGGAAAGTCGAGGTTTCGAACCGAGCTTTGAAGAGGATTTTAGAGAGGTCAATTGGAGAAAACCATGCTTCATGGTCCGACAAACTCGATGACGCTTTATGGGCCTTTAGGACCGCTTATAAGACACCTATCGGTTGCACTCCTTATAAGTTAGTCTATGGGAAGAATTGTCATTTGCCCATTGAATTGGAGCATAAGGCATATTGGGCCCTTAAGCATGCAAACTTTGACTTAAAGACCGCGGGAGATCACCGGAAAATACAATTGAATGAATTGGATGAATTAAGAGACAATGCTTATGAAAATTCACTAATTTTTTAAGAAAAGACTAAAAAGTTTCATGATTCAAAAATTAAAAACCAGGTTTTTAACGTTGGTGATCAAGTGTTACTTTTTAACTCTAGACTTAAGATATTTTCCGGGAAATTTAAATCTCGTTGGTCGGGTCCGTTCACCATTACACAAGTGTTTCCTTATGGGACCATCAAGCTAGCTCAAGATGATGGTCCTAACTTCAAGGTGAATGGACATAGGCTTAAGCACTACTTTGGTGGGGAAATTCCTTCAATGGTTTCCCTCGACCAAGTCACCTTCCCCAATGATAATTAGCATTGAGGGGATCGAGTCGAGCTCATGACTTGGTAATCAAAAATGAGGTGCCTCGTGGGGGAGATCCCATGCTTATCCTTTTATGCTTACTATTCACTAATAAGGGGACTTGTACCCTTTCAACTCGTTGTCTCGTGGTTGTTTGTGATTGTGCTATCTAGATCATCATCATCTACGATTGAAGACTCTCGTGTTCGTCTACGTGAGCCTCCATCGTTTGCTTGAAGAAGTTTTTCACGAATCCATGACATATCCTTTATTGTTCTAACAATTATCTTTTAGCATACTTAATAAACGACTTTAGATATATTGTTGATCACCCTTTCCATGCTAGATCCTAAGCATTCGATTCTTCGTCTCTAGTATGGGGTTGCTCCACCCTTAGACTCGAAACATTGAGGACAATGTTTACTTTTAGTATGGGGGGTGAATAGGTACTTGCTTTGCTACGCCCTCACGCTCTCCAATTTTCAATGTTTTGTTTTGTTGTTAATAAGGCTAAAAATGGCCAAATTTTAAAATTTTTCTTAGTTTTCATAAGTGTTTTTAAGACACGAATGTATATTTTCTGATGGGTAGAATAAGAGCTAATTTTTGACTTGATGGGCATTTGGAGCCATTTACATTCCTTAACCCGCTCAATTCAAGTTTTGCTAGACTTTTATATAGGGTGCTTTAAAACGCGAAAGTCTTAGCTCATTCGGGTTAAGAACAAGAACTTTTCGCAAGTTCCTATAATTGATCCTAGAAAGTCACTTATCTAGGGAACTATAAAATGCATTCTCTAAATATGAAAAAGTCCAAGAAAGTGCAAGATCCTATAGGTGGCTTGAAAACCCAAAACTTTGATTTGATATAGTCTTAATGAAAGCTAATCCAAATTTGGCTTAATTTTGACTTGCATGGCTAAGTATTCACGAGTCTCTTTAATTAGAGGTCTTTATATAGTGAAGAACGAGAGATGATAGAGTTAGACAAGTGATCATGCTAAACGTAGAACATGAAAATGTTCTTTCAAAAACTCATATGTTTTTAATTGTGGCTTTTTCTTCCCATAAGATCAATGCATTAGGAATAAATATAATTGCAATAAGTAAGGTCGTACGATTTGAAAGGTTACTTAGCCTCTAGTGCAAGATCGTTTAAAAGTTGCTCGGGGTTGAATAGAGTTCATAGCCAAGGCATAACTTATTAAAGCGGGACGCGAAGATTGGCGATCATCCAAAAAGGATCTAACAAGGCATGAGGAGCCCTATTTTCTGCTAAAGATCCAAGATGATGTGAAGTATCATTATTCCTAAATCAATATGAAGGATCAAGACACACGACAAAAAACAATTACTCCCCTAAAGATCATGGAGAAAGTCTATCCGAAAAGACCCTTACAAGGTATGAGGATAAATATATCCAAGTCCGAAAAGGAGGCGGATCGTTGTATATTAAAATCCAAAGTAAAGATTGAAGAAAAATGATGAAGCCGTGGTCCAAATATGAAGAATCTCTCAAAAAACGTCAAGTGAAGAAATTCCAAATATATGAAGAGAAGAACATAATTTCAAGAATGTCTTCCCAAGATTTGAAGTATGAAGTACATGCCAAATATCGGTCCGAGAAAGGTCTCATATCGTAAAACGAGTTATGCCAAGATATGAACTTAAGGAGAAACACGAGAAGCCGTTTTAAAAGATTTTGTCCTTCGGCTAACTATCGATTAAATCGTGCTACTTTGCTTTTGGACTAATAACTACTCAAATAAGTCAATATGAATCACTTGTGATCCATGACAAATAGTTAAAAAATGCTAGTAACCCATTTCCTTTTATAATAACTAGGATTGCGGGGAGAAAAAGTATTACACAATTTGAAGTATGAGTAGTGTTAACATTGTGACTTGTACCAACAATGATCTCGTTTTTGCACTTAGCATGGAATGTATGACAATTAAGGATGACGAAGTTTACTCTAAGGGACATTTGCTTGTTCCTATTCTTTGACCCTAAAAGTCACATTTGTGATGAAAATCATACATTATGTCTTTACACATCTTAGTAGTATGTGGCAAGTCTTTTACTCTTCAATAAAGGTTAATAAAATTGAACTTTGGTGATGCTTAGATACTTTATTCTAGCATTGCGTGAGGGCACGGCAATGGCTTAGTATGGGGGAGTGATGAGATGGCATTTATACATGATCTCATCATTCTTTTCGGGCTTTAAATGCATAAAAATGTCATAAAATACCATATATATTCTTTTGTTTGTTTACTTGTGTATTTTAGGTATGGATATCGTGAAAAATACAAAAGATCACAAGAAACAAAGAAAAACGGACACGAGAAACGAAGCCGTACAAAGAACCGGGCCCTAGATCATGATTTATCCAACAAATACCCTTGAAGACTTGAAGACATGCAATATTGATCCTCAATGAATGAAGAATTGACACTTAAAACACTTGTGAATTCATAATTACAAGTTTGGTCCCTTAAGTTTGTCAAAATTACACAAATGGTCCTTCAACTTTGAGGAAATGGCAAGTTTAGTCCCTCAACAATTCTAAATTGCCAAATATGGTCCCTCATGAAGTCAAAGTTATATTGAAGACCTTTGAAGATCAACAATGTCCAAGATCAGCCCTTGAATTATCCAAAAATGGCAAAAACAACCCTTATAACCCTTTTGGAAAAGTCTTGTGCCAAAATTGTCAAGTTGTGGAAGTTATTTACAAAGGAAATGAAGTTTGTTGGCTGATAAACACGTTTTACCTATTTCACCAAAACACAAGGGCTAAAGCTGTGCAATTGAAACATTTAAACCAAAAATGCACCAAACACACAACTTTCCCCCAATTTCAGATCAAATGTACCACTGTTTACCCTTCTTCACCCCCAGATTTTACTCCACTTAAACTTAGGGTAAAAATCAATTACCTTTGCACACACTTGATTCACATGTGCAGAAACACATCCCAACCTTAAAACCCTTAATCCCACTCACTATGGACCCCACCCCCAATTCCCGTTTAACCAATCACATGACAACTTAACCTCCAAGTCATCCTATGTGGCAAAATCAATAGCTGAGAGTCCTTGCTTCATTCCAAAGCTAAAATGAACATCCAAGATCACTTTGGACAGCTCACACCAAGAAAACGTCTAGAAGACTTAAGGATAGAATAGGAATTTCACTTCTAGGGTTTGTGAATAGTGCTAGCATTGGCATTTGCCTATAAATAGACTCCTCAACCTGTGAGAGAGCTTTTGTTCCAGTTTTAGGCTATCAATCTTTGTAATTCCTTTTTAAATTAATAAAAGTTGATTTTCTGAATTTTGTTAAATCTCTTTAATATTTGTTAAAAGTTGGTGTTAGAATAGCCTAAATATGAGTTCCACTTTGATGTTTGAAGGTTTTTGAGGCAAGGTTTTAAGTGATAAAGCTTGGGTCTCAAAAATCAGAAAGTCTTGTTTATTTTGATCTCACTTGTTGGTTTGTTCTTCTTAGCAGCATTGGAAGCTGGTACTTGTTCTGCTAGTACCTAAGCTTAAACAATCCAGGGCCTGGATGTAGGTCTTGGAGGTTTTCACCTTCTTCCCTTTTCAATTTCTCTCTTATTTTTCTGAATTTTATGATTATTGCATGATTATTGGTGAATCTGTGTTTTTGTGGTTGAATATTATTTATTTGGTGTTGTTTGATGTTTATGAGGTGTTTGAGATTTGATTTGTGGTTTGAAACTGGATAATCCTTTGAAAAATTATGAAAAAAGGTTTTTAAGGGGTGTTTGGGTCAACTGCATTATTTGGATTTGTGGTTTGTTAAGTGTTAGTTTGTGCTTGTGGTTATTGGTACTTGTGTATATGATATACTTGGTCATATTGCTGCACATTTTGTGGTTTGAAACACCTAGATTCTTAAAAAGGGTATAAAATCTTTGTTACTTGGTAAAATTGGCTAGGATTTTGAGGACACCTAGATGTAAGCTTAGGCTAGGGCTAAAAAGTGCTAAATCTTAGTTAATTACACCAGGAGAAGAGATTTGAGTGCTTGAATTTGGATATGTGGTCAATTAGATCAGCAAATAGGTTTCTGCATATGCACTTTGTTCATCAGTAACTTCATTTGCTTTGATTTTGTTATTTACTTTGATTCAGTGTTTGATATAAGTTTGTTTGTGCTTATTCATAGTTTATATAGCTTGTGTATGCATCCTGCTGAGTTTGCTTGGCTTATTCAGGCTTAATCTGCTTATTTGTGCATTACTACTTATTTTCCATGTCTATGGTGTATCTGGTGACTGTTTGATTGATTCTGGCTTATTGTGTGAACCAAATTTGGATTTTCTTGTTGCTATTGACTCCTTGTGATTCACTGATCACAAGGGTGCCCTTGTTTCCAATTGAATCCAACTAAAGCTCTCTAAAAAGCTTGGTCAAATAGTCAAAGTAGTGGGAACCAGTTCCTACTGAAAGTTGCCACTTCTAGTGTTAATTGGGTTTCATCTTATCAATAAGCTATACTAGCTTATTTTAACCAGCAAAAACTTGGATTTTGTAATAGGTGCTCATTATTTGACCCATTTGTTCATACTGGAGCATTTGGTGGGTTGACTTTAGGGTTTGACTAGAAAACCAACTTAATTGACTTTTTCATAAGTGCTTATTGGCTTATTCTGGCTTATTGGTTTTGATTATTGAAATTTTGTTGATTGTTTGGCTTATTGAGTCCATTTGTGACATTTTGCAAGTTGAATCAAGTCCTGAGGTGCCTTATTTCTCAAAAACGACTATTTTGTCTTTTAGTGAAATATTACTTTGCCTATTTCTGGCTTATTGAGTGTGCTTTTTCAAAATTTCTTTTTACAGATCTCATAAGCATCCCAAAAGAAGGTTGTGTGCCAAATTAGAGCTTATGGCATTAGCTTATTGCTTAATGGGCTAAAAAGCCCAATAAGGATAAGCTGTTTGCATAATAAGCTGTGATAAGCTCACTTTCAGCTTTTGGGCCTTTATAGTTTTGTGTTTAGAATCAAATTTTGAGTCAGATTGGGCTTTTCCAAGTCAATTGGGAAGGGTTTGACTTTTTGGGCTAAAAAGCCCATTAGTGTTGACTGATTTTGGTTTTGGCCCATTTGAGGGCCCAATAGGGGTATTTTGGTCATTTCACTTTGATTTTCTGATTATTTAGGTTAAAATAAACTAGTTTGTAAGTTTTTAGAATTTTTTATAAATTTTGGATTTTTAATATTATTTTAATATTATTTTATTATTATTTTTCAAATTTCACATTTTTCAACTTTTTACATTTTTCTTAGCTTAAATACATTAAAATAGGAATTTTGCAACTTTTAGAATAATTTTATCTCTTTTAGATTAATTTTTATAATTATTTTAAGTTTTAATAGTTTTTAAATAATTTTAAATAGCTTTCATTAGTTTAAAAATTTCTAAAAATAGTTTTTAATCTTTTTAGGGCATTTTAGAGGTTTACCAATTGAAAAATCTTTATTTGGGCTTTTTGATAATTTATTTGATTTTTAGGGCTTTAATTAGCATTTAAAAATTGAATATTTAATTATTTAAAAGGTTTGAAAAAGTTTTAATCATTGGTAAACTCTTAGTTTATTAATTTTGATTTTTGGTGAATTTTTGGTAATTTTTATAGTTAATTTTTATTTTTGTAGTTTTTACGGTTTTACGTTTTGTCGTCGTAGTATTAATTTCACGTCTTCGTCATCTTCTTTTCTCATCCCCTTCTAAACCAAATATTAATATCAAATCATTTACATCTTAGTCACACACATATACCTCCTTGGGAAACGAACTTCATTAGGTCATTAGTGCTTGATTTTCCTAAATCATCACTTAATACTTTTCCCTATTTACTCTCTTTTCCTAAAGAGTGGTAAAACACTACAATCAGTAGGCATCTCTGCAGGCATGCTTATGAGAAACTGACATTAATAGTCTCCTGCTCACCCTTTCTCCTAAAGTTATGAGCTTGCTCACAACCCACTAAAGTCTATTCTAAATAGAAACAAGAGATTATGAGCCAACATCATTGAAGTTTCCAAACATTGACTTCCATAATGCTTTCTTAGCCTTCTTTATAGAGTCATTACCACCAAATCTCATAACAAAATCATCAACACAGACTTTACATCTTCATGTTGTTAAAAAGAAAGAATATATGAATATGTTCATTAGGTATAACTAACATAACTATACTTCTATCCTTCATGTCATTCGTCCTTTTTTTCTCTTTAGTGGTTATCTCCTTTGCTTTCCCATCAGCTGTAGTAGCAATAGACTTGGTAGGAGTGTCTCCATGGGCAATGACTTCCTACATATCCTAGTTGTACATCTTTAAAAACCGAGTAAACCTAAACTTCTATTCTTCAAACTCTCATGATGTTTAGTTGTGCAGCTTCTGAATCCATCTCTTTTGTTGAAAAGAGTTCTTCAGTAATCTTCAAGATCAAATCTTCTCAACAAGCGTTGATACCACTTGTTGATCCCTTTGATCGTTTAAACCTATCTTGTAAATTTATACTAAACATAATAAGTTATATCTAGTCTTAGTAGAACTTTGAGTTAATATAAAAAAGTATGCAGAATCTACTCTTTGATACTATGAAGAGTATATGAAGTATAAAGAAACTAGACAAAATATGTAAGCCTAAAACTTCAATATTATTGAATAATATGAATAATCCACAAAAGAGTATTAGGGTTACAAAACATTGAAGTCTATAACACAGGAAAAAGAATATCAAACACCTAACCTCGTCACGTCCTTTTATGACATAAGGAGTGATTTACAAGATAAAGATCCTAACAAATAAGTTAAACTCAGAAGATATGTACACAATATCTTCAATAGATAACTCACACGTCTTCTGTCATTATCTTCAAAACAGTACTAATATCTATGACAACATTAAACTTGACCATGACTAGTTTGACCATATTTGACTAGACACTACAAGCACTAAGATATCTCTACCCGTATTAATTTTGGTAGTGCAAATTACAAACAACAATAATTTTATTTCTAACACCGGCCTAGTGATTTCCTAGGTTAATTTCACCAAAATTTTGATAGCTAATGGGTTTCCATGGGCTAATTTGGGTTTAGGTGTAATTAGTTGGGTTACGGTCTTTTAAAGTTAATTACAAGCAATTCCTAGGCATTTAATAATTTAGTTAAGCTTCAACCATTTATTAAGAAGTTTACAAATTCACTTTATTAGTTTAAAATTGATAAAATTAATTTAGGCGTTTTCGTGATCACAATGGCATAAAAATAATATTTTATAATTAATTAATTAATAAAATACGATTACCTCCGTATATTATTTGAAACTACTAAACTAAATTAAGAGTGACAAATATATTATTTATAGACTTTATATAGTCCGTCATATATTATTTTGAAGAAATTTCATGTTGAGAACATTTGGATAGCTTCCTATTAATAATTAACGGTAAATTGATCATTTACGATAAATTTTAAAGTAACTATTATTGACGTTTATATATAATGATTTTCAGATAGCACAATAATTACCTTTTACTTTACAATAAATAATTAATCACCTATATATTCACATCTTTATGACTTATACATTTCTAAATAGTTCGTCGTACAAATTATGAGTGCTAATATAATTAGTTAGTTTTAGGATACCTTATGGTTTATGATTAACATTGTTTTTAAAAAAAATATATTTAGCGATAATTATTTTATTCTTTGTGATTAATAATGAGTTCAACTTTCGGGTTGGTGTCACAATAAGACTCAGCTTTCGGGTTTATTTTGAAAGTTGTGGATTTCAATAAATTTATTACGATATGTAAACTTATAAAAGTTCGTAAATCCCATAATCCCCAATGTAAGGCATAAAATTGAAGCTTCGAAATCAAATAAGCTTATATAACCTCGCAAATAAGCCGAAACAAACACCCCCTAAAGCTTCTCGATCCCTTTTGTTTTTCTCTTTTTCAACACTACTCTATACCAACGAAGAAGCAACACCAAGTTGCAATATTCACCGTATAGCCCACTTCAGTTTAATAAAACTTCGGTGAAATTTTTTGCAGCGAGCTCGGTCTTGCGGTTTGACAGGTTTGACTGGTCGAGTCTTCAAACATTTACTAACAAACTTAGATTAAACGCCACTTGACTAGTGATTCTTTTTTCTCCAATGGGGAATTTAATATAAACATTTTTTAAGGATTGATCCTTCAAAATGGTTTCATGGAAAGTGAGTACACTAGTTGGGTGTATTTTGGAAAATCAAGTGGTAGCTAGAGAGGAATCTAAACATTTTTTATTGAATGATTCTCAAACATTGACCCAAGTGGGTAAACAAGTTGAGTGTGTTTTAAAAAAATCAAGTGGAGCTAGAATGTACTAGTTCATTAAACCACTAGTATGTCAGTAGAAGCAAGAAACTTAATATAAGGGTCAGCGAACACCTATTAATTAATATGTTATCGATGAACAAGTGAATTTTATAATTAACCTAAAGCTGTTGAAAAGTTCAAATTCATATCATCTTAAATAACTAATGACTGCTGCAAGATGGTCGTATTATAATGCAATTTATGGCAGTGACCTCTGGTATATATACGGATATCATCATGAATGTAGCTACCCACAATTACAATCATAATATCACCATTCTTGGCGTTCTAAAAAATAAATATACATTCATTCTTAAGCAAAAATCATTTTTCTCAATCCCCATAGTGAGCCGTATAGGAGATAATGTCGGTATTGAAGGGTTCCCAACACCTGCTGCGGGTATCATTGAAAGAAATAGAATTAGCTACCAATGATTTCAATGAGCAGATTGGAAAGGGTGGATACGGTAGGGTATACAAAGGAGAACTTTATATCTCCGGAAGATCTACCACTGTGGCCGTGAAGAGGTTAGATGTGCAATTCGGTCAAGGGTTAAAGGAGTTTCTGACCGAGATTCAGTTGCTCTCTGGTCAAAAACATAAGAATGTCGTGTCTCTTTTAGGTTACTGTGATGAGGGCAACGAAAAGAGTCTCGTTTATGAGTATGCAGCAAATAAAAGTTTAGATGTCTGTCTAAAGGAAAAAGCTGCCAGCCTTACATGGCGGAAGAGACTAGAAGTATGTCTTGATGCTGCACGTGGAATAAACCACCTCCATAGCAATTCTAGAAACAAACAAACCATAATCCATAGGGATATTAAGAGCGCTAAGATTTTACTTGATCAGAATTGGGTTGCTAAAATTGCGGATCTTGGATTATCAAAGTTAAATTCAGAAAGTCTAGAAGGAAGCAGTATTGTTTCTAATGCTTGTGGTACACCAGGTTACTGTGATCCAGGATACTACAATAATGTTATTCTGAAAAAAGAATGTGATGTGTATTCTTTCGGCATTGTACTTTTTGAAGTTCTTTGTGGGAAGTTATGTTCACCCGGTCCAAACAAAGACAATGGCTCCTTCTTGTTGTCAGGCCAATCTATTCAAAAGTACTACGAAGAAAATAAAATGATGGAGATTGTTGATCCGTGTTTAAAGGAACAGATGAGCTCATACTCTATCAGCAAATTTTCTGAAGTTGCATATACATGCTTGTTGAGAGACGAAAGACAACGACCTTCTATAGGTAGTGTTGTCAAAAAGCTTAAGGACTTACTGCTATTCCAGGTAAGACTTGCATTGCTAATTACCATAATCAATTTACTCAATATGGTACAAAATTACTACTAATTATAAAAGTATATATGTAGAACTACGATTTTTAAATTATTCAATAAACTATCTGATGACATTGTTATTTATCTATGATTTTTGTTTGTTGAGAAGGCAGAAGTCGAAAGCCCGAAATCAAATTCGTGTTCCTCGGATCCCATAAGCATATTGAGGTAACTTTGTCTATTTGTTCAGAAAGTACCATGCATGATAATTGTCATTTTTTTACATTCTTTCAGAAGACGATGATATATAAGTAGATAAGACTTACAAAACACTAATAAACGTGAAAACATTTTTAATAACAAAGATCTTTCAATCATATAATTATAATTGGAAATGTGCACTTCAAGTTGTAGCAACCAATTTCTCCACACTTACTATATATAGTGTTGGATATATTGTGAAAAAGTTGGTATATGTATCATGTATGCAAAAAAATTATCGTTCAACAGTAAAGAATTTGTAATTTTCAGTTCAAGTAAAACAAGCGTATGAAATGTTCATTTTTTCCCCTCTTATTTAACGAAACAGATATGGAAAAGTGAGAAGAATTTTTAGGCGATTTGATCTCGATAGAGACGAAGTACTGAACAAAGAAGAACTAGCTAACTTCTTTCGTGTTTTGGGCCAACCCCTTTTTCTTAGTGATACGGATGGAATCAGAAAAAAAATTGAACATATGAATCTTTTGAAACCTAAACAAGAGTTTAAACATAAATATTTTGGACGTGGTCTCATTTTGAAAACTAAAAAAGACTTTAAAAACAAATATCTTGGACCGGATGCAATCAGAAGATATCAAGGGATTTTACAAGATTTAATTATAGGCATCGGTGATCAGTTCCCCGACCATCAGATCACGCGTCCATCCTCACTTAGTTTATTTGGGGAGTCTACTAATGGTGAAATAGGTCTCACATGTGATGGCATGTTACGCTTCTATGACCATGGTGCCGACGACTTGAATGATCATTATGAGTTCCTTCGACTTGACCATAAGTCCATTGACGACAATGAAGATTCTTTCCGAACAACAGAGAGGTGAGTCTTTTCATATGATAGGATATACATGTCTTTTAAACACACATGTATCTGCGGTGAGAGGAAACTGAACCGCAAACCGAAAAAATTGATCCATAGCAAAAACATACTGTATTAGATTGTGCAGTTTTGGAAAATAGAAAAACCGACTTTCTTGATAAGTTTGGTGAATTAATTATAAGCAAAAAGTTCAACATAAACCCCTAGTTTAGCATACACTCAATCAACCAATCACAACCATCTACTTTTATCATATAACAAAAAAACTTATTTTTTAAAAATTAAATATCTCACAAACCGTTCATCGTTACGTAAAACAAAACATATTATCGCAACTAGAATTAATTATCTATCTATCGAGGGGCACACATATATACTTTCGACGAACTTTTTTTCGATTTTTTTCTTTAAGTCACGTCTGAGAGAATCATATATGATTCGTCACGAAAAATATATGATTTTCAGAAAATCATATATGATTCATATCACGAATCATATATGATTCTCTTATACGTGATTTAAGAAAAAAAAAGTCGAAAAAAAAGTTCATCGAAAGTATATAAATGTGCCACTCGATAAAAAGATGATTTAATAATCGTTGCAATGGTGTATTTTTTTTGTTTGACGATTTACCGTTTGTGAGATATTTAATTTTTAAAAAAGTGGTGAGAAGTAAGTTTTTTAAAAAAATTGGTGATTATAATTGGTTGAATAAATTTATGCAAATTAAAGGATATACATCGATCTTAATTCTTAATTATAAACCTCATCTTTTTCAAGCAAACATAGTATATAAACATCTTTGAGCAAACATAGTACATAAACATTTTTTAATTTTTTTTTTTATTTTTTTTATTTTTTTTTTTTAGAACGGCACCTTAATCTCACTGAAATCCGACCCCCGAGTTATACCATCCATAACGGGCAGGCCCCGGGACCCGAACCACTAGGGAAACCCCTAGAACTCACGGCTTCGCACTAAGGAGGAAAATCATGGGTTTTTGTCTTTTGCAAGACTTGAACCCATGACCAAACCCCCTCCCTAAGCTTTAGGAGGGACTTGGGTGGCCAACTGATCTAGAGCAGTTGGTTTACTATATATATATATGTGAACTATTTCTTAAAGAAGATTTTTTTCTAACAAAATAAATTGTTTAAACGAGCAGATATGAGAAAGTGAAAACAATTTTCCAGCGATTTGATATGGACAAAGATGGGTACCTTGACCCTCTAGAACTACTGACTCTCCTTTCAATAAACAGTCATAATCGAAATAAAGATCTACTGTTCTTCAGAGTGATATACATCTTAAGGTTGTATAGCGGGTTTATTGAAGGCGGTAAATTAGGTCTTAATTGTGATGGATTGTTTAAGCTCTATGGCTCTGGTATTGATAGCCTAGAAGACGATTTTGAGAAGCTCAACCTTACGTTGAAAATACTCAATAAAAAGGAGCTTGATCTAAGGTAAACTAATGATGATTAGGCATATCAATGCATTTAGAATTTGTTTATATATATTATGCGGTTTAACTTAGCCATATAACAGATATGAGAAAGTGAGAAGAATTTTTCAGCGATTTGATATCAATGAAGATGGTGTACTTGACAATGAAGAGCTAACTCAACTCATCCGTACAACTTCTGGAGTAAAAAATGATGAAAAAATTAACAGCCGCATAATTGATCATACATTTTCAGTGTTTAGGGAGTCTACTTGTTATGGCTGGGCTCTTACTTGTGATGGCTTGCTACACGGCTACGAGTATTCTTTTGAAACATTGGACGATGATTTTAAAAAGTTGAGGCTTGACTTGAAACCCTTAGATGACACAGAAGATGCCATGAGAAAAAGTGAAAGGTAATATATGGAGTACTGTAATATTTAAGGAGTATACTATGATTACATTTTATAAAGGTTTAAAAGTGTTTTATGCCATCTAGATCATAAATCTTTTGCTTCTATAAATTTTTTCACGGTATATATGCAGTAAAGTTTTCATTTCTATGTGGCATGTAAAAATCATATTTTTGGGTAAAACGCTTGTACTAGATATGAATCTATGAATTAGTTTAGGTAAAACGCTTGTACTATGATGTGTTATCAATTACTTAAAATCTAAAGCTAATTAACTTTTTAAATGTTTTAACCTGCCAGAGCTGATAAAGTAAGGATAATGTTTGAGCGATTTGACTTAAACCGAGATGGAGGTCTGGACAAAGAGGAACTATGTATTTTGTTTGAAAAACAAAACCGTCAAATTGGAGCTCGTGAAGACGTACGTAGCTACGTTGATAAGGTGTTCCGTTGGTATGCCAAATATATTAATGGTGATAAAGGACTTACTTGTGAAGGACTTTTACGAAGTTATGACCATGGCATCGATAGCTTGGATATTGATTTCGAGATGCTACGATTAGAGTTGAGAACTTTAACCAATACTGAAAATGCGTCAAGAAGAAGGAGGGATAGGTAACTTTGTTTTTACTAGAATCCAGTATATATATTTAATCGTTAAAACATAAAATCAGAATATTTTGATAAAAAATCAAGAAAAAACAAATTAATTTAGTAGAGGTGTTTTGGCCCACAAGCTTATAAACTACTAGTATGAAAAGCCAAATAGCCTTTGAATGAGTCAAAGTTGGGCTTAATTTTTTTTCTTTCTAAATTAGAATGGGGAATCGAACAAAAATATATTTTTTGAAAGACTCGTTGCAAAATAATTTCATATTTTCTTATCGGAAGACAAATTTCCAATCAAGTCCAAAACGTAATAAAATAATCTAATCCTAAATTCAATTTTATGGAATTCATATGTAAACTCAATATACATAACTTTAACACTTACAAATTTTTAGCAAATATATATATTGTTTTTGTAAAATGACATTTATTATCATTGTTGTAATTATTGTCATCGTTGTTGTTATAATCATCATCATCATTATATTAAATTGATTGTAATATCTAAATTCTGTAAATGCATGTTTTATAAATATGAAAGTGACTATGTGCCGCATTTAATAATATCTTTTTATGATATCTTGTATGCAGATGTGAGAAAGCAATAAAAATTTTCAGACGATTTGATTTGAATGGAGATGGTGGCCTTGATAGAAAAGAAATGAATTTCTACCTGGATATGGTGAACATGCAAGATCAACTAAGTAAAAAGAAAGTGACTTCTATTGTTAACAATATGTTTGGAAATTTGGGCGATGAGTTCGTTGATGGTGTAAAACGCTTAAGTTGTGCTGGCTTAATAAAGATCTATGAAGATAGTGATATGTTGGATGCTCATTTTGAAATACTTAGGCTTTGTTGAAATCTTTTGACGATGAATGAGGATTATGAAGCTAATTAGTTAGATAATGCATTGAGAAGTGTATATATCCTGCATCTTTATTTTAATTCAGTACATGCAAGCAAGCGTTGTATCCTGGATAATCGCTTAACGGTGTATTTTTAGCCTCTCAAGATCAGTTAGTAATATGTTATAATTTCAATTAGGTATTGGATGGGCTAAAAACATGTTGTGTATGATATACACAATCAAACAGATTAGCTAACCTATATACAGAATGAAACTCGTTTCTTGAATAGAATGAAATAAAAGGCAATATCTAAAGAGGAAACCCAAATATGCACACATGATTTTTGTAGATATGTGTGTTTCATCATTCAGTGAAGATACAGGAAATGAAATCAGTGGAGATACTGCATTAAATACTGAATTCAAATTCTCATGCATTAGTTACCATGATGTGTTCTTTCTGAGTATCTAGTTTGTTGTTATTATAACACCCACTTTGATAAGTAAATCGTTACATGATAATTATGACGTGTCATCAAATCATGAATGGTAAATGTTTTAAAAACCTAAATGACCATAAAAGGAAAACCGGAATCAAACATCGGTCCCCAACATAAGCTCATACATGCATAAAGTAAAGAATGTAGAAAATGACTAAACAATGTCCAAGCAAGCATAAGTATATGAAAAGCAAAAGGAAAAGAAGTATAGGGTAGCTTCCATCCTATGCACGTACTCTCAATGCTTAAGCCTGTCCTTGGGTACCTGCCGTTTTGGGACATGGAAGAAAATACAACTGAGCAATACGTTCAGTGAACGGATATAATGACATGATAAGAACAACTGAAACATAAGTAAAAGACATGAAATGCAGCGAAAAATGTGTAAGTTCTGGAAAACCTGTAACATACAAACTGGTTTATAACTGAAAAGTCTTATATTTTATACATGAAACGTAATTTAAATGCCAAAGAGCTCATATAGGTCATGAAAGGTATTAACATACATGAATACACAGAAGGGTGACCTCGTCATGCAGTTAGAGAGGTATCCTCTAATTATATTAGTCTGGGTGGAAAGATCAGCTCCAATGTAACACAATCTAAATACACGGAATGGCAAATTCGAACGAATTGATACTGGCAAGTTATTTCCTTTACATGGTCATTTTACTAATTGAAAAGGGACTTACTTGTGATGGCATGTTGTGCGCCTATGAACATGCCGTTGATAACATGAACACTCATTTTAAATTGGTTCAACTTAGAGGTGGCAAAATAGGCGGGCGGATGGGCACGGGCGAAGGGTTAAACGGGCGGCGAGTTAAACGGGCGTAGGGTTAAACGGGCGGCGGGCCAAACGGGCGCGTGCTAAATGGGCACGGGCGAAACGAGCGGGTGAAACGGGCGGGCTAAATGGGCGCAAGCTAAAATGAGAAAAAAAGACATCTAAAAACGTAGAATTAAAAAATAAAAATACTTGTTTAAAAGCCGGAGATAAAATTTAAATATAAAATATCCGCTGAGTAGCCTAATTAGTGTTTACATGTGCGCCCATTAAACCTATAAGTTTCTTACATATGTGCATGTTTAACCTATTAATAATAAAGAATAGGAAAAAATGTCTCTTCCTTTTTTAAAAATGAGCAAAAAAATGCCTATAGGGCAAGATTTGTCACCTCTAGTTCAACTTGATATAAGTCGCTTTAAAGATATCTGCAATTTAGATACATGCATATGCAGGTTTACAACTTCCAAGCAGTGTAACTGCGATAATAGTGACATCATAAAGTCTTGGTTTGTTTTTCAATTTTGGGATAAATTTAGGTGGTTGCCGATGAATTTTGTTCATCCATGGTCACAACCAACAAAAGTTAAAAATTTCACACATTAATTAAAATATGTGTATCGATTCATATATATCTGAACAAACATACTTCATATACTTTTGTTTATAAGTAATTTTCAACAGGAAGATATGAGAAAGTGAAAAGAATTCTGCAATGATTTGATATGAACAAAGATGGGTGTTTAAATGAACTATCGGTGTTCCTAACATTAGTTAGGGGTCTTCAAGACGAAGAGGAACTTATAATTTTAGGGTTTTTCAATTGTAGCCTAAGGTAGTCATGTTGAAGGGCATGGTAAAACCAGATGCTTTCACTACGAATTTACGTTTTTGCGTTCCAAAAGATATTTATTACTTTTTAAAAAGATTAAAGCTAATACCGGGGTTTTAAATGTATAGAAAGAGATTATGATTGTAAACAGGTGTGAATAATTTCTCTGGAATGCCTTGTTTATATTTTTAAGAAAACAACTACGCAGTATTAGTTATAAAAAACAGGAAATTCGTACTTAGGCCATCTTGCACTTATTGACCTTAGTTATATGCATTTGATCATATTATTCATTTTTAATCTTGAACTTTTGTTTTAATGATAGCGATGATCATGTCGTATCTTTTTAAATATATACTACACTAGCAGGATTCTCATGCGATGTAACGACGGGTATCGTGTGATTAATCGAAAAAAAGGTAAAAATAATAATTTCGGTTGTTCATGCTCGGTTCGTTTATTTGCATAAGTTTCAGTCGATTTTTTCAAGTTTTCAAATTAAACCCGAAATTGTCCGATTTTAAAATTATATGTACCACTAACTTGTAAGTTATATAAAGTTTTTTTTATGTTTTAATAGTTACTATACGAGTACCCGCGCGTAGCGACAAAATTTCTAGCGGCACATAATTAATGATATTCGATAACGTAGTAAGTTTTTCTTGCACGAATGCATATACATGTACATGTAGATGATCATATAGACGAGTACCCGCGTCTAGCGGTAACGGTGTATAGTTTTTAATAATTTTAGCGGAGAATCATTTTTGTTCGATAATTGTATTTATAGTTTTGACAAACTATGTATGTATCAATTATGCCGAACACCACCACATCGTTTTGAATGTGTTTTTTGGTGGGTGATATTGGAGAAGCATAAGCCTACTGTGATGTCGTCAAGCTTCCGAAACTCCTCGACCTCGTTTATATCGATCATATACAATTCCAAATCATTTAACTAATATCCTCAATACCTTTATACTTAGACTCAATCTCAGATACTATATACAAGTTTATCATATATACCAACTAATCAACATATAAACCTTTAAATTATCAGACAGTTACCACCTTTGTTAAGAGCCACGCATAATCTAATTAATTATTTATCTAATCTAATTTTGTGAAATAAGTCATTTACCTGATTTTTACTAAGATACTCTTGTGACATTTTTTATCATGCTAGTATTAAAGATGTGTAAATATCTCATGTGTGAGGAATCACTTTAACTCCAAACATCTTCAGGCTATGTGATAAACACAATTTCAATATAAGTCTCATCCCTTTGTCAGTCTAGTGTTTCAATAACAGTTAGATCTCTGTTAGATTTTATATAAGCACGTAATTGTATAATCAACCAGGATCCATAATCAAATGGCTGCACTCTTATGGTACTCTAACCAAAGTCTGTAGCTATTGTATCACCTTATTTCTTTGTTTACTCCTCGCACACACGAAGGTACAAAAAAAAGGTACAAAAAAGTCATACATCGACTGTTTGGTTAAAAGGTCCATATCTAATTTCATAAAAATACATTGCATAAATATCAATACAATAACTCCAAAAAATTTCCATTAATATACAAATTCAAGCTGAGCCAAGTTGAACCAATTTTGGAAACAAGCTTCTATTCAAGACATAACATAACATCTTTATTCACATTATGGCTAGGAAAAGATAAAAAGAACGGTCACAAACAATGAATTACCAGTGACATGCAGGTCTTAAGTGAGAATATCTTCTAATGCGAGAAGCATCTTGCATCCTGCAATAAATAATGTATCTGCATATTTACAAATAATGTATTAAATTTTTGATATTATCAAAAAAAGATACATCAAAAAAGTAAAACAGAGCTTAAATAGATTGTTATCGTTGGGATTGGTATCTGCATTTACATTTGCATTATCTACAACGGCCAGTACATGTTTAACGCATACAACTTGACCTTGATTGGTTAAAAGCTAGAATATCAAAAGGCTGAGAAGGTTGTTGCCAAGATAAAATTCAAACTCACCGGCAAAATTTCTCATACCGAAGCTCCTGGGACCTAAAATCATTCAAGTTGCCTCCGCTTGAAAGAAAATCTATAGAAACGCTTACTTTTGACCAACAATATAAAACATCCATCCAGAAAGGTCGTTTAACTACTGCGTCCACGTAATCATTCACATTAACTTCCGATTTGCATTCATGTTGTATATGCATATTCACAAGTACTATTAATTTAATGTTTTTTTAGCTAAAAACTCCCAAGTTAGAGTATTTTTTTTATAAAACGTGCCTCTGCTATTCTACGTTGATGGTCTTGAAGCTATTGAAATGGGCTCAAATCTCAATTGGATTTGCTCGCTATATTTACCTCCTGGGATAAGGCAACTTGCATGGGCTGAAATTTAATGATGATCAAGATCATTGAAGGTAACTGAAAAAGTATGTGATGCACAACTTAAAAAAATTCAAAACCTAAATCACTCACTTCATCAAATAACCTTAATATCCATAATCAAATACTTTTCGATCCATCATTAGATAAAAGCCATAGCCACACACACATAAACTAAAAAACGAAAGTGTATTTTCTTATAACCCTAATCATGTGATTGTATTTTCTTTGGGAGTGCAACTAAGTGTATGCTATTGAAAGTGGTGATGAAGAATATAGACAAAATTAATAGTAATTGTATCAATTATTTTTGTAACTCAATGTAATTTACCTGTATGTATAACCATCAACAATATATGATCTATACAAACCTTACAAAAGCTTGATTCTCTTACTGACCATGTAAACAAACTGTCCAACTGTAAGATTAGCAAGAACCAAGTGCCTGCATATATCAATCGAAAATCATGTTAGTAGTTTACATTTGAGGATTAAAAAGAGACTAACATTAGGTATGTGTAATCTCAACGATAATAAAACGAACATATACAAAAAAAAGTATAAAAAATAAAACACAACTTCATCATTAGAGTTTTGAATTCAGAGAAAAATAAATGTGCAAACAAAACCACAGTTCATTAGAACTAAGAATATTACTATTACAGTATTAGGTTTTTGAAAAAAAGGAGTACCTTTTTTATGGGAGACAACCTGCATATTTAGGCATAGAAAGAAACATGATTGGTATGTGTTTTTCATATGGTTTTTAATGTACGCATGGAACATTTAATTTTGAGAACTCGTGCATAAAGGCACCCAAACCAACAAACAATTCCCTCGACCGAAACTACCTGAAACCACCTAAACCACCAAGATATGGTGGCGGATTCGGCAGATCAAGGAGGTTATACGATTGTGGTGGCTGTGTGTATTATATTTTAGGTTTTAGATAGAGATATAAGATGTTTGTTTGTGTGTTTTTTTATGTGTGTTATACAATGAATTAATTGTATTAGGTGTAACTCCCTGGAAAATATAAAACGTATTATGTACTTATGACTTTACTAACATTCCATAATTAAGAATGTTGCATAATTAAGAATGTTGAAATGTTCCAGTTTTTTTTTCAACTACGTAATAAATTTGCTTTCAATATTTTCACTATTTCCATATATACTCAATTGTTGAATTTTTTCAACTTTTCAACTTTCAACAATCATCATACACCCTTTATAGGTAGATACAATATGTATAATAAGATGTATTATTCAAATTAGGGGTATGTTTAAAATATTATTAATTAAAGTGTTTAATATAGGGCTAATTACTCAAAATTAACATAAATTTTGTCCATATGCCAAAATACCCTATGCTACTTAAAACTTCCAAAACTAGATCAAGCTACCTTATGCTACCTTATACTACCTTATTCTACCTTTTGCTACCTTATGCTACCTTATGCAACTTCAACGAATTTACCAAAATGTCTCTATCCACCATAAATGTATAAGATGCAAGTACAAGTTGTGTAACAATGTGTAAATGTATTTTTTATGCGACTTGTATATTTTTTAATGATTTTTTTTGTTTCTTATACTTTTATAATTAAAATATTTAAACTACTTTTTATTCGACTTTTTATTTTTTGAAAGAAAAAATAGAGTTAACTGCATTGTCCGTCCCTGTGTTTTACATACTAATTACACTGTTTGTTGAAGCATAGTTTGGATGGGTCGGTATCGACGACTCTCCTGGGTCGCTCGTCGTCTTTCCCGGTCCTGAGAGATGCCGCAAACAATAGAGAACCGATTAGGAGTGTACCCGAGGCCAGAGCCCCGGGGTCTACCTCCCACGGTCAAGTTAGTATTTGATTGATATAGTATAAGAGGTGTAGTTAAGAGAGATAACTTGTTTTAGGAATGAGCTCTGCCCCTGTATTTATAAGACTAGGTTTCTTGTAGGACAAGTAAGTTGTATGGGCCGTAGGCCAGTTGGGCTGCGGACCTGTTGGGTCGGGCCTGTTGGGTCGGGCCCTATACCGACTATACATCCACATGTCCCCCACTCTAGTATGACATGGTCCATGATCATGTTATGCTAGACTCATTCATGTATCACACTCACTAACAACCGCGCGCGGCTTGCTGCTAGGACGTCCTCGTGGGTCGTCCGTAACATATGGCTCCACTCATAATGGACTACCTTTAGCAAAAAGATGATGGGCTGGGGTTGCGAATAGTGAGTGTAGCCACTATACGTCATCATGTCCCCCTATTCTAGTATGCGAGTTTGTTACCAAAGTTACTAGACCTTTACACCATATCCGCTACATGTAAGCATATCCACGACGAAGGAAATGGGAGAACACGTATACGTAAGACGGGTGGTTATGCTACAATGCTTGGTTTCCCGTTACTTGATGGTAAAGACCCCGTAAAAAAGAATATGTTTTCTACAGTCGGGGTAACACTAGCATTAGCAAGGTTGTATTCTTATTCATCTCTAACGTAAGGATGATAAGAAGGTTTGGTGAAGGCGGAGGTGAAAGTGGAGGTGGAACCCGTATGTTGCATCGTGAACACATTGAATGCGTACTTCTTGTACCCACTGATGATGCAGCATAGTGCGAATATTGCATTCGGCTTAAGGCCAACAAAAGGCGTACCTCTGTGGCAAGGTTATACGGATATTTACATCCGTCTTGTGGCCACGACACTTGATAATGACTTTAGAAAATTTACACGTTTTTTCCTGAACTAAACGGAGTTGATCAGGCCCCATCTAATCAAGGCCAAACAATGTAAACTTTGGAAAAATCACTCCATGGCCGGGTAAAGTATTTCGTCGTGGAAGGCATACTTCCGCAACAAAGATATAAACCAACAGAAGACGTACTTTCGCAGCAAAGAGAATAACACAGTGGAAGGAGTACTTCCGCGGTGAAAACAATGAGCCAGTGGAAGGAGTACTTCCATGGCAAAGAAAATGAGCCCGTGGAAAGAGTACTTCCACGGCTAAAAGAATGACCTCGTGGAAAGAATACTTCCACGGTGAAAATAATGCGCCATTGGAAGGAGTACTTCCACGGTAAGGGATAAAGAGCCAACGAAAGGAGTACTTTCGTGGCGAAGACAATGAGCCAGTGTAAGGAATACTTCCACGGAGAAAACAATGCGCCAGTGGAAGGAGTACTTTCACAGAAAAGGATAATGAGCCAACGAAAGGAGTACTTTCGTGGCGAAGACAATGAGGCATTGGAAGGTGTCCTTCCACGGAGAAAATAATGCGCCAGTGGAAGGAATACTTCCACAGCGAAAGATAATGCGCCAATGAAAGGCTACATTCGTGGTGAACATAATGAGCTAGTAGAAGGAGTCATTCCACGGCGAAAACAATGCGCCAGTGGAAGGAATACTTCCATGGCGAAGACAATGCGCCAGTGGAAATAGTACTTTCATGGCGAAGACAATGCGCTAGTGGAAGGGGTACTTCCACGGTGAAGGATACTGAGCCAACGAAAGGGGTACTTTCGTGGCGAAGACAATGAGCGAGTGGGAGGAGTACTTCCACATCGAATATAATGAGCCAACGAAAGATGTTCTTCTGTGGCAAAGGAATAAGCCAACGGAGGAGACACTTCCATGGCGCACAAATAAGCCCAGTGGAAGAGATACTTCCGCGGCGCAGGAATAAGCCCATGGAAGAGATGCTTCCATGGAGCAGAAATAAGCCAACAAAAGAGATACTTTCGTGGCGTACAAATAAGCCAGCAGAAAATATACTTCCGCGGCGCATGAATAATATCATGGAAGAGATACTTCCGTGGAGCAGTAATAAGCCAACGGAAGAGATACTTCCGTGGCGCACAAATAAGCTAGCGGAAGAGATACTTCCGCGAAGCAAGAATAAGCCAACGGAAGAGATGCTTCCGTGGCGCACGAATAAGCCAGCGGAAGAGATACTTCCGTGGCACACGAATAAGCCAACGGAATAGATACTTCTGTGGTGCAAAAATAAGCCAGCGGAAGAGATACTTCCGCGGCCGGATTAAGCCCATGGAAGATATACTTCCGTGGAGCAGTAATAAGCCCACGAAAGAGATACTTCCATGGCGCACAAATAAGCCAGCGAAAGAGATACTTCCACGGCGCAGGAATAAGCCAACGGTAGAGATGCTTCTGTGGCGCACGAATAATCCAGCGGAAGAAATACTTACGCGGTGTAGGAATAAGCCAATGGAAGAGATACTTCCGCGGCGCACGAATAAGCCAACGGAAGAGATACTTCTGTGGCAAAATAATAAGCTCGCGGAAGGCGTACCTCTTACTTGCCTAATATGTCCGAAGATATTTGCATGACGTGCATGAAAATGGTGGTATTTATACCCTGATAGCCCCCCAAGTTTAATGGTGGTACACTCGATTAGTAGTATTAAACTTAATCAAGTATTCAAAAATTACGGTCGCATAGACCAACGCGAATGGACATACCATAACCGCGTATTAAAGATATAAATTGGGTCCGAACGTGCGGACCAACGCGGAAGGGCGAGCACGTAACCATGAATTTGTCCTAATGGGTGAAGTTAATTCATTACGTGCGGCGTACCGTTACTACCATTTCGGATGGTCAAGGACTTTGACCAGTTGTTAGGTGTGCACGTTTGTGTCTTTCACAGGCCCAACTTGAAATGTGCTGGCTGCTTAACTTGTTATCGACGTGTTGATTAGCAAGGTTCCTAACAAGGATACCTGATCCGGTGGTCGATGGGGTTGCATCCCTCTAACACGACAAGTTTAATTAGTAGGTTAAACTCATTCCTCTTATTCCGCCTTGGAACGATAAGTACATGTACGTCCGTAGGCTAAAAATGTCCGAGTGTACGAAGTAGCGCGAATTTACATACCATGACCGCGGATAATAAATAAAATATATTATTCAGATTTATATATATGTAATATCTTTTACGGATTTAAAAAATATATGTAATATTGTTTATAAACATAAAAAATATCAATAAAAATTTTGAATATAAAAGATATAGATAATATCTTTTATTAGTTTAAAAATATAGGTAATATCATACTACCTAATTAGAAGATATGGATAATATATTATTCCTTTAAAAATATAAGAATATACTTTCATCAATTGTAAAAAAGTAAATAATATATCTTATTTGTTTAAAAGATATAAAGAATCTCTTTTTTTTAATTTAAAAGATACGCGTAATATATTTTAATAATAGAAATAATATTTCTGAATAGACTAATATGAAAGGACGCGGCTCATGACCGCAGTTAAAAAATAAAATATTATAGAACTTGGGGACGAATGTGGATGGACATGCCATGACCGCGAATAAAGAATAAAAATAAAATATTTTCATACCAACACAGATGGACGTACCATGATCGGCGAAAAGAGGTCGTGTCAAGACACGATACTAGTAGTCCGTGTCGCGACTTATATGAAAAATATAATAATCAAATTTAAAAGATATATATTATATCTCTTTTTTAAATTAAAAGATACACGTAATCTTTGTAAATATGACATTTATAATGTAGATATTTTACTTTTGCAGTTAATATGACATCTAAAGCAAATATTTGCTTCTATCTTTATGATATAAAAGAAATAATATTTATGATAAGAAAAAAATATGCTTTTATCGTTAGTGTTTTATCATTAAACATAACTACTGTACGCCTATAGGACGTATGCATATATCATGCATTTAACATATAAATAACTACATAAGTGAATTGATTTTATCACAAGGAAAATCAATAGATATATTTTTCTCATTGAAAGACGCGGTTCATGACCGCGGTCTTAAAAAAATAAAAATAATAAAAATAAAAATAAAATATGTCCAAACGTGTGGACGAGCATGGGTGAACGGACCTACCGCGTATAGAGAATTAAAATGATGAATAGATTTTATCAAAAAATCCGCATACTCGCATGCATCAAAAATATTTTGGTATATTTATACGAATATTTTTTTGTAATATGTTTGTGTGTAGATATACGCATGTATATGTTAACATGAGATTCACCATTAACGCGGGTAAAGATCCGCAGGTCGGGAAGGATTGAACAAGTATTTAGTCATTGTAGTGAGAGAAACAAGAGAGAAATAAAGATGTGTGTTTATTTCTAGAGAGTGAAGTAGAAACAAGAAAATGACAATCCTCACCCCTCCATGGAAGTATAGAGGGGTATATATAGCTCGGGACTTAAATTAACTTACATGTGATAATATTAGTCCCTACAAGTCCTGGCTATGTAAACTATTGTAATTCCGTTAGTCGCTCATATTTTAGGGCTAACAATCTTCCCCCAATGTGGAGACATACGAAATTACTTACAATGTTCCTAAAAAGTAAAAATACAACAATAATATGACAGTTTCAAGGTGCTTCCAATGCTGAGGATGACGTCGTTGTCTTCAAGTCTTCAAAGAAACTTGTACCCCAGTTTGAATCCTCTTTGTTTTTGCTTGTTGAGGAACCATTGTGTTTTGTATGAACTGAATTAGCTTCCCCCAATTCATACTCCATGTCTTGAAAAGCTTTCTTCATAAACTTCTTTTTGACGAACCTTCTGAATCAGCTTCCCCCCCAAACCAATATCCATATCTTGAGCATAATATATAGCTTGAAAAATCTTCTATATTTGACATTTAAAGTGCACAACGGAATTTTGTAGAAGAATAAGCAAACCACACCAAGTAACTGCTACCTTGACCATTTTGGTATTCATGATTATGCGTTTGGGGGAACATGAAAGAAATCAGCAACAAATCTTCTCAAGCTTGTAGAATACTTCCCCCTGGAAGTTAAACTAAGTACTCCAAAGTACACGTTTTTCCCCCATGATGGTTACGAACACTCTGAAGCATCATCTAACATGTACAATCAGAATCGCGAGATGTTCTTTTCTAAAGCAGAAATCTTCATAGGTTGAGAAAGGTAGAAAGAATATGAAAGATTTGCTTAGAAAATGAAGTATTATTTGACATTATGTAGCACAAATGTGTCTCGTGAGAACTGTTTGCTGATCACATCTCTACTCTTGTACTCTCCGGCTAAGCTTACCAACCTCTTATTCTTTCGGCTATATGTAGTGACCACTGGTGAAGTAAACCTGATATTCCAAACTTGAAACTAAAGTATAATCCCCCCGAATTTGTTAATTAAGCTTGCACTTTTGTTGATTGACAAATGGTGTAGAAGAAGATTTCTAAGTACTTTATACCCCGGACACGAAAAGTATAAAAGGTACAACACCTCTTGAATATCCACATCTGCAAGTAGGGTGTCACACTGACCACTATAACGTAACTCCTTTAAGTGATAGTTATGCAGGTCTTCGACCATCCACCCCTTGACGCTGGAAACTAGATAATTCAAGTCTCAATCATAAATTTTAACCCTCAAGCAAGTCATCAGTCGATAGATTAGGTTTAGAGAAAAGTGGTAGAAGGGGGTGAGATGGCTCGATGATGAATTAAGCAGACGCCTTTGTGAAATCCCACTTCAAATTCAAATAAGAAATACCAAATCCACTTCGTAATCACTTGACATTCTTTGCTCCGAATACTAGCCGTTTGACAATTTAACTTAATCTTAAAAGGATCCTTTTGGTGTTTATTTGTTTTTGTTATGCTTGTTGTGTTTATTTGAGTGTCGTTTACTAGAAAACCAACGATGACTAAAAATGGAGAAGTCGTCAACGTCGTTTAGCCAATTTAACTTTTAAGCCAAAAATCAGTCAAATGGCCAACTAATGCGTGGATCGAAATTTTTTCGAAAATTGAGGTTTTCGAAACGAGGGTTTTCTTTGATAGGAACGAGCACAAAATCGTCATATACCCATTCTTCGACACATAATACACTACCCTTTAATAAACATGAAACCCAATATAAGATTATATCCGTCCCATAAACGAAATTATATTTGTCTATAGATATGCTCGTCCCACACCACAAAAACATAATCGAAGAATAACCATCAATAAAATTAGTTGCACAAGCCCAATTCAGAAACTGGAAATGACACAAACCAGGTCCATGCTTTACCACTACTTGGTCCATCTAATGAGATATGCGCCCGACCAATTTCCTAGAAAATTTCGAATGAAAAAAAAAAATCATGGGCCCAAGGACATATGCAAATCCACCAAGAAAGGTAAAGCATGGTCCAAAATATAGGACTATATAACCGTAGTATACCCTAATTTTTTTATACTTGACCAACCCTAAACCTAATCTCGTTTTATATTTATCTCCGCCCCCATCTCCTAATTAAACTCCATTCATATCATAACTTTAAACTGCTCCAATCTTTTGATATCACCATGTAATCTTAGTCACTTGATCATACTAATCCACGTGTCTAAATCTTATATTTCCCCAATCAATTGCAAGTGTAAATCACAAGCCACCCCCTTATTACTCCATAAGATGAAACGTAGCAACCAAGACCTATTCTTCCATTTCGCTTTAAGCTCATCGACGGCGTCAAGATCTTTATGAATGTGGTCTCGGGTAAGGTGTAACGGGTTTTATTTTCGTGCTCAAGATCTTTAACAATCTGATAGATCCACACGAAATTAAATTTGAGATATTGATAAATGTTTGATGTGGTCGGCTGATGGATGTGGTCGGTTGATGGATGTTGCATGTTGAGATTAATGCTAGTAGGTGTTGATTTTTTAATTAGAGTCAAATCTCGCAATATTTTGACAGTCTAATCTCGCAATATTTGTGACAACACCATCTCGCAATATTTTTTATAACATCATCTCGCAATATTTCTGAAAATCCCTATTCCGCAATATTTCATAAATCACCATTTCGCAATATTTCTTAAATGCACAATTTTGCAATAATCAGGGTTTTTAAAAGATCTTATCCCGAAAATGGTGGATCTAGGTTTTTTTTAATATATTCCGACCATCTGCATCTTCATCTTAAACAAGAAAAAAATCAACAAAAAACCAGATTTTAAGGTACACAGATTATGAGCAATATTTATAAATTGTACCATCAGATGAGTTTTTGATAGAGAACACAAAAACAGAAGAATAAAAATGGCACAATAACATTGTAAACCAATGATCCGAAACTCGAATCTGACACAAACAAACACAAACACGGATAAAAAAATACGAGACACCCTCAGTTAGCTCTAATGCCAAATATTAATTCTATTAAAGAGAGAGTAAATGAACCAATACCCTCTTCCACACATGGAAGAGGGTTTATATACCCACGAGCTTGGTGGGCTCGTGGGCTTGTTTCTTGGACCGGGCTTAGCTTGTCTTTGGGCTTAAAGCCCTTAACTTATACAATATTAGCTTAAAGTCCAAACCCGGTTATCTTAACTAACCTATTACAATACAAGACATTTAACGACTAACATGACCTATTACATTCTTGTTTGACTATATAAAATATAGGGCTAACAGTCTCTTCCAATGTATCGATCATCTTTAAAATGCATAAGATGATTGAGTGAATACATTCTTGTGGAGGCGATCTTCCCTCTTGGGTCTTGTATCTTGGTCTTGATCTTGTTTGTAACAGCTTTGTTCCTTCATGCCTTTGTGATCTTTATTTTGAGCCTTTGTCATTTGACTTTGTGTGCTTGAGATCTTCAATCTATCCTTGATAGTGTTCATCTTGTGCGCTTGCGACAAGATGACCTATTACATTCTTAATTATCTTGATTATTGCCATCTTGTGCTCCTGTGACTTTTGAATCGACATGTTCATACTTTGTTGAATTCGAGAGGCTAACAATCTCCCATACAAATATAGTTGTAGTTAGTCCTTCAAATATCCATCAGAGTTGCGGAAGACTTTTACTTTTAGTATGAACATGTGAAAGACGACGTCGGTTAGTACACAACTACGCCACCTTCTTGATATGCTACAACATATATAGACACGAATAAAATGGCTTTGAACATTTCGTCCTAATTCGATAGCGTTTTACCTCCAGTCGGTGAAGACCGTTAGACGGTATTAAATTTCGTACCTGTGATATGGTAGATGCGATTAAGAACCTCCTCGACAGGGTTTCCCGGCGGTAGTAGCCAGTTCTATTTACTCGACCGTCTCAAAGCAGACTGCGAACGTAAAGAGTGAATCATAAGGATAAATTATCCGTCTGATTAGATTCGTCAATTCAGATTCCTAGAATAAGTTTGATTCATAAAAGAATCACACCATTGTTGCTTTCCAGTTTGTCACAAGCTCGATTCATAAAGAATCTTGCGAGTCACCTACCACAGTGCTGTTTGATGTTGACACTGGAAGAATTTAAATTCGTCACTGGGAGCACTAAAGAGTGTCACTCTGAATGTTCTGGCATGATCACACAGATTTTGCGAAGAAACCTAGAATCAAGTTTGAATAAATTAAGAATCCAAACTTAGTTGCTTTTCAGTTCTCACAAGTTTGCTTCGTGTAGAATCGCACAAGTTACCTACCATGAGCTTGTTTAAGATTGACTCAAGCAGGAATTCCATCTTCATTGTGAATCGTATCACTCAGATGTTCTGACAATATCACAAGGATAATGCGTAGGACTCGATTGTGTCCTAGAGATGATAGATTGATCTCTTTTGGCTATAGACTCGATAGTGCGTTTTGGTAATCGGAGGCTGGAGCATACTGCCACCTTTTCAATATTAACTAACTCGGAGTGAGAAAGTAAATAGATACGTGTTGATCTCCGTGACAATGAGACAAGTTTCTTTTGAGAGAAACTAGAATGGATGGGAAGGGTTGTACATTGCATTCACTGGGTCCATGATACTTGTCTTCAAGAGATGTGTTAACCCGGTTTCTGCCTAAGTTGCATAGAATATTCAACCCATTCAATGCTTACCAATATGTCATCACTAGCACCTTGTTGTGATTGTTCGAGTGCTAACTTAAGTAATTAGTCTGCATTCAGCTTCGTTCAACTCCATCTTTCCTAAGGACAACTATTTCTAGCTATGGAATGTCCTTGGGTAGATCCCTCCGATTCTGGTTGGATCATAGGACTTAATTTCCTATCCTAAACCACCTTTTAACTCCATCGATCCGTCGTGGATAGTAGTTTTTTTGTATAGATCGTAACCATAAAACCATTGAAAACCATTCAAAGTGCTTGATAAAAATCAAAATTTTGAACACTTTAAGAGTTTTACATTTCCGAAAAGCTCCCCCTACACACATGAATCGATATATGAAATAGTTTAGCATGTGAAGGAAAGAGTTTCACTTGAGTCTTTAAGATCACATGTTGCGATATATTACATTTTAATCACATTTTCTTCCCTATCTCTAATATAAAGATTTAATATTAGAGATACCAATTGATTAAAATATGACAGTTTCTAAAAATCGTTGGGAGAGAAAGATGTGTGCACGCATGAATCATGGAACTTTTAGTCGGGTTGCTCCCCCTCAACAATATATGTGTGTCTTGAGACAAAATTTGACAAAATTTTGGAAAAAATGACACCAGAAAATATTTTTAGGTACGGAGTTGAGATGCCTTAACCGGTATAGTATATTACTTATGACAGTTCTAAACCATTTTTGGAGTGTGATGGATACATAAAATATGACAATGTCTGAGATGTACCCAACAACATTAAAGGCTTGATTTTAAAACGCTCCCCCTCAAAAATTGATCCAAATGACATATGACATTTTTTGAGATATAAAAACCTATTATGAGGAAGGGAGTGTTGAACACACAATTTTAAAAGATTTAGAAAAATCTTTTGAGAAATTCTTGAAAAATTGTGTTTAACGGTTTTAAAATAAATTTCAATTTACATGAGCTCAAAACTTTGAATGTTTTGTGACTAGCTCATGACCGAGAAAAATTAATTTCCCGTTTTGAGAGATAAGTTATCATCCGTGATAAACTTTTCTTAAGGTGAAGTCCGAGTTCTAAGCTGACATTTACTTAGAAGTCGTTGTTCATGAACTTAAAAACTTGGAATGCTTTTATGAGAAGCTCATGACCGAGAAATATTAATTTCTCGTTGAGAAGGATAAGTTATCATCCGTGATAAACTTTCCTTATTTTAGGTCTGAGTCCTAAGTTGTGATGCGCTTAGAAGTCATTGTGAGAAATTATCAAGCATATTCATTTGCCAGAACCTCCAAGTCGTCTGGAGTCATATACTTCATACCAAGACGTCTAACGAGATACTCAAACCTATCTTGCGATAGAGCTTTTGTAAACAAGTCTGCTATCTGGTACTCAGTTCTGATAAAGTATAGTTCTACGATACCACGCTCTACTTGTTCCTTGATGAAGTGATATCTGACGTCGATGTGCTTGGTGCGGGAGTATTGAACCGGATTGCAAGAGATGGCTATGGCCGACATTGAGTCACAATACACAAGTACTTTATCAAAGTGGAAGCCATAATCTGTGAGTCGAGTTCTCATCCAAAGGACTTGAGCACAACACGCGGATAAAGACATATACTTTGCTTCTGCGGATGACAACGAGGTGCAATCTTGCTTCTTTGACGACCAACTCACGAGCTTGTCTTCTCCTAGAAATTTTACGCCACCAGAAGTGCTCTTTCTAGTATCAAGGCAACCTGCATGATCAGAATCTGAAAAAGCTATTATATGAAAACTGATTTCCTTCGGATACCAGAGTCCCATGTGAATGGTATTCTTAAAGTACCAAAAGATCCATTTAACCTCCTTGAGGTGCTTTTTTCAGTAGGTTTGGCTTGATATCATGCACAATAACATGTGGCATGATGAATATCAGGCCTGCTTGCTGTAAGGTACATGAGAAACCCGATCATACTGCGATATCGCGTTTGATCTATGGGAGGTGAGTACAAGTCAACATCTAGGGATGAGGTCGATAATGATGTACCAACACGAGCACATGAGGTCATACCATGCTTTGTATGTATCTCTTGAGCATACTTAGGTTGGTTAATAAAGATACCACGTGGGGATTGATTAATCTGGAGGCCTAAAAATAATTTTAGCTCCCCTATCATTAATATTTCAAATTCATTGTGCATTAGGTTTTCAAAATGTTTTGAATGTTTTGGGTTCGTAGAACCAAAAATAATGTATACTAATGAAAATGCAAGATAGTTTTACTTTTTTCCAATTTAAAGGTTGATGTCGTATATGCTGCTAAAGCGTGTTCTTATATGGCCTTCTGATGCGGTTTGTTGACGCGTACTGCTGACGCTGCCAAAAATTTCTGATGTGACCTTATGATTTGGCCTTAGATATAGCTTGTCGATATGGCTTCTAATTTGATGGATCTTGATCTTTTCGATGGACCTTTCTGATAGACTTAACAGCAAGCATATAGAACTGTTCACAAAACAATCATGTAGTATATTAGAGTGTTGTTGTTTACATCATCCAGTATACAATCAATTTAAAGTAGTAGTTTTATGTGTTCTTTGTCAAAGTTGGCTGATGTATTAGATTGGCTTTCTTCATTAAAATACGTGTTTGTTTTCTTATGTTTTTAATGTATTATAATCACTTATGTATCTCTTGCTCTGTTCACGCGGACTCCAAACCTTCCGTTTCTATAATGCTGCCTAAAATGCCTCGCTGCGAAGCACGAGCATTAATACTCGTATATATGAATTTATATATTTATATCATATTATAAATATACTTAGGTCACAAAAAGTGTAATACATAAGGTATAAAGTTAAGGAATTATTTATGAATGTAATATTTTCTATTTTTAAATAAAAAAATACGATTTTTATGGGAACTGAACTTAAAAAACCCTCCCTATATCTCGTATCACTTCAAGCCTTAACCTCAATAATTGGTCTATTACTTGACGTGAAGGTCAAGCCTCACGCCTTTGCAACCAACTGAGCTAGCTCAGTTGGCCACCAAGGGTAACTTTGGGGATGTTTTTTTGGAGAGGTTTCAAGTTCGAGTCTCACTAAGGACCTTCAGGGGCTCAAAATAAATAGAAGCACGAGTGAGATCTATTCCTTATAGGAGAAGGTTTCAAGCTTGCATACCGCCCATTTGGATGTCAGTGTGAGCTCAAATCATAAACTAGTAACTCTCCGTTAAAAAAAGCATCACACTTTTGCGAGCCTTTTAGAACCTTGGTTGGAAATGAATGTATGTATATGGACGGTAAAACAGAATCAATAAAAAAGTTATATTAGGGTGCAAGTAATACATTTGTAGACAAATGACTCGAAAGAAAACGCAATGAATGAATTCGGTGACTTCAGACACTCCGCATCGATGCACGTGCTTAAAACCTTGTTTTAAGAAAGTATAATGGATTTGTAATGCAAATTTTTTTTGTTGGTGGTCTTTTGGACGTGTATCAACGATGTGACAATTTTTACATTTTCTAGATAAACGAGACATTTTATGTGACGCGGTTTTCATTGAACGAACCGTTAGACATCCCTCTGTCTTCTTTTTCTCTAGGTGTTAAGTGCAACAAGGAAACTAATTCTTTTGTTCAACAAGGTGAACTAGGTCATTAAGGATCTTTCCTTTTAACATGGCGTAGGGCGAAGTCATAAGGGCCAGCATGGTTAGCTTTTGCTCGGTTTTGGCCAAAATCAAGATTGAACCGAAAGTATTATATGGTTAGCTACCGTTTAGTTTCCGTTTTAGTTTTTTTATTCGGTATAACTTTTACAGATTTTATTTTGTTTATCACAGTTTAGCCTTTTAATGGTCGAATTTTTAATGCAACATATATTAATGTCAATAAAAACTAGAGTTAAGTACATTTTTGGTCTTTATGGTTTGTCGGGTATAACGGTCTCGGTCCCAACATTTGAAAAGTAACGGATCCAGTCCTATTTTGGTTGACCAATAACACTTTTGATTCCAAACGTTAGTTTGACTAACTTTGACTGTTAAGTTTACATAAAGTGACTCAAATGCCCTCGCATAATTATGTGCAATGACAAAAATACCGGTTCTTCCATTATTATTATTATTATTTATTTATTTATTATTTATTATTTAATAATAATAATATTCATATTAATAAAAAAACGAATGATAATATAACAATAATACCAATGTTTTAAAACCTGGTTCGACCCGGCCGGTCAAACCGGTTGAACTGCGAACCGGATAATTGAACGGTCCGTTGTAAGCCGGTTTTTTGCTACTGTTTAGACCGGATTGAACCGTCGAGTTTCGTTCGACCCGGTTCAAACCGCTGGCCGGGAACCGGACGGTTCAGTTAGATGAAAAGAAAGAAAATAGGAACAATGATGCAACTATCTAAAAGAACATGATGGCTTGAGTAACTACTGAACCATATACATATTAATCTTTTTAAAGATAGATCAACGATGCTCTCGTTTCTTGTATGTCGGAGATAAATAATACCATGTTTTAGTGACCATTGTTTTAGGCTGGTGACTGAAAAAGGTGATCAATATGATTGTGTGATACTTGGGTTTTCTTAGTTTCCTTTGTTTAAGAAATGCAAGTATGTGAAAGAATACTGTATATATTAAAACATGGTTCAAGTGTGATCGACCAAAAAGTTTGGTATTCAAGTAGTAGTACTTTATGGTTACGTGATGATGGGATGTGACTATTATGTGGCAGGTAAATAGAGTGTATACGTGTGTTAATATAAGTTGACCTTTTTTAATCTTATACAAAGTTGTTGTTTTTATCCGTTTGATATTAGTATGAGGGTATCACAGAAAGTAAATATGCAGGAGGTGACATTTTTTTCTCTTTTTACGTAAAATCGGTTTGACTCGACGGTTAAATCGGTTGAACCGGTAACCCGATAAATTAGTCATTAATCGGGGTCAATTAAAAAACCGGGTTTTAAAACATTGAATAATACTAATGCAGCCCTACGTTCTTTTAGGAACCTTACAACAAAATGACTAATCCAAAAATGTAGAAAAGACTCAATCCTAGCCATTAATTTTAAACTCCATCCATGGTTAAAACTTAAAACAATTAAGTATTTTATTTTTTCTATAGTTACAAGGGTCTTACCGTAATTTCATCTTTTTTCCCAAACTCAACTTGCATCTTCATAGTTCTTATTTCGTCTGAAACACACACACATACTCTCATCAAACCCAAACTATTACCAATCTAATTGATCATAATTGATGCTATAAAATGGATCTACAAGATAAAATAAGGTTACATGAAGATGATATGATGACCCAATCGTATTCGTTGTAAGTTTCCAATTACAATAAGCTTCAAATTGTGGATTAAAGTATACATTTGTTAGGGTTGTATCATGAGAATTGGGGTTGTTTGGTTCAGCTTTTATTTTATATAAACTTTTGATATTTGTGTTTTATACAGATTTGTAGGTATATATTTTTTCAAATGATATAAGTTAGTTAGTTTATTTTTAGTTGGCATACAGTTAGTAAGGGGTTTATGCAATGCAAGTAGATGAGGTTGCTTTCATTCATCTTAGTGGGTGTTTGGATTTGCTTATTGAAAACAAATTATTCATTTTGAAAACTCCATTTTAAAAAATCATCATTTTGAAAACTCCATTTTAAAAAATAGTGTTTGGACTTGATATTCCAGTTTGAAATCGCAATAATCAAATAATCACTTTTTTCAGTGTTTGGCAAATTTGATAATTTGATAATAAACTCCATTTTGAAATTTTGAAAGCTTACGTTTCCAAAACTCTATTTTGAAAATGAAATAGGTAACTCCCCACTAACTTTTTCAAAACTCTATTTTGGAGCTTCTAAACGCAAATAATCACTTATCTCCATTTATTACCCAAACACTTTTTTTTAACTTATCTCCATTTTAGAACTGAGATTTGGAGATAATCTCCTCCTAACCGCACATCCAAACGCCCCCTTAATAACTTGTAGCTTTTGAGCAAGTCACCTCATTACTGAACTGAATTTTTTCTCCCCATTTCATTTGCTAAAAGGAAAACACACTTTAAACTTGAGTGTGAAAATAATGACAATGTACTTGAGTAAGTTCAGGAAAACGTATGAACTTGAATAATGTATATATGCTAGTGGTGGAATATTTGACCCATTCATCCAGACATGGTTTGATGTAGTTGCATTTTGTATGCAACGGGTCAAATTGGTAAAATGTCAAAAACTTGAATTAAATGAAAGTAAGACAAATGGGTCGAAAGAAATATAATCCTAAGTATACGAATCAGATTTAGACATCCTAAATCATTCCATTGTTTATTATCTTAAAGTATGTACTTATGTTTTCTCGAGTTTAATATCATCTTGAAAATACAGCTTCACTCGTTTGTTTTTGGGTGGTAGGAGCAGATGGAAAAGAAGTGAAAAAAAGAAACGCAAAATGATCTCTGGTATGCACCATCATATATTAATTTTTGGTGCACCTATCATACATGTGATTTACCACGAATCACATGTGATTTACCACGTACCACATGTGATTTACCACGTATCACATGTAATATACTTGGGTTCTATATTATTGGTATTAAAGTTGAAATAAAACTAAGGACATCAGGTAACTCAGGTGGTGTTTGTTTCATTAAGATATTTTGAGTCTGAATCTGACTACCGCATCTAACTAGTAAGAGGTGGTAATAAGTCTGAATCTGAATGAAATAAAGTTGTTTGTTTTTTTAAAATTGTCTGAATGATATTAATTGTTTATTTTTTAATAGTATATATTAAATAATACTAGTAACAGTTTATGAAATCAAGTAAATTTAATGATAACAAAATTGCTCGACTTTTTGTGTTAAATGATGTTGACAAAAAGTCGAGCAATTTTTGTTAAAATCATTAACAATTTTTGTTAATATACGCGGGTACATGGTTAATATAACATAAATAAGGCATTCATAATTGTATATACGTTAGTATATACTCTAATAGTAGAAAAATTCTTAAAGTCTACTAGTATAGAACAAAATAAACTTTCATAACTGTACTACGTATAACTTTAGTATACTCTAATTAATTACTAGAAAAATCTTTTTAAACTCCCAACAACCAATTTCTTTTCCCTGACAACATTCACGTGACTTTATCTTTTTACATATATTATGCTTTTTAACTTTCTCCGTCTTCTTCTTCCACAAATACCTGCAACTTTTCTTTGACAAAATCTACAACCACAAGCTACATAAAAAAAACCAACAAACAAGATAAAATATTGTAACGCAAGTGAAAATGATGAAGGAGATATCAGAGTAATACATAGTCAGATGTGTTCAACGAATCTGACCGGACCAGACAAGATATGTCTTACTGCCTCTGAATCTTACTGAAAAAACAAACAACCATTGTGTCTGACCGCGTCTGACTGGTCAGACGTCAGAGG
The DNA here is from genome assembly GCA_025667525.1 of Glebionis coronaria. NCBI lineage: Eukaryota > Viridiplantae > Streptophyta > Magnoliopsida > Asterales > Asteraceae > Glebionis > Glebionis coronaria. Next base: position 604,596,464 of record CM046878.1, on the reverse strand, counting down.
CGGTCAGACCTTTTTTTTTCAAAAACAAACACAGCCTAAAGTAGGCATTTTTTTTATATGCTATGTTTTTTCTTTTATGTCAGCGTTGCCAGTATTCATCAACCCATCTCTTCAGGCACTCCTACTATCAAAAATTGATTTCCATGTGTTGCCAGCCGGAATATCAGCTTCAATACGGTTGCACGTTTTCTCTGGCTGGTAATTACATATCTTATACGAAAGTCATTCTACCCGTTTCATCTTTAGCCGCTTGCTTTTTTGTTTTCCTAATAGGATCCATTAAAGGCGGGTATGAGTTTGTGTTTGTCCTGTATTATGTTTTCGGCTGCCTTTGTTTGACTCCTAGTCTAGTGCGTCTGCAAGTTAGTGTGTATGTTTAGTCATGTAAAGGTGGTGTTTGATTACGACTTGATTGATTTAATAGAAAAAAAACTGAATTTATTTAGTCATATAAAAAATGTTTGTTTGTGACTTAATATAGAAGTACGACTTAAAATATTAAGTAATGAAACTGAAGCTGTCTGCGTTAAGTCGTCTGTTAACTAAACATGACTTAATGAAAAAATTTACCAAACAAATTTCTACTTTAGCCTTACTTTTGTTTTTGTCTTTTGGTCCTTCCTTTTTTAATTATCTTGATTCTAAAGGGGATGTCATGTATTGTACTTTGTTATGTTTAGTGTTGTATCATGTTGCCTTTCCTTAAAAAAATAACAAAGTAACTTATAATTTGAATAAGCAATTCCAAACACCGCTGTAAGAACCATCAAAATAATTTTTATAATAGGCTATGCGAATAACCAAAATAGCTCATAAATATATCACAGGTGCTGAACAACGATTTTCCGCTACCTTGTATGGCTGACTACTTTTTTTTATATAAGCTAACGAATCTTGGAACGGTCACTCACGTAGTCTTAACCTGATATTGACCAAGCACTTAAACTTCTGGGAAATAACTAAAACTAGTTATTTATGATGTACTCCCTCCGTCTTATAATATATGTTCACTTTAGATTTTTTAGTCTTTTTTATCTAAACTAGAAGAGGTGCCCGCGCTTCGCCACGGTGTTCTAGGTTCGCTTTTAGGAACATGTGTGTGGTATAAACACTGGCCGACAACGAAATCCTTTAATGCTTGAAAAGAAATCAGTGTGCGTAGCATCTCCACCTGAAACAACATTCTTGAAGAATCTCCTTTTATGAGTCTTTTTACTATGCATTTTCTTCACCTGCAGCATAAATTTTTTTGTTAACCTAACATATAGAAACACAAATAGCATGCTTATTAGTAGTTGACAAAATATATAAAAGGCATTATGCGTCGTACTTTTGTTTCTTAAGTATGTTGAAATTATGTCTCTCAGGTTATATGATGGCTGGCGGCCTAAGAACAGAAATGTGGACTTATGTTGGGAACTTAAGCTTAATTCCTAAAACAGTTCAACGTTGAAGAGTTGTATGTGATTTACACTATTTATATCATCAAGTAGGTCAACTACATGCAGGTTTTCAAGGGTTAGATATATTAGCTTTAGAGGAGATGCTGAAACTGACCAAACGACTTGAGAGTGTGTTTCTGAAGAAACATATGATTTTATTACTGTAATAGGTGCACCAAAAAATATTTAGATAGGTGCACATAAAACTGTTTAGTGATTGTATTATTTGAAGTGTACAAACGTGGAACGACAATGAATGGCAGTTAAGGAAAATGTGTTCCATTGGAAAGTAATGTTTTGATATGCTAAAATGATAAAATTCATCAAGTAATTATGAAGTTGTGGTTTGTACGTGATGACCATCCTCAACACATGAACATTGCAAATCATGGATACTAAAAGGTCAGCTATCACACACACTTCAGCAACCGTATAAGTCTTTTAGTAGCTCAGTTCCTACACAACAAAATATATTGGGTCTAAATAGTAAAAAAAATCAACTTTTTTAGACTTGACATTTTACAATAAGCAGCTTTTAATGACGTTTTTTAGGAAATGTGCGCACCTATGACTTGTATATGTATCTCAACGTCTCTTCCCATCGCTCACATCACCACCTTTTGTTTCTTCTTTATTGTCTGGAATTAGAACAGTAATTAGACCAAAACAATTGCTAAAAAACCAAACTTCTTGTAAAAAAAATAACTTCGACAATCCTAGGGTCTTGAAATAACAGTGTTTGATTTTGTGCATCACCTCACATTCATCTCATGAAAAAGAAGCTTGCGACGGGCCTGAAACTAAAGTGCTAGTAGATATGTAGAAGTATTACAAATGGCACATACCCTTTTCGACACGACCTTAAAATCGATACTCATTTCTTCTAATATTATGATTATTAAGTTTCAATGACATGGGATGTAGCTTAGTGGTGTTCTAGCTGTTTCGTGTCCAGGCATGTCATTCCAAATTTTATTCATATATTTTCTTTAATAAAGCTATAATCTTACATGTGCTTGCCACAACTGATCCAACTTAGTTAATGTATTTGGCTGATGGGATTTGTTTCTAACTAACTATAATGTATTACGGAGTCATATTGTGATTGTAAAAAACAATACCACTACAATAATAATTAAAATTTGTGAATACAAATAATTAGTGGTTTCGGAGATAAAAATATACCTTGAACAGGTCATGCGGAAGAAACATTGTTTTTACTGGCACCCATGATCACGGACATGTCAGGCATAGTAGTTGTTGGCCAGCACCACTGATTAAATCAGAATTACCCATCGGCCGTCTATGAATAGCGAAGCACAGTCCATCTAACCGCCTCCTACATGTTATAAAGTCAACGTTACGCTGTATTTTTGCATATTATACAAGTCAAAATATTTGTGTGTATAATTAATGAGTTAGACATCATAAAATACATACCTGACATCACTAACTACAAAATAAATCTCTTCAACGTAGCTGTGCGAATGTGTCATAGGTGGTATCTGCGCGAAAAACAAAAACAGGTATTTGGCACCTAACTTAGCAGCAGGCAAACACCCCCTTTTATAAAAGTAAGGGTACGCACCTGAAGCTTTATACGTCCAAGATCAGCAACCAAAACTTACAACGGCCAGATACCCAATAACACCAAGTGGAGGCACTTTTGTTGATAGCTATTGCTTGATTCCAACCTGTTTAAGCATATCGGTGTTGAAGTGGGAAATGCCTGAGAAAACAATCACATATTTTGATCTTTGACATCAAACGTACAATCTAAATATACATAAACGATTACATTAAACTAAATGACGCACCCCACATCTGTTCGAGTCATTTGGATGTGACATAGCTTTTTGACCAAAAAAGGTAATTTAGTCATACGTATTTCAGCGGCGTTATCGTATTGTTGTTTCCATTGATTTTTATTCGAGATTTAGGCGTATCTGTATATAGTTCATATATATAATTTTTGATCTTATTTGAACCAAAAGAGTATCTTATTTAACATTTTGTCTGATGTGTTGTTTTCCCTCTCTATGAGATTAATTTATTCAATTACTTACAAAAAAACATGTTTACATTGCTAAAAATAGAATAAGAACCTTGAGTTTCGACACCAATGGATCCTACATCGTCTTTGTGTGAATATGTCATAGGTGACATCTGCGTGAAAAACAAAAAAAACAATTGTAAATGAGCCCAGAAACACCACTTCAGCAGAAAGGGGTACTGGAATATGCAACTCGGCCAAACACCCCTTACCATCCAGTCGAAAACAAATGTTAAAGAAAAAAATTAAAAAACTCGACTTAACAATTGACGCAGCCATGAGAATTTCGTATTGCAAATCAAATATCCAGAAACAAAAGCCATTTCTATATAGATATAGAAAACTTACTATTGCAAGCACTTTTCTTTGTTAAGTCCTATTTTCTGAAGTTGAATCTAATATTGTGTGTGTGTGTGGCAATGGGGAAAGCGTATTTTCTGAAATTTTATAATATCATGTAAAACCTGGATCAAGATGCTAACATTAATCGAGATTTTAAAATATTCTATCTAACGATCTTTTGAAGAAGACACATAAAGTCAGTTTTTGTAGGTTATTTTGAAACTTTCTGCCTAGTATAAAGTTGTCATTCTCTGTAAAACCAACCCCACAAAACATTCAAATACATAGTTCAAATGTATCGTTAAGAAAAATATGTGTATGAGTGCTTATTATGATGGGTTGAAACCTGAGAAATTTCTAAGGAAGCGGAATACGCGAATCACATGCGTATGTATTTGAAAAATGCAATACTTCTAAGTATCGATAGATATGTGTTATTTATACTTTAGTCAAAAAGAAATTGAACGCCTAAAAAAGTATAAGTATCATACTCACGGGGTTAATGGAGGATATTGCTTTGCCGCTGCATGTTATGGTGCGTAAAGATACTTTGAATCCCACTTATGAATTGGAGTTGGAAACTTGCGTAAAGGTACGGCGGCACACCTACATGACAGCAACCTTTTCTCAAATCTCCTTTGCCTGCATTACACCAACCTTGTCGTTTAAGGAGAATAAAGCATCAGAGTGGTTCACAGACATAACATGTGTGAATCTAGCTCTATGCATACAAATGACATACCTCATAAACTTTTGTCCACCGCCACAAAAAAGCTTTATTAAACATAAGGCTCAGATTTACGAATGATGGTACAGGTTACCCACCAAGGCTGCAATCACACTTTCGTATGAGTGCCAAGCCAAGTTATGGGCATCGGCTAGCCTCGCATAGTCAAAGTAAAATTATCATCATTGCCCGCATCCATCATTTGTGTATAATATGTTTTTGGCCCTTGATTTAGTTTGAGTTGTCCGATTGTTGGCTGTTCATAGGTTTTCCGTTCGTTTGGTTGGAAAATAATCAGATCTAAACTAATACTGTATTTACCACTTACATCAGTCTGATGCAGATGGTAAATATTAGGTAAGCAACCGATTGTTTATTATGAGGCTCAGATAGGTCAGCTATCAGAAGAAGAAAACACAGCTACCATGGCTGCGAACCTAGAAAGGCTGCCCCGCCAATGTGCACGTGATCCAATATTTACTCGAACACGTTTAAACAGGTTCACATACCATCATCACGGCCTCTTTAAATGATAAGAACCGGATAAAAGGACGGGTGACCCGCCATGGCTGCAAACACGGAATCCGTGTTGCCCTGCCAAGATACGGGCCACTTTCGACCATCATCCGAAACACACAACCCACAGAGTCAATGGTACTATGACAACCCAAAGACGTACCAAACATTAAGTAGTAGTATGTAGTATGTTGTTGGAGTTGTTGGTAACTGATAGTCTGTAATCAAAACTTTCGTGTATATGCTTAGGGATAAACGTGCGGCAACACATATTTAGACACAACACACACTAATTTGGGAACAGCCACATCGTAGCATGTGGCAAATATAGCACACATACCATATTTTAAAAACTGAGATCCATTCAAGCTCTGTTAGGGTGAAATTTAGGAAATAGAACACATACTTGCCATGACGGCAACCTCAAAAGATCGCCAAGCCATACGGGCAATTCATAACACTTGCTATAATTTGGACTAAAAGTTATGTCACACAACTAATAATCAGCTTTTTCTCATATACAAGTGAGAACCATTAACGCTAAAAAACGACAGTATTTTGGAAAGAGAGCATGTACCCACTGTAGCTGCAACCTCAAAAGGTCGCCCCGCCATTCAGATATTCTCATCTTAACATCACTCATTTAAACTCATTACAACCTGATCTCTTTATACATATAAAAAACAGGAGTCTAAAAGGCATATATTTATTAGGACTCAAAATTTATCTACATAACTGCTAGAGCAGTTTCAAAACACCACTACAGGGAAAACAAAGAACAAATGGATGTATTTTTACTATAGAATTGATTCAATACAATATAAACGCATACCAACCAACCCCTTCTGAAATAAAAATTATGATACTTAGATTTGGGAAACAACCAATACCTTTGCATACCAAAATCCCCCGAGCTTCAGGCCATACGTTTGATGAATCAGTCAACGAAAGCATACGATCCACAAATGAAGACGTGACAAAATAAACCACCAACCTAACCCACCCAACGTCACCTGGCTGACCACCTACGTCGCATATAAAAACAGCCACAACGCAGAGATCAGCGGCATCGAAGGCCGTGGTGCTATAAATGTGGACAAATCTTCGATCAATTAAAAGTTTTATCACACACATCTATAGATGTAGATCTAACTTTTATTATCAAACAAATATGTAGATGTGGATCTTTAAATATGGAGGGGGTGATAGGAGATAAATGGGGTTGTGTGGTCACGATTTAATACGGACAAAGCCGATCAACGACCATGGTGCAGTTTGAGCACCCATTAATTTTTTTGTGAGAGAAACATACTGTTGATACAATATTTCTGTTAGTGTTGTGAGATGGTTAACAGTGGCAGAAATAATAAAAAAAGTGAATGTGTGGGGATCACTATTCCTAGGGGAACGTGATTCCCCTCTATTATTATAGATACAATTTGACCATAAATGTCTTTATTTGTGTTACATATTACTTTATATAAATTATATCATTTGAAATACTTTTAAAAATCAAATCTATTCGTATAACTTTTGTAAGGTATTATATAAACAAGTATAAATATTTATGGTCAAAATTTAATAACAAAGATTTATAATATTTCATTGTAAACACTTAATATAAGACATAGATAATAATAAATTAAGCATCCTTGGGTGAGTTGAGTTTGCCACTCATAATAATAAATTGACTTAATTGTAGATCCTTTGTGTATTTTTTGTTTGTGTCCTTTGTTTAGTGTATCCGTAATGTACTCGTGTTTGGTGGAGCATTTTGTAAGAGCATGAGCAATGGAAAAAAACTATAATGACTTTTTATCTTTGACACCTCAACATTTCAATAACTCACATTTATAAAAAAGCTTTGTATAAAGAACCACACCAATGCTTAAAAGCTTTTCAAAAGCTTTTCATTATGTTCATGGAGGGAGTATAATAGAAATTCTACAACAAAACCTGGTTTGCACTATTTCTTCAAACACTTGTAAAACTAAAAGTCATTTTGCTAAAAGTCTTTTAACAAGCTTTAATTACAATGTAAAAAGTCATTCAAATAGCTTTTTGAAATAGTGCCAAGTCTTTGCTTAAGTTACCATTGTGGATGCTCTAAGCGATATGGAAAATATGAGATAATGAGCAATGCCTCCCAGATTTAATGTAGTTGGTAACTAGGTTTTAAATAGCGTGAGATGTGGCGAGACGGCATGGTCAAACTTTACGTTTTTACGAGTAATGACGAGTCATGACGTTTTTAAGGTGTGAATTAAAACGACACAAAGTATGAAAATATATATAAACTTATTTATTTATATCATACTATAAATACACCGATGTGACAAAAAGTGTATTATATAAGGAATAAAGTTAATAAACTATTTATGAATGTAATCTTTTATATTTTTATATATAAAAAATACGATTTTTATCGGAATTGAATCTAAAAAACCTCCATATATTTCGTTTTATCGCGTCTTTTCACGTTTTTCACTTATCTTATCACGTCATGTTTTAACCTCAAGCATTGGTTTATTGCGTAGCGTGAAGGTCAAACCTCACGCCTTGCAACCAATTGAGCTAGCTTAGTTGACCACCAAGAGTAATCTTTGAGAGGTTTTCTTAGAGAGGTCTTAAGTTCGACTCTTATTAAGGGGCCCGAAATTAATAGAAGCATTAGTGAGATTTATTCCTTATAAGAGAAGGTTTGAGGCTTGCATACTGCCCAATTAGATGTTACTATCAACTCGAATCACTAACTACTAACTTGTTGTTAAAAAAAACCTCGCGTCTTTCCGAAACCTTTGCCAAGGTTTTGCGAGCCTTTTAGAACCTTAATTGAAACAATTTTTACACTTTCTAGATAAACGACACATTTTATGTGACTCGGTTTTCATTGAACGAACGTTAGACATCTCCCTGATTTCTTTTTCTCTAGGACTTGAGTGTAGGGCGTTAGATGGATAAGGGCAACATGGGCCATGGCACAGGGCCCCATATTTTAGAGGGGCACCAAACTTTTTATAAACCCTATTTATTTGTACATTTTTTAAAAGCCCAACTCATTTATACATTTAAATCTATGTTAAAATGTCTTTGTAATATTATTTTAAGATATTTATAAAAAAAATTAGCATCGATTAGTATATTTTGGATATTTGCAATTTTATTTAGCATCGATAACGATAAATTTTCTTTCTCACATAATTTTTTAGAGGCCCTTTTTTATATAGTTACCGCCCAGGGTACTCAAAATCTCCGGGATGCCCTGCTTAAGTGCAGCAACGAAACTGATTCTTTTGTCATCTTGGATCTTCCCTTTTAACATGGCGTAGGGTGAAGTCGTAAGGATCAGCATAGTTAGCTTTTGCTCGGTTTTGGCCAAAATCGAGATTGAACCGAAAGTATTCTGTGGTTAGCTACCGTTTAGTTTCCGATTTTAGGTTTTTTGTTTTTTCGGTATAATTTTTAGAGTTTTTATTTCGTTTAGCACGGTTTAGCTTTTTAATTGTCGAATTTTTAATGCAACATGGAATAATGTCAATAAAAAGTATTGATTAAAACAAATTATATAAAAAACAGTTTATGCTTGTGAAGTGGCATAAGAATTAATAAAATATTAAAATTACTACTCCATCCAGTCGTCCATTTTTTTACTTTGGAAATCTTTTTTCTCGTAATTTTGACCGCAAACAAGTTTATTTGTGTTATATAATATTTGATAAAAGTTATGTACATGAATTATACATTTAAAAATGTATTTATTTATATATTTTGCATTAAATGTTATAACATACAAAAAATAATTACGAATAAAGTTGTAAAGGAAATATTTTAAAAATTAAATATAAATATTTATTTTGGAACATATAGGTAGAGGTAGTCCAAAAGTTTTCAAATTCTTAAAATTATAAAATTCTACCAACGAATTTTCAACTGGTTTAGGTTTTAGATCTTTCTCTTTTGTAGTGCACTCGTGCGCTTCCTGCAAGATTCCTACATGCATGCACCGTGCACACTTTAGTTGATTGACTATCACTTTCACGTTCAAAGTTTATTTTTCCATGTAGGGCTATTTCCTTGTATTTGCACATTTTGGTTTACTGTTGTATTACCAGGAAAACGTATGTATAGTTAGAAAAAACAAGAAAATATGTATAATTACTATATTTTCCCATAATGTTAAGTTGGCAATGTGGAACCCTCCAAGTCTATATAATGAGCTCGCTAGTAGTACCGTAGTACGTACGTAATCACACTTACAATCATTCTTTCTTTGTTTATACATTCAATAGGCCTCATCTAAGCTCTAACAAGGCTTTCTAAAAATCCCCTTTGTTCTTTAATTTCTTTTTTGTTTTTCACCAAGACCGGCCTTTCTTCTTTTATTTTGCTTTACACAGAATAATGTCAGTATTGACAGAGTCTGACCACCTTCGGCTATCATTGAAAGAAATAGAATTAGCTACCAATAATTTCAATGAGCCGATTGGAAAGGGTGGATACGGTATGGTTTACAAAGGAGAACTTTGTATCTCTGGAAGACCTACGACTGTGGCTGTGAAGACCTTGGGTGAGAAGTCATATCAAGGGTTAAAGCAGTTTTTGACTGAGATTCAGTTACTCACCGGCCAAAATCATAAAAATGTTATCTCTCTTTTAGGTTATTGTGAAGAGTCCAAGCATAAAAGTCTCGTCTATGAGTATGCAGCTCATGGAAGTCTAGATAATTATCTAGGGGTTGGTTCAAAAATTAGTCTAACGTGGAAGAAAAGACTAGAAATATGTCTTGACGCAGCCCGTGGATTAAACCATTTACATTGTAATATTAGAAAACAACAAACCATAATCCATAGGGATATTAAGAGTGCTAATATTTTGCTAGATGATAACTGGGTGGCTAAAATTTCTGACCTCGGATTATCCAAGTTATATTCTGAAAATTCAGAAGAAAACAGTATTGTTTCCGATGCTTGTGGCACACCAGGTTATTGTGACCCCAAATACTATGATGGTATCCTCAGGAAAGAATACGACGTTTATTCTTTTGGAATTGTACTATTTGAAGTTCTTTGTGGGAGGCTGTGTCACGTTCGATACGAGAAAGGTGGCTTTGTGTTATCAGGCGCATCAGTTCAAATGTATTACAAGCAGAATAACATGAAGGAGATTATTGATCCTTGTTTGAGGGAACAAATGAGCTCATACTCCATCACCAAATTTTCAGAAGTTGCTTATAAATGCTTGTTGAATGATGAAGGACAACGACCTTCCATGAAGCGCATCGTGAAAGAGCTTGAAGCATTACTATTTATCCTAGTAAGCTTATTTAACATACCTTCGTATGTTTGACAGTCGCTAATATTAATATACCAATAAGTAACATTGCAAATAATTTGGCTTCAAATTATAACTCATTTTTCATTTAAAATTATCAACATCCTTCTTCTTAAGATTCTTTAAAATAGGATTTTTTTTTGACGAAGTATATTGGCTACAGTTTGTGCTACAAACTGTGGTACCTGAATCATTTTTGCGAGCCGCTGAATCCTTCTATTGTCACTGAACCATTTCTTGTGTTTTTTGATAGAAAGATTGTATTGAATACAATATTTGTAGCCATACTATCCTTTATTTCCTAGTATTTAATTTGTATCTAATTTCTTTTGCAAGGAGAAGGAGATCGATTTGACATCATCAAAAGATGTGGGAAACCCTACTTCAAATTCTTATCCGAGCGATCCCATTATAAGCAAATTAAGGTAACTTTATTTATTTGTACAGAATTTGCCATCCCAAGATGAAAAATGAAAAGATGAAAGTATGTTACACTTCTATTATGTGTTTCAGTAATGTGATTCTAAGTTGTCCATATCACTTTTGCTTCACATGTAGCTTTTTGTCAAAATTTTCTAAAAACAAATTGCATATTTTTATTTTTAAAAACAAATTGCATAGTTTGGAAAATGATATAAAAGATCATGAGTTTACGAGACACTTGTGTAGTTTGATAAAATCTAATTTCTTATATCCCACTATTTAAAATAAATTTTGACAAATATTTCATTATTTTTTTAATAAATTAATTAGTTTTTGACCCACAAATTCTTGAGTCTCTTTCAGTCAACTAATTCCCCCTATTTTACTTAAAAAAATTGCAATAAACTAAAATATGCACACACAAAATTGAGGCCTTGCCACTAGATTTTGTCAAAAATGTGTAGAAGGAATACGGAAAAGGTTGTTTGAGAAATATATCTTCCATATTTACATTGGTTAATGTTTTCTATTATAACAGATATGAACAGGTGAGAAGAATTTTCCAACGATTTGATGTCAACAGAGATGGAATAGTGAACAAAGAAGAACTGTCTAACTTCTTTATTGTTACAAACCCACAAGTTAAATTTAGTGAAGATGAAATTTCCAACAAAATTGACAGCTTCTTTCGTTGGTATGGCGAGTCTACTAATGGCAAAAAAGGTCTTACACGCGATGGCATGTTACGGTCGTATAGACATGGTGTTGATAACTTGAATAGTCATTTTGAGATGCTTCCACTTAATTACCTTTAGCAATGAAGGTCCTTCTGAAACGGCAGAGAGGTCAGTGTATCTGCTCATAATTGAACATTGAATTTTTCATATCTCATTACTATTACTACTACTTTATTAAGGATTTAGACCATTTCTATAATTAGAAGTCTTAAAAAATAAGCCTTCCAAACATCCCTATAATAAGATAAAATTAATATTTGTACAAATAAAAACTCTAACATTGATAACCAGTTTAAGACTTTGAAGCCAATTTTAAAGCCGGGTAACAGCCCATTTAAATATTTCTTAATTAGCAATTCAATATGCCATTAGTTTTCATTAAATTCCATTTACAGCTCAATGCATGCTCCAATTAATATGACTAAAAACGCTTAAACCATAAGTACCTTTTAATTCAAATATTTAATACTATTTTAAACATATAAACATAACTTGAAGATATAAATTTGTTCTCAGATTATATCACAACACACATCATAACCAACGCCACCACCGAGACTACCATTAAGTTATTTCGATGCCTCGAGCAACTAATTCCGCCGCCACCAACGAATTCCACCGCCAACACCGTGTTTAGTCATTCATTGTTGGTGTTTTGAGCTTGGGTGGTTTCGTTGTGGTTTTGGTGGTTTTAGTAACGATTCACCGGCTTTAGTGGCATTTGGATGTTGTATTGTGGTAGTGTTTCGACCAAATCTAAACCGTCTTTGCCAAACTTTTTATGGTTTTGGAGACTTGATGGTTTTAGTTGTATCGTGAATCATGCGTATGGGGTTTAACATGGTGTTGTTGACTAAATTCTAACGGAATCTAGTTTCGCTAACTTTAAGTTGTGTCATTTTGGCCGGCATTGCTGGATTTGGTCAATGTTGTTTGGTGAGTTATATAGAATAGTTGCGTTATTAGAAAGAGCCAATGCATTTTTTTAGCCAGTTTTTAGTTTTTTTCAAAGTTTTGGTTGTTTTTTCCTAGCTTTTTGGTTTTAGATATTTCGAGTTATGGAAGCTTGAGTACAAAATGCACCATATATAACTTTTAAAGTCAATATCTTTTTGAGCCAATGAAATTTTAATGCCATCAAAGTAATTATTTAAGAGTTGATTAACATAAGTGAATGGCAGTGATGTTGCACGCATTTGAACCCATGATGGTTTAGTTGTATATTTTTTTTTAACGTTTAATAGTTTTCATTTATGTTAATATGATTAAGGTGTCATTTTTTTATTTTTTAAAAGTCCATTGATGCTTATGAAAATTGGACGCCTCATGCACTTTTTATTTGTAGACTTGTGGCTTGGCCGCTTGGCAAAGATGATTTGTTAATTCAGTAAGTTGTTATTGTGACGGGGTAAATAATCGGAGGGTGCTTCAGTATTCCGCAACCGCTTTTTTATAGCCATGACAACCATGTAAACTTTGAATTGTCTCTAAGAAATATTTGCTTCAAAAGTCAATACATGTAAATCTTATCTTACTACTTTATAAAAAATTTAAGTATTTTTTTATATTTAAAAGTTTTTAAAATTTTCAACCTCAAACATTGCTAAAAAAATAAAATTATATATGATCATTTTCAAAATCAATCTAGGTTATAATGCATATAAGTTTTTTCAAACCACATTTAAAAAGTACTTTAAATGACAATGTGAATTAATAATAAATATCCTAATACCTTATAAAACATTTAGACCATTTTCTAAATTTAATAGTCTTAAAATTTTAAGCCTAAAACATTTCTTCTTTGGAAAAGTTTATGCATACAATGTTTAAAATTAATTCAAAATCCCGTGAGTTATGCATACACATTTAAGAAAATTAAATATCCTATATCATAATTTAAAATTGTTTATTATGTAATAAATGAATACGTTTTTTCAAATGCTGGGTCAATAACGACCTTCAAAATTAAATTTCTTTAAAACCATGGTTATAGCCGTCCCCCCATATTGTAACAGCTCATATCAGCCAAACTTATAAAAGCCCATTACACAAACTTTTTAATGCATGCATAAGACGGTTTTGGCTGTCGTTTTTAGCTTCAAACCCTTCGAACATACAAATCAACCCTTTGCTGCCACTATATTCTTAAATTACTACATCTAAATATTCGTCATAACATATGTAGTATGCTTATATTTAAATTGTTTTTGTTGGTGTTGCGCTGCAATTATGTGTGACACATGTTTATATAGTTTAGCCGATCGTGTTGAATGTGCAGCGATATGTTTATCATAATTCATTTGTTTGCTTCAAAATATAGTCACAGGTACCCGCCGGCGCATTGCGCGGGTACCCGACTAGTGAATCAATAAGAGTCTAGGTCATTAATAAGTAATTTAATGAGAAATTAAATAATTTAATGAGAAATTATGTAAACATTTTATGAATACATGTAACATAAACCTACAAATAACTTCTTATTTATATACATTAAAATATCAATTACGAAATCTTAGTATAAAAAGAAATCATGATTTATTAAAAGACGAAAAAAATACACACAAAAGATTCAGGCATAAACGTTCCTCGAACCACCAATACTATCTGAGTTTGGGTGTTTTGGTTGATGTTTTTGTAGTTTCGGTGGCATTTTATGTTTTTGGTTTGTCTTGTGAGGTGATTTAAGAGGATTTGTATCTTCTTCATAACCACAACCCCACAACCTTCACCACTTCCTCACTGTCACCACTTTCCCCAAGACCATAGGTTCAAGAATTTTAATTTTTGGGTACCTGCCACCGCATTGCGCGGGTACTATGCTAGTGATATATTATTTATAGATTTAACACACATAATGAACCCTAGAAATTAATAACTCTAATGTACTTTTAAGCTTATCTTAATAATTGAGCTTGGGCGCTTTATATGTTGTCCGGATAGTACACTCTCATACAACGGTCAAATCACAAAAGTTCGGGACAAATATTAAACTAAAAACTAAAAGAAAGAAAAACTAAAGCTATCTGTTTACGATGAAGTCATGTAACATGTGGCGAACAATCTATAAAATCTTCGAATCATTAGCTTGAAGGTGACACATTCAATACGGAGAACACATTTTATTAAATGTTTAATATTTATTAAACATTTAATAAAACTCCACTTTAATGATTTAATCATCGATAGTTAAATTAGTTACATGTTTAATTAATTTAACGTAAGTGTGGAATTAAATTTGAGGGATAAATAAGTCAATCCTAAAACCTCTAGGGTCATAGTCGGCCGAAATCTCCTAATGGAATGCTAGAAGGATTTTTTGATTAATTATTAAGCTAAATATTTATTATATTTAGATAACTTGGAGTAAAGAATCAGAAAACTAAGGAGGTGGAGAGGCTATAAATACCCCTTACTCCTCATTATTTTCGTCCTTCCCTTTTCTCCCAACCGATTTTCGATTTACATATCCCACTCAAACACCAAAATCACCTAAAGTTTAAATTTTTGCAAGATTGACTATTTTTTGGTACTCTCTTGTGAAGTAACTAAGCCATATACTTAATCTTTGATACTCCTGTCAAGGTTTTAGTCCTTTGTTTGATCTCTTTGATGGTTCGGCCAAACACAAACCCTAATTAGGGTTTCCGTGTGATTTTATTAATGTCTTGTAATGTTTTTTAAATCATCCTTACGCAATCCCTAATTAGGGTTCTGGATCTAGGGTTTCTAGTTATAGAATTTACACTAGTTGTTTGAGAAGTGGAGTTACTATTAGCATCGTATTAATTGTTCGTTTGACGTGTCGTGTGAGCAAACGATAGAGACGGTAATTTAACCGTTAAAGTTCAAGACCAAAATAAAGCTTCATTAATTGATTTATTCAATTAATTAAAAGTTGGTTTTAAATTGTTTTATTATGTGCTTAATCATGTATGTTATATTAAACTCATTTCGTTGGGTACCCGTAATTAATGGTTTAACTAGTATTCAAAATCTTAACATGATGAAAGAGCAGTCATAGTTAGTAGATAGCAATGACTGTTTGTTTAACTAAATTATGTCTGGCGAGATTGCAGTCATTATAAAAATATTATTTAAACAAAAAAAAATTGAATAATGCTTGAGAACGAGCATTTAGAAAAGTGTATTTGTTACAGTTTTTTCTTTCTTACTTGTGAATATAATGACATTTTTACGCTTAACTAATTAATTAAAAACTTTTTTAAATCTTGTAATGATAATTTTAAACAAGGGTACCAAATACTTATCTGTTATATTATTTTGCGATGTCCGAATAAAAAAAGATAAACAATAAAATTCCGAAAGAAGGAGAGAGTAAATATTTATCGTCAAACAAGCTTTAATACTCGAGTGCTAAATACCAAATACTCTAAAGTAGTCACCAAACATCGCCATAACTAACATATGGTTTTTAACTTTATACTATTAATTAAACAAACATGGTTTAAATTAAATTATTACTCTATTTAACACTAGAAGAAAAAACACCTATAGTGACAAACCAACTTTCGTCACTAACAGTACTAAAAATCCGTCACTAGTCAGTTAGTGACCAAATTTAAAGTCATTACCAGTCGTCACTATAGGTGTTTTTTCTTGTAGTGTTAAATAGAGTAATAATCGATTGAATAAGCTAATAAACAAATCGATTAAAATAAGCATGGGGTACTGTGTGTGTGGGAGTTTATGTTTTAAACAATTAAAAAAAATACTACGAGTTTAATAGAGTATAAACTTTTAAACAGCTTATGGGATCCGATGGTAAACCGGTTTAATGGGCTTATTTTTTCAATTAAATTGGATAATTTTTTTTACTCTTAAGACCATATTACTTTTTTTCAAATGGGGTTATATTTTTTTAGTGAATAGAAAAATTATGGCATTATTATTTGTTGAGCAAATTATAAAGTATTACAAATTTAGTTTAATATATATATTTTTTCATTTTTACATATTAACGTTGAGATTTCGATATATGCGTAACTTTTTTATTTTAAATTATTTTGTGAAATTAGCAAAAGTAGTGACAAAAAATTTCATCACGAGTAGTGTAACGTAGGGCTGAGTGGCGGATCCAGACCGGATCAGACCGACTAAAACCAGACCAGATCAAGGACCGAATCGGTCCAAAACCACGGACCGAGACCGGACCGAAATGGCCCTGGTCGGTCCGGTCTTGTCCGACATTCGGTTCGGTCCGTTCTCAGCTAGGTAAAATAAACGAACTTTTGGTAAGATCGAACTGGACCGACCGGACCGAGGACCGAATCAGTCTAAAAACACGGACCGAGACCGGACAGAAATGCTCCGGTCCGGGTCGGTCCGGTCTTCGGTCCGGTCCGTTCCTAGTTAGGAAAATAAACGAACTTTGGTAAAATCGGACCGGAGTGACCGGACCAAAGAGCGAAATGGTCTAAAATCACGAACCTAGGACTGCACCAAATTTGCTCGGTCCAGTCCGATTCGGTTTTCTGGTCCGGTTCGATTTTCCGGTCCGGTCCGTTCCGACGGTCCAAATGCTCCCCTTAGTCTTATGACCAAATTTTCGTCACCGGTTTTAAATAAAAATACCGAAAATGTAATTAGTGTACATAGTGACCATTTATGAGTTTCGTCACTGCCTTTGTGCTAGTGACGAAAAATAGTGACCATAAAATTATATCGTCACTTATTAGTGACGAAATAAAAAAGTGGTCACTCAATTTTGGTCACTAAAGCTTTTTTTCTTGTAGTGTAACAATGTTAAGCTTAGTAAATGAAAGAAACTAAAGAAAGTAAAGGCTCGTTTGATTTGTAGGTGACCTTAAGATTAAGATTTGTGTTTGAATTTAGACTAAGATATGAATTTGATATAAAAGAGATATATATTATTAAAAACTTAAATAATTATTAAAAATAGAAATTAAAGTGTTCATGAGAATTATTGTGAATTTAAAAAGAGATATGAATACTAAAATTATATGTATGTAGCTGAGAGTTGATAGCACAATTTCAAAGTGTGAGAGAATGTTGTTTTAGGCCCGAATCTCATGTGTACCATTTTTCATGCCCAATAACCAAGCTCAAAAATACAGTAACAAAAGTGACTTGATACATTAACTTAAGTCCATGTGCATCTGATTACATGATATATAAAAAAGTCCAAACTCTTAAGAAGAAAATAATTTACAACCTTAAAGTTGCACTCTAAATCCTTATTTGCAAAGAATAACTTACAACACACACATATTCCTTGCGTTTAAAATTGCAGTTAAACATGTATATAACAAAATCATATTGTATATGACCCATAAAATTAAAAAGGATAGGAAATTCAAAGCTATAGAACTGGTGGCAAACTGCTAAGGGCATCCAATATGTTAAACTTTTTAGAAAGTTTATAATTGAATTTTGTCATTGATTTTTAAACTTTTTGGTTTTATAAACCAATCCCTACTATGGTTAAACTTTTTAATGTTTTATAAACCTATCACATAAACACATGTATTAAATTATGAATAGGTTCAATATCTTAGACATCTTCATAAAAACCAAGTTTGAAATGAATGCTTACTATGATGAACAAGTTTTTAGACCTCTTTAAGATTTTATAAACCTCTTTATAAACCACCATAGTGGATGCTCTAAGAATCAACACTTTGATATTTAATATGGATACCAGAAAGCATTTTCAAACGAAGGCATGGCCGGTTTTAGACTTGTGCAGGATGGGTATAGTAGCTGTACAGGGCCCAAAGTTGTTAAAGGGTCCCAAAAAATATTTTGGATTACTTTCATATATCACCCCACTTTTTACACGCAGTTTTTGTATACTACATACATCTTACAAGTCCTTATCTGATTTTTCTTGCAGTTTAATTACATGACAATTGTACTATTGTAGATTTTTTCCAGAAACTAAATTTAATACGTCGTTGTTAGAAGTATATCAACAATTTCAAATTTTCATGAACTACAGTTTAATTGCCTCATTTCAACGTATTTCATTGAGTATTTTGTTTCCTTTATGAATACTGGTTCTATATATATTTGAACTTCCTTCGGTTCTTTTATTTATATTGTATTTTATGATATTGAGCATTATGTTAGATAAAAAAACACTTTGTTAGCATTTTAGATTATGACAAATTTTCTTACATCATACAAATACTTAATGTTACGTGTTTGATGAAGGAACCAGCCTCCTAAACTCGGACTCACACTACTCGAAAACACCAATCAAAACAGTAAGTTTGATGTGAATGATTTCTGTATATTACTGGAAACTGACTACTTTTATTAATGTCCCATATGGCTTTATATATGGCCTTTGTGAATACAAAGTGGAACCTACAAAACAGCAACTGCTACCTAAATAAAAGGTAACATGACCCAACTATCCTACGTGCAAATGCACATACACAAGACCAGGTCATACCTTTTACCAACTCAATCTATTGACCAACTTCTTAACTAAAACATAAAACATGCATACGTGAACCCGACAACCCGATTAAACCCAACAATCACCCCCTTAATCGGTTATTCATGGCACCCCGTTAACATCTTCTTTCGAAACATCTCTTTTCTCGACTTCTCTCAAACACCCAATATCCCTTCGAGACAAAACACGGTCTTTGCTGCGTTTTTTCGTTTTTTTTTTTTCTCTCTCTCTCATTCTTGCTACTTTCGTGCTGCGTTTTCTTACTCTCTGCTGTTGCGTTCCTTTTTTCTCTTGTGAGAAAAATTTTGTTCGGTCTTTCTGTGAATCTTCGGTCCTATGATTCAACAGTATTCGGTCTTCTGTCTTTGGCCTTCACGGTCATTGACCCTCGGTCTTCGGTATTTGAATCAACAGTATCTTTCGGTCTTCAACTGTTGAAACTTCGGTCTTTCTTTCTTTCTCGGTCTCACACTTTCTTATTCAAGTCACGGCACCTCACTTTCTTTCTCTTTCTCAAGGCACCTGACTTTACTTTCTTCTTTCTTTACGGCATCGAACTTTCTACGACACCTGACTTTCTTTCTGTCTTTCTTTCTTTCTTTCTTTAAGGCATCGAACTTTCTACGACACCCGACTTTCTTTCTTTCTGTCTTTCTTTCTTTCTGTCTGTCTTTCTGTCTTGCTTGCTGGCTTGCTGCAGACGTGACAACTTTCTTTCTTTCTTGCTGCCACTTTCCTCTTTCTTGCTCTTGCTTTCTTTCTTTTTCTGCCTAATTACATAGGTTGCAACCAGACCCTCTTTCTGCTTCTGCCCTGCAGCGAAGGGCTGCACCCTTCTCTTGAACCGACTCTCAAACCTGCCCTTTGATCGAACTCCGCTCTGATACCAAATGAAGGAACCAGCCTCCTAAACTCGGACTCACACTACTCGAAAACACCAATCAAAACAGTAAGTTTGATGTGAATGATTTCTGTATATTACTGGAAACTGACTACTTTTATTAATGTCCCATATGGCTTTATATATGGCCTTTGTGAATACAAAGTGGAACCTACAAAACAGCAACTGCTACCTAAATAAAAGGTAACATGACCCAACTATCCTACGTGCAAATGCACATACACAAGACCAGGTCATACCTTTTACCAACTCAATCTATTGACCAACTTCTTAACTAAAACATAAAACATGCATACGTGAACCCGACAACCCGATTAAACCCAACATTTGAGGGCCTATTTTATGGTTGCAGCACAAAGCCTTCAAAATAGACGAAACAGCCCTAAACGAAGGTGATATGCATACTGTAATAGTCATGTACACACCCCGAAATATATATAGACAACACTATATACGCATGTTTTTTTTTTTTTTGCAAACCATATCTTGTAGCATTAGAAAAAGTAGGAATCTTGTAGCATTACAAAAACCATATCTAAGCTTATACCCTTAACACAAACATTTCTTTTCAACTTCTGTCTCAAACCATATCTTTTATACATTTGATAAAAAGTATTTGCTGAAAATACTTTGTTTAGGTGTACATGCATATTTATGTGACTAATTGTAGTTTTGAAATTTTTTGTTTTTGAACAAAAGCAGATACGACAAAGTGAAAAGAATTTTCAAACAATTCGATATGAATAGAGATGGGTGCCTTAACATACTAGAACTAGCTTGTCTTCTTCAGGCTTGCAATCCTTATCAAGATAAAGAGCGATTTGTAGAAAACATTGCAAGCATCTTACGTTTATATGGCGAGTTTATTGAAGACGGGTTAGGCATTAATTGTGATGGCTTGTTTAAGTTCTATGACTCTGGTATTGATAGCTTAGACGACGATTTTGAGAAGCTTAACCATAAGTTTAACCCGTTCGAGAATTATGAACTCGCTCTAAGGTAACCAATGAACTGTGGGCATGTTAGTGCATTAAAATTGTTGATAAATTTTATGCGGCTTAACATATCCAAATATTTAACAGATATGAGAAAGTGAGAAGAATTTTTCAACGATTTCACATGAATGAAGATGGTGGTCTTAATGAAGAAGAGTTGACTGAATTCATCCTTACAACCGTTGATGTAAAAAATGATGAAAAAGTTGTCAGATCCGTAGTTCATTTTATGCTTTCACTGCTTAGTGAGTTTTTTGATGGTGAAAATGGTATTACTTGTGATACATTGGACGATCATTTTAAAAAGTTGAGGCTTGACTTGAAACCCTTAGATGACATGGAAGACTCCTCCAGGAAAAAGGAAAGGTATATACGGATTTTTTGCCCCCTCTCCCAAAAATATGACGTGGTAAAGGTTTAATCAAATAACACAACAAATGGATTGTTTTTCACACATTTTATGCATTTTTCACACTTTAAAGTGTTAATTTGAAAAATTCACTTTATTATTAGTATTTTTTGTGTGAACGAATTGTGTGTAGCAAATAATTTCACATTGTTAAGTGTAAAAATTTATAATAAATTTTATAGTTTAAAGTGTGAAGATTTTAAAATAATTGTTTACACTTTCAAGTATAATTTTTAAAACAATTCATCACAATTTTATGTATGACCTTTTTGTGTGAGAATTTTTAGACTATTTCTAACACTCGTAAGTGTGAACATTCTTAAAGTGTGAAGAAAATAACACGAACACAAGACAAAATTGATGTTTCTCAAGTTTTTGTGAAAATTTTCTTTAAAAAATCTTTAAAACAATGATACCAAGTATATAAAAAAGGATTTAGTAAAATAGTAAAAAATCTTTACAACAATGATACAAAGTATACAAAGTATATAAAGTATAAAGCTTTTATTTCATTTGAGATACTCCAAGTATAAAGCTTTTTTTAATTATTCTTCGGATACACCATGAACATCTGACTACATTTTCATACTCAATTTACCACAAACCGGTCAACCAACATCCTGATAAATGATTTAATTAAGAAGGCATCATCAAAGTTATAGCTCCCATTCACACTATAAAAGACATAGCATAACTTATAGTGACATCAAATTAGAGAGTATGAAAGCCTCAAACATTTCGCTTTAAGGGATAAACCAATTCACCTCTAGCAAAAAAAAAAAACAGTAAGTACAAAACCTTACTGTATTGAGCGCCCATAAGTAAAGAGGAAAGACATCACGAGCAAGCGAATAGAACTAACCTTACCTCCTTTGAAAGTGGAATAAGGGTGTTCATCTTTCACAATCTCTCTATTCCACCCATCTTGCACTGTTTACCCATGAATAAAGATTAATAAGCAAAAAACCTTATGAATATACTTTTAAATGTTTTTGCTTGACCTAACAGAGCTGAGAAAGTCAGAATTATGTTTGAGCGATTTGACACAAACGGAGATGGAGTTCTTGACAAGTGGGAACTAGGTATTTTACTCTTTAAAAGAAACCGGCCTCACACTGAAGCGTTGAAAGGGGTACATAGCTACGTTGACAAGGTGTTGCGTTGGTATGCCAAATATATTGATGGTGATAAAGGTCTTACTTGTGATGGACTTTTACGAACCTATGACCATGGAGCCGATAGCTTGGACGTTGACTTTGAGACGTTAGGATTGGAGTTGAGAACTTCAACCGAGACCGAAGATACCTCTAGAAAAAGTGATAGGTAAATTTATACTATATAATTCTGGTAATCCAGATTATATGTCTTTTATTACCTATAAAAATATAAAATCCAAATATTTTGAAAAAGGAAATTCAATAGAGGTGCTCGATTTTGTCATGTCACATTTAGCGTTAATATATTTGTCAGCATTAAAAACTCTATATATGTTGAGCCTTATAAATTTTGTTTGAGTAGCGATACAAAAATTTATATGCCAACATTAGCTTTCATCCTGTAACTTTCATAATAACATTTTTTATCTGTCAAGCAGATCTGAGAAAGTGAGAAAAATTTTCAACCGATTTGATTTCAACGAAGATGGTGGCCTTGATAGAAAAGAAATGGCTTACTACTTGGCTGCGGTACACCCAGAAGACCAACTAAGTGATGAGAGAATGACTTCTACTGTTAGCTATATGTTTCAAATTTTGGGCAAGTTCGTTGACGGTGTGACTGGCCTAAGCTGTGATGGCTTGATAATGAACTATGACTCTGGTGAAGATAACTTGGATGCTCACTTTGAAATACTTAAGCTCCGTTGACATCTTTTGATGGATAATGACGATTATGAAGCTACTTAAGCTACAATGCATTTAAGACATTCTTTCGAATGCATTGAGAATTGTAACCCGCATATTAAATTTAATTTGTTTCTTGCAAGCAGGTGTTGTATCCCGGATAAGTGATTAATGGTATATTTAGCTTTTCAAGATCAAGATTAGTACTATTTTCTTACATAGATTAGGTGTTTGATGGGCTAAAACATAATGATCTATATGATATACAATCCAATATATATTGGCTAAACGCCTAAACCTATATTGATGGAGGAACATAAAAAAATAAACTGGTTATTTAGTTTAATT
Source organism: Glebionis coronaria (assembly GCA_025667525.1). NCBI lineage: Eukaryota > Viridiplantae > Streptophyta > Magnoliopsida > Asterales > Asteraceae > Glebionis > Glebionis coronaria. Next base: position 604,572,955 of record CM046878.1, on the reverse strand, counting down.
TGTGGTATCTTTTATTTAGTAATCTTATTTTGTGTTTTCTTAAATAATTTTTATCTTTTTGCCCAAATTTAGTTTTCCTATAAAATTAGGACTTATTTGTATTGAATTATTATGAAGATATGAATAAAAAAAATACAGACTTTTAGTCTTTCGTTAATCAACTTAAATCCAGGTTAGGGTTTATTGTTCGATTTCATCCAAATAATCGGCTATTCGTTGAATCAACGATTGTTGTAGTTTACCTGATTATCGGTATTCTTTTCGAATCAACGATAGTTAGAAGGATTGTTTCTGGTATTCTTTGTGAATCAACAGAGTCAATTATTCATCCAAATAATCGGGTATTCGTTGTGTCAACGATTGTTGGAGTTTACCTGATTATCGGTATTCTTTTCGAATCAACGATAGTTAGAAGGATTGTTTTTGGTATTCTTTGTGAATCAACAGAGTCAATTATTTATCCTTGTTATTTTCGCTACATCATATATCCAGAATGAAACTTGCGTCGTGAACAATTACAAAACGAAACGAAAGGCAATATTTGAAAATGGAACAGAATACTGTATCAAAGAAAATTTAGCAAATGCAAATATGCAACATGATTTTTGTGGATATGTGTGTTTTTAGCTTTCAGTGAAGATAGAGGAAATGAAATCAGTGGAGATACTGCATTAAATGTTGATTTTTATGCAACATGATCTTTTTATTTGTTCACAACGTCACATTGATGTGTGCTTTTCTCAACTATCTAAGTTGGTTGTTGTCATAAACCCACAAGTCAAATACACTGAACGGAAAATTTGAACGAATTGAAACCTGCATGTTTATTTCATTTATATGGTAATTTTACTGATGGTGAAAAGGGACTTACTTGTGATGGCATGCTACGCGCCTATGAACACGGCCAGGGACGAAGCCAGGACGAAATATGACCGGGTGCACAAATTTTTTTACTATAATATAACATATGTAAAAAATAAATTAAAATGAAGGGTAAAAACGCGTTCCGATTGACTGGGTGCATTTAAGATGAATTTTGAAAAAACCAATATTTTCTTCACAAATAAACACTACACATAAAAAATCCATAGGGGTCACGGGTACCCGCGGGAACCCCCTAGCTCCGTCCCTGAACACGGCGTTGATAACTTGAACACTCATTTTGAATTGCTTCGACTTGATATAAGTCCCTTTAAAGGTATGTAGCAATTTAGGTGCACACACATGCAGGTTTACAAGCATTGTACCTGCGCATAATAGTGACATCATAAAGTCTTCATTTGTTTTTCAAATTTTGGAAGGATTTAGGTGGTTGCCAATGGATTTTGATCTGCAATCATATATATCTGATTCATTTATACGTTGTTGTCAACAAGCTAATGTGAGAAAGTGAAAAGAATTCTACAATGATATGATATGAACAAAGCTGGGTGATTGAATGAAGAACTATATATTTGTACGTGTTCCTAACTTTAGTTAAGGATCTTCAATATAAAGAGGAACTTACAGAAAATATAGACATATTTTGTTTGTATATATTGTGAGTTTTTGAAGGTGAAAAGTGTCTTAATAGTGATGGCTTCTTTAGGGTCTACGGCTATGGTATTGATAGCTTGGATGTTGGTTTTGAGATGCTTGGCCTAAGATGAAACTGAAACCACTCTGAGGTAAATCATAATATTTTTAGCCCATTAATGATCTCAATTTTGTCATAATAATCTAAGCGTACATATTTTGTGTTTAACCAAGCAGGTCGATGATGAGAACATCTATAACCCTTACATATATCAGCTTTAAGCCAATATTTAAGTAAACCTAAATTTATCAACAGTTTGATTTATCAACTGCAGTCTGCAGTAGTTTAGGAGCTATAATATCACCATTTGAAACTTTGGGTGACATTAACACAAAATATTGGTCTTTAAAATTTTTATTAAAGATAAATTATCGTCAATATCATTATAACAAACTTGTGATGTATATAACAGAAACCACGTAGCTGTCAAATTTTAGTTACTCAATTATTTTGCAGCAGGCCCATTGTTGTTTCAACTAATGAATGAATCGACGTCTTATATCTGTTCAATCCAATCGCCCCAGAAAAAGTATTAAAACTTTCTATCTCTGCGATTGTCTCTATCATACCTTCAAGCTCTTGTTGCATTCTTAGATTTTGAAAAGTCCGAATATTATTATGTGTATCTTTCATCATCCAAATTACCAACTCCACTACATATCTCCTTATTCTTGGAGTCTTGGCGTGTGGTTGCGGATTTTTCTTTAAAATTTAGACGAGTGTCGTTGCTAAATAACTTTCTTTTATTCCAATAATTTAAACATGGCACTGGCTTCTTAAGATGTCATAAATCGGAAGACATGTGCTGCTAGTCTAACCATTACTTCCTGCAGCTTGTGTTAAATTTATGGACTTAATCAGATACCATCCTAACCCCTTGGGGACTTATTGTGTTATGTTTATTGTTTCAGTTTTTGCTTTAGAGTGTCTTTGGTAGCTGCTTATGACTTGGAGGACCATTATTGTCAAATTGTGAAAGATTGAAGCCCATGTCCAACTAAAGGCCCAAACACACTCTTATCAAGCCCTACAACGACTCTTTGTGGTTGTATATCATGCGAAGACGCTCCATTCGTTGACTCTATCTGGGTTTTCATCTATGTGTTTTTAATGGGTTCTCTCTCTTTATTAAAACATATAACCTAGATCATTTTGATCTTTTATCTTTGTGAAACAATTATCATTTAGATAATAGGATCACACCGGAGTAGTTGTGATGATCTTTGTTTTGATTTTGATCTTTAAACTTGTTTATTAATTTAAAGGTTTTGATTCTGAGTTTTATATCTTGTTCATATTTATCTTGTTAAGATTTTCTTCATGGTATCAGAGCCAGGTTGCTCTGAAATCATTGAAAAAAATTTTATGGTTTCAAAAATTTTTAGGAGTTTTTGAAATTGATATATTTTTTGGATAGATCTGCTATTAAGATAACTAGATCTGAAAGGGTTCTTTCTATTTACTCTTTAATCGGCCATAAAAAAAATTTAGGGTTTCAAAAATTTTGGTGGTTTCGATATTTTCTATGTTCTAACCTTATTCTTGTTACAGGTAAGTTCGTCCTTGGATCTATTGCTTAGATCTATTGCTGATTTTACCTTTCCTTAATTTTTTGAAATTAGGGTTTGGTAAGGAGGTTCTGTTTTCTTCTAGGCTAAGTGAATCTAGAAGAAGCAGTTCGATTGTGCTTTTGTGTATGCACTGTAACACCTCTACTCTTTCTCTTTTTTGTTGGTGGTTGTTTTTTGCTTGCTTATTCTCATATACGTTTTTGGCTGTTTTTGGCTTTTTTTGTGATTATTGTGTTCATTACTCTCTCTTTTGATGGCTTGTTTGTTTTTTAGGGTATACTGTTTATCTGGACCCTTAATCTTTGTCTTGCCCTTGACCTGCCATCCTTGAGTGGTTTGGATTCCTAGGAAGTTTGTTGACATTGATTAAGTTCTTTTTTTGGGGTTTGTGTTCTTGTCTTTGTGATTGCTCACCATGACTAGTGTTCATGGTGACACAGCCACTTAACAACAAGATGGCCAGATTGGGGAAGAATCTGTCACCTTGATTAGTAAACTTGACATTAGCGACCCTTTGCATCTTCAGCCAAATGACTCTGCAACATTAACTATGATTTCTGTTAAACTTAAAGGAACTAAGAACTATCAAATTTGGTCTAATGCTATGCTTTTAGCTTTTGAAGGAAAAAAATGGTTTTATAAATGGTTCTTGCAAAAGATCCTTATGTAATGATGTTTTGGGAAAAAATGGGACAGAGTCAATATTGCGGTGCTTGGTTGGATTCTTAATTCTATATCTGATGAGTTGTTTCTTGGTCAAATTTTCTCTAAAAAGGTTGAACATGTTTGGAATGAATTAAGAGAAACTTATCATAAAGTTGATGGGTCTGTGATCTTTAATCTTCATCACAAGATTAATACTTTAAAGCAAAATGGATCTAATCAGTCTGATTATTATCATGGTTTGAATGCTTTGTGGAAACAGTAAGATGCTATGGTTAAACTTCTGAATTGTGTGTGTTCTGCTACTAATGAATTTAAGAATCATAACAAGTTGTAAAATTTAATGCAATTCTTAATGGGTCTTGATGACTCTTACATGACCATTAGGAGTTCTATTCTCTCTAGAGAAGTTTTACCAGATGTTAAAGGTGCCTATGTTATCATCTCTAGTGAGGAGTCTCACAGAGTTGCCTCTGGAAACTTGTATGGTTCCTCTCAGAGGAATCAGACATCTGCTTTCTTTTCAAATGGGCCTACCAGAAATGTTGTTCAAAGAAACCAGAGTTTTAACTCTGGTGGCTTTAAACCTAACTACAATAGCAACCCTAGACCCAACATGGCTAATAGACCTAATACTTATAGACCTAATGGGAACTATGAAGTGGTCTGTGAAAACTGTGGGTATAATGGGCATACTATTGATAGATATTTTAAAATTATTGGGTTCCCTGCTGATTTAGGAAAGAAAAAACGAGGTCAAAACCTTAAAGGAAAAAATGTTTCTAACAATTCTGTGGGAAATAACTCCAATCCTGTGTTTTCTGATGAACAACTTTATGCTTTACTCTCACTTATCAAAGAAAACAATGGTTCTGAAAAGGGTGTGCAGGCCAATATGGCAGGTACATATCTTAATTCTAGCAAAGTTTTTAATGATAACTTTGGGAAAATTTTTTGTTCTAATATTCATTCAAAAGTAACTCAGCATGGGAAAGTTATTGACTCTAAGGAAAACCAACACATGACAAATAATGAAAAGGATTTGGATAGTGTGTTTGACATATCTCATCTTAAAATTAACGGTAGTCATCCTAATGGTACTGAAGCTTTCATATCCAAAATTGGAAACCTTAAGTTGGGAAATGGTCATGTTTTATTTGATGTGTTGGCTATACCTGAGTGTTGTGTTACATTGATTTCTGTTCATAAATTAGCTAAGGATAATAAAACCTTTGTTGTGTTTAATGAGAATAAATGCTTATATTTGAATCAAGATTTGAATTTGAGAAACATTCTAGGGATTGGTAATCAGTGTGATGGTTTATACTACTTAGACACTAAAGGTATTAAGAGTAATACTAATCAAACTTTTACTATGTGTTCCCTATCTTATTATGACTGGTACTACAGGCTTGGCCACCCTGCAGACCTTGCCTTAGACACCTTAAAGGATACTTTGAAAATTAACAAATATGACAAATATGATTATTGTGAAGTTTGTCAAAGAGCCAAACAGACTAGAAAGCCTTTTCCTTTGAGTGACCATAAGACCAAGTGTTTGGGGGACATTGTTCACCTTTATTTATGGGGACCTTATAAGGTGACAAGTCATACTGGCCATAAATACTTTCTGACTATTGTGGATGACTTTACTAGAGTTGTTTGGGTATATCTCATTAAGTCTAAGGATGAAGTTGTCACTTTTATTGATGTGTTTTATAAAATGATTAAAAATCAGTTTAAAAGAAACATTAAAGTTTTTAGAAGTGATAATGGTACTGAATTTGTTAACCAAACTTTCAACAAGTTTTGTAACAACAATGGCATACTTCATCAAACTTTATGTGCTTATACCCCACTGCAAAATGGGGTGGCTGAAAGGAAACATAGACATCTTTTAAATGTGGCTAGGTGTCTTATGTTTCAGGGGGAATTCCTTTTAAATATTGGTTTGAATGCATTCTAACTGCTATTTTTCTCATTAACAGATTACCTTCTTCGGTGTTAAATGGAAAGTCCCCTTATAAAATGATTTACAATAGTTGTCCTAATCTCTCTCTTATCAGAATGTTTGACTGTTTGTGCTTTGTGACTATTTTAAATAGTCATGATAAACTGTCTAATAGATCTGAAAAATGCTTTATGATGGGTTATTCTAATTCTCAAAAGGGCTACAGGCTTTTTAGTCTTGATAGAAATCAATTCTTTGTCTCTAGAGATGTGAGTTTTTTAGTCCATATTTCCTTTTAAGGATTCTATCTCTAAAAACAAGCATGATGAGTCTAGTGTCCCTAGTGTTAGTCAAGATAAAAATCTGTTAAACTTTTTTGATTTAGATAACCCTGAGCTACCTAATGATGATGAGAGAGTAACACCTAGTCATAATAGTGACCATGAGTCACATAGTGAGGGTAGCCACATCTCCCAACCAAGGGAACAATGTGGACACTGTTGATTCTCCATATATTGGGATGATGCTCATAATAGTGATGACATTGAAGCTGGTTTGGAAGAGGAGGCAACAACACTTGATGATAACAATTAATCTGAAGGTCACTTGGATCAAAATCCAAGCACTTCTACTCAGGGTATTAGAAGGTCTACCAGGCCATCTATTTTTCCTAAAAATTACAATGATTTTGTGGTAAATTCCAAAGTTAAATACGGTCTTGAAAAGTTTGTGGGTTATTCAAAACTTAATCATGAGAACTTTTGTTTTGTCACCCAACTTAACAAAAATAGTGAACCAAAAAGGTTTTTTGAAGCCTCTCAAAATCCTTATTGGGTTGATGCTATAAGTTCTGAACTTGCAGCCTTTCTTGAGAATGACACTTGGGAAATTGTTGAACTACCAAAAGGTAGAAAGGCCTTAGGTAGTAAATGGGTTTGGAAACTCAAATTTAAGTCTAGTGGTGAAATTTAAAGATACGAGGCTAGGGTTGTTGCCCAGGGTTTTGGTCAGAAGGAGGGTATTGACTTTGATGAAACATTTGCTCCTGTTGTTAAGATGGTTACTGTTAGATGCTTACTTAATCTAGCTGTTATGCAATCTTGGCCTGTTTTCCAACTTGATATTAACAATGCCTTTCTTTATAGTGATTGATGAAACTGTTTATATGAAACCACCCCAAGGATATCTTCCTGGGGGTGATAACATGGTCTGTAGGCTTAAAAAATCATTGTATGGGCTTAAACAAGCTCCTAGGCAATGGAATGCTAAGCTTACTGCTATCTTGAGTGAAAATGGCTTTGTTCAAAGTAAATTTGATTACTCTTTATACACTAAGTCTCTTGGTAATATCTTTCTTGCCTTACTTGTGTATGTTGATTATATCATTATTACTAGGAACAACATTGTTGAGATTGAGAAGTTTAAAACCTTTCTCAAAACTAAGTTTATGATTAAGGACTTAGGAAAGTTGAAATATTTTTTGGGTATTGAGGTTATTGATACTGATTATGGCATTTGTCTGAATCAAAGAAAATATGTGTTGGACCTTCTTTCTGAGTATGGTATGCTTGCTTGTAAACCTACTAGCACTCCCTTGCTTACTAAACTTGTTATATCTAATGAACCCACTGTTGATGATCCTCTTCTTGATAATATTGTTGATTATTAGAAGTTGATGGGTAAGCTTATCTACTTGACCAATACCAGACTTGACATATCTTATGATCTTCACTGCCTAACTCAATTTATGCACTCTCCTTTGAATTCTCATCTTAAGATAGCCTTCAAGATATTAAGATATCTCAAAGGTTCACCAGGTTTGGGCATTCACATTAAGAAGACATCTGGTATGTTTCTTAGTGCTTATTCTGATGCTGATTGGGCTAAGTGTGTTGTTACTAGAAAATTTGTTACTGGTTATTGTGTGTTTGTTAACAATAATCTTGCATCATGGAAGAGTAAAAAACAAAATACTCTCTCCAAATCTTCCACTGAAGCAGAGTATAGAGCTCTTGCTTCATTTACTAGTGAGGTTATTTGGATTCTTAAGGTCTTAAATGATTTACATTGTGATAACCTTTTGCATGTAACCTTGTACTATGATAGTAACTCAGCTATGAAAATAGCTGATAATCCAGTCTTTCATGAAAGAACTAAGCATTTAGAGATTGACTTGCATTTTATAAGGGAAAAAATCTTAATAGGGTAGTTAAAACATGTAAAGTGGAATCGGCTAATCAAATAGCAGATATCCTTACTAAGGGACTCGATACACTACATCATAAGTCTCTTATTAAATTTATGGACCTAATCAGATACCATCCTAACCCCTTGGGGACTTATTGTGTTATGTTTATTGTTTCAGTTATTACTTTGGAGTGTCTTTGATAGCTGCTTATGACTTGGAGGACCATTGTTGTCAAAGTGTGAAAGATTGAAGCCCATGTCCAGCTCAAGGCCCAAGCCCACTCTTATCAAGCCCTACAACGGCTCTTTGTGGTTGTATATCATGCGAAGATGCTCCATTCGTTGACCCTCTCTGGGTTTTCATCTATGTGTTTTTTAGTGTGTTCTCTCTCTTTATTAAAACAAGTAACCCAGATCATTTTGATCTTTTATCTTTGTAAAACTATTATCATTTAGATAATAGGATCACACCAGAGTAGTTGTGATGATCTTTGTTTTGATTTTGATCTTTAAACTCGTTTATTAATTTAAAGGTTTTGATTATGAGTTTTATATCTTGTTCATATTTATCTTATTAAGATTTTCTTCAGCTTGTTTTCTTCAGTCATGATTTCCTTTAATATTTACAAATGCCAGTGGGTTACATAGTCGTGAGGTATAAGAGGTGTTTTGATTTACGTTTTGAAACTAGTTATCTCAAATTCTAAATATTACGACTTATAGTCAAATGAAGAATTTGAAGGTTTTTTAATAAAAATCTTGTGATTTTAGAGTTCTAGTTGTCTAACTATAATCACGGAACAAATAACAAATTCCCTATAATCAGTCTCACAGCACTTATTACCGTTGCATGCCCTTTTTCACCGTAGTATTCACATCACTCATTACCGACACTACTTTTCTACTTAAGTAGTCATTGGCGTTGGAAATTAGCCCCTTCGATTACTAGTATTTACCATGGAGTCATCTTCCGAAGGGTGTAGTTTTTGGATCCATGCCCTCCTCTTTGATGGTCGCGATAGTAATTGTTTCGGTTGTTATTCTGGCTGGCTGTTAGACTGCCTCTTGGACTGGTCATGAGACATATAGTTTGAATAACCTTTTCTGTTATCTGCGGCCACAGTTTCTCCGCGGATAAAGTATCTTGTCTGTTTCATCAGTTCGTCAAAGCTTTGGGGAATCCTGTCATTTAGTTGTTTAATCAGTTCCTGATTGGTTATCCCGTTCATGAATCAAGAGATCTTCACGATCTTCGGGCATGCCTTGACATGTATACATTCGTCTTTGAAGCGTTCTTTGTACACGTGCAATGACTCACCCTATCGTTGTTTGACCCTGCCAAGCTCAATGGGGCTCTTAGCGTACTTCTTTTTCTACGTGAAGTTACTATGAAAGCCCTCCACAGTTCTTCGAAGACATTAATGCTTCAGCGTGGTAGTTTGTCGAACCTGTTTCGCGCGCCAGCAACCAATGTGGAGTTGAACATATGGCACAACGTAGGCGTTGGCCATTTTTTAATGTGGTTCGTCGACTCAAAGACAGTCAAATGGTCATCTAGGTCTCCCGAACTGTCATAAATCTTGACATTGGAAAGCATTCGCTGTTTTTTTCTTGTCTGCGCATTGATTTTCTCGCGACACCATGGGAGGGAGAAATCATCGTTGCTTCTCCTGTGGCATTTGTGCTTTGATTTCCAATGCCCATCTCACTATCCTCGTAGTCTGAGGAGTCTCGCGAGGATGTATCATTCTTCCTGCGACATTTGTGGCGATGGTTAAAACTAGAAGGGTACCAGCAACGGGATCGCTCCCTTCTTCTAGATCTATTGCAACGCCTCCTTCTAGACCTTTGATTTCGAGAGTTCGGAGTTGGACTCCTTACCATGTGGTGTTCACCAAGTATTACGTGGACACTTGTGTGATGAACGTTTTCATCGGGTGTTTCTGGAAGGCCACAACCTCTTGACCCTTCCGAATATTCGGAAGCTTGTTGCTTCTTCTTGATCGTTAGTGACCTTTTCTCCGATTTTTTCAACGAAATGGGTTCTTTTGAGACGTTCTTCCATGCGACGCTTCCTTTTGTAGCTAGGAGAACGTTGTGTTGAATTTCTGCGCCTGACTTCAAAATTGAGTCGAGCTTGCATATATCTACTACGATTGTCTCTCATCCTCTCAGTCATGAGGTGGCCGAGAGCTTCATAGTTTTGAGTGAAAAGGTTTTGGAGACCTTCCTCGAGTACGGGAGCGGCTGTGTCGTCCTCTAGCTCTACATCTGACTGACGCTGAGCTTCCTTTTGTGGCGGGGGTGGTATCACCGCTTGTCTTGGAGTTCCTTTGGCTGGTGTTAGCACAAGAGTCGTGAATGGCGAGTTGTCCACCTGTGGTGGCCTAGGTCCTACGTTCCGATTGTTCGGTCCACTAGTTGTCCCAGAAGCCGACTAAGTGGAGACGATAAGTGTCTCGTTTGGTTGTGATTTCCAACCAGTCGGGATCCGGTGGCCGGAACATCCTTCGTCTTAGTCATGTATAGAGCTTAGTGTATGGTCTCACGGAAGACGCCAACTTGTTGATATAAAATTTGGATGGACCTCGAATAGCCCGAATAAGGTGTAACTTGGGTACTGGGGTTCCGACTCCTACACCAAGCGAAATTTTTTTGAGAGATGTCGCACATAAGAAAGAACACCGTTAGGCTTATCATGGGATTGTCGCCCACGATTAGACTCCAGCGTAATCGGTTTTGATTAGTAATCGGTAAGGTTTAGTCATTTTGAGAATCGTACCTCTGGGTGGAACGGAGGGATCCCTTATAAACCCGATGGAACGTAATTGGGCTCACCGAATCGTGCAACCCAACTAATACATAATTACCGTATACACAAGATATTTATAGTTTGTTTAAGGAAAGAGTATATCCTCTTAACTTGGGTGAATCATAGTCCTAATCAGACTATGATTCCGTTTGACCTTGACCGTGTGTGGCCATGTGCGGTCTACGTAAGACCGCGTGCCACAACTCTCCATTGGGCCTTTGGACCAATTCCATTGCCTATTAACCCATTCGTGATAGGTAGGATACGGGTAGTACCCGTGGGTCGAGCTAATACCCGACTAGGGACTATACGTTATCAACCTCCAAATCACCCTAATTGCTCCAAGTGCTTCCAATTTGTTGAAATGAAAAAAACAAAGAAATTAAGACGTTATTAAGGCATTTTATGACATATACGGGGATAAAATGACCTCAAAAAAGTGCACAAAATAACACCTTATAAGTTTTGTGAAAATTTTTCCTACATATAACATATATATGCATTTAGTAAATTTAATTCAACACTCGTGTGAAGTGCGTTCCACAATTAGCAAGTACTCGTCAAATGGATCGGGTGATGACCCGTATGCTAATTGACGTATTGCGAAAGTTTTCTTGAGAATAGATCGAATACTTTCACGCCTGATAGCATCAAGGCCGGGTCTAAAATATGAAAAATATTCGGGAAGAGGTTCGACTTCATAACTTAAAATAGTGTTGAGTATTAAAAAAAATTAAAACTCATACGATACATTAGTTGAAACTTCTCTTTCGGGTATTTAGGAGGGGCCTCATCATCACCAAAATAGTCATCGAGTAAACGTGGTTCCACCTCTTCTATTTGATGAGGTATGTATCTACGAGTGTTTTCGTACCCGGTCCGGTCCCGAACCCCCGTCTTGCTGATTACACAGAGCTATGTAATTTTTGTATTCCTTTGTAACTTTGGGTCGTATGGCTCCGCGACGCATTGTAAGTACGCATTGGAAAAATCGTAGGTATTAATAGCGGTTGGATCCACTGTAAGTTTGTTGAAAGAACTTAATAGATTTATGAAGTAGAAAGTATAATGGAAGTGCATGAAAAATATGATGTGATAAGGAGGTTTTTATAAATGGTTTAAGGAGATAAATTTTGAAAAAATGGGTTTTTAAAAACACGACTAGCTTTTTAAAAACTAACGGTCAAAATTTTTGAAAAAGAAACTAAAACGTCAGTTTTCTGTAGCTGAAAACTACGACGAGAAAGCCGACGACGCCAATGTTGAAGCGGTGCGCCGTGGCCAAACAAGTGCCATAGGCCACCAACCATTGGAAAATGCAAACAATCCCTTGGCTCTTAATGTTGTAGCTTGGTCATTATATATATTACTACTTATTATTATTTGAACTTTTATCTTTTACTGGTTTTGATCAATGTTGTAAAACAAGGGCTAGGCGGCCGCCTAGGCGCTAGGCGGTCAAACTCCGCCTAGAAAGCGCCTAGGAGCTAGGCGGTCAAAAAAGTCAACAAAGTCAACAAAAAGTCAATATTGTTTTATAAAAAATTTAGGTTTTTCTTTCTGATACATAGTTCCCATATTTATTTTAACTTAAAATCTTAAATATGAGATAAACGAATGATTATAAACATAAAGTAATAAGTTTTTCGTATGAAATTGGAACCAATTGAATTATATATTCACGTTTGAAGTTTTAAGCACTTAAATTGTTATGTTTTATTTTTCTATTTTTCAAGAACTTCGAATTATTTTGAAATTAAAAGCATTTTTTATGTCATACATATTATTTATAATATTTATATGCATAAAAGTCTGATCTGTTTAGGCGGCGCCTACGCGCCGCCTAGACGAATTCTGTCTCGAAGGTCGTCAACCGCCTCACTAGTGCCTAGCGATTTCTGCAACCTTGGTTTTGATGAAGTGATATATTTATGTTTACGTATTTCTAGATAATATTATGTAATTATATAACATAAATATGGTTGTTCACGTAACAGTATATTAATTTGCGGGTTTTTATTACTTTTTTATTTTTTATGCAACTTTTTCCGTTTAAGGCAATTCAGCTCTAGTGATGTAATTGTTTTAAGACTGAGTTTTATAACTTTTTTATTCAGTATCAAACATGTAAGTATGTTTTGGGATAGTAGTTTCTTTATATATTATTCATTCAAATATGTAAGCTTTTCGACATTATCCTAACCTGCGGCTCATATTTTGTTGGTTATAATACATTTGGCATAAGATAATTAAACACTAACATTTTTAAACGTGTGGACAACATTGGAAAGTAGTCGTAATTTTAAGATTATTGATTTAGTTAAATTTCATATTAATGATTTCTGCTACTGGGTGGAGGGTTCATACAAATACATGTTCCATCTACGCAATAAGGTGTTGTCCGCGGATTATAGCATATAAAATCGTTATCTTTCTTACACTCATGCTTTGCACCACTTTGATTGCTTAGAATTGGCGATCTTCATTCAATAATTTTGAGTTCCGACGATTTTGTGAATAACACATTTCAAACAAACAAAAATAATTATGATATATATACTCAAAAGTTAAAATAATTAATTACTGTCTATAAGTAGAAACTGTTATGATTTTGCAACAATAAAAAACAAAGTCACATTCACCAATATATTGATGTTCGTAAATAACTAATTTAATACCAAACATGTTTGCATATGTTCGATTATAAATATTAATCTCTTAAAAGAGCTATTTCTATTAATAGATTATTTTTTCCTATATTGATAAAAAAAAGGTTATATATCACAATAATGATTAAATATACAGACCAGATTGAGATGTCTAACAAAAAAAAGGCCAAAAGCGTAATAAAGACAAAAATGTTAAACGAATGTTTCTCTATTTCTTCCCCAAAAGTACTTTGCAAGATACATTACATGTATCTTTTAGATGAAAGATAATTATATGTTTATGTGAGTATATATATATATATATATATATATATATATATATATATATATATATATATATATATATATATATATATAGAATTAGGATAAAATGAGAACTAATTAAAGTTATAAAAATAAGAACCATTGAATAATTAATAGAATTAAAGGAAATATGAATTAAATGCATGGTAATTAATATAATAAATGAAAATAAAAAATATAACCTTCATTTTTTTCTTTTGAGCAAACATAAGTGCTCTTTAATTTTTAGTATATTGTACTACGAAGCATCGGTTATTTTTGAGATATTGTACCACGACGCATTAGTTATTTTCGAGAGATTGTACCACGCACCATGAGTTATTTTCGATATATTGTACCACGACGGATCAGGTATTTTCGAGATATTGTACCACATGCATCAGTTATTTTTGAGATTGTATCACGACGCATCAGTTATTTTCGAGATATTGTACCACGACGTATCAATTATTTTCGAGATATTGAACTAATAGTTGGTGAAAAAAAAGAATGTAAGTAAAATATATTTTAATCTACATTTAATGATCATAATTTCACTCATTAATTATCATTCTTATTTAATACAACTTAATATATCCAACGGTGTAGATTGGTTCTCATTTTAATAATTTAAAAAAATCTCTCACATTAACCCTCTTCTATATATATATATATATATATATATATATATATATATATATATATATATATATATATATATATATATATATATATAGATATATATATATATATATATATATATATATATATATATATATATATATATATATATATATATATATATATATATATATATATATATATATATATATATATATATATATATATATATATATAATAAAACACCAATAAATGATAAAGATAGAATAACTTTTAGAAAATATGATATACCACCTATAATTTTTTAAAGTTATTACTATAATCTTATCAGGTTAAATGTAAATGTAATACCACTAAATGTTTTTATGTAATTGTAATACCATTAAATGTATATGTAGAAAATAGAAGGTTAAGTTGAATAGTTTTACCAATTAAGAGTTTGGTTCAAAAATTTTTTTTACAAATTTCTCAATCAATAATTTACTTTTAACAATATTTGTGATTTATTATCGATAAAACACGAAAAAGTCGTAAAATAAAAATAAACATTTTTCCGTCTTTTTTATTAACAAACTGTTTTCTATACGTACTTAAATAAACGTCTTTTTATAAAAAAAACAATATAAATCTAGCCATAATTCCTGTGAAAAAAACAATATGGATTATATTATATATCATAAAATCATTTATTATCCACTATAAATTGATGAGTGTAATATTTTTACACATTTAATGGTATTAAATATACACCAAACATTATAGAATTATAGTAGTAATTTTAACAAATTAAAGGTTCAATAATATGGTAACTAAAAGTTATTTTATCTTTATCATTTAATCTATTTTCTTTCAAATATAATTTGTTTTGCTATAAATACTCACATAAACACATAATTATCTTTCATATGAAAAATATTGATAGTTTATCTTGCTAAATATTTTAGGTAAAGACATGGATAAACTTTCGTTTAGAACTTTCATCTTTCTTGCGCTTTTGGTCATTTATGTTGGTTAGTCATCTCAATCTGGTTTATGTATACTATTGTTGTATATTAGTTGTTTTCATTAATATGGGAAAAAATATTATATATCGATAGAAATATCTCTTTTAGGAGAAAATATATGGCATAATATTACGTTTTGTTATAAAACTAATTATTTACAAACATCGATATATTGGCAAGTATGCTTTATTCTGTAAAAGAGTTAGTTAGAAACTTTAAAATTTTATTTATGAACGAAAATTATATAATTTACCTTTGGGATATATGCATTGCGATTATTTTATGTTTTAAATTTGTTATTCATAGAATCAAAACTCAAAATTGTCGAAGGAAGGGAGATGGTTATAACCAATCAAAATGGTGAAATACCATATGAGTGTACCATGAATAGTGATTGTAAATGTGAAGATCCGACGCAAAAAGGATATTGCTTAGATCATCAATGTATTTGTTTAGATCCTCCATCCCAATAAAAAGTATAATATATATCTGTGGAATCCTAAGATTCACGGATCTTTAAGCTACTAGGAATGATCATTGTTCATATGATTAACATAATCAAAGCGGAATTAGAACAATAACCATTCACAAGGTGTTTGGGCACAATAACACAAGAATTAAACAATTGGGTTGCTAATTATATTAAAAATCAACAACCACTAGACGTGTATACATTAATCCCACGTCTAGTGCAACACACGCTTTAGGTTTACATTATGAATGAAAGATATGAAAAACCTAAAACCCTTGTTCCTTTTATAGACTAAGGATTAGAGTTTACAAGAGATAACTATGAATAAACATGCATATCTTCTATTTAAATAACTAATACATAATATTCATAAATAATATTCTGAATACTTATCCTAAATAGATTTTTCCAACAGCGTTTGAATTCTGTTGACTTCTATCAACGCCTAATTTACACTTGTCAACGCATTGACACAATGTGTCAACGTTGAACAAATGCCTTTATGTTTTCTTCGTTTTGATTTTCTGCCACATCAACTTTTTGACCCAACAATCTTCCCCTAGTTGATGTCGGAAAAACTCTTTGTGTATCTCTTGTAAGTTGTACATCATCTTCAAATTGCTTCTCCTCAATTGTAGCATGCATGTCTTCCCCTTTTTGTCACATCAACAGGGAAGTAAACAACGTACGCAATCTTGAAGATTCTCCAAATGTAGGCTCTGTGTAATGATTTTGAAGAAAATAAATAAAGTAATCTTGATGTAGAAGTATAGTAACCCAAACCTATGTTCCATGTCTTGTACTATCCATGTGACGTCGAACTTATACCATTAGAGAAAAATATAAGTAGACCTCGATCCTATTGTCAAAATCCTCATTCTTTGTGAGACACTGAGCACGATAATGTAACTCCTTCAAGTGATAGCAATAGTCTTTTTGCTGATGTCCACCACTTTAACAATATGATGAAACACAAACTGGCGAAAATCTTCTTCAAACATCAACCTTACCATAAGAATTCTTCCCCTTAAGCCAACACCTCTTCATGACAAACTTTTATAATATCTTCATATCGTATGTAAAAGAATTCAGTGGATAACACTTTTACAAGGCTACCCTGATTACATAATCAAATCCAATATCATTCTAATCAAATACTTCACGAATTGGTGCTAACTTTCATTAAAATCATTAATCCCTTTAAAAAATATCCGAGCCATAAATATCAACATGATATTCTATATAAAATAGAGATTCCATGTACCTTTGCGTGTAAATACCTCTTTTTGTGTGCAAAAGTCTACCAATTTTCTCAACAGCAGCTATTCCTTTTGTTGTCCAATATCTTCCTTTGTCCAAGATATCAACACTGTGTGCTATCCAATATCGGACAACACCTGATAGCGTTTGAAAAACCATATATCGGACAACAAGTGTCAACGCTTTCTATCTGTGTTAAGTTTATTCTTTTCAGTGTCTTGATCAACCACTGACATCACCAACAGATAATAAACAAGGAATAATCATTGGAAGTAGCAAACGTGTATCTCATAAATTCTTACCACATATACCCCATGTGATAAGCAAAACCTCAGATTGCACCTCCTAATATTTAGCATTTTGGAAGTATCCATGCCACGTCTGTATCCCATAAAATCATATATTACGTTTGAAGATAGAGTTGATACCTAATCCCTTAAAATCAGTAACTTCCCTATATCAAACCATGATAGAATTTGCTCTTAATTCACGTGACTACAAATTTCTTCCAAAAATTTACATGATTCCTTGTAGCTAATATACGTTTATCCCTTACGTGATCAATAAATATATATGAACAAGTACTGTCCTTTTCTTTTGATTATTGATCGAGCACAGCCATGCATAACCATCACGTGATACATACACTTAATATTTTGAGATCACTGTATATTCAAGCAAAGAAAAGCACTTACTCACGTCTATAAGCAGCGAAAATAATACCATTCACATGAATTAATATATCATGTGACTGCTTTTCTCCAAACATGTATCACGTATCAATAACCAAGATGAACTGCTTCTATAACGCGCTGATCTGCTGCAAAAACTTTTATTACAACCTTGAATCTGTGTAGAAATCGATCTATGGTTTATTACAAAACCCTAAAACAAAGCTCTTCATCACCACGATCTCCACAGAAACAAATATCATCTAGGGTTTAGAACTTAATGTTGTTGCTAGAACAGATCTAGGGTTTTACAAAACCCTAGTATGAAGATTGAAACTCTAACCTTTTTCTGTTGTGATCTTCGACGGCCAATAACTTTTGATTGAGGACAAATCTGGACAATCCCTCCGGTGGATGTCTAGATATATGTGTATAGAACACGCACAAGAAATTTCGTGACGATCCAACGGTCCAATAAAAAGTTATGGCCTTCTGAATGCTGTTGTGCACACAAAAACGTCTAGAAAAATCCTATACGAATTTTTCTTCCATCACATAACACGAACACCTTGTTGCTCCTAGCATCACGAGCCACGAGGCTCTGATAACAATTGTGGAATCCTAAGATTCATAGATCTTTAAGCTACTAGGAATGATCATTGCTCATATGATTAACATAATAAAAGCGGAATTAGAACAATAACCATTAACAAGGTGTTTGGGCACAATAACACAAGAATTAAATAATTGAGTTGCTAATTATATTAATAATCAACAACCACTAGACGTGTATACATTAATCCCACGTCTAGTGCAACACACACTTTAGGTTTACATTGTGAATGAAAGATATGAAAAACCTAAGACCCTTGTTCCTTTTATAGACTAAGGATTAGGGTTTACAAGAGATAACTATGAATAAACATGCATATCTTCTATTTAAATAACTAATACAAAATATTCATAAATAATATTCTGAATACTTATCCTAAATAGATTTTTCCAACAGCGTTTGACTTCTGTTGACTTCTATCAACGCCTATATTAAACTTTTCAACGCTTAGACACAATGTGTCAACGTTGAACAAATGCCTTCATATTTTCTTCGTTTTGAATTTCTGTCACATTAATTTTTGGACCCAACAATATCATTAATGTAAAATTTGATTAAATCAATATTCTTAAAAAATTACAACTATTTTTCAATGTTTTCCACTCGTTTGTACTATTTGCATTTTTAGCTAATACTCGACACACGTGTGTTTTAATTATCTTATGCCAAATGTATTTTAACAAACAAAATATTAGTTGCGAGTTATGGTGGCGCCGAAAAAGATCACATTTTCGATTGAATAGATTATAAATGAAAACGTTAAGTTAAATAGCAAAAAATTACTTCCTCTATCTTATAATAACACTTTATCAGAAAAAGACACACAATTTAATATAAATATCAACATTGTAACATTTTATCTTTTACTTTTTACGCAATGACAATTTACCTTTAACTAATTGATTTACAACTTTTTTATTTCTTGTAATAATACCATCAAGCGAGGATGATATGTTAAAGTTAATATATATTCTATCATTTGATGCTATTTGAGTTACAATATTATTTAAGTTGAAGTGCGCCGACGAAGGTTGCATACAAATCACAAATAATAGAAAATCACAACAACAAAAAATTGTAAAGCAAAACGTTAAGTACAATATTTGTATTTTTAAATTTACTTTTATTTAGTAATATTTATTTGAACTAGAAATTTAAATTTAAATGTATTCTAATAAAAAAACTAAATAACTCTTTATTGGGAAAAATTTCTAAAAACATTGGTGAAACAATTTGATGGAGAGAAAAAGACCATATAATTGATAAGTTTAAGGGTATACATATAGTTATGTTGTTTTCATTACAAGAAAGCTGTTTTGAAAAAAAATTGATGGACTCAGGAAATCTTCTAGAGATTATGTTGTTTTTTTATAAGTTGATAAATGTAGGGGTATGGATATATTTACGTAAAATGACGTGAATAAAAAACGTAAATATTAATCCACGGATTCGTTGTACGACGAGGAAGTGGTGTTTGCACTTTAGAATACGAACTTGGATTAGTGTTTAAGAAGCAAAGAGAGGGATTAAATTAAAAAATAAACATTCTAAATATTAAATTGTATTATGAGACACTTTCTCTGTTAACGAAGAGACAACTATTTTCATGAAAGGTTAGTGGGTCTCACAATTTTGTGACATTTTTATCACTACACATTTAATGTGGATCTGATACTATTATCAAAAGTGAATAATATAAAATCTTTAGGAGTTGGTAAAAATATTTTCACCAAACTATTCACACACACATCTTCTTTCGAACTTTCAATACTCTCCTAATTTTCATCAAACCCTAATACCTTCATTCACATCATCAATGGAGTTTTCTGTACCTAAAGCAAAAAACTTGAACTTTGAACTCAATCAAATCATCATTACCTCCAACATTTTGATTGGTTGGTTGTAATCTTCAAACCCATTGTATGAGGACTTGATTAGCTCCATGAATAACTGCAAATGCACTACGTATTTCACCAAATTCCCATCTGCTTACAACCAAAAATATCTTAAGAAGTTTTTTGGTATTTAAATGAAGTCGTTGATGACAAAACTATAACCATTAACCTCTCTTGTTCATCCAAAACATTTTATTTCACGTTGGATGATTTTTCCTCCATCGCTGCCTTGAAGCATAGTCAAGACTGCCTTCATGGCATTCCAAGGAACACAGTCAAAGATGCTCTGTCTGCTTTATACGATGTCAATGAAAAAAATCATGCCTTGACAGCTGACATTGTCAATAGGTCTCCACATAAGGTCAAATACTTCTTGCTTGAATGAAGGGTTATGATTATACATCTTGTTAAATGACTAGGTGTCATGCATGGATCACAATATTAGTTGAACTTTATTCACTAGAAAATTGCCTATGGACTTATTTGGGGGATAAACGTGGATGTTAGATGCTTGCTCTTTTGGAAATATTTTAGAAACGCTGAAATGGAACACTACTTGGGGAAGAGAGCAGAATATATGTTTTCTAGATGTCTTTCTCCGATTTTTGAAAATCTCTTAGGAGAAAAATATTTGAACAGTAAACTTCATTCTCTCAAAATGTTTCACATCACAGCTGTTGTCTACAAAGTGTTTGGGCCAAATGATGCTCCTCTAACCTCTCGAATGTTATTGGATTCTTTGATAACTCTCTGTTCGAGACGGTTGTGCTTCTTCCCAATAATCAGTCATTCTCCACTCAGCCCAAAGCAAAAACTGACACGCGATCGAAGAGGAAGTCAACCCTAGCTTCTTCCCAATAATCGATCCCTGAATATTTGGAAGAAGAGCAAGAAGACCAAAATGAAAACCTCTGTCAGTCATTCGGCTAATGAAATAGAGGTCCCAGCTGACAAAAAACTTGTGTCAAGACCCCCCGAGTTGGCAGAGGAACCAAGAAACCAATCTAAGATCGGTGTTGTCACACAAGAAACTATTGTGCCAACAGCGGCTGAAAAGCCTATACCTCATAATCCAACGACGCCTATTAAGATAGACATGCTTATGGTTGATGATGTTTCAATCTAGGATGCCGATGAAGAAGATGACATAAATCTTACAGGTCCACAAGTTCTGCTTGATGATGAAGACATGATTCAAAGTGTGAGAATGATGTTAGATCCTGAATCAATGCTTGAGGATGACTATATATCAGGCAATGACATGGATGAAGATTCAAGACCTACAAGTGAAGATGAATTCATTCCTGACCTAAAATCTCCAGAGAAAGATGATGAACTGGCTAATACTACATGCACTGAAGATGATCATGCCATATTGGAAACGTCACCTGTTAATACAAGTGTATTAACCAGGCCTCTGTATGACTAAAAAACATAGTTTCTACTCTTTAATCAATCTTCTCAGGTAACCCACAATATCAACAAAATGGAATCTGACTGCCAGATGCAGGCAATAAACATCCATCATCATCAGACATCTACTTTCTCCAGCACAGACCCCCTTAGTCCTATTCCTGATAACCTAGAGAATATTTTTGATACTTTGTTAAATCTTGAAGCAAACATGCTTGAAATGATTTCTACAACCATCAAAGGAAATATCTCCGAACCCATAGCTACAGGTGCAAAGAAGGGTTTTAGACAGGGTTTAAGGCATGTCTCATCCCTTGTCAAAGACACCATCACTATAGAGATTCCACTCATGTTTGTTACTCACGAGATATCCATGCATAAAGAGTTTCATACTCTGAATAATCGAAATGGTGGTCGATCTTTGTTACTTATATAATGCATCAAAAGGCCCACCAACATAATACAAGCATCTCCTCTTGTTAACCAGGAGATTACTGGAATCAATGCTGATAGTTAGGGGAAGAAAATTCCCACAACACCTGAACCCATCATAGAGAAAATACATGGATCATCAATGTTTGAAGACATACCAGATGAAGATAAAGTGATCACTCTCACTCTCTCAACCATCACCCTATCCCTAGTAAGAACTCTCACTATTGAAGGAGAGAAACAACATGCTGAAACCTGAAAATATACAAGCACGCTCGAAATGGTTACAACAACTTATGACAAACCTTCTAATTCATAGGATAAAACACATGCAGAAGAAACAGACAACGCACACAATCTAATTCTAGTGTCAACTCAACAAGATAATCTTGAAGAGTCTGTACCACCACAAAAATGGCTAAGGGTAGTTTCTGATCAAATACCCAAGGCAGTACAACAACAGCCTTCATTCTCATTTAGTCAGTTCTCTGCTTCTCTCTTCAAAGGAAGTGACTCAATGTTTTCACCCATCTCTCCTAAGAACGCTCATAAAGGAAAAAAAAGTCGTCTCTGTTAACAATGTAGAAAGTGTGTAGAAGATTGCTTCTATGCTAGAAGAAGGGGGCTCAAAACTTGATTCATCTCATCTCTCAAAGTTCAACGTCTCTGGTGAAAAGCCTATGACCTTAAAAGATGTTCAGACCTAGCTAGAAGAAATTAAGATATTTGAAAACAATAAAAAGGCTAAAGAGTTGAACGAAGCTAAACTTAAAAGAATGGCCGTTCCTTATAGAAGGGCACATAGACAATCTCTTGTTGAGATTGAACAAATACGAATAGAGCAGATGAACAAGATCAAGCTTAAATATGATGTATGTGTGTCAAATATACTTCATCATGGAGAAATCAATAAGTTCAAGTATACACTTGACAATAAGTCCAAGAAATCCCAAATGATAATTTGGAGAAATAATCGGTCTGTAAATTATCAAATATATGAAGACTTCAAAGTCAAGATGCTTGGCTTGACAGAGTGTCTTGAAGTTCAACCGCTGGCGTCAAAAAAGAGAGGCAAGGATAACTTATCTCTGCTCAAAACGCTAAAGGCAAAGTTCACATGGATGTCGGAAACAACTGAAAAGCTCAAGGTGGTCCTCCTCTATAGCTATTTCAAAAAAAATTGACTAAGCCTAATAGAAAAGGAAAAGGAATCAAGGAATTCTCCAAGAAGTATTTGTCACAAAAGGTATAAGGGTAGATATAATGTATAGGAACATCATTATACCTTAAGAAATCATAGCTCCTATTGAAAAATAGGCATACACTGAACCACAAAGGGGTATGGTGTCCATAATAGAGTCTATGACTATGGCTTCTAGAGGGAGAATGAGCTCATATTAGCATCCACGGTTCAACTCATCAGACTCAAGAAAACTCTAAAGTTGAACTCCACGTATGCTCAATAGATGGAAAATGAAATTCAAGTGGTGATCAATACAAGGGGAGATAAAGCTAAAGTTGAGGAAATTTTCAGGCTCAAACTTGACAAATAAATACCTAAAGAAAGCATGGCTAAGGTGGTACAAAATTTGATACATTAGAGTTGGGACACCCAGAAGCGGGATACCAGAGGTGGGATAACATAAGTGGAAAAAATAAATGGTACACTTATGATGACAAACATAATTATAATTATCTATACTCTTATAGTTGCAATATAAAATGTTCAATAAATTTATGTTCACTCGTTTAGCAACTATCTTAAATTAGATGTAAGAAGAAGCTATGTACTCACAATAATTTTTAGATCTAGTTTTATTTATATTTAAATAGGGGAGATTGTTGGGAAAATTAAGGCTGTTAATTTTTCCTTAAACTTAAAATTAATTCTAAATAAGCTAAGTGCTAGAAACTTACCTGAACTTAGAAGTCACGAAATATTGAAAGTCTTACAAAGGTTCTTACCTCTGTGAGCAACCACAGAGAAATTCAAGTTAGAGACATCGTCAAGGAAGTTTAAGATACTCATCAGTTGTGATGGATAACAACTGAGATGTATCAGGGACTCTCAGTGGTTGATAGATAGCAATGGTCACTACTACACAAAACGCTAAAGAGACCCTCTTAAAAAGACTGGTTATGAAAAAACATGTCTCTATGACCAAAACTGGTGGGAAGAGAATGCATGGAAACTGGTTTTCTTGAAAAAAACCAGTCTCCATAATGTGAATTCTAAAGAAACCGGTTTTTAAGATGCAACCAGTCTTTTTTATAAATGTAAAGACACTGGTTTTTACGTAACAACATGTCTCTATATGTTTGTTTTAAAGACACCTTTTTTATAAAAAAACCAGTGTTTTTACACATTTTAACCCAAAACTTTATTTTCAATTTACTTAAAACTAACAAGCGGGAATTATCCCTCCGTCTATTTCACCAAAAACTTTAAACCCAAAATCATAATTTCATCTTATTTCCAAAAAACCACATCCAAATACACTCAACTCTTTTTTATCCATCTGTGTGTTCTCCCCCCCCCCCCCCCAAAGATGGATATCAAGATACATATGCAGATTTAATTATCCGGTGCCGCTAGTTCATTGGCGGCACGTCCCACTAACATAAGATTAGAAAGTAAAGGTATGTTCTAATTAAACTATCTATTTGTTATAAATTTGTTTTTAGTCAATATTAAAATGTTTTACCATGCTAGAAAGTCTGAAAATGTTTTTTTTAACAAAAAAAGTCGAAACAAAAACTTTTTTACCTTCGTATGACAAAAGAATTTAGCCGAAACTCAAAAGTAAAAAAGTCAAAAATTTAGCCAAAACTCAAAATTTGACAAAAATAAAATAAAAACTATCACCGATCTTTTTCATCTCTTTCACTTATCCACAAGGCGATACCACCGGCGACACCACCGGCGACACCACCGGCGATACCACCAGCGACACCACCGGTGATACCACCGGCGATACCACCGGAGATACCACGAGCCTTACCACCGGCAATACCCCGACGATCTACACCGACGATACCACCATTGATCTAGACCGTCGAATCTAATTCGGTACGAGCATGGTTAATTTTATATCCGGATTATCATTTGTTTGGATTGTTGTTATGTTAAATAGTTAATAAGTGATTTAGAAGCTTCTGATTGTCATTATGCTTGTGATGGTGATTGCGAAAACAGACACGTTTAGTTTAATTTAGTTTTACGATTGGTTATAGATACCCAAACAGACATGTTTAGTTTAATTTAGTTTGTGACTGTGATTGCGAAACAGACACGTTTAATTAATTAAGTTGAAGGTAGGTTAGTAGGTAGGTAGCATCATAGTTTGACATAAATGTTGGTCATCGGCTAATTGTTTGCTTGGTTTATTGCGTGGTCATACAATGTGTCCATTCTCTGTCGGGAGTGACTTGTAAAAACTAAGAGCCCAGATGTGACCACAACCAAGGGTCACGTTCGGAGGATCATTAGGTCCACGTCCTATCGTTTGATTAACATGTAACATCAACCAATGGATGATGAATACAACTTAGAACATTAATCAATATACAAAGAAATGAAGAGGCTTGTAGTATGAGAATTTGAGCTTGAAACGACAAACTCAATTACTGTGTTTAACATTAGGAAAGTATACTTGTTCATAATACCATATATTCACACAACCATCGTCTTGAACTCCCAAAGACATGACTTATCGGGACAATACTGAGACATAGATTATTGGATATTACTTTCATATAGTACAAGGCAAGAGTCTCTCTAACACTTGTAACTCAAGCGTACTAAAACATATAACATTATTTTAACACCATATTGATATAAACCAAAAGTGATGATTACACAATTGAGCCTCCAGCCAATGTTGATATATTGTCAATGTCATAAATACTTCACAAACCATGTTTTAATCATTCCCTTTGATAACATCCTAAAGTGTTAAATCTTACATCATAAATAAGATGACACATATTAAAATATTGAAACAACAACCAAAGATTCAATGTCACAAGCTTAATCTACTAACAAAAAGATAGCAACGTTATGTATATCTAAAATTGAACCTATAGTATCTTTTCAACAAATACACAAATATAAAATGGACATAAGCAGTAAGTATATTGGGAAAAGTATGTCGTTGTTAAAAGCACAGTCACATGGAATGGGGATCATTCCAATACACGATCCTGTATATTTTGGAAAGATGGTAATTTAGTGGTAATGGTAAAACGCAAGCAGTGAATGAACGGTGCTCAGTGTTAGGCACTGCCACAGTTCTATCTGAACGGTGCTCAGTGTTATTGGTAGATAGTAAGACATTAGGTGTTATGGATTTACTTCTCATCTTACAAATGACAGTTTGAGATGCTCTGAACTGTGCTCTTGATGTTATCCTAATTTTTTGTTATGGGAGAAGAGGTAAATGTTACTAATATGTTGAGAGCATGAGGGATTTTTTAGCTTTAGCTTATAAATTCTTGTTCATGTTTTTTTTCAGGTTGGGTTTGCGGGGATTCGAGTTGGTTTTGCCTATCATGGTCTTAAGCCTATGATTGAGTTTACCACTATGAACCTGCATTAGTTAAGAGTCACATTTTATATTTGACTTATGGCTTATTTAGGTTTCGGCTTATATAAGCTCACAACTCCATGCGGCCATACTTTTTGTCGTTCATGCCTCTTCCAGACCATGGAGCGGTATGAGTTGACCTTTCGATTTTCTCTCTCAGTAATACTCTTTTCACATTATACTTTTATTTATTTTAATTTTATATCCTTCAATGTCTGCTAGGAAACAGATGCCCACTGTGCAAGGTTACTAATGCTTGCCAAAAATGCAGAAAAATACTAGAGCAGGTTGAAACAAAAATAGCAAAAGTAAACGTAGTTTTTTTCATCTTTCAATATATATTCTGCTTGTGATAGATTTTATAAGATATCCAAAACCATAAAGTTCAGTCTAGCTAAATTTATGGCTCGTACAGTCATTATTCTTTTATTTCTACTTTTAGTCGGTGAATTTAAATTATCGTTAGGCTCATTTTCACATAACTTGTCTGAATACAATCATCAGATACTGTTATATTGCTTTAAAAAACTGAAAAATCCTGCTCTTTTATGGGTGATTTTTTTAAAAAAATATCCTACTTTCTTTTTTGTTGCTATACTTTGGATCTTTCTGATATTCTGATTATGCAGGGCAATGCTAGGAAGTTGCTCGAAAAACGTCACGAGGGGGCATTTGGCCGTCTTTCAAAACTGGGACTAGCACCAGCACTCCTGTGTGTAATATTTGCGCTACTTTTGACCTATATCAGTTCAGTCATTATGGGTATCTTTCCAATCTTTTAATAAATAATGTATCATATCAATGTGCCAGAAGTGAGACCTGTCGATGTTAAAAGTATCGTCTTTTTTTGGTACAGCTTCAAATTTACCGAAGTTGACAGCTGGTTCTGCCTTTTTTGCATTGATTGGTGTAGTATTAGCAAGTTCCGGATTGATTCTTTTCTATCGATGTAGCTCGTAAGTCCTGGCTTTTTTTTATGAAACATTCATGACTAGTTATGTCAAAATTGGTGGCTTGGGTAACAGGTCAAAGCAGGTTTAGCGATCCAGTTCCTATAGTTTTTGGATAAATAGTTATTGTGTCAAATATCATTACACGTATTCTAATCTAGGTTTCTGAAAAGAATACTAATAAAAGTTAATCATAACACGCTATGGGTAACCCTATGCCGTTTAGTTAATCCTTTTTGTTACCCACTTTTGACCCATTAACATAACCCGAATCGGTCCATTCACAAAGACTGCTAGTATTTTTCATTGAGATACTTCTATCAAACTGATTTTGAAGCATGTAGTTCTTTACTTGTCTCGAGTTTTATGATAATAACTTCGATATTTGTCAAACTTGACCTGTTGGTGGCCTTTTGTGGTTTTTGTAGGAAGAATCCCGGTTTCATTAAAGCCAACAGGAATGATTCAAACGACTCAAAAGATGATGTAAGTCGTGTATTACCTTCCTAACTCAACTGCATACCTTTTGTCCCTGGAAGATTTACTCTGTTGCAATTTCTTCCCGTATGATTATTTTTCTTGTGTACGAAAACAAGTATACTCTCCAGTCAGTTACGGAAATTCATAGTTTTGTATTGAGCAGGAGCCATTATTAAAGATTGAGATTCGTGACCCTGCTTTGCTAGCTGGTAACTGGACTCAACTCTGTGCAACTTGTAAGGTAAGTGTCATGCATATTATTTATCTTTGGTAATTGTGTTGCAGTGATTCAAGGCGACTTCCATTACATTCTGTTAGAGGTGGCAAAATGGGTGAGTTGGGTAAAGGGTTCAATATGGGATTGGATAAACACGTATGTTCTGGTAGTGTCGGTTGTGTTGACCGAAACACTTTTTGTCCCAAATTCTAATACCATAGATAATCAATTAGTGTGTCAAAAGACCTCAGAACTTTAATAAAGTTACAATCTTTTGATCCATTTGTCACATTGCATTTTAAGCTTATTTTTTGTTTTACTGTCTTAGCTCGTTGAAGATATTAGATAGCCTAAATAAACGTGTTCATAGTTAAACGCGTCAAAGTTGCAACATCCACTTTCTGTATTGATATTCTTACCATCTTAATTGTTTTTTGATGTTTAGATTGTTCGACCTCTTCGTGCAAAGCATTGTTCTACCTGTGAGCGTTGTGTGGAACAATTTGACCATCACTTCCCTTGGGTATCTAATTGCATCGGGAAGGTTTGTTTTTAAGTTGCTTTGCTCTCTACTTCAGAGAATTCCATACGCTGATTATTTTGCTGTTCTTATTGACCTACTTGTGATAAAATACTGTGCGTCTTTGATACAGAAAAACAAATGGGATTTTGTGTGCTTTCTTGTTGTGGAAGTTAGTGCTCTGGCAATAACCGGCACAGTTGCTCTTACAAGTATGGTTTACTTATTGGTTCTGTTTGATTAATAGTATAATACATTAATACTCCATGTCACATTAATACTCCATGTCACAAAAGAGAGAGAATCCAATTCTAATTCTAAGTATTTTAATTTAGACCTAGTAGTACTAATTTCAACCTTCAAATTAAAACTAGTATTTTCATTGATTATACTCTTATAGATTCCTTTATTGCTTTTATCTAGCTTATTGTGTTAATTTGATTAAATTACTTGTAGGTACCGTTGAATAACGAGCGTCGTTGAATAAGAAAGAGTTGAACGCGATTGTTGGAGCTTGGTTTACATTGTGGCGACAAGTTAAATAAAAACAAATTTGATTCGAAATATGTATTTGACAATTTTAATCCTTCCAATTAATAAAGTTGTTTTTATTTACATACATTTGTTGTTTATGACAATTCAAGTCCTTTAATTTATTTTTTTTATAGAATTCTTGTATTTATATTATTTCATTGTAGAGGGTTAAATTTGTAAAATTTGGAATTTAATAAAAATTCCAATTTTTTTTTAAAAAAAAAATTAATTAAAAAGAGACTGGTTTTTAGAAAAAAACATATTTTTTTACTCCATAAAAAGACTGGTTAGATGCTCTTAAAAAGATTGCTTTCTGGAGATTAGTATGGAGACCAATCTCTAAAGAGACTTGTTTTTATGAAGATAACCAGTGTCGATTCTTTTAATAGAGAATGGTTTAAAAACCAGTCTCTTTATGTTTCGAGCAAGGAGATCCTCCACATAGAGACGTCCTACAAAACCAGTCTCCATAGCCTTTTTGGACCACTCTCCATGGACTTTTTTGTAGTAGTGGGTGGAAATAGTCTGATATCTCTTTGTACCCTTTGGGCATCTTTTAGTGTTTAGTCGAGAGAAATAGCAGCATTGAATTAAATCTGCCTAAAGTATGAAAGTGTGAAAGTAAGAAACAGTTGTTAACACTGTTCGTCGAAAGGATAAAGTAGCAGTTCCAAGAATAGAAGTGCATTAAATGCAGATGTACGACTCCATCAGATTCTTGACACGTCGCTACCTAATCTACTATCAAGTCAACATCGTACAACTATAAATATAAATTTCCTCAACTTTAGCTTTATCTCGCCTTGTGGACACTTGTTAAAATATGAATGGTAATGACTATATATGTCTTTATTTTAAAATTTTCTAAAAATGAGTTTTAAAGTGCTCAATTTGAACAAATCAATCTTTTTTCCTCTATTTTTTTTCTTGATATCTTATAAAAGTTTCATTTTACCCCTTCATAACACATAAACAACACATTCATCCTCTCAACACATAAAACAAATTAAATTTTCATTTTCTTAATAATACATTTTTTCATCATTTTCTTTTGCATTTGAGGCAAACATATTCATATATGGTTCACAGTTACCAGATCATTTTAAACAAATAATTTTTGTTTCATTCGTAGAACGGTTCCTAGACCATTTTAAACACAAAATTAATCCATTTAGAGATAAAATAATGTCGTAAGCACTAAGCTAGACAAAAGTGTGTTTTTTGACAGAAAAATAACATGGTAACTACAGTAGCTTTGGAGTTAGCTTTCAGCTTCACCTGCATGTAAATAAGTTAAGACCGGCAATTTGTTATCTGAATGAAAACATATTAACATGTTCGAAGAGTTTAACATGATCATGAAAGATGAGGAGATGGAAAAATGAGAGAATGAAAAAATGAGAAAATTATAAGGGAAATATTTCTATTTAAACAAGTAAAAAAAGGGTAAAATGAAAATTATGTCGTTGATATCAAGAATATAATAAAAATCATTAAAGTTGATTTTGTTTCAAATTCTAAAAAAAATACAATGTTAGTTGAGCGTTTGATGGTTGAACACCGTCAATTAAGCATTTGATTAAATGAACTTTAAAGTATTTTATAGTGGACACTTGTCAACAAATGAATGTTAATGACCAAATATGTTCTTAATTCTAAGAATAACCAAAAATTAGTTTTAAATGATCCACTAGACCATTTTAGTCTTTTTCAATAGCTTGGAGTTGTCAAATCAGTTTTAAAAACTTTTAAAAAGCATTTATAAAACCTTATAACAAAATGCTAATAAAATTCACAAAGATTTTATAGAGTAATAATGATTTTTAGTGATTTAAGAATTGATGAAACTCTTATATTTCAAGTTCTTGTTTAGGTTGCAAGTGAATACTTTTTGGTTTCACCCATGCTGGTTTTTGTTTTTATTGTCAAATATCTCGAAAAAGTGTTCTTTAGTACAAAACAACCTAGACACACACTCTTAAAAAAGATGATAACATATTATGCTATTTACATTGGTGACCTAATGTCACCACCATTAGTCTTTTTTTTAACGACATTATATTAAAAGAAAAACTCTAGCAGGATACTAGAGAAAAAGCTTACAAAACAACATTACAAGCATTTTTTAGATCATCACTCCATTCAATCCAGTTAGGATTAAATTCCCTATTTCTATGTTTAATCCATAAGTGAGATAAAAATTTTATTTCATCTACAAGAGTGTCCTTCTTTGAAGGTTTTGTATCGAAACAAATCTGATTTCTGAACCACCAAATGACACATAAGGTGGTTTGGATAACCGCTTCAAAACATGCCCTTAAGGATTGTTGAAGATTAACCCACCACCATTAGTCTGCCATCTCAATTTTCTTTCTAACATTCACATGCGATTTGTCTCTACACATCAAATTGATCAATTTTTTTTCTATTTCTTTTTAAAAAGTTAGAATTCATTTATAAAAATAAAACATGACATATTGATTAAAAACATCAAATAAGTAATAAAAAATATTACATGGATAATAAAATGCTAATCTATTCTCGGATCTGAATCCGATATATCCATCGTTCTAATCGTATTTTTCATGAAGCCAAATAAATTTATTTTTCATTTGTCGTTTTATTTTAGGTGCGTTTCAAAACAAAGCGTTATGTATCTCGTAAACTTTTTTGAATTCTTCTTTAAAAATGTCGACTAAAACATGGCTCTCTTTGTTAGTCGGTCATAATATTGTTATTTGGGTTATGTTTGTATTGGGCTCAAACCCGTATAATATTCTCTTATAAACTATTTATACCCTTCGGTACCTCTTTAATGAAATACACGATCCATAATATTCTTACATGGTATCATAGTATCGACATGTCTTCACTCTTAAGCCTATCACGTTCAGTTTTTTCGTTTGGATAAGGGTGTTTTGAATCTAGGGTTTTCTAAGTCCAGAAGACGAAGCACTCCTATTGTTAGAATCGAATCTAGGGTTTCGAGTCCCGAAGACGATTTGTTTGATTGTGGTTAATTGTTCGTTTGTTCTAAATCGAATCTGGGGTTTCTAGTCCCGAAGACGATTTGTTACCGGTACGGTATTGTTTGCTTTGTTTGACTCTGCTTTGTTTGAATCACTTCCTAAGTTTTAAAGTTTTTTATTGGCTTGTTACAGTTTGCTTTGTTCACATTACATATATGTCTATATATACGTTTTAAGTGGATTCATTGGTTCCTGTTCTCCACTCCACTTATACAATAACATTCATTCACTTACCAACATGACTCGTGCAACAACGATTCCTTCTGTTACCTTGTCCCTCTCTAACAAACTTATGGCTATTAATAATCTTTAAATACTTGTTCCGGCCGAGTTGGAAATTGATGAGATGAACTACTCATCATGAACATATTTTTTTGAAAATCTTTACAAAGGGCACAAGCTTTCGGATCATATTTTGATCAAGAGTTCTACCGGTGACATGGAAACTAGTGAAGTCCCTCCCCCGATGATGAATGGTTGAATATTGACAACATTGTTTTGTCATGGATTTTTACCACTATTACGAAGTCTCTTCAAACTCGGATGGTTGATGAACGCCCTCAAATGGCTAAAGAGGCATGGGATATATTAGCCAATATTTTTCAAGATAACAAAGATGGTCGATCTCTTGCTTTAGAGGCGGAGTTACGATCATTGAAGCTAGGTGACTTAAGCATTGACGGGTATTTTAAGAAGATTGAATCCATTACTTCGGTGCTAAAAGTACTCGGATCTCCGCTTATCAATGAGGCCGTTGGTAACATTGCTCTTACTAGTTTACCTCCTAAATATACGACTGTTTATGGCATCATAGTTCATCGGGAATCCTTCTCGGATCATAAAATAGTTCGCTCCATGCTTACAGCGGAGGAGATGAGGTTGAAGTCTCTTGCTCAAGACCCGCTGTTTGATTCTTCATCCTCGTCAGCAATGGTTTTAATGGCTAATATCGGCGATAGTACTCGGCGTTCTACGTTCTCCACGAAAAAGGTATTCAAACCTTTTTTTCATTTTGAAAAGGTTCCATGTCGTTTTGGTGCGAATTGTCGTTTTCTACATAATGGTGTGTATGGCTCATCTTCGTGTGCTAATAACTTCTCCACGACCACAATCGGGGACGATATGAAAAATTTAGAAACTCTCATGACTAAACTTAGATTTGATGATAAACTTTTATGTGTTGGTGCAAAGTCTACTATGTCGAATGCTAGTTCTCCTATGGCTTTACATACGGGCTCCCTATCTATTGATGCGAATATGCCGAGTCCCTCAACACTCTCGGCCCAACCAGTGAGTTATCCGTCTATGGCCCAACAACCTGTTTATACATATCTAGCTCAACCGATGGTTTATTCAGCCCAACCGATTGTCTATCTAACTCAATCCATGGTTTACTCGACCCATCAACTTGCTTCGGCCCAACAGTTTGTTCAACCTAATTCAGCAGTACATCATGGAGCTCAGCAAACAATGAATTATACCCCGGGTTCTCTTCTGGGTCTAGAGACAACAATACCAAATACTTTTACTACTGCTTCCCTCCAAGAACCCACTTCGGGAAACTGGAATATGGATACAGGTGCGAGTTCTCATTTTAATGATTATGTCACAAATTTAAGTGATGTTTTTAATACGTGCATTTATTCATTTGTTTCAGTTGGTGAAGGCCATTCTTAACCTGTAACCAACTCCAATCATAGTACTTTACCTACATATCGACCCTTTCATTTGAATAATGTTCTCATTAAACCCAACATTGTCAAAAACTTAATCTGTGTCCGTCAGTTTGTTTCTGATTTATTGTTCTATTGAGTTTGACCCTTTTGGTTTTTCTATAAGGATTTCAAAACCCGACGGGTGCTGCTCCGTTGTGATAGCACTGGAGATCTTTACCCTGTCACGAAGCCCTCCACCATTCCTCATGCGTTTCTTACGAGTCAGTATACGTGGCACCAACGACTTGGACATCCAGAAAGTGAAGTATTACGTCGTGTTTTATCTAGTAATTCCATTTCATGTAATAAGGAGAAGCTTCATGTGCTTTGTCATGATTGTCAGCTTGGAAAACACGTGAAACTTCCATTTGTCAGTTCTAGAACTTTGGTTGCTTCTATTTTTTATATTGTTCACCCGGATTTGTGGACCTCTCTAATTCCGAGTTTGTCTGGTTTTAAATACTATATTTTGTTTTTGGATCATTATACGCAATATGTTTGGATTTATCCTCTGGCAAACAAATTTGACGTTCTATCGAAGTTCCTTTTGTTTCGAAACATTGTTCGCAATCAATGTAAGTGTGAAATCAAGTCTTTTTAGAGTGATCATGGCGGTGAATTTGACAACAATACTTTTCATAAATTTTTTGCATCTAATAGGATTCAATTTCGTTTTTCTTGCCCCCGAACATCTCAACAAAAAAGGAAAATCTGAACGAATGATTCGGACCATCAACAACCTTATTGGCACATTATTATTTCTGGCTCACCGTCCTCCTAGTTATTGGAATGGAGCTCTTAATATGGCTGTTTATGTATTGAATATTCTTCCTTCCCGTGCCATTGATAATGACATCCCCTTTACTCGTCTTTTTCGGACCACACCAGATTACATAATTTTACGTACGTTTGGGTGTCTTTGTTACCCTCACGGTGATCCTGCTCACAAACTTGAACCACGTGCCACACCTAGCATTTTTTTGGGGCATGCAACAAATCATCGTGGTTACCGTTGTCTTGACCTTAACACCAATACTATTATTATCTCTCGGCATGTGACTTATGATGAAACATTTTTTCCTTTTAGATCAATGACACCCATCACTAGCCCTTCGTATGATTTTTTGGATACCTCGTCTAACCTGATTAACGACTTCATTCGACTATACCCTTTGCATACTACACCAACCGAACCTATTTTACCTAATGATATAACTCTTCCATACGGTGTTCCTTTGCCGAATGCTACACATATCCCACCACATGAGCCTGTTTCTCCTCGCAGCCCTCCTCCTGGTTTTGGCTCACACCATGTTTTTCCACAAAGCCCAACAACTGGCCCACCTGTTGGGTCCACTAGATGTGGATCTTGCAGCCTGTTAAGGATGGTGAACGACTTCTGTAATCATAAGTCTATTCAGAGAGAGACTCTTAATGAAACACACAGTATAAATGCAGAATACAAATATTATGAACAAGAAGAAACAAAATAACTAAATAACTTGATCCTTACTAAGGATTTCTACTACTAATATGAAATGAATAATGATGATGAAAGGTGTGTATAACCCTTCTGCCAATGGGTTCCTTTTATACTACAAGGAAACCCTAATACTACATTAAACCAAAACATGTAACTTCTGATATGCCTATCCTTTCCTAACATATCTCATGCATATCCTAACAAACTACTAAGAATAATAATGTTTGACTTTCTACTAGACCAGGAGCACGTATTGCTCCTAATGGAGGTAGGACCAAACAAATCCATGTGTAGTAGCTGCAATGGTTCAGTTATGAGGCTGAGAGCAGTAATGGCCTTGAAGGATGCTTTGTGTTGTTTTCCTTTGCTGCACGCAAGGCAACTGATGTCATTTCTGAAAATTTTGGGAGGTAAACCAGAGTCCAAGTTCATATTCTCCAGTTTGTGAATGGTCTTGAAGTTTACATTTCCCATCCTTTATGCCATTTGGAGGCTTCATCTATTGATGCTTTGGAAACCAAACAAGCTAGTTGACCAGTAGGATTAACTTCATTCAGCTTGATGCTATAGAGGTTGTGTCTTCTAGGATTTTGAGTAGAACTTGGGAGTCATCCGGTAGCTTAAAGTCTTTGGATAACACCAGTGCTTCAGTATTCGTAAAGAGGACAAACTGATTCTTGTCACAAATCTGAGAGACAGAGATCAAGTGGAAGTGTTGAAGTGCTTCCACATAGTAAACCTGCTCAAAATTAAGGTTAAGAGTCTGAATAGTTCCTTTGTCATAGATCCTTCCTTCACCACCTCCGAAGTACACCTTTCCGCCTTGAAATGGTACAAAGTTAGATAAAATTCCTTTATTTCCTATCATGCTCCATAGCATCCACTATCTACTATTCCAAGAGTTGATCTTGTTATGGTGTAATCTACAACAAAAGAAAAGTCATATGCAAAAGTTAGTGCCTTAAGGGGACCCAGACCTTCTCAGGCTTGAGTCTGCATTGTGGATCTTTAGTAGATAGCCAAGAAGATTGATGAGATCCATTGTTGTTCTTAGGTTGCATGTTCATCATATGGGTGTTATTTTGTGACCAAGAACAACCTGCTGAGGGCTTAACAACAGAACCCAAATGTCCCAACCCAAAATGCATTTGGTCTGAAAAAGCATAATTCTGATTAAAGTTTTGAAAATAGTTGCTGGTTGGTCTATTGTAGGCATAAGCATTGCTTCTCCAAAGATTAGAAGCTGAAGGAGAGGTCCTTCTAGAAGTAGGATAAGATTGGGCACATGGGTTTAATCTTCTAGAAGTAAAAGAAGCAACTACTGGTGGACTAGGAGCAGGATAAGCTTGATAACCAGAAGGCGTTTGATCATAAAAATCACAATCCTTAATCAAATGAAATTTACTACCACAATCAAAGCATGTTTTAAAAGACATTTTATTCAAACGACATTGTTTCACACTGTTATACTTATTACAAACAATTCTAGGAGAATCAACATTCATACGACTCAAAAAAATAGAACTAGAAATAGTGGAAGTGGAAGCAGAAGCAACTCTCTCATCACTCATCCTAGCACTAGTAGCAGCAGGGTCATTTGTCTTGGGACTTGAAGGTCTTGACTCTTCACTTGAACCACAGGATGCATAGTCACTGGCCTTGTCACTGAAAGTACAAGAGATAAAGTCATTAGTATTAGTAGAGCTTTTTGGAGACTCATGCATCTGTGATCCATACAAGTCAGTATGCCTGGGTATGGGCATAAAAGTTTCTGTAAGAGGTGGAGGGACAGCATGCATTGCTTCAGCTAGTTGAAACCTATTGTAACTAGGTTTTCCCTCCTCCTCCTTGTCAGGATCAAAGACACTTGAAAAAGATAAATCAAATACATCTTCTGAATCAATATATTTATCAAAGCCTAATCCTCTCTTAGTCCTACCAGACATACTCCTATCTATCAACTTTGAAAGATTCTTGGGTGCTTTTTGCCATTTTTCAAATCGGAAAAGTGTAGCATCCAATTTTTCTTGCATGTCTTGCTTAGCCTTAATACTTTCATTGTTAAGTTTTTTAGTATATGTAAGCATGTTAGTGGTGGTTTCTAAATCAATGCTTAGAATTCTAATCTTATCCTTATATTCACCTTGAGTATCTTTAAGCCACTTCTTTTGTTATTACAAAGTTTTTAGAGAACTCTTATAAGCTTGAACTTCTAAAAAATATTTATCATTTTGTTCATTTAGTTCATTGTATTGAGTCAAGAGCTCTGAATATTTATCATGACAACAAAGAGGGAAATTTTGTACCTGAGGCGAGATTCCCATAAGAGAAAATTCTTCTGCTTCCTCTACATCAGATAGGTGCCCAGCAATCATAGCAAATACATTAGTAGAAGCTTCAGCTGATTCCAAGGTAGTAGTCTGATGATCATTCCAGTTAACCATGGAGTCAACGGACAGCAAAGCTTTCTTTTCATCCTTGAGCTCTTGAACCTTGATGGCTGAATACTTGTTCTTCTCCTGGTCATTTTTGTTAGGGCATTCCCTAGCAAAATGTCCTTGCTGCTGACAGTTATAGCATCTGACCTTTCTTCTATCAAACTAGCTGGCTCTTTTGGGTTGTAGTTGAATTTTCGACCAGCTTTCTTTTCAAACTTATGAACCCTGAGAGTGAGCATAGCCATCTGCCATTTTAGATCCATTTCATCCAAGTCAAGTTTGTCAACCTGTTTGAAATCACCAAAAGCTAACTACTGTTGTGGATCAACATCAGCAACAAAAGAGTGAATAACAGCTTCTACCATACTACAAGTCTTGGCTTTTAATTCAGGAGTAGAAGTATGTTGTGATGACAAAGTATAGCTTGGGCTACTGGGATAAGACATTGGACTAGATCCCATGGAACTCACAAAAGCAGAGTTAGTAGGAGTAGGAAAAGAATCACTTGAGTATCCTCTCACGTGAGACTCAAAGGTTTTGAGTTTATAAAACAATTCATCAAAAGAAAGATAGTCAAGGCCTCCTTTACCTTTAGAGAGATGACTACTTGATTCCATGAATGAGACAGGGCTCTAAGAAAACTGGCATTGATGTCTTCATTTTCAGGTTTAGACCTGAGTTGATTCAATTGGCTAAGAATCTTTTGAAACCTGTCATACCCTTGATGAAGACCTTCTGTTTCAAAAATCTTGAATTCCGTGAATTCATCTCTCAGCATTGATCTGCGCATCTTCTTAGATTCCTCATTCCCTCCAAATCTTTCCTTTATTCCATTCCAAATCTCCCTAGCATCATCCAAGTGATAAATATTACCCATATGATCATCAGGAAGGGACTGAAGCAAAATAGTTTTTACTTTGATTTCCTTCTGAACAGCAGTGATTTCTTCATGAGTTTTAGGATCGAGAACGGTGATATTACCATTCTTGTCTCTTCCAGTAGTTTTCTTGATGTTGCCATTCTGGACAATCTTCCATAGGTCTAGATCAGTATTGGTGATCCATCATTCCATCTTCATGGCCCAGCTATCATACTCATCCTTCTTCAAGAGTGGGAATTTTCCATTAGTATTAGAAACAGTAGCAACGATTTGCTGTGTTTGTTGTGTCTTAGAGGTGCTTGCTTCTCATGTTTTTGTAGAACTAGAAGCAGACATGATTAAACAATGATGTTAGTAAAAAGAAAAATTGATTCTTCTTGAGCAGAGACTCTCCCAGGCTCTGATACTACTTCTTGGGTCCACTAGATGTGGATCTTGCAGC
This sequence comes from Glebionis coronaria, assembly GCA_025667525.1. Lineage (NCBI taxonomy): Eukaryota > Viridiplantae > Streptophyta > Magnoliopsida > Asterales > Asteraceae > Glebionis > Glebionis coronaria. The sequence continues at coordinate 604,533,589 of CM046878.1, read as the reverse complement.
CTGTTAAGGATGGTGAACGACTTCTGTAATCACAAGTCTATTCACAGAGAGACTCTTAATGAAACACACAGTATAAGTGTGGAATACAAATACTATGAACAAGAAGAAACATAATAACTAAATAACTTGATCCTTACTAAGGATTTCTACTATTAATATGAAATGAATAATGATGATGAAAGGTGTGTATAACCCTTTTGCCAACGGGTTCCTTTTATACTAAAAGGAAACCCTAATACTACATTAAACCAAAACGTGTAACTTCTGATATGCATGACCTTTCCTAACATATCACATGCATATCCTAACAAACTACTAAGAATAATAATGTTTGACTTTCTACTAGACCAGGAGCACGTATTGCTCCTACTACTACTAGGACCAGGAGGAACTACATACCTCCTAGCTTATCTATTACAAATATCTAATCCAGAGGTCCTAACACCACCCCCTAGTTTCGGTCAATTCCCAGCCCCCACTGTTCCCAATAGTCCACCTCAACCTATTATAACTACTGAAGTTAACCCAAATCATGTTTTAACTCACCCTATGGTCACGTGTTTTCGTGTTGGGACTAATCGTCCTAATCCAAAGTATAATTGTCTTGTTTTCGTTGTCTCTCCGTTACCTAAGTCGTATAATGATGCGTTTCGCGATCCCAACTGGAAAACTGCTATGACTAATGAACATAATGCACTTATTAAAAATAACACTTGGACTTTGGTGCCTCGACCATCGGATGTTAATATTGTTCGTTGTATGTGGTTGTTTCGCCACAAGTATTTAGCTGATGGTTCTTTGAGTCGTTACAAGGCACGTCTTGTGGCGGGTGTAGTACACAGATTGAGGGTGTTGATGTTGATGAGACCTTTAGTCCGGTTGTTAAACCTGGTACCATTCAGACGGTTCTTAGTTTAGCTATTTCTCGGCATTAGCCTGTTCATCAGTTGGATGTCAAGAATGCCTTTCTTCACGGGGATTTATTTGAGACGGTTTACATCAGCCTCCCGGGATTAGGGATCCTACACATCCTGATTATGTTTGTCTCTTGCAACGGTCTCTTTACGGTCTTAAGCAAGCTCCTAGGGCTTGGTTTCAGCGGTTTGCTACTTATATTCTTCGTGTTGGATTTCATCAAAGTCGTTGTGACTCGTCTCTTTTATCTATAGCAAGGGGACTAACACGAATTATCTACTATTATATGTTGATGATACTGTTCTTATCGCTTCTTTTAAGGTTTTGTTGAGACAGATTATAGCTTCTTTACAGCAAGAGTTTGATATGATAGATTCGGGGAGTCTTAATTATTTCTTGGGTCTCATTGCATTTCTCGTACGCACTCTTTAAATCATCTTTAGCTATGGAGTCCTGGCTAACTCTACCGCTTTCTGATGAACGCCATCTTCGTGAATTAGTTTTTTTAACTAAATTTTTGATTTCGTCGATAGTATGTGGACGTAAACAAGCATTATCCGGTTTTTCCAATAAAATTATATCTTTTTGAATAAAAATGAATAATAGGCTAAGTATTTTACAAGAGTAAATATTTAAATTCTTTAGTTAGTTTTTTATATGTCAAACGAGTTTTTTTTTTCAGAACGGAAAAAGTCAATGGTTGGTCACTACAAAATTTGAGCTCTTCCCCAACTAATTTTCGAGCTTTTCCCCGGCGATATGTCGCCAGGGAAACTCCATCTCTGGCGACAAGTCGCCAGGGAGAAGTCGCCAGGGATCAGCCGTAAGGAAAAGTTTCCCCGGGTGAAAATGAAGGTTTCCCTGGCGACTAAGTGGATCCCACTGCATTTTGGTCATAAAATTGGTGTCACACTGGCTTTTGTAAGTGAAGGTTTTCCTGGCGACATATGTCACCGGGGAAAACCTGAGTGATTAGCCACTTTTAACTAATATGATAATTAATCTCGACTTTTCCCCGGCGACAAATGTCGCCAGGGAAACCTTACCTTACGTTGACAAGTCAAATTGGTGCCAAAGTTTCCCCGGCGACATATATCGCCAGGGAAACCTTCCCTTACGTTGACAAGTCAAATTGGTGCCAAGGTTTCGCCGGTGACATATGTCGCCAGTGAAACCTTCCCTTACGTTGACAAGTCAAATTTACGCCAAAGTTTTCCCTGGCGACATGTCGCCGAGGAAACTTTGTCATTTTTTTAAGCAGTCTTCACAGCAGTCTATATCCAGATTTTTTTTCTGGAAATTTTCCGGAAAAAATCTACCAAAATCTGAGAATACAAAAACCAAAAATCTACCACAAAGCTAGTACCAAAAACAAATAACATGTAACCTCTTGATCGATTAACTCAATACAAATACATATATCACAACATGAGTACAAATACATTGTTTCCTAGTTACACTTATTAAACTTGCAATTTGGGGTTTACAATTATTAAACTTGCATGTTCAGGTAAAAAAACAAGACATACTAACCATTATTGCCGTTCTATCCGTTGACATTCTCATTACCACTGCCGCCACTCCCACCGGTGCCACTCCTGCTGCCTCCCGTGCCACTCTCGCTAGCACCACCTGATACCAATGGTGAGAACGCATCGGCGAACCTAAATTCACTTCTTATAAAATTATACACTTGATCCAATCGCAGGTCGACGGCAGGTGGGGGAGTATCTGGGATATTTTGGCGCGTTCTCGGTACTATCTGACCGAAACATGGCATGTGACCGCGCTGCTTTCCGCCTCTGGCCTTACGGTTGATCTCGTCGTACGTATATTTAACTGTATCTTTCAATTCAAGCATCTCCTCCTAATGAAGTGAAAAAACAGACGATAGTTAATATATTATTTATTAGTCGGGTTGCTACATTATTTCTCGGCAGGGAATAGTCGAAAACCAAGGTATATCCAAAAAAATTAAATAAATTAATTTAAAAAATAAAAAAATTCTTACATGCATGAGGCGGTCCGCCTCGCAAAAAACTGTCCATTCTTGTCGGTGTGCGTCAAGAAGAAGTGATCAATGACAAAGGGGGGCTCCTGATCAGCTGTAGTTGCAACTTGCATCTGTACATACGTAAACACGCATATATAGAATGAAACAAATTCAAAACAAAAAATCATAACACACCAAAACATATAATCAAAGACATATATGTATGTAAATTAATTATAGAATTTCTCACCACTTTCTCTCGAAGGAGGGCTAGTGATTGGGATCCTTGCCGACTCAGTGTCTTCATCTTAGCCCGATTATGCGACTTTGTCAGGGATCTTTTTTCGTTCTCCAGATCACTCCAAAATTCGATATACTTTTCCCACTCTTTGGAAGTAATTTTCTTAGGACACTCCTTGCGGATTCTGTCTATGTCAACCCTACCGGTATCGAGGTCTCGGCGCCAATGATCTTGCTTGAACGAAGATTTGTTGGAATTGTAAGTCTTTAGAATCATAAATCTGCTGTCGCCACTTACTTCGTTCCATGTATTACTACGCTTGTGGGGGCGTCAGATTAAACTTAGACTACATTCATATACAACAAAAAAAACAAACACAGAGTTAGAGTTAGAGAAATAATTTATACATTATTTCTTTTATTTATTTAATGGCTTATATATTTATTTAAATATATTTATAATAAAAACAACTTATCCTGATAAGCATAAGCTTTTTGAAAACAACTTGTTCTAATAAGTTTATCAGGACAAGCTGTTTGAAAACAACTTATCATGATAAGCTTATCAGAACAAGATATTTGAAAACAGCTTATCCTGATAAGCTTATAAGGATAATCTGTTTTCAAACAGCTTGTTCCGATAAGCTTATCATGATAAGTTGTATTCGAACAGCTTATTCTGATAAGCTTATCAGGATAAGTTGTTTGAAAACAGCTTATCGGAAAAAGCTTATTACCTTATTCTCATCAAATACACATTTATTTAAAAAAAAATTATTTTTATATGATATAAATAAATAAGATATAATTTGTATATTTATTTAAATTTGTTATTTATTTGTATGATACAAATAAATAAACACATTTATTTAAATATATACACTATTAAATAAATAAACACAATAATGTCATAAACATAAAAATAATAATTGACCTCTATTTTAGTCCAAATGTTCGCCTGGAGCTCTTTAGGGACGGCATTCTAACTTGGGTAGTACATTGGCACGAGCCTCCTAAGAGACTCCCCGACGAAATTAGAGAAATGCCGAGCATGGTCGTTGAGAGGCCGGAAAGAGGGTGGCCGCCCCTCAAACTGTATCGGGACAGGGCCATGCATCTCAACAGTGCTCAACAAATCGAGATTTCGGTTAATGGACCTAGTCTTTAACCTACCGGCATGTCTGCCGCCCAAATTTTCTTTCCTTTGCATTTGCCTACAAAAATCAAGTGAGTGACAAAGTCATAAAAATTCAAGGCAAGCAACATATATGCACCAAGTTTATGATTGTGTTACAATAATCCAAATATTCTTACCTTTATTTCTAAATAAGGCGAAGCAACCGCTGCGGATGTATGGCATAGGAGGTTCATCCTCACCACCACCATCGTCACCACCGTGTGATCGTGCAACATCTGCTGATGACATCTGTACAAGTACAATTAGCATAACATAGACAAATTTATGAACAAAATAATATAAGCATGCAAAAATCCAAATACAACACATCAAACTAAATATAGACATTTAAAAAATCCACAACAATTAGATTCATTCATTCGAACAAATAAGTGTCTTTTTCAAGTTACAACTAAAGGTCAATCTTCTTTCTTTAATGGAATAAACTTTGTCTTCACCATCATCATCATTCATACATTCTTCGTCACTTAAATCATGAGGGACGTCTTCATCATCACTAATACCATCGTCTTCGTCATCAACATCAATGATATTTGGCGGTGAATCAACCTCCGTTAATTAGCCATCTATATGCAAGGTCACATCACCCAAGTCATTCAGTGGAAAGTGGTAGATCAGATGAGTTTTCGAAATGTATAATATCAGGAACGGCATCTGACATGATGACACCCCCGTTGGAAAACTTTTTATGATTAACATGTTGAACGACCTTCCAGTTGGGTTTGTTCTTATCTTCAGTGTAGAATACTTGTTTGACTTGTGTTGCGAGAATGTATTGATCATCTTTCCACCACTCACCTCTTGTGTTGGTGAGTTGTGTAATGTTGTTTCTATAGATAAGACTTTGTTTACGTGATGCGTTGCGATTGTTGAACCACTTAACTCGAAACAACACAACACTGAACGATAAATAATTAAACACGAGGGTCTGTTGAAGCTGACTTATTACATTGTGTCAGGTCCAGGCGCACAAATGTCTCTATTTTGAGTTGTACGATATTCATCGCGACTGTACACGACATACCACACACCGTCGACTACGCAAGAGTTTAGTGAGATTGGATTCGGTGATGGTCCACAAGCAAAAGCGAATAACTCGCTGGTTATGATAACCTATGGGACTTTGTTATTGTCTACGTGACGTTGACAGATCTATGAGGAATAAAGGATTCGATACAGAAAACTATTTATAATACTATTATTTTTTACAGGTAACTACACAAAACAAGTCTAAGTTTACCTTCTACCCAAACCAGGCGGGGAATTCTTTTTTCGTGTCTTTGTGAGGATATAATCTGAAAAACGTTCATGGTATTAGAATAAGTCGTTATTGTTAAGAAAAAAAGTTTCAAAATAAAATAAAAAACGCGTACCTCATGAACTCGGAAATGTACTTGTCAATTTCAGGATTGTTGTTTATACATACCATTCCACTTTCTTGAACTCTTGATAAGAGAACGAAATAAACGACTTTTTCCCAATCGGGTTACATACCCATCAGAACACCTGAAATTGACACGTTGGGGGAGGGGGTCACATTACGGCCGAGACGATTAAATTCAGTGGTAACATCATCCCGAAAATAATTACAACAGAAAGTCAATGCTTCTTGTGCAACATAACCCTCCGTAATCAAACCTTCTGGCTTAGCTTTATTTTGTACATAACCTTTTAGCGTTTTAATGTATCTTTCTAATGGAAACATCCACCGGGGGCGGATAGACCCACCTTCAATGGCCTCATCAAGTAAATGGAACCAAGTGATCAGGAGGATATATGAGCTCAAGATCGCACAAAATGTCAACCACCTTATTTACAGCATTCAACATGTCATACACCATTAAAGTTGCAGAGCAGAGTTGCTTAAACAAGTTACATAGGTTGATTAGTGGTCTTGCAATCTTATCAGGCAAGTATTCCTGAAGTGCGAAAGGAAGTAAATGTTGCATCATTATATGACCGTCATGAGACTTCATGCCCGTTATATTGGTATCGTTATCGGTCACTTTATGCTTGAAGTTGGATCCGAACCCATCTAGTAGTTTAACTCCTTTGGTGTAATGACAAAAAAATTTGATGTTCTCTGGTGTGAAGGAATACGAAGCTTGAGGCTTCTTGCACTTTCCGTTTTTATTTTGGGTGAGCCACAAGCTTTTTTGAATGCCCAACTTTTCCAAGTATTGTCTTGCCTTGACGGTGTATATAGATTTGTCATTCATCAACAAAGTGTTCAGGATGGCCTCCAACACATTTTTTTCGATATGCATGATGTCTAAATTGTGTCTTAGTGAAAGAAAAGGCCAATACTCAAGCTCGTAAAAAATAGACCGTTTAGACCAGTTAGGCTCAAGACGAAAATTGCGTTTTATCTTCACACCCCCATAATTCTTATGTTTACCTGGCAGTCGATTTGGTAGTGCAACATCTTGATCGTTAATCTAGTCCATGTTAAATGTTCTAGGACGGGGCTTGTGTTCGGGTTTACCATTGAATTAACGTGAAGACCTGAATTTATGGAGGGACGGTAAGAATCTTTTGTGGCCAACATAAACTATTTTGCTTGCCACATGAAGAGATGGATTGTCGTCATTACATGTAGGGCAAGCCTTGTAACCTTGCCCACTCCACCCAAACAAAATACTTCGAGCCAGAAAATCACTGATGGTCCATAAAAGCATCGCTCTCATGGTGAATGTATCGCCTTTAGCTTGACCTATATTATCAACACCATTCCATAAAAGTTTTAGATCATCAATTAAAGGTCTCAAGTATACATCAATGTCCTTGCCCGGGGATTTAGGGCCAGGAATTAACAACGTTAGCATTAAAGAACTCTCTTTAATACACAACCACGGACTCAGGTTGTATGTTGTCAATATCACCGGCCACATGGTGTAAGTTTGAGTAAGGTTGTCGAATGGATTGAAACCATCAGCAGCCAACCCTAATCGAACATTTCTTGGTTCTACTGCAAAAATCAGCATACTTGGCGTCAAATTTCTTCCAAGCTGCACCATCACACGGATGTTGCATCTTACTGGGATTCGTACACTTTCTAGTAGCATGCCAAATCATATCTTTTGCACTTTTACTAGACTTGTACAAACGTTTTAGTCTAGGAATGATCGGGAAGTAACGCACCACCTTCTTAGGAATTTTCTTCCCCGACGTGTTACTATCTTACCATCTACTTGTATTACACACTGGACAAAAATCCAAAAGCAATTGTGTTCACAAGCATGTATCGACTCGTACCCTAACCCGTTCGTTTTAAATGTCTCCTTTATTGCATAGTATGACGGTGGGAGCTTGAATCCTCTACTTAGGGGAAATATAATTTTCATAAACTCTATAATTTCATTGAATATGGTATCGGTGATTTTACCTTTGGCCTTAAAATGTGTAAAATTTGCCATAAAGTCTAATAGAGTCGCTTCTACGCAACTAGGGTACAACTCCTCATTTGCACAAGTATATAACTCTTCAAACTCGTTAGCTTGAGCTGGTCTGTTACTTGAGTTGGGAGGAGGTGGAGGAGGAATATAGTTCGGAGGAATATAGCTAAGATCATCAAGTAACGATGTCATGTCACAAATCAAAGGTTGTCTTGTGTTATCTATTACTGGTAGTGGTGGCGGTGGTGGTGGAGGAGGTGTAGGTGTAGGAGGAGTCGCTTCACCATTGTGTTCCCATGTTGTATAACTGTGGTCAAACCCGTATTTCATAACGTGGTCCGAAAGACGGTCGATATGTATCGGGAGTCTTGTTCGACAAGACTTGCATGGACATGTTATCTGCTTCAAACTATTCACAAACTTCCTTGAATGCTCGACAAAATTGGTAAGAGCCATTATAAATTCTGGCTCATGACGCTGTAACTGCGTCCCACTCTTTTCAATGAGTACCATAACTGTGTTTTAACGATATATTTAGTTATTATATGCAACTTAAAAATTAATTATTATATATTTCATAAATAATAATATGTATTATACCAAATATTAAAAATAATTATAAAATATATAGTTATTATTTTTAAAGTATATAATTATATAATATTATTTATAAAAGATATAATTATCAAGTATACAAAATAGTATGTTCACCTAGTGCAACTATGGAAGGCAATCCTAACCCACCCTCTGAATGTTACGTCTCATATATGAATGCGTATAACCGATTTACTATTTGAGAAAATTTCGGCAGCATTTCCCCTCAACTCCCCAAATATGTGTTTAAAGACATATTCGTAGGAGTAAAGGAGAAACACTATCGAAATCATCTCAAATAGTAAATCGGTTATACGCATTCATATCCTAAATGAGACATAACATTCAAAAAGCAGTCCCAAACAGGGGACTTTCCGAAGTTAATTCTGAATAAATTAACTTCGGACGGGTTTTCTATAGGTTGATCAATTTCAGACGGGAATTTTCCGAAATTAATCGCTAAAATCCTAAAACATTCCTAAGATTTAGTTCAGTTAAAAATTAATCGCTAAAATCCTAAAACATTCCTAAAAAAGCTTATCATGATAAGCTTATCGGGATAAGTGGTTTAAATAGCTTATCCCGATAAGCTTATCAGGATAAACTGTTTGCAAATAGCTTGTCCCGATAAGCTTATCATGATAAGTTGTTTTCAAATAACTTATCCTGATAAGCTTATCAGGATAAGCTGTTTGAAAACAGCTTATTCGGATAAGCTTATCAGCTTATTCTCATAAAAAAGGTAGCATAAGGAGTGTTTGGTTGTGTGTTTTACAATGTTAAGGAGTGTTTGTATTTTTGTTTAACCAAATTTAACTAGTTTATAAAGTCCGACGACATGTCACCGGGAAACCTAGGTGAAATAAATAAATAAATAATCATATGTATTATGAATAAGAATAAAAAACATACTTGTTAGCCGGGTTGGCTCGGGGTTGTTGTCGGTGTCAGAGATGTGGTGGTTGTCGGTTGAGGTCTCGGGTGTGGTCGGGCTGCGGTCGGGGCTACAATAACACAGAAAAACCCATTTTAATTATCAATTATAATAAGATAAACAAACCAATTTTATTATAAAATCAAAATCAAAAATTAAAATTACAACCTTTTAAAATTGGAAAAGAAGGAAAAGAAGAAAGGTGGTAGTGCACGGAGTGGTGGTGGTATGTTCAACTCGTCGGAGTGGTAGCAGTGCACGTGTGCAGGTGTTGTGGTGAGTGGTGGTGATGATAAAGATGGTGATGATGATAAAGATGGTGGTGATACAAGGTGGTGATTGCAGGTGGTGATGGTGGTGATTGTAGGGGCGTCGGGTTTTTTTTGGATAAGAAAAGTGTTACAGAAAACTGAAACAGATCTGGTAAAAAAGGTCCGTTTTTCCCCGACGACTTTCCTTGGCGACATATCACCGAGGATACTTTTGCTTTTTCGTCTAGCCAAAAGCGAGCGTGATTGAAAATTTTGGGAGGGGGGTGACTAAGATTCCCCGGCGACATGTCGCCAGGGATTCCGTTGACTTGTCAACGCATATTTACGTACTAAAGTTTCCCCGGCGACACGTCGCCATGGATTCTTACATATTGTCGCCGGGGATACGTGTTGTCAAAATAATAATTATTATTGTTTATATATTAGTATAATTAGTTTTAAAATAATTATTATTATTATTATTTATAAAATTGTAACACCCCCAATTTTGGTCATAACAGCGGAAGGGTCATTGGGTGTTACTATCATGGTTCAATCTCATAATCATAGAAAACGGCTCAAAACGAGACGTTTTAATAAACATCCATTCAATTTCATTCCATAAAAGTATAATTTCATACACGGTCCCAGATGATTAAAAAGTTTACAAACTATTATAAATGATAAAAGTTATTTGAATGGATATTTTTAGAAAAGCGGGCCAAAACATTTCAAATATGCAAGCTTCACGAAACCGTCTTCCTCGAGTGCCTTCTATATGGACCTGAGATAAAACATGCTTAAAAAGTCAACAAAATTTGCCGAGTGAATCTATAGAGTTTAAATTTAAATAAAGAGAACACAAGTATTCAAAATAACCTTCCATGGTTAATAATTTACCGAAATACCATCATGTTGTACGGACATAATTATCGGTTTCAATACATAAGCCTCGTGACATTGAACGTTAACATATATTATTTCAGCCCAACACACCTAGCCAAGTGCGTATATTTCTCTTATACAATGCATCCGATGTTTCATTACTAGTGCATCACAACACCACGCGAGAGCTAATCGCGACCGGACTGGGCGTCACCCCGATAGATCTATCCATAGCATTAGCGTTACTTCGATTAACAATTCACGATTCATGGGTCTTTTAAGGCTAAACAAACTTATGTAATAACTTTCATCTAAGCATACAATCAAGTTCCTTGTGTTAAATTTTAAAACAAAGAGGGTTTACCACAACTTCTCGTTGTACCCTTCATTTACAATAATTACTTTTCCAATAATAAGGGTTTCCACAACTTCTCGTTGCACCCATACTTTTCCAATAAGTAGAGTTTCCACAACTTATCGTTGTACCCTTTTATTTTAATAAAACAAGCACGTTATCCCCCTCGCGGGTTTATAAAACAAGTAAACATGTTAAAAGCGAGGCTATAGACTCACCTTAGCCAATAGTGGTAATGAGACGATCGCCGACGATTAGTGATGCCCGTTTAAACACGAAATCGCAACCTACCAAATAAGGCGCGTTCGTTAAAAATCGACTTAAGTATAAATCATACTTAAGTAATATAAAAATCAAAATTACAAAACCAAGACAATCCCAAAAAATCTAATAATACAAGTGTTATTACAATACCCTTTTATTCAACACTATTCTTTTAAACAATTGCACTCTCGATATTGACTCGTCTTAAGACACCAAGTCAACACAAGTCAAAATCTCATTTTACTTCCCTCGGACCAGTAGCTAAGTCATTTATATAATGACTTAACACTTGAGTAAATCACCATGTCCAATGGCGAACACTCAACTCACACCACATAATTATTGAACGACATGTCCAAAATACCAATCAGCATGTACACTCCAAATGCACACACCAATCTACCCTATCTACACTTGTCCGATTTCGACGAAACTTGGTCACAAACGCACATATAATATGAATAAGACTCAGTTTAAATTTCATTCAAAAATATTACTTCTAAGACCTTCTGCCCGTCACATCTTCTTGTTATAAAAACCGGACAGATTTACGTCTTCAACTCGTAAAACTATTTTGACATATTTAAACAACTCCATTTATAAATCCGACTCTCGGGTTTGAAAATACACTCATGACCTGAGGTTTAGACTCCAACATCAGTCCTTGAACATTTTTAAAACTCATTCTATAGTCCCCGAGATTCGATCCAAATATCGACAACAATTTTCGGATTGTGCCGATACTCGTCTCCCGGTACACAAATACTAAAACTAGCATAACTTTTCGCTCGTAATGAGTTAGAAGCTCATTCAAGCGGCAAAACGAGCGTCTTGAAGATTACTACAACAATATCAAATAATAAGCCTATCTCAGAGCTTAAACCCACGAAATAATCTGTTGTAAGCTGCTGTCCCAAAATACCTTTTTAGAAATCATGTCAAATAATTATTTTGACCCATTTTCACCACTTTTATACATCTAATATCATCCTAATATCATTTTAAATAACTCATCTAACCTCAATCACCCTTGAATAATCATTTAAAAATTTACCCACTCAACAATTCAAACATGCAACAACACCCCACTCAAATATAATAATAATAACACTTATATACAACATAAAAATGGATCAAACACTACTAGTTCATCAAGAAAAATAAAATTTTGAAAAGTTAATGCATGTGGGAGAAATTTATACCATAATGATCCTTGTTGAATTTGCAAAGTGGGTCTTGTTTTAGTTTTCTTGGATTCAAGCTAGAAATCAAAATGATTTGGTGTTTTTGTTGGATGTATCTCACGGCAAAGAAGAAAGAAAGGGGTAGGGTGGGTGGATTTTTATTAAATAATGATTTGTATGTGTTTTATGCTAGTGGAGAATCATTATATAGTGGTGGTGTAGGGTAGAAATTGCAAATTTTGCATAGTTTTGGTCCAAGATGAAATTAAATAGTTGTAAGGGTAGAAAATGTAAATATTAAATTTTTGAAAATATTTACGGGACTCGGGTTTCGTAAAAATACTTTTTAAAAGTTAAAACGCTTCTTAAAAATAATAATATCACTTCGACACGACTTAAAACGTAATTAAATCGAAAACGTCGAAAATATAAAATATCGAGACAATCGATAATAAAACATAAATTTTTGGGCATCCGTCGGTATCGCGATTATTAGTAGTTCTCGTCGTTCGTTAAAACGTAAAACACGAGAAATAAAAATTAAATGTAATAAATACAATAAAATCATTCATATGATAATTTGAGTATATAATATCGATACTTAATGTTTTTCTTGTCGGTTTTCATCGAAGCGACATTCTTACGTTAAGTTTCAAGCCATAAACTTCTCGGTTAGTCGATAATTTAAAATTCTCATTAAAGCAAACACGTAATACGTAATAGTCGAGATTAAAATAACGACCTGAAATTGACGAATTGTCACATTATCCCCACCAAATTGGGATCTTCGTCCCAAAGATCAACTTGCGTTCTTCCCCGATCGCTCGTTGAAAACAAAGAGTTAAACATATTTTGGTCCTCGTCTTGAGTTCCATCACACATGACAATAAAAATTCGACTTCGTTTCTGTTGGCTAACTTCCTTATCGATAGTATCAACAAGTACTTTGATGAAATGCAACTTACTGTCAATTCATACTTCATCAAGAGAGATAATAAGATCTTCGCCGGGAAGAAATTTCTTTAGGTTTGACATATGAAAAGTATCGTGAATTCCTTGCGGCTCTCGAGGTAATTTAAGTTTTCATGCCATCGGACCTTCCATCGATATCATCTCGAATGGTCCAAACTAACGGGGACTTAACTTCCCACGTTTTCTGGAATATATAACACCTTTTTCCATGGTGATAACTTGGCATAACTTTTCCACCTACCTCGAATTTTAAAGGTTTTCGCTTCACATTATCATAACTTCTATGTCTACTACGAGTGGTTCACAAACGATCCTTAATTAGCACGATCGATTTAGTTATCAAAATAAAATGAGTAGAGTCAATCAATCAACATTGACAGAAATCGAGTCATATTCCGACTGAGGTTTCAAGAGCTTAACAATGAATCCATTGTAATTTGCTCCAACTTCACGAATGATAACGAATAACATAATCGTAATCACTTAAAGGCTTATCTACCTCTTTTAATCCAGAATACATTATAGGCTCTTACTATCGGTGGATACCGTACATTAGTGCCAAACAATTAATGTCTCAATAGACGAAGAGTAAAATCATCGCACCCAATTACAAGTCATGGGTTGTGCAGTTTCCTCATTCTTCCTAGGCTTCCTACAAGCATATACAAATCAAAACAACCCCAAATCATAAAGGAGATGTATCACGATCGACAACAAAATCTTCACTTCCTTCGAGTAATGATAAGATCGGCGTGTCGCAGAGTTTTCTTTTCATAGTCTGAAAAGATTTCTCTCCATCATCGCCACACACAAATGGTTCATTCTTTTTAGTTAGCTTAGTTAATGGTTTTGATATCAAAGAGAATCCTTCGATAAACCTTCAGTAATAACCAGCCAAACCTAGAATTTGTCGTACTTCAGTTGGAATAGTTGGAACATTCAAATTTTCGATGGCTTCGATTTTTGCAGAATCAACATGTATGCCACTTTTGTCAATCACATGACAGAGAAGTTGCACAGAACAGAGCCAAAAATCACACTTTAAAATTTTTGGTTACATCTTTTCGTTCTTTAACAAGTTCAAGATAATCCCTAAGTGTTCGGCATGTTCTTCCTCGCTCTTAGAGCCGATTAGAATATCATCAATGAAAACAATCACGAAGTTATCAAGACACGGCTTACAGATACAATTCATTAAGTCAATGAATACAACAGGCGTATTGGTCAAACCAGAAGGCATAACACTAAACTCATAATGATCATCACAAGTTCTAAACGCCGTAATAGGAAAATATTCCTCGCGTATGCGAAGTTACAGATAAGCAAAACAAAGATCAATCTTGGAGAAATCACCAAAATCTTGGAGAAAACACGAGAGTTTTGAAGTTGATCACATAGATCGTCAATTCTTAGAAGCGGGCAACGATTCTTGATCGTTAGCCTATGCAGCTCTCGGTAATCGATACACACACGAAACGAATCATCTTTCTTCTTAGCGAATAGAATAGAGGTTCTACAAACTAACGAGCTCGGTAGAATAAAACATCTATCAGATAGTTCTTAAAACTTCACAAATAACTCCTTCAGCTCGGATGATGCTAATCAATATGGCTCTCGTGCCACAGTTGCAGCACCCGAAATTAGATCAATTAGGAATTCTATTTGCCTTGGAGGCGGAAGCCTCGACAAATCTTCCAGAAACACTTCAGAATAACCACAATGGCTAGAGTAATTCTACTTACTTCTCATACGATTCCTCCTACGATTCCTAAGCCATGAATAATCCACAACCTTTTCCGATATACTTACGAGCTCTAATGCACGAAAAGAATTTTCAATTTGGAATTATATTTCCCTTCAGTAACATCAGCCTTGCCTTGAATTATGTGTCCCATGAGCTAATCAACCATGCAGACAACTTCACAAATAGTAAACGGCTTAGAAGAAGTCACATCACCGCATATATTCCTGGTCAGCCGTAAATACACTGCTTGACCTTGACGGTTCGGGTTCCAAAATTCTTAGACATAAAGGAGTCAACTTATGGAAACACTTGATATATCTACCAATATTAGTTCCCTTCAGTTTCAGATTGTACAACACTTTCTCCATACTTTGGAAATGCTTCGAGGACAAGCTCCTCAGTTAACCGTTTCCTCACCTTAGTCCATGGTGTCCCATAAGTAACGATACCTATGGAAGCAAGTCTGCCATTCCACCAAATTAATGCACGACCTTGGAGAGTAGCGATTTCAAACTACACCTTATCCTCCTGATTAGGGTCACTGATTCGAAAGACTGACGCCAACTTTCTATAACTGACACAATCCTCCATCATCTTTAGTCCCCTTAAGAGTCTACGGTTTGGAATTAACGAATGAAGTGTAGTTATAGCCTCTAACTTCGGGCACATTTGTTTCATCCGTACCACGAACTTTATCGACTCCAGCTTCAGGTCCACCGGTTCTAGTTCCACCATTTTTGACTTCAGATCTAGTTCCAGATCCATCATTCATGTTGGCCATGAATTCAACTAGGATGCAGCAACTTATTCACTAATAACTTGGCGCATTCGTGCTTCATTCATAGCTTTCATTTACTGCATGATTTATGCGTAACGTAAATCAAATCATAATGAGTATTCATTCAATGATTGCATTATACCACATGAATTTACAAGAGAAAAGCAAAGAAAGATAATAATAGAACGATGTAGAATTAGGAATCAAAAGATAGTCATTCCATTGATCACAAACTAGTACAAGTTGTATTGTCAAACATTATAGATAATCATCGTCTAATGCCATACAACTTAAAAGACTAGTCCTACTAACTGTTGTCACAGTTTAGTTAGAGATTAATGAGAAGATACTACAATTGATAAACTAATCTACTAAGAGTTAATAGGTATTTCACATGGCTAAGGAAGCTCCTCTGTCCCACAAGAAGAAGATTTCTTCAATGTCTTTCAAAGACGCTTGATACCCTCCTCAATTGGTGCCTTTGGAACAATCTCAATACAACCATTTCACGATCAAGGAATTAAAGGAACAAAATCAAAGAATGAATCGAGCAAATGAATTACAATTTAATAAGAGTTTAATCACGCAGATGCTATATGCTTAAGCCTACACATTTATGAATCATTATTTCCATGGATTGATCAAGTCCTTCCAAATAAGATTCATAAATTTGTAGTTCAACAATTTATAATTTCCTTGTTCAAATAAATGGCCAATTTATTTCAACGATTATAAATCACTTTATTCAAGCATCGCCAGCTCAACGCGAAAGATCAAGATCGAAACAAATGAGAAACTGATTTAACAGAAAATGATCAGTGATATGATATGGAATCCTGGTTGGCATGTGAATACCATACAAATCAATCCCAATTCCTAACAATCAATAGTACCATCTCGGACTAACTTGCTTTTATCAAAACAATATAATGTCGAAGATTAATGAAAATGCAAATTAAATTTGCGAAACGAAAAAACGAATCGATAAATCAAGAATAAGAACCAAGGAAATCAAAATCCTTGTAACCAAAAGAATATCAGCATGAATATTAACCGTTTCGTTGGGATCATGTCTATCCACAACTTAGTTAATCTCGAGAATAACAGGATTCATTTTAGGAATAGCTTCGGTGCTAGCATTAAAATGACTAGAGTGGCTTCGTGACAATCTACGTCGTATAAATCTCGTATAAATATAAAATTATCATTTATAATTAAATAAATGAAAACATACCTTGTAATTCACAAGTTCAAATAATCGTTAAAGATTACAACATATATATAATCCCATATATATATATAAATACTATCATTCCCGTCCATTGGCAACTCGGAGGTTTCGCTTGCAACAGTTATAGTTAAAAGATTTCAAAAATTCATTTTTGGAAAATCTTTTCGTTCTCTATAACTTGAGCTCTGATGCCAATCTGTAACACCCCCAATTTTGGTCATAACAGCGGAAGGGTCATTGGGTGTTACTATCATGGTTCAATCTCATAATCATAGAAAACGGCTCAAAACGAGACGTTTTAATAAACATCCATTCAATTTCATTCCATAAAAGTATAATTTCATACACGGTCCCAGATGATTAAAAAGTTTACAAACTATTATAAATGATAAAAGTTATTTGAATGGATATTTTTAGAAAAGCGGGCCAAAACATTTCAAATATGCAAGCTTCACGAAACCGTCTTCCTCGAGTGCCTTCTATATGGACCTGAGATAAAACATGCTTAAAAAGTCAACAAAATTTGCCAAGTGAATCTATAGAGTTTAAATTTAAATAAAGAGAACACAAGTATTCAAAATAACCTTCCATGGTTAATAATTTACCGAAATACCATCATGTTGTACAGACATAATTATCGGTTTCAATACATAAGCCTCGTGACATTGAACGTTAACATATATTATTTCAGCCCAACACACCTAGCCAAGTGCGTATATTTCTCTTATACAATGCATCCGATGTTTCATTACTAGTGCATCACAACACCACGCGAGAGCTAATCGCGACCGGACTGGGCGTCACCCCGATAGATCTATCCATAGCATTAGCGTTACTTCGATTAACAATTCACGATTCATGGGTCTTTTAAGGCTAAACAAACTTATGTAATAACTTTCATCTAAGCATACAATCAAGTTCCTTGTGTTAAATTTTAAAACAAAGAGGGTTTACCACAACTTCTCGTTGTACCCTTCGTTTACAATAATTACTTTTCCAATAATAAGGGTTTCCACAACTTCTCGTTGCACCCATACTTTTCCAATAAGTAGAGTTTCCACAACTTATCGTTGTACCCTTTTATTTTAATAAAACAAGCACGTTATCCCCCTCGCGGGTTTATAAAACAAGTAAACATGTTAAAAGCGAGGCTATAGACTCACCTTAGCCAATAGTGGTAATGAGACGATCGCCGACGATTAGTGATGCCCGTTTAAACACGAAATCGCAACCTACCAAATAAGGCGCGTTCGTTAAAAATCGACTTAAGTATAAATCATACTTAAGTAATATAAAAATCAAAATTACAAAACCAAGACAATCCCAAAAAATCTAATAATACAAGTGTTATTACAATACCCTTTTATTCAACACTATTCTTTTAAACAATTGCACTCTCGATATTGACTCGTCTTAAGACACCAAGTCAACACAAGTCAAAATCTCATTTTACTTCCCTCGGACCAGTAGCTAAGTCATTTATATAATGACTTAACACTTGAGTAAATCACCATGTCCAATGGCGAACACTCAACTCACACCACATAATTATTGAACGACATGTCCAAAATACCAATCAGCATGTACACTCCAAATGCACACACCAATCTACCCTATCTACACTTGTCCGATTTCGACGAAACTTGGTCACAAACGCACATATAATATGAATAAGACTCAGTTTAAATTTCATTCAAAAATATTACTTCTAAGACCTTCTGCCCGTCACATCTTCTTGTTATAAAAACCGGACAGATTTACGTCTTCAACTCGTAAAACTATTTTGACATATTTAAACAACTCCATTTATAAATCCGACTCTCGGGTTTGAAAATACACTCATGACCTGAGGTTTAGACTCCAACATCAGTCCTTGAACATTTTTAAAACTCATTCTATAGTCCCCGAGATTCGATCCAAATATCGACAACAATTTTCGGATTGTGCCGATACTCGTCTCCCGGTACACAAATACTAAAACTAGCATAACTTTTCGCTCGTAATGAGTTAGAAGCTCATTCAAGCGGCAAAACGAGCGTCTTGAAGATTACTACAACAATATCAAATAATATAAGCCTATCTCAGAGCTTAAACCCACGAAATAATCTGTTGTAAGCTGCTGTCCCAAAATACCTTTTTAGAAATCATGTCAAATAATTATTTTGACCCATTTTCACCACTTTTATACATCTAATATCATCCTAATATCATTTTAAATAACTCATCTAACCTCAATCACCCTTGAATAATCATTTAAAAATTTACCCACTCAACAATTCAAACATGCAACAACACCCCACTCAAATATAATAATAATAACACTTATATACAACATAAAAATGGATCAAACACTACTAGTTCATCAAGAAAAATAAAATTTTGAAAAGTTAATGCATGTGGGAGAAATTTATACCATAATGATCCTTGTTGAATTTGCAAAGTGGGTCTTGTTTTAGTTTTCTTGGATTCAAGCTAGAAATCAAAATGATTTGGTGTTTTTGTTGGATGTATCTCACGGCAAAGAAGAAAGAAAGGGGTAGGGTGGGTGGATTTTTATTAAATAATGATTTGTATGTGTTTTATGCTAGTGGAGAATCATTATATAGTGGTGGTGTAGGGTAGAAATTGCAAATTTTGCATAGTTTTGGTCCAAGATGAAATTAAATAGTTGTAAGGGTAGAAAATGTAAATATTAAATTTTTGAAAATATTTACGGGACTCGGGTTTCGTAAAAATACTTTTTAAAAGTTAAAACGCTTCTTAAAAATAATAATATCACTTCGACACGACTTAAAACGTAATTAAATCGAAAACGTCGAAAATATAAAATATCGAGACAATCGATAATAAAACATAAATTTTTGAGCATCCGTCGGTATCGCGATTATTAGTAGTTCTCGTCGTTCGTTAAAACGTAAAACACGAGAAATAAAAATTAAATGTAATAAATACAATAAAATCATTCATATGATAATTTGAGTATATAATATCGATACTTAATGTTTTTCTTGTCGGTTTTCATCGAAGCGACATTCTTACGTTAAGTTTCAAGCCATAAACTTCTCGGTTAGTCGATAATTTAAAATTCTCATTAAAGCAAACACGTAATACGTAATAGTCGAGATTAAAATAACGACCTGAAATTGACGAATTGTCACAAAAATAATAATTATTATTATTTATAAGATAATAATATCATCCCGGTCAGTTTAATTTCTCAATTCATTCTGGTCTAGTCGGTTTAGTTTCTCGATTTATTCCAGTTCGGTAACATTAAACATCTAACGTGTAACCAATGCATACTGACTCATCCATTGATCATCTAACGTGTAACCAATGCATACTGACTCATCCATTAAACATCTAACGTGTAACCAATACATACCATGACCTACTGACTCATCCATTGAACATGTAATGTGTAACCATGACCTCCGACTCATCCATTGAACATGTAACGTGCAACCATAACCTACTGACTCATCCATTGAATATATAACGTGCAACCATAACCAGCGACTCAACGATTGAACATGTAACGTATAACCATAACCTACCGACTCATCCATTGAACATGTAACGTGTAACCATAACCTACCGACTCATCCATTAAAAATGTAATGTGTAACCATAACCTACTGACTCATCTATTTAACATGTAATGTGTAACCATGACCTACCGAATCATCCATTGAACATGTAATGTGTAACCATAATCTACTGACTCATCCATTGAATATATAACGTGTAACCATAACCTACCGATCCATCCATTGAACATGTAACGTATAACCATAACCTACCGACTCATCCATTGAACATGTAACGTGTAACCATAACCTACCGACTCATCTATTGAAAATGTAACGTGTAACCATAACCTACTGACTCCTCCATTGAACATGTAATGTGTAACCATGACCTACCA
Source organism: Glebionis coronaria (assembly GCA_025667525.1). Classification (NCBI taxonomy): domain Eukaryota; kingdom Viridiplantae; phylum Streptophyta; class Magnoliopsida; order Asterales; family Asteraceae; genus Glebionis; species Glebionis coronaria. The sequence goes on along the minus strand of CM046878.1, from coordinate 604,512,728 downwards.
ACTCGTCCATTGAACATGTAACGTGTAACCATAACCTACTGACTCATCCATTGAACATGTAACATGTAACGATAACCTACCGACTTACTCATTAAACATGTAACGTGTAACAATAACCTACTGAATCATCCATTGAACATATAACGTGTAACCATAACCTACCGACTCATCTATTGAACATATAACGTGTAACCAATGCATACCGACTCATCCATTGAACACCTAACGTGTAACCAATACATACCGAATCATCCATTGAACATATAATGGGTAACCAATGCATACCGACTCATCCATTGAACAGGTAACATGTAACCATAACCTATCGATTCATCCATTGAACATATAACGTGTAACCAATACATACGGACTCGTCCATTGAACATATAACGTGTAACCAATGCATACCGACTCATCCATTGAACACCTAACGTGTAACCAATACATACCGACTCATCCATTGAACATATAACGTGTAACCAAGACATACGGACTCATCCATTGAACACCTAACGTGTAACCAATACATACCGACTCATCCATTGAACATATAACGTGTAACCAATGCATACCGAATCATCCATTAAACATATAACGTGGAACATGTTAACTAATCGGGATGAATGTTAAGTAATCGTGATTAACGTTAACTAATCGTGATTAACGTTGGCAGGAAAATGTTGGCGAGAAAAAGTTGGCGAGAAAATGTTTACCATTTTTTCTCACTTTTTTACCATAAAAGGAAAACCACACACACTTCTTATCATCACAACCACAGCAGATCACACATACTTATCATCACAAACATATTGTTATTATGAAAATGTTGAAGCATGAAGCTTTTTCGTGTAGGTGTGGAGATGGAGATGTAGTTCTTCGACAATCTTGGCAATGTGATTCCCTTGGTAGACAGTACTATGCTTGTCCACGTTCACAGGTGGAACATCCAGTTTCATATGGATGCGAATTTTTTTATGGAAAGACGAATGAGTCAGACTACTTGACAATTCTCTTGGAGCTTTAACGAGCTTTTCTCTTCCAAGCTCTTCTTCGAGACCTTCAACGAACTTTTCTCCTCCAAACTATTCTTCAAACTTTCAAGGACTCCAATTTCTTCTACAAGCTCTTCAGTGTGTGCAAACTGTGTGCACTTGAATGGAAAGATAAAGGTACTTGAGAGTACAGTAGAGTTGTACCGTCATGGCAATAGGCACACATTGGATTCAGCTGCATTACTTCACGACCTTTACGATGACATGGGGAACATTAGTTTGAACTAGTTTGTGATGTGTTTTTTCATGTTTATGAGTCTAATAACGTTATAATATCCATGTTTAATTAAGCGCGTGTTTAAGTGTCCGTGTCGAATAAAATTATGTTTAGGCGTTCAGTCTGTAAGTCTCCTATGTGTTTACACAAGGGGTTTATGTAATATTTGGAATAAATAAATATTTGTTTTACAAATGTCTCATTTTTTATTATATAAACGTCGCGAAAAAAAATGACATTGGATCGATTGTTAAAATAATAATTATATATGGAATAAATATATATATAGTTTTTATTAAATAGTTTTATATCTTAAATAAGTAAAAAACAAATAATAATTTTATAATTTTTCGAAAAAAAACAATTAATAATTATATCAACGTCGCAAAAATAAAATGACATCGAATCGATAGTTAAATAATAATTATATATGGAATAAATAATTATCTAGTTTTTTATTAAATAATAATTATATCTTTTATAAGTAAAAAACAAATAATAATTTTATAATTTTTCATAATAAGCAAAAAACAATTAATAATTATATAAACGTCGCGAAAATAAAATGACATCGGATCGACAGTTAAAATAATAATTATATATGGAATAAATAATTATAAAGTTTTTTTTATTAAATAATAATTATATCTTAAATAAGTAAAAAAAAATAATTTTATAATTTTTCATAACAAGCAGAAAAACAATTAATAATCTTTGACAGAAAGTTTTCCCGGCGACATGTCGTCGGGGAAACATTAGTGATTTGGCGGGTAAAAGCCCGCCACCGTTTTCTGCTAATAATTTCACGTTATCAAAGAAAGATTAAGGTTAATTACGCCTAGTTGATGATTCCCTGACGACATGTCGCCGGGGATAACTTGGAGGGAAAATATCCCGTTTTTTCTTTTGGTAGATCATTTTGGTCAAAGCTGGACGATGATTCCCCGACGACATGTAGCTAGGGATACGGTGGTCAAACTTTGACCAAAAAGTCTTTTTGACTTTTCGACTACTGAGCAAAGTCGCCAGGGGTTAGGGGTTTTCCCCGACGACATTTTGTCGTCGGGGAAACACCAGTCACCTGATCCCAACTTTCAGGTCGAGTCGTCTAATGACATCCAAGCGGGCAGATGTCTTCTTCTAACCCTCGCCTGATTATGTTAAACTTCATATTCGCTTCGTTTGAGAGAAAAAACCCTTGACATATATTGAACTCAAGACCTTCAAAGAACCTCCCAAAAAAACACATAGTCAAAGTGTCAAACGACTAATTTTTTTCTTTTTGTAAACACGACGCTTAGTCGCAGAATGTTCGAGTTTAGTTTAGTTATTGGGCCTAGATATTCACAAATTCAGCTTCATCAATGCAGAAATTAACTTAGCTTGGTCTCACTAATTGTATGTTTACCACTATAATGTACCCTAAACCGTGATATCATTTCGATAATGTCGCCCATTGGTGTCTTTGAACGAAGGTAGATCATATATATTAGTCACTCAGGGAACCAAGTAAAACATATGTGTTCAAGTAACTCGGACATAAGAGTAAAAGGAGTGGTCACACCACCACACCAAAAAACACTCCGCTACATCAGCTTTTTCACTTCCACATCCACACCACATCCACACCAAAAACAACCATCTTATCATCACACCATTTTCACACCAGTTTACCCATTTTTCCTTTTTTTCAAAAACTACCCTCAACAATTAAGTTTATTCGAATCCTAATTTATTTATTCATTCAAATAAAAAACATTACAACATAAATAAAAGCATAACATATCAAATAAAAAAAATACAAATGACATAAAATAAAAAGACTAATCCTCCATTTCTTCGTCTTCATCTTCATCTTGTACACGTCGAGCCCAAAGGTGTTTCATAAGGTTTCGTTGAAGTGAAAGATGCGAATTTTTATCCCGTAACTCTTTTGTTTTGGTACGGTTCGTGTCATGTCTATCTATCCAACGACGTTGCATTCTTGCCGATGGATTAACAAACAAATCATTAGAATCATCAACACGAAATTTGGCTTGATGTTCTTGACCGATCGCCATTTTTTGATCTTCTAAAATCATGTTATGCAGTATGATGCAACTATACATGACTCTACTAATGGTGGTTACTCTGTATGATCGAGCCGGTTGAAGTAATATTCCCCAACGTCCTTAAAGAAAACCAAAAGCACGTTCGACATCTTTTCGTGCTCCTTCTTGTTTCCTTTTAAAATGTATGCTTTTTGGTCGACTTGCAACCGAGAACGATTTCACAAAACTAGCTCACTGTGGGTAAATCCCGTCGGCTAAGTAATACCCGTTCTGAAACGTAACCCCATTTACTCTAAACGGAGCTACAGGTGTCACGTCATTAAGAAGGTCGTCAAATAACGGAGAAACGTCGAAAACATTTATATCATTATTTGCACCCGCTATACCAAAAAGCGAATTCCAAATCCACAAATCGTGAGAAGTAACTGCTTCAAGCATAATTGTTGGGTATTTCTTATCACCCCTCCCGTATTGTCCCTGCCATGATACTGGACAATTTCTCCATTCCTAGTGCATACAATCAATGCTACCAAGCATTCCCGGGAAACCATGAACATTATTATGCCTCGTATAAATCTTATGAACGGTTTTCTCAAATAGTGGTTCATGTACAAATCCATAATACACATATTAAAGAAAAAAAACTTTCATTAACCGTACGTTCGACCAACTGTAAATATTCATCAAACTGGTCGGGCACGCGCTCGTATGCCAGTTAGCGTATGGCGGCAGTGCATTTGAGAATAACACTTGAACTCATTCGACTGGTAGCATCGGGCTAAACTCTAAAGTAATCAAAGTGTTTTGGAAGAGGATCTGCCGTATAATTTTCAATATCATGGACAATTTTTAAAAATAATGTTCGACTCATACGATATCTTTTACGAAAAATGTGTAATGGATACTTACAATTATCGACAAAGTAATCCGCCATCAATCGAGCTTCGGCATTCTCACGATCACGTTCAATAACATTTCGGGTGAGCTGGGGTTTATTTTCTTGTTCTTGCAAGTAATTATACGCGCTAACCAACATTTCAATGTCGGTTTCATCATCAATGTCAAACGCGGAAGATTGGTACGCCAGAGTGTGTAAAATTTTTGTTTGTTAAAATGAAAAATAAATATAGCTTTGAATATATAGAGGTGTTTTAAAAAAGAAAAAAAAAATTGTATTTAATTCAAACGGCTATATAGCCGTTGCACAGATTTAAAAAAAATTGAAAAAATTCAGTTACAAATTCTATATTCCTTGGGGGTGTAATTAGGCAAAAAAGATAATAGGAGGTCTTAAGTATAAATCTCTAAAGGGGGGTAAAATGATTTTTTTTTATAATCATTTCCACGCCCGTGGCTAGGGGACGCCGTCTTCCACGCAAAACATGACGGTGTGGTCACACCAAGCATCGTCGGGGCACGGCGTGCCATTCATTTTACTCTAAAGCGATTCTTAAAAGCTGGCCGCACCGGGAGTGAATCGGTCAAACCGGATTGAAAGTAAGCCAAAATAAACCATTGTTTTTCTATTTTTTCATTTGCATTTTCTAATTTGTTACCGTTTGAGTTTATTTTCTATATATTTATCTAGGTTTCCCAATTTTTGGTGCAAAAAGTTTGTGCTAGAAGCCTTCATTAGTTTTGATTAAATCATAGATGCGTTAGAGGCCAGGGAATCATGGCGCCGTGGGGTGTCAAACCCACGGCGCGAGTCGCGTGACCACTCCCCAAACCCAAAAAACCCACGGCGTGGGGCTGCTGCGTGACCCAACTCACGTGGCGTGAGTTTGTTTCTGATTTTTTTTTTGTGTATTGGGGAAGAAGAAAGGGGTATTGTGTGTATTGTGGAACCCACATTCACCCATCACTTGGAGTGATGACTCCCCACTTTTTTTCATGTGAGTGAGTGGGTGAGTTTCGATGACGTGACACCCGAAAAACCCATCACTCCAAGTGATGGTTCCCTGTGCTCTTAGTGCTTGAAAACATGTTTACTCTTAAACCTGAACTTTTTTTAACATGTTCATCCTAAAGTTACTCATTTTACGATTAGTACACCACCAACCAAACCACTTGATATAGTGATTCTTTTTTCCTCCAATGAATGTGATATAAACATTTTTTTAAAGAAGGATCCTCCAAAGTGGTTTCATGGACTCAAGTGACTAGTTGGGTGTTTTTTGAGTAAATCAAGTGAAGCTAAAGACTGATATAAACATTTTTTATGGAATGATCCTCAAATGGTTTCATGCATGGACCCAAGTTGGAAGGGTCAGCGAGCACCTTTTAATATGCTGCTATCCATCAACAAGCTAGTGAATTTTCACTACAACATTCGCGCCCTACCCCAGCGATATTTTTGGGGTTTCCCCAGCGATATGCTAGTTGTTAAAAGTATCCCAGCGACTTCCCCCAGGGACACGCGGGCCCCACAGACTTTTCTTGGAAGAACAGATTGCCACGGTGGCAATATTTTCCCCAGCGACATGTCGCTGGGGAAAATTCCTTATTAAACAAAAAAATTAAGTTAAACTTAACCAGTTTAGCTAATTACATAGTTTCCCCAGCGACATGTCGCTGGGGAATCTTTCCTTTCATTTGACTTGTCAACGCGTTGCCGTTGACTTGTCAACGCTTTCCACAGTTTCCCCAGCGACATGTCGCTGGGGAAACTCTTGATACGTTTGACTTGTCAACGCTTTGCGTTTGACTTGTCAACGAATAACCAATGTTTCCCCAGCGACATGTCACTGGGGAAGAGTCTGCAGGTTTTTTTTAAAATTGCCTGCACAGCAGGCGTTTTCCAGATTTTTTCTGGAATTTTTCCGGAAAAAATCTACCAAAACCTGTAACCAAAACCTGTATTCGCTCACCAAAAGACACATATAAAGTAAACTTGAAATACAAATCAACACAAACGCGGAATAAGTTCAAACTTGCACCAAAATATAATATAACGTTCTAATGATCACATGGATACTAGGAATAAGTCGGGATAGTTAAAGATACTAGGGAAACAAGGGTTCTAATTTAGGATAATAGGGAAACAAGTCAAGATGAACATAAAGAAACTATGTACCATACTAACAAACACATATATGACACGACTAGCTCGCGTCATCGCCACCCTCCCGATCCTCAGCATCATCACCCGGGCGACTCCCGCTCTCGCTGGCACCAGCATCATCACCCGGGCGACTCCCACTCCCGCTGGCACCACCACTCTCATATGCGGCAAAAAGATCGCCATACCTGGGGTCGTTTCTGAACAAGCCCATCATGAAATCAACATCCCGATCCCAACGAGTCTCAGGGGGTGGTGGCGAAAAGCACGGGGGAGTACTGGTGTATCCCGGCAATACCATACCCACGCCAGGATGGTGGCCGCGAAACTTGCCTCCTCGCACCATCCTGTTGATCTCGGTAGTGGTGTGCTCACCCGTCGCCTCTAGCTCCCTCATCTGATCCTGTGTGGTGACAATAACACAAGATAGTAAATATATTAGTCGGGTTGCTAGATTATTAATCAATGATTCATTAAAGTGTGTTTTGAAAAGAATACTTACATACAACTGGAGAGACTGCTCATCTGTAAATACACCATTTGAATTCGTATGCAGATGATAGAACATGTCGATCTCTGTAGGTTCCTATTGGGTTTCGGACGCCTTTTGCTGTACATACACACGTAAGTAAGATCAATCTAATTAAATGCGGCAATAATAATATGTATGTAAAATCAATAATGATAATAATAAAATAATAAAAATAAAAAACAATAATAATAATAATAAAATAAAAAAAATAAAAAAACCATAATAATGTAAAATCAATAATAATAATAATAATAATAATAATTACCATGAGCTGTCGAGTGTGAGGGATCGACCGAGAACCATGTCGGGAGACAAGTGTTGCCTTGGACCGATTTTGGCCTTTTGTTGAGGATCGCTTCATGTTAGCTTCGTCAGTCCAAAACTCTATCTGTTTCTCCCACACTTCAGGTGTGTGCTCGTCGGGTCTGTTCCGCCTAATTTGATCCAAATCGTATTCTCCAGTCTCGGGGTCTTTTACACAGTAATCTCGATTCAGACTAGCCTTGCTGGTGTTGTATGATTTTTGTAGCTGTGCATTAATGGTATCATAAATACTCTTCCACCGAGGGGTGTTCATATATGGCGTGAGATCATATTTTGTCTGCAATCAAATACAACACATTGAAAACAGAGTTAGAAATATAATTTATATATTTATTTAAATTCGTTTATTTATTTATATGATATAAATAAATAAACGAATTTAAATGAGTATACACAATACAACACATTGAAAACAGAGTTAGAAATATAATTTATATATTTATTTAAATTCGTTTATTTATTTATATGATATAAATAAATAAACGAATTTAAATGAATATACACAATACAACACATTAAAAAAAGAGTTAGAAATATAATTTATATATTTATTTAAATTTGTTTATTTATTTATATGATATAAATAAATAAATAAATTTAAATAAATATACACAATACAACACATTGAAAACAGAGTTAGAAATATAATTTATATATTTATTTAAATTCGTTTATTTATTTATATGATATAAATAAATAAACGAATTTAAATAAATATACACAATACAACACATTAAAAATGGAGTTAGCAATATAATTTATATATTTATTTAAATTTGTTTATTTATTTATATGATATAAATAAAAAAAACAAATTTAAATAAATATATACAATTAAATAAATGAACAGGATAATTAAATAAATATAAAATGATAACTTACCCCAATAGCTGCCCGGGCCGCCGCCTTGTACCCTTCGGGGACCTTGCTCCACGAAGGGTAATACAAAGGTATTTCCCTAACGACACACCCGAATAAGTTTCCCCAATGATCTGCGTAGGGGCCGACAGGTATAACAAGGTCACCTCTACCGGGTACAAAGTCGATCTCGACCGGCCGGTTTTGATTCTCGGCCGCCGCATCCAGTAATTTCAGGCAGCGGGTCTTTTCCCGGGTATTCTGCCTGCCGGCTCTCCTCCCGCCCAAATTGGGCTTTTTCTTTCCTTTTCCTACAAAATCAAGTGAGTGATAAAGTCATAAAAGTTAAGGCAAACAAGTTAAATATGTGTATCAAATTTGTATTACAATAATCCAGAAATTCTTACCCCGGTTGACGAAGCAACCCCTGCAACCGAATGATGGAGGACGTGGACGTGAAGGATCCTCGCCACCACCGTCCCCGCCGTGGCCCCGTGCAACATCAGTCATCTGTATACAGGTACAATTAGCATAACATGTAGAAATTCATGAACAAAATAATACAAGCATGCACAAATCTAAATATCAAAATAAATTTACACATTTAAACAATCCACAACAATTTCATTCATTCATTCATTCAAATATATAAGTGTATTTTACAAGTTACAACACAAAGTTAATCTTCTTCGTCACTAGAATAAAATTTCTCAACACCATCATCATCTTTGATGAGGTCTTCAACATCAGAATCTGCTAAATCATGAGGAAGGGGGTCTTCATCATCATCGTCTTCATTAGGAACATCATCGTTATCTGGCGGTGCGTCAACCTCCGTTGATTCACCATCTATATGCAAATCTATATAGAAGGTGTAATTACCAAAGTCATTCCCACTAGTAGAAGGTGGGAGATCACTAGTAGAAGGTTGGAGATCACTAGTAGAAGGTGGGAGATCAGATGAGTTGTCCAAATGTATAATATCAGGTTCGTTCTCTACCACGATTACACCGTTGTTCAAAAAAATTTTATGATTAACATGTTCGACGACCTTCACGTTGGGTTTGGTTGGATCTACAAGGTAGAAGACTTGTTTGACTTGTGTTGCGAGGATGTATTGTTCACTTTTCCACCACTCACCAGAGCCGACGATTTGTGTCATTCCGTTTCTAACGATAAGTTTCTTGACTCTACCAACGGTGTTGCGAGTGTCGAACCACTTAACTTTGAACAACGCAACTTTAAACGACAAATAGTCAAACTCGAGCATTTCTTGAAGCCGACCATAAGTGTTAGTTTTCCTGTCAGGATCAGTCGAATAAACGCCGCTATTTTGAGTTACGCGACGTTCATCGCGGCTCTGCACGACATACCTCACACCATCTACTACGCAACAGTTTACTGACATTGGAGCCCTTGATGGTCCATTAGCCAAAGCGAATAACTCGCTGGTTGGGCTAAACTCTGGGTCTTAGGGATTTTGTGCGTGACGTTCAAGGATCTATGAAGAAGATAGGATTAGATAGAAAACTAAAAATATGATATTGTTATTTTTACACTTAAGTACACAAAGTAAGTGTTAGTTTACCAGCGTCTTAAACCAGTGGGGGAATTCTTCTAGCTTGTCTTTTTCTGGAAATAACCTGAAAAACGTTCATGCTATTAGAATAAGTCGTCGAAATGATAAGTTAAGAAAAAAAAGTTACAAAATTAAAAAACGCGTACCTCCGGAACTGGTCTTGGTACGTGTCGATCTCAGGACTGTTGTTAAGTACATACCATCTCGCTTTCTTGTACTCCTCGCTAGGAAAATAAGGAAAGGACAGTAAACCAATCGGCTTGCATACCGATCAGAACACCTGAAACTTACACGTTGAGGGAGGGGGGTCCACATTACGATCGGGACGATTAAATTTCGTGGTAACACCCCGAAAATATTAAGAACTTATAGTCAATGCTTCTTCTGCAACATAACCCTCCGCGATCGAACCTTCCGGCTTAGCTTTATTTCTTACATAACCTTTTAGCTTCTTCATGAATCTTTTAAATGGATACATCCACCGGGGTTGAATAGGCCCGCCTTCAAGAGCCTCTAGAGCTAAATGGATGGGCAAGTGAATCATAATGTCAAAGAAAGCAGGAGGATATATGCGATCAAGCTCGCATAGAATTTCAACCACCTTGACCAAAGCTTTCAACATGTCCTCCTCCATCAAAGTTGTAGAGAAGAGTTGCTTAAACAAGGAACACAGTGCAATTATTGGTTTTGCAATATGTTCGGGCAAGTAATTTTGAAGTCCGTAAGGAAGTAAACGTTGCATCATTATATGACAGTCATGAGACTTCAGTGCCGTTATATTTGTATCATTATCGGTCACTTTGTGCTTGAAGCATGATCCGAACCCATCTGGTAGTTTAACACTTTTGATGTACTGACAAAACTTTTTTCGGTTCTCTGGTGTTAAAGAATACGCAGCCTGGGGCTTCACAGTCTTCCCCTTGTGGTTTACGGTTAGCCACAAAGGTCTTCGAATGCCCATCTTTTTCAAGTCTTGTCTTGCTTTTGCGGTGTCTTTACTTTTGTCATTCATTAACAAAATGTTCAAGATGGCCTCCAACACATTTTTTTCGATATGCATGATGTCTAAATTGTGTCTTAGTGAAATAAAAGGCCAATACTCAAGCTCGTAAAAAATAGACCGTTTAGTCCAGTTAAGCTCGACTATAACATTGCGGGAAATCTTAACACCCCCATGTCTCGGATGTTTACCCGGCTTACGCCTTAGCAATCTAGCATGTTGCGCTTCGATTACATCCGGTTGGTTATAATCTTTAGGTGGATCTTTCTGTTCAGTTTGGCCATTGAAGTCAACACGTGAACTCCTCCATTTATGGGGCTTCTTTAACCATCTTCTATGGCCAACATAAGCTGTTTTGCTTGTGACAGGAATAGATGGAGTTTCTAGGTTACATGTAGGGCATGCATAGTAACCTTGCCCACTCCACCCAGACAAACTACTTCGAGCAGGAAAATCATTTATGGTCCATAAAAGCATCGCTCTCATCTTGAACTGCTTTTGTGAAATAATGTCTGTAGTATCAACACCGTTCTTGTGCCACAAAGTCTTCAGGTCTTTAATCAAAGGCTGCAAGTAAATATCAATGTCCTTGCCCGGGGATTTAGGGCCAGGAATTAACAACGTCAGCATAAAGTTACTTTCTTTCATACATAACCAAGGAGGCAGATTGTATGTTGTCAATACCACCGGCCACATGCTGTAGGTCTGACTAAGGTTGCCGAACGGATTGAAACCATCAGCACACAACCCTAGTCGAACATTTCTTGGTTCTGCTGCAAACTCTGGATACTTCAAGTCAAACTTCTTCCAAGCCGCGCCATCAACCGGGTGTTGCATCTTACCAGGCTCCGCACACTTTCCAGTAGCATGCCAAGTCATGTCTTTTGCAGTGTGTCTAGACTTGTACAAACGTTGTAGTCTAGGAATGATCGGAAAGAAACGCAACACCTTCCTAGGAACTTTCTTCCCTGGTGTGTTAGTGTCTTTCCATCTACTCGTTTTACACACCGGACAGAATTGCAGATTGTTATTATCCTCCCAAAACAAGCAGCAGTCGTGTTCACAAGCATGTATCGACTCGTAACCTAACCCGATCGTTTTAAATGTCTTCTTTATTTCATAGTAGTTCAGTGGGAACTTGAATCCTTTACTATCGGGTAACATATATCGGAGAAACTCTAATATTTCATTGAATAAAGAATCTGGCATTTTTCCTTTAGCCTTAAAATAGGTAAATTTTGCCATAAAGTCTAGTCGAGACACATGTTCACAACCATCATACAGCGCCTCGTTGGCAATTGCATACAACTCTTCAAACTCGGTACGAGTGGCTTGAGGCGGTTGATTCGGTTGGTTACTAGTCTCACCAATATTATCTCCTTGTGTTGGTTCATTCGAAGGAATATAGCTAAAATCATCGAGTAACGTTGTCATGTCACTCATCATAGGTTCTCCTAGGTTATCTATCACTGGCGCACGTGGAGCCGGTTCACCATGTTTGAGCCATGTGGTATAAAGTGGGTCCCACCCGTTTATAGCAATTTCCTCTCCAATCCAATCGATGGGTTTGCATAATACATTTCGACATTTTTTGCATGGACATCTAATTTTCCCCGCAGAATTCACCAACGGCCGGCAATGATTGACGAACTTTGTAAGACCGTCATTAAATTCTTTGGAAAGTTTCGGTTTTTTTATCCAACTCTTATCAGCGAATACCATAACTGCGTTTTATCCGTATATTTAGTTATTATTACATGGAAGGCAATTATGGAAAGCAATCCTAGATGTTTTGTTAACCTAGTACAACTATGGAAGGCAATCCTAACCCACTCTTTGATGCTTCGTCTCATATATGAATGCGTATAACCGATTTACTATTTGAGAAAATTTCGGCAGCATTTCCCCTCAACTCCCCAAATATGTGTTTAAAGACATATTCGTAGGAGTAAAGGAGAAACACTGTCGAAATCATCTCAAATAGTAAACCAGTTATACGCATTCATATCCTAAATGAGACAAAACAATCAAAAAGCAGTCCCAAACAGGGGACTTTCCGAAGTTAATTCCTATTAAATTAACTTCGGACGGGTTTTCTATAGGTTGATCAATTTCAGACGGGAATTTTTTGAAATTAATCGCTAAAATCCTAAAACATTCCTAAGGTTTAATTTAATAAAACATTTATATCAAACAGCTTATTCTGATAAGTTTTATCAGAATAAGTTGTTTTCAAACAGCTTATCCTGATAAGCTTATCAGGATAAGCTGTTTGAAAACAGCTGGATAAGCTGTTTTCAAACAGATTATTCCGATAAGCTTATCGGGATAAACTGTATTCAAACAACTTATCCTGATAAGCTTATCAGGATAAGCTGTTTGAAAACAGTTTATTCGGATAAGCTGATCAGGATAAACTGTTTGAAAACAGCTTATCCTGATAAGCTTATCAGAATAAGCTGTTTTCAAACAGCTTATTCTGCTAAGCTTATCGGGATAAGCTGTTTCAAACAGCTTATCCTGATAAGCTTATCAGGATAAGCTGTTTGAAGCAGCTTATCCCGATAAGCTTAGCGGAATAAGCTGTTTGAAAACAGCTTATTCTGATAAGCTTATCAGAAAAAGCTATTCTGATAAGCTTATACGAATAAGCTGTTGGAAAACAGCTTATATCAAAATAAAGTGTTCTCTTCGGTTAGGCATCATATATAAGGAGTGTTTGGATTTAAATTTAACACAAGAAAATAACATTTTTAAATCCCCAACGACATGTCGCTGGGGAAACCAAACGAAATTTTTTTATAAATATACCTTCCCGCTGCTTGCCGCTGCTACAGTTGCCTACCGCTGTCTGCCGCCGCCTACCGCTACCTACGCTGCCTACCGCTGCCTACTGCCGCCTACCGCTTCCTACGCTGCCTACCGCTACCTACGCTGCCTACTACTACTGCTACCTACGCTGCCGCTGGGGAAACCAAAATGATAAAAATCCCCAACGACATGTCGCTGGGGAAACCAAAATGATAAAAATCAGTAAATAACATATATTATCAGTTAGAATTAAAAAAAACATACTTGTTATTTGTGGTGTTTGGCTGTGGTCGGCTGCTGTCGGCTATGGTCGGCTGCTTTCGGCTGTGGTCGGCTGCGGTCGGCTACAATAATATAAAACATTAAAGTAAAAACTTAATTAAACATTCAATTATTAAAAACTATAAATTTATATAAAAACTCAATTTATAAAAAACAATTGAATTAAAAAAACAAAACCTTTAGATTATATGGTGATGGAGATGGGTGACGGTGGTAGTGATTAGCAGTGGTGATGGTGGGAGTGATGGAGATGGGTGACGGTGGTGGAGATGATCAGTGGTGATGGTGGGAGTGATGGAGATGGGTGACGGTGGTGGAGATGATCAGTGGTGATGGAGATGGGCTGTGGTGATGGTGTTTTACGCAGAGAAGAGAAAGAGATAAGAGAGGTTTGGGAGATAAGTGATGTTTCTGTAAATCGTTGAGGATAAGGTCTGGTCAAAAGTTTCCCCAGCGACATGTCGCTGGGGAAAATTTCCTTTTCTTGACGAACTTTTCCCGAGCGACATGTCGCTGGGGAAACCTTAGAATTTGTCGTTTTGCGCAGCTGGTTTAATAAACGTTGGAAATTAACGAAACTTACCCCAGCGACATGTCGTTGGGGAAAAGTGTGTTTTGTCGCTTTGTGAAAGAAGCGCGTTAATGAAAATTTTTGGAGGGATTTCTAAAATTGGTAAACGAAACTTACCCCAGCGACATATCGTTGGGGAAACTTTTTTAACAATTTATGATGTTTACTTTTAAATGATTAATAATAATAATTTTATATAATTGTATATTATAATTTTATATAATTAAAAATAATAAGTTTTATATAATTGTATATTTTACTTTTATATAATTAAAAATAATAAGTTTTATATAATTGTATATTTTACTTTTATATCATTATAGGTTCAATGTATTAGATAGGTTTCAATATTATAGGTTCAATGTATTAGATAGGGTTCATCATTATAGGTTCAATGTATTAGATAGGGTTCAACATTATAGGTTCAATGTATTAGATAGGGTTCATCATTATAGGTTCAATGTATTAGATAGGGTTCAACATTATAGGTTCAATGTATTAGATAGGGTTCATCATTATAGGTTCAATGTATTAGATAGGGTTCGTCGTTATAGGTTCAATGTATTAGATAGGGTTCATCATTATAGGTTCAATGTATTAGATAGGGTTCATCATTATAGGTTCAATGTATTAGATAGGGTTCAACATTATAGGTTCAATGTATTAGATAGGGTTCAACATTATAGGTTCAATGTATTAGATAGGGTTCATCATTATAGGTTCAATGTATTAGATAGGGTTCAACATTATAGGTTCAATGTATTAGATAGGGTTCATCATTATAGGTTCAATGTATTAGATAGGGTTCAACATTATAGGTTCAATGTATTAGATAGGGTTCATCATTATAGGTTCAATGTATTAGATAGGGTTCAACATTATAGGTTCAATGTATTAGATAGGGTTCATCATTATAGGTTCAATGTATTAGATAGGGTTCATCATTATAGGTTCAATGTATTAGATATGGTTCAACATTATAGGTTCAATGTATTAGATAGGGTTCAACATTATAGGTTCAATGTATTAGATAGGGTTCAACATTATAGGTTCAATGTATTAGATAGGGTTCATCATTATAGGTTCAATGTATTAGATAGGGTTCATCATTATAGGTTCAATGTATTAGATAGGGTTCAACATTATAGGTTCAATGTATTAGATAGGGTTCATCATTATAGGTTCAATGTATTAGATAGGGTTCAACATTATAGGTTCAATGTATTAGATAGGGTTCATCATTAGAGGTTCAATGTATTAGATAGGGTTCAACATTATAGGTTCAATGTATTAGATAGGGTTCATCATTAGAGGTTCAATGTATTAGATAGGGTTCAACATTATAGGTTCAATGTATTAGATAGGGTTCAACATTATAGGTTCAATGTATTAGATAGGGTTCAACATTATAGGTTCAATGTATTAGATAGGGTTCATCATTATAGGTTCAATGTATTAGATAGGGTTCAACATTATAGGTTCAATGTATTAGATAGGGTTCATCATTATAGGTTCAATGTATTAGATAGGGTTCAACATTATAGGTTCAATGTATTAGATAGGGTTCATCATTATAGGTTCAATGTATTAGATAGGGTTCAACATTATAGGTTCAATGTATTAGATAGGGTTCATCATTATAGGTTCAATGTATTAGATAGGGTTCATCATTATAGGTTCAATGTATTAGATAGGGTTCAACATTATAGGTTCAATGTATTAGATAGGGTTCAACATTATAGGTTCAATGTATTAGATAGGGTTCAACATTATAGGTTCAATGTATTAGATAGGGTTCATCATTATAGGTTCAATGTATTAGATAGGGTTCATCATTATAGGTTCAATGTATTAGATAGGGTTCAACATTATAGGTTCAATGTATTAGATAGGGTTCATCATTATAGGTTCAATGTATTAGATAGGGTTCAACATTATAGGTTCAATGTATTAGATAGGGTTCATCATTAGAGGTTCAATGTATTAGATAGGGTTCAACATTATAGGTTCAATGTATTAGATAGGGTTCATCATTAGAGGTTCAATGTATTAGATAGGGTTCAACATTATAGGTTCAATGTATTAGATAGGGTTCAACATTATAGGTTCAATGTATTAGATAGGGTTCAACATTATAGGTTCAATGTATTAGATAGGGTTCAACATTATAGGTTCAATGTATTAGATATGGTTATCATTATAGGTTCAATGTATTAGATAGGGTTCAATATTATAGGTTCAATGTATTAGATAGGGTTCATCATTATAGGTTCAATGTATTAGATAGGGTTCAACATTATAGGTTCAATGTATTAGATAGGGTTCATCATTATAGGTTCAATGTATTAGATAGGGTTCAACATTATAGGTTCAATGTATTAGATAGGGTTCAACATTATAGGTTCAATGTATTAGATAGGGTTCATCATTATAGGTTCAATGTATTAGATAGGGTTCAACATTATAGGTTCAATGTATTAGATAGGGTTCAACATTATAGGTTCAATGTATTAGATAGGGTTCAACATTATAGGTTCAATGTATTAGATAGGGTTCATCATTATAGGTTCAATGTATTAGATAGGGTTCAACATTATAGGTTCAATGTATTAGATAGGGTTCAACATTATAGGTTCAATATTTAGATAGGGTTCAACATTATAGGTTCAATGTATTAGATAGGGTTCAACATTATAGGTTTAATGTATTAGATAGGGTTCATTATTATAGGTTCAATATATTAGATAGGGTTCAACATTATAGGTTCAATGTATTAGATAGGGTTCATCATTATAGGTTCAATGTATTAGATAGGGTTAAACATTATAGGTTTAATGTATTAGATAGGGTTCAACATTATAGGTTCAATGTATTAGATAGGGTTCATCATTATAGGTTCAATGTATTAGATAGGGTTCAACATTATAGGTTCAATGTAATAGATAGGGTTCATCATTATAGGTTCAATGTATTAGATAGGGTTCAACATTATAGGTTCAATGTATTAGATAGGGTTCATCATTATAGGTTCAATGTATTAGATAGGGTTCAACATTATAGGTTCAATGTATTAGATAGGTTTCATCATTAGAGGTTCAATGTATTAGATAGGGTTCATCATTATAGGTTCAATGTATTAGATAGGGTTCATCATTATAGGTTCAATGTATTAGATAGGGTTCAACATTATAGGTTCAATGTATTAGATAGGGTTCATCATTATAGGTTCAATGTATTAGATAGGGTTCAACATTATAGGTTCAATGTATTAGATAGGGTTCATCATTATAGGTTCAATGTATTAAATAGGGTTCATCATTATAGGTTCAATGTATTAGATAGGGTTCATCATTAGATACGTTTCATCATTAGAGGTTCAATGTATTAGATAGGGTTCAACATTAGAGGTTCAATGTATTAGATAGGGTTCAACATTAGAGGTTCAACGTATTAGATGTTCATTGGAGGGAAAACATTGGAGGGAAAATGTTAACAATTTCCCTCACTTTTTTAGCATAAAAAGAGAACCAGACAGACTCCTTATCATCACAACCACCAGCAGATTACACACAATTATCATCATAAACAAATTGTTATTATGTACATGTTGAAGCATGAAGCTTTTCCGTGCAGGTGTGGACATGGAGATGTAGTTCTTCGAGAATCGTGGACAACTGAAAACTTTGGTAGACTGTACTATGCTTGTCCACGTTCACGGGTTCAACCTCCAGTTTCATATGGATGCAAATTTTTTTATGGAAAGACGAACGCGTCCAACTACTAATCAATTCTCTTGGAGGTTCAATGAGCTTTTCTCCTCCAAGCTCTTCTTCAAGACCTTCAACGAGCTTTTCTCCTCCAAGCTCTTCTACCAGACCTTCAACGATTCCAATTTCTTCTCCAAGCTCTTCAGCGTGTGCAAACTGTATGCGCTTGAATGGAATGATAATGGTACTTGAGCGTACGATAGAGTTGTACTGCAACTCCGATAGGCACACATTGGATTCAGCTACACTACTTCACGACCTTTACGATGACATGGGGAACATTCGTTTGAACTAGTTTATGATGTATCTGTTTTCGTGTTTATGAGTCTATTATCGGTTTAATATCCATGTTTAATTAAGCGCGTGTTTAAGTGTCAGTGTAGAATAAAGTTAGGTTTAGGCGTGTCTGTTTGTAAGCCTCAATGAATATTAACAATTTTTAATTAATATTAACAATTATCAGTGAATGTTAACTTTTGGCGGGCAAAATGTTGGCGGGAAAACATTGGCGGGAAAATTAACCATTTGTCTCACTTTTTTTAATCATAAAAAGGGAATCCTGAAAATTTTCCCCAGCGACATGTCGCTGGGGAAAGATTTGTTCGTTTTTTTAAAATAGGCGCGATAATGGAATATCTTTGGAGGAAAGCCTGAAAATTTTCCCCAGCGACATGTCGCTGGGGAAAAGTTTGGTCATAAATTAAACAAGGCATTAACCACTAATCACTTGGATTAGACGTGGAAGAAAGTTTCCCCAGCGACATGTCGCTGGGGAAAAGTTGGCGGGTTAATCTCCCGCTTGCGTTTTTTGTGAAATAGTTTGGTCAAAATTTAGTCAACTTATCCCCAGCGACATGTCGCTGGGGAAACTTTTCTTTATTTTTTGGTCAAAATTTTTTCGCGAAAGTTTGCCACGTCAGAAAGGTTTTGTCGTTTAGCGTCTTTTCCACAGCGACATCATGTCGCTGGGGAAAACCCCGATGGGGAAGGGATGGATTGTTGTAGTGTTTATAATTAACCTAAAGCTGTTGAAATATTCAAATTCATATTATCATCTTAATAAAACAAGATTATGAATAGAAATGAATACTGTATAATGCAAATTGTATAACAACTAATGGCAACTGCTGCAAGATGGCTTTATTATTATGTAATTTATGATATGGCCTCTATATTGTGGATATCATCATTATGTAGCTAATCACAATTACAATCATAAAATCTTTATTCATAAGCAAATTAATCCCTTTCTTCGATCCCCTTTGTTTGCAGTATAGAAAATAATGTCGGTATTGAAGGGTTCCAAACACCCGAGGCTATCATTGAAGGAAATAGAATTAGCTACCAATAACTTCAATGAGACGATTGGCGAGGGTGGATACGGTAAGGTTTACAATGGAGAACTTTGTATCTCCGGAAGACCTACGACCGTGGCTGTGAAGACGTTAGGTGAGAAGTAATATCATGGGTTAAAGCAGTTTCTAACTGAGATTCAGTTACTCACTGGTCTAGATCATAAAACATCATCTCTCTTTTAGGTTTTTGCTAAGAAGGTAAGCATAAGAGTCTTGTTTACGAGTATGCGGCTAATGGAAGTCTAGATATATACCTATCTAGGGGTGGTAGTAAAATTAATCTTCGTGGCAGAAAAGTCTCGAAATATGTCTTGATGCTGCCCATCGATTAAACCATTTATATAGTAATTCTAGAAATAAACATACCATAATCCATAGGGATATTAAGAGTGCCAATATTTTGCTAGATGATAACTGGGTCGCTAAAATTGCTGATCTTGGATTGTCCAAGTTAAATTCTGAAAACGCAGAAGGAAGCAATATTATTTCATAAGACTGATGTGTTGGAAATTTAGTGCAAATGTGGGAACGGGTAATACTTGTAAATGGGTTTGGAGGTACAGAGTGTACACCCATTAAGTCCCTTACCTCCCTGGACTCAATATAGTGGTTGTGATATCAGTAGGAAGCTGCTCCTGGTCAGGAAGTTGCTTCTGGTCAGGAAGTTGCTCCTGGTCAGGAAGCTGCTCCTGGTCAGGAAGCTGCTCCTGGTTAGGACGTTGCTCCTGGTGATGCACAAAGTCTTTGTAACCTCTTTGACCAGTTAATGAGGGTTGAATATTGACTTGATGACCAGATTTCTGGTCATGTAACCACTATGCTTTATGAAGGTTATTATGAGATTAATAGGCCGATTAATGCTCTTAATACCTTTGACTAGGAGTTACATTCCTTAAAGGAATAGGATCACTATAAATAGTGATCATATTTTGCATGATGAGATACAGAAACAAGAAACACAGAAACGCATAGAGTTCTTGATTTGTGCCTAAAACAAGAACTAACTCTTGGTTTTATCCCAAGGAGGTATTCGTGTTAACCCAGGCATAGGGTCGAATAATCTTCTTTGGAAAGTGATTACACGACTCTAAGGGATATCCGGTAACCATTCATTGGTACGTAGTTAGGCTATTGATTATCTTCACCCTGTCGGAACGAACTAAACCCCAACAATCAAAGAAGATTATTTTGTGATAATCAATGGCGGCGGCAATGAAGCATATGATGGCTAACTTCTCCAAACTGGACAAGTTTGAAGGGGTTGATTTCAGGAGATGGCAGAAGAATATGCACTTTCTTCTCTCTACCATGAACGTGGTGTACGTGCTGACCACTCCTATTCCTGATGGTGGTGATGATGCTACTTTGGAGGAGATGCGGAAAAGGAGCAAATGGGAAAATGATGATTATGTGTGTCGCGGCATAATTCTCAATGGTATGTCTGATTCTTTATTTGATATTTACCAAAATGTTGAATCTGCTAAAGAACTATGGGATTCCTTGGAAGCCAAATATATGGCTGAGGATGCATCAAGTAAGAAGTTACTTGTGAGTGATTTCACAAATTACAAAATGACTGATTCAAGACCAGTCATGGAACAATACAATGAACTTCTTGGAATACTTGGCAGATTTACACAACACAAAATGAACATGGATGAGACCATTCAGGTCTCGTGTGTCATTGACAAACTACCTCCTTCTTGGAAAGATTTCAAGCATACCTTGAAACATAAGAAGGAGGAGTTAACTCTTGTTGAGTTGGGCAGTCATTTGCGCATTGAGGAATCCCTCAGGGTGCATGAAAGTGATAAGCCAAAGAGCAACAATGTTGCTGGTTCATCTGTTGTCAATATGGTGGAGCATAACAACTCCACCAGGTACAATGACAACAAGGGCAAACGTAAGCATCATGATAACACCAAGGCTAATCCTAACAAGAAGTCATCAGTGGCTTGTTGGAAGTGTGGGAAACCTGGACACTTCAAAAGGGATTGCAAAGGTGTTAGCATTGGCAACCAAGCTAATGGATCAGGCACAAAAGGTCAGAATATGTTTAATAAATCTCTCCAGATTTATTATGTTACATATGTATCTGAAGCTTACTTTGTGCAGGATGATGATGTTGCGTGGTGGATTGACTCTAGAGCAACAGTACATGTGTGTAAAGATAGATGTTGGTTCAAGACTTATGAGTCAATGAATGATGGATCTATTCTTCACATGGGAAATGAGTCAACAGCCCTAGTGCATGGACGTGGTTGTGTAGATCTTAAATTTAGTTCTGGAAAGATTGTTTCTTTGTTTAATGTTTTGCATGTTCCTAATATTAGGAAGAACTTGGTTTCTAGTAGTGTGTTGAATAATTGTGGTTATAAACAAGTGATTGAATCTAATAAATTTGTTTTATCAAAACATGGTGTGTTTATTGGTTTTGGCTATTTGAGTAATCAAATGTTCAGGCTTAATATTGATTCTAGTATAAATGTTGATTATGTCCTGATGACTACCATTAAACTAAATGATTCATCACTATGGCATGCTAGACTAGGCCATGTCCACTATAAGAGGATGCAAGATATGTCTAAGGATGGGTTAATTCCAGCTTTTGACATGGACACTGATAAGTGTCAAACTTGTATGCTGAATAAAATTACTAAGAAACCATTTCAGGATGTAAAACGTGTAACTACTGTTTTGGAGCTAATCCATAGTGACCTATGTGATTTGCATGCTACTCCCTCATTAGGGAATAAGAAATACTTGGTAACATTTATTGATGATGCTTCAAGGTTTTGTTATGTCTATTTGTTACATACTAAGGATGAAGCATTAGATAAATTTAAAGTATTTAAAACTGAAGTTGAATTACAACAAGGAGTCCAAATCAAAAGATTTAGGACTGATAGGGGAGGTGAGTACATGAATACTCAGTATTTTCAGTCTGTTGGAATAATCCATGAAACAACTGCCCCTTATACTCCACAACAAAATGGTATATCAGAAAGAAAAAATAGAGTACTAAAAGAGATGGTTAACTCCATGTTGTCCTACTCAGGACTGAGTCAAGGGTTTTGGGGAGAAGCTATGTTAACAGCTTGCTATTTATTAAATAGGGTTCCCAACAAAAGGAACAAAATTACCCCTTATGAACTCTGGACTAAAAGGAAACCAAACTTGAACTATCTCAAAGTTTGGGGTTGTAGGGCTGTTGTAAAACTCCCTGATCCAAAGGTGAAAACCTTGGGTGAAAGAGGCATTGAATGCATCTTTGTTGGATATGCTGAGCATTCCAAGGCTTATAGGTTCTATGTTATTGAACCTAATGATTCAGTTTCAATAAACTCAATCATTGAATCAAGGGATGCTAACTTTGATGAGACTAGGTTCTCATCAGTCCCTAGACCAAGCCTTAGGACTCCTATAGGAGCTGAGGACACTGGTGTTTCAGTGGAACCTGAAAGGGTCACTGATGAGGTTGTGGTTCAGCAACCTGAGCCTGAGCTTAGAAGAAGCACAAGGCATAGGACTCCAAAGAATTTTGGGCCTGAGTTTCAACTATACTTAGTTGAAGGAACAAGGGATGAGGTCTCTGATCAATACTCCTATTGCTTTAATGTTGAGGATGATCCCAAAACATTTTATGAAGCAATGAAGTCCCAGGATGTTGCTTTCTGGAAAGAAGCAATAAATGATGAGATGGACTCCATCATGGGCAACAACACTTGGGTGTTGGTTGATCTACCTCCTGGTTGCCATCCACTTGGTAACAAATGGATTTTCAAAAGGAAAATGAAGGTAGATGGAACTGTTGAAAAGTTCAAGGCAAGGTTAGTCATTCAGGGCTTTAAACAAAAGTCAGGGATAGACTATTTTGATACTTATGCTCCAGTAGCACGTATCAGTACCATAAGAATGCTGATTGCTCTAGCAAGTATTCACAATCTGATTATTCATCAGATGGATGTGAAGACAGCATTCTTGAATGGTGACTTGGATGAGGAGGTTTATATGAACCAACCTCAGGGCTTCATCATGCATGGTCATGAAGGTAAGGTGTGTAAACTGATTAAGTCCTTATATGGACTAAAGCAGGCACCTAAGCAATGGCACCAGAAATTTGATGAAGTGGTTTTGTCTAATGGTTATTCACTTAACTAAGCTGACAAATGTGTATATAGCAAATTTGATGAATCTGGTAAAGGAGTCATCATTTGCCTATATGTTGATGACATGTTAATCTTTGGTACTGACCAAGCTAAGGTTGATCAGACAAAGGATTTTTTGTCATCAAAGTTCTCCATGAAAGACATGGGGGAGGCTGATGTTATCCTTGGCATAAGGATTAAACATGAAAGTGATGGTATTGTAATTTCTCAGTCTCATTACATTGAGAAGGTGCTAAAGAAATTCAATCACTTTGATTGTACTCCAGTAAGTACACCTATGGATACAAGTGAGAAACTAATGCCTAACAATGGTCAGGCTGTCTCCCAGCTTGAGTATTCTAGGGTTATTGGTTGCTTGATGTATGCCATGACTAGTACTAGGCCTGACATTGCATTTGCTGTGGGTAAACTGAGTAGGTATACTAGTAATCCTGGTACTCAGCATTGGCAAGCAATTCAGAGGGTACTGAAGTATTTGAAAGGAACAATGGATTATTGTTTGTCTTATACTGGATATCCTTCAGTGTTGGAAGGTTACACTGATGCAAGTTGGATCAGCAATACTGAGGATAATTCATCCACAAGTGGCTGGGTATTCCTTCTTGGTGGTGGTGCAATTTCTTGGGCATCCAAGAAGCAAACTTGCATTACTGGTTCAACAATGGAATCTGAATTTGTGGCTCTAGCAGCTGCTGGTAAAGAGGCTGAATGGTTGAGAAACTTGCTTCTTGAGATTCCATTGTGGGTCAAACCTATGGCACCCATTTCTATCCGTTGTGATAGTGCAGCTACATTGGCTAAGGCATATAGCCAGATGTACAATGGCAAGTCTAGACACCTAGGTGTTAGACATAGCATGATTCGTGAGTTGATCACGAATGGGGTGATTTCAATAGAGTTTGTGAGGTCTCAACAAAACTTAGCTGATCACTTGACGAAGGGATTGGCTAGAGACTTGGTTATAAAGTCTGGTAAAGGGATGGGTTTAAAAGTCCACTCTAGTCACTGAATGCTAGGACACCCAACTCCCTCCTGAAGAAACTTGGGAGCTGAGTTCAATGTGGAAAGCTGAACATTCAGGGGACTGAAGCATATGTTTTACATATCATCCCAAGGATGTGCTTGTACCTGCTGAAAGGAGGATGAAGTTATAAACTTCTTAATGGTTAATTTCTTTGAAAAAGTGCTTAAGCAGAAGCATGAACTAAAGAGGAACCACCTATGTAAATGTTGAGGTTTCGCCGCCTCAAGGAGCATGGACTTTGGCTCTTACAACATTTATGAATTGGATATAGACACATGGCTTGTATGGTGTCAGGAGCGTTTTAAGTGTTTGGAAACTTGGGTGTATGTTATCTTCAGGTGTTCAAAGTAGTTGAAGGGTTCAATTCTTAGAACACCCTGATTCTCGAATATTTGGAGTGATGTACTAAGATGGAAATTCAATCCTCAGGACATTTTCATTTATGCACTGGTTTTGTTAAAGTTGATTTTCATGCAAAAAGGAATTGTACTAAATTGGGGAGGATTGTTGGAAATTTAGTGCAATTGTGGGAACGCGTAATACTTGTAAATGGGTTTGGAGGTACGGAGTGTACACCCATTAAGTCCCTTACCTCCCTGGACTCAATATAGTGGTTGTGATATCAGTAGGAAGCTGCTCCTGGTCAGGAAGTTGCTTCTGGTCAGGAAGTTGCTCCTGGTCAGGAAGCTGCTCCTGGTCAGGAAGCTGCTCCTGGTTAGGACGTTGCTCCTGGTGATGCACAAAGTCTTTGTAACCTCTTTGACCAGTTAATGAGGGTTGAATATTGACTTGATGACCAGATTTCTGGTCATGTAACCACTATGCTTTATGAAGGTTATTATGAGATTAATAGGCCGATTAATGCTCTTAATACCTTTGACTAGGAGTTACATTCCTTAAAGGAATAGGATCACTATAAATAGTGATCATATTTTGCATGATGAGATACAGAAACAAGAAACACAGAAACGCATAGAGTTCTTGATTTGTGCCTAAAACAAGAACTAACTCTTGGTTTTATCCCAAGGAGGTATTCGTGTTAACCCAGGCATAGGGTCGAATAATCTTCTTTGGAAAGTGATTACACGACTCCAAGGGATATCCGGTAACCATTCATTAGTACGTAGTTAGGCTATTGATTATTTTCACCCTGTTGGAACGAACTAAACCCCAACATGATGAAGCATATATCCATACGGATACAATAATTATAAGAGCACTATGCATCCCTCTTGTTATGGTTTCAAGCTAGGCATAGTCAAATAATGTTCCCGTTATCACTTTTTCTCATGGCACCATAAGAAAGTGGTATCATATAAAAAAAAAAAATGGAACTCACCGCCCGCATGACCTGGTTTAGGGTTTATCTAACTTCTTTAATATCTATTTGTAACAGATATGAAAAAATGAGAAGAATTTTTCGACGGTTTGATATCAATAGAAATGGAGTACTGAACAAAGAAGAACTAGCTATCTTCTTTCATGTTTTGGGCCAACCTGGCCTGTTTTTCATAGTCATCGTAGAATGATAGAAAGTACAAATATCAATGGATCCAACTCACAAATCGGGCTTGGACCACAGTTATTCTCTAACACTCCTCCGCAGTCCGAGGCGCGAAAACTCGAACCAGAGAAATATAAAAAAACTATATCTATCTGCGATATTTGCGAAACGCGGCAACCTTATCTATCAAAGATGGCAGACTCAACCTATATCTATCGGCCGTGGCAGACTCAAGCTGCCGCTCAAAATTACCAAAGTTGCTGCTCAAGATGTGCTCAGCGGCATAAATCACAAATAGGGCGAGAAACCTGTCAATGGATTAAAGTAGTCATAACCCCCGCAAGAATGTTTACTGCTTCTCGGTTTCAAGCCAATCGTCTTGTTAGGAATGAACAAATCACCTGTATTACTGTGTTTGATCTTCCAGGTTACTGGTTTCGCCAAATGGGCAAGTTCATCGTGAACGCGATAAAAACCTTTCACATCCTTGTATTTTTTTATCAAGCGAATATACTCGGGCGATACTTTGGATATCCTCACACCTTTTTTGGCATTGCATCTTAATTCACGCAACTGCTCCTTGATGGATTGCTCCTCCTTTTTCACAGATTCATACACAAAATTCTCTAACATCAGCTTACTCTTCCATTTGAGCTTTTTACCGATGACTTTACGGGTAGAACGGGTGAATTTGACAAGCGATCTTCGGCCATCATCAGCATGGCAAAGGACAGTTGCTTTATATACACCGGCAACATTTTCTTCCAAGGCTTCAAAGGTTAAAAAGAAGCAAAAGCCATAATAATTTGGGCAAAATCTGACGTCGGTAACTTGAGATTCGTAGATATATTCTTCGTCGCTCATCTTAACATACATTGCACAAAGCTTGTTGAAAGCAGCAACAGCAAAGCTGCTGACGAGTGGAACAACGGGATCGTCAAGCTGAATCAAATCTTCATTTATATCGTGGGTTCTAATACGTTTCGCATATAGTACATCATCATCCCGTTGCCACCCAAAATTGTGTGTAAACTCACGCCAAGAATTAGTCTCCTCTTTGTTCAATGGGGCAAACAGGATCCCGGAATCGAGAGGATACATCCACTCACCAGGTTCATATTTGAGGTGACGGGAACCTGATACTTCTTCCATTATCGCAAAGTTCGGAGGAGGAAGGAGGCTTGCTAACATTATCATTCATCCAAATATGTAGAGTACAAACCCTAATGGACCCAACCCACAAGCCGGGCTTGGGCCATATTTATTCTCTAACAGTCATGAAATAAAAAAAAAGTAGAAAATATAATCTTTTGAAAACCAAAGAGAACTTTGAACATAAATATTGTGGACCGGATGCATAAAAAACATATTGAAACATTGCTCAAGTTTTCATTCTTCACGTCGATAATAAATCCCGTGGCCATATGTCCCCACTTGGTCCACGTGAAGTTACAAAGGCAATTGACACCGTGTTGAGTTTATTTGGTGAGTCTACTAATGGTGAATTAGGTCTCAGATGTGCTAGCATGTTACTGTTCTAGGACTAGAGTTTTGACGTCTTGCATGATCATTTTGAGTTCCTTCGACTTGACTATAAGCACTTTGACGACAATGAAGTTTCATTCCAATCAACGGAGAGGTGGGTATGTTCATATGGTAGGATATACATCTCTTTTGGAAAATATAAAACTCAAATTTTGCAGTGAGGTTTTTGGTTTCACTGAAAATGAATTAAACCGAAATGAGTTTGATACTACTCGATGAAATTGAGCGTGCTCTAAGTCTATGGAAACCATTGATCTGTGGGCATGCCAATGCATTTTTATTTGTTTTTATGAAAACCTTATCTTTTTCGAGCAGTCAAACACAATAAAACAGACGCGCACACGAGATATTGGCGGGCCTAGGGCGGTTTTCGGAGGTTTTGCGGCAACTCAATGGATGGTGGTCTTAACAGAGAGGAGCTAATATGCCGTTTAACATAGCCAAGTAGCAAATATGAGAAACTGAGAAGAATTTTTCAACGTTTTGACAACAATGAAACCCTTAGATGCTTTGAGGAAAAGGGAAAGGTAAATACAAATACTAATACTATTTACATTTTATAAATATGACATGATTTTTCACTATACTTGAAATTAGATACGATTAATTTCAATTTTCTTTTTAATTTTTCGTGAACCACTCATAATAGATGATTTTAATATTTTGCCAATTACAATAGGCTTTTGGTCATAAACTAGCCACACACTAACGGACGTATAATGTCTACGTATCTCAACTGTTAGTTAGGGCTAATAATCACAGCCCGGAGCAAAAGATCAGCAAACAAATTAAACATCAAATATCAGAACTTGGCAAAATATCAGAAAAGGTTGTTTGGAAGCAAAACAAGCTGATGTTTTATTATTAGAAGTATGAGGTTACAACCCGAAAGGATATGGCTGCTAGTATATATCGATATACTTTTAAACAAACATGTTATTTCCTCCTTCAAAAACCTCCTACAAATCCTCCTACACACTGGATCATGACATGTGGCGAAACTAACGGTTTAGATCTAAAGAGTACTAAGTAGCTTATAGGAGGATTTGCTTAACCTAACAGATTCGAGAAAGTGAGAATAATGTTTCAGCGATTTGACCTCAACAAAGACGGAGGTCTTGACAAGGAAGAACTAGGTCATTTAGTTTTAACAAGAAACCCTCACGATAAAGCTCGTGAAGAGCTAGGTAGCTACGTTGACAGGGTCTTTCGTTGGTATGCCAAATATATTGATGGTGACAAAGGACTTGTGATGGACTTTTACGAACTTATGATCATGGCATCGATAACTTGGACGTTGACTTTGAGATGTTAGGATTGGAGATGAGAACTTCAGTCGAGATTCAAACTGCGTCCAGAGAAATTAAATGGAAAGGTAATTTTTTACTATATATTTTGGGAATTCATATTATATTTTCTTTTATTATAAAAAATGGAATCAAAGTACTTAAAAAAGTTTTAGAAATATAAATGTAAAACAAACTGAATTGTTAAGCAGATACGAGAAAGTGAGGAAATTTTTCAAACGATTTGATTTCAACGGAGACGATGCCCTAGATAGAGTGGAAATGGCTTCCTACTTGGCTGCGGTTCACCCAGAAGATAAACTAAGTAAAAAGAAAATGCATTCTACTATTGGCGATATGTTTCAATTTCTTGGCGAGTTCGTTGATGGTGTAACAGGTCTAAGTTGTGATGGCTTGATAAAGAACTATGACTACGGTGAAGATAACTTGGATGCTCACTTTAAAATATAAGCTGCGTTGAAATCTTTTGACAACGATTGGCGATCATGAAGCTACTTAGTTTGAGAATGCATTAGATACTCAGTGGCGGAATGTATTGAGAACATATTTTTTATTTTGTTTCTTTCAAGCAGGTGTTGTCCCTTTAAAGGTATGTAGCAATTTAAATGCAGGTTTACAAGCATTGTACCTGTGCCTAATAGTGACATTATAAAGTCTTCGTATGTTTTTCTATTTTCGGATGGATTTTGATCTGCAATCATATATATCTGATTTGTTTATACGTTGTTGTCAACAAGCTAATATGAGAAAGAGAAAGAATTCTGCAACGATTTGATATGAACAAAGATGGGTGCTTGAATGAAGAACTATTTGTACGTGTTCCTAACTTTAGTTAAGGATCTTCAATATAAAGAGGAACTTATGGAAAATAATAACATCTTTAATTTGTATATATTGCGAGTTTTTGAAGGTGAAAAGGGTCTTAATTGCGATGGGTTGTTTAGGGTCTATGGCTATGGTATTGATAGCTTGGACGTCGATTTTGAGATGCTTGGCCTTAGATGAAACTGAAACCACTCTGAGGTAAATCATATATATTTTAGCCCATTAATGATCTCAATTTTGTGATAATAATCTCAGTGTACATATATTTTGTGTTTAACCAAGCAGGTCGATGATGAGAACCTCTATTAGCCTTACATATTGACCCAAACCCGAATTGACCTGTACCCGAAAAAATGATAACATCTCGTAAATCTCAATAACTGCACACATTTCTCATCATGTCCATCATATTTAAGTAAACTTAAATGTATTAACAGTTTGATCTATCTATTGCAGTCTGCAGTAGTTTAGTAGCTACTACGTATAATATTTGAATCTTTGGGTCACAGTAACTAAATATAATGGTCTTTAAAATTTTTATTTAAAATAAATTATCGGCAATATGTAAATCATAACAAACTTTTGATGTATATAATAGAAACCAACTTTTAGTTACTCAATTATTTTCCGGCAGGTCTATTCCTGTTTCAACTAATGAATGGATCGATGTCTTATATCTGCTTAAAACTTTCTATCTCTGCTGTTGTCTCTGTGATGCCTTCAAGCTCTTGTTGCATTCCTAGATTTTTGAAAGTCCGAATATTATTATGTGTATCTTTCATCATCCAAATTGCCAACTCCACTACATATCTCCTTATTCTTGGAGTCTTGGCCTGTGGTTGGGGATTTTTCTTTAAAATTTGTACGAGTGCCGTTACTAAATCACTTTCTTGTATTCCAGTTATCTGAAACATGGCACTTGCTTCTTGAGATGTCATATATCGGAAGACATGTGCTGCTAGTCCAACCATTACTTCCTGCAGCTTGTTTTCTTCCGTCATGATTTCCTTTAATATCTGTAAACACCGTGGGTTACTTAACTGTCAGGTGTAGGATGCGTTTCGACTTACCTTTTAAAACTAGTTATCTCAATATTGCGACTAAGAGTAAAGATGGAGAATTTTAAGATTTTGATAAATATCCTGTATTGACCCATTCTAAGGAAATGGGTCAGTATTTACATTATAAGTATGGCACCAAATAAATAGATCTCTTGAGGTTTACTTACAGTTGGTGCAGCTGTGGTTACCCCTCTTAGGTGTTGAAAACACTCCGACCCACTGTAAATACATAAGTTTCTTAAAATCCGTGCTGCGTTAATTTGAAGTAAGGGGTTTTCCAATGCATTAACAAGCTTCTCAGTTACTTTTAGTTTGAAGACACGCAGACAGTTCTTCGTGCTTTCAAATGCCAACATTCCAAGTGCTTCTCCAGCAGCTATTCTAACATGATTCTGATTATCCGGGATCCCTTCTCTAAAGAAAATGTTGAACAATTCTTTTAGAACCCCTCCTGTTCCTCCTATCCTTTCTGTTGCATCGGCATCCAGTGCCAAACTTGTTAAAATTTCTATTCCGAGTTTCTGTAGGGATGGGTGTTTTTCACCATATCTTAATATATCTCTTATGTAGCTAATAGTGAAGACCACCTCTGATATCTCTGATCGAAGCTGTCTGCCAGTGCCACCCGTTGTGCTCGCTAGCATCTTCAACACCTGTAAAGATGTTGTCACTATCAGAATCTGAGATTCTGGGACCCTATCACCCTTCAACAATCTCTCTTCTGCGTGTGTGAAATCTATGATTTTTACTAAAAGACCCTTTGTGTTTCCAATCTTTGCACAGTTATCATGATCACGGGCAAGTTTCTTCAATATTTGAAGACCCAATTGATTGAATGCCCAATAACCATAGTCCTCTTTGTCAATTATGATTTCCTTTTTGGAAACTTCACCACATTTTGTGACACTAGAGTTTCTATGGGTATGCAGTAGAGAGGATATAGATTCCATGGCGCCCGGTATGCCAGCAACCCTAAGTGAGTTTTGTTTCTTACCAGCAAGTTTTTTAAGTATTTCTGCGGCTGTTTTTCGTATCTCTTCCTCTTGTGTGTCTTTCCAGTTTAGCATTTCAATCAATCTTTCTATTACCGTTATGTTGATTCCTATCTTCTGAAGGGTATCTTCTGAAAAACGTGGATTTTTCGTGAAACTTCCCAAGATTTGCATCCCAATGAGTTGCTCATCCGAGGAATCAGAATCCATAAGTTCCATTGCAAACGAAACAAAATCCATCTTTAAGCCATCGAAAATGCTTCCATTGACACATCTAGAGTAAGAATCATAGAAAAACCGCCTAACAGAAATGATCCCCGTGGGACCCAACTGGCACTCTTCGTTTATCCGATCTAGTAAGTTCTTGTACATGACCTTCCATTCCCAATAAGCTTTTTCCAAAAGAAACAAAAGGGCCTCTGCCAACGCCAATGAATAGAATATAATCAAAGCTGATTTTCGGTTCCTCTTATCCGTATCTCCTTTCTCTATTTCTCCAAAATTTTGTTTCACAAGTTTTATCAACGACAAGACCACACAAGCGGTTGCTGAAGCTAATTGTAGCCAATAAAGTAGTCGGCTAATATTTCTCGACAGAAATACCCATTGACCATATGGAAGGAGTGGGACATCAGAGCTCGTCCATGTTCTAGTTAACGTCTTTTTCTTCTCCAACTTCCTAGTCTGTCGACGCCGAAGTGTTTGCACACGTGAACTCTCCCTTATACTGCTCCCCCCTTTGCTGACCTGAAACAATGCCTTAAAACGTCCAACCAATACGTGTGAGCTAGACTTTACAGCACGAAAGCTATTAATTCCAGCGTCAGTTAACGACCAAGTGGCTTGGTGCTGCCATTCTAGCTCACGGCTACGGCTAAAGATCCTGGTACCTTCTATTAATAGAATAACAGTGATGAACCAGAAATCAGTTTCATCAATAGTAATGGCAAAGCCACCTAACAAAACGACGGTGGCCCAAATGAACCCAAGGGTCCCTAGCCCGGTCGCTGCTTTTTCAAGAACCGCAAGCCTTAAGGCGAAAAGGGTAAGTTTCTTTTCAGGTGCCCGATTATTAGCGTGTCTTGAACCCGAAACTGTATTACTATTGCTACCGCTACCGCTGTTTGTTGTTTCGATACTGCTTTGTGGTTCGAAAATGGCCGGGTTGTCGATAGATATCTCTAATGATTTGTTTTGATCCATATTTTTTGATGCATCAATATGGAAAATTTTAAAAGCTCGTGTTTTAATCATGTGCTATTTATATTTGTTGTGTAATATAATTGAGCTTGGGGTGCACGTCATGGAAATGAGAAGGAATGTGACATTATGGCCTACATATATATTTTTAATAACGCTTTTCATGATGATTAATCATCTCTTTTGTCCTTGTGCATCTTTACAACTTACAATTATTGCTGGTTGGCATGTTCGTTTTATGAATTTCGATGACCCCGTGTCATTAGGATAACCATTACTATACAAAGATCATACTAAATACCAAAAGTAAACGTATAAATAAGAATATCAGCCGATAATGCGAGCGCACTTGTCGTACTTCCCGATGCCTTGCTGGTTGGTGATCGTATATATTTTCTTTTCAAGTTTCTTCGTATGGGGTATGCGAATTGATTTGCACACTCATAAAATTGATTCGGACACTCAAAGTTGTGCATTACAAAGTTGTACTGTGTTTTATAATGTGCTTTATCTACTTGTACTGTGAGTGTCCCAATAACTTTTTTGAGTGTGCAAATCATCTCCCATGGGGTATGGTTTGGCTATGTGATTGCTTGCAAGTGTCCAGTTAGGCTATACAACAAGTCTTGTTGTGTAGAAGCAAGTAGTACCACTTGTTCTGTTTTTCATTTTCTTATCCATACTTTTCCATTTCTATTGGACTTGGAGTATACGGTTGGTGTTAATATTTGTTTTTTACAAGAAAACTGATGTATGCTTTATTCACAAGTGTATACCTATGTTCAAGGTTCTAAATAACGTAACGCGTGGCGCGGCGGCAAGACCAAGCCTCAAGCTTTTGCGGTTAAGGCGAAGCTTTTGCGTTTTTAAGGCGTGACCTAAGGCGACACAAAAATATGATTTTATTTTTATATTTATATAGTTTTTATAGAAACCAAGATTAAAAAAAAGTTATTGTACATAATGAATAAGGTTAAACTGTTTTTTTACTTGTAATTTTCTTCTCTTAAAAAAATAAAAAAATTTAGAGTTTGAATGAAAAAAACTCGCCATGCCTCACGCCTTTGCCCGTCATATCACGCCTTTCTCATGCCACGCCTAGAACCCGCGCCATCGTCTATATCATAACGGCGAGGTCACGCCTCACGCCTTGGCGACGCCTTTGCGCCGCCATGACGCGCCTTTTAGAACCTTGCCTATGTTGCACATGGACGGGTGAGGATACGGAGCCGAGACGCGTACGAATACTTAAAAACGTTAATGTTTCAAAATACAGTTAGAAACGTTTGGTACATATATTTTATATTTTGATACGATATACTAAAACTGATACAAAACTACTCTTTAATCACCTTTGTAAAGGTCTAAAGATTTATAGTAAATTAATCATTTAAATATCTAATGTGATGGCGTAACCTTTTATTAAAAAATAATCAGAGGCACTATACAATAGTGTGAGGTTCTTTTCAGAACCAAATAAATATACAGAACTGCGAGAACCATTTTTTACTCTTAAAAATGCATATGTATTTTCATCGTTATGTTAAAATTAAATGTTTACTAATTGTTTTATTGGTTATAGATACGAGTATTATGAACGATTTGAAGAGTGCATATGTGTTTTCATACTATTCACCGAGAATGTAGTTATGATACATATGAAAGAAAATACATGTGCATGGTACTAGGCTACATGTATCTAGGGACCTAAGATGATGAAAATTCATTTACGTCTACTTGGTGAAATAACACAATGAAAATACATGTGCATTATTAAGTAAAAAAGTGATTCTCGCAGTTCTGTACATTTATTTGGTTCTGAAAAGAACCTCACCCTACACAGTAAATAACATTAAAAACAGATAATATATTTCATATTCTCTCTCCTCTATTATGTTCTTCTCTAAAAAACAAACATTCATTTCCAAATCTGCTTCAAAAATCCTTTCTATGTAAACAGAATCTTTAATTTCAACAATCTTGTTTCCATACGTGAGAAGTAGCTATGAAGACCACGATCTCGGGCGATTCAAAACCCTATTATACTAAAACGTGGGTACGAACTGGTCAACCTTGTTTAATTTTTGGTGACATTAAACCATCTTTTTTGCCGGGTTTTTTCAGAAACCAAAGCCCAGAAACGTGAATAAAGCCCCAGAAACGTTTCTCTCCACGTTTCTGCTCAGGCCTCGGCGTTTCCATCCTCATGAAACGTTTCCATTTTTCCTGAAACGTTTCCAACGCGTTTCCGGGCGTTTCCAGTCGTTTCCCGTTTCCGAAACGTTTTCGGGACGGACACGGCACCCGAGTGGGGTTTCCGTGCAACATAGGTAGGTACTAGTATATTGCGATGGTTTATACCCATGTAACTAGGGTTAAGCTAGGTATCAACCCGATATTTAGGAGCGGAACTAGTAGGACGATTAGTGGGTACTGAGTCACCATAATAAACGTATTTCATTTATTATAGCCGGGTACCCGCGCAATGCGGCGGCGTGTACCCGATGACTAAATTGTTTGACGAAAGTGGTAAAAGTTTTGGCTGTGGTGTTTTACGAAAGTGGTACACTAACTGCATGTTAATATAAATGAGAGAAATTGGGAATATAAATGTGTATTAGTAGGTGTTTTACGATAATGTATATATATATATATGATTTGAAAAGCAGTTACTTGTTTTGCATATTTAAAGTGTACATCAATATATGAATTGTTACTTTTCATTAATAAAAACTTTGATGATGATAGTAAAGGGCTAAGGGCCAGTTATTTTTCAATTATAAAGATTATAATGATGGTTGTTACTACAAGAATGTGTAACATAAGTTTTTCATGTTGACTTGAAAATGCACTATGTTGATTCAATTGTTAAGACTTCTTTTTTTAGCAATGTTTAGGACTGAAAAGTTTAAGACTTCTAAATATGGAAAAAGACTTAAATCTTTTATAAAGTAGTAAGATTTATGTGTTTTACAAGCCGTTTTTCTACTAGTTTCTACATTAAGCTCAATTCATTACTATGACCTTTGGTCTTAAGTATGGCTAGCCTCCCTTAACTAAGAATCTTAGCTCCGCCCTTGCCGATATCAAACCGGTATCAAATTAATGGTTTCGTTTTTTCCCCAAGTGTAGTAGCTAGTATCGTACTGAATGGATTCCAGTACCAATTCAGGTACCTGCGGCTGCTACTGAGAAATTGTAACATATCATTTTCTTCCCCTTTTTGGTTATAACAAGGATATAAGGCGAGCCGCATTGGGAATTTTCGAGATTTGGTCGACCGAGTGTCGAAGCCGGTCTTTTTCAATGAGACGATCGATTCTACTCGATCGCCGAGAGTAAATTGGCCCCATGCTTGACCGAGTTGTGGAAAAATTTCTTCCTTTGTTTTTGTGTATATTTGTATTTGGTTTGTGTTTACAACAACTACCAACAAGAGTATGATATCTAATTTTATGGGCTTTTGTTTTTTTTTTGATATGTGCTTAAAAATGTTTTTTATTACATGAGTGGCTTTTTTAAATACGAGCTTAATGTTTTTATTTTATAAATGAGTTTTACTTTTTTTAGAGATAAGTGGATATGAGCTTAATGTTTTTTTTATTTTATAAATGATTTTTTTAAATAAGAAATAAATAATTAAACTTTATCGCTTGATGTGAAAAAGACATCACATGTAAATAGTCGAAGAGAAAAAGCTATGTTTTCATGGTCACGCTTGATCATTAATATGACTAGCCTAACAACGATAAATCTAAAGTTATGTTATAACAATTACTTGAGGTTATTTGTTTAACTCTTCATACAAAATTATAAATGAATCTTATAACACTCGACGAGTACCCGCGTATAACGGTATAAATTGTCTAGTAGTAGATATTTAACAATATGTGATATTGTGAGACTTGTGTCGTTTAACGTTCGAAATAAAACATAGAAAGATCTAATTGTAATGATGTAACGATATGCGATGTTATACTTTGGTCAAGCATGTTGACATCTTGGGATCTTTTTTAATATTTGACATTGAGCTAAGAGACCTTAACATACACTCTATTGAGCTTGTAAGAAAAGGTACCAAGCATGATAAATGGTTCATCTAATTTACTTTCAACATAGATGCGAGCTTAATTTTTTAAATTTTATATATGATTTTAATTTTTTTTAAATAAATAAATAATTAAACTTGATCAAAAAGGAGCCATGGTGTCCCCTCAGATCTCTTGGATCCACGAGTGAATCGAAAGTTGGATCTACATTGGAACTCACTTGAATCACCCCATCTATCTTCCTGAAGAGAAATCACTTGCAAATAATTGGAGAAAAAAAGTTGAGTTATCATTCTCGCACTTAATCATTAATGTGACTACGGGACCCTAACTTATACACTCTATTGAGATTGTAGTGAAAAGTACCAAGCATGATAAATGGTTCATCTAATTTATTTTCAACATGTATGAGCTTAATTTTTTTTTAATAGTTCATCTTATTCAACTTTCCTTTTTTACTTGTGTTGGTTCTGATCGTCTTATGCATTTTAGGTTGAAGATAAATGAAAAAAGCTTCGATATCAAATTACACAAAAGTTTGACGCAAATATATCTATTTATTAGCATTTAAAACGTACTATCTAGATTATTGTCACACAGTTACTTTGCTGGTTAAAGATGATGATCCAAGAAATGGTAAATGTTGTTGAGATGTGTGTAAGTCATAAATATTATTTTATACGGTCGAAAGTATGTGAACCTAAAGGGTCACACACTTAGACATCGAAATCATCTTTTATTAAAGTATACAATACAATATGGCTATATTTATTGTATATTTAATTTGATAAAAGTTAATACTTAACGGTAATTAATTAATAAGTTAAAAGGTTTATCAAGATTATTTAAAAAGACTTAATACTTTAAGGTAATTAATGTACTTACATAACTCAGTATATACAAAGTCAAAAAGTCAAATCAAACGCACAATATGGTGTTGGTCGGCCGAATACATAGAAAAAGAAGGGAGAAAATATTTTCATTCTAGAAGGATTATTTACTTGAGGTTAAGTTGTAATCTTTACAAAAAATAATCATAAGGCTCTAGTATATAAACAATGAATGGGATTCAATTGTTTCATAACTTTGAAACCAAACTTTTCCCCCTCTTTATTTGGTGTAGTCGATGGCAAGAAAACCCCAAGATGTTTTAGGGTTTGATTTTTATTAAGTATAACTTAATCAAGATCTAGCAATCGAAAGTGGTTGATTTAAGTGTCGTGTGGACTATCTTAGAGAAGATCTAACTTGATATATGGTTTATTGGTGAATCGGTTTTGGTATACAAATTAGGGTTTGTGTTTGGTTGGTTGATTAATTGTGTTCTTGATCATCCGTTCTTGGACTAAAGGTACGCATTCTTTATCTTTATGTTAATTACATTATAGGCATAGATAATCGATCCTATCCGCTGTGTTTAATCTTGATGCCTGCATGTTAGATACATTAGGTTGTTAAATTCCAACACTGGCATCACGAGCCAAATCTATGTCATGTAATTACATAAAAACGCCTAAAACTTGTGCAAAAAGATTTTTTTTTCTTTCATGAATAATTTTATGATTTAATTGAAAATATTTAAATTGGTTAATTAGATGTTATTAGATCCATAATTTTCTGGAAAAAATAAGTTTGCATGCGTTTTAGGTTATAGAAAAACGTTAATTACAACTACGTGTGCAATTTACTTGTTTTCCGATATGATGTTTAAATCGTTTAAATCCATGAACCATGATTACTAATTGTTATAATGCATGATTTAGATGCTTAATATTAGGATTGATATGAGATTAAAAAAAGGTAATTGGATTGGTGTATGCATGCCAAGAGGGGTTTTAAAAAATTATTTTAGGGATGCCATTTTTGACACCCGAACAGAAAATAATTTTTATAAAATAATTTGTATACATAATTACCTACAAACTCCGATTCCCTATGGGACACTAAGAACTCGATTCTGCACAGCTTTTTAGTTTTAGTTGAAAGTTGAAAAAAATCCTCCTCTAGTCGATTTTTGCGTTGCAAAACAGAATCATAATAAAATCTTAAAATTGAATTTAGAAAATTTTATATATTTATTGCCTAAATCTTTTTATTTAAATGGTAAATAGCATGTGTTTTATTTATAGTTAATATTCTTGATATTTTAATCTTGCATATATTCTTGTTTATTTGTTTTGATTTATTGCTTTAAATAGTTTAATTTAAATAAACGTAAAAAAAATTCAAGAATTAAATCGGATTAACTAGTGTAAGTAAATATTGAGTCTTTTGAATAATATTTTATTTACTCTAGAACTAGATAGAAAAAACAAGTATCTATTTGATTTTTATAATGTTTTAGTTAAATTACACTAGAAAGGTATAGACGGTTCACTTTGCGTTCCTAAAGAAGGAGGTGCTTAACTAGCTTCGCGCTGACCAACTTCTCCGGGTCCTTTTCGTGTGTCTTCCAAGACGTCATAGAATTAAATGTGACCATAGCAAGGTTCCATTGAGTTTTTCATTGGTACTCGTAAGAGGTATGAGAAAAACTCGATGAAATAAACATATGACACGTTTATGAAACTTGTACAACGTTTTTAAAATAATAGATATCTCGGTTTTGGAATACTGGTGGATTCATGAAACCAATGCATATGTTTTATTTAAGGAATGTTTAAAAATATGAAAAATTCCTTGTTTTAGAAACCCGTTATAAAAGGAAGTTTTACATGTTTCTTTTTATTAAAATTTTGTCATGATTTTCAAAACTTTATTACCCACTAAATTAAGTTTTGTACTATCCAATGTACTAAGTCACTTGAGCTTGGTTAATTCGTTAAAACAGTCTTAAGTCCTAACTAAGACAAGGCAATATAATAACGATACGGTTAGACCCGAGGTTATAGAATTCTAGATTAAGTAATGGATAACTTACAATGAGTATGTTTGGTCAGGCATTTTTCCCGTGGTACGAGATGAGGCAAAACATGACGTGACTAAGTTTATGCTAGTTAATGTAGCTATGGCCTCATTATGGCTAAGAGTTGCACTGGTGGCAATTATCATTTGATAATTATCTTTTGAATTATTTCGTCTCTAGTAGATCAACTGCATTGACGAAATAAGTTCAAGTTGGGTCTTAGGCTCTTTATTAAACTAATTGTTTAAAGTCCGTAAACATGGGTAGTTAAAATTTATAAGAGCATTATTATCGAAAATACTAATAATTGAAATTTTCAAGTTCTTTTAATGTATAAATGCAGCGTAAACCGAAAGCATGGGTTTGGTCTTTACTTGAGAATGACAAACCGTGTTCATTTTCTATGAGAAGATTTAAAGGTTCGTTCCTATACTTTTTACAAGTGAAAAAACTATAAAAGGAATGATTGAATTATTACAATTCGAATCAAGCATATGAACTACCTAAAGGGTAAATTAAGTTTCATATCTTGTTGGATAACTAGAGAACTAGTGACTTTAGCTACCAAAGGTAAATATCTTGATATGATCAAGACATATTTAGTAGTTGGATTACAAAGACGGAAATATCACTGCAAGAATGGTGAAAGCAAAACCTATAGAACTGGTTGTCTTTAGTTGTTTGTTTTAACCAAGAAAAACACACTACATACCCACAAGGAATTGTAGACTTGCTAATACAAGGAGGGAAAATTGCGTGCCAATTTTTCAAGTTAATAAATAATATATGTATATATGGAAAGTCCATCATTGGTATATGTATATAGAACTTAACACACTTCTTTGAATATCTAAGTAATTGTTACTAGTTAATGTGACTCACACTAGCAATAATGTGTGGATATTCAATACATGGAAAGATAAAATGTCACTTAGATTCACTAGTGGTGAAACACTAAGTGTTGTCAAAACAAGTGGGAGTAATACATTTTATGCAAATGGCATACATGAAATCTTGTCAATTTCAGTGGGAGCTATGTGTTGCTCATTTTATTTCTTTTTGGACTTGGAATAATGAATTACTTTCCAAGTGTGATGCATCTTCTTTTAGTAAGAATCACCACGTAGTATCTTAGATAACTAGTTGCCTTTTGAGTTGTCGCTTTCGTTGTTGAAGTTATCTACAAGATAGTTATGCACGGTTCATTATAAATAAGATGGAGTTCTTCTTACATTTAGATATGATTTATGCTAGAATTAATTCTATTTATTACACTATCATATTGATTTATACAACAACCTAACCGGTCTAGTATTGTTTTATGCAATAAGTAGTTCCCTAGCCAAGTGGGAGAAAGCTTAATTGTGGGCACGGAAACACTTTGACAATATGATTAAGGGTTTTCTTGACTTTTTAAGTAAGGAAATTATTTCCATATTAGAACTACTACATTTGAGGTAGGTTTCCCTATTAGATAATTGATGTAGAGTTTTTACCCCTTTAGGAAAAGGAAGGCAAAATAGTGGTAAGCGTTAAGCACGACGATTTAGGAAAACCGTGTACAAATGACCCAAGATGGGGATCGTTCTCAAGGAGGCTTAGTGTGTGTGTGTAATGAAATGATTATCTTTGTGATTATATTTGTGAGAAAGAATGATAGAAATAAGGTGAGAAGAGAATGACGGTTACGATGTCGTATTAAACTAAGACGAAAAAGGTGTACACGTAAAACCGTAAAAAGCACTAAAATTAAAATTTTACCCTAAAAATTCCTAAAAATCACTAAAAATCCACAAAAATGTTCTAAGAGTTTAAAAGAAATCCAAACTTGCCAAAACCTTTTAATTAATTAAATAATGACTTTTTAATGCTAATTAAAGCCCTAAAAATCAATATTAACTATTAAAAAGTCCAAAACAAGATCTTAAAGTTTGTAAACCTCAAAAATACCCTAATCAAGCTAAAAAGTATTTTTCAAAATTTTAAAACCACTAAAAGCTATTTTTAAACAATTAAAAACTATTAAAATCAATTAAAACTTAAATTAATTCTAGAAAATGATTAAAAGACTCTAAAAATATTTGAAAAGTTGCAAAATTCCTAATTAAGTGTCTAAAATCTAGGAAAAATGTAAAAACTTAGAAAATCAGACTTTTAATTTTTAACAATAAAATAATATTAAAATATTATTAAAAATCCAAAAATCATAAAAAATTCTAAAATTTTGCAAACTAGCTTAATTTAACCTAAATAACTCAGAAATGGAAGTGAAATTACCTAAATACCCTTAATGGGCCTAAAAAGTGGGCTATACCCAAAACAGATCACTAAATGGGCTAATTTGGGCCCAATATAAAAAAGTGTCCAAAATAAGCCCAAAAAGCACTACTTGACTCAAAATTTGATTTTAAACAACTTTTTCCAAAGGCCTAAAATCTGAAAGTGTGAAATAAGCTAGCTTATACCAAAAAACTTATTCTTAATGGGCTTTTTGGCCCATTAAGCTATAAGCGAATGCCATAAGCTGAAATTAGACACACAAGCTTCTTTTGTCCTAAATAAGACTTCTATAAAAAGAAATTTGAAATAAGCCCAAGGAATAAGCCTGAAAATGCAATAAGCAATCTACAAAAAATGACAAAATAGTCGTTTTTGAGTTCTAGGCCACCCCAAAGGCTGATTCAAGTTTCTAAAGCTTTCAAATGACTTAATTAAGCAAAATCAACAAAGAGTTTTCAAATAAGTTGACTCAATAAGCTGGAAAAAGCAAATAAGCACTTATGTAAAAGTCAAATAAGTTGGTTTTCTAGCAAAAAGTCAAAGTCAAAGTCCAATAAGCTTCAGTCTAATCAAATGGGTCAAATAATGAAGATCTATCACAAAAAATAAGTTGTTGCAGGTCTGGATAAGCTAAAATAGATTATTGATAAGCTAAGTTCAATTTAACACTAGCAGGGGCTAGTTTTGGGTGTTGAGCAGTGGAAACTTTTTCCACTGCTTGACTTGTTTGACTTTTTGTCTTTAGTGAACTTTGTTGGGATTCAGATTACACAAAGGCACCCAAATGATCTTTGGATCAAAAGGAGTCAATAACAATCAAAAGATCACAAATACAATCACCCAATTGATACAGTTTAATCAATAAAGTACCAGATCTAGCACATACATGAACAAATAAGAAGTTGAGCACTTATAAGCAGTTTTAGCAATAATCAGCCAACCAAATTCAACCAAATGCATGCACAAGCTATTATAAACTCTAATGAACAAGTCTAAACAGTTTTCATGCAATGTCTTAAAGCCTAAATCAAGATTCAAGCTTATGAATGTTACTAATGAACACTAACACATGCAGTTTTTTACTTTGTTGATGTATTTGACACACAAGCCAGATTCAACACTCAAGATCTATCAAATAAGTTATAATAATGATGTTTTAACAACTTTCAACCCTAAGCATGCACAAATACTAGATTTCACCAAAATCTTAGGTCAAAAACAGTTAAATTCACCAAGTTATAGTAGATTGTCTGATTTGAAGTTTCAAACCCAAAAACTTGCAGCAAAACACTCTCAACAAGGCATATATCGGATATAGAACACAAATACAAACTTTCCACAACACAATAACAAGATTCAAGCTTAAACAGGTAGACCCAAACACCCTTTTAACTTTTCAAAACCAAGTTTTTCAAGTCAAAAGCAAGATTCAGTTTACCAAATGATCAATCTAGCATATAAACAACATTATCATGCAAGACTACGCAGATTCAAGCCAAGAAATCAACAAGAACACCAGTAGAGCACAAATCCACAAAAAATCCATTATTTATCAGATTTTCAAGGATTTTAGACAAACCTCATGGATGTACATCCACACCCACGAATTTATGAGCTTATGTGCTAGCTAGAACAAGCACAAGCTTCCAATGACACCCCTGCTAAGATTCAACAAGGTAAGTAGCACAATATCAAAATCAAAAACTTAAAAGCCTTGATTAATGCAACCTTGTTACCCCACACTTGATTATCCCCAAGTTATAATCCTCAC
Organism: Glebionis coronaria; assembly: GCA_025667525.1. NCBI lineage: Eukaryota > Viridiplantae > Streptophyta > Magnoliopsida > Asterales > Asteraceae > Glebionis > Glebionis coronaria. The sequence continues at coordinate 604,468,636 of CM046878.1, read as the reverse complement.
CACACCTTAATATCACAATTAGGATGCTATGATCAGCCTTATAACCCAAGAATTCCAAGGTTGAAACAAGAACTTAGCAAAATATCAAGCTTGAAGGAAAAATGCAAACTTTTGCACTCTCCTTAAAAACAGGTTTTGAGATTCAAATTCAGTGAACAAATAACATAAACAAGCATAAAATAAGATGGCACTTGGTCTTTCTTCAACACACTTAACACAATTTCATTAATACTGAAAAGAGGATTTACAAGTGCTTGAACAAGGAAAAACCAAAAGCAAGCGTAAATGTAAAGACCTAATTCCTTTATATAGGCTACAATGAGAATAAGGAAGCTAAAAAATAATATAAACCCTAGCTGTGAAGTCCCCAATTTGCCCTTGCAGAATTTGAACTTCTTGGCTTCATGTGACTGATTTTTGTTTGCTTGTTGTATCTGGCATGTGAAAAACGTATCCAATGGCTTATATCAAGCTTAAAAAGTAAGCTTCAATCCTAAACGTTGGATGTCTGGTGATTTTTGGCAGTATCCTCTTTGTGTGTAGCAGGGGAATCATGTGTGGGACAAAGGGCTGATGTGGCAAGTATTTTTGAAGTTGGGTTATGATTAAAACAAGCTTAATCATAAATCTGGAGGTTTTGGTGGTTTAATTACAAGAGGATTAAGAAAACCCAAATGTGTTCTTGAGATGAATAGTTCATGTTTTGATCCGGTTTAATGTTTAAATGAGATGTTTAGCGCCAATGATTAAACTAACTAATTAAGTTAGTTAAACCTGGTGAGTGGAAAGGTGATGTGGAGGAATGGTGGAAGCTGATTGGTAGAAAAGGGTGAGTGGGACACGTGTTGGGTGTGGGTTGGTCTAGGTAAGTTGGGCTGTCTGCCAAATCAAACCCTTCTTCTTTCTTTCACTTGTCTTTTGCAAATAAACTCCTTAAATCCGGATTCCCTTTGTTAACAAACTTTTCATTTTCACACTTTTGCCCCAAATACTTTTCCAAAGTATTTTCAGGGGTATTTCTTGCCATTTTGTGATACTTGAAGGGGTGTTTTGGCATTTTGTTGATGGATAATGGTCTTGACTTGCATATTTGATATTTTGGAGGACTAAAATTTCCAAGTCATAATGATTGAGGGACCATTCTTGCCAAATGTTGAAAGTTAAGGGTCCTTTTTGTAATTTTGGGATTTTCCAAGGACCAAACTTGTAATTTCTTGTACTTTGAAGGACTTCATGATGTATTTGACTTTGTGGAGGATAATGGTTGACAATTTAGTTTTGTTGAGGGGCTAAACTTGTCAATTCTTCAAAGTGGAGGGCTCTTTTTGCAATTTTGACAAACTTTAGGGACCAAACTTGTAATTATGAAGATACAAGGGTATAAAGTGTCAATTCTTCCATATTGGAGGACCCTTCTTCATAATTCTTCAAGTCTTCAAGGATTTTTCTTGGGAAAGTCTTCATTAGGGCTTGGTTCATTGTGCGGCTTCGTTTCCCGTGTTCGTTTTTGTATGATTCTTGTGATCTTTTGTCATTTTCTCAATATCCGTACCTAAAAAACACAAGCAACAAACACAAGCATATATATGGGTATTTTGATGATATTTAATGCATTTTAAGCCCTTTTTGGACGATGAGACTATGTATAAAAGCAGTCTCATCAATAATGGAATGTCAAGATAAAAAAAATGAAACTACATGATTATATTTTCCTAGAAAATGATAAACGTGGTAAGTTTATGATTAAATTAAAAGTTACTATTGAGACCATGAATGATACTCGGTTTTACTTTAGTTTAATGATTATGTCTTATTAATTTAAACATGAACATTAAGTCTTCTAACTATGAAGAGACTTGGAACTTAAAGTAAGATTTGTAAGCTTGCAATGTATTATTGATTTAGACATGTTCATGTAGTCATTGAGTTAGTAAATAACTAATAACAAATAGTAAGAATTAGATTATATGTCTACTAGTTAAGACATACACTTTAAGTTTTGGTTGCATCAAAGACATATGATTTAGTGCATACCATTGGCTTAATAATACTATTAATGCTATTAAGTTTTTGAGCTTAAGTTGACATAATAGACAAAACCATGAAGTTTAAGTTCATCAAATAAATTATGAGATTATCTCATGAAGTTGATCTTATTGAAATATCATGATTGGTATGTCAAATAAGTGAAATCGCCATATATATATATATACACAAATATGTTTGATGTTTGGTTTTTGATGAACTTAACTTATGACTCCTTAAAAGATATCAAGGTTAAGGTATTGATTGCATTTGGAATATACTCAATATAACTCCAATATAGAAGATAAATTAATATATTATTGTTAGAATAATAAGATGGGATGAATCCTATCTATTCTTAATTAAAGGTTAGGCTTTGTTAGAACTCTTGAAGATTGTATTACCAAAAGTCTAAGTACTACTTAGTGTATTTTGTAGGAGGCCCAAGGGAAACGATATGATAATACTCCTACATAAATCCCACACCTAGAACAAATTAGTTGTTGTTAGATAAGCTAAGTTTTCTGAGAATAAGTCTCACTTTACAAAAAGCGAGTAGGAGTCCTGATGTTCGTTTGCAAGTCTTAAATTTATATTACAAGGTTTAGATAAAACAAGGGACTAGAAGACAAACACGGGAAATTATACCCTTTCGTTCGTAATATAGCTTTGTAGTGGTAAGCCAGGATCGTTCGCTGAGACTTAGTTTCGTTTTGGTAATCAAGATAACAATTAAAGAAATAAATATTTGAAATAATATCAATAATAACAAGTATGACTAATATGGGATAGCTCGTATAAGTTCGTGATGATGATAATAATGATTGAGATATGTTTATGTAGGTAAAGCGTGATAATCCTTTTTCGTCAAAACGGCGTTTACACAGTTTACTTGGGTTGATTCAAGACTTATGTTTATTTAAGCGACTAAGCTCAAAACAAGTTGCCAACAAGTTCAATATTTTATCAAGTATCTAAGAGGATCTCTCCAACCAAAGATTCATGACCATAGACAAGTTCTAGAAAACTTATTATAACAATTTGCGTTTCTCAACGCCAAACTATCGTAACAAATCAACTTAGATAAAATATGATTTGTAGAACTAGGTGGTAATATGGTTCTAGAACATTAGCTTGAAATCATATATAAAGGATCATATCATAGCATCATCACTAATTATAGTCACATACCCATATAGTCACAAATAGCTTAGCCTAATATAGTAATCAAAGTAACAATTGGAAAAGAGTAAGAGAACATCATACTTAGACTGGATTGAATAAACGAGTACACAAGTGTCACGATTGTATCGTTCCTCCAAGAATCAAAGAGTGGAATACCCTCCTTACAAGTATCTCCCAAAAGTGGATAATACTGAAAATTTACTAAGAAAGCTAAAATACTCGAGCTATGGAGTATTGAGAGAGAGAGGTGTGTGTAAAATGAGTGGAAATGGCCTCTATTTATAGTGTTGTCTGGGTCAATTATGCGTCGAACTTCTCCAAAAGTGCGCCGCAATTTGGAGACGAGAATGTGCGTCGTACTTCTAAGTTTGTGCGCCGCACTTCTGGGCGATTCAAAATCTTCTTTCAATATCTTACGCTTATTTGCATATTGAGGCCCCTGCTTTGTATATCTTCACTTTGCTCCTTCAAACTTTATATCTGCATATAAAACACAACATATTAAGTATCGGAATCTCTTATTTATACTACAAAGTGGCATTATAATGATAGGTTGAATATGTATAATTAGGATGTTATCAAATTCCTCCACACTTAACTATTGCTTGCCCTCAAGCAATCAAAGCGAGAAAACAAATTCAATTTTAAAAATGCTTTTAAGTGTTGTGAAGTATGATAGGAAAATAATTTAATTTTTATGAATAGCAAAAGCAAATGACAAAATAATTTCAGCACCTCACATGGATATTGTTTGGATTTTAAGTTCACACAAATGTCACTCACAAAAGGGTAAATATAAGGTAACACTCAATTAGCTCGGTCATAAAATAGATAGCTACCATAGGTTTGTACATGACACATAAACATAACCGTTGTAGCGTGAGCACCTAATAATTTTCAAAGAAGCAAAATGTGATAAATGATGTGGGTGTAGGATAAAAAAGAGTATGCCTTTGTCAAAGTCACATAACAAACTATACTAGAATACTTGAATATTTTTTTCTTTCTTTTTCATACATTTTTTAAGAGAGTATCATAAACTTTATAACTTGACAAGTGGTTAGGCATAACATATAAGGATATTGACACAATGGATAATATAGCATATGCGTACGAGTGCCACATATTTTAGTATGCCAGTGTAGCTTAACTAAAATGATATAAGGGTGATTTTATTTTGCTTCCTTTCGAAAATATCTATAAATTAACCTCACTGTGGTTTAGTAAATGATGATCAAGCACAAATTCTGAAGCATACTAGATTATCGGCTTTCACACAAAATAGAGAAATATAAGGCTAAGTTTTTCTCACATATTTGGGTAATGGATTTTGTGCTAAGTTATAATGTCAATCAGTGAGATTTTTGCTTTGCTAAAAACTTATTTATTTACAAAACATATATATTTTTATTATTTTTCAAAAATATTTTCATGTGGAGAAATTTATTTTATTTTTTATTTTTTTATTTTCATTTTTTCTATTTGTCACCTCCTCCACACTTAAGTTGAACATCGTCCTCGAGGTAATAACTGATAAAACATTAAAAATAGGAAAAATGCAAAGGGAAACGAGAACTTTCTGGGGCTTAGTAGAAAATTGCGGGACTTCGAGAGATGAATCCTGCTTAGAGCTCCAATTTGCTATTTTCCTGCATGCTATAAAACAAAACAAAACACATGCAATATATACAAGGACGGTTTTATTTATTTACAGGTCCTCCTCCACACTTAAGTTAAAAGGTGGGGATAAAATACGGATTGCCTTCCGAATAGCGCTAAGTTTAGAGTTTTCAGCCAGACTCGGCTACTCGGATCTATTTTAAGAAGAAAGGAATTTCTTCTCCTTCGATTTCATTACAATGTTCTTCTTCATGGTAGAGCTTAAGTCTATGTCCAGTGACTATAAAGGTGCTATTGTTTTGATCGTATAATTCAACATATCCGGAAGGATGTTCGTGTTTTACTAGATAGGGTCCAGTCCATCTCAAAGTAAGCTTGGGTTGCTTGAATTTATATTTCGAGATAAAGAGAATTACTTTTTATCTTTTTTGAATTCTTTTCTTTGTCATAATTTGCGATCATGCCAAATTTTGGTTCGTTCTTTATATAATCGTGAACTTTCATAAGCGTGATGTCGAAATTCATCTAACTCGTGAAGTTGAAAGTTACGTATTTCTCCAGATGCAATAAGCTATGGGTTGAAATTTTTAAGTGCCCAATATGCACGGTGTTCAATTTCTATTGGCATATGGCATGTTTTTTCATACAACAGTTTGTACGGTGTGGTTCTAGTTGGTGTTTTGAATGCGGTACGAAAGGCCCATAGAGCATCTTCTAATTTTTTAGACCAACAAGCAGGGTTGTTTTGAACAGTCTTTTCAAGTATACGTTTGAGAGCTCTATTAGTGTTTTCAACTTGGCCACTCGTTTGAGGGTGGTAAGATGTGGAAAATCGGTGGTTCACTCCATATCTTTTCATAATTTTTTCCATGAGTTTGTTACAGAAATGAGTTCCTCTGTCACTTATTAGTGCTTTTGGCATTCCAAAGCTTTACAAAATAATTTCTTTAAGAATGCAATAATAACTCTTGCATCGTTTGTTTGTAAAGCTTGAGCTTAGGCCCATTTCGATACATAGTCGACGGCGACTAAAACGTATTCACATTTGTAAAATTTAAGAAATGGTCCCATGAAGTCGATACCCCACACGTCAAAGATTTTGCAGACTTGGATGTTGTTTAGAGGCTTTTTGTCTCTTTTAGAAATATTTCCATTCCTTTGACATGCTTCGCATAGTCGTACTAAGGTATGAGCTTCACGAATAATTGTTGGCCAATAAAAGCCAGCGTCGAACACTTTTTTAGCGGTGGTGTTCGCGGCGTTATGTCCTCTGGTCGGTCCGTAGTGACATCCATCGAGAATTTTTCTAGATTCGAATCTGGAAATACATCGTCGGATTATTCCATCGGAACAGATTCTAAATAAGTAAGGATCGTCCCGAAAGTATTTTTTTAGTTCAGAGAAAAATCTTTTCTTTTGTTGGTGCGTCATTCACTTTCGTAAAATACCTAAAGCCAAATAGTTTGCAAAGTCTGCAAACCATGGTGTATTGTTAGTACTTACTTGCATTATATGCTCATCGGGAAAATCATCGATTTCATCATCGCTAGAATCATCATTCACTATGCGAGATAAATGATCGGCAACAACATTTTCAGTTCCTTTTTTATCTTTAATTTCCAAATCAAATTCTTGTAAAAGCAATATCCATCGTATTAGACGAGGTTTGGCGTCTTGCTTTTTGAACAAGTATTTTAAAGCTGAGTGATTAAACTATCGTTTTTGACAATACGAGGTATGATCAAAATTTGTCAAACGCGTAAACTACATCCATGAGTTCTTTTTCCGTAATTGTATAATTTTGCTGGGTTGCGTTAAGAGTTATACTTTCAAAATAGATGGGATGAAATTGTTTACCATCTTTTTGTACAAGGACGACTCCAAGGGTATGTTCACTAGCATCGCACATAAGCACAAATGGAAGGTTCCAATTGGGGCTTGTAATAATGGGTGTGCATGTAAGATTTTCTTTAAGTATTTTGAATGCTGAAAGACATTCGTCATTAAAATCGAACATTTTTTCTATTTCTAAAAGTTGTGTTAAAGGTCTTGCGATTTTCGCAAAGTCTTTGATAAATCGTCGGTAAAAACCGGCATGACCTAAGAAACTTCTAATGCCTTTAACATTAGTAGGTGGTGGGAGTTTTGAGATCACGTCTATTTTTTCTTTGTCAACTTCAAGGTCGGCTCTAGACACATTGTGTCCAAGCACAATTCCTTCTTTAACCATAAAGTGACATTTTTCCCAGTTTAGCACAAGATTTGCTTCTTTACATCGTGCTAAAATTTTATCAAGATTGTTTAGACATGTGCCGAAAGAATTTTCAAAAACGGAGAAATCGTCCATGAAGACTTCGATTGATTCTTCAATCATATCGTGAAAGATTGCAATCATACACCTCTGAAAAGTAGCAGGTGCATTGCATAGGCCAAAAGGCATGCGCCTATAAGCGTAAGTTCCAACTGGACAAGTAAACGTGGTTTTCTCTTGATCCATATGGTCGATTGGGATTTGAAAGTATCCAGAATAACCATCGAGGAAACAAAAGTATTCATTTCCTGCGAGTCTTTCTAACATTTGATCCATAAAGGGTAAAGGAAAATGATCTTTCGCGGTTGCATCATTTAGTTTTCGATTATCAATATAAACTCTCCATCCGGTGATGGTTTGTGTTGGTACTAATTCGTTGTTTTCGTTAGTTACTACAGTGATACCTCCCTTTTTAGGTACACAATGAATAGGACTAACCCATGGGCTATCGGCGATTGGGTAGATTATTCCAGAGTCTAAGAGTTTAAGGATTTCTTTTTTAACAACATCTTTCATGTTAGGATTTAATCGTTGTTGTTTTTCAACAACTGGTTTCTTGTTATCCCAAAGTTGGATTTTGTGTTTGCAGAACGATGAACATATGCCAGGAATGTCAGAAGTTTTCCAAGCAAAGGCTTGTTTATGTTGTCAATTAGATCGTCTTTGTGTTCTTCCAAAAGTTGGGATGAAATAATTACAGGGAGTAATTTTTCTTCGTGAAGAAACGCATATTCCAGATGTTCAGGAAGAGGTTTAAGTTCTAAATTTGTAGGAGGTTCTTCGATAGATTTCTTAACTTTAAAATCGGTTTCGAAAGTTATTGTTTCAAATTGGGTTTCGATTTCTTCTTCGATTTTTTCGATTGGTTCATCATCGGTATGGTCGGCTATGAAGGCATCAAATTCAGCAAAAAGATCTTCTTCGAGGATGGTTCCTTCGATAGAATGCAAAATTTCGCTTCCTTCGTCAAGAAGAGCGTCAAAATCGGCTTCAACGATATCTTCAATGACATCGATACTAAAACAAGTATCGTCATTAGAGTACGAGTGTTTCATTGCTTCGTCGATAGAAAAAGAAATTATATCTTCTCCAACTCCAAGGTTGAGTTGTGTGTAAGAAAGGTCTGCCAAGGATAAGTGGTACCTTGCTATCTTCTTCTATTTCTAAGATTACAAAGTCAACAGGAAAAAGAAATTTTCCGACTTCTATGAGCATGTTTTCAGCTATCCCCATTGGGTATTGGAAAGAATAGTCCGCGAGTCGAATGCTTATTTTTGTGGGTTTTAAAACATTTTTAGAGAGTTTAGCATGCAAAGAGTATGGCATGAGTTTGATACTTGCGGCAAGATCGGCCAAGGCGTTTCAAGAGTATGAGTGAGGGAGAGTACATGGGATTAGGAAACTTCCAGGATCTCTCAGTTTTGGTGGTACTTTGTTTTGGACAATGGCAAAACATTCCTCATTTAGAAAAGTTGAATAAACTTCTTCAAACTTATGTTTACTCTTGATAAGTTCTTTAATAAATTTGCTATAATTTGGCATTCCAGCCAGAACATCGACTAAAGGCATGTTAATTCGAACTTCTTGTATTAAGTCGAGGAATTTACCATACTTAGCTTGCATCTTTTTCTTGCGAAAGCATTGTGGATATGGTACTTTTGGTTTATATGGTTTGGGTGTTGGGTTTTCAGTTGGTTTGGTATGGGTTGGTTGAGCTTCATCCTCATTATCACTATCGAATGGAATTTTGATTGGTGCAACCCTGAGGAGGTTTGGTAGGCGAGTCGTAAGATAAACCGCTCCGCGTGAATACGACATTCACATGCTCGTTACGAGCTTATGGGAGTTTGTGACAATCCGTCAATTTATGATTGATATTTTATTCTCAAATATTATTTGAAAATATTATTTTAATGATACAATATGAACTCACATATTTTTGGGAAGAAATTTGGATTTACGTCTCGGAGTAGCATCGACTACGTCTAAACCAGAGGATTCAACGTTACGTGCTTACGTTTACATACACCGTCTTTGGTGACAGTCCGACATTTCAGAAAATAAATTTATCCGTGAATATTATTTTGGAGTTTTAACTTTGTGTTAGTTCATAAACTCACAAATTTACGAGAAGAGATTAGGACTTACGATTTTATTTTAACGTCCTTTACGACTAAACCGGAAACCTTAGGATTACGTATTTACGTTTTCGAGCTCCGTTTTTGATGAGACAATTTTTATTAGATTCGTTTTGTGCCGTTGATTCATAATTTATAAAAACGTTTTTCGTAAAACGACCCGAGGGCACGCAAATCGAGGAAACTAGAATCGAGGAGTACCCGTAAATAATTGGGGATGAGACAAAACAAGTTTTGCCCCACCCCCAATATGGGACGGTTTAAGCATTGCCACCACACACTTGATGTGTCAAAGTGGTAGCTTAATGCTTCCACTTGTCTTACCAAGCTTACTTTGTAAGCCATTTCTTACACTAAACCACTAGCACTCAAAACAACTCAAACCAAAACTAGCAACACATTTATCTACTCATGCAAAACACATAATCCTCTCATCTCTCTCTATCTATGCCGTCCATATCCTCACCATAAACACCATCATTGATCAAATTTAACCATAAACCTCATGTTATTTCTACATATGTTAATCTCCTTCAAAAGAGATGAAGATTGGTGGTGATTATAACATCCAAGGAGGAGTATACATGGTGTCTTGGGGATGATTTTCCACAAGGAGTATATGAAGAATGGTGGTCTTGAAGATGGTCATGGTTGTCTACAAGTTTCTCCATCAAAAACCATGTCAAAATCATAACCTACATCAACTTGGTGGTATAAAGATTGTCCTCCTCAACTTCTTGTTATTTTGATTATGTAAACATGTATTTTATTTCCTATTGTATATGTATATGATGATTATATGATGATAAAAATGTTATGTGGGGATTTGTTGTTGATAAACATGATTAAAAAGGTGAAAAACCATAAGAAACAAGGTTAAAATCTTGGTTAAATTTGATGGCTGTATAAAACAGTAAAGAACCATATGTTTAACTGATAAAATGATGAAGTAGAATGGGTTTACAGTAAGCTATGGGTCTTGTACACATGTGAGAGTTGGCCATGCAATGGAATCATTGTAATGAGTGAGATATGATCAAAACAAGTTTAGGGTATAAATCTGAGGTTACTGTTTTGGACGATTTTTAGAAAATATTTAGAAGATGATTCAACAGTAGCTATAGAAGAGTTAAATGTAGCACAGATCATGTAGTTTATGTGATAAAAATTTGAGCTTTTATCTCCATATAGAACTCAAGATATGGCAGTTTTGGTGAAGATGAAGTTAAAAATCAGATTTTTGGAAATTAAAGAATAATACTATTATATAAGCACTCACATTTTAATATATAAAATGTAAAATAAAAACCCACTAACTTATAAAACTTATTTATATAAATATATATAAAAGGGTAATCAAATGGATAAATTATATAAATGGTGGTAAAATAATGCTTATAAGTAATAAAAACTATAAACATGATTTTTACGACTTTTTCGGCTATTATCGTAAAATTAACGTTTTTGTTAAATAAAACTTAGATGGTTGGACCCGTCTAATGAAAACTTTATAAAACTTATATACTGATATATAGACATGTATGACAAGTAAAAACCGATAAAACCCGAACTATAGGGCATACGGACATTAACGAGCTAAGTAAACATATTGGACTAATACTTGGACTAATAATTGGAATAAATAAGATAAAAACTTGTAAAAAGAACTTATTGGGCTTAACCCATTTGGGCCCAACTTGAAAGTGTATGTACTGATAATATAAGTACAAGATGGATTAAAATAAGTTAAATAATTTATAATAAGCTTATTGGACTTAAGACACGTAAATGGTTAAAACTAGTAAACTAGTATAAAAGCTATCGACATATAACACTAAAATGAGTAAACGAGAATATGTAAACCCACTTGATCATCATATATATATATAATCATCATATGTATACATACTTGTTATGTTTATAAAGTCATTGGACATGAGTCTAAGACCGAGTATTATTTGTCTAGGTTTCCGTGATTGAAGCACGCACCGTACGTCCGAATTGCCGATAACCCGCCTTCCCATATCAACGTGAGTTCATAGCCTCGCACTCTTTTAAATGTTTTTATTAATGTTTTATAAACCCGCGAGGGAGATAACATGTTAGTTTTATAAAAATAGGACACCATTTGTCCCGATTGTTTGTTTATTGATTTTGGACCCGAATGATTGAATGACCCGATTGTATGACCCGATAAATGATTAATGGACCCGATAGATGAAATAAAATGGATTATTAAAGTTAGGTTATGTCACTAAAAGTCCCATTAGCATGAATTGTGAACTACCGGGAGTTGGTAGACGCTTATGCATTTAATAGTACTATTTAGGGACGATCACCCCAGTTCGCGCCTTGACGGTTGATCCCCGTCGTGCCACATTGATTGGTAAGCGAATTTATATATGAGAAGATTTACATAGCGTGACCTTTGTGACGACACGCTACTTTAGATGGGCAAAATTGGTATCGGGTTAGCTACCCGTTGTTGGTTTAGTAAGGTAACAATGTCATGCGGCTTATAATAATCCAAAAACTAAAGAAATACTACTAGACGCTCCGAATTACGATGTATGGCCTGACTAGCAATACTGGGTCATACTATTGATATTATGTTTGTGTTTTGGTTTTCATAACCATACTCATATAACGGTTTTTATTTTCATACAACGTCGTAAGACGTATTGTATGATGTTTTTAACGACAATGATTCGTATAATGATTTTTAAGGCAAATGCCTATATTATGATTTTGATGAAGATTTGTATAAAATGTTTTTGGCTATTTCATGGCCTATCAAAATGATTTGTACAAAATGATTTTCAGTAATAATTTTATACTGATATATTACATTGATGGATTTTATGAAACTCTATGAATTCACTCGGCGTTATCGCTGACCTTTTCTTTTAACATGTTTTATCTCAGGTACTTGAAGGTAATTCTCGGGAAGACGACAAGAATTCATGGCCCGCACTTAAACAATATTTTCCATTCAAATGCTTTGTAAAACTTTGTATGAAATACAATGACTTGGGACCTATGATATTTTGATATTTATGAATGGAAATGATTTATTATTAAACGACGCGATTTTTATGCGTTGTCTATGATGTGAGTAATGTGCTATCCCGTAACACCAACTAGTCTTCCGTTGTATTGAGTTGTATAAATTTGGGGGTGTTACAGAGTTGATATTTGTTTTTGTTCTTGGGATTTGGGTCAGTATTGCTTGGTAAAGAACCAGAAGCGCGATTCGATTGTTTATCGGCCAAACGATTAAATTTAGCTTCAAGGTTTTGAATGGAAGCTTGGTGGTTTTTGGTCGTGGTTTCGAACTTGGTTGTGAAGTCATTGAATGTTTCTCGAACTAAAATGTTGGTTTTTCTTTGAGATTCTATAAAGTTGTTGATTTTGGTTTCAAGGTTGTTTTTGTCTTCGGTTTGAGTGGGTTTCTTTTCGTCTCGATCATAACTTGGTTTATCATTTGATCTCCAATTATCGCGGTCGCAATTACGATAATCGTTATAAAACCGAGTTCAACGAAAGATATTCATAAAGTTGGTTTCCTCTTCCTTCGTCATGGGTGTGTCATCGTCATCACATTCACTAGGAGGATGGTTTCCTCCACAGTGTTTGTAGTTTTTGTGTTTTATCTCTTCAATTTTAAGAGACATGGCATCTATTCGAGCCATAATTTTCTCGGTATCGGTTGGGTTGTTGCTTCCTTCGGCAAAAGCTACGGTTTTTTGTTGGTTTTGGTTTTTGTGATTTTTGGACCAATCAAGCTTAAGTAGGACATTGTCATCCAATAATTGGCAAGCTTGGTTAGGGGTTTTGTAAAGGAAAATTTCGCCCGCTACGGCGTTCAACGCATCTTTGGTAGCGTCGTCAAAACCATGATAGAAAATCTTGATTATTCCTTCTTTTTTAAGTCCATGACCATGGCAGTTTCTGAGTAGTTCTTTCATTGTTAACCATGCGTCAGTGAGAGTTTCTCGATCTTATTGAGAAAAGCTTCGGATTTCTCCGAGGAGTTTTTCAAATAGGGCAGGAGGAAAGAATCGGCTAATGAAAGCAGTTCTAAGACCTTCCCATGTTCGAATGGTTCCTTTGTTAAGTTCGTCGAGCCATGACTTGGCTTCTCCAGTTAGTGATGATGGAAACATCATGAGTTGGATGGCTTCGGCTTGTCCTTCTCCATAGTTGAACATTTTACAAATTCTGCTGAATTCGTGGATGTGTTTGTGAGGATCGGTTTTGATTCGACCATCAAATTGGTTATTTTTTACAAGGGTTAAGTGGTTCCCTATTGCAAAATCGTTTGCAATTTCAGGTAAAACGATTGCGGATCCAGGAGTTGGTGCTACAACTCTATCGGCTGACCACATTGGTTCATCATCAGTGTCCGACATTGGATCATAACGGTTGATGAGTTTGGTGAGAAATAGGATTTGTGAAAGGTTGTCAAAAGGTTGGTTGATTATACGAGGTTGAGGTTGCTCGTGTCTCCTAGCTAAAGGTACACGGCGATGAATCTATGTAGCCTTCGGTTAAGGGTACGTTCAGGTTAAGGTAACGGTGATGTTGGTGGTGTTCTGGATGAACGGGTGTGCATCCAACAAGGTATTTGCTATTTTCAGTGGAAATGTGCGGCGCACTTTTGTGTTTGTGCGGCGCACTTTGGTTCGCAACAGGAAGTGCGGCGCACTTTTTGGTTTGTGCAGCGTACTTTCTGTACTGCAAAAAAATTTTGGTTTAAAATGAGTAGCAATGGCTCAATTTCTTTAAGGATTATACGAATTTGGTTACAAAACAGGATTATAAGTCCCCGGCAACGACGCCAAAAACTTTGATGTTCGTTTGCAAGTCTTAAATTTATATTACAAGGTTTAGACAAAACAAGGGACTAGAAGACAAACACGGGAAAGTATACCCTTTCGTTCGTAATATAGCTTTGTAGTGGTAAGCTAGGATCGTTCGCTGAGACTTAGTTTCGTTTTGGTAATCAAGATAACAATTGAAGAAATAAGTAGTTGAAATAATATCAATAATAACAAGTATGACTAATATGGGATAGATCATATAAGTTCGTGATGATGATAATAATGATCGAGATATGTTTATGTAGGTAAAGCGTGATAATCCTTTTTCATCAAAACGGCGTTTACACAGTTTACTTGGGTTGATTCAAGACTTATGTTTATTTAAGCGACTAAGCTCAAAATAAGTTGCCAACAAGTTTAATATTTTATCAAGTTTCTAAGCGGATCTCTCCAACCAAAGATTCATGACCATAGACAAGTTCTAGAAAACTTATTATAACAATTTGCGTTTCTCAACGCCAAACTATCGTAACAAATCAACTTAGATAAAATATGGTTTGTAGAACTAGGTGGTAAAATGGTTCTACAACATTAGCTTGAAATCATATATAAAGGATCATATCATAGCATCATCACTAATTATAATCACGTACCTATATAGTCACAAATAGCTTAGCCTAACATAGTAATCAAAGTAACAGTTGGAAAAGAGTAAGAGAACATCATACTTAGATTGGATTGAATAAACGAGTACACAAGTGTCACGATTGTATCGTTCCTCCAAGAATCAAAGAGTGGAATACCCTCGTTACAAGTATCTCCCAAAAGTGGATAATACTGAAAATTTACTAAGAAAGCTAAAATACTCGAGCTATGGAGTATTGAGAGAGAGAGGTGTGTGTAAAATAAGTGAAAATGGCCTTTATTTATAGTGCTATCTGGGGTCAATTGTGCGTCGCACTTCTCCGAAAGTGCGCCACACTTTGGGGACGAGAATGTGCGCCGTACTTCTAAGTTTGTGTGCCGCACTTCTGGGCGATTCAGAATCTTCTTTCAATATCTTTTGCTTATTTGCATATTGAGGCCCCTCCTTTGTATATCTTCACTTTGCTCCTTCAAACTTTATATCTGCATATAAAACACAACATAATAAGTATCGGAAGCTCTTATTTATACTACAAAGTGGCATTATAATGATAGGTTGAATATGTATAGTTAGGTAGTTATCAAGTCCCACGCTTGTTCAAAGCAAGTGGGAGTCTCGTTTATTTCAAGGACATAATACACAAGCTTTCTTAACACAGTTACTAAAGTCAACTAAGGCTAAACATGAATATGTGAAACCTTAGAATGATGTTACTCGCATTCATAGATCCGCGAGGATTTCTGATGATATGTTTATCAATAAATGAGGTTATGACTTAGAAGATCACTGAACTACTCAAGGGTGGCCTACTGGCAAAGGGGTTTGTGGCTATCACTCTAGAATGGGTGAGGTCTAAAGTTCGATTCCTGCTAGGTGCAAACAACCTTGAAGTGGCCACGCCAACCTCATGAAAAGGGACGGCTTTACCTGGTTTGAGTCTGTGTGGTGGTGGGCTCAAACCCCGTGGATTAGTCGACCAATGAGTCAGAAATCACGAGTACAAAAAAAAGACTTAGAAGATCACTGTGAAATTGCTAACCATAAGTGATGTATTATCAAATTTGGAACGTAATGGATAAATCAAGCTATGTGTTAAGATGCATCCGTAGGAACATAATCATAAATTTGGAATTTGATTGGTCTTTCACCTATCAATTTTTGTTATGAGGTTTAAAATGAGTTTCCTTGTTAGGAAGATTCATTAGGACAAAGTTTATATATTTATTGTAAGATAAATGATATGGGTTTTAAATCATACTTAAGAAGTTGACTATGATTAAAACTTCTACGTTTACAAACAATATATATGTAAAGATGTTTTGATTGTCATACTTACTTTAAATCTTAGAGTTATGACATATTGGATTATAAAACTCTTTGATGAATGACTACCTTGCAAGATATATGATCATAAGAAGATTTTATGAATCCATAAATGAACTTTTTAAAATATACAAAATGCTAGAATTCACATATGGATTAAAAGCATGCATCTAAGTGAGCTAAGTATTAAGTTTAATTGTAAAGTCAATCACTTGTAGGATTTGATTTATAGTTATAAGTAAGATTACTCATGAGTAAATCTCAAAACCAGTGGGAGTACTTAGTTTTATTCCTCTAAAATTGAATATGTTGTTAGACATATTAGAAACAATATTTCATCTAAGAAATTGTTCTTAAGATTGAAATAAATTCTCGTATAAGTATTTTAAAAAAATAAAATCTGCAACCTTGGAAAATATGTTATGATTTAACATATGAGGTGAATTAAGTCTAGAGACAATATAAGTAGTCATTGAGAGAATTTCCTATGATGTATCTTACGTAGTAAGATAAAACGCATGTCATTAAGGGCAATATATTGTACATGGGATAAGTTATGTCTTTTTCATAAATGCAAGTTGGCTTGACAACCTTAAATTCTAACTGAAAGATATTAGAAATAAGTTAGAAACATAAAAGCTTAATTAGAAGAAATTAGAAGAAATGTTGGAAACATTGAAATTTAATTGAAAGACATTAGTAGAAACATTCAAATGAGTGTTGAATTAGGAATTTATTCCTAGAACCAATAATAGAAATACCGCGGATATACTTTGTAGTAATCATAGTAATATCATTATGGTTAACGAACATAGATTTTGCTTAAATATCTAAACCATTATTTAAGGAATGTTTATGGTTTACAAACTAGGAGCATAGATATATGGTATACACTAATGCTTGTTTTAATTGAGAGGATGCTCAATTTTACTTTAGCAAGTTCTTGTTATAGATAACATTATTGCTAGAAGCTAACATGCTTGATTAAAAGCATATTTGCATTATACATTAAAGAGTTAGAATACTTTGTAGTTTTCGAAACTATTATGATGAACATTTCCAATAAATGTTGTATGCATCTTATGGAATGTAGTGTGACAAATATTATGATATTCTATATCATAGTCATGCGTACGTTTTACTTATCATCATATTATTCAAAGAATATCACAACTTGTGATTATGAATAAGTATTCTCAAAGTTCCACAAGATCAATAATCTAGTTAGCAAGAATCTATGCCTTATCAACAATTGGATTGTTGTGATGAAGACTATAGTATTCTAACTAGAATTATCATGTAGTAATATAATTTGGTATTGGGATAAGGGACATTTAACTAATTGTGTTAAATAATGAATTGACATACAAGGTATTATTGTTTTCATTAAAATACTATTGTGTCCTATATTTGCATGTTTAATCCATGGATGTAGTATTTGCATATATTTATATGTATTATATACATTCTAAATTTCCATAATATTGATGAACTAAGACAAATATGAGGGTTGGTTGTATTTTTATTAAAATACATAGAGATAAATATTCCAAACTCATAGGTTATTCAATATGGTTGAATAATTAGATTACCCCAACGTTTAAGTCTACTTTATGGATCGGCGTCATTAAGAGAGTAAACTAATGGTAAAGTATTTTTTATCCTTTGACTTGAGATGCAAGTGGATATTTGCATGGATGAATATCCTTTCTTGATTTTAAGTAAACGTTGTGTCATTTACGTAGGCAGATATAAAACTTATTTCAGAAGTGTTTATTACATGTGTGAAAGGTACTTGTAGTCAAAATGGGATTTTTTTCCTCCATGAATGGAGAATGATACATATTGGGCCCCTCGTAGGACTGATTGGATGCTTGTGTGACCGCACCCAAAGAGTAGTTAAGAAGTTTCTTTTTATATTTTGGTAATCTTGATCAATTACAAAAACGAGAAACAGAATTGTTAATACGTGAAATGACATTTGATCCATATTCATGATTAACAAGTATAAAAAACAAAAGGGATGCAGTAATTTATACTAGAAGGCTGAGTGTTGGGAACTATTGTAAAACCAAGTTTCGGCAGTTAAACTACCATGTACCGTTAGTTATAGTAAGTACTGTTAGTGTTAACACGGTACATGCTAAGTACTGTTAGTGTTAATGTAAGTACTGCTAATAGGATAAGTATGGGTATATCTTTAGTAAAGATATGTTCTGAGTATATAGAGAGTATATCATGTGTGATATACATATCATAGTAGAATATTGAGAATATATCGTATGTGATCTATTTATCTAAATAGATTATTATGGGGTTCCTTGCACTATAAAAGGAACATAGGCACGATGAGTTATTTGTATCTTTTGCCACAGTCGATTAAATGAAAATCGAATAATTAGAGTATACCGTTGTTCTTCTTTGCTTTCATAACTTATATTTCGCATAACTTATTAGAGTTTAGTAAGAGCCTCTCAAGTGATCTAGTTTGTTTGCAAGCTATTATGCAATCCTAAACAGGATATAGATCTATTCAAAGGGATCAACAAGTGGTATCAAAGCTTGTTGAGAAACTCTGAATAAGAAGAACAAAACCCTAAACCTTGAATCACAAAAAAAAACTCACACAATGTATCAAACTGGTGAACATCCTCAGTTAGAAGAAATTCTAATCCCTGATCCTATACCAAAGGAACAACCTCAAGTTGTGCAGCCTGCACCAGTGGTTCCACCTCCACCAGCTGCAGAAACTACACAAACATCTACATCTTCTCCCCATACTCTGTCTGTTGTAAAACTCCATATTCTCAAAAGTGATAACTATGAGACTTGGGCATGCAGATGGAACACTATATGAATCACATAGATCATACTCTGTGGCAAGTCATTAAGAATGGGAATACTCCTAAAAAGCTACATTAGTTGCCTAATGGTACATGTTATGATTTACCTGCTGTCACTGCTGAAGAGGTACAAGCTGAGATCTGAGAAAGAAAGGCCAGAACTGCATTAGCTATGTCACTCTCATAAGACATTCTACCTAGCTTTCATCACTACAAGGATGCAAAAGTTATGTGGGAGGCTATCAAGCTTAGATTTAGAGGTAATGAAAAATCTAAGAAGATGAAGAAGATTGTCCTAAAACAAGAATTTAAAAACTTCTCAATTTCTAGTTCAGAAGGGATCTATAAAGGATATGGAAGGTTCAGTAAATTGATCATTCAACTAGCAGTTCATGGACTAATAATCCCTCATGAAGAAGTTAATAAAAATTTATTAAGAGGAGTTCCACTAGAGTGGAAAGTAATGGCTATGCACTTCATTACAAGAGATGATTTGGATGTTACTCCATTTGATCATCTTTATAAAAATCTCAGAGTATATGAGATGGATGTTTATGGTATTGAGCCAGCTAAAGCATATGTACCAAAGCCTAACTTTGCTTTTTTGTAAGAAGGAAGCAGCGGTACATACTTTCAAAATAACGTTGGTGGATCAAGTAGCAATACTTACTTCCAAAGTACTGCTGGTGGACCAACTAACAATACTTATCCTCAAAGTGCTGAAAATAGTCCATCAATGACCCAGAATCTACAGGGAAGATCTCCATCATTATTCAATGAGAATTATACCTTCTCATTCTTTGATGGACAAGACAACAGACCAAGGTTGACTCTTGATGATTTGTTCCAAAGGGATGATGCTGACATTAAAGAGATGTAAAATGGCAAGCTGCCATGGTCTTTGTTAGATCCAATAGACTCTACAAAAGGACTGGGAGAAAGATAAATGTTGATCCTAATGAACCATTAGGGTATGAAAAATCAAAAGTTAAATGCTACAGCTGTGGAAGGTTTGGACACTTTTCTAGGAAATGCAAGAGATAAAAGGATGAAGGTAGCAGCCAGAAGTCCAAGAACAATAATAGGACCAGCCCAAGAGTCACTGAAATTCCAAAAGGTGATAGTAGAAGTCTGTTGGATTGTAACACACGACTTTTAATAATATAGAAATGTAGATGAAGATTAAACCAAAAAAGAAAGATTAGATTAGATGAAGGAAAAGATAAAAACAAAGTTGTGAATTCCTAGTGAGAGAAACACATACGTTTCTCTCTCTACAAAACAATGAAATAGAAAACACACACACAAATGAGGCTTAGGAGGCCTTTTATACTAAGTTGTAAGTGTTTAGGAGGCCTTCCTCATTTGTGTGTTCGGGAATAAATCCCGTTACATAAACATTAATAACTAAGAACTCTCGACACCGTTGAATAGTATTTTTCACGAGCTTCACAACGGTATATTATATGACCATCACTTTAAATACGGCTAACAATCTCCCCCTAAGGGGTGGTCATGTAATATGTGACTTCACTTCGTTGGTGTTGCAGACTTTGAAGCTTGTTGCCTTGAGAGTTCTTTCATAGTTCCTTTCATGACTTGTGATCTTGGATCTTTGATCTTTGCCTTGACTTGATCTTGTAACTTTTCCAGCTTGTGTTCTTGTGTCTTTACCCACATACTCATGTTTTTAGTTGACATGAAAGCTTGTTAACAATCTCCCTTGATCATCAGAGTAGCGGAAGTCTTTGTCTTTAGATGTTCTTGAGCTTTCTTCAATAATCCTGAATATGTGGCCTTGAATTGCGACTCTTGAGATAACGCCACCGTTTGCATTCCACCGGTTTCCCGTTATACAGTACGAATACTGTACCTGTGATCAGGTAAGTTCAAAGAACTTCCTTGACAGGATTTCCAGCTGTGGTAGCCGTTCTCAATACTTGAATATATCGAAAGATAATTCAAAGTAAGGAGTGAATCATGCAGTTCCATTCTGCTGATTAGGTCGTCAATTCACTTTCCTGGAACAAGTCTGAATCAATTAAGAATCAAACCATCGTTGCTTTCCAGTTGACACAAGTTTGATTCATATAGAATCGCACAAGTTACCTACCGCAGTGCTGTTTGATGATGACACTGGAAGGATTTCCATTCGTCACTGTAAATACTGAAAAGTATTACTATGAATGTTCTGGCAAGATCATAAAGATATTGTGTCGAGACCTGGAACGAGTTTGAATTAATTAAGAATCAAACCACTGTTGCTTTCCAGTTAACATATGTTTAATTCAAGTGAATCTTACATATGACCTACCGCAGTGCTGTTTGATGTTAACACTGGAAGGATTTCCATTCATCACTGTGAATACTAAAGAGTATCACTCTGAATGTTCTAGCAATACCACAAGGATAGAGCGTAGGACTCTGTAAATCATCGCTTGTGTTCTAATGATGAACAACAATTGATCTATGGAATAAGTGTCCTAATGAGATTTTTTGATGAATCTCGTTGGCTCTAGACTCTATGAGTGCATGTTTATTTGGTGATCGGAGGCTGGAGCAGACTGCCACCTATTCAATATCTACTATCTCGGAGTGAGAAAGTTGATAGAAATGAGTTGAACTCCGTGACAATAAAACAAACTTATTTTGAGAGAAGCTTGAGTAGGCTGGGAAGGGTTGTGCATTGCATCACTGGGTCCATGATGCTTTGTCTTCAGTATCAGAAATCATCAAAGTGATTCTGATAATAGATGTATTGACCCGGTTTCTGCCTAAGTTGTATGGAGGGCTTCTTTCTTTACACCCTTTATCCTTACATTTCTTTTTCATTCTTCAACCCCTTCAATGCTTACCAAGACGTCATAACTAGCACCTTGTTGTGATTGTTCCAGTGCTAGCTTAAGTCATTAGTCGGCATTATTCCCGTACACTCAACTACTCCATCTTTCCTAAGGACTTCTAAGTTCTAATGGATTATCCCTGGGAAGATCCCTCCGGTTCTGGTTGGATCATAGGACGAATACCTAACCACCTTTTGACACCAATACCATCGTGAATTTATGTGTTGAAGGGTATAGATATCGTAACCAGAAAAATCATTTGAAAATGTAGTCAAGGTGTTGAAGAAATCAATGTTTACACCTTGAAAGTTTTCTATATCACCAAAAACGCTCCCCCTACATATGTGCATCATAAAAGGAGAAATTTTTGCACATATTAGGAAGAGAAAGCACTTATATCAAAGACCTTATTCAAGATAACACATTTTAATCACTATTCTCCCCCTCAAAAATTGCATGAAATTGAAATTTTTGTGAAACTAGTGATGAAACATGGAGAGAATAATGTGTCATGAAACTTTGGAACAAATGTTTATACAAACATTATACTCCCCCTCGAAAAGAGATTGTATTTAAATAGGGGAGTATATGAGCACATTGTTTTGAAATACTTTGAAAAATTGTGCTCAAAAGTCCAAGAAAAATTGTGTTAATGAGCTTAAAACTTTGAATGTTTCGATATAAGCTCATGACCGAGAAAAATGAATTTCTCGTTGTTGAGGATAAGTCAAAGACTTTCCTTTATTTAGGGACCGGGTTATAGTCTGACATGTGACTATGAGCCATTATGAGAAGAAAAATAGAAAAAACATGTTTTGAAAACATTTGAACTCTCATTCGAACTTTATGTACGTACCCGTGTCGTTATTGAACAACATTTCTAAGCACGTCCATATTATCGATGCTGAGAGACATGTCGGAGAAGAATATTTTTGGTGTTTTTTGAAAAGTTTTCTCATTTTTTATTTTGTTTTTATAGGTTTTATATTTTTGTATTTTGATTTTCTGATAAATATATACAAGATTACTGCGAATGTGCAAGACGTTCAAGTTCATCAGGAGAGAAACTACGCATACAAAGTCGACGAACCAAGAATTCAAATCTGTCTTGAGGAAGAGCTTTGGTGAAGATGTCGGCTAGTTGGTAGTCCGTCTTGACAAAGAACAGTTCGATCGTTCCTTTTTCCACATGCTCCTTTATGAAATGGAATCGGACAGCTATGTGCTTGGTCTTGGAGTGTTGGACCGGGTTGCAGGATATGGCTATGGCTGATTGTGAATCACAATAAATAGGGACTTTGTTAAAGAAAAAGCCATAATCCGTGAGTTGTGTTCTCATCCAAAGGACTTGAGCACTACACACGGATAGAGACACATATTCTGCTTCCGCGGTTGACAACGCCGTACAGTCTTGTTTCCTTGATGACCAGCTCACTAGCTTCTCGCCTAAGAATTGTGCTCCACCGGAAGTGCTCTTGAATGTATCCTGACACCCTGCATGATCGGCATCTGAAAAACCAGTGAGATTAAAACCAGAATCCTTCGTATACCAGAGACCCATGTTAATGGTTCCCCGGAGATAACAAAAGATCCTTTTAACCTCCTTGAGGTGCTTCTCGGTTGGCTGAGCCTGGTACCGAGCACATAAACAAGTAGCATGCACAATGTCCGGTCTGCTTGAGGTTAAGTACATAAGGGACCCGATCATACTTCGGTATTTTGTAGCATCTACAATTGTCCCTTTCTTATCCAAATCAAGCTTGTGTTTAGTGTCCATTGGAGTACCAATAGGATCACAGTTATCCATACCAAATTTCGTTAGAATCTCAAGCACATACTTGGACTGATTTATGAAAATACCACGGGGGGATTGGTGAACTTGGAGACCAAGAAAGAACGTCATTTCCCCCATCATGGACATTTCGAATCGACTTTTCATAAGGTCGGCAAATAATATGGAATATTTTGGGTTAGTAGAACCAAATATAATATCATCTACATAGACCTGAGCCACCAAGATGTCGTTTCCGTAGTGCTTGATAAACAACGTTGGATCAATGGTTCCTTTGCTGAAGTGATTTTGTAGAAGAAATGATGATAATTCGTCGTACCATGCCCTCGGTGCTTGTTTCAAACCATAAATTGCCTTTTTCAACTTGTAGACATGGCTTGGATGTTCGGTATTAATGAAACCTTCAGGTTGACATACATACACATCTTCTTTTAACGGCCCATGCAAGAAAGCCGTCTTCACGTCCATTTGATACACAGTGAACGATTTGTGTGCAGCATATGCCAAGAAAATCCTAATAGCTTCCATCCTAGCAACCGGGGCGAAGGACTCGGCGAAATCAATTCCCTCCTGCTGTTTATAACCTCTCACAACTAACCGAGTCTTGTTCCTAATGACCGTTTGCTCCTCATCCATCTTGTTTTTGAATAACCATTTCAGGGTAAGCGGATCGATATTGTCTGGTCGAGGTACTAACTCTCATACATCGAGTCGGATGAACTGATTGAGTTCTTCTTGCATAGACTCAATCCATGATGCATCGGTCATTGCTTCTTTCACACTTGCTGGTTCCATTGTGCTGACTGATAGTGCATAGATACACATATCACCATCGGTACGCAGCTGATTTCGTGTTGAGACCGGTCGTGAGAGATTGCCAATCACTTGAACCAAAGGATGATTCTTAGTCCATTTGTGTTCATGTGAAAGTGTATGAGAAACTTGATGCGAGCTCGACGGATCCACATATGGTGCTGAAGGCTGAGTAGTGCTTGTGGAAGCCGCAAATGGATTAACAAACTCGTGTTCGTTGAGCATCGCATTGTTTGTATTTTCAGCAACTATTTCATTCTGAAGATGAACATGAGTAGGAATTTGCTGAGAATGTTGTTGAGTTGCGTCAGCAATCGGAGAAGTGGTTGGAATGTTTTGAGGTACTATGGTTGAGGTTGACGTAGATGGTGCAGAAGTAGATGCCGATGGTGTAGATGCAGTCGGAGGTTCTTGAACTACCGTAGCAGGTGCAGCCGGGGCATTTTGAGGAACACCAAATGACGAAGGACCCTCCATATATTCATCATAAATAGGCCCAAATAAAACTTCCAAGTCATGTTCCGAAGGTTGTAACGATGAGATTGCTGACGGCGCAAATTGAAGCGCGAGTCCTGAACTTACGAGTCCAGAAGTCTGACCTTGAAGCTCGGGATGTGAACTTCTATGCTGAGAGGCCATACCCGAGAGTTCATCAAAGGTAACGTTCATAGTCTCCATTACCTTTCTTGTCCTTCGATTATAAACCCTGTAAGCACAAGCAGTTGAAGAATAACCAATGAAAAAGCCAATATCACCTTTAGGTTCAAGTTTACCGATATCTTCACGATCATTCTTCGGATAACATAATGCACCGAAGACATGTAAAAATGAAATATCCGGTTTTCTTCCATTAATGATCTCATAAGGTGTTTTGTTGAAACGGGTGTGAATAATGGAGCGATTTTGAGTATAACATGCAGTTGCTATAACGTCGGCCCAAAGGAATAACGGTGCACTAGAGGAGAGAAGCATCGTTCGAGCAGCTTCAACTAACGTACGATTCCTCCGTTCCACAACTCCATTCTGCTCTGGAGTTCTTACAGCCGAAGTTTGATGAGAAATCCCAACTTCGTCAAAATAAGCTTTCAATTTCTGATTTGTGAATTCTGTACCGTTATCCGTTCTCACAATAATGACAGGGGCTTGCAGTAGAACTGATGTTTTCTTCAAGAAGTTAATAATTACATCAGGGGTTTCATCTTTTGAAGCAAGAAAATGAACCCATGTGTAGCGAGAATAGTCATCCACAATGACAAGGACATACCGCTTTCCATTAATACTTTTGATTCTCATTGGGCCACACAAATCCATATGTAGGAGATGTAACCTATTCGTTGAGTTGGGAACAGGTTTGGGTTTGTGAGGCTTCTTCTTACTTTTACCTTGCTCACATGAAGGACAAAGATGGTCTTTGGTATATTTGAACTTTGGAAGACCGGTAACGAGATCATCTTTCGCGAGATGGGTGATGGCATCGAAATTGAGATGAGATAACCTTTGATGCCATAACCATGACTTTGTTGATGTAGCTCGGGCCATGAGACAAATTGGAGAAGCAGCAGACATTTGAAAAAGATCAATGGTATAAAGGTTGGTGGTACGATTTCCTTTCAACAGATCAATTCCTTCAAGATCTCTTACAAAACATGTATGACTTCTGAAAGCGACCTCCAAGTCTGAATCACAAAATTGCCCAACCGAGAACAAGTTATGTCCCAAGCCATCAACAAAAGAGACTCTGGTGATGATTATATTTCCCCAATGAAGATCACCATTGCCTAGAATTGCTGCAACATGATCATTTCCAAATCGAACAGTTCCCATGAAACACCATACAAAGTTCTTGAGAAGGCTTCGATTCCCAGTCATATGTTTGGAACAGCCCGAGTCCACGCACCAGAGACAAATTTCAACAGCCTGCCAATGATAAGAGAAACAGATATTTTGGCAACCGATGAAATAGGTTCCTGTAGGGTTAGAAGATAATTAAGCCGTATCACATACCGACGTTTCACTGTCAGTATGAGATCTACTAGTGTCGATAATTTTGCCACTACGGTCAAAATTTCTACCAGTAGGCAACCATTTAGAGGTGAGTCTAGGGCTACTAGGCTTAGCAAGACTTTCTGTGGACCCTACATACGTACTTTTTGGAACATACACCTTAGCCTTAGGAGTGCGTTGTTGTTCACTGACTGACAGCTTGTCAATTCGAGTGTAACCACCATAATTCAAACCATTCATAGTCAAACCACAAGCATCATGACTAAAAGTAAAGAAACATTTATTACATTTAGCACAAATAACTTCAGATTTTTCATTCCGAATAGCAAGCTTAAAGTCATTACATTCAGATGAATTAGGTTTCTGATTATGATTAAAAAGCGGTAAATTCCTAGGGTGTTCTTCTACTTCCACATTATTGATCTTGGGGCGACTACTTCTAGAGGCAAAAGGGACCCTATCATTCCTTGTATTGCTCGTAGGCTGTGGCCTTCTGCTCTTAGTGTAGTTGTTTATTCCTGTAGAAGAAGACACGCGTCTATTAGAATTAGCACTTTTTAGATCAATAACTTGTGGTTGAGTTATAGTGATCGGTTTTGTCCTAACGCTTGCTTTACGTTGTTTGCTAGGCACAGAGGGAGAACTAACACGAAACATTCCTGGGGCAATCACAGCAGTTTTCGTTCCAGCAACCTTGGGAAAAGGTGTCACAGCAATACGAGTGGGTCCCGAGGATGCTGGTTTCTGGATCATCGTATCCACAATCGAGCTAGGTTCAGAAGTCTTATCTTTTAACAAGGCCTTTAACTTACAGTTCTCACAGATTTTATCAATAAGTTTCTGATAGACAGACTTGCTTTGTTCAACAGCCCGCTTATATGAAACAACAACAGATTCTAAATCTACAATCTTAGCCTTAAGCTTCTGAACATTACCACCACTAGCACTCTCTAACCTTGACAAGGCCAAATTCGTTTCCGAAACCCCTCCTAACTGAGCCTGCAACCGTGCGATAGTTTGTTGCATTTCATTGTGAGCTTTTTCATACGAAATCTTGTCATATTTGCATTCATCACATTTTTTGACAAATTTATTCCAAAGATCGGTGAATTCTTTATCCTTTTTAATGACATAAGATTCCATCTTCTCTTTCATGAGATCAAGCTCAGTTTGGAGGTTTTCATTATGCGACATAGAGGTACCTAACTCAACAGGGCTACTATCAATACAATCACGAGCTTTAGAGAGGCGTCCAAGATCGTTTTCCAAAACTTTAATTTTATCAAGAGATTCATCAGCTTCCTTCGTCAATGATTTAAAGTCTTCAACAAAGTTGGCTAATTCTTTTAGAAAAGCGTTTTCCAAATTTCCTAACCGAGCATCAACTTGATTAATAATTGGATTAATATCGTTTTGAAGAATTTTTTGAACCTCAATCTGAACAGGTGATGTAAAATTACCTCCAGTTATTTTTGAATTAACAACACGTTTAAGGATGACAAAGTTATCTTTAAGCTCGTTTAGAAATCGGCGAGTGATACTCGGTTTAGGAGGGTCATCAGACAATTCCTCACTTGGTAGCAAAAGCATTTCAGTACTCGTTTTAGACCGAACAAAAACAGTTGGAGGATTAACTTTCGGATAATAAACGGGTATCACTTCTTTATCAAGCTTTTTCATTCTTAAACGAGACTCTACAGCAAGTTCAGTAGTTTCCTCGAAATCATGCACACTAGGAGGATCATGCTCATCAGACAATAGCACACTACCATTATATAAAGTTTCATTAGTGGCCTGAACTTTCTTAAGGTATCCTGGATTAGGGGGAAGAGGACAACCTAAAGCCATTTTGTATCGAGTGTAATTTATCTCATTCACTTTTGGTGCGAGCATATTTATCGTCTGCATAGTTTGGCCACGTTTTACTAAAAGGTTGTCTAATTCTCTAATCCTATCCTGTGCTTTGCAAAATTCCTCAAGAAGGCCATCTTCTCGAATTTTGAAATCATGTTTTAGCTATTTTCTTTCTTCTTTTAAATCAGAAGCAATAGATTTTTCAGTTGAAAGCTGTTTATTAAGAGAAGTGATTTCATCATTCAATTCGCTTATCTTTTTAGCACTACTTAAGTGTAAGGCATTTAACTTCTTAGTGGTGCATTTTTCTTGATAAACCGATGTAGCATGAGCTTGTTCAAGTTCCTTGATTTTTTCATGATAAATCTCAAAACTTTTCTCCCGTTCCTTATATCCCGCAAGCTCAGTTGTCAATTTGGCATTAGTTTCTCTAAACTTATTATTAACCACCGTAGCATGATCTACATCCTTAGCAAGCTTATCAAATAGAGATTTATAATACGCATGTGTCTCATCAGGAAGGGTTGTAGGCTGGGCAACTTGATCTACACTAAGGTCCACACTAGGCTCATTTGAAATAATATTACTAGTATTCGTTTGATCCTCGTGTGTCTCAATGTAGGGCTCAAGCATCTCAGTATACTCTTCCTCCTGATTAGACATATTATATATATCATTATCATCAAAACTTGGGTGTACCTCAGAGGGACCGTCTGCATCATAAACGGGAGCTCTGTCATCATGCATTCCTGAGGTTGATGCTTGCTGTAAGTTTGCCATCAAGATGTAGTTGGCATTCACCTCTTCTTCCTCGTCATATTCTGCAGCAGAAGCCATAAGATCAAATTCCTCAGCTTGAAGTGGGATTCCTGCCTCTTCTTTTTGTGCTATGAGAAGCTGAGTCTGAAGATAAGCAGCATCCCTCTTCTTTTTGGCTGTGCAATCTCGAGCATAATGACCAAATCCCCTACAGTTGTAGCACTGAACCTGACGATTGTTGTTTCCATTTCCCGTACCAGTATTCTCAGCCCTTGCAGCCACAATGTTTCCCATCTGGTTACCAACCGCTGGCACAACTATTAACCCATTCTGATTACCCGCATTCGGAACACCCGGATTTGGACCACGGTTTTGCCCATACTAATTTCCTGCATTGCCAACGGTCTGCCCAGCATTCTGACCATATTGTTGAAACTGAGTCCCCGTGTTTCCAGCAACTACCAATTGGCGATCTTGATTCGCATTCATGAAAGGTTGAGCAATCTGCCTATTTCTAGTGTTCGAGGAGATTCTCTGATTGTTGTTGGTGGGGTTAATGGTGAATTTGAATGCCTTTGCAAGAAGAGCAAGACCAGTATTAATAGCATGAGTAGGATCGGTAATGTCATCAAAACAGGCAATGGGTTGTTGTAAGTAATTCATAGCAGCAGGGTGTTGATATCCATAAGCGGTGAGTTGTTGTTGTTGTTGTTGTTGTGGCAGGAAGTTACTTGATGAGGGTTGATGGTAGGGTACCATGGGATATGACATAGATGATGGAGAGTTTGCCATAAAAGCCAATGGATCTTGTGTCTTGGCACGTCTTTCTGCCCTAACTTCGTTTGCTTCATCTTGATTCATCTTCAAATAGTCATACACTTGAGTGTAGTCCACGACATGAAGATCCTTAGTTTGATTGACAAGAGTGACATATCGTGACCATTCAGAAGGAAGATTATCAAGAAATTTGATGTTGGCAGCAATTTGTGCAGGTTCATGTTTGTTTCTTCTAAGATGGTTCATGAGGGTTGAAAACCTATGATAATAAGGTTCAATTTGTTCCCCTTCAGTAGACGTAAATTTCTCCCATTCACGAAGCAACTTAGTTTCCTTTTCTTGTAAACCGATTTCACTGCCCTTCATCATTTTCTGAATCCTAAGCCACATCTCGTGTGCTGTTTCACAACTATCGACAACAGCATAAACATCTTCAGGAAGTCCCATAAGAATGACTTGAATTGCTTGATCATCAGCGTCGAGTTGTTTGGATTCAGCTTCAGTCAATTCTTCATCTGTTTGCTCATGACTTGAATCAGCTACTGGGTTAGCATTCGTAGGGTCCCCATGCACAATAATTGTTCTTCTAACATACGGACCCTTTTGAATCGAGTTGACAATCAACTTTCCCAGAGGTTTACATTTTGCATAACGAAGGAGACGACTAGCCCATGTTGTGTAGTTCTCCTTGGTAAGCATGGGTGGACGATTCTCAGTACCTGCAGCATAGATATCTTGTTGAGACGTCATCGTAGAAGTCGTGTGAACAACAGGATCTCAATTCGTAGAAAGCGTGTGGTGATGTTGAAATTCCGAAACTTCCGATTTTTTTTCAGTCCGACAATAAATTCCTCAGTCCGACAAAACGGTAAGCTGAAAAATTGTGTATCGCCAAAATTTGAAATTGAGTTCGAGATAGCCAAAAACTAGTAGGGAAAAAATTTGATTCTACTTGACCTAAAAATTTTAACTCTTTTTTTTTTTTTTGTGTAAACTATGTTCTGAGACTAGTCTAGATGGTGGCTAACACTAAAAATTACTCTAACAAGAAATTCCATCGGAATGTCCAACGATCGGAATGTCTCTCTATCGGAATGTCCCTCTATCGGAAAGTCCTTTGATCGGAATGTTGATCTGTCGCAATGTTGCTTGTATCGGAATGACTTCAGATCGGAATATGTTCAGATCGTAATATGTTCAGATCGGAATACTTCAGATCGGAATACTTCAGATCGGAATACTTCAGATCGGAATGCTGACAAAATTTAGGCAGAGTAACGTTTCAAGATTGCCTTAAATCCGTCGCAATCCAGATCGCAATAACGATCGGAATGTTCAGATCGGAAAAAGGGGCTATCGCAATACTGATCGCAAAGTAAAACCCTAGGGTTATTGCGATCGAAACCGTACTTACCTTTCCGAAATTCAAGTTGTCGCAATAAGGGACCTTGTTTTTCCAACTTTTTAGGCAACGATTTTAGCAACTTTGAGGCAACAAATTCGCAACTTTGAGGCAACAAATTCGTGTTTTTGAGAAAACCAAAATACCCACAACACGAATACTTGGAATAACAAAAAAAACACGAAATTTTTTTTGATCTTTAGTAAAAAAAAAATCAAAAAACCCACGGAATAAGCAAGAAACAAGGACAACACCAAAGAGCTATCCACGAATCCCTTGGCGAATGATACCACTTGATGGATTGTAACACACGACTTTTAATAATATAGAAATGTAGATGAAGATTAAACCAAAAAAGAAAGATTAGATTAGATGAAGGAAAAGATAAAAACAAAGTTGTGAATTCCTAGTGAGAGAAACACATACGTTTCTCTCTCTACAAAACAATGAAATGGAAAACACACACACAAATGAGGCTTAGGAGGCCTTTTATACTAAGTAGTAAGTGTTTAGGAGGCCTTCCTCATTTGTGTGTTCGGGAATAAATCCCGTTACATAAGCATTAATAACTAAGAACTCTCGACACCGTTGAATAGTATTTTTCACGAGCTTCGCAACGGTATATTATATGACCATCACTTTAAATACGGCTAACAAAGTCCATGGAGTCCAAAAGGAACTAAATCTTTGGTTATAGTGGATGGAGTGGTCAATTAGGCTCAAGCACATGAAGAAGAAGATGAGCATGGTCTAATGGCTCTTTATCATGAAGACACTAAGGTACATCCCTATTTTAAAGATTGTGTTCTTAAATTTAATAGTCTTAAAGTTGAACTAGAACAATATCAAAAAGTAAACACATGTACTATAGAATTAAATACTTTTAAACAAGGTGTTGCTAAGTTAGAAGCAAATATAGTTTTGTATCAAAATGGTCAGCAAAGCTATGAAGAAATGATTAGGATTTTGACTCTTAAGAGGTGACTATCAAAGCGTTTGGAAAACAACTTGTAAAACTTATAGCAGAAAATGAAGTTTTAAAAGCTAGTTTGTATAATAAATGAGAAGTAATTAATCACTGGCAAAAATCTTCAAAAGGCATGGGTAAGCTGATTAATTCACAAATGGGGTATTATGACAAAACAGACCTAGATCATAGAAGACCAACCTGGGATAACTCAGACTGACAATGACTTATCAAAGGGGATTTTTGATGGTTCTAGTGATTCAGAAAATACTCTTGAAAATGATAGGTATGTTGAAGGAATGAAGGCAGTTCCTCCATCTTTATCAGGAATTTACATGCCCCCTAATAATAATAAAAGTATAGAGTTGAATGAGTCAAAAGCTTTTTATGGTAAAGAGTCTAATGATTCAGAGTCAAACTCTAGTACTTTGACCCAGGATGAACCTGTTGTGACCAAAAAGGTTGTCTATCCACCTCTGATGAGCACCTTTGTGCCTGAGGGACATGTGCCTTCAACTAGTTCTCCTCCTAAGCAGGTGAAACATCCTAGTAAGGTTGTGGATAGCAATGCAAAACATCATGGTAGTATCAAAAGGGGTGGGCTAGGTTTTGAGAACACTAAGTCAAATTTACCTTTTGAATCTTCTTTAAAAAGAAAAGGATGTTATGTGTGTGGTATCTTATGTCATTTTATCAAAGATTGTACTGTGCATGAAGATAAAATTGTTAAATAAAAGGCTGCAAATAGGGTCACAAAGAAAGGTCATGAGAAAAATGCACAAAGTAAAAGGCAATGGGATCAAGAGATGTCAAACCTAAGTGGGGTCATGCTCAGAGGGTTAATAAACAAAACTAAACTAACAAACTTAGTCACCCTCAAAAAAATAAAGACTTTGTACCCAAAGCAATACTTATGAAACAAGGTCTAGTACCTTTAAATTCAAGTTCTTCAGGTACCGGCAGACCAAAACCTACAAATATTGCTAGAACAAAAACAAGTACTGTTGGTCAAAAGTCTAGAAAACCACAGTTTCACAAACCTTCTAGGAATCTATTTGAGATTGTTAAGTCACCTAGAAGTAGGCCTTATGTAAAACCAGTGCAAATGTGGGTTCCTAAAGGACAAAAATCATGTGTTCAACCAAGTACTGATAAAACGGTACTTAAGTAAAAAAGGTCCAAACATAATGAACCAACTTATGTTTTTGACTATATAACTGGAACCATGAAATATAAGAGTGTTTGTAGTCTTACTGGAAAACCTATTTATCAAACACTTAAATATGTTGGTCCTTCAAGATCTTAGCCAAATGTGGCTTGGGTCCCTGTTAAAAACTAATAAGGTTTTTGTATTTGCAGGAGCATCTGGTTAATGAATTAAAAGACAAAGGTATAGTAGATAGTGGATGCTCAAGGCACATGACAGGGAACAAAGATTTCCTTGATGAATTTGAAGAATTCAGAGGTGGACTAGTAGCCTTTGGTGGAAGTAAAGGCAGGATTACTAGCAAAGAAAAAATCAACACAGGAAGGTTGGAATTTGAAGATGCGTTCTTTGTTAAAGAATTGTATGAATTCAATCTTTTCTCAGTATCACAAATGTGTGATAAAAAGAACAAGGTACTCTTCACAGATACAGACTGCTTGGTGCTCTCTAAATATTTTGAGATGCCTAAGGAATCTCAAGTACTGCTTAAAGTACCCAGGCAAGAAAATATGTATACCTTTAATCTTCACACTATTACTCTAACAGGTGGTATTACATGTTTTCTAGCTAAAACTTCTAGTGATGAGTCTAATTTATGGCATAGGAGGTTAGGTCATGTGAACTTTAAGAATCTAAACAAACTTGTTAAGGTAAATTTAGTTAGAGGGTTACCCACCAAATCTTTTCAAAATGATCTCACATGTACTGCTTGTCAAAAAGATAAACAACATAAAACCTCTTGTAAGACCAAGACTGTCAATTTAATGACTAATCCTTTGCAACTCTTACATATGGATTTGTTTGGTCCAGTTTCTGTTATGAGTATTAGTCACAAGACCTTTTGCCTAGTTATAACTGATGATTATAGTAAATTCAGTTGGGTTTTCTTTTTGTTGCATAAGAATGAAACCAATGAATTACTTAAATACTTTGTCACCTTATTTAAGAAACAATTCACTAAACAAGTCTTAATCATTAGGACAGATAATGGGTCAGAATTTAAGAATGTTGAGTTTGATTTATTATGTAGGTCTTAAGGAATCAAGAGAAAATTTAGTAATCCTAGGACTCCTCAGCAAAATAGAGTGGTTGAAAGGAAAAATATGACACTAATTAAGGCTGATTCACTTTTGCCTAATACCTTTTGGGCAGAAGCACTCAATACTGCATGTTTTGTGTTTAAAAGAGTTTTGGTAACTAAGCCTCATAACAAAACACCTTATGAACCTTTGATTGGCATAAAGCCAACCATAAGTCACTTAAGACCTTTTGGGTGTCATGTTTCTATAGTGAACACTCTTGATCAGTTGGGCAAGTTTAATGGAAAGTCTGATTCAGCATATCTAGTAGGATATTCTTTGCAAAGTAGAGTATATAGGGTTTATAATTTGGCATCAGGAGGGGTTGAGTAAAATTCCCATGTCAACTTCTTAGAGAATAAGCTCAATGTCCAAGTAATAGGTTATGCTTGGATGTTTGATTTGGATTATCTAACTAACACCATGAATTACTATTCTGTGTAACAAGACTGTCAAACTAACAATGCAGGTAAAGAGACAAGTACAACAAGCATAGGTACTCAAGAAGAGAATCCTTCTACATCAGACACTCAAGATGATGATGATGATGATGATGCTCATATCTATGTACCAAATCTGCCTACTATCTTACCTACATTTGTAAGCCCACAACAGAAGCAACCAGTGATACCAAATGATGATCAAGCCTCACATGATGAACTTCAGAGGCTTATGGATCAAGAAAAGAATGCTAAATAAAATGCTAAGCACTCAAGAGAAGAATCCTTGGAATCAAAAAGCTCAGCAGTACATTTGCAAACCAGCGGCACTTCATCTCCAAGTACTGTTGACACAAATTCTACAAATACCGTTGATTCACTAGAAGACATTCTTCAATCTATGAATGATGAAGATGCTTATACTAGTCCAAAGAAAGGAATCTTCTAAAATGCTTCCTATGATGAGCAGGGTGCACTGACTGATTTCAATAACTTGGAAACTAATATACCAGTCAGTCTTATTCCCACTCATAGAGTCAACAACAATCATCCTACAGCTCAAATCATTGTAGACCCAAAGTCTGCTGTGTAAACCATGAGACAAGTTAAAGCTAGTGCTGAAACTCGTGCACTTGTGAGTTATGTCAAGCAACAATAGAGAATAAATCATAAAGATACTCAACATTATTTGTTTGCTTATTTCTTATCACAAGTAGAGCCTAAGAATATTTCTCAAGATTTTGATGAGGAAAGCTGGGTGGATGTCATGCAATAAGAACTTATGAAATTTGAACTACAAAAGGTTTGGATTCTTGTGGACCTCCTTTATAGAAAAAGAGTAATTAGTACTAGGTGGGTTTTCAAAAACAAAAAGGATGAAAATTTGTTGTTATGAGGAACAAGGTTAGACATGTTGCTCAATGATATAGACATGAAGAAGGGATAGACTATGATGAGATTTTTGTACCAGTGGCAAGGATAGAAGCCATTAGGATATTTTTGGCCTTTGCATCATATATAGGTTTAATAGTCTATTAAATGGATGTGAAAAGTGCTTTTCTTTATCGCACTATTTCAGATGAGGTATATGTTTCACAACCTCCAGGTTTTGTAGATCCTAAGTTCCCCAACAGAGTCTACAAAGTTATTAAAGCTCTTTATGGTCTTCATCAAGCTCCTAGGGCATGGTATGAACTCTTTCTAAATTTCTTTTGGAACATGGGTATAGGAGAGGGATCATTAATAAAACTCTTTTCATCAAGAAGAATGCTAAGGACATTATCTTAGTTCAAGTATATGTAGATGACATTATTTTTTATTCAAGAAAGAAGTCATGGTGTGAAGAGTTTGAAGCTTTAATGAAAGGAATGTTTCAGATGAGTTCTGTAACACCACAAAATTTCTGTCATAACAGCGGAAGGGTCATTGGGTGTTACTATCATGGTTCAATCTCATAATCATAGAAAATGGCTCAAAACGAGTCGTTTTAATAAAAACATCCATTCATTTTCATTTAACAATAAAAATTTTCACACAGTCCCAAATAATTTAAAGTTTACAAACACAGTAAAGGATAAAAGATTCTTTGAATGGATACTATTTGCAAAAGCGGGCCAAAACATTTCAAATAAGCAAGCTTCACGAAACCGCCTTCATCGAGTGCCTTCTATATGGACCTGAGATAAAACATGTTAAAAAGTCAGCAAAATTTGCCGAGTGAATCTATAGAGTTTAATTAAAACAAAGAGAACACAAGTATTCAAAATAACCTTCCATGGTTAATAATTCACCGAAATACCATTATGTTGTACGGACATAATTATCGGTGTCATTACATAAGTCTCGTGACATTGAACGTTAACATATATTATTTCAGCCCAACACACCTAGCCAAGTGCGTATCTTTCTCTTATACAATGCATCCGATGTTTCATTACTAGTGCATCACAACACTACGCGATATCTAGTCGCGATTGGACTGGGCGACACCCCGATAGATCTATCCATAACATTAGCGTTACTTCGATTAACAATTCACGATTCATGGGTCTTTTAAGGCTAAACAAACTTATGTAATAACTTTCATCTAAACATACAATTAAGTTCCTTGTGTTCATTTTTAAAACAATCATGAGTTTATCACAACTTATAGTTGTACCTTTCAATTTCAATAAATACTTTTCAAGTAAACAGGATTCCCACAACTTCTCGTTGCACCCATTAATGGGATTTCCACAACTTCTCGTTGTACCCATTATTTTTATTAAAACAAGCATGTTATCCCCCTCGCGGGTTTTATAAAACAAGTAAACATGTTAAAAGCGAGGCTATAGACTCACCTTAGCCAATAGTGGTAATGAGACGATCGCCGACGATTAGTGATGCCCGTTTAAACACGAAAACTGCAACCTTCCAAATAAGGCGCGTTCGTTAATAATCTAATTAAGTATAAATCATACTTAAAAAATATAAAAATAAAAATTACAAAACTATGACAATCTCGAAAAATTTAATAATAAAAGTGTTATTACTATACCCTTTTATTCTACACTTATTCTTTTAAACACTTGCACTCTCGATATTGACCCGTCTTAAGACGCCAAGTCAACTTATCATTTTACTTCCCTCGGACAAGTAACTAAGTAATTTATATATTGACTTAACACTTGAGTAAATCCCCATGTCCAATGGCGAATACTCAACTCACGCCACATAATTATTGAACTACATGTCCAAAATATCAGTCAGCATGTACACTCCAAATGTACACACCAATCTATCCTATCTAGACTTGTCCAATTTCGACGAAACTTGGTCACAAACTCACATATAATATGGATAAGACTCATTTTAAATTTCATTCAAAAATCTTACTTCTAAGACCTTCTTCCCGACACACCTTCGTGTTATAAAAACCGGAAAGATTTACGTCTTCAACTCGTAAAACCATTTTGACATATCTAAACAACTCCATTTATAAAACCGACACTCGGGTTTGAAAATAAACTCATGACCTGAGGTTAGACTCCAACATCAGTCCTTGAACATTTTCAAAACTCACTCTGTAGTCCCCGAGATTCGATCCAAATATCGACAACAGTTTTCGGATTGTGCCGATACCCGTCTCCCGGTACACAAATACTAAAATTGTTGTAACTTCGCACTCGTTTGGAGTTAAAAGTCCTACTTTATATCAAATCGAAGCTAAGAAGATTCTCTACAACACTATATCAATAGTTAAACAAATATTCAAACTTAAGACATCCAATATCTGCCTTAAAGTTACTGCCCAAAATTACCTACTAAAAAACTCATACAAAATCATATTTTTAGCCAATTCTAACCATTTTTCTCATCATCCTATACCCATAATAACCACATATGATCATCCTAACACCTGTATGAATCAAATAATTAAAAACCCAAAATCAAAAATAACTTTCTTTCAATAAATCAAATAAAATTACACATGATTATCATTAGATAATACATGCAAGAACATCAAATCATCACACCAACACAAGATCATATCAAAATGTAAAAACTTGTTGCATGTTGGAAAAATTTATAATATTATAATCCTCTTTTGATTTTCAAAATGTGTCTTGAATTAGATTTAAATGGATCAAAGTAGAATTCAAGAAATTTGGGTTGTTTTGGTGTTGATGGTTGACGGCAAGAACAAGGAAGAAAAGTGGTGGGTGGTTTTTATTTTTAAAATGATTTTGTATGTGTGTTTGTAAGTGGAAAAATTATATATAGTGTAGTAGGTAGGGTAGATTTTGTCATTTAGGCATAGTTTTGGTCCAAAATGTAATTAATTAAGTTAAAGGGTAGAAAATGTAAATATTAAATCTTGAAAATATTTACGGGACTCGGGTTTCGTAAAAATACTTTTTAAAAGTTAAAACGCTTCTTAAAAATAATAATATTGCTTCGACACGACTTAAAACGTAATTAAATTGAAAACGTCGAAAATATAAAATACCGAGACAATCGATAATAAAACATAAATTTTTCGGCATCCGTCGGTATCGCGATCATTAGTAGTTCTCGTCATTCGTTAAAACGTAAAACACGAGAAATAAAAATAAATACAATAAAATCATTCACATGATAAATTGAGAATATAATATCGATACCTAACGTATTCCTTGCAAGTTTTCATCGAAACGACATTCTTACGTTAAGTTTCAAGCCATAACCTTCTCGGTTAGTCGATAATTTAAAATTCTCATTAAAGCAAACACGTAATACGTAATAGTCGAGATCAAAATAACGACCTGAAATTGACGGATTGTCACATTATCCCCACCAAATTGGGATCTTCGTCCCGAAGATCAACTTGCGTTCTTCCTCGATCACTCGTTGAAATCAAAGAGTTAAATGTATTTTGGTCCTCGTCTTGAGTTCCATCACACATGACAATAGGAATTCGACTTTGCTTCGGTTGCCTAACTTCCTTATCGATAATATCAACAAGTACTTTGATGAAATGCAACTTACCTTCGATTCATACTTTATCAAGAGAGATAATAAGATCTTCGTCAGGAAGGAATTTCTTTAGGTTCGACATATGAAAAGTATTGTGAATTCCTTGTAGTTCTCGAAGTAATTTAAGTTTTCATGCCACTGGACTTACACTCGATATCAGCTCGAATGGTCCAAACTAACGGGGACTTAACTTCCCAGGTTTTCCAAAATACATAACACCTTTTCATGGTGATAGCTTTGGCATAACTTTTCCACCTACCTTGATTTCCAAAGGTTTTCGCTTCACATCGACATACCTTCTATGTCTACTATGAGCAATTAACAACCGTTCTTAATTAGCACGATTGATTTATTTATCGAAATAAAATGAGCAGAGTCAATCAATCAACATTGACAGAAATCGAGTCATATTCAGACTGAGTTTTCGAGAGCTTAACAATGAATCCATTGTAATTTGCTCCAACTTCACGAATAATAACGAATAACACAATCGTAATCACTTAAAAGGCTTATTTACCTCTTTTATTCCAGAATACATTGTAGGCTCTTACTATCGGTGGATACCGTACATTTAGCGCCATACAATTAATGTCTCAATAGACGAAGAGTAAAATCACTGCACCCAATTACAAGTGGTGGGTTGTGCAGTTTCCTCATTCTTTCTAAGTTTCCTACAAACATATACAAATCAAACAGCTCTAAATCCTATAGGAGAGGTATCACGATCAACAACAAAACCTTTAGTTCTTTCAGGTAACGATAAGATCGGTGTGTTGCAGAGTTCTCTTTTTATGGTTTGAAAAGCTTTCTCTTCATCAATGCTACACACATACGGTTCATTCTCTAATTTAGCTTAGTTACTGGTTTTGATATCAAAGAGAATCCTTCAATAAACCTTCGGTAGTAACCAGCCAAACCTAGAAATTGTCGCACTTCAGTTGGAATAGTTGGAACATTCAAATTTTCGATGGCTTCGATTCTCGCAGAATCAACATGTATGCCACTTTTGTCAGTCACATGACAGAGAAGTTGTACAGAACCAAGCCAAAAATCACACTTTAAGAATTTTGGGTACATCTTTTCGTTCTTTAACAAGTTCAAGATAATCCTTAAGTGTTCAGCATGTTCTTCCTCGCTCTTAGAGCAGATTAGAATATCATCAAAGAAAACGATTACGAATTTATTAAGACACGACCTACGCATACAATTCATTAAGTCAATGAATACAGCAAGTGTACTAGTCAAACCAGAAGGCATAACCCTAAACTCATAATGATCATCACGAGTTCTAAGCGCCGAAATAGGAATATCCTCCTCGCGTATGCGAAGTTGATGATAAGCAAAACAAAGATCAATCTTGGAGAAAACATCAGAATCTTGGAGAAAACACGAGAGTTTTGAAGTTGATCAAATAGATCATCAATTCATGGAAGCGGGTAACGATTCTTGATCGTTAGCCTATGCAGCTCTCGGTAATCGATGCACATACGAAACGAATCATCTTTAAACTTAACGAATAGAATAGGAGATCTACAAACGGATGAGCTCGGTCGAATAAAACATCTATCAGATAGTTCTTGCAACTGCACAGATAATTACTTTAACTCGGATGGTGATAATAAATAGGGCCCATGTGCCACAGTTGCAGCACCCGGAATTAGATCGATTCGGAATTCTATTTGCCTTGGAGGCGGAAGCCTTGGCAAATTTTTCAGAAACACTTCGGGATAGTCACGAATGACTACAATATCTCTAATCACCTTCTTTACGATTCCTTATACGATACCTAAGCCATGAATAATCCACAACCTTCTTCGATATACTTTCGAGCTCTGATGAACGAAAAGAATTTTCAATTTAGAATTATTTTTCCCTTCAGTGACCTTGTCAGCCTTGCCTTAAATTATGTGTCCCATGAGCTAATAAGCCACGCAGACAGCTTAACCAAAGCAATTGGCATAGAAGAAGTCACATCACCGCATATATTCTTGGTCAGCCGTGAATATACTGCTTGACCTTGACAGTTCGGGTTCCACAATTCTTGGACATAAAGGAGTAAACTTGTGGAAAAACTTGATATATCTACCAATGTTAGTTCCCTTCAGTCTCAGATTGTACAATACTTGCTCCATACTTTGGAAATACTTCGAGACAAGCTCCTCAGTTAACCGTTTCCTCCCCTTAGTCCATGGTGTCCCATAAGTAACGATACCTATGGAAGCAAGTCTGCCATTCCACCAAATTAATGCACGACCTTGGAGAGTAGCGATTTCAAACTGCACCTTATCATCCTGATTAGGGTCACAGATTCGAAAGACTGACGCCAGCTTTTCATCAACTAACACAATCCTCCATCATCTTTAGTCCCCTTAAGAGTCTACAGTTTGCACTAAATGAATAAAGTGTAGATATAGCCTCTAACTTCGGGCACATTTGTTCAATCCGTACCACGAACATTATCGGCTCCAACTTCAGCTCCACCGGTTACAGTTCCATCAGTTTTAGCTTCAGCTCCAGATCCATCATTCATGTTGGCCATGAATTCAACTAAAGATACAACAAATTATTCACTAATAACTTGACGCATTCGTGCCTCAGTCATAGCTTTCATTGACTGTATGAGTCTTGTGCAACACAAATCAAATCATAATGTGTATTCATTCAATGATTGCGTTATACCACAGGAATTTAAAGAGAAAAGCAAGGAAAGCTAATAATAGAACGATGTAGAATTTGGAATCAAAAGATAGTCATTCTATTGATCACAAACTAGTACAAGTTGTATTGTCAAACATTATAGATAATCATCATCTAATGCCATACAACTTAAAAGACTAGTCCTACTAACTGTTGTCACAGTTTAGTTAGGTATTAATGAGAAGATACTACAATTGATAAACTAATATACTAAGAGTTACTAGGTAATTCACATGGCTAAGAAGGCTCCTCGGTCCCACAAGAAGAAGATTTCTTCAGTGTTTTTCAGAGACGCTTGATATCCTCCTCAATTGGCGGTTTTGGGAAAGCCCCAATACAACAATCTCACGATCAAGGAATTAGAGGAACAAAATCAAAGAATGAATCGAGCAAAAGAATTATGAGTCAATAAGAGTTTAATTACGCCGATGCTATATGCTTAAGCCCACACGTTTATGAATCATTATTTCCATGGATTGATCAAGTCCTTCCAAATAAGATTCAGAAATTTGTAGTTCAACAATTTATAATTTCCTTGTTCAAATAAATGGCCAATTTATTTCAACGATTATAAGTAACTTTATTCAAGCATCTCCAGCTCAACGCAAAAG
This sequence comes from Glebionis coronaria, assembly GCA_025667525.1. Classification (NCBI taxonomy): domain Eukaryota; kingdom Viridiplantae; phylum Streptophyta; class Magnoliopsida; order Asterales; family Asteraceae; genus Glebionis; species Glebionis coronaria. Next base: position 604,425,983 of record CM046878.1, on the reverse strand, counting down.
ATCAAGATCAAAACAAATGAGAAACTGATTTAACAGAAAATGATCAATGATATGATATGGAATCCTGGTTGGCATGTGAATACCATACAAATCAATCTCAATTCCTAATAATCAATAGTACCATCTCGGACAAACTTGTTTTTATCAAAACAGTATAATGTCCAAGATTAATGAAAATGCAAATTAAATTTGCTAAACGAAATGAACGAATCGATAAATCAAGAATAAGAATTAAGGAAGCAAAATCCTTGTAACCAAAAGAATATCAGCAAGAATATTAAATGTTTCGTTGGGATCATGTATATCCACAACTTAGTTAATCTCTAGAATAACAGGATTCATTTTAGGAATAGCATCAACGCTAGCATTAAAATGACTAGGGTAGCTTCGTGACAATCTACGTCGTATAAATCACGTATAAGTATAAAATTATCATTTATAATTAAATAAATGAAAACATACCTTGTAATTCACAAGTACAAATAATCGATAAAGATTACAACATATATATAATCTCATATATATATATATATAAATACTTTCATTCCCGTCTATTGGCAATTCGGAGGTTTCGCTTGCAACAGTTATAGTTAAAAGATTTCAAAAATTCATTTTTGGAAAATCTTTTCGTTCTCTATAACTTGAGCTCTGATACCAATCTATAACACCCCCAAATTTCGGTCATAACAGCGAAAGAGTCATTGGGTGTTACTATCATTGTTCAATCTCATAATCATAGAAAACGGCTCAAAACGAGTCGTTTTAATAAAAACATCCATTCATTTTCATTTAACAATAAAACTTTTCACACGGTCCAAAATAATTTAAAGCTTACAAACACAGTAAAGGATAAAAGATTCTTTGAATGGATACTATTTGCAAAAGCGGGCCAAAACATTTCAAATAAGCAAGCTTCACGAAACCGCCTTCATCGAGTGCCTTCTATATGGACCTGAGATAAAACATGTTAAAAAGTTAGCAAAATTTGCCGAGTGAATCTCTAGAGTTTAATTTAAACAAAGAGAACACAAGTATTCAAAATAACCTTCCATGGTTAATAATTCACCGAAATACGATTATGTTGTACGGACATAATTATCGTTGTCATTACATAAGTCTCGTGACATTGAACGTTAACATATAATATTTCAGCCCAACACACCTAGCCAAGTGTGTATATTTCTATTATATAATGCATCCGATGTTTCATTACTAGTGCATCACAACACCACGCGATAGCTAGTCGCGACCAGACTGGGCGTCACCCCGATAGATCTATCCATAGCATTAGCGTTACTTCGATTAACAATTCATGATTCATGGGTATTTTAAGGCTAAACAAACTTATCTAATAACTTTCATCTAAACATACAATTAAGTTCCTTGTGTTCATTTTTAACACAATCATGAGTTTATCACAACTTATAGTTGTACCTTTCAATTTCAATAAATACTTTTCAAGTAAACAGGGTTCCCACAACTTCTCGTTGCACCCATTAATGGGATTTCCACAACCTCTCGTTGTACCCATTATTTTTATTAAAACAAGCATGTTATCCCCCTCGCGGGTTTTATAAAACAAGTAAACATGTTAAAAGCGAGGCTATAGACTCACCTTAGCCAATAGTGGTAATGAGATGATCGCCGACGATTAGTGATGCCCGTTTAAACACGAAAACCGCAACCTACCAAATAAGGTGCGTTCGTTAATAATCGACTTAAGTATAAATTATACTTAAATAATATAAAAATCAAAATTACAAAACCATGAGAATCCCGAAAAATTTAATAATACAAGTGTTATTACTATACCCTTTTATTCAACACTTATTCTTTTAAACACTTGCACTCTCGATATTGACCCGTCTTAAGACACCAAGTCAACTTATCATTTTACTTCCCTCGGACCAGTAACTAAGTCATTTATGTAATGACTTAACACTTGAGTAAATCCCCATGTCCAATGGCGAATACTCAACGCACGCCACATAATTATTGAACTACATGTCCAAAATACCAATCAGCATGTACACTCCAAATGTACACACCAATCTATCCTATCTAGACTTGTCCGATTTCGACGAAACTTGGTCACAAACTCATATATAATATGGATAAGACTCAGTTTAAATTTCATTAAAAAATATTACTTCTAAGACCTTCTGCCCGACACACCTTCGTGTTTTAAAAACCGGACAGATTTACGTCTTTAACTCGTAAAACCATTTTGACATATCTAAACAACTCCATTTATAAAACCGACACTCGGGTTTGAAAATAAACACATGACCTGAGGTTTAGACTCAGTCCTTGAACATTTTCAAAACTCACTCTATAGTCCCCGAGATTCGATCCAAATATCGACAACAATTTTCGGATTGTGCCGATACCCGTCGCCCGGTACACAAATACTAAAATTGTTGTAACTTCGCACTCGTTTGGAGTTGAAAGTCCTACTTTATATCAAGTCGAAGCTAAGAAGATTCTCTACAACACTATATCATTAGTTAAACAAATATTCAAACTTAAGACATCCAAAATCTGCCTTAAAGTTACTGCCCAAAATTACCTACTAAAAACTCATACAAAATCATATTTTTAGCCAATTCTAACCACTTTTCTCATCATCCTATACCCCTAATAACCACATATGATCATCCTAACACTTGTATGAATCAAATAATTAAAAACTCAAAATCAAAAATAACTTTCTTTCAACAAATCAAATAAATTTACACATGATTATCATTAGATAATACATGCAAGAACATCAAATCATATCAAAATTTACAAATAAATTTACACCAACACAAGATCATATCAAAATTTAAAAACTTGTTGCATGTTGGAAAATTTTATACCTTTAGAATCCCCTTTTGATTTTCAAAATGGGTCTTGAATTAGATTTAAATGGATCAAAGTAGAATTCAAGAAATTTGGGGTGTTTTGGTGTTGATGGTTGACGGCAAGGACAAGGAGGAAAAGGGGTGGGTGGTTTTTATTTTTAAAATGATTTTGTATGTGTGTTTGTAAGTGGAAAAATTATATATAGTGTAGTAGGTAGGGTAGATTTTGTCATTTAGGCATAGTTTTGGTCCAAAATGCAATTAAATAAGTTAAAGGGTAGAAAATGTAAATCTTAATTTTTGAAAATATTTACGGGACTCGGGTTTCGTAAAAATACTTTTAAAAGTTAAAACGCTTCTTAAAAATAATAATATTGCTTCGACACGACTTAAAACGTAATTAAATCGAAAACGTCGAAAACATAAAATATCGAGACAATCGATAATAAAACATAAATTTTTGGGCATTCGTCGATATCGCGATCATTAGTAGTTCTCGTCATTCGTTAAAACGTAAAACACGAGAAATAAAAATAAATACAATAAAATCATTCACATGATAAATTGAGAATATAATATCGATACCTAACGTATTCCTTGCCAGTTTTCATCGAAACGACATTCTTACGTTAAGTTTCAAGCCATAACCTTCTCGGTTAGTCGATAATTTAAAATTCTCATTAAAGCAAACCCGTAATACGTAATAGTCGAGATCAAAATAACGACCTGAAATTGACGGATTGTCACAAGTTCTATGGGAGAACTTATCAAACAAAGGAAAATGGATATTTATCAGTCATGATAAGTATGTTGCTGAAACTTGAAGAAATTCTCAACTCTGGATACAAGGAGTACAAGTACACCTTTTGAAGCCAAGAAGTCTTTGGCAAAAGATGAATATGGTGCAGATGTGGATCTTCGCCTATATAGGTCAATGATTGGGTAATTGAATTATCTTACTGCTTCTAGGCCGGATATCATGTTCGTTGTGTATGCTTGTTCTAGGTTTCAAGTCAATCCAAAAGTTTCACATTTGCATGTTGTGAAAAGGATTTTCAAGTATCTCAAAGGAAAGCGTAACTTATGTTTATGGTATCCAAGAGACTGTAATTTTGATTTGGAAGCTTACTCACATAGTGATTATGCTGGAGCTAATCATGATAGGAAATACACAATAGGAGGTTGTCAATTCCTAGGTAGAAGACTCATATCTTGGCAAGTAAAAAGCAAACTAATGTTGCTACTTCTACAACTAAAGCCGAATATGTAGTCGCTGCTCATTGTTGTGGACAAGTACTTTGGATTCAGAATAAGCTGTTAGACTATGGTTTCAACCTCATGAATACCAAAATCTACATTGATAATGAAAGTACTATCTGCATTGTCAAAAATCTAGTCTTTCACTCTAAAACCAAGAATATTGAAATAAGACATCACTTTATAAGGGATGCATATGACAAAAGCTTATTTAGGTTTTGAAGATCCATACAGATAACAATGTAGCCGATTTATTGACCAAGGCGATTGAAACTAAGAGATTTGAGTTCTTGGTAACACATATTGGTATGCTTAACCAATAACTGCTGCATATGTTAAGGGGAGGTTATTAGATCCAGGTAAAAGAGGTTACAATGATAGGGGATTACATGTACCAGTCTTATCTTTGAGGTACCGTTTTGGAAACAAAGTACCGCTAGGCAAAATTGAAGTATCGTTTATGTTTCATGTACCGCTATATAACCGTTGTACCATTTGTGGGTCTCTTTTGTAAAATTGGTGGTTTCTTCGCGCTTGGGTTTGCTTCCCATATATGAACCAACTCCAGTTACATAAATGATTCACCTAATATTTTATTTTTACACCTTGATTCTTATACTCTAATTGTCATCTTCGTTCATCAAAAACAACAATGGCTGCTCTTCAAGTGATCTCTAAACACAATTAGGTTGCTAAGCTCATTCAGAACACTGATTCGAATGGTTTCCATGAGATTCTTGATTTTCTATTTCGAATTCGCATACAATATGCACTTATTGCAAGTCCTAATATATCTATTCCTCTTGTTGAACAATTTTGGAATACTGTTGTTGCTCGTATACGTCATAATCAAACCTGTATTAGAGCTAGGGTTAATTATAGGAATATCTATGTTATAGAAGTACTGTTAATAGCATCTTTAAGGCTTAATGATGCTAATGGGACGAGTATGCTGACTAACTCAGAAATACATGATGGCCTTACAGCCATGGGATATGAGGATGGTAGGGAAAATCTTACTTTCTTTAAGGGTTTATTTTCACCTCAATAGAGATTGCTTTTTCATACTATTATTCACTGTTTAATCTTTAAAAGCACGTCTTTTGATAAATTCCTGCTGCTTTGGCATCAGCTGGCATTTGTTTGGAAAATAACAGAGTTTTTAATTTTTCTAAATTAATATTTGAAGGTATAAATAGGAATTTAGATGCCTCTAAGAAATTCTTGATGTATCCTAGATTTATCCAGGCACTAATTCAAGACCAAATCCCTAACCTGCCTACCTTATCAGGCACATAGTTTAACACTCCCAAATTTACACGCAGCGGAATACATCTTTGGGTGCTAAACAATGATACAACAACACATAATTTATAAAGAACGACTCGAAAAGAGACGTTTTAGATTTATCGTTCCTAAAACATTTGTCAGAGTAGCGTAGTCCCAAGACATCGTAACCAAAGTACAACCAAAACAAAAGATTTTAATTGTTTTGAACAAAAGGAACGACAAACATTCAAAGAGTTTATATTAGAAAAGTAGTGCACAACATCATCCCCGTGGCTTCCAAGCTTCACCCTTCCTGATTACCTGAAATACATGTGAGAAAATCATCAGCAAAAATGTCGAGTGAATCTATAGGTTTATATAATCATTTTGAACACAAGCAAAGATTATAAGTTTGTGGCATGCTTAATAAGCATCGAATAATAATTTGCATCAACAATGATAATTGTATATAGCATAAATTGCAATAAGCTCATGGAACCGAGCCCTTAGACACTCCCTTTAGAGGTCTGATAAGACAGGAGATTTATCAATTGTCGGTTACCTCCAGATTATTGGTACATTGCCGTATACCTGACCTCTCAATACAATATGTTCAAACAGTGTGGGGGTCGAGCCTAAGCTTCTATGACAAGTCCACACAAACTGAACCGGGGCGGCTTCCCCCATAGATCTATTAATTGTACCAAAGGCTAGCCCATCATAAGCTAGTTAACGGTCCAAAATTGAGGCTTTAACAAAGGTAATCACTTAATGCAATTTAAAGGCAACCACGGGTCCATTCATAGAGGGACAAGCATACCATAAAAATCATGTGTTCTAAGTTTACAAAACATGTATTCCCCCTCGCGGGTTTTAAAATATTTGAATGAGCTCAAACGAGGCTATAGACTCACCTTAGTACTTATAGTAGTTGAAGACGATCGTCGACGATAGTAGATGCCCGATAAATACGACAACCGCAACCTAACAAATAAGATGCGTACATTAATAATAGACTCGAGAAATAAATCACACATAACAACATCAAACCCGAACTCATAAAACCACAATACACTCGAGAGTAAACGATATAAATAACTTCATTATACTTTACTACTCATTTACTTTACCATTTTACACTTTTAACAAAGTCCGCCGGCACATACTACATGTACTAGCTTATTTACCCCTTTTTAAACTTTTCAACCGTTTATAAAACGACTCGATAAACTAACTTACTATATATAGAAAGTCCTCCTACAAGTTTATCAAGTGAAATTACTTTTAAAGTCCTTTACCCGACTCATTTTCAAACTACAAAATCCGGACAGATTTTACGTTAATTTTTCATACAACCGTTTTAACTTATTTAAACGACTCCTTTTACAAAACCGACACTCGGGTTTTAAATTAAACTCAACCTCTAAGGTAAACACCTCATTATCAGTAGGTTACACATTTCAAAACTTCCATTTAGTGTCCCCGAGATTCGATCCAAATATCGACAACAACTATTTGTAGTGTCGATACTCGTCTCCCGGTACACGATCATTCAAAACATCATAACTTCGCGCTCGTTTTGAGCTAGAAGCTCTACCTTATATCAAATCGAAGCTAATAAAATTATCTACAACCCCAGGCTATAAGTTAAGTCATTTTCAAAACATAAAAATTCGGATTTTACAGTTTACTTACTGTTATAAAATGGCTACCAAAATCTTGTACAAAATCAACTTTTTGACCAAAACCAACCATAGAAATGATCATTCCTATACCCTAATATCATCATACATCAATCAAACATCAAAATCAGAATCAAAATAAAAATCTTTAGATCAAAATGAAGTTTTTAACAAGATTTCTAGCAAGAACCACCATGGATCATGCTAAAAACACCATGCATGATCATGGCTTCTACCTACCAACATCAAGAAAATAAAAAGTGCTTGCATGTGTAAAATTTTTATACCAATATGATCCTTGATCAAAAATAGGGATGGGTGTATGCTTGGTTTAGTTCAAATCATCCTAAAACTCAAGATAATTATTATATGTGTTTGGGGGGTTGGGTGATGTTTCAGCAATTAGAGAGAGAAAGAGAGGAGTGGGTGAAATTTTGAAAGTGAAAAATGATTTGTGTGTGTTTGTTTTGGGTTTTTATATAGTGGGGTAGGGACCATAGTTGCAATTTGGCAATAGTTGTGGCTAAAAATATAAATAGTTAGCTAAAAAGCGGGAAATTACTATTAGTCATTTTTGAAAATATTTACGGGGCTCGGGTTTCATAAAAATACTTAAAAGTTTAAACGCACACGAAAAATAATAATATAAAGACTCGACACGTAATTAAAACGATATCGTCGAAAGTATTAATTATCGAAAACGATCGATAATAAAATATAAAATTGTGGGCATCCGTCGGTATCACGATCACTAGTAGTCCTCGTTGCTCGTAAAAATATTAAAATAAATTATTTAATATCGGTTTCAACTTAAACCGTTAAACATAATAATATTTAATGTTATAAAATAATTCGAAAATATTTGAAAAGTAAGAATTAAGTAATGACCTTATTTTGTGGGTTTTACATCCTCACCACCTTAGGAGAGCACCGTCCCGGGGCTTACTTCTCCTTAGGTCCATCTACGAATAATTGTGGATACTTGTTCTTGAAGTAGTCCTCTCGCTCCCAAGTGTATTCGGGTCCACGTCGGGAATTCCATCGCACTTTCACTATCGGGATCCGACTTTGCTTAAGCCGTTTCACCTCTCGATCCATAATCTCCGCCGGTTCCTCAATAAAATGCAGCTTGTTGTCCAGTTGAATCTCCTGAAGTGGAATTATCAATTTCTCGTCCGCCAAACACCTCTTAAGATTAGAAACGTGAAAAGTATTGTGGATAGCACTTAACTTCTCTGGCAATTCCAACTTATATGCCACAGGACCAACTCGATCAATAATCTTGAATGGACCTATATAGCACGGACTAAGCTTTCCTCGCTTGCCAAATCGAAGTACTCCTTTCCAAGGTGATACTTTCAACATAACCATATCGCCAATATCAAACTCCAATGGTTTTCTTCTCTTATCCGCATAACTCTTCTGCCTACTACGAGCTGCCAATAAACGATTCTTGATTTGCACGATCTTCTCAGTTGTTTCTCTAATCAATTCAGGACCCGTCAACTGACTTTCTCCAACTTCGCACCAACCAACAGGTGATCTACACTTTCGCCCGTAAAGTCATTCAAAAGGCGCAGCCTTGATACTTGCATGATAACTGTTATTGTATGAGAACTCCACCAAAGGTAAGTGTCGATCCCAACTACCTCCAAAGTCTATTACATACGCTCGTACATATCCTCCAAAGTCTGAATAGTCCTTTCACTTTGTCCGTCCGTTTCTGGATGATACGTAGTGCTCAAGTCCAACTGAGTCCCCAAAGCTCGCTGAAGCGATTTCCAAAACTCAGATGTGAACCGACTATCTCAATCAGAAATAATTGACAGAGGAACTCCATGTCTACAAACAACTTCCTTCAAATACAACCGAGTAAGTTTGTCTAAGTCATCAGTTTTCTTTATCGGTAAGAAATGAGCCGACTTAGTCAACCGATAAACAATCACCCAAATCGTATCATAACCACTAGAAGTTCTCGGAAGTCCCGAAACAAAGTCCATAGTGATCTTCTCCTATTTCCATTCTGGGATTTCAGGTTGTTGCAGTAAACCCGAAGGTCTCTTCTGCTCAAACTTCACCTTAGCACACATCAAGCATTTACTAACATAAGTAGCAATGTTAGCCTTCGTATTCGGCTACCAGTAGCGTTTCTTCAAGTCTTGGTACATTTTATCCGATCCTGGGTGAATCGAATATTTAGACTTATGAGATTCGTGCATAATTAGATCTCTCAGTCCTCCATACACCGGTAACCATACACGATTCTCGAAATATCGAATTCCGTCATCACGAATTTCGAATATAGGTGTCATCCTTCTACCCAAGTATTCATTTCTCACATTCTCTTCCTTCATCGCCTTCGTTTGAGCTTTAAGTATTCGATTAGATAAATTAGAATAAGTTTTCATGGCTAAAGCTCTAACCCTTTTGGTTATTTCTCTATCCTTCCTACTAAGTGCATCGGTAACTACATTCGCCTTGCCGGGATGGTAGCAAATTTGAATGTCGTAATCACTCAAGAATTCTATCCATCTTCTCTGCCTCATATTGAGCTCCTTCTGATCTAAAATATGTTGCAGGCTTTTATGATTGGTATATACCACACTCTTTGTACCGTAGAGATAGTGTCTCCAAAGTCTAAGAGCAAAGACAACAACTCCTAATTCCAAATCATGTGTAGTATAATTCTCCTCATGCTTCCTCAATTGACGAGATGCATACGCGATCACTTTCTCCCTTTGCATCAACACAGCACCAAAACCTTACGTGATGCGTCACAATATACCACAAAGTCTTCAGCTCCGTCGGGCAAGGCAAAAATTGGTGCAGAACACAGCTTCCGCTTTAATGTTTGGAATGCTTCTTCTTCTTCTGAACCCCACTCATACTTCTTGTTTTTCTCTGTAAGTTTAGTAAGAGGTTTAGAAATTAAAGAGAATCCTTCTATGAATCGCCGGTAGTACCCAGCTAATCCCAGGAATTGTCTAACTTCAGTCGGGGTTGTAGGCCTAGTCCAATCTCTAATAGCTTCAATTTTGGAAGGATCAACATGAACACCGCTACTATCGAGCACGTGCCCAAGGAATTAGACTGAATCCAACCAAAAATCACACTTGGAGAACTTTGCATACAACTTCTCCTTCTTCAACAACTCCAAAATAATCCTCAGATGACCTTCATGCTCCTCCCGACTTTTGGAATAAATCAGGATATCGTCGATAAATACAATCACAAACTTGTCGAGATATGGTTTACACACGCGATTCATTAAGTCTATGAATACCGCAGGTGCGTTAGTTAACCCAAACGGCATCACTTGAAATTCAAAGTGTCCATAACGCGTCCGAAAAGCTGTAATAGGTATGTCCTCCTCTTTAACACGAAGTTGATGATAACCCGACCTCAAGTCGATCTTCGAGTACACACACGAACCTTGGAGTTGATCGAACAAATCATCGATCCTAGGAAGTGGATAACGATTTTTGATAGTTAACTTGTTCAACTCTCGGTAGTCTATGCACATTCTGAACGATCCGTCCTTCTTCTTCACGAACAATATTGGAGCTCCCCAAGGTGACGAACTTGGTCTAATGAACCCCTTCTCCATTAACTCCTTCAACTGATCTGCCAACTCCTTCATCTCAGACGGTGCCAAACGATAAGGTGCACGCGCCACCGGTGCAGCTCCTGGCACTAGATCAATCTTGAATTCGACTTCTCGCTAAGGCGGAAGCCCTGGCAAGTCATCGGGAAATACTTCAGGAAAATCACGAATAACAGGAACATCCTCCACACGCCTAACCGGTAGTTCTTTCTCCACTACTTGAGCCTAGAACAGGTGACAACCTCTTTTTACATATTTCCTCGCCTTGATACAAGATATCACCGTTAGACGAGATCTACTGACATCACCTTTAACTACTAACACCTTGCCCTTCACCGGTATGTGAACAACTTTCTCCCCACATAAAATAACCGCGTCATGAGCAACCAACCAATCCATACCAACAATCACATCAAACGAACCCAACTCTATCGGCATCAAATCAATTTCAAACAAATGATTTGCTAATTTCAAAGGACATTTCTTAAATATAGTGGTAGTACTAACTAATTGTCCATGAGCTAACTCGACCTCATAACTAGCATTTAGGCTTGTTGGCTCAACATCAATTAAACGACTAAAGGAAGTGCTTATAAAGCTCCTATCAGATTCTGACTCAAACAACACACTAGCATAACGATGGCTGAGTAAGAACGTATCCGTCACCACATTTGGACCTTGTGCCTGATCAGCATCCTTAACAACATAAACTGCCCCAACAGCTTCACCTGCTTTCTTGTTCTTCCACTTTGGACATTGAGGGCGAAGATGATCACGTTCTCCACATTCAAAACAAGTCCTGATCGGAATAACATTCGCTCCAGTGGCGGGGACCCTTGTCTTACATTTCTCCACAACATGCCCAACCTTTCCACACTTAGTGCACCTTGGTGGACAATCACCAAAGTGACAAGCACCACAGCTCCTACATTTCTGGGCTGGTCCCCCTTGGTCAGCATTATCATTCTTGTTAGTTGCAGCTCTAGCCCCATCATTTTCTCTTCTGATTGTACTGCCTATGGCGGCTACTACCTTGATTACCACTCTATGAATTCTCCCATTTCCTTTTACTATCCTCAGCAGCTCTCGCAGCCCTATCTTGAACTTTCTGCCCCATGAGTGTATGAGCCATTCTTACAGTTTCAACAAAGTTCTTGGGTCGAGATGAAGTTGTCTCACCTTTAATGTACCCAGGCAGCCCTTTGATGTATTGATCCATCTTTTTCTTCTCAGTAACTAAAGCATCTGGACACAACAAAACCAACTCATTGAATCAGCTAGTGTATGCTGCAATGTTCTTATCTTTCAGTTTCAGGTGCCTCAACTCATCCTCCAAAGCAGATAACTCCTCTTTTGGACATAACTCTTCTTTCAACAACCTTTTAATTTCATCCCAAGGTTTCCTGTTTGCAGCTTCTAAACCAACTGTAGCAACTTGAGTCTTCCACCAGCTTAAAGCTCGATCCTTGAAAGTAGCAACTGCGAACTTAACCTTGTTCCTTTCTGAGCAATCACTAATCTCAAATGTTGTTTCTGTTTTCTCAATCCACCTGAATAATTCCAGTGCTCCACCAGTTCCTTGAAATGTAGTAGGTCCACACTTCATGTATCCAGCAAAAGTACATTATTTAACCGCAGCAGCAGCTGGAGCAACCTCATCTGCAGGATTCTCAGCTACACCTGCTCCTCCAACAGCTTCTGGTCCAGTAGGTTCACCTTCACCTTCAGCACCCGCACCTCCAGAGCCACCTGCTCCTTCAGTGTTAACACGTGCAGCTCTATCCGTAGCTAATGCTTTCGCAACCTCTTCAGCAACTAGCCATGCAATAGCATCATTTGTCATTCTCCTAGGTGGCATAATTCTGTCATATCACAAAGAGAGAAGATAAAATGAACGAGTTAATTGTATTCATGGTATAGTCATATCATGTACAAAATCAATCATCAAATGCATACACATTCTCGATACAAGAATTCACAATCATTATAAGGATCAAAGGAAATTATTATCATAGATCAACAAGGAATGATCTTAAGGACAAATAGAGTACAATGACACAAAATAATAGACACTAGTCACGTGGGGATCCACATGGCTTAGTTGACTGTGTCTTGCTTGCACCAGTGGAACCTGCTTCCTCCTCATCGAAGACGTAAATTGACGGTGGTAAATTCACAAAATAGGTATAAGGTCATAACAAAATAAAATAGAATAATTTCCAAAATTTTAAATAAATATAGAAAATCCTTCAAAATAAATACAGGAAATTTTCAGAAATTTATCCAAATAAATCATTAATAAATGATAACTTTTATCGAAAAGTTTAACGATATCAATATATATCGATAAAGGATTATAGTATATATTTATAAATACTTAGCAATAAGGCATACATAATAATGTATACTAAAGTTGTAATCCCAGAAGTAGCTTGAACTTGAAGTCACGCGAAATCATGTGCACCGACTCTTTGAAAAATAAAAACCGACAGTTATAGTTTAGGTTTTTAGAAAAAGACCTAGTTCTCTATAACTCATGGCTCTGGTACCAATCTTTAACACCCCCAAATTTACACGCAGCGGAATACATCTTTGGGTGCTAAACAATGATACAACAACACATAATTTATAAAGAACGACTCGAAAAGAGACGTTTTAGATTTATCGTTCCTAAAACATTTGTCAGAGTAGCGTAGTCCCAAGACATCGTAACCAAAGTACAACCAAAACAAAAGATTTTAATTGTTTTGAACAAAAGGAACGACAAACATCCAAAGAGTTTATATTACAAAAGTAGTGTACAACATCATCCCCGTGGCTTCCAAGCTTCACCCTTCCTGATTACCTGAAATACATGTGAGAAAATCATCAGCAAAAATGCCGAGTGAATCTATAGGTTTATATAATCATTTTGAACACAAGCAAAGATTATAAGTTTGTGGCATGCTTAATAAGCATCGAATAATAATTTGCATCAACAATGATAATTGTATATAGCATAAATTGAAATAAGCTCATGGAACCGAGCCCTTAGACACTCCCTTTAGAGGTCCGATAAGACAGGAGATTTATTAATTGTCGGTTACCTCCAGATTATTGGTACATTGCCGTATACCTGACTTCTCAATACAATATGTTCAAACAGTGTGGAGGTCGGGCCTAAGCTTCTATGACAAGTCCACACAAACTGAACCGGGGCGGCTTCCCCCATAGATCTATTAATTGTACTAGCGGCTAGCCCATCATAAGCTAGTTAACAGTCCAAAATTGAGGCTTTAACAAAGGCAATCACTTAATGCAATTTAAAGGCAACCACGGGTCCATTCATAGAGGGACAAGCATACCATAAAAATCTTGTGTTCTAAGTTTACAAAACATGTATTCCCCCTCGCGGGTTTTAAAATATTTGAATGAGCTCAAACGAGGCTATAGACTCACCTTAGTATTTATAGTAGTTTAAGACGATCGCCGACGATAGTAGATGCCCGATAAATACGACAACCGCAACCTAACAAATAAGGTGCGTACATTAATAATAGACTCGAGAAATAAATCATACATAACAACATCAAACCCGAACTCATAAAACCAAAATACACTCGAGAGTAAACGATATAAATAACTTCATTATACGTTACTACTCATTTACTTTACCATTTTACACTTTTAACAAAGTCCGCCGGCACATACTACATGTACTAGCTTATTTACCCCTTTTTAAACTTGTCAACCGTTTATGAAACGAATCGATAAACTAACTTACTATATATAGAAAGTCCTCCTACAAGTTTATCAAGTGAAATTACTTTTAAAGTCCTTTACCTGACTCATTTTCAAACTACAAAATCCGGACAGATTTTACGTTAATTTTTCATACAACCGTTTTAACTTATTTAAACGACTCCGTTTACAAAACCGACACCCGGGTATTAAATTAAACTCAACCTCTAAGGTAAACACCTCATTATCAGTAGGTTACACATTTCAAAACTTTCATTTAGAGTACCCGAGATTCGATCCAAATATCGACAACAACTATTTGTAGTGTCGATACTCGTCTCCCAGTACACGATCAGTCAAAACATCATAACTTCGCACTCGTTTTGAGCTAGAAGCTCTACCTTATATCAAATCGAAGCTCATAAATTATCTACAACCCTAGGCTATAAGTTAAGTCATTTTCAAAACATAAAAATTCGGATTTTACAGTTTACTTACTGTTATAAAATGGCTACCAAAATCTTGTACAAAATCAACTTTTTGACCAAAAACAACCATAGAAATGATCATTCCTATACCCTAATATCATCAACCATAACATCAAAATAATAATCAAAATAAAAATCTTTAGATCAAAATGAAGTTTTTAACAAGATTTCCAGCAAGAACCACCATGGATCATGCTAAAAACACCATGCATGATCATGGCTTCTACCTACCAACATCAAGAAAATAAAAAGTGCTTGCATGTGTAAAATTTTTATACCAATATGATCCTTGATCAAAAATAGGGATGGGTCTATGCTTGGTTTAGTTCAAATCAAACTCAAGATAATTTGAAAATTGTATGTGTTTGGGGGGTTGGGTGATGTTTCGGCAATTAGAGAGACAAAGAGAGGAGTGGGTGAAATTTTGGAAGTGAAAAATGATTTGTGTGTGTTTGTTTTGGGTTTTTATATAGTGGGGTAGGGACCATAGTTGTAATTTGGCAATAGTTGTGGCTAAAAATGTAAATAGTTAGCTAAAAAGCGGGAAATTACTATTAGTCATTTTTGAAAATATTTACGGGGCTCGGGTTTTATAAAAATACTTAAAAGTTTAAACGCACACGAAAAATAATAATATAACGACTCGACACGTAATTAAAACGATATCGTCGTAAGTATTAATTATCGAAAACGATCGATAATAAAATATAAAATTGTGTGCATCCGTTGGTATCACGATCACTAGTAGTCCTCGTTGCTCATCAAAATATTAAAATAAATTATTTAATATCGGTTTCAACTTAAACCGTTAAACATAATAATATTTAATGTTATAAAATACTTCAAAAATATTTGAAAAGTAAGAACTGAGTAATGACCTTATTTTGTGGGTTTTACACATAGGATGTCCCTACTTACTCTAAGAGAACCTTTTGCTTCTTATCCAAGAAAGGTACTACATTTACAAGGACTATATCACCATTGTTTACCCACATGTTAGCAGATGAGGCTAAAACAGAGGGTGAGGATCCTAGTTCAGCTAGTGAACCTCAACAAACTTCTTTTCATCACAGTCTCCAACCCTCTAGAGAAGTTCAAACTTCTTCTTCTCATCATAGTGATGAACAACTTATCTCTGATGAGACGATCCACATACCTGCTACTTTATATGCTGCTAGTGGTTCTGCACAAGCCAGGGCAACAGAGGTGTTCGATGTTACAAATTTAACTGCTTTGTGTAAAAGCTTGTCTAAACAGGTTAAGGATTTGCAAGAGGCAAAGCTTGTACAAGATAAAAGAATTGAAGATCTGGAAGCCAAGCTCAAGAAGCTTAGGAAAAGAACAAGTCCTTGGATCAGGCATCACAGGGCAATTCAAAAGGCTCAGTTAAGGGAGAAAAAGTAGAAGCTAAGGGCCTTTAGGAGGCAACAACTGAATTCAACCAAACAAGATAGGAATTTAGAGGAAGCACGACCTTCTTCTGAGATTCCAGCAAATTTTGGGGTTAGAAAGAAATCATGAGGAAAAGAATTACACTAATGATGATGAGATTGAACCTTTTGTGGATGACAGTAACATGGAAGATCAATCTCAACCACAATCACCACCACCACAAGAACAAGAGTTTCAAGAAGCCAATTGGAATAAGTTCTATAAGAAGCTTGAGGAAATAGATCAAACATTTTTTTTACTACAACTCCACAATCACAAAAAAAACAGTCAACCCAAGTACTGCCAACTTCAAAGAAAGATGATAGGTCAGACAAGACAGAGGAATTGGAGATTGAAAGGACAGCTTCTGAAAAGGATAAGGTGTTCAAGAATACCTTTGTGATTGATGATAGGAATGTGTCTAAAATTGGTGAAGAAAATACTGTTGATGATCCAAGTACCGTCAAGCCTAGTGCAAGTACGGCTTTAGGTGCAGGTACTGCTGGTCAAAGATCTTCACTACCAACTTTTGGGGAGAGTCATACTCCATCTTTTGGGGAAGATGAGACCTTAGCAAACCTTTTGCTTGGTCTTAAGGAGAGAAGTTTAGCTAAAAAAGCTAGACTAGAAGAAGTGGAAAAGAGGGAACAAGAAGAAGTTGTGAAAGCTCAAGAAACTTCAACAACAGTGCCACAACATAAACAGGTTGAAGATCCACAAGTACTAAAGGATCAATCTATGGAACAACCAAACCTTGCCACTGAAGTCCAAGATAGAGGTAAGAAGGTGCAGACTTCAAAACTCGCTACAAAGGTATTATTATACCAGGTCAACAACTAAATGAGTGAGAAGATATAAGATCTTTAAGGTTTACAAAGAAACAACCTAAGATTGACCCAAAGTACAAGGTAAAGAAGAAGCTACAATATGAATCAGAAGAAGAGTATGAAAGTGATTCAGATGACATAAATACAACCATGAAGAAATTTCATCAAATGGAGCATGATGAAGAAGTAACTTACAGGTTACAGCAAGACTCCATGAAGAACAGCAACAAGAAGAACTTACAGCTAAACAAGCACTACTTGAAGCACAAAGATTGCAGCAAGAGTGGAATGTTGAAGAGTATGACATAATACAAGCTGAATTTAAGGCAAGTGAACTTCTAGCTGAATCTCTAATAGCTGAAGAAAGAGATGCTTATGATGAGGAAGAGACAGATAAGTTGCTTGATGATCTAGTTAGGGAGCAACATAGATTATTTATAGAGAAAAGAAGAAGAGGTAAAGTAAAGCCTCCAACTACTAATCAATTAAGGATACAGATGATGACCTACCTCAAGAAAGTGAAGCATTTCACTCATGCTCGGCTGTTTAGAAATTTTTTTGATGAAATAAAGGCATTGTATGAACAACACAAAAGGAGTAAATTGAACTTTGTTGAGATTGGATCTAAAAAGTACAAGAAGGATATTGAAGATGTCAAGAAGCATCTAGGACAACAAAGACAGTTTGGAAGTAACCCAGGCTTGATGATGCAAGTACTGCTAGACCAGAAGGAAATTCTCCACCTATCAAGACAACCTATGCTAGGAAGAACAAGAAGGCTAAGGAGATTCCAAAGGAAGCAAAGACTCGAGTATTGGATGAAGGGGATAAAACTCAAAGTGTTTAAAAGACTAAAAATGTACCAGCAGTACTTACACAGTCAACGGTATATGAAGGTACCGTACATACTGACTTGGAGGAAGATTCTGCTGCAACAGATCAAGAAGAAGGAACCTCCAAAGGTCTTAAAAGTAAAAGGTCAACTAGGAGAAGGCAAATAGCAAAGAAGAAAGGTAAAACTAGAGTTGATGATGAAAATAGTGATGAGAGCTGCAAAAACTACTTGAAGGTTGTTGATTTTAAAGATCAATGCATAGACACATAGATCTTAGGAAAGAAATCATCATTTACAAGATGGACATGTGCTACAAATCACGGACTAGAAGCTCATGGAATAACCAGGACAAATGGAACATTTAGAATGTTCATGTTATTGGAAGATATTCTTCATATACTTGATAGACAACATATTCAAGATCTTCACAAGTATGTCCAAGGAGGAAGTGAAGGTAAAAAAGATGTCTCACTATTACTTCATGAGTTTAAGTTTATATATGAGCCACACAACTATGATCAAGGAATATTTAAGGACTTAGAGAATCAGGTTCCTACTTACTAGAGATATTATTGATCATGAGGGATACATACAATGGATGTAGATGATGTTACCTATTACATGCTTCAAGAAAAGAGATATCCTTTTTGAAGGAGAATGCTAGAGAGAATGTTGCATCTGCAACTGGAAGTTTCAGAGGAGTCCAATGGTTCCTTGGAGTTGATCAGAATGACCAAACAGCAAATTAAGGATTTGGAGAGAGAGGAGGAAGTTGATAAAGAACCTTAACTGTTTGACTTTCAATCACACTTCATAAATGGTTATCAGTTCACCATGTTGATATTTTATTCTCAAGTGTTATTTAAAAATATTATTTTAATGTTATATTATGAACTCACTTATTTATGGGAAGAAATTTGGGTTTACATCTTAAAGTAGCACCGACTACGTCTAAACCGGAGGATTCTACGTTACGTGCTTACGTTTACATACACCGTTTTGGTGACAGTCCGACACTTCAGGAAATAAATTTATCCGTGAATATTATTTTGGGATTTTGAATTTGTGTTAGTTCATAAACTCACAAATTTACGAGAAGATATTAGGACTTACGTGCATAATTTAACGTCCTTTACGACTAAACCGGAAACCTTAGGATTACGTATTTACGTTTTTGAACTCCGTTTTTGATGAGACAATTTTTATTAGATTCGTTTTGTGCCGTTGATTCATAATTTATAAAAACGTTTTTCGTAAAACGACCCGGGCGCACGCAAATCGAGGAAACTAGAATCGAGGAATACCCGTAAATTAGTGGGATGAGACAAAACAAGTTTTTCCCCACCCCACTAACATGGGCGGCCAAAACTTCACCAACACATCTAAGATGTGTCAAAGCTTACTAAGTAAGCTAGGACACTTGTCCTAGGTACTTACACAAACAAGCTAACTAGCAAAACCACTAAACACTTAAACCATTTCTCACATTCCAATTCATGCAATACCACACACAACTCTCTCCGTTCTCTCTCTTTGTGCCGTCCAAAAACCACCATCAAACACCACTCTTTGATCTATTTTAGCCATAAAATCATGTGTTATTCATACACATGATGGTGCCCCTTTGAAGCCTTGAAGATTAGAAGTGATCCTAACATCCAAGATGGTGATTTGGTGATGTCCAAGGGCTGATTTCGACAAGAAGTTTACAAATATTTGTGGTCTTCAGAGTTGGTGTTGATCTATCACAAGTTTTGCCATCAAAAATCCAAGCCTTGATCATAAACTACTTAATCTTGGTGGTATAAAGATTGTTCTTCCTATCCTCTTGTTATTTTGATTATGTAATCTTGTATTTTCTTTATTTATGTATATGTATATGATGATGAATAATGATTGAGAATATTATGTGGGGATTTGGTGTTGATAAACATGGGTAAAAGATGGAAAACCACATGTAAAATGGTTAAAATCTTGCTTAATATGATGGCTGTATAAAAACAGTAAGTAACCAAATGATAAACCGATAAAATTTCATAGTGGAATCAGTGTTATTAGGTGTTATACACATGTGAGAGTTGGACATGCAATGGAAACCTAAAAATGAGTGAGATATGATCAAAACAAGATTAAAGTGCAAATATGCCTACACTGTTTTGGACGAATTTATTAAAATACTTAGAGGTTGATTCATCAGTAGCTATAAAGGAATAAAATGAAGCAAATATCATGTAGTTTTTGTCATAAACATTTGAGGTCCTATCTCATTATAGAACTCTAGATATGGACATTTTAGTGAACTTAAAATTTAGGACAGATTTTGTAAATAAATAGTATATAATATAAGCACTCAAAAATTTATATAAAATATACATATATAAAACCTACTAGTTGATAATAATCATAAATAAAGATATATATATATATATATATATATATATATATATATATATATATATATATATATATATATATATATATATATATATATATATATATATATATATATATATATATATATATATATATATATATATATATATATATATATATATATATATATATATATATATATATATATATATATATATATATGTATGTATATATATATATATATATATATATATATATATATATATATATATATATATATATATATATATATATATATATATATATATATATATATATATATTGATATTAAAATGGGACATGTTATATAAATTACAAGTATAAATGTTTTTCCAAGTTATAAAACTATATACCTAAGTTTTACGTCTTTTCGGCTAAAACCGAAAGATTAATGTTTTTGTCAAATAAAACTTAGACGGTCGGACCCGTCTAATGTAAACTTTTTTAAACTCACATACTGATATATGAACTTATATAACAAGTAAAAACCGATAAAGCCGAGCTTTACAACCTATAGACATTAACCGACCAAAGTAGCCTTATTGGACTATTAACCCGACTAGTTTGGTAAAACACTTATAAACTTACTTATTGGGCTTAACCTACTTGGGCCCAAAATGTAAAGTATAATACTGATAATAAAAGTTTAAAATGGAGTAAAATAAGATATTGGGCTTATAATAGGCTTATTGGGCCTAAAACATGTAAATAAGTAAAACTAGTGTAACTAGTCTTGAAAATTACCAACATATAACATTATAATGTTGAATAAAGATGTACAATCCCACTTGATCATCATCATATTTATAAAATCATCATATATATACATAGTTATTGTTTTCATAAAGTAATTGGACAAGAGTCTAAGAGGAGTATTATTTGTCTAGGTTTCCGTGATTGAAGCACGTACCGTACATCCGAATTGCTGATAACCCGCTTTCCCACATCAACGTGAGTTCATAGCCTCGCACTCTTTTAAATGTTTTTATGAAATGTTTTATAAACCCGCGAGGGAGATAACATGTTAGTTTTGATAAAATAGGACACCATTTGTCCCGATTATTTGTTTATTGATTTGGACCCGAATGATTGTATGACCCGATGAATGATTATATGACCTGATGTATGGAATAAAATGGATTATTAAAGTTAGGTTATGTCACTAAAAGTCCCATTAGCATGAATTATGAACTACCGGGATTTGGTAGACGCTTATGCATATAATAGTACTATTTGGGGACGATCACCCCAGTTCGCGCATTGACGGTTAATCCCCGTCGTGCCACATTGATTGGTAAGAGAATTATGTATGAGAAGATTTCCATAGCGTTATTTTTGTGACGACACGCTAACTTAGATGGGCAAATTAAGTTTCGGGCTAGCTACCCGTTGTTTGTTGTAGTAAGGTAACAATGTCATGCGGCTTATAATAATCCAAAAATAACTAAATACTGCTATACGCACTGAATTACGATATATTGCCTGACTAGTAATACGGGGTCTTATTATTGATATTATGTTCGTGTTTTGGTTTTATATAACCATATTCATATAACGGTTTTTATTTAATTTATACTATGTTATAAAACTTATTGTATGATGTTTTTATGACAATGGTTCGTATAATGATTTTGAAGGCAAAAGCCTATATTAAGATTTTTGATAAGGATTTGTATAAAATGACTGTGGCTATTTTATGGCCTATTATAAAGATTTGTACAAAATGATTTTCGGTAATAATTATATACCGATGATATATTAATGGTTTTATTAAACTCTATGAATTCACTCGGCGTTATCGTTGACCTTTTCTTTTAACATGTTTTATCTCAGGTACTTGAAGGTAATTCTCGGGAAGAAGACAAGAATTCATGACCCACACGTAAATAACAATTTCCATTCAAATGATTTGTAAAAATTGTATGAAATACTATTACTTGGGACATATGTAAATTTGATATTTATGAATGGAAATGCTTTATTATTAAACGACGTGATTTTTAAGCGTTGTCTAAATGTGCTATCCCGTAACACCAACGACTCTTCCGTTGTATTGAATTGTATAAATCTGGGGGTGTTACAACTTATGTTATTCCCAAAATATGTCGTGACCTATATGGTCATGGTTTTATCAAATCTTGATTTTTAACAAGTTTTTTATATGTGTTTACTAGGTGGATGTTAATGCATGCAAGTAAAAATGAAGAAAGTATAAAGGGGTAATACCTTCTTGCTATAGTTACCAAGGAAGATCTATGGAACAAAGGAGATTCCTGAAGAAAACTTGATGATGATGAAACCCTAATAATAAACCAAGCTGTGACCTATATATATTCGGGTAGGGTTTATGTGGGTTGATATGAAGATCAAGTTGGTAGAGATACTTCCAAATGATTAGTAGTAATGTAGAAGAAGACGATAACTAGTGAAGTTAATGTGTTCTTGGTGGTATCCGAATGAGTGAAGGTGAAAGGGAGTTGAGAGAAAGTGAGATTTGATTGCATGAGGGAATGAAAAGGTTGGGGTGTGTGTTTCGGCTTAAAGGAGAGAGAGAGAGAGAAGGCAAAGGGAATGCATTGCCTTGGTAAGAGTGTCTTTGCCAAGTGTTGGCTTTGTCACTACAAAGACACCTCTTCTCCTTCCACCTTGTATGTATGCCGTGTGAGGCTAACCAAGAGGAGAAGTGGGCTTGGGCTTGGGCTTGTGTTGGGTGTAACACACAAGGGAAAGTGATCTTGGGCTAGTCTAAGATGAGTAAGCATGCATATGGTATGCATACATACATACACAGCTACATAATACATTTTGTAACATGTTTTCCAAATTTGTTAAGTGTTCTATACTTACGTGAAGGTTATGCATTTTATTACTTGTTCTTCTAGTTTTGAGTACATGGTTTATGTTATGTAGTTATTTACAACAAAGATGTAAAGCAAAAGTATAAGTACACAATGGACATGTTCACACATTTTTATAGGAATATAACACATGAGTGAATTTTCTAGGATCATTGAGTAAAACTTTATTACATTTTTCCTCATGGTAAAATCATGGATTTTACAGCACCACCCCGTTATTTTAGCTTTATCCTTAAAGCTACTAAAAACATTGTTATCTTATAAGTGTATAGATGTCCTAGGTATACGGGTTAGATTGACACGTGCAGAAATGGGTGATGACATCAATGCAAAGAGATCTATATCTGGATTGCACTAAGCAATGCAAAGAGATCTTTATCCGAATCGCATTATACATCCAATTGAGAAGTAATGGATGCTGCTGCTACTATGGATGGACAGAAGCAGTGCAGAGAGATCTGTATCCGGGTCACACTATACATCCGATTGAGTAGTAATGGATGCTGCTGCTACTACGGATGGACTGGCGAGGGCTTTTTCAACGTGGTTATAGTCACATCCTTCCAAAGGCTGGGAGAAGACTAATAGTTTTGTGGTTTTGTGGTTTTGGTTATGAGGGGGTTGAAGGTAAAGGAAGGAAAATTTTAACTAGTACCCCTCTTGTGTCAACACTATACGCGAAAGATTTGTTGATGCGCTCCAAGCTTGTGGGATGCAAACATTAGTTAATGCTACTAAAATTCCACTCAGTAGAATGGTTAAGATTATTGTTGATGGTGGTTGGGTAGGAAGTTGCAAAGAATTTGCTTCATTTTAACGGGGCTGGGCGAAGGAGGCACAGGAAATAAGTACCTCAAATGGTTGAAATAAAAGAAGATGCCAAGAATGAAGAAGTGCACCTCTTGTGGGATGCTGAAAAGGATCGTACATCCACTATTAGAGGTTCAACATTTGCATAATTTAAGACTTCTAAAAAAATCATTCAATTCAAGGCTCATTGGATGATGGTGTTGTCGAACTAATTGGACCCGAGAAAAGAAAAAGCTTGTTCAAAAGTAGGGGACATCCAACATATCTTTTTGGGGAATGTTGAACACAGCCCTACAAGATACACTCATTATGAGTTGGACATGTCTTCTAGGTTTAGGTTTGCCTAAGATGACAAACATAACCCTATAAAATACACCTATTAGAAGTTGGACATGTCTTCTAGGTTTAGCTATCCCATCAATTTGGGAAAAGTGGATTAGGAAGATAGGGCATCCTTTTACCAAGTATTTCTAGACTCTGGTGCAAGGGATGACACTAAGCCTAGTGTTGATTATGTCTGGGTTACCATCCCCTCGTATAATCAAGGTTTCGCTTCCCCAAGGTATGCGAACCAATTTTTCATCACACACTATAACCGCACGGTATTTTGCTAGCCAATCCATGCCAATAATGACATTGAAGCTACCAAGGTTTACCGGGATGAGATCAATGTTGAATGGGTTATTGGAAAGATTTAAGGTACGACCTCGAATGATGGTATCAACTGTCACAACATTTCCGTCGGTTAGCTCTACAGTTTAGTGGGGGTCTAAAACTGATTGGGTGACTTTCAATATATCACTAAATTCAGTAGATATAAAACTTCGGTCTGTGCCAGTATTGTGACAATCAATTTCAGGTCGTTATTTTAATCTCGACTAATAAGTATTATATGTTGACTTTAATGAGAATTTTAAATTTTCGATTAACCGAGAAGGTTATGGCTTGAAACTTAGTGTAAGTATGTCGTTTCGATCAAAACTGACAAGAAATACATTAAGTATCGATATTATATTCTCAAATTATCATATAAATGATTTTAATATATTTATTTTTATTTCTCGTGTTTTACGTTTTAACGAATGACGAGGACTACTAATGATCGCGATACCGATGGATGCCCAAAAATTTATGTTTTGTTATCGATTGTCTTGATATTTTATATTTTCGACGTTTTCGATTTAATAACGTTTTAAGTCGTGTCGAAGCTTTATTATTATTTTTATGAAGCGTTTTAACTTCTGAAAAGTATTTTTACGAAACCCGAGTCCCGTAAATATTTTCAAAATTTAATATTTACATTTTCTACCCTTACAACTATTTAATTTCATTTTGGACCAAAACTATCACAAATTGGCAAAAATTACCCTCCAAACCCATTATAAATATTTTTTCCACTTACAAAAATACACACAATATTATTTAAAAAAATAAAATCCACCACCTCTCCCCTTTTCCTCTCTTTTGCCGTCCACCACCAGGAGCAAAACACCACCACCATTTTTGATTCATCTTGAATCATTTAAATCTAACAAAAGTCCCATTCTAGATTTTGAAAGAGCTACATTTTGGTATAATTTTCTGCATCCACTTTTTAATCTTTTTAATCTTTGTTGAAGAACAAGGTTGTTTGATCTATTTCTATGCTTGTATATAGTGTTAATATTATTATATTTAAAATTTTGAGTGCTTGCATGTATGGATTTTTGAGTGGAAAAAATTTTGGATGGTCATGCAAGTGTGTTAGGAGTTTGATCAAGGTGTTAGAGTGTTAGTATGATGATATTAGGAGTGTGGAATTAAGTAGATTGTGTTGGAAAATTCATTTGACTTGATTTCAAAAAGGGTATTTTGGGACAGCAGCTTATAACAGCTTGTTTCGTGGGTTTAAGTTCTGAGATAGGCTTAGATTATTTGATATTGTTGTAGTAATCTTCAAGACGCTCGTTTTGCCGCTTGAATGACCTTCTAACTCATTACGAGCGAAAGGTTATGCTAGTTTTAGTATTTGTGTACCGGGAGACGAGTATCGGCACAATCCGAAAATTGTTGTCGATATTTGGATCGAATCTCGGGGACTATAGAATGAGTTTTAAAAATGTTCAATGACTGATGTTAAATTCTAAACCTCAGGTCATGAGTCTATTTTCAAACCCGAGTGTCGGTTTTATAAATGGAGTTGTTTAGATATGTCAAAATGGTTTTACAAGTAAAAGTCGTAAAACTGTCCGGTTTTTACAACACGAAGATGTGTCGGGCAGAAGGTTTTAGAAGTAATATTTTTGAATGAAAATTGAACTGAGTCTGCTTCATATTATATGTGAGTTCGTGACCAAGTTTCGTCGAAAACGGACAAGTGTAGATAGGGTAGATTGGTGTGTACATTTGGAGTGTACATGCTGATTGGTATTTTGGACATGTAGTTCAATAATTATGTGGCGTGAGTTGAGTATTCGCCATTGGACATGGGGATTTACTCAAGTGTTAAGTCATTATATAAATGACTTAGTTACTGGTCCGGGGGAAGTAAAATAATAAGTTGACTTGCGTTGACTTGGCGTCTTAAGACGGGTCAATATCGAGAGTGCAATTGTTTAAAAAGAATAGTGTTGAATAAAAAGGGTATATAATAACACTTGTATCGTTATATTTTTCGGGATTGTCTTGGTTTTGTAATTTTGATTTTTATATTATTTAAGTATGATTTATACTTAAGTCGATTTTTTAACGAACGCGCCTTATTTGGTAGGTTGCGGTTTTCGTGTTTAAACGGGCATCACTAATCGTCGGCGATCGTCTCATTACCACTACTGGCTAAGGTGAGTCTATAGCCTCTCTTTTAACATGTTTACTTGTTTTATAAAACCCGCGAGGGGGATAACATGCTTGTTTTAATAAAAATAATGGGTACAACGAGAAGTTGTGGAAATCTTATTAATGGGTGCAACGAGAAGTTGTGGGAACCCTGTTTACTTGAAAAGTATTTATTGAAATTAAAAGGTACAACTATAAGTTGTGATAAACTCATGATTGTTTTAAAATTGAACACAAGGAACTTAATTGTATGTTTAGATGAAAGTTATTACATAAGTTTGTTTAGCCTTAAAAGACCCATGAATCGTGAATTGTTAATCGAGATAACGCTAATGCTATGGATAGATCTATCGGGGTGACGCCCAGTCCGGTCGCGACTAGCTCTCGCGTGGTGTTGTGATGCACTAGTAATGAAACATCGGATGCATTGTATAAGAGAAATATACGCACTTCGCTAGGTGTGTTGGGCTGAAATAATATATGTTAACGTTCAATGTCACGAGACTTATGTAATGACACGATAATTATGTCCGTACAACATAATTATCTTTGATAAACTATTAACCATGGAAGGTTATTTTGAATACTTGTGTTCATTTTATTTTAATTAAACTCTATAGATTCACTCGGCAAATTTTGCTGACTTTTAACATGTTTTCTCGAGGAAGGCGGTTTCGTGAAGCTTGCTTATTTGAAAAGTTTGGCCCGCTTTTTTAAATTATATCCATTCAAATAATTTTTAACATTTACTAAGTTTTGTAAACTTGAATTTAATTAGGACCGTGTATGAAATTGTACTTTTATTAAATGATAATGAATGGATGTTTATTAAAACGACTTGTTTAGAGCCGTTTTCTATGATTATGAGATTGAACTATGATAGTAACACCCAATGACCCTTCCGCTGTTATGACCGAAATTTGGGGGTGTTACAGATTGGCATTAGAGCTCAAGTTATAGAGAACGAAAAGATTTTCCAAAAATGAATTTTTGAAATCTTTTAACTATAACTGTTGCAAGCGAAACCTCCGAGTTGCCAATGGACGAGAATGATAGTATATATATATATATATATATATATATATATATATATATATATATATATATATATATATATATATATATATATATATATATATATATATATATATATATATATATATGGGATTATATATATGTTGTAATCTTTATCGATTATTTGAACTTTTGAATTACAAGGTATGTTTTCATTTATTTAATTATAAATGATAATTTTATATTTATACGAGATATTTATACGACGTCGATTGTCACGAAGCCACTCTAGTCATTTTTATGCTAGCGCCGAAGCTATTCCTGAAATGAATCATGTTATTCTCGAGATTAACTAAGTTGTCGATATACATGATCCTAAAGAAATGGTTAATATTCTTGCTGATATTCTTTTGGTTACGAGGATTTTGATTTCCTTGGTTCTTATTCTTGATTTAGCGATTCGTTCATTTTGTTTAGCAAATTTAATTTGCATTTTCATTAATCTTCGACATTATACTATTTTCATAAAAACAAGTTTGTCCGAGATGGTACTATTGATTGTTATGGTGTTCACATGCCAACCAGGATTCCATATCATGTCAATGATCATTTTCTGTTAATTCAGTTTCTCATTTGTTTCGATCTTGATCTCTTGCGTTGAGCTGGCGATGCTTGAATAAAGTGATTTATAATCGTTGAAATAAATTAGCCATTTATTTGAACAAGGAAATTATAAATTGTTGAACTACAAATTTCTGAATCTTATTTGGAAGGACTTGATCAATCCGTGAAAATAATGATTCATAAATGTGTGGGCTTAAGCATATAGCATATGCGTGAATAAACTCTTATTGACTTGTAATTTGTTTGCTCGATTCATTCTTTGATTTTCTTCCTTTAATTCCTTGATCGTGAAATGGTTGTATTGAGACTGTTCCAAAAGCACCAATTGAGGAGGATATCAAGCGTCTCTGAAAGACATTGAAGAAATCTTCTTCTTGTGGGAACGAGGAGCTTTCTTAGCCATGTGATATACCTAGTAACACTTAGTAGATTTGTTTATCAATTGTAGTATCTTCTTATTAATCCCTAACTAAACTGTGACATCAGTTAGTAGGACTAGTCTTTTAAGTTGTATGGCATTAGACGATGATTATCCATAATGTTGACAATACGACTTGTACTAGTTTGTGATCAATGGAATGACTATCTTTTGATTCCTAATTCTACATCGTTCTATTATTATCTTTCTTTGCTTTTCTCTTGTAAATTTTTGTGGTATAACGCAATCACTGAATGAATACTCATTATGATTTGATTTCCGTTACACAAGACTCATGCAGTCAATGAAAGCTATGACTGAGGCACGAATGTGCCAAGTTATTAGTGAATAAGTGTTGTATCTTTAGTTGAATTCATGGCCAACATGAATGATGGATCTGGATCTGGAGCTGAAGCTACAACTGGTGGGACCGGAACCGGTGGAGCTGAAGCTGGAGCCGATAATGTTCGTGGTACGGATGGAACAAATGTGACCGAAATTAGAGGCTATAACTACACTTCATTCATTAATTGCAAACCGTAGACTCTTAAGGGGACTAAAGATGATGGAGGATTGTGTCAGTTATTGAAAGCTGGCGTCAGTCTTTCGAATCTGTGACCCTAATAAGGAGGATAAGGTGCAGTTTGAAATCGCTACTCTCCAAGGTCGTGCATTAATTTGGTGGAATTGCAGACTTGCTTCCATATGTATCGTTACGTATGGGACACCATGGACTAAGTTGAGGAAACGGTTAACTGAGGAGCTTGTCCTCGAAGTATTTCCAAAGTATGGAGCAAGTGTTGTACAACTTGAAACTGAAGGGAACTAATATTGGTAGATATATCAAGTGTTTCCATAAGTTGACTCCTTTATGTCCAAGAATTGTGGCACCCGAACCGTCAAGGTCAAGCAGTATATTTACGGCTGACCAGGAATATATGCGGTGATGTGACTTCTTCTAAGCCATTTATTATTTGTGAAGTTGTCTACATGGCTGATTAGCTCATGGGACACATAATTCAAGGCAAGGTTGATGAGCTTACTGAAGGGAAAAATAATTCCAAATTGAAAATTCTTTTCGTGCATTAGAGCTCGTAAGTATATCGAAAAAGGTTGTGGATTATTCATAGCTTAGGTATCGTAGAAGGAATCGTAAGAGAAGTAAGTAGAATTACTCTAGTCATTTGTGACTATTCTGAAGTGTTTCTGGAAGATTTGCCAAGGCTTCCGCCTCCAAGGCGAATAAAATTCCTAATTGATCTAATTTATAGTGCTGCAACTGTGGCACATGAGCCATTTTTATTAGCACCATCTGAGCTGAAGGTATTATTTGTGGAGTTTTAAGAACTATCTGATAGATGTTTTATTCGACCGAGCTCGTCTGTTTGTAGAACTCCTATTCTATTCCCTAAGAAGAATTGATGATTCTTTTCGTATGTGTATGAATTACCGAGAGCTGCATAAGCTAACGATCAAGAATCGTTACCCATTTCTATAAAATGATGATCTATTTGATCAACTTGAAACTCTCGTGTTTTCTCCAAGATTATGGTGTTTTCCCCAAGATTGATCTTTGTTTTGTTTATTATCAACTTCGCATACGCTGGGAAGATATTCCTATTACGGCGCTTAGAACTTGTGATGATCATTATGAGTTTAGGGTTATGCCTTCCGGTTTGACCAGTGCACCTGCTGTATTCATTGACTTAATGAACCATAGGTGTAAGCCGTATCTTGATAAATTTGTGATTGTTTTCTTTGATGATATACTAATCTACTCTAAGAGCGAGAAAGAACATGCCGAACACTTAAGGATCATCTTGAACTTGTTAAAGAACGAAAAGATGTACCCAAAATTCTTAAAGTGTGATTTTTGGCTTGGTTCGATACAACTTCTCTGTCATGTGATTGACGAAGTGGCATACATGTTGATTCTGCGAAAATTGAAGCCATCGAAAATTTAAATGTTCCAACTATTCCAACTGAAGTACGACAAATTCTAGGTTTGGCTAGTTATTACTGAAGGTTTAGTAAAGGATTCTCTTTGATATCAAAACCATTAACTATGCTAACTAAATAGAATGAACCGTATGTGTGCGGCATTGATGAAGAGAAAGCTTTTCAGACCATGAAAAGAAAACTCTGCAGCACGCCGATCTTATCGTTACCTGAAAGAACTAAAGGTTTTGTTGATCGTGATATATCTCTTAAAGGATTTAGAGATGTTTTATTTGTATATGCTTGTAGGAAACCTAGGAAGAATGAGGAAACTGCACAACCCAGGGCTCGTAATTGGGTGCGGTGATTTTACTCTTCGTCTATTAAGACATTAATTATATGGCACTAATGTATGGTATCCACCGATGGTAAGAGCCTATAGTGTATTCTGGAATAAAAGAGGTAACTTAGCCTTTAAGTGATTACGATTGTGTTATTCGTTATCATTCGTGAAGTTGGAGCAAATTACAATGGATTCATTGTTAAGCTCTCGAAAACCCAGTCTGAATATGACTCGATTTCTGTCAATGTTGATTGATTGACTCTTCTCATTTTGTTTCGATAAATAAATCGATCGTGCTAATTAAGGATCGTTTGTGAACCACTCATAGTAGACATAGAAGGTATGACGATGTGAAGCGAAAACCTTTGGAAATCGAGGTAGGTGGAAAAGTTATGCCAAAGCTATCACCCTAAAAAGGTGTTATGTATTTTGGAAAACGTGGGAAGTTAAGTCCCCGTTAGTTTGGACCATTTGAGATGATATCGAGTGTAGGTCCGGTGGCATGAAAACTTAAATTACCTCGAGAGCTACAAGGAATTCACAATACTCTTTCATATGTCGAACTTAAAGAAATTTCTTCCTGACGAAGATATTATTATCTCTCTTGATGAGGTATGAATCGACGGTAAGTTGCATTTCATCAAAGTACTTGTTGATATTATCGATAAGGAAGTTAGGTAACAGAAACGAAGTCGAATTCCTATTGTCATGTGTGATGGAACTCTAGACGAGGACCAAAATACGTTTAACTCTTTGATTTCAACGAGCGATCGAGGAAGAACGCAAGTTGATATTCGGGACGAAGATCCCAATTTGGTGGGGATAATGTGACAATCCGTCAATTTCAGGTCGTTATTTTAATCTTGACTAATAAGTATTATATGTTGACTTTAATGAGAATTTTAAATTTTCGATTAACCGAGAAGGTTATGGCTCGAAACTTAGCGTAGGAATGTCTTTCGATCAAAACTGACAAGAAATACATTAAGTATCGATATTATATTCTCAAATTATCATATAAATGATTTTAATGTATTTATTTTTATTTCTCGTGTTTTACGTTTTAAAGAATGACGAGGACTACTAATGATCGTGATACCGACGGATGCCCAAGAATTTATGTTTTGTTATCGATTGTCTCGATATTTTATATTTTCGGCGTTTTCGATTTAATTACGTTTTAAGTCGTGTCGAAGCTTTATTATTATTTTTATGAAGCGTTTTAACTTCTGAAAAGTATTTTTACGAAACCCAAGTCCCGTAAATATTTTCAAAATTTAATATTTACATTTTCTACCCTTACAACTATTTAATTTCATTTTGGACTAAAACTATCACAAATTGGCAAAAATTACCCTCCACACCCACTATAAATATTTTTTCAACTTACAAAAATACACACAATATTATTTTAAAAAAATAAAATCCACCACCTCTCCCGTTTTCCTTTCTATTGCCGTCCACCACCAAGAGCAAAACACCACCACCATTTTTGATTCATCTTGAATCATTTAAATCTAACAAAAGTTTCATTCAAGATTTTGAAAAAGCTACATTTTGGTATAATTTTCTTTAACATGCATCCACTTTTTAATCTTTTTAATTTTTGTTGAAGAACAAGGTTGTTTGATCTATTTATATGCTTGTATGTAGTGTTAATATTATTATATTTAAAATTTTGAGTGCTTGTATGTATGGATTTTTGAGTGGGAAAAATTTTGGATGGTCATGCAAGTGTGTTAGGGGTTTTATCAAGGTGTTAGAGTGTTAGTATAAAGATATTAGGAGTGTGGAATTAAGTAGATTGTGTTGGAAAATTTATTTGACTTGATTTCAAAAAGGGTATTTTGGGACAGCATCTTATAACAGCTTGTTTCGTGGGTTTAAGTTCTGAGATAGGCTTGGATTATTTAATATTTTTGTAGTAATCTTCAAGACGCTCGTTTTGCCGCTTGAATGAGCTTCTAACTCATTACAAGCGAAAAGTTATGCTAGTTTTAGTATTTGTGTACCGAGAGACGAGTATCGGCACAATCCGAAAATTGTTGTTGATATTTGGATCGAATCTCGGGGACTATAGAATGAGTTTTAAAAATGTTCAAGGACTAATGTTAAAGTCTAAACCTCAGGTCATGAGTCTATTTTCAAATCCGAGTGTCGGTTTTATAAATGAAGTTGTTTAGATATATCAAAATGGTTTTACAAGTAAAAGGCGTAAAACTGTCCGGTTTTTACAACACGAAGATGTGTCGGGCAGAAGGTCTTAGAAGTAATTTTGAATGAAACTTGAACTGAGTCTTCTTCATATTATATTTGAGTTTGTGACCAAGTTTCGTCGAAAACGGACAAGTGTAGATAGGGTAGATTGGTGTGTACATTTGGAGTGTACATGCTGATTGGTATTTTGGACATGTAGTTCAATAATTATGTGGCGTGAGTTGAGTATTCGCCATTGGACATGGGGATTTACTCAAGTATTAAGTCATTATATAAATGACTTAGTTACTGGTCCGGGGGAAGTAAAATAATAAATTGACTTGCGTTGACTTGGCGTCTTAAGACGGGTCAATATCGAGAGTGCAATTGTTTAAAAAGAATAGTGTTGAATAAAAGGGTATATAATAACACTTGTATCATTATATTTTTCGGGATTGTCTTGGTTTTGTAATTTTGATTTTTATATTATTTAAGTATGATTTATACTTAAGTCGATTTTTTAACGAACGCGCCTTATTTGTTAGGTTGCGATTTTCGTGTTTAAACGGGCATCACTAATCGTCGGCGATCGTCTCATTACCACTACTGGCTAAGGTGAGTCTATAGCCTCGCTTTTAACATGTTTACTTGTTTTATAAAACCCGTGAGGGGGATAACATGCTTGTTTTAATAAAAATAATGGGTACAACGAGAAGTGGTGGAAATCCCATTAATGGGTGCAACGAGAAGTTGTGGGAACCCTGCTTACTTGAAAAGTATTTATTGAAATTAAAAGGTACAACTATAAGTTGTGATAAACTCATGATTGTTTTAAAATTGAACACAAGGAACTTAATTTTATGTTTAGATGAAAGTTATTACATAAGTTTGTTTAGCCTTAAAAGACCAATGAATCGTGAATTGTTAATCGAGATAACGCTAATGCTATGGATAGATCTATCAGGGTGACGCCCAGTCCGGTCGCGACTAGCTCTCGCGTGGTGTTGTGATGCACTAGTAATGAAACATCGGATGCATTGTATAAGAGAAATATACGCACTTGGCTAAGTGTGTTGGGCTGAAATAATATATGTTAACGTTCAATGTCACGAGACTTATGTAATGACACGATAATTATGTCCGTACAACATAATTATCTTTGATAAATTATTAACCATGGAAGGTTATTTTGAATACTTGTGTTCACTTTATTTAAATTAAACTCTATAGATTCACTCGGCAAATTTTGCTGACTTTTAACATGTTTTATCTCAGGTCCATTGGGAAGAAACTCGAGGAAGGCGGTTTCGTGAAGCTTGCTTATTTGAAAAGTTTGGCCCGCTTTTATAAATTATATCCATTCAAATAATTTTTAACATTTACAAAGTTTTGTAAACATGAATTTAATTGGGACCGTGTATAAAATTGTACTTTTATTAAATGATAATGAATGGATGTTTATTAAAACAACTTGTTTAGAGCCGTTTTCTATGATTATGAGATTGAACTATGATAGTAACACCCAATGACCCTTCCGCTGTTATTACCGAAATTTGGGGGTGTTACAAGTATCAAATAAGACAGATGCATATCTTTGGTTTAGTAGAAACGTACCGGTGACGATGTCGGAATCCGGGTTGGTTTGGGTGTTACCAACCATGTACACTCGTGATGAAGTTCCCTTGCTGTCCTTTTTCTGGTTGGCCAACTTAGGACAATCTGGTCTCATACGTCCAGGGGCTCCACATCCATAACATACTACAGTTCTCCTTGGTCCACTGTTGCTTCCACCTGTGGGTTTTGATTTCCCTATTGTCCACTCCTGCTCCCACTAACATTAGATCCACCTTTGCTGTTGTTCCCAGGGTTGCTGTTGGGTTGCACCGGAGTAACAGCATTGGCTTGACAATTACGAGCAAAGTGGCCTTGTTGACAAAATTTGTAGCATCCATGACACTGGCCTCCAACAACATGGTGATATTTGCATGTTGGACATTTAGGCTTAGAGCCTGAGTAGTTCTTGGTGTTGGCTGTGGGAGTAGTACCATAAACTTGCCCAACGTCTTGTCTTTTGGGAGGCTGCTGATGCTGGCTACAAGAGCTTTCATTCGACTTTATCTTGTTCTCCGTTTACCTTTCTGACAGGTTACGGGCTCGTTTATTGATCAGTTCAGTGGTGGGTCGTGATGCAAGCACGCTATCATGAATAGCGTCAGGAAGTCCAATGACATACTTCTCAATCTTCTCTTCCTTTTGAGGGAACATTATGGTACACATCAGGATTAGCTCTTGGAATCTTTGGTTGTACCAAATGATGTCGTTGTTCCAATACTTTAGATCCACAGTTCAATCTCCAACTTCTTCATTTCTCCTCTTGGGCAGTACTTTTCAGTCATTCGTTCCTTAAGGTTGGCCCAGGTGAGAGTATAAGCAGCATCATGTCCAAGAGTAGCAACAACAGAGTTCCACCAGGTAAGAGCACTCTCAAGTAACGTGCAGGTGGAGAATTTGACCTTATTCTCATCGGTACAGTCACTGATACGGAATACCATTTCCAACCTTTCGAACCATTACATTATTTCCACCACTCCTTCCTTTCCTCGGTAGTATGAGGGCTTGCATTTGAGGAAGTCAATGTAAGAGCAACCCATGTTGGCGTGGTTTCTGCGTGCATTGAGGTTTTGACTATCATTTATATTCCGGTCGGCTTCTCTGGCTGCCATGGCGGCTGTGATGCCCTCATTTATCATCTCCCTGAGTTGGGTAGTGGTGACATTTTGAGTAGCCTCAGCATGGTTGGTGTTGATAGCATTTGAGGTAGTGGCATCATTGGGATTTGATCGAGTAATCGCCATTTGTCTATAGTCATACACATAATGAGATCATTAGTTTAAGGGTTAGTACATTCTTTATATTAATTGCACGAGGAAATTTCATGCATAGATTTCATAACAAATTGGATAATCTGTCAAGATTTCATAATATAATACATTGCATAACAGATATAACATAAGAAAATGATTACATGCAAATTTCCATAAGGAATTAAACATTCATCGAGCATAGCAAATCCGAGACAATGGCTTAACTGACCTTGTCCTGGGTAGTGGTACACATTGTCTTAAGTACATCATATCTAAAAACATATGTTCGAAAAGAAAAGTATAGTACAAAGATGGATCACAACAACTAGAAAAATAAAAGTATAAAAAGTCCTATACCATAATAGCTAGGGTACAACCCATAAGCTCGTCATGATGTACAAGAAATCTAGTACATCTACTCGACTCCTGCCTAGCTGATATGCTAGATGAGGCTGGTGCTGGTGGGGCTCGTGAAGCTGCAGATGCTCTCCTGGTAATCCGCAAAGCCTGAACTGTCAAACGGGTCTCCTTGAGCAGGCGGCAGATGAGATTGGAGTCTGTCAACAGCTCCTCGAAGATAGTCAGTCTTAGTAGTCACTCCCTCATGTCGTATGCCTGCAAGGTCGAAGAAGACAAACAAAGACTGCTCCTGAGCAGTGAGAGCACCATGGGTCTGATACTGAAGACTCTCCAAAGTATGAATGCGCTGATGGAGACGGTCGTTCTCCTCCAGCAGCCACTGTAATGCCTCATCAGACATGGCCCGAACACCCTTAGCTGCCTGGGCTCCTACCCACATAGTCTGAGAAAGAGAGTCTATGCGCTCATGTGCGGCAGTGCAGCCCAGCTGGTCTGCTATCAACAAGATGCGGATCTCTGTCATATCATGTTCTTGGTGTGCGGCCAGAGCGGCTATCTGGGCCTGAATCGTATCAGTACGTCCCGTCCCGGAACCCTCACCGAACTCGAAAATAGAGT
The DNA here is from genome assembly GCA_025667525.1 of Glebionis coronaria. Lineage (NCBI taxonomy): Eukaryota > Viridiplantae > Streptophyta > Magnoliopsida > Asterales > Asteraceae > Glebionis > Glebionis coronaria. The sequence goes on along the minus strand of CM046878.1, from coordinate 604,388,755 downwards.
CGGGAGCAGCCTCATACCTTCTCTTACGAGTCGGTAGAGACCCGGGAGAATGGCTCTGTGGTGATGACTGTGGTGCTAGAGACGGTAGATCAGAAGTCACCTGGTCTCCCTCCATAGTGGTGGGGACCAATATGGTTGGGGGTGGAGCGGTGGGAGAATTAGCATGGAGTGCAGCTCCAATGGTCTGGTTGTCCTCTGAATCCGAGGCCGACAACCATCCTCATTGTACGAATCGCGGTGATGGAGAGATAGCTGGATCGGGGGCTACCTCGGGCAAATTAGTCGGTGATACAACTGGTGGAGTCATAATATTCTAAAAATAGTAATATTTTAAATTTGAAGTAAGTATAAGCTTACAGACAAAATTTTTTTTTGTTAAGTTTAATAGTGTATATCCCTTTTTAATCAACATCGTAATGTCTGTAAGGTTACGTTAATACTTATAAGATTAATTAACCGAATTGTTAATAATCAATGGACACTTAGTTCACATAGGATATATATATATATATATATATATATATATATATATATATATATATATATATTTATATATATATGCCCTACGTTCTATATGCTTAACTATTATAGGCCCAAAAAAATATCCCAAAAGATTATTATTAAGTTATAGTCCAGTTTTAAATATAATAATAAAAAAATATATAAATTTTATCTTTTAAATTTTATTTATAAAATTTATCTGGTTCCCAATAACTGTTGCTCTGATACCATTCTCTATGACACCCCGAGTTGGGTCATTTGTAGCAGAAATAATGTTTGGAATGTCACAGGGGTGGATCGATTGCAAATAGCACATAGAGCACAGGATAAAGGATTATACATCATATAAATTACATGAACAGTGTACAAATTTAATAAAAATTGTTTAAACATGACAAAAGTTAATTGTTCATTTTTCCCCAGTAGGGACCCCTGATGAGTCCTACAATGCAGACTACTATGATGCTTGAGTCCATGCACACACCACGTATTAGCTTCATTTTCCTGAGAAAAACATGCTTAGAGGGTCAACATAAAGTTGGTGAATTTACAGGTTTACTAAAATAAGTTTGGACATAAATGAATCATGATAGTAGTAATGCACATAGCATCCATACTAAAAGGTAATTACATTCCCTATTCCTCAATACTGAAGCTTAACTTTCCATAGTCCTCAACAGATGAGGACCCGGGGCCTTACAAAAAGGCGCCAAATCCAGTTCCAACATGGTATACATCTGTTGTCCCGGCCAAGGCTCAGTGAGAGCTACTCACCAAGATGGGGATCGTCAATCCCAGATAGATCTATTTATAATATTCGGGCAATTATAATAATTTAACAGTTTTTACAATAGGCAATCATAATCAAAGTTTATACAATACAGTTTATGTCCAGTAAAATAAGTTACATGTTTTCTCCCCCGTAGAGGAAATTGTTTATCAATAATTTACAAGGGGGTGTAAACTCACCTTGGAGTTTTGTAAAGGCTGTGCAAAAATAAAGGAAATCCAAATAATGCTCACGGTCTACTCCCTAATTAAATAGTACATTTTTAATAAATAATACAAGAAAACGTATGTGTATGCTTATACAAATTTTAATCAGTTTATTAATGTTACAGTATTTTTTTAAATGACTGTAGTACAAGTATTAATAATATTCATTTGAACTTGTAATTAAGTTTCATGTTTAAGTAAAATATAATGTTTTACTTATAATTTTTGTATACGTACTTGTATTAAATTTATTAATCATTTATATAAATTCGTTTTATGAAAGTATATAAGTGCATGTATTTAGTTTACCCATATACATATAGTTTACATATTTTATTTCACAAAGTAAAATTTAAATATTTTATTTTGTAAAGTAAAATATAAATATTTTAACTTTAAAGTTCCAAAAATTTTCCAAACATTTATAAAATAATTATAAGTTACAAGTTTAAGAATTTATAATTTAAATCCTTATGGTTTAGGGTTTATTTAAGATTTACTAAATTAAAATAGAATTAGGGTTAGGGCTAGTTTATGTTTCGAAATATTGCAAAACTAGTCCCTCCATGTTTTAAGTAAAGTAAAACTTTCGGATTTTTACATTTTTTTGTACCTAGGGCTTGTTATACTTTCGGGTTATGGCAGAATTAGTCCCTCTAGTATTAATTAGGTTTTATAACTGTCAAAAACAGTCCCTAGGGCTTCTATATATTTCGGTTTATTACATAAATGGTCCTTAGGTTTATAAAACGACAAAACAACTTCTAGAAACTTTCAAAAGTGGTCCTTAGGGTTTAATATGTCACGAATGACATTTATTAACCCCTAGACTTTTGGTTATTTACAATTTTAGTCCTTGTGTTTAATAGTTTATCAAAACAAGTTTTGATTGTCACGGTTTTTGTCCCTAAGTTTCATAAATTGTCATTTTTAGTCCAAAAGTTATTATAAGTTATATTTTGTTATAAAAACTTCATTTAAATATTTAAATTATTAAATGGGCTCATTAAATGGACTAAAAGATCTAATGGGCTATCTAGTGGGCCTAAACATATTTTTAAGTTCACTAATTAATTAAATGGGCCTTTAAAATCTTGATTGGGCTTAAATACATTTTTAAGTCCACTCATTAATTAAATGGGCCTCATGGTCCATTGAAAGTATATGGCTACAAGGTATTGGGTTTATTGAGTCCATTAGGTCTTGGGCTAGTGTTGCATGGGCTTGATTAGTCCATTATCATTTCTTTATTATTTATGTAGGTAATAATCTAGGTTCTCTTACAAGCTTATCATTAGCTTATCAAAATCAAGTTATAAGCCCTAATTCAAAAAGAGTAAAACTCACGGTTTGTTTTATTTGATGTATCAAATGAGATCTAGATTTGTTCCAAGGTTACGTGTAACTTATAAGCCCTAATATGAGCTTATGCGTCACGGCTATATTAAGTTATAGCTTATTAGGATAAGTCAAGACTTGTTTTATGGTTGCATGTAATTATAAGAGTCCCAAAATGAGATCTAAGCTTTGTACAAACCTAGAAATCAATCATAAGTCCATATAAATTCATATATAGCTCACGGCTATAAACTAGATCTTGGTATTTCCAAGATGAGGTTTTAGATAGTTATGTGTTTATAATTATTTATAAAGTCCAAACATGATTACCTAGATTTGTGCTTGTTACATTATTATTAAGTTAGGTTAAGTTCTTAATACAAGATCTAGGTCTAACATAGACATGCATGTTCATTAGAAATCCATCCAAGGACATCCATAGCCCACGGCTATATTTTTACACACAAGATGTTTTGGTGATTTTTAGGAGTTCATTATATGTAGATAAACACATATCTCATTATTTATAACTTGTTATATAAATCATAGATGTACATGTAATTAAGCCGTGACCTTTAAGGTCATGGTTTTTCATGGTTTTGAGTTACAACAAGTTTACTTATGAGATTGGTGATTATTAGTTAATCATAATCCCAAAAGTAAGGTTTATAACCCACGACTACATTTAAGTCCATAAAATGGTTTACATGATTTTTATAAAGTTTAAACCTAGAATAAAAATCATAGGCTTCTTATCAAAAGTTTTCAAACATGACTTATGGTATTCCCAAATATGTCATGACCTATATGGTCATGGTTTTATCAATTCTTGATTTTTAACAAGTTTGTTATATGTGTTTACTAGGTGGATGTTAATGCATGCAAGTAAAAATGAAGAAAGTATAAAGGGGTAATACCTTATTGCTATAGTTACCAAGGAAGATCTATGGAACAAAGGAGATTCGTGAACAAAACTTGATGATGATGAAACCCTAACAATAAACCAAGAGGTGACCTATATGGATTCGTCTAGGGTTTAGGTGGGTTGATATGAAGATGAAGTTGGTAGAGATACTTCCAAATGATTAGTAGTAACGAAGAAGAAGACAATAACTAGTGAAGTTAATGTGTTCTTGGTGGTATCCGAATGAATGAAGGTGAAAGGGAGTTGAGAGAAAGGGAGATTTGATTGCATGAGGGAATGAAAAGGTTGGTGTGTGTGTTTCGGCTTAAAGTAGAGAGAGAGAGAGAGAGACAAGGCAAAGGGCATGATTTTCCTTGGTAAGAGTGTCTTTGCCAAGTGTTGGCTTTGTCACTACCAAGACACCTCTTCTCCTTCCACCTTGTATGTATATCGTGTGAGGCTAACCAAGAGGAGAAGTGGGCTTGGGCTTGGGCTTGTGTTGGGTATAAGACAAAAGGGAAAGTGATATTGGGCTAGTCCAAGATGTGTAGGCATGCATATAGTATGCATATATACATACACAGCTACATAATACATTTTGTAACATGTTTTCCAAATTTGTTAAGTGTTGTATACTTATATGAAGGTTATGCATTTTATTACTTGTTCTTCTAGTTTTGAGTACATAGTTTAAGTTATGTAGTTATTTACAACAAGGATGTAAAGCAAAAGTATAAGTACACAATGGACATGTTCACACATTTTTATAGGAATATAACACATGAGTGAATGTTCTAGGATCATTGAGTAGAACTTTATTACATTATTCCTCATGGTAAAATCATGGATTTTACAATTTACATCATACACCGTGAGGCTCTTTAAGATGTAAAAGTGCTCCATATCTATGGTCCACACTCTAAGGCTCCTTGGACATAAACAAGGGAATTGACATTCACCATCCCACCCTAAGGCTCATGATGATGAATCGATTTTTATTAAACACGTCACCATGCCATACACCCTAAGGCTCTAATGACAAGGCTAGTGCTACATGACTCCCACCGAAGGCTCATAGAGAACATGTTTTTATTTATTCTTCTTTATTAATAATATATATAGTAAGCCAAATTTCTGCAATCCCATGATCATAAAGTCCATGATGCTGACACCCTCAATGTGTTCTTACTTTAATTACAAGGGAAGAAAAAGAAGGAGTTACGGGTTAAGATATTAAGCCCAAATCGCTAGAAACTTCATTTATTAAGCAATTAATTATTCAAGTGTGAAAAATAAATATGAGTAGAAAGAATCAAACACAAAAATACTTATACAAGGAAGACTTAGCCTCTAAACTTATGATTTAACTTTATCATTTCTTGTTCTCCATATTGTAAAATCTCAAAGATGTGAGACTAATGGATACTTAGCCTATTAAACCAAAGTTTTGGGTTTTCAAGTCATCTATAGGAACTTGCATCTTCTTGGACTTTTTCAAGTTTAGAATTTTCGTTTTAAAGTTCCCTTGATAGATGACTTTCTAGGATCAGTTATAAGAACTTGCGAAAAGTTCTTGTTCTTAGACCCGTATGAGTTAAGACTTTCGCATATTAAAGTCCCTTGATAAATGTCTAGCAAAACTTGATTTAAACATGTTAAGGAATGAGCTAAGGTAAAAACCGATCGAGTCAAAAACTATTCTTATTTTCTCCAACGGAAAGCCTACATTTGTGTCAAAAACACTTATTTTCTTTATTATTAAACACAAAATAGCACTAAAATTTTTAAATTTTAATGAAAAAACGAGAAAAACGATTACGTTTGAACACGACAAAAGCAATTGTAAGCATTTATATCGATTGACTCCCCTATGCTAAAACCAAACATCGTCCTCAATTTTTCCTAGCTCAAGAGTAACACCCCCTTGCTAGAACACGAAGAGTCTAATGCAAAAGTCCTAACATGGTAAGAGTACGCAAATCTATAAGCCGTTTATTAATTATGCTTTAAGATAAAACGTTAGTCGATAAAAATCAAAGGATAATGAGTGCCCTTTTGAAAATCAAAGTATGGAAGCTCGAGTGGACCGGGAAAAAACCAAACACGAGAGTCTTAAATGATTAGGGTCATACCTAAGATTCACATCACAACAAAACATGAGCACGAGCTTGAAAAGATCAAGCCTTATTAGTGATAGAAAATAGAAAGAAGATAGAATGTATGGGACTCCCCCACAAGGCACCTCGTTTTTGTTAACCGAGTCATGAGCTCGACTCGATCCCCGCATTCATTGGTCCTTAGGGAAAATGGTGAAAACCGGCATATTGGAATTAAATCCATCATAAAGCACGATGCCGGGGTCAAAGATCACATCTTCATTGTCGGATGACAAACGAGAGGATGAAACTCTAACATAAATCTCCAAAAAGAGATGGTGGTCAATGTCACAAATCATGAAATGGATATAGTAAGCTCCCCTCGAGATAAACTCGCACCAAGATGATCGAAAAATCTTCAATTATTGAATCAGTGAAAGGCCGAGATTCCCCTAAATCAATGATTCCGGGATCTAACACCTCGTCCTCGGGAGAGAAAGGAATAGACAACATAGTGTCTTCCCCCATGCTAATCCATAATCATATAAAGCACATGGTAATGGTAGGGTAAAGGTCTCAACTATATTGGTATCAACATACATAACCTTGTTGACCTTGTCACTCTTTGGAATGTGAACAAAGGGGTCATGATACTCAAAATGAGTCGCATGAAAAACCCGCACATTAAGATCAAAGTGAGTGGGAAGGATATTTGGAGTAAAGAAAATTTCTCCCTCCGGGTCAACATTATTGTAACACACGTGAAAGTGCCGTATGATGCTAAGTTATTGTCTCAAGAGTTGTTCAGTATGAGCATCTCTCTTAAGTTGCGACTCACTTGTGGATGTGATATCCCGAGCCCAACGTTATTTATTTAATTCTATTTTACGGATATTTTTGAAATTTTTAAGAAATTTCGTTTGCGATATATTTGACGGTTTAAGTTGAAACCAACGTTTACGGTTGTAATTTAACGTTTGACGATTTAAGAAGAACCGATGACGACTACGATACCGACGGATGCCAAAAATTTTATATTTTATTATTTTATTATCGATCGTTTCGATATTTAATATTTTCGACGATATCGTTTTAATTACGTGTCGAGTCGTTATACTATTATTTTTCGTGTGCGTTTAAACTTTTTAGTATTTTTACGAAACCCGAGTCTCGTAAATATTTTAAAATTTACAATTTACATTTTCTACCCTATTGAACTATTTTATTACATTTTGGACCAAAACTATCACAAATTGGCAAAAATTACCCTAACCTTACACTATAAATAGAATTCCCACTAACACAATTTGAATTAAAAATTCATATCAAGCAAAAACTTCATCTTTCTCTCTTTCTCCTTCCTTAGGCCGTACACCCCATCACCAAAAACACCCATGAGATTTGATTTTCTAGTTTGATTCAAGAGAAAGTAAGAAAAGACCCATTCCTAATTTTTCAAGGGCTACATTTTGGTATGATTTTTATACACATGCATAAACTTTATTTTTCTTTCAAATTTATGATGATGAACTTGATGTTTGATCCATTTCTATGGTATTGTATGTTGTTAATAATATTATATTACATAGTGGGGTGTTGGCTAGTTGAATTTTTAATTTTGGGTTTTTAATTTTGATGATGATACAAGTGTTAGGATAGGTTAAGGATGATATTAGGATGATTTTAGGAGTATAGAAATTGTTGGAATTGATCAAAAATTTGATTTGGTAGGATTTTTAAGTGGTCATTTTAGACCAGTGGGTAAAACGAATTTTTTTGAAATCTTGCTGTTTGAAAATGGTGAAACTAATAGGATGGGCTTATAGAGAATTCTTTTAGCTTCGATTTGCCGCTTGAATGAGCTTCTAACTCATTACGAGCTAAAAGTTATGAGGTTTTAAAGATCGAGTACCGGGAGACGAGAACTTTCATAATCCGAATTTATATATAGTTTTAGTCAAATCCCGAGGACCACAAGTATGAATTGGTAAATGGTCAAGGGTCAAATTTTGGTCACAAACCTGTATAAATGAGTCTATAAGTTGACTTAGGAGTCAAAGAAGTCAAAGATACATTTCAAATAGGTCAAAGAGGTCAAAGTTGGTCGAAGTACAATTTCAGCCCGTAAAATGTAGTTTTGGAAAAGCGTTGAGTAACGAGTCGTAGAAGTAAAAAAAAACTTTTATTGGGATTAAAAATGTGACATCTACAGGTCTTATAGGATTTTTGAGAATTTTGTCAAATTTTATAAGTATGGTTAAATATGGTAAAACAGCCCATAGTTTTGGTAAGTATCGGCGAAACCGTAAATTGGATAGTAACTTTAATAACATTGATAAATGGTATAAGTCTAGTAACAACTACTTGTTTGACTTTGGCGTGAGTTTTCATAAGCATTGAGTGTGTTTGCATTTGCGTGTGTTTAGTACAATTATGTACGCGGTGTATTGATTTGGTTTTCGTACTTTGACTTTTAGGTCAAATGTTTGATTTTCCCGGGCATCCACGTCGTCGGTGACATTTCTCGTTACGTCTTCGCTAGAACTACTACTACTACGCAAGGTGAGTCTATAGCCTCGCTCTTTACTTTATTCAAATGTTTTTAACCCGCGAGGGGGATACATGCTAGTTAAATGAAAATGAACATAAGGCTTGAATGATTGTTGGACCCGAACGTTGCCTCGAAATTGTGTTGAGTACCAAGTTGCCAAAGACCCTAAATTCATGAACTATTAACTATTGTCCTGCCCTCGAGTAGGGGGAAATAGCGGCTTATGCAATTTGTAGTACTACGGGGCTAACGACCCAATGCTAGCCGAGAAGCTGTACGTTGAGTAAGTTCTGCGGTAGATTATCTTGTATGAGAAATAAGGTATAATTGCAACTGATGCCTTTAGAAGGGGCACTGGTTTCATCTGAATCACGCCGGTATTTATTACGCGGGTGATTGAGTTAACGGATTAGTGTCATGAGCTTAAACACAATTGTCATATTCTTGAATAATAGATTGTATGGCCACAATGCTATTGAATGATCATGATTGGTTTTTAACACTTATGTTCAACTGATGTTTTGATAAACCTATAGATTCGCTCAACCTTTGTGTTGACGATTTTAAGCATGTGTTTCAGGTAATCAAGGTTGATAGCAGTGGAGCATGCGAGGATGGAAGTTGTTGTGGCTTGGCGGTCTACTTGTTTTCCTCCCTTTTGTGCACTTAAAACTCTTTTATATTTTGTCGTGAGAATGAAAATGTACTTTTGGTTGAGATTCAGTGGGGACCTAAACGCAAACTCTGTTTTATATTTCTTTTGGGATTTGGAAAACTGTAGACTTGATGTTTTAATAATGTTTGAACTTTTACGTCTCTTTGAGTCGTTTAATATAGCTTATGTGTGATGATAACTACGTAGCACCCAATGTTGTAGTTCCGCTACGCATAGCATTTGTGGGGGTGTTACAGATTGGTATCAGAGCCATGAGTTATAGAGAACTAGGTCGTTTTTGAAAATCCTAAACTATAACTTTTGGTGTCGTAAGAAATTGTCCAAGCACACAACTATCCTGCATGGCTCCGGTAAGAATTCTTTAGCATTGCTTTATATTTTAGATGTATCCCTCGAAATTGATATGAATTCCCTAAGTATTTAGTAAGTAAATCCTTTGAGATATATATTGAGATATATTGTTTTGTACGTTGAGTACTTATCATCGTAATTTGCAAATTCTTGTAAGATTATCTTATATGTTGCATGTAATTGGCATAACGGGCTACATTGCATTACATGGCAACACCGCGTTGTAATCCTACGTGTATGTAGGAATGGTTGTATGTATAAGTATGTATATACTATGGTGTTTAAAGGCATTGCACGTGAAGCAATGGTCCTTGAGTGATTATCGTACAAGTTATAATGCGGTTTTGTTGAGAATTCGGCCTCACCGCAAATTATCAATCTTGATAATTAATTTATTGTTCGAATAACCGAATATGAACCTCGTTTGATACTCTAGATACGTAAATAATGCTTCGTAACATATTGTATACTGACTAGATTGACCTCGATTGTCGTTATCGCACCGTGATGTGTCATTTTGGACATTTTCTTTTGAAACGTAATTTACTTACGTATTACTTTATTTCCTTTATTCCTAATGGGTTTGATATGTTAGTTCACGTAACTATAACATAGACGAAGTATAATCGACGATGCGTACATTGGGGCGGCGAATCATGTGTGTATATTATGAAACGTGGTTGAGGCGTGTTGCCATTTAATCGTTGTTTACTATTCTACTTGAATTTTAAAGATGTGTTTTAAAATAGACTGGCGTTGTGATCAAGCGCGATAACTTGGAATTTGGTTGGTTTTTGTGTTAATTTTGTGGAGTACGATTTCGAGACTCATCCGAGGCCGATAACAACATTTAGTTGACATACGTATTCTCGCTTCGTTTATTTCATTTTTGTTCGTGTTGTCTTATTATTTTAAATTTGATAGTATATATGACGAGGTCCGGCATTTGTGTGAGTTAAGTAAGCATAAAACTTTGTTGACCGAATGATTTAAACATAAAGTGTTTTACATATTTAATATTTGGTGAATGAAACTTTTGGATAAAAATGACGTATGATGTGTCTTATAACAAGTAAAATTCGTGTAGAGAATAAATGGACATTGTGAAATAATTTTTTTTTTCTTTCAACCATTGGTTGGTAAATCGTAATAAGTAATTATTATTACTCGTAAAATCCTTGTTTTCATATATTAAAATTTGATACTAAAAGATTGTGATGGACTTATTAAGAATTTGTTTAAATTAGTTCGAGAAAAGGAGTTATAATAAAATTTGCGAGATGACTATTGAGTATATGTAGCTTCGGATTTAGTATGAATTAATTTTCGGGTCAATGTAGCAACTTTTGGCATAATTTGTAATATAAAGTAGAAAAATTGGTCATATATTTTGAAGGTAGAAACTTTGTAAAAATTGGTTTATTTTAAACATAAGGTTATGTTTACGTATGCATTGGTGTAAACTAGAACTCGTCACTCGTTGTAGTAAATAAACTGGGATAGAATCGGAATATACACTTTAAGTACGAAATTATAATGCTTGAAATAAAATTTTAAACATTGATGGAACGTCATTGGAAATCATTTGTTTGTTTAATTATCGTTATAGAGAATCAATATGTGTAATTTGATGATGCTTATTTAAAATCGTTTGAAAAATCTTTTGTTTTATTCCGCGACGAGATGTGTTAATTTTAAAAATCACTTGATAATGGGCTAATGATTAAAAGTTAAATTTTATATATCTTTGAATTATTGAAATAAGCATCTTAATTTTTTTATTGAGATTCAAGTGTTGGCTAAAATCAGTAAGTATCCGAGATAATACCACGTGAAACCTCTTTATCATTTGAGTCGAATTATGCGAATATGATTTAACAAAACAGTTTTGGGGAAAACATGTGTGTAATAAAAGTCAAAGGTTGAATTTTTAAGAGTTAATGGGACTAGGTTGAGTCGTGTTGGATATGTGTATATATGTGATAATATAAGTCGTAATAATAAAAACGTAAAACTTGGGAAATTCTTACTACGTATGTTTTTGGTACTTAAAAATATGGATATTAATGGGATTTTGACACAAGTATGGAGATTTTCGAACCTAATGATTTTATCAATTATGATAACCGAGTCACCGTATCTACTAATGTTAAAAAAAAAAAAAAAAAAAAAAAAAAAAAAAAAAAAATTTCTGAGAGATTGAAATTTTTCCAGAAATGAAAGCGTTGTAAAGATTGGAAAATGAAAGGTATAAATTCTTTAATGGTGTAACACAAATTAAAAATGTGTAAATGTTCGGTTTTACAATGTACAAGGTAACGGTAACTAGAAAATGAAAAGGGATTACCCAACACACGCCTACTTGTATATTATTTAATAAAGATGTATATATAATGTTTTGAGTCACGATGGTTCGATCGTGCGACATCAGTTCTTTGATTTTGCGAGTCTATATCTGAGCTCGAGTAGTCATGTAACTATTTATTTTAATATTGTCTATGGTATGAAACCATTATTATTATATTTATTTTAAAACTACTATTTCCCTAGTACTTGAAAATGAGGGTGTGTCACCCGGTGTATTTTGTCATGCTCATGGACGCCGTAACTTTCTTCTTTCGGTTAATGGAACCTAAAAGTTCTGTATTTACTTGTATGATGCTATAAATTTTCATTAGAGTGGTTGTTTATTTATATTTAACAAAAGCGAGGAGGCGTAGCCGCTTTACCAAATTGTAGAGGTGAAAGAACTCGATCTTCCTGGTGAAAATTGTTTATAGTTAACCAAGTGGTTATTCTTCTCTCCCCGTATACCCTTGGTGGAATGGGTGTGCAACTCGAGACGATGGGAAGTGTGATCGTTGTTTTATTTTTGACGCTTGTGTTGATATTCAACTTTTACTCCATGTATTCGTAGATCGCTGTTGTTATCCTGAGACTTTTGTCATATATTTGAAGTATTTTCATTTCTAATATAGTTAATTTTAGTTGGCAATTATATTGCTCGTTTACCTCGTTCGATCTCATTGATTTTTGATTTTATTATTTGTTGTACTTGCAATGATCTTTAATCATGAACCACCTTACCGTTATTTTGTAAATAGTCTATTTTGAAAATATGTATGGGTGTGTGAAATGTTTTGGTGAACCAAATGCAAATGGTGTCGATTTCTTTATTTAATTATTTATTTATTTTCTCATAAAAAGGCAAAGCAAAAGGTATGTTTCCAAAATGGACGAAAAATGTTTGATGTGTTTCTTAAAACGATGGTAGCAATATTTCCCCATTTCAAATTTCATTTCAAATGATTTAATTATTTTGAAGACTAGGTCGAAAACTTCCATAGTCGTGTTTGGTATGTAATAATAATGTTTGTGTTGTCACTCGATCCTCAATTATGCACAGCTTAGCTAACTAGGCATAATTCGGGAAGAGTCCTGTTTTGTTGGTTGTTGTTGCTTGATCCTCAAGTATGCATGATCTAGCTAATTATGCATAGTTTTGGAAGGGCGATGTAGTTTCAAATAAATTGGTCGTCTTTAAAAACCGGTAGTGTTTTTGATAAATGTTTGGAAGAGGACGTTTTTAAAAATGGTGGATCCTTATGCAAGTAATCGTATTTTCTTTGATTTTTAAAGAAAATTCTTGAATTTTCTTGTATTCCTTGAAATCTTTTCTTTCGTTTGGTGTTGACTTGGTAAGTCACTGTGACCGAGTAGTTTTTGGAAAAATGTTTTTATGAGTTGTGTGTAACGTGCAAATTTCATCGGAATCACGAGGGTGTTGATGAAATGCCAAAGGGGCTCGTATCGTCACTGAGAGAAGAGTTTTTAATAAAGATGGAAAAATGCCGAAGTAGAGGAAATCAGAGTTCGAATAACTCTAAGGGAAATGGCGAAGACTTCTCCTACGTCGAATGTATCGTACCTTATATATTTTCTTTTCTTATTTTTTTTTTTTGATATGACAACGACACATGATAAATTGTTGAAGTTTACCAACTGTGCATCGGTAATTGGAAGACCATTCTAATTGTCGTCTTCGTTTATTTAAGTGAGGAATCCTCTTTGCTTGACTCAACCATCCTTGATTTTCGATGGTTAAACGGTAGATATCCCTAGTTGATGTTTTTGTGGTAAACCCTTGCCTTTTATGTATTTGTGTGGTAAGTAATCTGGTCGAGTGATCGTAAGTTATGAGAACTTGAGACGACATTGTCCAATGAAGTCCGATCATGGAGAACACGTGCCATGTATTTTTTTTTTTAACTGTGAACGGTGATGCTTCTTGAGATTTTGACCACGTTTGGGACGAAAGTGAGATGGTGTTCTTGTAATATCTTTTGGGTATGGATCCGTGTGTGAGCACCCTACGATGACATATGTATGTATTTTATTTCTTTTGGATATGCATCCATAGCTGGCAAGCTCGTGAATCTTCGTAATATTGCAATTTCCTTTTGACTAGACTCATCCGAGGATCATGTCAAATATTCTTATTTTATCATGGCTTGGCTGATTAGCAAGCGTGGGTTAACTGATTGAACTGATTGGTTTGGCATGGTTTGGCTATGTTGCAAACATGTTGCAAACATGTCGTAATATGGTGGTATGTGTTTCATAATGGCTTTTGTGTTTGTTTGGATTGTGATGTCTTCGAGAGAGTTATGTATACGCCGAATGATTTCGTATCGATGAATTCGTTTTTGACGAAGTAGGGTTGTATGTACGTAATATCGTAATAAGGTGATTTGGCACGACTAATATTGATTACTTCGTCTTTCATATTTTGAACGTTTTTCTATGAGGTGATGTGCGACCCGTGTGATTTTCTTTGTGATAGTTGTTTTTATGAGATGATGAACCAAGCGAAAGGACGATTCGAAAGTTGGAAGACGTGCTCCGAGCGTATGTGTTTGATTTTGGTGGAAGTTGAGATCGTGGAAGGGCGTGATTCGTTTTGGAGAATAAGAAAGGTGGGTCCAAAGGTATGTTGGACCAGTTGCCTACTAGTTGGAACTGCTGGATGAACTCCGTGGAAATGACAATACTCTTCATGTGTCGAATTCGAAGGATTATGGGATGAAAAGGTAGATCACCAGTTGGATAGAATGAAGCAGGAAAAAGTCAGTTGAATGGACTTGAAATGATTCGAGGGGCTACGGAAGAAATGGTGTAGATTAAGAATTATATGCTAACCGCGAGAAGCTGTGGAAAGAGATGTGTTGATACCCGTGGGAAGAATTTTGGGAAATTGAAGTGGAGACCATGGATCGAGATGTTAAGAGATTGAAGCAAGGTATAATACTCATCGTGAAGGTGTGATGGAATCCGAGACGTGAACCGAAGTCCACAACGGAACGAGAAGACCTCTTTAGGAAGAAGTACCTTTATCTTCCTAGTAAGTACAAAATGCGAGTATAAGAACCAGAGAGCGCCGGGACGTCGCTCCTTTAAGGGGGAAGGATGTAACACACATGAAAGTGCCGTATGATGCTAAGTTATTGTCTCAAGAGTTGTTCAGTATGAGCATCTCTCTTAAGTTGCGACTCACTTGTGGATGTGATATCCCGAGCCCAACGTTATTTATTTAATCCTATTTTACGGATATTTTTGAAATTTTTAAGAAATTTCGTTTGCGATATATTTTACGGTTTAAGTTGAAACCAACGTTTACGGTCGTAATTTAACGTTTGACGATTTAAGAAGAACCGATGACGACTACGATACCGACGGATGCCAAAAATTTTATATTTTATTATTTTATTATCGATCGTTTCGATATTTAATATTTCCGACGATATCGTTTTAATTACGTGTCGAGTCGTTATACTATTATTTTTCGTGTGCGTTTAAACTTTTTAGTATTTTTACGAAACCCGAGTCTCGTAAATATTTTAAAATTTACAATTTACATTTTCTACCCTATTGAACTATTTTATTACATTTTGGACCAAAACTATCACAAATTGGCAAAAATTACCCTAACCTTACACTATAAATAGAATTCCCACTAACACAATTTGAATTAAAAATTCATATCAAGCAAAAACTTCATCTTTCTCTCTTTCTCCTTCCTTAGGCCGTACACCCCATCACCAAAAACACCCATGAGATTTGATTTTCTAGTTTGATTCAAGAGAAAGTAAGAAAAGACCCATTCCTAATTTTTCAAGGGCTACATTTTGGTATGATTTTTATACACATGCATAAACTTTATTTTTCTTTCAAATTTATGATGATGAACTTGATGTTTGATCCATTTCTATGGTATTGTATGTTGTTAATAATATTATATTACATAGTGGGGTGTTGGCTAGTTGAATTTTTAATTTTGGGTTTTTAATTTTGATGATGATACAAGTGTTAGGATAGGTTAAGGATGATATTAGGATGATTTTAGGAGTATAGAAATTGTTGGAATTGATCAAAAATTTGATTTGGTAGGATTTTTAAGTGGTCAATTTAGACCAGTGGGTAAAACGAATTTTTTTGAAATCTTGCTGTTTGAAAATGGTGAAACTAATAGGATGGGCTTATAGAGAATTCTTTTAGCTTCGATTTGCCGCTTGAATGAGCTTCTAACTCATTACGAGCTAAAAGTTATGAGGTTTTAAAGATCGAGTACCGGGAGACGAGAACTTTCATAATCCGAATTTATGTATAGTTTTAGTCAAATCCCGAGGACCACAAGTATGAATTGGTAAATGGTCAAGGGTCAAATTTTGGTCACAAACCTGTATAAATGAGTCTATAAGTTGACTTAGGAGTCAAAGAAGTCAAAGATACATTTCAAATAGGTCAAAGAGGTCAAAGTTGGTCGAAGTACAATTTCAGCCCGTAAAATGTAGTTTTGGAAAAGCGTTGAGTAACGAGTCGTAGAAGTAAAAAAAACTTTTATTGGGATTAAAAATGTGACATCTACAGGTCTTATAGGATTTTTGAGAATTTTGTCAAATTTTATAAGTATGGTTAAATATGGTAAAACAGCCCATAGTTTTGGTAAGTATCGGCGAAACCGTAAATTGGATAGTAACTTTAATAACATTGATAAATGGTATAAGTCTAGTAACAACTACTTGTTTGAATTTGGCGTGAGTTTTCATAAGCATTGAGTGTGTTTGCATTTGCGTGTGTTTAGTACAATTATGTACGCGGTGTATTGATTTGGTTTTCGTACTTTGACTTTTAGGTCAAATGTTTGATTTTCCCGGGCATCCACGTCGTCGGTGACATTTCTCGTTACGTCTTCGCTAGAACTACTACTACTACGCAAGGTGAGTCTATAGCCTCGCTCTTTACTTTATTCAAATGTTTTTAACCCGCGAGGGGGATACATGCTAGTTAAATGAAAATGAACATAAGGCTTGAATGATTGTTGGACCCGAACGTTGCCTCGAAATTGTGTTGAGTACCAAGTTGCCAAAGACCCTAAATTCATGAACTATTAACTATTGTCCTGCCCTCGAGTAGGGGGAAATAGCCGCTTATGCAATTTGTAGTACTACGGGGCTAACGACCCAATGCTAGCCGAGAAGCTGTACGTTGAGTAAGTTCTGCGGTAGATTATCTTGTATGAGAAATAAGGTATAATTGCAACTGATGCCTTTAGAAGGGGCACTGGTTTCATCTGAATCACGCCGGTATTTATTACGCGGGTGATTGAGTTAACGGATTAGTGTCATGAGCTTAAACACAATTGTCATATTCTTGAATAATAGATTGTATGGCCACAATGCTATTGAATGATCATGATTGGTTTTTAACACTTATGTTCAACTGATGTTTTGATAAACCTATAGATTCGCTCAACCTTTGTGTTGACGATTTTAAGCATGTGTTTCAGGTAATCAAGGTTGATAGCAGTGGAGCATGCGAGGATGGAAGTTGTTGTGGCTTGGCGGTCTACTTGTTTTCCTCCCTTTTGTGCACTTAAAACTCTTTTATATTTTGTCGTGAGAATGAAAATGTACTTTTGGTTGAGATTCAGTGGGGACCTAAACGCAAACTCTATTTTATATTTCTTTTGGGATTTGGAAAACTGTAGACTTGATGCTTTAATAATGTTTGAACTTTTACGTCTCTTTGAGTCGTTTAATATAGCTTATGTGTGATGATAACTACGTAGCACCCAATGTTGTAGTTCCGCTACGCATAGCATTTGTGGGGGTGTTACAATTATCATCATCATAAATTGGGTGATCAAACCAAGGATTTTCAAAACAGTCATTAGAAACATTCTCAAGATAGAGAGTGTTTTCCTTTGGTTCATAAGACTTTTCCTTAATATCCAAAGGAATGTCTATGGAAAGAAACTCATCAACCTCCTTAAAGAAGTGTTCATCATCACAAAGGTTGAGAGATGAAGGAGGTTTGATGCTCTCAAAATTCTCTTTAAACAATTGATTATTGTTCATTGAAACTTCAAAAAACGGATTCGAGTAAGGCACATAAGTGTCTTCATTCTTGTCATCATAAGAGATATCTGACAAAGTATCTAGTGTGTCACACTCGGATACAAGATCATCATTCTCATTAGAGGGAAGTTCACCGGAGAAATCCTCGAGAATGGAAGGTAAATCATGAAGATCATGCTCAACACTTCCCGGTGAAAGTGGATCAATAATAGCAACAAGTTCATCTACGAACTTATCCAAAAAATAGTCACTAACTTCACTCAGTGTGAAGTTAGGAATCAAAGGCTCTTCAATGGAAGAATGTTCCTTAGTATCATCTATTTGGTCCTTCAGAGGAAGTGAAAATGGGTCCATATTCAAAGATTGTTCAATTAAAGCAATATCTCCCTCTGGGTCGAAATTTTCATTATCAAACTCACTAGCATCAAATGGTGTATTAAGGTAATCATCAATTTCCTTATCGATCTTTGAACAAAAATTATCCTCAAATGGAGTGAGTGGAGATAAGGTAATATTACAACACGTTTCAATGGAACAAACATCTCCCTCAGGAATTAACTTTTCCCTAAATGAGGGATCTATGATTGCCCTTACACCCTTGTAAATGAGAAAATCGTTTTTTGTGTTACTTTCAAAAGTTTCAACATGTTTTACACTTTCCACATTTTTAGAAACATATTTTGGAAGTTTTTCCGCCTTGAAAACAACATTTTTATCCCCATAAAATAATTTTATCTCATCTTTCCTCATATCAACTAGAACGTGAACCGTGGACAAAAATGGACGTCCCAAAATTAAAGGCACACGAGGGTTTGTCTCATAATCAACAATTGCAAAATCAGCTAGGTACAAAAACATCCCCACTTTAGCAATGACATCTTCCGCTATACCAATCGAAAAAATGGTGGTTCCATTAGCAAGCTCAATGGTCATTCGAGTGGGAGTAAGTGGGAATAGGTCTAAAGTCTTCCATATGGATAAAGGCATTAAGTTGATGCTAGCTCCTAGATTGGCTAGAGCTTTGTATTCCTCAAGCCCTTTGAAAACACAAGGTATCAAAAATTGACCCGGATCTCCATATTTCTCGGGATAGAAATCAAGGAAAACCGCGGAACAAGTCACATCTAAAGTAGCCTTGGTAACATCGAGAAATATCTCTTTAGGTGGGGGATTAAACTCGATCACATCTTGTAAATTCCTATCCAAGCTGTCATCATTGTGAACGGTGATGGACTTAATCTCTCCCTTCGGGTTTGGTATGGTGTTGCTAGGTAAACCACCCGAAGAAGAGGAATGTTTGTTCATTATCGCTTCAAACATCGAAAGTATCTTGTTCTCAAACTTAGCTTGATTTCCTCAATACGGTTTTGGCTTTGCTCAATCTTGTTATTTTGCCCCTTGATCGTATATTGAAAATCGAGTTTCAAAGTGTTCATTTGTCCTTGAATATTATATTGAAAAGCTTTCAAATTTTCCTCATTTGTTTTGATGTAGCTTAACAAATCATTTTGGTTATTGTTTTGAAAACCTTGATTGTTTTGATTACCATGAAATCCATTTCCTTGATTAAAGTTCCCTTGGTTACCACGGTTAAAATTATTCCCATTGTTTCCATTGTTGTATCTATTTTGAACCGGTGGAAAACTCGGTGGAGCCACATGGTTTTAGCGAGGAGCTTGACCGTTAGGGCCATAAGTTCCCGTCGCGGCAAATAGCACTAGCTTTATCAAACCCCGTGGTTGAACAAGCATAATTCGAATGTGCTCCACCACATGATACACAAAAATTCTCAACCGCATTAATCGATCCATGAGGATTCTTCCTAATCTCATTCAAAATCGTATCAATCTTAGAGTCCAATCTAGCAATCTCGGTATTAGATGAATTCACATGAGAAACAACCAGTATGTTTTGTGAATATTGCACTCTAGACTTATTCTCAATGATACCCCACGCGTCTCTCGGAGTTTTTCTTTAAAGATTATCACCCGCGGCGGCATTTAAAGAATCTTGTTCAACCATATTAAATCCATTATAAAAAGTGTTAATTTGGTGTAACTCCATGAAACCGTGGTGTGGACATTGTCTTAACAAATCCTTGAACCTTTCCCAAGCATCTCCAAACGATTCATGCACTTTTTGTTCAAACCTAGTTATGTCATTCTTAAAGTGAGTTGTTTTAGATGGTGCAAGGAAATAATTCATAAACTTAGAAACTAGATCGTCCCATGCCAAAATCGAACCCGATGGTTCCTTTTCATACCAACGCTTATTGTTTCCCTCGAGTGAGTACGGAAAAAGCATGAGTTTAATCGCGTCATTCGGCACATCTCTAAACTTGAGAGTCGAGGTGATACGAAGAAAATTCCGAATGTGAGAATGTGGGTTATCCGTCTCATTGCCTCGAAATTGGTCGGCACGAATGAGTGATAAAAGACCCGTCTCGAACTCATAATGGTCCGCCAAAATAGTTGGAACAACGATTGCTTCCCCGTACCCTTCGGTGGGTGCATGGAGCAATTACTCCATTGTTCGGTTATTGACCATCTCTACAACAATAGGTGGAAGCTCGGGTTCCACTATTCGTTGTTGACGATTTCTATTTCTAAAATGAATGTTTTCAAGTCTATCGTGATTAATCAAAAGACGATTAGAACGTAATTGCATAAACCAAAGTGACAAGAATTTAGAGGGTTGAAGAAAAGAAAATAGATTAGAAGAATATTTTTTGGTATTTTTATTTGGTATTGTTCAATCAAAGATTGATAAAAACAAGGAGTAAGGATAATTACTATGGATGTAAACTACCCTCGCTCGACTTTTGTAACACCCCCAAATTTTACACAATTCAATACAGCGGAAGACTCGTTGGTGTTACGAGATAGCACATTACTCACATCATAGACAACGCTTAAAAATCGCGTCATTTAATAATAAAGTATTTCCATTCGTAAATATCAGATTTACATAGGTCCCAAGTCATATTATTTCATACAAATTTTACAAAGCATTTGAATGGAAATTGTTATTTAATTGCGGGCCATGAATTCTTGTCGTCTTCCCGAGAATTACCTTCAAGTACCTGAGATAAAACATGTTAAAAGAAAAGGTCTGCGAAAACGCCGAGTGAATTCATAGAGTTTAATTAAATCCATCAATATACATCGGTATAAAATTATTACCGAAAATCATTTTGTACAAATCTTTGTAATAGGCCATAAAATAGCCAAAGTCATTTTATACAAATTCTTATCAAAAATCATAATATAGGCGTTTGCCTTCAAAATCATTATACGAACCATTGTCGTAAAAACATCATACAATACGTTTTATAACGTTGTATAGAGTTAAATAAAAACCGTTATATGAATATGGTTATGTAAAACCAAAACACGAACATAATATGAATAATAAGACCCCGTATTGCTAGTCAGGCAATATATCGTAATTCAGTGCGTATAGCAGTATTTCATTATTTGGATTATTATAAGCCGCATGACATTGTTACCTTACTACAACAAACAACGGGTAGCTAACCCGAAACTCATTTGCCCATCTAAATTAGTGTGTCGTCACAAAAATCACGCTATGGAAATCTTCTCATACATAAATTCGCTTACCAATCAATGTGGCACAACGGGGATCAGCCGTCAAGGGGCGAATTGGGGTGATTGTCCCTAAATAGTACTATTATATGCACAAGCATCTACCAAATCCCGGTAGTTCACAATTCATGCTAATGGGACTTTCAGTGACATAACCTAACTAATAATAATCCATTTTTGTTTCATTTATCGGGTCATATAATCATTCATCGGGTCATACAATCATTCGGGTCCAAATCAATAAACAAACAATCGGGACAACTGGTGTCCTATTTTTATTAAAACTAACATGTTATCTCCCTCTCGGGTTTATAAAACATTTCATAAAAACATTTAAAAGAGTGTGAGGCTATGAACTCACGTTGATGTGGGAAAGCGGGTTATCGGCAATTCGGATGTACGGTACGTGCTTCTATCACGGAAACCTAGACAAATAATATTTGTCTTAGACTCTTGTCCAATGACTTTATAAAAATAACAATTATGTATGCATATGATGATTTTATATATATGATGTTGATCAAGTGGGTTTATACATTCTCATTTACTCATTTTAGTGTTATGTATTGGTAACTTTTATACTAGTTTACTAGTTTTACTTATTTACATGTTTTAGGCCCAATAAGCCTATTATAAGCCCAATACCTTATATTAGTCCATTTTATACTTTTATTATAAGTATTATACTTTACATATTGGTCCCAAGTGGGTTAAGCCCAATAAGTAAGTTTATAAGTGTTTTACCAAACTAGTCGGGTTAATAGTCCAATAAGGCTACTTTGGCCCGTTAATGTCTATATGTTGTAAAGCTCGGGTTTTATCGGATTTTACTTGTTATATAAGTTTATACATCATTATGTGAGTTTATAAAAGTTTACATTAGACGGGTCCGACCGTCTAAGCTTTATTTGACAAAAATGTTAATCTTTCGGTTTTAGCCAAAAAGACGTAAAACTTAGGTATATAGTTGTATAACTTGGAAAAACATTTATACTTGTACTTTATATAACATGTCCCATTTTAATATCATTATATATATATATCTTTATTTATGATTATTATCAACTAGTGAGTTTTATATATGTATATTTTATATAAAATTTTGAGTGCTTATATTATATACTATTTATTTACAAAATCAGTCCTAAATTTTAAGTCCACTAAAATTTCCATATCTAGAGTTCTATAATGAGATAGGACCTCAAAGTTTTATGACAGAAACTAAATGGTATGTGCTTCATTTAATTCCTTTATAGCTACTGATGAATCAACCTCTAAGTATTTTAATAAATTCGTCCAAAACAGTGTAGGCAGATTTGCACTCCAATCTTGTTTTGATCATAGCTCACTCATTTTTAGGATTCCATTGCATGGCCAACTCTCACATGTGTATAAGTATTATTACTTACTGTATGTTAAGTATTCTGTGCCATTTTTACAAGTTATCATATGGTCATCTTCTGTTTTATACAGCCTACTTGTTTAAGCTAGATTTTATCATTCTTTCATATAAAATTTTAATCATTTTAATCAAATCTATCAACACCAAATCCCCACATAATATCTTTGATCATCATTCATCATCATATAAATATACATAAATAAAGAAAATACAAGATTACATAATCAAAATAACAAGAGGATAGGAAGAACAATCTCTATACCACCAAGATTGTGTAGGTTATGATCAAGGCTTGGATTTTTGATGGAAAAACTTGTGATAAACCAACACCAACTTTTAAGACCACCAATCTTTGTAAACTTCTTATGGAAATAAGCCCTAGGACATCATCAAATCACCTCCTTGGATGTTATATGGATCACCAATCAACAAGGTTTCAAAGGAGCATCATCATATGTGTATATAACACAAAGTTTATGGCTAAATTAATCAAAAATAGGTGTTCTACGGTGAATTTGGGATGGAAATGAGAGAGAGAAAAGGAAGGATGAGAGTGGTTTTGCATGTATGTGTTTAGGAGAAATGGTTTTGGGTTGGAGGGTTTTTAGGAAGTTATACAAGTGTATAAGCTTCTAAGTGAAGCTTTTGACACCTAAGGGTGTTTGTGGAGCATTTTTGACCGTCCCATATTAGTGGGGTGGGGAAAAACTTGTTTTGTCTCATCCCACTAATTTACGGGTATTCCTTGATTCTAATTTCCTCGATTTACGTGCCCTTGGGTCTTTTTACGAAAAACGTTTTTATAAATTATGAATCAACGGCACAAAACGAATCTAATAAAAATTGTCTCATCAAAAACGGAGTTCAAAAACATAAATACGTAATCCTAAGGTTTCCGGTTTAATCGTAAAAGATGTTAAATTATGAACGTAAGTCCTAATCTCTTCTCGTAAATTTGTGAGTTTATGAACCAACTCAAATTTAAATTCCCAAAATAATATTCACGGATAAATTTATTTCCTGAAATGTCGGACTGTCACCAAAAACGGTGTATGTAAACGTAAGCACGTAACGTAGAGTCCTCCGGTTTAGACGTAGTCGATGATACTTCAAGATGTAAACCCAAATTTCTTCCCAAAAATAAGTGAGTTCATAATATAACATTAAAATAATGTTTTTAAATTATACTTGAGAATAAAATATCAACCATAAATTGACAGATTGTCATAGCATTTACCCCTAAACAGGATCTTTGTCCTCAAAGATCGATTTATCTTACTACTCGCTTCTTATAGAGTTAATGCCATGTGGGTATTTCCTCCACATTCGGTCTTTTCTCACAAGTGTAATTCATTACAATACACGAGTTTCGTCAAACATAACTACGGGAGTAAGATCAGGCTTAATGTTGACTTACTTTCTCTATCCATGATGTTCACGGGTTTTTGATGAATGCAACTTTTCGACGATCTAAACTTCATTAAGGAATAGTCAGATTTTCACTTGATAGACATTTTATCAAGTTAGATATACGAATCATAATTTACGCAGCCCATAAAGTCCTAGGGTAGATCCATCTTATATGCCCTTCAAACCAACTTTTTACACCATCTCAATGGTCCCATACAACGGGGACTTATTTCCTATGATCTTTCAGATCATCTATTCGTTTTTCCAAAGTAAAAATTTTTGGGCATAACTTCGCTACCCATCTGGCACTTCAAGATCTACACTTCATATTCAAATAAACTTCTGCCCAATACAGACAGTCAATAATCAGATCCTAATTTACACAATCATTTCAGGTCTCGCGGGTCGGGTATTTTGCAAGGTTAGGTTTGTCATCATAGGCAACCTAAAAACCTAAAAGACATGTCCAACTCACAATGGGTGTATGTCGGGTGTCTTCATCCCAACTCCTGCTTACAGAGGCTCTTATATTTAGATCCTAACAAGATTCGATCTCGATCCTAATACGATGATTATCAATGATATTCTTTCCAAAAGAAAACGATTATACTGTTTATTACCAAAGGTCAATTATTCAAGCATAAAACAACACTTCTAGTGTTTTGTATCGTTACTTTACCTCGTCCCTTTGATTGGGGTGGTAAACAGTACTCTCATCAAGGTTCGTTCCTAATGACTTCTGAGCAAATCTCTAGAAATTCGATGCGAAGCGAGGATCTTGATAGAGATGGTCGATACAGGCACACTATGTTTACACAATTCCTTTAAATACAAAATAGTCAATTTCTTCATCAAGAATATATCATTAATAGGAATGATATTAGCAGATTTGGCCAGTCTGTCGACGATGACCCAAATCGAATCAAATTCAGATGATGACCTTTGCAATAGTTAGACGTTTACTAATGTATGAGGCGATGTCTGCCTTCATAATTTGCCATCAGTACATCTTCTTTAGATAAGATACACTTAATCAGAAATGGCATGAATAGAACACTTAATCTTACGAGATTCCAACATAACTATATCTCACAATCCTCAATATTTAGACAACCACAAATGGCCTTTTAATCATTTAACGCCATCGGCTCTTATTACTAATGGTTCACATTAGCCGCAAACCCCTTTTTATTATTTATATTATCCTTCTTTTCAAGCATCAGCTATTTTTAAATTGCTTAGGCAATTTATTTTGCACAATCATTACTAAGGAACACATCCTAATTGATTCTTTATTTTTTACGTAATGTGTCAGTAATTACGTTCACCTTCCTTGATGGAATAAATATCATGACCGTATTTATTCGAAAATTCTTTCTTCATATTTTCTAAGTTTTAGTTTCGTCTCAACTATTATTTTTATCAGTTTTGCTCAATCCGACGTTTAAAGCATCGATAAGTATTACTAGTAATTAAATAATAAATATTTAATTTTATGAAACGTAAACGTAAAAAGTTTAAATTTTTCTCGGTTCGTCCAATTATAGGAAAATTTTCAAAAGAATAAATTTGAATTTAATTAACACGATTTTTGTTGATTTACCGAAAATAATTAGTGAGATTCGTAGATGTTCGAAAAATCTTTGTTTATACTTTGGTCACAATTTTTTTAGTTGACAAGCAAAAATTTTCGTTTCAAATTTCAAGTCAAGGTTTAAATGGTTTCCTCAATCCCTCTTAGGTTGTCTTGAGGTATACACAAACATTTACCCCTAAACAGGAGTTTAGTTAAATGATTTGGTTATAAGCGAATGATTCTTTAAAAAATCTTTTGATAAAACATTTGTCAAAACATATTTGCACTTTCTTTTTGGTAAAACCCAAAATCTTAAATGGCTCAAATTTTTGAAGAGTCAATATAGATTCCATTATCTATTAATCACATGGTCAAATAATGTAAAGGATTTAGTCTTTAATCACATGTTAAATACTCAAGGTATAAGTTTTCACTACTCGGCCAATTCAGGGCAGTTTATAAATGATTATTAACTCCTTCTTATTCTTATAAACAAACAGATGTTCCTTAATGATCACAAGCATGAATTTATCAAATTACAGCCTACACACGTGATTCACCAAATTTATGGATGCTACATGTGTATTAGTCAATCCAAACGACATCACGTGAAATTCATAATGTTCTTTACAAGTTCTGGATGTAGTAATTGGAATAGATAATCTTTCTCGCGGACGCGAAGTTGATGATAACCATGTCGAGGATCAAATCTTGAATATACGCTAGAACCTGGTAAATGATCGAACAAATCTATCATCTTGGATAGTGGATATAGATTTTTATCATCAATTTACCTAGTTCATGGTAATTCAACAGATATAAGGAATAATAACACCATATCTCTTCATGATGACGAGCTTGGTAGAATAAAAGTCTTCTCCTACAACTCTCTTAGTTGTAGGGTAATTCTTTTAATTCAGATGGTGCTGACGTACAGTGCACATGCCACAGGTGCAACACCGGGAATATAATCAATACCAAATTCAACTTGCCTTAATGGCAAAAGTCTAGGTAATTCACCAACACATACTTCCTAAAGTTTTAGATAGCAGGAACATCTTTTAATAAATTTACTTTAAGTTCTTTCTAGATTACAAGGTCTATGACTAGTTCACAACCATTCATGGTATAATTTCAAGTCTAAATGCAGGATATGGTCATCCATCAAGAATTATTTAGATCACTTTTGATAATCAACATCTTATCTTTTAGGGTAATTCTACTCGATTTCCCATAAATTAAGACAATGTCGTCATGTCATAATTAATCAATCCATTCTACTGGCACTATCAACTTTCCAGTTTCATTACCGTTGATAAGATGTGAACTTCTCAAAAGACTACTAATAACTCATATTCCTTCACAATTCAAGGATATCTGGAGAAACAACTACCATTAAAAGAGTAAGGTCAACGCATAATCTATGCGAGAGAATTTCAAATCAAATAAAGACGAAAACATTTAACGAATATGAATATATCCCATGTTTTCATAATTTGAGTACGCATTCGAAAGCTCCTCGGATCGTTACCCAGGTCATTCAAGTGAAATCTAATAAAAAGAAATGATAGGAACGTTGATACATACAGTCGGGTATCAACACTCGGTAATCATACACTTTTCCAAAGAATCTCACCACAAGAGAATTGGAAAAGAAAGAGTTGTCAATTGTCAAATAAGACAAATTCCACAGATGAGTAAATTCAACTCAGAAGAATAAATAGTACGGGCACATATGTAGGTGTCCCTATCAATATGTCCCTATTTTTCATTTCTTGCAGATCTCATAAAATATAATATTTCACAACTTCAAAGAAAATGTAGTGTCTATTAATCAATTTTATGGTTACTACTAATCAGTCTTGCATGGTCCCTTCCAAATTGTATGTAGGCGCGCAACTATATACAATTTCAAGATTAACGATGCAATACTCATTTAATCAAAACTTTGTCATCATGTTTAAAATATATATTCATGCTTAATTCAAAATGAATTTACAGATATGTTCTTTATCATGGAAACAATTAAGTTTTCCAAGATGTTGTTGATCCCAAAGTCAGATCTTAAACCTTAATAGCTTGTTTAAGGGTTGTGATAGAAAGAAAGAATTCAATCTAACACTAGAGAAACTTTGCAAAGCAAAGTAACTAAACAAGATGCGGAATATAATGTTTAGCACAAGAACAATATGATTGAAACGTTGAACTTTAATATATCAATGATATACGAATACCCTAAAATGGTATTAGGGTTTACAAAACCTTAAAGTATGACAATGAAAGACAATAGAGAAAGACACACATTGCATGCTAACCTAGTGAGTCCTTTTATAGCCATAAGGACTCACGTACAAGATCACTACTAACAAACTTGGAAAGTATTAAGGAATAATAACCGAAACGCGTAAAAATATATTCCAAGTTTATCTCTGACAGCAGGCCTTTGACTTCAGTAGGGGAACCAATCCCCCTGCCTTTGTTATTTAGCATGGGGAACTTACTCTAGCAGGGGTACAAATAATCAACTAGCAGGGGAAACAAGTAAGCATAGATTTATTCCCAACAATCCTCCCCTAAACTTGTGCTTTCCCCTAAAGACAAGTTTCTGAATAAATACTAGTTGATGAGGATGCTTACAAACTTTCTGGCCAAATCTGACTATGAATCATTCTTACCAGATCATAAGCAACAAGCGTTTTAGCATCTACAATCAAGTTAGCCTGTGCTAGCTTCTTCAAGGTCTCCTGAGTGAAGGGATAATACCTATGATTGATCAAGTACACACTTACTCCTTCCATCACTACCTCATAGACCCTAGAATTGGTAAACAGCTTCCAATACAACAAATCTCCTTTATTTACTGCATCAAATATAGGATCAAATAACTCATGCTCATATATCCTATGCATGCACTCCCAGATTACCCAATCCTTCTCCACACCATCCATGGTAGGAGGTTTTGCAACAAAAGTCTTCTTCAAAATTTTCCACAGATCTTCTAAGTCCTCACTATCTAAGGTTTGAAACATAACATCTAGACTTAGAAATGTCTGTGCTGTATTGTCAGCTCTTGTAAGCTTCCACCAAGTCCTCCCTTTGTGTTCATAAACAACATATTCTATGATAGCAAACTTCTTTCCAAGTTCACTAGGTGAGATATCATCATTTTCCTGCAGAATTAGCTGTTTATCAATTTCATCATTTGAAGGCCGTTGAGACTCCTTAGTAACTGTGCCAACCTTCTTCATTCTCTTGAGTCTTTTGGCTGCCGTTTGTAAATTAAGTGCAGACTTCTCAATTTCTGGAAAACTTCCACCTGCTTGATGTAATGCCCCTGCTTGTGATGATGCACCTGCTTGGGATGATGCACCTGCTTGTGTAGTTTCGAAAGTTGTTCCTTCAGCTTTTCTTTTCTTAGATTCCCTAGCTTTCTGCAGCATTTCACTTTGTCTCCTGAGATACTCAGCTTCCTCAGGAGGGTTCATAGTCATCTAATCCTCCACATCATACAATCTTAGGACTGGTCTGACTGCTCTTTTTATGGCTTCAAAACTCATATCTCTGAAGTCACCATCCTTCCACTTCTTATGTTTCTTAAGCAAAACTTTGTAGTGTTCAAGTTGCCCTTTCTCTGAAGTTAAATACTTTCTCTCTAAATTTGATTTGCCCTTCTTTCCAGATACTCAGTTTGATATTTGTAAACAAGGAAAGTCAACTCATACCTGTCTTCCAAAGGAGCATTTATTAACTCCTTCTCCCATTGATCAAGAAATTCTCCAACATGAGGTACTCTGTCATCCAGTTCTCTGTGCATAATCTCAACCTGTTTGAGCATATCTTTGGGCCTCATCTTTTGCATTCTTTGATCCTGCATATCCATCTCCTCTTGTTGTAGCCTGAGAGCTACTTCTGCATCATGTGCTTCTTGAGCCCTTTGCTGTTCAGGAGTTAGATGCTTGTATTTTCTTTTAGGCTGTTCAACCATGATGCCTTTTCCTTTGTCTTTTGGATCCACTGCTGGTGCTGGTTTAACTTTAGATGCAGGTTCTTTGATTGTAATTCCCTTCTGAGCTGGTTGCTTTCTGTTCTTTCTAACAAAAGTTTGAGTAATGTTCTTAGCAGGGGAACGACTTACGGCAGTGGGATCAGCAACAGCAGGGGAAACCTTTAAAGCAGGGGCTTCTTCTTGATTTCCCATGGTGAGCAATGTTTGAGCAATTTCTTTGGTTGCACTCCCCTTGTCACTTCCCTTATCAGCACTTCCTTTCTCTACCCCTTTCTCAGCACTTGCTATCTTTCCATGGACACCACCAGGATATGAATAGTACTGAGTAGACTCTTTTGTATTTGGAACTTCCTCCCCTTTGGAAGCATCCTCATCTGTGGATATAATAAGTCTGGGCTTTCTCCTCCCCTCAAGAGTAGCAAGTCTGGTTTCCAAGTTATTGATAACTAGACTTTGCTTTTTGACATTTTGTACCAGTTGTGCATTTTGCCTTTTCAGACTCATACACATTTTCATCAATTCTAAATTAGTCAAAGGTTTCATGATGCTCTCAATCCTAGAAGAGGACTTCTCCCTTTGTTGGATATCATGAAGTGAGGGAGAGGACTTACTGATGGTGTCACTGTCCTGCTCACCCCTTGAGGATGAGACAGTAGTGGCAGCCAAACCCTCAGGTTGCTCCAAACCTTTGGAGACTCTCCTCTCTGCTGCTTGTGAAGATTCACCAGGCAAGGGAGACCTGGCAAACCTGGATTTAGATCGCCTTTCATGTTGTGGATCAGCAGGGGGTAAAGGGCTGGCAGGGTGTAGGTTCTTGGCAGGGGAATCAGAAGGTTGGTGTTTAGCTGTTTGATTCTTGGCTTCTTCTTGTCTGATTTGGTTCATCATAATTGAAGTGAGTGGAATGGACCTGCCAGAAAACTGTGGTGATGGTGCAAGAAGTGTGGTGAATAGTTTGGTGGTATGCTTGGTTGCTGAAAAATAGTTTTTGTGCTTAATTGGACCATGATCACTCATATTCAGCAGAAGTTCTATAAACCTTGGGTACATACAAAACTTTGAGATGCTTGAAACGTTTTTAACCATTTCTTTAAAAATCATTTGAGAAAAACAATACTTCCTCCCTGTTGCAAAGCAGATCAGGGCAGAAGCCATCTCACTACCAAACTCATTAAAAGTTGTGGTTTTTGGTGACAAACATTACAAAACTGTATGAATCAAATACTTCCAATGAGGGGCAAACTGACCTTTAGCAAACTTACATTTTTGGTTTTTAGAAAGTTTGTACCCCAATTTAACAAGACCCACAAAGATTTCAGCCTCAGATAGGTTGGTTATCCCATCCTCATCATCAAGAAGAAGATGCTCTCTGATGGAAGCATGTGTAATCACCTTGGGATGACCATCTACAGTGCTTTGAATTGTAACCTCTCCATTCACTGTTTTGGTCATGGATTTAGACCAGAACTGCTGAATGTGTGAGGTATAAATTCTAGGGTTGATGAGGATGGCCACTCTAAAGTACGAGGACTTTAGAAAGGCCACAGCATCAGCAAACTCTGTTGGTTCATCATGTAACAAAGCGATTTGGTTATGATTAGCAGCAATTTTAAGAGTCATGATAAAGTTTGAAAATAGTGTGAAGGTTTATAAAGTTGTGAGGTAGGTGGGATTAAGTCGAGAGAGAGAGAGAGAGACGGAACTGCTGGTGAAGGGAATTAAGTTTTTATAGTCGAATTGAAGAGCTGTGATTGGACCAAAATTTTCAAATTGCAAAAATATCAAAGATAAATCTTGATAAAAAAGTAATTTATTTGAAATAATAAAGAAAAGATTACCAATCAGCGAAGAAAGCGCCTTAAATATCTTTTAAAAACAATAAAATATTCCCTAACCAAAATTTGTGCAAGCAGGCCCAACGGCTATGAAAAGGGTAACGGTATTGTCAGTCAACGGTCAAACAGGGGAATGTTGTGAAAGCAGGGGAAGCAAAAGGTGAAAGCAGGGGAAACTTTCCTAGGGGTATTGGACTTATTCATGGAGAGACTAATGCTAACTAGCTCTGCTCTAATGCACACACTTGTATACACAAGATAGATACATAGAAACTCAATAGTCCTCTATTCAGAAAATGTCTCAGCACAAAAAGTCAACACATAAGTCACCCTACACTAGATCAGCCCAAGAAAACATGCATACCCTAGTCACCATCCCTACCTTTTCCCTTACTTATGGTCAGTTAGTCTTGGCAATGTGTACCACACGTCTGTACTTGAACAGCAAGCTGTTTTAATAGAGAAGTGTAAGCACCCATTATAGTGCCTCAAGGTTTCAAAGTTCTGACAAGCTTTGCAACAAGTCCTCATCACCCTGAACCCTCACTCACCAATGGATATGATCTAAGATCATATATGAGTATCCTAAGGATACCCTGAGTCCTAAAGGTGTGACCTAACCTCCCCTGAAACGTAGAGCATATACCTGATTCACCAATAAGAATAGTAAGCACCACTTGAAACTCTGCATTGTTAGTCTAAAACCACATATAACCACTTTGTAAAAAGAACAAACCCAGCTTAAAGAGAAAAAGTCTCTTAGCAGGGGAATAACCCCCAGCAGGGGAATCTATATTAACAAGCAGTGGAATAAAAAGTGATGGAAAAATGGACTAACAGCTATACAACAACAGCAGTAAGGCAACCCTGACTATACATGACAAAATAGACATCAGTTTTTAGGGAGTAACCATTCCAATACCTGCAACCAGGTACTGAAACCTCCCTAATTCAAAAGCTTTTGTTAAAAGATCAGAAACATTAAGTTCTGTATCAATTTTCTCAGGGACAATCAGTCCTTTTTCAAAACAATCTCTGATAAAGTGATGTCTAATTTCAATATGTTTAGTTTTTCTATGAAAAACAGGATTCTTAATAATGCAAATGGTGCTGTTGTTGTCAATGAATATCTTGGTTTTAAGAAAGTTATACCCATAATCAAGCAGTTGATTTTGCACCCAAAGTACTTGACCACAGCATGTAGCAGCTGCTACATATTCAGCTTTACTGGTGGATGTGGCCATAATTGTCTGCTTCTTACATTGCCAAGATATAAGTCTGCTTCCCAAAAATTGGCATCCCCTTGTTGTGGACTTCCTATCATTGTTGTCACCAGCATAGTCACTATCTGAGTAAGCTATCAACTCAAATGGTGACTCCTTTGGATACCAAAGTCCTAAGGTGGGATGACTCTTTAGATACCTAAAAATTCTTTTCACAACAAATAAGTGGCACTCTGTTGGTGCCACCTGGTATCTTGCACATAAGCAGACTGCAAACATGATGTCAGGTCTTGAAGCTGTGAGATACATAAGAGACCCAATCATAGACCTGTAGTTCCTGACATCAATAAACTTTCCAGGACCATCTCTACCCCATGGATTATCCTTGTCCATTGGTGTGGACACCTTCTTTCCATCAGACATGCCAAACTTCTTTACAATCTCAACCACATATTTGTCTTGTGAGATAAAAATCCCATCTTTCCGCTGCTGAACTTGTAACCCCAAAAAGAAGTTTAACTCTCCCATGGCACTCATTTGAAATTTATCCTGCATCAGTTTGGCAAACTCTTTGCTAAGCATAGAGTTAGTGGATCCAAAGATGATGTCATCAACATAGACTTGTACTAGCAGAAGGTCACCCTTTTGTTTCTTGATAAACAGGGTCTGATCAATCTTCCCCCTGCTGAATCCATTATCTAGGAGATATTTAGATAGAGTACCATACCAGGCCCTGGGAGCTTGGTGAACTCCATACATAGCCTTCTTCACCTTGTATACTTTGTCTGGATGTTCTGGGTCTTCAAATCCTGGAGGTTGCATAACATAGACTTCTTCATCAATGGTTTCATATAGAAAGGCACTTTTCACATCCATTTGGAAAACAGTGAAATCCATAAATGAAGCATAAGCAAGGAATAATCTAATGGCTTCAATTCTGGCAACTGGAGCAAATACCTCCTCATAGTCAATTCCTTCTTCCTGTGTATACCCTTGTGCCACTAGTCTTGCTTTGTTCCTAACAACTATCCCCCTTTCATCTTTTTTGTTCCTGAGTACCCATTTTGTCCCAATGGGCCTTGCCCATTTTGGACAATCTACCAGAATCCAAACCTCTTGTATGTCAAACTGTAAGAGCTCCTCTTGCATTGCTTCAACCCAGCTTGGGTCATTTAAAGCCTGGAAAATCTTCTTTGGCTCTTCTTGTGACAAGAATGCAGTAAACAAACAACATTGCATGTTGTCATGATTGAACTTCATGGTGATATTAGCAATGAAACTGTGCTCCTTTGCTGTATACCTTGTATGTCTAGGGGCTTCAGGATTACCAATGATTTGAGAGATAGGGTGATCCTTATTGATTCTGTAGGTAGGCTGCATGATTACTTCTGTTTCATCTTCTTCCAAATCAGAATTGATAAGGCTGTTTTGATTAGGAAAGAAGTCCTCAAAAGAACTCCCAAAAGATACAGCATGACCTAGAGATGGGTGATGAGCTGAATGAAGCTCTGAGTAACTTGGGCCTCCACTCTTGATTATTCTGCTTCCACTGCTGGATATAATAGGACCATCAGATATTGGTGTAGATGATGAAATGAGTGGGGATTCTATTTCTTCATCATTAGTATCATTAGCAGCAGGATCCTTTGTGGAAGGGGAAGCAATTGGTCTAGCAGGGGAATCTTAGATTCCACTGCCTTCAGCCATTCCGCTGCTTTCAGGAGGTGACATAGCAGGGATTGGTTGTTCTTTTCCTAGAGAAGAATTATCTTCTTGATCATCAGCTTCAATAGGAAATAGTGAGGGTACATTCATGTACCTCAGGGGTGACTTCTCTACACCAGTTGGTTCTTGAGTACCTGAAATATTAGTGTTCTGCAAAGCAACAGGTACATAATTCATAGACTTTGAAAGTACTTCTATATCAAAGAACCAGTCAGGACCTGTTTGAACATCTTCAGGTTTGTCTTCAAGAAAGTTCACATGAAGATTTTCTGTGATTTTACTTTTCTTCTTGTTGAAGACCCTATATCCCTTGCTGTTTAATGAATAACCTACAAAGTATCCATCATCACCCTTTTCACAAAACTTGCCCAGATTGTCAATAGTGTTCAAGATGATCACATGACATCCAAAAGTTCTGAAGAAGTCAATTAAAGGAGGTATTCCATTGAACAGCTGATAGGGGGTCTTGTTGTGTGCCTTAACCACCAAGGCCCTGTTTTGTATATAACAAGCAGTGGATACAGCTTCAGCCCAAAAGATAACTTGAAGTTTGGAATCAGACAGCATAGTTCTTGCAGCTTCAATGAGTGTCCTATTCCTTCTTTCTGCCACTCCATTTTGTTGAGGTGTTCTTGCAATGCTGAATTCCCTCTTGATTCCTTTGTTTATGAAGAAAGAGTCTAGTTTCTGATTTCTGAACTCACCACCATTGTCTGATCTCATGGTGACTACCTTCATGCTTTTTGATAGTTCAATCTGATTGATTAACCCAATGAGTACATCAGCTGTGTCACTCTTTTGAAATAGAAAGAATGTCCATGTGAACCTTGAAAAATCATCAGTAATCACTAGGCAGTACCATTTCTTCATTATGCTTGCCACAGAGGTAGGACCAAAGAGATCCATATGCAGTAGTTCCAATGGCTTGGTGGTGGACATACTTGTTTTTTATTTGCAAGATGCTCTGTGTTGCTTCCCTTTCAGACAGGCAGCACAAGTATGTTCATTGACAAAAGACTTAGAAGGAAGACCATGAACCAGATTATATTTCACTAATTTGTTCATGTTTTTGAAATTCAGATGACCAAGTCTTCTATGCCATTTCTTACATTCATCTACTGAGGCTTTGGCAATGAAACAGGTTTCATTGTCTTGGAGAGATATGTCCTTGAGATCAATTGTGTACATGTTCTTCTGTCTTTGTGTTCTGAGTACAATAGGAGTGTCTGGTGGTAGGACAAAATCCTTTCCTAACACCAAGCATTCAGTGTCAGTAAACAAGACAAAATTCTTGTTATTCAGTCATCTGTGACACACTGAAGATATTGTACTTGAGTTCTTTCACCAAGTAGAAATTGTCAAAGGTCATCCCATTGGTGACAATAGTTCCTTTTCCTGTTATTGTTCCATGCCTATCTCCAAAAGAAACACCATCATTGTTATGCAGGGGCACAAAATTAGACAGATAAGATTTTTGTCCAGTCATGCTTCTTGAGCATCCACTGTCCCAATATGCTCTATCATCCTTTGTCTTCTTTGTCACCTGCAAAAAGAAAAACAAATTAGTTTCTCTTGGGGACCCAAGCCATTACAGACTTGGATCTACCTCGTGTATCAATGTAGGATAGCTTGTCAAAAACTAGAGATACACCATTAGATTGAGTACCCCTTTTGGGTACCCAGACCCAACGAGCTGAGGCTTTCACAGCTTTTCCCCATCTACCCATGCTCCTATAAGGCAAAACTTTATTCGTAGGGGATACCTCAGTTTTAGCAGGGGAATCCCTATGCTTAGCAGAGGGGACCCATTTTTTTATTTTGGCCTCTATTCATATGTTGGTAAGGTCTAGGGCCAGATCTATATGCATTATAAGGTGTTGGGATAGTCACAGAGGTGCTTGGCTTGGTGTGAACATCATTCTCCTTTCTAAGTGCATGAACAACATATTTATCAGTCACCCTGTTTCTCAAGGCAGGAGCAACATACTTGACAGGGGAAAAGGATTTTGCCCCTGCGTTTAGAAGAATGGTTTTAGGTTGCATATCCTTTAAAGGATTTGCAGCCACCACCTCCATTGGTGCCTTACACTCTTGATAAGTGTGCTCAAAACTGCCACATGTGAAGCAGGGCTTGGTGTTAATCACAAAGTCTTCTCCTAATTGATGAGACTTTTGGTCATTCCAATTTCTTTGATTACCTCTGACAGTCCTGTACATACCAGCATATTTAATGGTAGACTTAGGGGACTGTGATCTGGTTTTAGATTTGGGAGAGCTACTCTTAGAAATAGAATCACTACCAAAAATTCCTTCTCTTGAAAATAGAACAGGGTTATCAATTTTCCATTGTTTTAAAGCAACATGTTCCTTTTCAAAATCCCTAATAACACTAGTTTTTACTAGAGACTCTTCAGTATCAATATTATTAGGTATGTAAGCACTCAAGTCAAACTCAATGTCATCCTGTTTTTGGAAACAAGGGGGACCAGTCCAGGATAGGTCTTTTCTAGGAAAAGGTGCATGGATGTTGGCAGGGGGTGGTGGTATGGTAGCATGCTCATTTTTAATCCCAAACCCTGTTTTGTCCCTAGGAGATTGACCAATTTCAACTGCTTTGGTTAAATCTTTTGAAGCTTTTCCAAATTTTTCAACAGTTTCCTCATCTATCTTTTTGTTAGATTTAAAGATTTCAAGTTCAGCAGTCAATTCCTTAATAGATTGGTTATTCTCCTGGGCATCTCTTTCTAGAATCACAATGTGATCCCTATAATCACTTTCTCTTTGCTTAAATTCTCTTATGGTGGACTCTAACTGTTCTAAAGCACGTCTATAATTATCAAGATCATTTTCACAATTGATATAGTCAGCTTTTACCTTTCTGATTTGATCATTCAAAGACTCAGTATTTTTCCTACAAGCTTTAGTACAATATGAATCGCCATATACCTCATTGTCAGAGCTGGAACTTGACATGGCCATTAGTACAAACTCTTCTTCTTTTTCCTCAGCAACCAAAGCTTGATTTCTTTCCACATTCTCTGTCATGGCACTCCAGTCCCATCAACCTGCTCCATCTATCCCCTGCATGGCTACCATGGCTTTAGCACCAGAATCATCATCTTTGGTTTCCTTCCTGTAGCTGTTTCCAGTCTTAGGTCCTCTGCATTCCCTTGCAAATGACCCTTCTTGCCACAGTTGTAGCATTCAACTTTTGTTTTATCAAACCCAGCCACATCAGAGGGATTGATTGAGATCTTCTTCCCATATTTCTTGTAGAACCTATTGGCTCTCATGCTGAGCAGAGCCATATTCCACTTGATATCCATCTCTTCTAGCCCTTGCTTACTGATTTGACTTAGATCTTCATGCGACACAGTAGATCCTTGTGGCCCTTGGGATGCTATAAAAGCACAAGTAGTATCAAGGCTGAATGTAGTTGGTCTTTCTTCATCATAAGATGATCCAGACCTGGTAGCAGGGGAATAAGCAGCAGGGGCTACTTCTATTCCACTGTTTTTGGAGATTCCACTGCTTTGTGATATGAATGCCATGTTGGCAGGGGAATCAGTGTGTTGGAAATACGTTTTACGTATTTATGAAGGATCGGTCGCTCCAACGATAAATAGGTAATGGGCTCGTGGTCCACTGTGTAATGTATAGTCCATATAGCCCACATGTAGAGTGGGCTATATATATACCCCTCCTAGCATGTTAGGAGGGGGTTGGTTAGTTCATTCATTTTCACACTTAATTAATCTAATCTTACTTTCTCTCTCTACTTTACTTCCCTCTCCTTTCTCTCTCTACACCTAATCTCCTTCTTCCCCATCTCTTCCACGAAATCCATAGATCTAATCCATCCATTTACCAAATCCTTAGAATTAGTAGGCCTTCAATTGGTATCAAGAGCCATGGTTGAATCTTAGGATTTGCATTTTTTTTATCTTTTGATTTAGTGGTAAAAATCCTTTCTTTTCTAATTTTTTATCAATCTTTTCATCATTCGATAAATTTTTTATCAATTTTTATAAATCTTATCATTTTTTTAATAAAGTTATCCATTTTTCTATCAATTTTATCAACTTTTATTTTTTATCAGTTTTATTTTTTTTCTTTCGTGTGTTTTTTATTATCCGTTTTTTACTATCAGTTTTTTTATCAATTTTTTAAATCATCTAGTTTTATTAAATTTTTTAAAAATAATCTGTTTTTCTTTTTCAATAATCAGTTTTTTATAATCACATTTTTTTTGTAATTTTTTTTAATCATATCATTTTTTAATCATATCATTTTTTTATCAGTTTCTCAGTTTCTTATTTTTTTTATCAGTCCAATACAGTCCAATCAGTGTGCTCTGTCTAAAATAATCAGTATATCTTCACAACTTTGTCTAATCAGTTTGCTTAATAGATTTTCTATTTTTCTTTTTTGGTCAAATCGGTCCAAAGTCTCTGGCTTTTATTCCTTCAATCTGTCCAAATCTTTTTCATATCGTCTTTCCGATTTTTTTCCGAATAGACAAAAAGTTCCGCATAGACAAAAAGTTCCGCATAGACAAAAAGTTCCTAATAGAAAAAAAGTTCCGCATAGACAAAAAGATCCGAATAGACAAAAAGTTCCGCATAGACAAAAAGTTCCGCATAGACAAAAAGTTCCGAATAGACAAAAAATTTCCGCATAGAAAACTTTCCGAATAGACAAAAAAAATTCCGCATAGAAAACTTTCCGCATAGGGATTCCGTGTAGACTCGATTTATTCCGTATAGACGCAACTCACTCAACACCCTCACCAACTCACAGACTCTCGACCAAGACTCCTTCATCAACACCCTCGTCTAAACCATTCTCAGCCTCGACTCTTTTTTCACTTCACACCCTTCTACATCCTCGACTCTCTAAAAACCCCTCCCTCGTCATTCTGAAACCACAAATCCTCCCTCGTCACAAGTCCCTCACCAAACCGATTTCGACTCAAACTCACGTTTACCCACCCTCGACACCTACACTCCCTCACCAACACCCACTCTACTCAACCTTAACACCACACCCTCTCACCCTTACTGTTCAAAAGTGTAATTGTTTTCTCACCCTTACTGTCGACTCACAGACTTTTATCACCCTACAAACTCACACTAACCGTCACAACCTCTCAATCGACACCCAACCATCCTCACCAACGCCTCGAACACTCTCGAATCACAAACACTCATTTTTTTACAGACCCTCGAACCTCACCCTCGTTTCTTACTTTCGACCCTCACTCCCTCACCAGACACCCCCTCACAACCTCTCACAAACTCTCGACTACAACAAACTGACACCAAAAAAAACTCCCCTCGTAACAAATCCACACAACACCCTAACTCCCTCACACCCAAACCCTCATCTATCTGGTCTCTCCCTTAACTCTTAACACTAAAAACAAACCCCCTCGTCTGACAAACCTCTCGCATCACTCATCCCTCGACCATCACACCTCACACAAACTTCGACTCACTCAGACTCCCTCTCTCAAACCCTCAAAATCTCTGACCCTCGCAAAAACATACAACAAACAAACAACACCCTAACCACACAACACCACTGTAGACTTAAAAGATCTTAGTTTGTTTAAACTTTTTTCAAAATCTTTTCTAAGATTTATAAGTTTAAACATTATCATCATTGATCGAAGATTTATTTCCAGACTCAACACAAACAAGAAAGACACACAGATGAAGAGAACGGTTGTGCTTCGACAATAAAAGTTAAAGACACCTTACCCGAGACCCACTTCAAGGATCTTGAAGATCTTCACGTCTGATTGGAAGTATAAGATCAGAAATTGGGATTGAGTGGTTTATCAAAACTTGGATTTTCAGTATAAGATCAGAAATTGGGTGAGAGAAGGTTTTTTACTGGTTTGGTATTGTAGGCGGAAGTTACAAGTAACTGAGTGATAGAAAGAGAGACGGAGGAAACAATGCCTGTTATGTGTGTTTGATTTGATTATTTGTATAAAGAAAAAGAAGGGCGGAGGTTTCTATGTTGTTAGGTTTACGGAGAAACCAAGAGAGACACGTGGTACCATATCCGATTTTTTTAAGAAAACAAAACACATATCCAATCTTTATATAAAAGCAAACGTTTCTTTTTCATTCAAAATATACGTTTTTTTTATGTTATTTTATTTACAAATTTTAGTTAAGTAATTTTTTAAGGTAACTTTTTCTATTTTTATTTTGTAAAGTAAATTTTCTTTTTAGTTAAATTAATTTTGTATATTTTGTCATTTGTTTTTCTTTTGGCAAATCGTGTTGAGACGGGTATCTTGAAAATATTAACGTGGAAAAATATTTTGTAATTTTGTAAAGAAGGGCCGTTCATTAAATTTACCGTAGCTTGGAGTTATTAGTTGACGGACTTTATTTTTAGAGTGACCTTTATTTGTATTGATCTCTGGTTTGTCTTATCAACATTTGTGCCGATAAATATAATTAAGCCAGGTGAAAGATATTTTTCCAGTCAAAGATCCAAGAATCTGTCATCGAATTTTCAATGGATTCATTAAATTCAACACTTAAAGAGGGAGAATCGCATCAAGTGCAAGCCAACGCTAGGGAAAGTGGTATAACTTCATTTCAAATGCTTCAGTATCATCTAGTTAATCTTTCACGGATTCAAGGAGGGAGCGAATTTGTGACAATCTTTGGACAAGATCGTCATATATTCATCGACTCCCTTTTTACCACTTTGACCCAA
This sequence comes from Glebionis coronaria, assembly GCA_025667525.1. Classification (NCBI taxonomy): domain Eukaryota; kingdom Viridiplantae; phylum Streptophyta; class Magnoliopsida; order Asterales; family Asteraceae; genus Glebionis; species Glebionis coronaria. The sequence continues at coordinate 604,347,402 of CM046878.1, read as the reverse complement.
CTAGCAGAGCAACTCAACCATGACAACCTTAATCACTCTGCATCGGTACTTGCATATAAGGCTCTTGTGACACACCTCACGCCTTTCCTCCAATTTAATATCATCAAGCCTGAAAGTTCAATGATTTGCCAATCGTTTCTTCGAGATACACATACCGAGCTTCGAGTTTTCCGTGATACGATTTTGAAACTCATGTCATCGGTCTCGTCTTCGATATATCAAAGATCACAACTTCAGCAAGTGTATGTTAATGGAGTGCAAGAATCAATGACGCAGATGCAAGAGGATAATGGTCATACGGTTGACAACTTGGAGCCTAACGATGGCACGAGCAAAGAATCAGGAGGACAACATGATGCCAGTGGCACGTCAGGGAATGTTCGCGAGATTTCTCTTGATGACACCTTACCCATTTATGACGCAGAGCCTGCAAACATGGTACAATGTAATGTGGTTTATGATGTATATGCTGATGACATGCCGCATATTGAGCATTCTGAACCTAATTATGACTAACATGGGATGGACAAGAGTGATAGAAATACCACTTATGTTTCATCCGATGTGAGTCATAATGGGGGAGAAAGTGTTCAAAATGCTACAGTTCATCATGATAAATGCTTTATAACTGCCTCGTTAACTGATTCTGATTCTAAGATTAAAGAGCTCGAAACGATCGTAGCTCGGCAATCTAAAGACCTTGAGGATGCCAAACTTGAATTTTCTAAGAAAACGGACAAATTTGAAACATATTTTGAAAAACTTGAAAAGTCAAACGTTGTTCTTGAAAGAAAATTGGATCAAACTGTTCTAGATTCTAAAGCTGAAAAGGATAATCTTTTGAAACAAATTCAACTGCTTGAATCTAAGTTGGCATCCCAAGATAACGTGCTCAAAGAAAATGAAACATTAAAGGCTCAAGTACAGGAAAAGGTCTTTGCTATAGCCGCATTGAAAAACGAGTTAAGGAAAACTAGAGGACCTAGTGTGGACACTAAGCTTGAAAAACCATCAATCTTGGGGAAACCGCCTACAAATCAGTTCGTCAGACAACCGATTGTCAGACAACCTACTGCATTTAGATCCGAGCGACCACAATCCTCGAGACCGCGGTTTGCCTCCCAAGTTGATTTGGTTCATCTTATTAGACCAGTCACTCCAGCTACTAGGCCCAATGTGATCACTCCAGCTTTAGCAAGACCAAGTCATATGATTGCCTCTAGTTTCCCTAAAAATACCAAGACCACGTCTAGAACTAGTTCAAATGACGTTTGCCATGAATCTGATCTTAGGGAAGCTAAGCAAAAGACACATGTAAGAGATAGGAATTCCAAACCTAGTCAGATGCCTTCTAGTTTACCCAACACTGCTAACCGTAGCATGTCCAATCCTAGGAGCATCAATCAATCGTCTAGGGATTCTAGATCTTACTCGGACATTAAATATGCTACTTGTAAAACATGTAGAAAATGTGTCTTTACGGCAAATCATGATGCTTGTGTCAAGAAATTACTTGATGAGGTGAACTCCCGTGCTAGAATTAAGTCCTAGTGGATAGCTAAAATCAAACCCTTTGGTAAAGTTTGGCGCCCCACTGGTAGAACTTTTACTCTTGTAGGAAACGAGTGCCCTTTAACTAGGATAGTCTCTGATTCTACGAAGACTACTAGGGAGGAAATTGCAAAGGATGATACATCACTTAAGCCTGAACTTAAGATTTTCTATAAAAGGAAACGTTTGCCAACTAAGACAAGTGAATCATCCCCTCAGGCCACCTCTGACACAAGTAAAGCCAACTGTGAACCCTCACGTGCTTCAAAAATAGATATCTCTAACCCATGCAAAAGTATACAAACTCCTAATGAGAATGCAGGTACCAAAGTTGATGTTCCAAAAGAACGAAGCGGTCCAATCGTTGTGTACCGTTCAACTAAGGACACTCTTAGAGTTTGGTTGCTGAAGAAGCAGATATCAGAGAAACAAATGTCTCAGGGGATTCATGGTTAAGCTGCACAAAGGACTTATAGTCATATCACAGACTATAACTCGATCATCAAAGAAAGGAAAGTTTATCGCCGATGATAAACTTATCCTAAAAACGAGAAATTCATTTTTCTCGGGCATGAGCTTATATCAAAAACATTCCAAGTTTTTAAGCTCATGCATTAAGGCTTATAGATAAATGACAGTCTAAAACCCGTTCTTCAAAGGCAGGAAAGTTTATCGCCGATGATAAACTTATCCTTACAACGAGAAATTAATTTTTCTCGGGCATGAGCTTATATCGAAAACATTCAAAGTTTTTAAGCTCATGCACAATGACTTACAGTTAAATGTCAGACTGTAACTCGAACTTACAATAAAGGAAAGCTTATCGTTTATGATAACTTATCCTCTTAACGAGAAATTCACCTTTCTCGGTCATGAGCTTGTCTTAAAACATTCGAAGTTTTAAGCTCATAAAGGAAAGTGTATCTTTTAACTAAGAGAACTTTTCCTCGTAACGAGAAATTAACCTTTCTCGGTCATGAGCTTTCCGTTAAAACAGTCAAAGTTTTCAAGCTCATGAACACGACTTCTAAGTAAATGTCAGCTTAGGACTCGTTCTTCAGATAAAAGGAAAGTTTATCGCCGATGATAAGCTTATCCTTAACAACGGGAAGTTCACAACTTCTCGGACTTGAGCTTGCTTTTAAGATATTCAACATCTTAAGCTCAAGTAATTGTTTTTCAAAACTTTGAACACAATTTTTCGAGAATTTCTCAAAAGGTTTTTCTAAATCTTTCAAAATTGTGTGTTCAAAAACGTTTTGACAAAACGAGCATGTCTTCTGGAATCGATAATATTTACGAACCTAGAAATGTCATTCAATAATGACACGGGGTTGTAAATAAAGTTCGAGCAGAAGTTCAAATTTTTAAAACATGCTCAAAATGGTTTGCTATTATTTCCGATAGTAACCCGCTTTTCGCTTTGAAGTCAAGCATTTCACCGGAAAGCTTTGACTTCAAAATCCGAAGTTATCAACTCCTCAATCCGAAGTCCGTTGCAATTGATATCTACATACTAGACGATGCGACTGCTCAAACGACGACTACAGCTCTTTAAGTAGAACACGGGTCAACAATTGAGGGGGAGCAATTGTCCAGCATTCAGAATCTTTGATGCCGACAGTGCCATAGTTCACAAGTTGGTGTCAAGACAACGATATCAATTGTCCATGTGGTGTAAAGGAGAAGATAATTTCAGAAGTTACGAGGAAGACCAACATTCGTGAACAAGAACCATGTGCTTCTTTCATATGATGTTCTCCATCATTCAGGTCCAACCTCGTAAATTGCTAATATTGTGAATTCATCATCATATATTGATCTTTGCACGTGTTAAATACCTTACACTTGTGTTTAAAAGGTATTTAATTTACGTTTCAAGTACACCCTCATTAATTTGAGGGGGAGCTTGTGTATTTCATGAAGATAATTGGATTTACATTTTTCTTCCCAAATTTTCTTAAAAGGCTATTAAATCAATTGATATTAAAAACATCGATTGGGTTAATATTTTTAATATGGGGGAGAAAATGTGATTTAATATGGGATATGATCAATCATAAATGGTTTGACTTAACGTGTTAGCTCATCCCGACATGTGCGAAATGTTTTCGAATATCGTAGCATATGTTAAGGGGGAGCAAAATGGATTTGCACTTCAAAATGGATTTCATGGTGACATTCACTTACCCAAAACATCTCTATTCACGACGGTGAAGATTGTGGTGACATAAGGATGGTAGGATAGGTTAAAGTCCAATGATTTCTCTAGAACCGGAGGAATCTTCCCAAGGACATTCCATAGCTAGAAATAGTAGTCCTTAGGAAAGATGGAGAAAGATTGTGAACGTAGCTGAATGCCGACCAAGTACTTAAGTTAGCACTGGAACAATCACAACAAGGTGCTAGTGATGACGTATTGGTAAGCATTGAAGGGGTTGAAGAATGAAAAAGAATTGTAAAGATAAAGGGTGTAAAGAAAGAAGCCCTCCTTACAACCTTAGGCAGAAACCGGGTCAATTCATATGCTATTGAGATCATTTTTAATGATTCTTGATACTGAAGACTGACATCATGGACCCAGTGATGCAATGCACAACCCATCCCAGCTAACTCAGATATCTCTTAAAAGATATTTGTTTTAATCACACGGAGACAACACATTATCTATTGATTTATTCACTCCGAATAAATTGGTATTGAAAAGGTGGCACTCCTCTCCAGCCTCCGATCACTAAAATCCAAAATGCACGATCGAGTCTAGAGCCATTTGAGATCATCAAATATCTCATTAGGACACACTTTCATATTTACTTGCTTCTTCACACACTGTGAAAAGTAAGAAAGTTCTTAAGAGTCCTACGCAAAATCTTCATGATCTTGCCTGAACATCCGAGTAATACGAAAGTATTTACAATGAAGATGGAAATCCTTCTTGAGCGAATATCAAAAAGCTCATGGTAGGTGACTTGTGCGATTCTTTATGAATCAAACTTGTGATAACTGGAAAGCAACAGTTGTTTAATTCTTAAATGAATTTAAACACGTTCCAGGCCTCTACGCATTATCATATGATCTTGCCAGAACACTCAGAGTGACTCTTTATTGATTACAGTGACGAGTGGAAATCCTTCTAGTGTTAACATCAAACAGCACTTGGTAGGTAACTTGCAAGATTCTATACGAATCAAGCTAGTGACAACTGGAAAGCAACGATGGTGCGGTTCTTAATTGAACTTCACTTGTTCCAGGAACATGAATTGACGGCTTCAAATCATGCGGATATTATTATCCAAATGATTCACTCTTTACGTTCGCAGTCAGCTTTGGACGGTCGAGTAAAGAGAACGGGTTTACCCGCGAAATCCTGTCAGGAAGTTACTTAATTGAAACTATCCGTCACGGGTACGATATCTAATATCGTCCAACGGTCTTCACCGACCGGAGGTAAAATGCTACCGAATTAGAATGAAATGTTCAAGGCCATTTCATCCGTGTATATGGTTTGTTGCTAACTGTCTTATGCAGCGTAACAAGAAGGTGGCATTGCGGTGTCCAATCCAGAAGAAGTCGTCACCACATGCTTATACTACATACACTTAGTACTTCAACAAATTCAAGAAAGCCTGAAGGTCAAGTCTTCCGCTGTATCAAACTCTGAAGCTTTCAAGAATTTAAAGGTATAAGTATGTGGAACATGAAGTCACGAAGAGGCAAATTTCACAAGTGATGAATGCACAAGGTCAAGGCAAGGAAACATGCTCAAGACTAAAGTCAAAGATCATATCAAGCATATTCACAAGAACAAGATCGAAGACTCAAGCATAGATGCTAGGTTTAAGATTTTGTAAAATGGTGTGACCTCCCTTAGGGGGAGATTGTTGGAAATGTGTTTTCCCAAAGAAAGTCTCGGTCACATCATTATTAGCATAGATCACGAGCCATAGAATATTTAGAACTTTGTAACTTGGAGCGACCTCCCTTAGGGGGAGATTGTTGGAAATACGTTTTACGTATTTATGAAGGATCGGTCGCTCCAACGATAAATAGGTAATGGGCTCGTGGTCCACTGTGTAATGTATAGTCCATATAGCCCACATGTAGGGTGGGCTATATATATACCCCTCCTAGCATGTTAGGAGGGGGTTGGTTAGTTCATTCATTTTCACACTTAATTAATCTAATCTTACTTTCTCTCTCTACTTTACTTCCCTCTCCTTTCTCTCTCTACACCTAATCTCCTTCTTCCCCATCTCTTCCACCAAATCCATAGATCTAATCCATCCATTTACCAAATCCTTAGAATTAGTAGGCCTTCACAGTGGATCCACTTGAGTTGGTGGGAATCGTTCCTTTTGACTTCATCTCATTGACAACAAGTTCAAAAACTTTTAAGTTATTGTATATGTCATCAATGTTCTTGTTTTCCAAGTCATCCTTATTCTGCCAAATTGCCTTATAGATAAACCATTCTTTCTGGATGCTGTTAAGAAACCTGGTATTCACCTGCTCTCTTGACACCTCAATATCAAAGAATTCCAACTGGGCCACCATATCTTGAAGCCTATTGTAAATAGCTCCAATTGATTCATCACCAATTGCTTTGAAGGAAGCAAAATCATCCAGCATTTGATTCTTCTTCTTCTTCTTTGTGGCTTCATTTCCTCCAAAGGTTGTGCCTATGGCTTCCCATAGTTCCTTAGCTGTTTTGTATTTTCTAAATCTGAGTTGATGTCTATCAGGTAGAGCCAACAGCAATGAGCTGTGAGCCCTGATATCATGCCTTCTGGCTAGTATTTCCTTATCACGAAGAGAAGTAAATTTCTTCTTGTCCTTACCTTTGGAACTTTCACCTTTCTCTTCTTCCTTGCCCTCTTCAATTGCTAACATTTTGTTGAATTGGTCACCAAATTCTATGATCTCCCAGAGAACATAGTGTTCCATTTTCAGGTATTGTTGGATTCTGAATTCCCATAATTCAAAGTTTTTAGGATCTAACATAGGTAACTTGAGGTTATTGTGGTTGTTGCTATTTGAGGAAGAGTCTGAAGACATGGTTGTTATGAGGGTTTTGTTCTTGATTTAGACAAAGTTTCTCAACAAGCTCTGATACCACTTGTTGATCCCAAAGTCAAATCTTAAACCTTAATAGCTTGTTTAAGGGTTGTGATAGAAAGAAAGAATTCAATCTAACACTAGAGAAACTTTGCAAAGCAAAGTAACTAAACAAGATGCGGAATATAATGTTTAGCACAAGAACAATATGATTGAAACGTTGAACTTTAATATATCAATGATATACGAATACCCTAAAATGGTATTAGGGTTTACAAAACCTTAAAGTATGACAATGAAAGACAATAGTGAAAGACACACATTGCATGCTAACCTAGTGAGTCCTTTTATAGCCATAAGGACTCACGTACAAGATCACTACTAACAAACTTGGAAAGTATTAAGGAATAATAACTGAAACGCGTAAAAATCTATTCCAAGTTTATCTCTGACAGCAGGGCCTTTGACTTCAGCAGGGGAACCAATCCCCCTGCCTTTGTTATTTAGCAGGGGGAACTTACTCTAGCAGGGGTACGGATAATCAACTAGCAGGGGAAACAAGTAAGCATAGATTTATTCCCAACAGATGTTTCATAAACAACTTCATTTCGATAACGATTATTTATAAATCTCACTTTAGATAATCCTTATGGTGATGAAAATTCAATTTTTCTCAAGGAATACTGTTTTATCTTATAAAAACAATGAGTGATCTGCAAAAGAGTGATGAAAAGTTGTTCACCAAGAACTAACTACAATATAATAGGAAATGAGCTTAGCCAAATAATCATGAGGTTCATGACCTCGATGGCACTCAAAAAGAATAATCCACAACGTAACTCAATTCGAGATGAGTACTTGTTCAATGGTTGCATCACTAATGCGATCATTAGGATGAAGCAATAAAAGATAGATAACATCGATACATGTAGGATTTAGCAATCAATGGTAGTCTTTTCAATCACAAACAAGTCAAAAATGTACCGTAACACATTATGTGTCACTATGTCATACAATTCCAAGAACTCATCCTACCAACTGATGTCTCAGTTAAGTTAAGGATTATTTTTAAAAGATACCACAATGAATACTAATCTACAAGAGTCATTAGGTGTCCCACCTGTCCCGAAAGATCCATCGGTCCCAATTCAGAAGAAGATTTCTTCAATTTATTTATTGGACACTAGCATCCTCGTCATTGGACAATGGCCTAGGAATAACCCTTAACACGAATCAACAATCAATTAAAACCTTATAATTCAATCACATAACTTAACGACTTCCTCGTAACAATTTCTTATTCCATACATGTTAAATTTTACTTTATTCAAGTTTCAATCAACTTATACTCAATACAATATCCTACCTCATTCTTCAATACTTTCAACCTTATTTTTAGACCTTAATAGGGAAATAAAAGTTCAATATGAACAACACTTAATTTCCAATCGTATAGCTCTTACAACAATAGTTATCAAATGAGTTACTAGTATGAAATAACTCATACATTCAATTAGACTTCTCGGAAAGGTACTAGTGGCATGAGGCTTTTGGGTTATGGTTCCAATGACAGCCTCAAGTGCAACATTCATCCTTTCAATTTCAAATTTAAGAATTGGGTGACACCGAATCAGATGACACCTTTCCAGGTGATAACGTTTTGTCAAACTCCACTCTATAAGGAAAGATCGTCATGACATCGATATCAGATTTAATCTCACCAATTCTTCTTTAATATCATAATCATCTAATACCAACATTTCTACGAATATCAACCATTTTGTTGGGATCATAAATATCCACAACTTGGTTTAGATCTAGAATAGCTAGAATTCCTACAGAAATAGCTTCGATTAATTTGCTAGGGAAGTTAGGGTTTCTTGTGACAATCTACGTCGTATAAATACCTCGTATAAATATTAAAATAATCATCAAACAATCATGTAATCAAATTACAACATATATATAATCCAAGTTGTATATATATTAAAATAACACTTCTCAGTCTGGCCTTGTCGATAACTCGGGATATCTTCGGCACCGTTATAGTCAAAAGATTTTTAGACATTTTTAGAAAAATGTTTATAGTTAAAAGATTTTGAAATGTTTTATTCAAAACCTTGGTTTTAAAAATCTTTCGTTCTCTATAATGAGAGCTCTGGTACCAAACTGTAACACCCCCAATTTTTACACAATTCAATACAGCGGAAGACTCGTTGGTGTTACGGGATAGCACATTACTCACATCATAGAAAACGCTTAAAAATCACGTTGTTTAATAATAAAGCATTTCCATTCATAAATATCATATTTACATAGGTCCCAAGTCATATTATTTCATACAAATTTTACAAACCATTTGAATGGAAATTTTTATTTAAGTGCGGGCCATGAATTCTTGTTGTCTTCCCGAGAATTACCTTCAAGTACCTAAGATAAAACATGTTAAAAGAAAAGGTCAACGAAAACGCCGAGTGAATTCATAGAGTTTAATTAAATCCATCAATATACACCGGTATAAAATTATTACCGAAAATCATTTTGCATAAATCTTTGTAATAGGCCATAAAATAGCCAAAGTAATTTTATACAAATCCTTATCAAAAATCATAATATAGGCGTTCGCCTTCAAAATCATTATACGAGCCATTGTCGTAAAAACATCATACAATACGTTTTATAACGTTGTATAGAGTTAAATAAAAACCATTATATGAATATGATTATGTAAAACCAAAGCACGAACATAATATCAATAATAAGACCCCGTATTGCTAGTCAGGCAATATATCATAATTCAGTGCGTATAGAAGTATTTCGTTATTGGATTATTATAAGCCGCATGACATTGTTACCTTACTACAACAAACAACGGGTAGCTAACCCGAAACTCATTTGCCCATCTAAATTAGCGTGTCGTCACAACAATCACGCTATGGAAATCTTCTCATACATAAATTCGCTTACCAATCAATGTGGCACGACGGGGATCAGCCGTCAAGGCGCGAACTGGGGTGATCGTCCCCAAATAGTACTATTATATGCACAAGCGTCTACCAAATCCCGGTAGTTCACAGTTCATGCTAATGGGACTTTCAGTGACATAACCTAACTAATAATAATCCATTTTTTTTTCATTTATCGGGTCATATAATCATTCATCGGGTCATACAATCATTCGGGTCCAAATCAATAAACAAACAATCGGGACAACTGGTGTCCTATTTTTATTAAAACTAACATGTTATCTCCCTCGCGGGTTTATAAAACATTTCATAAAAACATTTAAAAGAGTGCGAGGCTATGAACTCACGTTGATGTGTGAAAGCGGGTTATCGGCAATTCGGATGTACGGTACGTGCTTCAATCACGGAAACCTAGACAAATAATACTTGTCTTACTCTTGTCCAATGACTTTATAAATATAACAATTATGTATACATATGATGATTTTATATATATGATGTTGATCAAGTGGGTTTATACATTCTCATTTACTCATTTTAGTGTTATGTATTAACTTTTATACTAGTTTACTAGTTTTACTTATTTACATGTTTAAGGCCTAATAAGCCTATTATAAGCCCAATACCTTATATTAGTCCATTTTATACTTTTATTATCAGTATTATACTTTACATGTTGGGCCCAAGTGGGTTAAGCCCAATAAGTAAGTTTATAAGTGTTTTACCAAACTAGTCGGGTTAATAGTCCAATGAGGCTACTTTGGCCCGTTAATGTCTATATGTTGTAAAGATCGGGTTTTATCGGTTACTTGTTATATAAGTTTATACATCAGTATGTGAGTTTATAAAAGTTTTCATTAGACGGGTCCGACCGTCTAAGCTTTATTTGACAAAAACGTTAATCTTTTAGTTTTAGTCGAAAAGACGTAAAACTTAGGTATATAGTTGTATAACTTGGAAAAACATTTATACTTGTAATTTATATAACATGTCCCATTTTAATATCAATATATATATATATATATATATATATATATATATATATATATATATATATATATATATATATATATATATATATATATATATATATATATATATATATATATATATATATATATATATATATATATATATATATATATATATATATATATATATATATATATATATATATATATATATATATATATATATATATATATATATATATATATATATATATATATATATATATATATATACATATCTCTTTATTTATGATTATTATCAACTAGTGGGTTTTATATATGTATATTTTATATAAATTTTTTAGTGCTTATATTATATACTATTTATTTACAAAATCAGTCCTAAATTTTAAGTCCACTAAAATGTCCATATCTTGAGTTCTATAAGGAGATAGGACCTCAAAGTTTTATGACAGAAACTACATGATATGTGCTTCATTTAACTCCGTTATATCTACTGATGAATCAACCTCTAACTATATTAATAAATTAGTCCAAAACAGTGTAGGCAGATTTGCACTCCAATCTTTTTTTGATCATATCTCACTCATTTTTAGGATTCCATTGCATGGCCAACTCTCACATGTGTATAAGACTTATTACTTACTGTATGTTAAGTAATCTATGCTATTTTTACAAGTTATCATATGGTCATCTTCTGTTTTATACAGCCTACTTGTTTAAGCTAGATTTTATCATTCTTTCATATAACTTTTAATCATTTTAATAAAATCTATCAACACCAAATCCCCACATAATATCTTTGATCATCATTAATCATCAAGATTGTGTAGGTTATGATCAAGGCTTGGATTTTTGATGGCGAAACTTTTGATAAACCAACACCAACTTCTAAGACCACCAATCTTTGTAAACTTCTTATGGAAATCAGCCCTAGGACATCATCAAATCACCTCCTTGGATGTTATATGGATCACCAATCAACAAGGTTTCAAAGGATCATCATCATATGTGTATATAACACAAAGTTTCTGGCTAAATTAATCAAAAATGGGTGTTCTGTGGTGAATTTGGGACGGAAATGAGAGAGAGGAAAGGGAGGATGAGAGTGGTTTTGCATGTATGTGTTTAGGAGAAATGGTTTTGGGTTGGAGGGTTTTTAGGAAGTTATACAAGTGTATAAGCTTCTAAGTTAAGCTTTTGACACCTAAGGGTGTTGGTGGAGCATTTGTGGCCGTCCCATATTAGTGGGGTGGGGCAAAACTTGTTTTGTCTCATCCCACTAATTTACGGGTATTCCTCGATTCTAATTTCCTCGATTTGCGTGCCCTCGGGCCGTTTTACGAAAAACATTTTTATAAATTATGAATTAACGGCACAAAACGTATCTAATAAAAATTGTCTCATCAAAAACGGAGTTCAAAAACGTAAATACGTAATCCTAGGGTTTCCGGTTTAATCGTAAAAGATGTTAGATTATGAACGTAAGTCCTAATCTCTTCTCGTAAATTTGTGAGTTTATGAACCAACTCAAATTTAAAATCCCAAAATAATATTCACGGATAAATTTATTTCTTGAAATGTCGGACTGTCACCAAAAACGGTGTATGTAAACGTAAGCACGTAACGTAGAGTCCTCCGGTTTAGACGTAGTCGATGCTACTTCAAGATGTAAACCCAAATTTCTTCCCAAAAATAAGTGAGTTCATAATATAACATTAAAATAATGTTTTTAAATTATACTTGAGAATAAAATATCAACCATAAATTGACGGATTGTCACAACTTTGAAATGTAGGTGAAAACCTAAACGTCTCGAGGTTCAATAAGTAAACAATGAAAAAAATAAGTTTATTACTACTTGAGTTGGCAAACTAATAATCGGTTGTCCCTCTCAATATACGCACAGGCAAGCGGGGAAACGAGGTGGCACAAAGCACTTAAAAACCTTTTTCCTTAGACAGCCTTTTATAGCTCGTCGCCTTATACCCACCTTATAGTTTGTATAAATCGAGTTCAAACTTTTTATTAGTATTTATCTATTTTACCTTTTATTTTTGCTTTGGATTCGAATACAATTGCTAGGTGATGAAATCCCAACTAAGGTTTGCGTTTTCATGCTTTTGGAGGTAGGTGAATTTATTGTTCTAATCAAAACATAAATCACAGCTATTACGACTCATTCATACAAAAATCTATGTCAGCGGTCTAATCAAAACATCAAACTAAAAATCAACAACATTACCATAACAGATTCATAACATTTAACCTAAGCAGATCCAATAACTTGGACATTCAAACTCATCTCAGATTATTAAACCAAATCAAATCAATAAACATATTAAACAAACAGTTTAAACTAAACATTTATAAAAATTAAAACAAGCTTAACCATTTATTAAAGTTCCTTAGATGTAGAAGGTATGGCGCTGAGCCACCTTGGGGCAAAATCGACATCAACACCACCAAAATAAAACATCACGCATCATTAATCACCATCAAAACAACTCGAACCATGAACCATTAATCTCGAACAACAAACTTTGTAATTTATCCAGTGGGGATAAACTTAAATTATTCCCAATTTTTACTCATTCACTCATTATAGCTAACATATAAGCTAAAACGAGTGATTTCCAGTTATAATAACAATAATAGATAAACTTCAAGCCCTTTTATAAAGTATCAAACGAGTAAATAAAGAGGAGATTAAAGATGAAAATGAATTTTATTAACTAAATCAAATCATTACAATACTCATAAAAAAGAAATTACAACCTCTATCTAAAATTTTTCATTATAACATTAAAGTAAAGAAAGGGATACATTTACATGATTTGAGGAGGGTTTATATAGGCCAAATGAGAGGGATGGGGTTTGTTGAGGAATCGATTGTAGCCCTTAAAGTAGCATCTCACTTCTCTTTCTTCCATCCATCTTTATCCAAAGGCTGAGAAAACACCTTCTTTCACACGGATTGTCACGGTGGCATTTTTTGTGCTAGTTGTGCTTCTTTGGTGGTGACTTGGCTTGATGTGATTGGTTTAATGATTGGTTTGCAGAAAATCAACCAATCACAAAAGAGTTGTGACATGTTGAGAGTCCACGTGGCCTTTGGTGTCAGTATCTTCTCTTCGTAAAAACTTGGCAATTAATTGAGCGCGTGTATGTCAATTGCTGCTGGAATGGAAACCCCCAAAAGCTAGGGTTCATGACTGCATATCCTTTTCCCCAATTTCACTCTATCTCTTGTTCCTCTTTTCTTTTTATTTATTTTTCTTGTGAATAACGTTTTACCAAAGGTCTGACCACAAGTATGTAAATACTTAAAATTTCCATCGACTTATTATTACTCCATTGATGGGCTTTCAGATGGATCTTTGCTACATAACTCCCACGTCCTTTTTTTTCCTTTGCTAAGTTGGGCCTTGACCAAAAAATGTATAACATTTCCATCCGTTACTTCCTTGGGCATTTGTTGTGATTGGGCTTTTGACCTAATGTTGATATTGACCCATTTGAAACTTGATAACTTCCATAATTGGTCTTTCATGGCCAATAAGCTTATGTGAGACCCACTTGACCTTAAACTTTGATAAGTCCATGAATCCTTGAATAAAAACGACTTGTCCTTTGGCTCTTGATAAAATCTTCAAATCCCGTGCCGGTTTTGTCGGTTTTTGTGATCTTGGTACCTACACACACGAAACAATAAAACATGCATATACAATACAATATTCATACAAATTATGCATTTTATGTTCATTTTATGATATAATTGGTATGAGTAAATACACTCATATCATGGTCCTAGCCATGTAGCAGAGAGAACCACCACCACAAGTGTGGTTGGTGACATGGGTGGGGCTGGGACTATTGATACTAGCTTAGAAGCAGGTCAAGATAGTCCCAACATCATTAAGACCACACCCATGCCCAATGAATCTCTCTTGGGAGGTCAAATCCCCATGATAAAGGAGGGCAGACTGGAACCTTTATCAGCAATGGAATTGATGGTGGTCTGCATGCGCTTGCAAAAGAAAAATGCAGCCCTTGTATAGGTTGTCAAAACTCAAGGCCTTGAACTCACTTCGTTAAGGGAGATATTGGTTACTTTAGAGGCTTCCAATACTAAGAGGAGGCAGTTTAAAGTCCTTTCTTCAGGGGAGGATTCTTATAAAGGGGAGGATGATGCAACTACAGAGCCTGTAAATTTGAGTGACAAGGGCTCACAAGAGGGTGTTTCCTATGGGAAAAAGGATGTGAAGGTAGCTAAGGTACTAACAGGTTTGAAGGAGTCAGTCGCTGACACTAAGACTTTGAACGTTGACATGAACAAGTTAGACACTGACAAACTTGCAGGTTTAGTTGGTGAATCCCAACCATCAGCTATTATCAAGGATGTTTCTACACAGGCACCATCAACAACTTTACCAACTATTGGAGCTTTGGATAAGGGTAAATGACTTATGGTAGAAGAACAGGTACCCAAGGATGCAGCTCAGGTACAGTTTGATTCTGTTTTGGCTGCACAACTTCAAGAGCAAGAAGGAATAAAGTCTACTAAGACTGACATTGAGTCATAGATTGTGACTTCTTCAGAATCTGAAGATGATGGCTCTAGTTCTAGTGTGATGATACTTGAAGAGCCAGAAAGGTTAGAGTATGGGGAGGATGAACTGGCTAGGGAGAAGCTTAGGTAATTGAAGCTGCAATTTGATCTTGACATGCCTAAGATTGTTGAGCTCTACTTTAAGTATGGAGAGCAAGTCTTGAATGATCTAGATATTTCTTTGTCAGAGAAGATTTGGTGTTTAGAAGGATTTTTGAGGCTGTAGAGAGATATTAAGGTGTTTGAGAAAAAATAGAGCTTGCAACATTCTTCACCAAAACAAGACAACAAGGAGAGACTTTTATTACATGATGTTAAGGTGTAACCAGACTGGGTGGACCTACACAAAGCTCAAAAAGCTCACTTTTGACCATTTGGAGCATTTGGCTTATCCAATTTGGGAATTTTTGTTGTAAAGACCGGACTTTTGGGCTACTCTCCAAGGAAAGGCGAGAGGAAATGGAGGAACATACGAGAATAAAGAAAGCATATGTAGTTCCAAGGCTAGTGAAGAAGGGATTGAAGATTAGATTTCCAGAAGCTGATCAATTAAATCCAAGTGAAGCTGTTTTAAGGAAGACCATGAAGCTTTCACCATTGGAAGCTTCAGATTTTGTAGAGGTGGTACCTTTCGATTTCAGAAACCCTATAGTCAAGTATGAGGAAGATGCAAGTGGTTTCTGGGTGGTCAATACAGCTGGTGACAAGCTACACACATTCACTTCTTTGATTTCTTTGTTTGCAAGTATGGATAGAGAGGATTTGGTAGCTTTATGGGACTTGATGAAAGCTAACTATGAAGCTAAAGAGCCTTCTTCAGTAAATGGAATAAAGATCTGGAACACATTCAAGAGAATGATTTTTCCAGATGAAGCTGATCCAATATGGTTGGATTTGGATGACCTTAGTGGTTTGAAGTGGCGTTTGCTTTCAGCTGCTGGTGTATACTATCTTAGTACTTCAAAGTTTGCAGAATATCTTTTTGTTGATGGTACATATCCTATGTCTCAAGATGTTTTGAAAGTGATGGTATCCACAAAATTAGAGGTTGACTATACTAGTGATGTTAGTACGGATTTTGTTAGATTTATTTATTCTTAAATTCATAATTATCTTGTATTTGTAAGAATCCTCCTTGTAGTTAGTTTTTATTCAGAAACTTGATTACTAGAGTAGATATCAAGTTAGGGGAGTATTGTTGGGAATAAAAATAACTAAGTCAGTGGGACGCTGACAAGAAGAACTTGGACGCTGACAAGAGTTAAAGAAGCGCTGACAGGTGAACACTGAGAAAGCAGAGCGCTGACAAAGTGAAGTTCAACCACTGATGGAATACTTAGTCTACACGTTTTGTAATTCTAGTAAAGATATGTTCAATATTGTATTTTTCTATATTTATCTTTACCTAGAATAGTTGATAGGTAGACTATTGTACGCGACTCCTTGTGCTATAAAAGGAGGTCGTAGGGTTCTTAGTTTAATAACAAGTTTTACACTTTCATTGTACGCAAGTTTCATCATTAATCAAAGTGAAAGTTTGGGTTATATTGTTTTGCTTTGTTCTTTGTTCTAAGTGTTAATTCCGCATAACACTTAGATTGTTGAATACACAAAGTTTCTCTACGTGTTAAACTTGATTTACTCTCGTTAACACAAAGCTAAATCGATATAAGTTTGGGATCAACAATCTTGCTTACCAAAAGGAAACTAAGTCCTCGCGAACGATCCTAGCTTACCACTACAAAACTATACTACGAATGAAAGGGTATACTTGCCCGTGTTTGTATTCTAGTCCCTTGTTTTGTCTAAACCTTGTTATAAATTTAAGACATGCAAAACGAACATCACACTGGCATTAAGTTCATCATTGATCCATTAACAATGTTTAGTGAGGTATGAGAAAGAATTATCAGAGTGCGCTAACACATTGTTAACAAGAGTAGAGCTTAACACGAGTCTAATTTAAAGACTTTGATGTATAGAAAAGTGCTTACCGAGAGACAATCCAGTTTTACCTTTTCATGTTTTAAGTCTTCCTAGATAGCTCAAATGAAGTATTCAATTTGGATACAACATATAACATACTAGAAGTTATCTTCTTCTAATTTCAACCTTTTTAAGTTTTTTTTCTAAAACAAAAATTCTGTAGTATCCGATGTATGGATTAAATCCATACGGCGTATAGATGCTTGCACAAATTTAGATTTTACAAATTTTATTTGTGTCAAAAAGATTTTCGAAGATAGAACTATTTCGCTTTACAATTATTCAACAAGAAATTTTTTAATAGAATGATGAATTTGGTGTATGCATATTCGTTTATGGATTGAAGCTCAAAAAGTTAGAGGAGGGTCATACCAAGCAAATCCAAGGGGATGTTCTTGTTCTAATTCCTTACTTTTTTCGTTTTTAATATTTTATGTATACAACGAAGGCGTTGTATGTTGAATCCAAGATCTTTAGACTCAAACAGTAAAAACCGTTTTATCTAGGTTGATCATCATTCATATGATAACATAGCGGAATAAGAACAATGATCATGAATAAGATGTTTAACAAGATGAAAGATTCCCAAAGAGTTTGTATTATTTGATTAACACAAACTACTCTAGGTGTGTGTACATTGAATCCCACACCTAGAGATCAATGTTTACAGTAGGTTACATTGTGAATATGAAAGTAATAAACAAAACCTACGTATGGTTCCTTTTAAAACATAAGGAAACCATGATACATGGAAACTAAATAATATATTAATGAAGAAATCAAAACATAAATATTCATACTTATCACTACTTGACCAAATCTCCAGCTTTTTAGTTATGGCAGGGGAAATATCACAATAGGGGAAAGTAACATAGCAGGGGAATCTTCTTTGAATTTACTCCACCAGCTTGAACTCTTTCCTAATGCCGTATTTGGTCCTTCTAGTTTCCATGGTGAATTGACTCATCAACTTTTGACCCAACAATCTTCCCCTAGTTGATGATGTCAAAACACTTCCCCTTAAGCATACAACACCAAAGATCAACAGGCTGAACATTCTCTGTAGACAACTTCCCCTTTTTGACATGATCAAATAGGGGTCTTGTAAGTGAACAACCTTGATTTTTAATTACTATCCACCAATACCATACTTTTAACCCAAATATTCCACCTTTCAAAATACCCTCCATGAAGCACATAGGCAGCTCCTCCTAATAAAAAATGATTTTGAGCAGTAGATACTCACACCAGTTGTAGTAATACTAATAAGCAGTAGTAAAAATCTTCACCTTGACATCATATGTGAATGACTAACACTCTATCAAATGAGCTTCCCCTTAAAGTGTGCTAGTCATTTATGAATCTTCTAATTCAGTAGGCTATGTATAATGATCATGAAGAAAAATAAGTATAAAAATCTTGATGCTGAAGTAGAATAACCCAACCTCGTGTTCCATGTCTTGTACTAACCATGTGACTCCTAAACTCACGGCTATAATGAGTAGGCCCAAAAACTCACGGAAATAATGAGTAGAAGCCTCGTGATAAAATGAGTCCTCACCCCTGTAAATGAGACAAATATAATAACGAATACGAGCATAGAGCTTCTTAAGAATGATCTCGTACCCAACTACCTTTTTATCAAGTCTTTATCACAACTTAAAAACACCTACAAGTTATCTTCATGCCCTGCTAAGTAGAAGATATAATAGAACACCAATTCACGAAAATCTACCTCAAACGTCAATATCATCACAAAAATTATTCTTCACAATCATGAAAATAAATCAAGCCTTTATACCATTATACCAGTTGTTGTGAATAACCAAACTTCAAGTCACTGCTGACCCAAAACTCATATCTGACAGCAGGGGGAACTTTCAAAAACAGTGGGAATCTATTAATGAAAGCAAGGGGAACTATTGAAGGCAGAGGATCGTAGCAGGGGGAACTTTTAATGAAAGCAGGGGACACTTTTTCAAAAGAAGGGGGTACTTTTAATGCCATTGTTTTTGTTATTAACTGCGTCAAACCCACACTTAATGGGAAAGAATTTATAACAGGTGATAAATAACAAAACAGAGACAATTTAAAAATTATACCTACTTGTGAAAAGTTTTACCCATACTTGAGTATATAATCCCACGTACTGATGTTGGAGCGAACAAACATCCAATCCCACATTCTCGTCCATTCTAGAACCACAAAGATCAATAGGTATAATTAATATACCTAGCTAAACAGTGATGGTCTCAATTAAATAATACCCGAGACATCACAATCACCTTCCTTCGTGAACAGTAGCTTATCAAAACATCACGTTGCATGTGAACTCTCGTTTGACTTCTTTCTTTGCCACTAGCGTCACGTTAGATTATTATTCCCCATTCACGTTTCTAATTAAATCACATGGTCCCTACTTAATTTAAATGAAACCAAACGCATATACAAATTGGTATCATTGGACCATGATTGCACTTTGTCCACTGTGTGAACACAATTAACCATATCCCACGTGAAAAAATTTCTTATCTTGACATTAGATGTGTTCATTCGTGTGAACACAATAAATCTCTTCGTCTTTATTCTGTCGGACCAAATCGCCATGATTAACAATTTAATAACAACAAAGTCTTCTCATTACTCAACGCCACGTTATTTGGCAATCAAGTATCCAATCGTAAAAAAACAGATTTATTTTTACTGATTAACTAAACATTCGATTGTTAAGGACCAATCAAACTGTTCATTTAAAACAATAAAAGTATATCCTGCCTCACGTCTTTTATTCGTACAATTGTCCACAGCTTCACACTTTAATTAACTAGGGTTTTAACATAAACCCTAGATCTTCACAGCAACAAAATTAAACACCTTGATTCACCTAGATATCGAGCCACCCGCTCTGATACCACTTGTATATAAAAATCCTCGTTTACCTTTGAAATGAGACACTAAGCACGATAATGTAACTCCTTCAAGTGATAGAAAATATGTGCATAGAGTACCATAAGAGAAATCACATATTCCTAGATCTTGTATCACTTTGTCACTAAGCGTGTAAGCATAAAACCCATACCCGCGAAAATCTCCTTCATCTTCAAATAAATGATAAAAGCTTTTCTTCGTAATCAATAAAATTAAATAAAGCCTTTATACCTTTTAGACCAGTTGCTGTGAATAACCCATATTCCAAAACATTGTTGTCCCAAAAACCAAAGGGGATCTTTTCTGACAGTAGGGGGATTAACGAAAGCAGGGGGATCGTAGCAGGGGCTTCTTTTAATGAAAGTAGGGGAAACATTTTCAAAAGCAGGGGAACTTTTAATGCCACTGTTTTTGTTATTAACTGTGCCAAACCCACACAAAGTGAGAATGAATTTATAATAGAAGAATAACAAAACAAATGGAATAAATATTACCTGCAGGTTAAAATTGCTCACTGTTTTGTGCAGACACCTCCACCACATGTGTTATACCCCATGTCTGATGTAGATCAAACAACGTTGTTTTCTGCTTGTGACTACTGTTGTATTAAGCAAGATCCTCAAGAATATTGACAACATTATTACCGTGACCAGCAATATACATTAGTAATTACAAACAGAAAGTTCACGTGATGAAGTAAGCATGGACCAATCACCTCATTTTGCCTTAAACATTGCTTCTTCCAACTTGTACTTTACCTCTTGCGTCTTTTAACTCATGTGAACACAATAATATAACCCACTTCCCACGTGAGCATCTAGTAATCTATGTGAACACACATGATGATCCACCGAAATTATGTTAGCCCTTTTTTTCACTCGAGACAAAAAGGAACAACAATACTATATTTCTTTTTCACATAGGACCACAATTATTAACACGTGGTATATGGAATTTGTGAAACACACAATACTTCAATGGTATTGTTATTCCACTTTGAGCAATACTTCCTCACGTGATATGATAAATAAACAAACGGTGCTTCCTCATCACCATAATGCGATTGTTTATAACAGACGCAACCTCCTTCGATCTTTTTTTTTACATTTGTTTACCAATAATTTTAGGGCTTTGAGGAATTAACCCTCTAAATAAACCCTAAATATTTTTCACAACAACAAAAACATGAAAAACATCTTGATTCTCCTAGATATCGAGAGCCACCCGCTTTGATACCACTTGTTGAATCCAAGATCTTTAGACTCAAACAGTAAAAACCGTTTTATCTAGGTTGATCATCATTCATATGATAACATAGCGGAATAAGAACAATGATCATGAATAAGATGTTTAACAAGATGAAAGATTCCCAAAGAGTTTGTATTATTTGATTACCACAAACTACTCTAGGTGTGTGTACATAAATCCCACACCTAGAGATCAATGTTTACAGTAGGTTACATTGTGAATATGAAAGTAATAAACAAAACCTACGTATGGTTCCTTTTATAACATAAGGAAACCATGATACATGGAAACTAAATAATATATTAATGAATAAATCAAAACAGAAGTATTCATACTTATCACTAGCAGTGGGAAGTACTCTAGCAGGGGCAAGTACTCCAGCAGGGGAAACTTACTCTAGCAGGGGAAAGTACTCCAGCAGGGGGAACTCCAGCAGTGGTAATTCTAGCAGTGATAATATCCTATTTGGTATTTCTTGTTTCCATTGTGTTTTGACTCATCAACTTTTGACCCAACAATCTTCCCCTAGTTGATGATGTCAAAACACTTCCCCTTAAACATACAACACCAAAGATCAACAGGCTGGACATTCTCTGTAGACAACTTCCCCTTTTTGACATGATCAAATAGGGGTCTTGTAAGTGAACAACCTTATGGTCCTTCTAGTTTGAACTCTTTCCTAATGCCATATTTAGTCCTTCTAGTTTCCATGGTGATTTGACTCATCAACGTTTGACCCAACATTGTATATCTTAAGTGGGGGAAGGGAATTAGCATACTTAATTGTCCTATTTTTCATATTAATATGCCTAATCTATGCTCAAATTTAAAAAAAAATTAACATATTTTTATGAAGGTTATTAGTAGCTTACCTCGCACACATAACCCTTAGTAAATATTTAAGAATTTGAGCCTCTCTGTTCCCAAATTTTTACCCAAATTCCACTAAATATAAGTGTGCCAGTGATTTAGTAGACTTAGAACTTGACATGCTATATCACTTTGAGACCACAGTAATAAGTACTTTGAATTTGCATTCTAGAACCACAATGATCAATAGGTATAATTAATATACCTAGCTAAACATTGATGGTCTCAATTAAATAATACCCGAGACATCACAATCACCTTCCTTCGTGAACAGTAGCTTATCAAAACATCACGTTGCATGTGAACTCTCGTTTGACTTCTTTCTTTGCCACTAGCGTCACGTTAGATTATTATTCCCCATTCACGTTTCTAATTAAATCACATGGTCCCTACTTAATTTAAATGAAACCAAATGCATATACAAATTGGTATCATTGGACCATGATTGCACTTTGTCCACTGTGTGAACACAATTAACCATATCCCACGTGAAAAAATTTCTTATCTTGACATTAGATGTGTTCATTCGTGTAAACACAATAAATCTCTTCGTCTTTATTCTGTCGGACCAAATCGCCATGATTAACAATTTAATAACAACAAAGTCTTCTCATTACTCAACGCCACGTTATTTGGCAATCAAGTATCCAATTGTAAAAAAACGGATTTATTTTTACTGATTAACTAAACATTCGATTGTTAAGGACCAATCAAACTGTTCATTTAAAACAATAAAAGTATATCCTGCCTCACGTCTTTTATTCGTACAATTGTCCACAGCTTCACACTTTAATTAACTAGGGTTTTCACATAAACCCTAGATCTTCACAGCAACAAAATTAAACACCTTGATTCACCTAGATATCGAGCCACCCGCTCTGATACCACTTGTATATAAAAATCCTCGTTTACCTTTGAAATGAGACACTAAGCACGATAATGTAACTCCTTCAAGTGATAGAAAATATGTGCATAGAGTACCATAAGAGAAATCACATATTCCTAGATCTTGTATCACTTTGTCACTAAGCGTGTAAGCATAAAACCCATACCCGCGAAAATCTCCTTCATCTTCAAATAAATGATAAAAGCTTTTCTTCGTAATCAATAAAATTAAATAAAGCCTTTATACCTTTTAGACCAGTTGCTGTGAATAACCCATATTCCAAAACATTGCTGTCCCAAAAACCAAAGGGGATCTTTTCTGACAACAGGGGGATTAACGAAAGCAGGGGGATCGTAGCAGGGGCTTCTTTTAATGAAAGCAGGGGAAACATTTTCAAAAGCAGGGGAACTTTTAATGCCACTGTTTTTGTTATTAACTGTGCCAAACCCACACAAAGTGAGAATGAATTTATAATAGAAGAATAACAAAACAAATGGAATAAATATTACCTGCAGGTTAAAATTGCTCACTGTTTTGTGCAGACACCTCCACCACATGTGCTATACCCCATGTCTGATGTAGATCAAACAACGTTGTTTTCTGCTTGTGACTACTGTTGTATTAAGCAAGAGCCTCAAGAATATTGACAACAGTATTACCGTGACCAGCAATATACATTAGTAATTACAAACAGAAAGTTCATGTGATGAAGTAAGCATGGACCAATCACCTCATTTTGCCTTAAACATTGCTTCTTCCAACTTGTACTTTACCTCTTGCGTCTTTTAACTCATGTGAACACAATAATATAACCCACTTCCCACGTGAGCATCTAGTAATCTATGTGAACACACATGATGATCCACCGAAATTATGTTAGCCCTTTTTTTCACTCGAGACAAAAAGGAACAACAATACTATATTTCTTTTTCACATGGGACCACAACTATTAACACGTGGTATATGGAATTTGTGAAACACACAATACTTCAATGGTATTGTTATTCCACTTTGAGCAATACTTCCTCACGTGATATGATAAATAAACAAACGGTGCTTCCTCATCACCATAATGCGATTGTTTATAACAGACGCAACCTCCTTTGATCTTTTTTTTACATTTGTTTACCAATAATTTTAGGGCTTTGAGGAATTAACCCTCTAAATAAACCCTAAATATTTTTCACAACAACAAAAACATGAAAAACATCTTGATTCTCCTAGATATCGAGAGCCACCCGCTTTGATACCACTTGTTGAATCCAAGATCTTTAGACTCAAACAGTAAAAACCGTTTTATCTAGGTTGATCATCATTCATATGATAACATAGCGGAATAAGAACAATGATCATGAATAAGATGTTTAACAAGATGAAAGATTCCCAAAGAGTTTGTATTATTTGATTACCACAAACTACTCTAGGCGTGTGTACATAAATCCCACACCTAGAGATCAATGTTTACAGTAGGTTACATTGTGAATATGAAAGTAATAAACAAAACCTACGTATGGTTCCTTTTATAACATAAGGAAACCATGATACATGGAAACTAAATAATATATTAATGAATAAATCAAAACAGAAATATTCATACTTATCACTAGCAGTGGGAAGTACTCTAGCAGGGGCAAGTACTCCAGCAGGGGAAACTTACTCTAGCAGGGGAAAGTACTCCAGCAGGGGGAACTCCAGCACTGGTAATTCTAGCAGTGATAATATCCTATTTGGTATTTCTTGTTTCCATTGTGTTTTGACTCATCAACTTTTGACCCAACAATCTTCCCCTAGTTGATGATGTCAAAACACTTCCCCTTAAACATACAACACCAAAGATCAACAGGCTGGACATTCTCTGTAGAAAACTTCCCCTTTTTGACATGATCAAATAGGGGTCTTGTAAGTGAACAACCTTATGGTCCTTCTAGTTTGAACTCTTTCCTAATGCCATATTTAGTCCTTCTAGTTTCCATGGTGATTTGACTCATCAACTTTTGACCCAACATTGTATATCTTAAGTGGGGGAAGGGAATTAGCATACTTAATTGTCCTATTTTTCATATTAATATGCCTAATCTATGCTCAAATTTAAAAAAAAAATTAACATATTTTTATGAAGGTTATTAGTAGATTACCTCGCGCACATAACCCTTAGTAAATATTTAAGAATTTGAGCCTCTCTGTTCCCAAATTTTTACCCAAATTCCACTAAATATAAGTGTGTCAGTGATTTAGTAGACTTAGAACTTGACATGCTATATCACTTTGAGACCATAGTAATAAGTACTTTGAATTTGCATTCTAGAACCACAATGATCAATAGGTATAATTAATATACCTAGCTAAACATTGATGGTCTCAATTAAATAATACCCGAGACATCACAATCACCTTCCTTCGTGAACAGTAGCTTATCAAAACATCACGTTGCATGTGAACTCTCGTTTGACTTCTTTCTTTGCCACTAGCGTCACGTTAGATTATTATTCCCCATTCACGTTTCTAATTAAATCACATGGTCCCTACTTAATTTAAATGAAACCAAACGCATATACAAATTGGTATCATTGGACCATGATTGCACTTTGTCCACTGTGTGAACACAATTAACCATATCCCACGTGAAAAAATTTCTTATCTTGACATTAGATGTGTTCATTCGTGTGAACACAATAAATCTCTTCGTCTTTATTCTGTCGGACCAAATCGCCATGATTAACAATTTAATAACAACAAAGTCTTCTCATTACTCAACGCCACGTTATTTGGCAATCAAGTATCCAATCGTAAAAAAACGGATTTATTTTTACTGATTAACTAAACATTCGATTGTTAAGGACCAATCAAACTGTTCATTTAAAACAATAAAAGTATATCCTGCCTCACGTCTTTTATTCGTACAATTGTCCACAGCTTCACACGTTAATTAACTAGGGTTTTAACATAAACCCTAGATCTTCACAGCAACAAAATTAAACACCTTGATTCACCTAGATATCGAGCCACCCGCTCTGATACCACTTGTATATAAAAATCCTCGTTTAACTTTGAAATGAGACACTAAGCACGATAATGTAACTCCTTCAAGTGATAGAAAATATGTGCATAGAGTACCATAAGAGAAATCACATATTCCTAGATCTTGTATCACTTTGTCACTAAGCGTGTAAGCATAAAACCCATACCCGTGAAAATCTCCTTCATCTTCAAATAAATGATAAAAGCTTTTCTTCGTAATCAATAAAATTAAATAAAGCCTTTATACCTTTTAGACCAGTTGTTGTGAATAACCCGTATTCCAAAACATTGCTGTCCCAAAAACCAAAGGGGATCTTTTCTGACAGCAGGGGGATTAACGAAAGCAGGGGGATCGTAGCAGGGGCTTCTTTTAATGAAAGCAGGGGAAACATTTTCAAAAGCAGGGGAACTTTTAATGCCACTGTTTTTGTTATTAACTGTGCCAAACCCACACAAAGTGAGAATGAATTTATAATAGAAGAATAACAAAACAAATGGAATAAATATTACCTGCAGGTTAAAATTGCTCACTGTTTTGTGCAGACACCTCCACCACATGTGCTATACCCCATGTCTGATGTAGATCAAACAACGTTGTTTTCTGCTTGTGACTACTGTTGTATTAAGCAAGAGCCTCAAGAATATTGACAACAGTATTACCGTGACCAGCAATATACATTAGTAATTACAAACAGAAAGTTCACGTGATGAAGTAAGCATGGACCAATCACCTCATTTTGCCTTAAACATTGCTTCTTCCAACTTATACTTTACCTCTTGCGTCTTTTAACTCATGTGAACACAATAATATAACCCACTTCCCACGTGAGCATCTAGTAATCTATGTGAACACACATGATGATCCACCGAAATTATATTAGCCCTTTTTTCACTCGAGACAAAAAGGAACAACAATACTATATTTCTTTTTCACATGGGACCACAATTATTAACACGTGGTATATGGAATTTGTGAAACACACAATACTTCAATGGTATTGTTATTCCACTTTGAGCAATACTTCCTCACGTGATATGATAAATAAACAAACGGTGCTTCCTCATCACCATAATGCGATTGTTTATAACAGATGCAACCTCCTTCGATCTTTTTTTTACATTTGTTTACCAATAATTTTAGGGCTTTGAGGAATTAACCCTCTAAATAAACCCTAAATATTTTTCACAACAACAAAAACATGAAAAACATCTTGATTCTCCTAGATATCGAGAGCCACCCGCTTTGATACCACTTGTTGAATCCAAGATCTTTAGACTCAAACAGTAAAAACCGTTTTATCTAGGTTGATCATCATTCATATGATAACATAGCGGAATAAGAACAATGATCATGAATAAGATGTTTAACAAGATGAAAGATTCCCAAAGAGTTTGTATTATTTGATTACCACAAACTACTCTAGGTGTGTGTACATAAATCCCACACCTAGAGATCAATGTTTACAGTAGGTTACATTGTGAATATGAAAGTAATAAACAAAACCTACGTATGGTTCCTTTTATAACATAAGGAAACCATGATACATGGAAACTAAATAATATATTAATGAATAAATCAAAACAGAAATATTCATACTTATCACTAGCAGCGGGAAGTACTCTAGCAGGGGCAAGTACTCCAGCAGGGGAAACTTACTCTAGCAGGGGAAAGTACTCCAGCAGGGGGAACTCCAGCAGTGGTAATTCTAGCAGTGATAATATCATATTTGGTATTTCTTGTTTCCATTGTGTTTTGACTCATCAACTTTTGACCCAACAATCTTCCCCTAGTTGATGATGTCAAAACACTTCCCCTTAAACATACAACACCAAAGATCAACAGGCTGGACATTCTCTGTAGACAACTTCCCCTTTTTGACATGATCAAATAGGGGTCTTGTAAGTGAACAACCTTATGGTCCTTCTAGTTTGAACTCTTTCCTAATGCCATATTTAGTCCTTCTAGTTTCCATGGTGATTTGACTCATCAACTTTTGACCCAACATTGTATATCTTAAGTGGGGGAAGGGAATTAGCATACTTAATTGTCCTATTTTTCATATTAATATGCCTAATCTATGCTCAAATTTTAAAAAAAAATTAACATATTTTTATGAAGGTTATTAGTAGATTACCTCGCACACATAACCCTTAGTAAATATTTAAGAATTTGAGCCTCTCTGTTCCCAAATTTTTACCCAAATTCCACTAAATATAAGTGTGTCAGTGATTTAGTAGACTTAGAACTTGACATGCTATATCACTTTGAGACCACAGTAATAAGTACTTTGAATTTGCATGGAGTAACTCTTGTAAATTGGTAAATTTTTAGGATTACAAACAAAAACCTTTTACTAATTTGTTATATTAGCTAACCACGTCCGTTAGTTAATCTCCCTATAAAGCATTTTCCTACTCTATTTGTAGAGTAGAATATCCGCTTAGTACAACCCTTTGATGCTTATCCTTTTCGTGTTTCAATCATTGATTTCCAACTCAAATCTAGGTTATCAATGAGAAGGATTTTGTCACACCAAATATATGTTTCGTTACAACCTTACACCTTAGCCTAACATATTATACTGAACCTTTTCTTTTGGTTGTTAGATGCTTTTGTGCAAAGTCTTGTATTTTTTGAGAAATTTACGTTTTTCTATATTTGGTTAGGTCAGGAAAACTGCACAATGCAATGGGAAAGTGAAGTAGTAGTTTTCACGTGTTTACTAATATCACTATATTTTCGAAGAATTATTATCCAAGTATTGTGATGAAAAGTGAAGTGGTAAAAAATTTCAACTCGTATGTTAGAATAAAAAAATAGAAAATTAGAAAAAAATAAACATATGAAGTAACACTGATATTTTATGAAGATGATCGATTATTTGATGGTATGTTTATATACCAACAATGTAGAGTTTTGTTGTATTATAGTTGGTTCGTAATATAAAACCAACTACAGTTGTTTCTTGTGGTACTATTATCCTCTAAATTTTCTAGAGTCGTGTATTAACGGAAGAATGGGAGTTGGTTGTGTACTTGGAAACGCCAATTAAGGTTTAGTGTTTATTGATCCATGGATCAAGATATTTATCGGGAGTCATTGATTTTTGTCTTATCTTTGGGATGGTTAGGAAGTAACTAGCAACTTTTTCCTTTATTTATAAGTCCAATCTATTTGCTTTGTGTATTTATTTAACAACCATTACAACGTTCCTATTTTCTATTCATGGGTTCTACGCGAATGAGGAGAGTCATATGAATGTCTCTCATATCTCTTCTATCGTTATGGATGTGTAAGTGTTTACTTGCGATCATTGGCTTATTATTATTAAAAAAGAGTAGAATATCCCTTACCCCAAATATAGCCTATCATTTGGTTATGTTCGAATATGGTTCATATGAATGTCTCACATGTCTATTCAGTCGTTCCGTCCATGTATGTGATGTTTGCGACTATTGGTTTAATACTATTGGAGAAAGTTGGAACATCCATACCCTATATCATTTCTTGTTCTAACCTCTTGATTTCACTCAAGTGGAAGAATATAAGAATGATCAACCTTAAGCCTTTTAAACCCAATTTATCTTTTTGGACTTCATACTTCTTAGCTTTAATGGTGGAGATGTGTATGCCAAGCTTATGATAGAACACTAGTTACGACTAAGAAATTGAGCGAATAGGATTACCACATCGGGGTAATCAAGTGATTTGAGTGTTTTTCTAACCTCGTGAGTGCTTTGGTTCTGTGCTAATGATTTGATTAACACCTTATGCTTAACGGAAAAATCCTATGAAGATATAATTCATAAGAATTATATAAAAGTATACTTAAGGACAAGTAGGATCTAAGTGGGAGAATATTTGATCACATCGTTTAAAGACATATTTATTACATCATTTATTTCAAGTATTTTACCCATTTGTTATTATTATTGCAAGATGTTATTCCTTAAATGCTTATATTTACTTTTGTAGTAATTATAGAGTGCATGGTGAATTAAGACAAAAAACGAAGCTTATATGAACAAATATTGAAGTTACTATTCATAGAAGACATATACTTTATGCATCAAAGGCATACGGCGTATTCGCGCATGATTTCACCATATTGACCACGTTGACTCGAAGACACATATGCCGTATCCGAAGATCATATACACCGTATTAGGAATTATACGAGTATATTCTAGAAGATATGAAGTTTGGAAGCTATAGACAAAATAATTTCATACGACGTATGATGAAGACCCATAGGTCGTATGGTGAATTAATCATACACGTCTTAGAGTTTTTATAAAGTATTTACATGGACCCTACTCCAAAAACATGCATACGCCGGATATGGACTTCACATACGCCGTACACATGTCTGCCTAGACTTCCTATATAAAGAAAGATAGCAAAAAATTTTACAATTATAATGGAAGCCATATTCGGCCTAAACCCTAATGTAACCACCAAGAAGAGTTGTTAGAAGCCTAACAAGATCAAAAATGGTCACGCAAAGTGCTTAACAACATCGGGAAACTCTTCTACATACTTCAGTTACGTGTTTGCTATTTGGTATCTTTTTTATGTTTACCTTTATCATTCATGTAACGTTTATTTATGTTTTTATGATGACTAAAGGCTAACACATTAAGGTGTTAGCCATTGTTATGATAGTTTAATGTTTGGTTTTTAATTATATTGATTGTCCCTCATTTGTTTTCTATGTGTTGATGTATGTTTATCGCCCTACTCGCTTATGTGCTTAGTATTTGACCTATCATTCAACTTGGCTTAGTTATATATCGATAATTGGGGCCGGAGATAGCTCTCCATATAGTAAATATTCATAAGTAGAATAAATAGGTTAACAAATAAGGTCCTAGATGCCCTGGTGATATTGAGTATTTTGAAGTTCATTTATTCTCGATTCTTGACAAACTGAAAGTCCTAAAAATATCAAGCCTTTGATTGTTCTTGGTTGTTAAGGGTATTTGGAAGTCTATGTCTAATTCAATCAACAACTAAAAAGTAGAAAACAATAGGCTACGTATCCGTAAAAGACCTTGCAAATACCAATTACTATTCACTAAGTAAAAATGTAAAATTCACAAAAAGTAAATTTGCTTGAAATGTAAGCTAAATAAAAGTACAAGGACTATTATGTAAATTTCAGAAACTAAAAGGACCAAAAGTGTAAATTTTAACAAACAAATAACAACTTTTAACCAAACTAACAAACTTACTAACTGAGTTTGTCAAAAACTGAAACTACAAGGACTGTTATTAAGCAAACCCTAAAAACAAGGAAATTTAACACTGAATGAAAAGAGTTACAAACTATAAGGACCAAATTGCAAATAAATGGGATTTATAACAAAAACGGGTATAGCAAGATTAATAATCTGGTTTGAGCTTATTACTGGACCAAATTAAATCTAGTTTGTTTCAAAATGCTTAAAAAGGAAATTTAGCTAAACTTGTGCAAGGAATCAGCTTAAAAGCTAGTAAATCAAAAAGTAGCTTATTCTAATAAGCCAAGAATAAGCAAACATGAAATCTAGACTTCCACAACTTGACTTTAAAGCATGATCTTATTAACCACCTGACAAGAAGACTGGAATATCTTTCCAAATTAAAAATGGTTCACTAGATAAGCCAGAAACTGAAATTAAGCTCAAATGAGCTTATTTGACCAAGGGTTGACCATATTTTTGAAAAAGCTGATTTTCATAAAATCCACTCATGACAAGTTGGAAACAAGATTTGTGAAAGAAAAATGGCAGATTTATGAAGTAAAAATTGAGATATGAGAAATTAGTTTAGCTTTTATATCAGAAACTTGCATTTGCTCTATGGCTCATTAAAAAGCTGATTTCTCTCTAAGAAGTTGATACTGTATAATTTCCTTTTACACACTTAAACCTTGGATGTTGGACTACTAGTAGAAACAGGTTTCAAGAAAAATGATCAAGAAATGTAGTAATGCCATTGGATTGAATTGAACATGTTTTCTGATTAAACTGACTAAGACACTTGACCCATACCTTTTTTATGCCAATTGCCTTTTTGACTATATTTTTTACTACAAAATGAACCAAAAGTGTTTACTCTATGTTACCAAATGTAAATGAACAAAGTTCAACCAGTAAAACAAACTCTAACAACCAAAATTCATCAAATCCAAACACTACTTCAAAAAGTTGTCAAGGACTTTTGCAAATGAAATCTGAACTCAAGTGTGAAATAGATTTTGACTCTTATCAAGACATGTTTCAATGACCAAATGAAGTATGTTTAGACTGAAATCAGGCAGGCAAACACGCTTAACTTCAAAATGAAACTTGTGACTAAAATCTGATGAAATTGCTTATCAGAAAGCAAGTAAACTAGAATTTTAAGTTGTAAAAACACCAATCAACTATCAAATCAACACAATAACACTAGAATTAAGCTTACACATGATCAGTTCAACAATTAATGGCTAACTAAGATATTAGCATGCAAAACTGATTAAGTGGAACCAAAAACATGATTTTTAGACCTTTTAGCAAAAAGCCTCCTTTGATGGAGTAGAGGAGCGGTGAGCTCTCTATAACAACTTCCTTCAAATCATATCAACTCATATCAACTACCAAAATCACCTCCAAAAGCTATGTCTGATCTATCAACTATCAACCTTCAACTTCTGAAATTCTGAACAGAACTTGAGCTACAAACAGCTAGAATCAATGGCAAAGCTTCTAATCCACAATCACAAGCTCTATTGATCAATAGAGATCAATAGAAACACAATGTATCAACAGAAATGCAGGATTGAGTAAAGTGAGATAGAGATATGAACTGAATTTTTGTGTTTTATTTGTTTTGGAGGAAAAGTTGGTTACAAAAGGCTAACTGACTAACTAACAAGCTCTTAAGTGTGTGTCAAACACTTAAGAGCTTCTAACTAACTGAAAGTAAGACTAGAAATGAGAGAAAAAGTAAAAGTGTGTGTTTTTACACTTTTAAGCTACACTTTTCAAATGAGGGTCCTATCTCCTATTTATAGAGCTGAAATGATAAGTTGTTGGGGAGTGTGACGTATCTTGGCCAATGGGAGAGTGCCAGGTGGCATGAACTGGTTAATTGCAAATTCCTCTCCAAGAACACAAAAGGGGTTTTCTGATTCATACAATTTAAGTGTAATTGAGCTGCATGGTTGGGTTCGTCCTTCAATTTGGAGTCTTTTTCATGTAGAAAGTTCTTCTTGAAACGCAGTCCTTCTCAAAATCGAATTTGGGCGCGTTCTTGAAAAAGTTGACACGTGGCATCTTCTTACTGGATCTCAGCTAGTCACACGGATTGTTATCCATATTTGGATATAATGAATATGGAGTGGCAGCTTTCTATTGGATGAAAAGAAGTTAGTGGGTATCATTGTACAGATTTGGTCATAAATGAAAGAACGAGTTAGTGGCCAGCTGGCGTCACATTTGGCAATCCAAAACTCATTTTTCCTCTCTTTTCATTGGTTGAAATGGTATACACACGGATCAAGCACAAAGTTTATATGTTTTTGACAATTTCAGCCCTTGGACTTTAGCAGATTTATCATTTGAGCTCCTTTCTTCATTCTTTTGGCAAATTAAGTCCTTTGACTTGCATTCTTGATTATTTAAGTCCCTTGACTTGGTTGACTTGAAGGTTGACCAAGTTTGACTTTAATCTTGACTTTTTCCAAAATTGCAGCTTTTGAACATTGTCAAGATAGGTCCTTTTCTTCAAATGGCTTGTCATCTTTGATCCTTCTCTTGTCTTTTCATCATAAATGAGCTTGATTTCCCTTGTTTCCTTGAAATTGTATCCTTGTTACCTATTAAAGCACAAACACAAAACATACCACATAATACTGCTTTATAGCACAAAAGTTAGGTATTTTCTATGTGTTTTAGGGTGATTTGTTGACTTATTGATATGAGATTTTACTCATATCAAATCCCCTACACTTGATCATTGCCATGACCTCATGCAATGCTATGTTTTAAAGCACAAATTTACATTTTTCTTATAATTAACCCACCTTGGCCAATATGGAATGCTTTTACACTACTCTACACTATATGATGCATGATTTTGATTTTGTACAACGCAATGCAAAGAAGAACAATTCTATTTATATATTTTGATTTTTCATAAATGATTTTGATGGAAAAACTCATAAATAAATCAATAACTTGGATTAGGGCTTTGGTACCATGAACAGTTATCCCCCTCAAGTTTCACTTCCCTATACCAAGCTTAAAAATGGGATCATTGTATTCACAAGTAAAAAGTGCATCAACTTATTCATGACAATTAAATGTGGAACCGGTTATTATTTGAGCAAATTGCTTGAGAGTAAATTTGTCGTTATTTAAAGCGTGAAGTATAAGAAATGCAAAATCCAAAAATAAGGAAGCACGGTTTTAATCCTAAGTAATCTGCTCATCCATTACTCGAAAAACCGCTCACAATTAATATAAGTCCGACTCAAGAATAATAAGTAATTCGCCTTATGTGTAAAATCCTCATGTCATGCATTAATAAGTAGCTACACGCTCGTTAAGGAAAGAAAAATAAAACTCACGCAATAATTTACATCCGCCGCCTTTTTGAGACTTTGGATCTTCAATCCCGCAACCCGTCAAGGTAATATTGGATTGGAGCAACTATCAAATCCCCGCAACCCATCAAGGTAATATTGGAATTCAATAGTTACTATAATTAACACTTCACTGCCCCTCTTGGGAGTCTTGTATAATTTTTTTCTTTTTTTCTTTTTTTTTTCTTTTTCTTTTTTTTCTAGCCACTCATTTTTTTATAAGCCGCTCTTATTTTTCTTTATTTCTCACAAAGAAAGTTGAAAAGAATAAAATGAAAAACACCCGCTAAATATTAAGCATGACATAAATCTAGTACACATAATATGTTCTAACTTAGAATCTTAAGACGTACTTATACCAACCATGAATGATTAGTCAAAAATGCATAAGAGACTACAAACCAATTAAAATCGTTCTTGATTATTTATTAACATATATACATGCGAAGAAAATAGAGGTAAAGAAAGAGAAGGGTTTAGTCACAAGTAATCGTCATGAAGTTTATCTATCCCTTTTATACTTGTTTCAACTCTATCATCTCCCATTCTCCACAAATTTAAAATCTCAAATAATGAGACTCGTGGATTCTTAGCCTAATAGACCAATGAAGGACTACATGGTTAAGGATACTAGCTAGAGTAAGACTGGATAAGCAAACTCGGGTTGATTCAAAGTATCCATGGCGGGCCTAATATGTCGAAGAAGTCTAAATTTGTTAAACCATGTCCTTTATTATATTATATTTTCTTTTTATATATCTTGATAAAAAGCAAAAGAAGAATATATACAATGCAAATGTGGTATGCAAATGAAAAAGGATTAATGCAAAAATTATGAATGCCTATATTTGGTGGCCAAAGTAGATCAAAAATTTGAAAAATGTTTGAAAAATTAATTTTCCAAGTTATTATGAAGGTCAATGACAAAGTCTAGGTGTAACACCCCATTTTGGTAAATGGAATGTCACGCGTGATTATGGCGTGTCATCAAAGCATACAAGGATAATGAATAACACATCACATGACCATAAAGGAAATACCGGAATCAAACATCGGTACCCCAAAAGTAGAACTCATCACACACAAACATAAGTACTGTAAATGAAAAGGACTAAACAATGTCAATGGAAATGAGTATCAAAGTATAAAGAAACGCATAAAGTAAAGAAGGCTAGGAAGCTTCCAATCCATATGCACGTACGCTTAAAGTCTACGAGCGTCCCTAAGTACCTGCCGTTTTGGGAACATGAAAAGGAAAACGGCAGAGCATAACGCTCAGTGCACGGATATACAAATAAAGCATGAATAACATAAGCATATAAGCATGAAGCAACGGAAAAGAC
Source organism: Glebionis coronaria (assembly GCA_025667525.1). Taxonomy (NCBI): domain Eukaryota; kingdom Viridiplantae; phylum Streptophyta; class Magnoliopsida; order Asterales; family Asteraceae; genus Glebionis; species Glebionis coronaria. Next base: position 604,311,356 of record CM046878.1, on the reverse strand, counting down.
TAAGTCCTGGATTTTAACACCCCCAAATTTACACGCAGCGGAATACATCTATGGGTGCTAAACAATGGTAAAAAACACATAATTTATAAAGAACGACTCGAAAAGAGACGTTTAAAATTTACCGTTCCTAAAACATTTGTCAGAGTAGCGTAGTCCCAAGACATCGAAACCAAAGTATAAGTTAAAACAAAATATTATTTTTTTATAAATGGAACGATAAACATTCAAAGAGTTTAAATTACAAAAGCAGTGCACAACTTTATTCCCGTGACTCCCAAGCTTCACACTCCTTGATTACCTGAAATACATGTGAGAAAATCATCAACAAAAATGTTGAGTGAAATCTATAGGTTTATATAATCATTTTGAACACAATCAAATGTTATAATTTGATGGCATACTTGAAGGCAACACGCATCGAATAATTTGCATCAACAATATAATTGTATATAACAACAATTGCATTAAGCTCATGGAACCGAACCCTTAGACACTCCCATATCAGTCTAATAAGACGAGAGATTTATTAATAGTCATTACCTCCAGACAATAGGCACATTGCCGCGTACCAGACTTCTCAATACAATATGTTCAAACAGTGTGGATGTCAGGCATAAGCTTCTATGAACAAGTCCACACAAACTGAACCGGGGCAGCTTCCCCCATATATCTATTAATTGTACTAGCGGTTAACCCATCATATGTTAATTAACGGTCCACAATTGAGGATTTAAAAAGGCAATCACTTAATGCAATTTAAGGCAACCATGGGTCCATTCATAGAGGGACAAGTATACCATAAAAATCTTGTGTTCTATGTTTATAAAAACATGTATTCCCCCTCGCGGGTTTTTAAAACAATTTAATTGCACAAACGAGGCTATAGACTCACCTTAGCGATATCGATATTAAATGAGGATAATGATCAAAATAATAATGACGGAAGTGAAACGAGGAAATAAGATAAGCCGGGATACCACGAGCTTCTAACAATGACCTAAAATATAGATGACGCGTCTTAGAGATATAAATGATAACATATTGGAATAATACGATTTTTATAAAGGTTTCATAAAAATATAGTTTAACTCAAGCATTCTCTTATTAATGAATGTTGTAAAAAAATAAGTGATAACTTAATTTGTTCCATTTATATTTTAAGACAATTCTTTATCAATTGTTATGTTAAGATAATAAAATATTTAATATTATATAATTTGTATCTCAAGGCCTTATGCCACTTTCGTAACATAATATATGAAAATCTCTTTTGTTTTCTCATCATTCATAGAACCTAATTTCATAGATATATAAAGATCAAATTTTAATTACCAAAACTTATGATCTTGATATCATTAAATACATTAATGTCTTTTAGTGTTTTATTTTACAAACGATCACAATATTTCAAAAGAATACATCTTTTATTTTATAGTCTTACTTGTTTTTATTAAGATATGATCTCAAAATAAATTATCTCATAACCAAAATATATATATATATATATATATATATATATATATATATATATATATATATATATATATATATATATATATATATCTGAGTAGCTTATGGCTTAAGTGATACCTCACCTTCACACAAACAACTATCAGAGTCATGATGTCCGAGTATAAACAGCGACACGAACACGAGTACTAACTCGAAATCTGTTCGGTACTCAAACCAAAATGCGCACTCAATCCCGCCGCTAACGAATCAACACTTTATAATCGAAATCCATATGAAGTCGTCTTATTACTCTAGACATCATCTTGGCCATTAATAAATTAGATTTTATAGCTTTAGTTGATAAGATAAATTTTTCAAAACTTTTTGTAGATAAGAAATTTGATCCGAATGTTTATTCACATGTAAAAAGAAATTGAAAATATCAAGTTGTACTAAACTACGTAGCATGAAAGATACGTGTCCAACTTTTAGATCGCATACATGTTTAATGTAGAGAGCACGTAGGCTCATTAGATAACTAATGAGTACTATTATGTTTTATTTTTAGATAAATATTATATAAGCGGGTATTATTGAAACCCGATCTTTTAAAAGTTACGCGATTTGAAAGATACTCGTAAAACACAAAATATAAACGCTTGATATGAAATAAAAACATCGACATTCGGAGAACATTGATATTTAGATAAATAAATAAGGGCATATGACTTAAAATATTTAATGGGTCGAATGACCGAATGATACATAAAGGTTTGACGTAAATTACGAAAAATATTTTAAAATAAAATAAAATAAAAATTAAACGACAACAATAGAAAATATTAAATATCGTAACTATCGATAATAAAATGTAAAATTCTTGGCATACGTCGGTATCGCGATCACTAGTAGTCCTCGTTACTCATCTAAACATAAAAATAAAATATTAAATATCGGTTTCAACTTAAACCGTTAAACATAATGGTATTTAACGCCACTAAATGTTTCAAAAATACTTGAAAGATAGAATTAAGTAATGACCTTATTTTTGCAGGTTTTACATCCTCACCACCTTAGGAGAGCACCGTCCCGGGGCTTACTTCTCCTTAGGTCCATCTTTCATAGATCAACAAGGAATGATCTTAAAGATAAATAAAGTATAATGACGCAAAATAATAGACACTAATCACGTGGGAATCCACATGGCTTAGTTGACTGTGACTTGCTTGCAGCAGTGTAATCTGCTTCCTCCTCCTCGAATACGTAATTTGACGGTGATAAATTCGTAAGATAGATATAGGGTCATAACAAAATGAAATAGAATAATTTCCAAAAATTTAAATAAATATAGAAAATCCTTCAGATAAAATACAAGAAAATTTCAGAAATTTCTTTAAATAAATCATTAGTAAATGATAAACTTTTATCAAAAAGTTTAACGATATTAATATATATCGATCAGGGATTATAGTATTTATTTATAAATACTTGGCATTAAGGGATACATAATAATGCATACTAAAGTTGTAATCCCAGAAGCAGCTTGAACCTAAAGTCACACGAAGTTATGTGCACCGATTCTTTGAAAAATAAAAACTGACAGTTATAGTTTAGGGTTTTCAGAAAACGACCTAGTTCTCTATAACTCATGGCTCTGGTACCAATCTTTAACACCCCCAAATTTACACGCAGCGGAATATATCTTTGGGTGCTAAACAATGGTATAAAACACATAATTTATAAAGAACGACTCGAAAAGAGACGTTTCAAATATACCGTTCCTAAAACATTTGTCAGAGTAGCGTAGTCCCAAGACATCGAAACCAAAGTATAAGTTAAAACAAAATATTATTTTTTAGAAATGGGACGATAAATATTCAAAGAGTTTAAATTAGAAAAGCAGTGCACAACTTTATTCCCGTGACTCCCAAGCTTCACACTCCTTGATTACCTGAAATACATGTGAGAAAATCATCAACAAAAATGTTGAATGAAATCTATAGGTTTATATAATCATTTTGAACACAATCAAATGTTATAATTTGATGGCATACTTGAAGGCAACAAGCATCGAATAATTTGCATCAACAATATAATTGTATACAACAACAATTGCATTAAGCTCATGGAACCGAACCCTTAGACACTCCCATATCAGTCTAATAAGACGAGAGATTTATTAAATGTCATTACCTCCAGACAATAGGCACATTGCCGCATACCAGACTTCTCAATACAATATGTTCAAACAGTGTGGATGTCAGACATAAGCTTCTATAAACAAGTCCACACAAACTGAACCGGGGCGGCTTCCCTCATAGATCTATTAATTGTACTAGCGTTTAACCCATCATGGGTTAATTAACGGTCCACAATTGAGGATTTAAAAAGGCAATCACTTAATGCAATTTAAGGCAACCACGGGTCCATTCATAGAGGGACAAGCATACCATAAAAATCTTGTGTTCTAAGTTTATAAAAACATGTATTCCCCCTCGCGGGTTTTTAAAACAATTAAAGTGCACAAGCGAGGATATAGACTCACCTTAGCGATATCGATATTAAATGAGGATAATGATCAAAATAATAATGACGGAAGTGAAACGAGGAAATAAGATAAGCCGGGATACCACGAGCTTCTAACAATGACCTAAAATAAAGATGACGCGTCTTAGAGATATAAATGATAACATATTGGAATAATACGATTTTTATAAAGGTTTCATAAAAATATAGTTTAACTCAAGCATTCTCTTATTAATGAATGTTGTAAAAAAAAATAAGTGATAACTTAATTTGTTCCATTTATATTTTAAGACAATTCTTTATCAATTGTTATGTTAAGATAATAAAATATTTAATATTATATAATTTGTATCTCAAGGCCTTATGCCACTTTCGTAACATAATATATGAAAATCTCTTTTGTTTTCTCATCATTCATAGAACCTAATTTCATAGATATATAAAGATCAAATTTTAATTACCAAAACTTATGATCTTGATATCATTAAATACATTAATGTCTTTTAGTGTTTTATTTTACAAACGATCAGAATATTTCAAAAGAATACATCTTTTATTTTATAGTCTTACTTGTTTTTATTTAGATATGATCTCAAAATAAATTATCTCATAACCAATATATATATATATATATATATATATATATATATATATATATATATATATATATATATATATATATATATATCTGAGTAGCTTATGGCTTAAGTGATACCTCACCTTCACGCAAAGAACTATCAGAGTCATGATGTCCGAGTATAAACAGCGACACGAACATGAGTACTAACTCGAAATCTGTTCGGTACTCAAACCAAAATGCGCACTCAATCCCGCCGCTAACGAATCAACACTTTATAATCGAAATCCATATGAAGTCGTTTATTACTCTAGACATCATCTTGGCCATTAATAAATTAGATTTTATAGCTTTAGTTGATAAGCTAAATTTTTCAAAACTTTTCGTAGATAAGAAATTTGATCCGTATGTTTATTCACATGTAAAAAGAAATTGAAGATATCAAGTTGTACTAAACTACGTAGCATGAAAGATATGTGTCCAACTTTTAGATCGCATACATGTTTAATGTAGAGAGCACGTAGGCTCATTAGATAACTAATGAGTACTATTATGTTTTATTTTTAGATAAATATTATATAAGCGGGTATTATTGAAACCCGATCTTTTAAAAGTTACGCGATTTGAAAGATACTCGTAAAACACGAAAAATAAACGCTTGATATAAAATAAAAACATCGACATTTGGAGAACATTGATATTTAGATAAATAAATAAGGGCATATGACTTAAAATATTTAATGGGTCGAATGAACGAATGATACATAAAGGTTTGACGTAAATTACGAAAAATCTTTTAAAATAAAATAAAATAAAAATTAAACGACAACAATAGAAAATATTAAATATCGTAACTATCGATAATAAAATGTAAAATTCTTGGCATCCGTCGGTATCGCGATCACTAGTAGTCCTCGTTACTCATCTAAACATAAAAATAAAATATTAAATATCGGTTTCAACTTAAACCGTTAAACATAATGGTATTTAACGCCACTAAATGTTTCAAAAATACTTGAAAGATAGAATTAAGTAATGACCTTATTTTTGCAGATTTTACATGGATAACCTGGTATATCTTATTAAAACTGGTTTTATAGTTTGAAAAGCCTTATGTTTACCTTATAAAAACTGTTTAACGTTTACCATTGGCCAATATAGGTCATGAAATATCAACGTGCATGAATACTTGGAGGGGTGACCTCGTCATGCAAATTAGAGGGTCTGCCTCTAATTTAATATACTGGTTTGGGTAGGTGGGATCAGCTCCTTGTGAAGGATGCAAGGCACACACCACATTCACCTGAATAATCTGCTGAAAACATGTAACTAGGATGCACCCATACGCCCCACCTGATAATAAAAATAATATGGCCAAAAGCTGAAGGGACGCCACGAGCTATCACTCTGTCGTGGTAGAGTCATAACACTGGTGCCTCTAATGTTATGGTTATGGTACCTCCGTAACTAGGTGAAACTGGTCATGCATGTATATGGCTTTAGGTATCTAATTAAACATAAGCAATTCAAAAACATATAAAACATATACTGGGGAAAATAGTTGGCTGCATACGGGAAATCCTAATAAGGAAGAATGTCCATACTGAAAGGACGGAGAATCCGTACCTTGTGTCCAGTGAACGAAGAAGACGAACGGAAGAGAGTCCTACTTCGGTATCACTAACGCTAAATAAACACATGCGTGTATAAGTATCCGATTACTGAGTACGTAACTGGTTTTATATCATGTCTTAGCTTGTTTTATACGTTCATGTCATGTTTTACTGATTAAAGCTTTATATTGTATTTATCATGTATTATGTCTATTCTGATTAAGTATTACTTGTATTTCATGTATTATTATACTTGTTGTGTAATAATAAGTAACCTTCTAAAAATAGCAGGTTTCCAAAAATAGAAAGTTTCCAAAAATAGAAAGTTTCCAAAAATAGAAAGTTTCCAAAAATAGAAAGTTTCCAAAAATAGCTTTACTGCTTAAAATAGATAAGTTTCTAAAAATAGAAAGTTTCCATAGATAGATTAGCTGCCTTAATTAAATAAGTTTCTAAAAATAGAAAGTTTCCATAAATAGAAATAAGTTGGATTATTAAGCTAGTTATATAAGTTTAAGTGTTTACTGATTAATATTCTAAGTCATGTAATTAAATATTATAGTTTATTACTTATTTCATGTAAATTAAATAAACTATAGGTTAAAGTATTTAATTAATTATAACATGATTTAATTAAATAACGATAAAAATACTTAGGTTAAAATATGTGTTAGAAATACGTTTTTACGTATATTAGAAGTATCGGTCACTCCACAATATTATTAATGTTGTAATAGCTCATAGTTAATAGTTACTTATTTAGTTAAGTAAGAACCGGTCTATGGGCTTGTCATGGGCCGGCCCAAGTCCACATAAGACTTGGAAGTATAAATACCCCTTTCCTCCTTGGAAAGGGGTTGGTTGTTGAACATTTCTTGTTTCCACTTAATGAAATAACACATAGTTTTCTCTCACTTTCTCTCTCTAGTTTCTCTCTCTAGAAATCATCAACCCCTTCATAGATTCATAGGTTATCAAGATTCTACATTTGGTATCAAGAGCTATGGGGTGATTTAAGGTAATGATTTGTGTGGTTTTTTAGTTTTTGATTGTATTAGTGTTCTTTAAGAAGATCCATCTTGATTCTTGGTGTTTTTGGTGTTTTGTGATTGGGATTAGTAGATAAGTATTAGTTTTTACTTATTATTATAGAAATCCCAAAACTTTTTGGGTTATTTGGTAAAAATTTGGGCTTAATCATCATTTTTGATCGACTGTTCATACTCGAACAAGGTTACTGTTTCCCAGAAAAAGTTCCGAACCAAAAACTTCAGGACCAAAAAGTTCCGGATCAACCAAAGTTCTGGTTCAAAAGTTCCGAACGAAAAGTTCCGGATCAACAAAAGTTCCGAACCAAAAGTTCCGAACGAAAAGTTCCGGATCAAGGAAGTTCCGAACCAAAAGTTCTGGATCAAGGAAAGTTCCGGATCAAGGAAAGTTCTGAATCAAGGAAAAAGTTCCGGATCAAGGAAAGTTCCGGATCAAGGAGAAAGTTCCGGATCAAGGAAAGTTCCGGATCAAGGGAATGTTCCGGATCAAGGGAAAAGTTCCGGATCAAGGGAAAGTTCCGGATCAAGACTTCTGAACCAAAAGTTCCGAATCAAGGTATTCCAAGCCAAATCTTCCGAATCAAACTTCCGAATCAACAAAAAGTTCCGAATCAAGGGTTATTTTACTTATTTTTTCGACGATTTTTTAGAGGATTTAATCTTGGTTTCTTACAACAAAAACTCAACACAATTCACAAGCTTTACTTCACTGCTCGATCAACCGATAATCTTTGTCTCTTTGAAGTGAACAAAATGAATCCGAATTCAGTAATGCCTCAGATGACATCACTTACGGATATTTCCGTCATTACGGGAACGGATAATCGCCCGCCATTGCTCATCAAAGAAGTTTTTGAAGCATGGCAAGGCCGGATGATGTCTTATCTTAAGGGAAAACCGGTATATGGGAGGCTTATGGTCAAGTCAATTTTAAATGGTCCACTTGACTATGGTACCATCATGGTTAACAACGTGACTCGACCAAGGGAGTTTGAAGAACTTACACCAGCTCAACAACTCGTTGCCGATGCAGACGAAAAGGCTCTTCAAACCATTCTCCAAGCCCTTCCACATGACATCTATCGAATGGTAATTCAGAATACGGTGGCAAAGGATTTATGGGAACGTCTTAAGGTGTTGCTACAAGGAACGTCTCTCACCAAACAGGAAAGGGAATGTCAGTTGTATGATCTGTTTGATAGATTCACGTACAACCCAGGGGAAACGCTTCACGATTATTACTTCAGATTCACCACTCTCATGAATGATCTGAATGTATATAATCTCATGATTGCTCCATTCTAGGTTAACACCAAATTCTTGAATACTTTACCTCAAGCTGAATGGGGTGAGTATATTACCGATGTTAAGTTAACCAGGGATTTGCATAAGTGCAATTTAGATCAACTATATGCTTTTCTTCAGCAGCATGAGAAACATATGATCATGCACCGTTCGCCTCGAGGTATGTACCCTGATTCATTAGCTTTGATGGCGAATCAACCAAGCTTGTCTCACAACAACACTCCTTATATCTTGGGACATCAAGCCTATCATCCATCACCTTACATGACACCAACCTTTCCCCAATACTCGATTCTACCACAACCACCCACCTCACATCAGCAACAATATCGGTTCAATGCACCTTCACCACACTATGCTTCACAACATCACCCAGCAAGTATTGCACCTTATGCTCAATCTTCATATTCTTCTTATCAAGAGAATACAGCATATCCAACAAGCTACCCTGATCAAATGAGTATTCCTTCTAGTGATTATACAGCTCAACATGACCAAGCAATGTATTGTGATGATGATGATGAAGTCCCCATTCCTGTGTTCAAACAAGGAACTGACCCAGTTGAAGTGTTAACCACTATGTCTGCTTATCTCACAAGGACTTTAAGCAAACGAGGATTTAGGGGATCAGCGACTAACAATCAGTTGAGGAATTCATCCAATTCTCGCCAACAAGCTACTATTGAGAATGGCAGGGTAATGGTTCAGCCTATTCAACCATATCAGGGGAGACCTACCACATCAACTACCAATGCTCGCATGGTCAATCAGGCTCCAATGGTCAATCCTGCTCCACGAACTAATTCCATAGGCAAGTTGAGAATGATTATATGCTACAACTGCAAGGAAGAAGGACACATGTCCAGGGATTGCAAGAAACCCAAGAGGAGAAGGGATGGTCAATGGTTTGCAGAGAAGATCTATCTGGTGAATGCTCAGGTACAAGGAAGGGAACTTGATGAAGAGGAGCTTGCATTTCTTGCTGATCCAGGGATTGCTGAACAAGACACTGTCACCACACAGAATGCAGCATACCAAGCAGATGATCTCGATGCGTATGACTCAGACTGTGATGAATTTCAATCTGCAAAGGCTGCTCTCATGGCAACTATCTCCAGCTTAGGGCCAGAAAAGAGATCTGAGGTACTTATTAATACCACTGATAATACCACTGATGCTAGTATTCAACCACATCAAGTTGTGCAAGAGAGTGCTGATTTGAATGAGTCTTTGGTGGTGAGTATTTCAAATGAGGAGACAATCAATGATAGTAAGTCCCCAGACTTTGAGTGAATCACAACCGGGAGCCATTTCGCATACGCATACTCCTGCTCAACAAGATTTGGTCATGGTTCCTGCTACATTACTTAGCCAAATGAATGCTGCACTCTTAGAAACCCTAGCTAAGAATAAGAATTTGTTTGATGAGCTTGCCTTAAGCAACGAGAAAGTTCACACTTTGGAATTAGTGCCTTCGTCTAGTGTTCTAACTAATCCCGAATATGATCACTTTCGAAACAAACAAATGGGTCACTTGCAAGAAATTGAAAACTTAAGAGCAAATCTTTCTAATGAACTTAAAGAAAAGGAGTTAGTGGTCACTAATTTTCAAAAACTTCAAACGGATTTTGAATTACTCGAGTCTAAGAAGAATGAAATGGAGATTATTGCTGCTAATAAGATTAGAAGTCTAGATTATTTGCTTTTAAGACAATACGCTGCTTCTCAACTAGTGCACTTATTTGATGCTTCGTTTAGAGAATTTAACTTATCACGTCAAAAAGGCCTTCCCCCTAACCCACGGTATGCAAAACAAGCTTTGATCCATAGTCCTAGACTTTATAATGCAACCCAACTAGGATTGGTCTTAGACCCGATTGTTATTTTCGATGATCGCACAAGTAAGGATCTAGTTGATGAGGATCGGTCATACAATTCTGCAAAATATCCCGAGTGTGATTATTTTAAAATGAATCAGGAGCTTGCTAAAACGGATTTTAGAATTCGCTTCCATATGGACAAAGATCTCATTACAGCACCAACCTACATGTTGAATGAAGAAAACCCTAGTACATTTCCTACACTTGTCAGCATGGAAGGTCCTAAGGAAATTCCAAAGGATCTCCCACCTGTTAGCACTGTATGGTTAAACTTGTAAGAGATTAATCAATACTTTACTAATTTTGACAAGGTCATTTTGGAATGTACGACTTCAAATGGCCTAAACGCCGGAGAATGGGCTTTCGAACACATGAACGAGGTGTTTAAAAATGAGATCAATCCATTTGTCGAAAGTCTAAAAGGAAGTTTTGCATCTCTTAAGGAAAATCTTGAATTTGAAATTTGAGAAGTTCAAAAAGTGTTTTATGAAATGGACACCGCTTACGAACTACAACTAATTGAAAAAGAAAAGATTTTAATCGAATATGACCGATTCTTGTCCGAAGTAATCTCGTGTGATGTGCTTACTACTGTAAATGTTAATTATTCGAATGAGCTTACATCCGCTATGATTAACTGTGATGCTGTGCATATATGTGATGATGTTTGTGATCTCTCTGTAAATGTTGCTGATTCTGTAAATGAGGTAGATAATCATTCTTGTCACGAATCTAACGCTGAGTTTTTAAAGCTACAAGATTCTTACAATTTACTTTCAAAACGCTTTAATCAACTAGAACAACATTGTATATCTTTAGAATTAAAACAACAAACTCAAAATGAGGATCTTTTGATATCAAATAGTTGTGAAAACGGTGTTGAGACGAGTGACAAGATGATTGCAATTGTTAAGGCATTAGAGGAAGAGATTATGAGATTGAAGAGAGATGTGTCATCAAATGAAACATTAAAATTGGAACTAGAGGCCGCAGAGTCAAAAAACCAGGACTTAGAAATTAGACTTTCGTCTATTCTAGGGGAGATGGATCGTGCAAGACAGGGAATGTCTCAACTTTATGGTTCACTAGAAGAACGCTTCGCTTTTAATGCGGCACAGCAACAATCTTATGTTGAACAATTGAACCAAAAATGTGAGGAAATCTCTGACTTAAACATCATGCTCATTGACAAAAATATGGTTTTGGCCGAGTTAAAGGAGACACTTCTTCTCACCCGACAAGAAGTTGTTGATAACTCAGCTACCGACTATGCACCGTCCACTAGTGCTCCAACAACCAAGTCAGTAGTGCCTTATAAGAACCCGCTTCATAAGAGAAACCCGGTTACCTACGATGATTATATGAGGAATGCCATTAAGCATGTAGATCTTGTTAGGGATATTTTAGACGATCTTTATTCCTTAGATCCCTCAAGTAGCTACTATTATTCGGCTCATGAATATATTAAGCGAGTTCAATATTGCTTAGCATATTTGCAATACATAGGTAAACCAGGCTCTGCACTACTTACTAATAGGCCCATTGCTGTAACTCCATTCAATAAGACTCCAGGAGCAAAACCGTCATTGGCACAATCAAGTAAGGCACCTTTAAAATCTGTTGCTAATGTTCCCACTTTGCCTTCTACAGGATTAAAAGAGACTACTAAGGCTAAAGGATCGCCACTCAAGAAAGATAAGATCAAGCCCTCCACTAGTAGTGCCAAAAAGAAGAAAGTAGAAGCTCACCATAGGAATGTTAGTTCAGTTTTAAATAAAAAGAATCATGTTAAGACTAAAAGCTCTGCGCCTGTGCAGAAGCCTAAACCATTCGTGAATTCTAATTTGAATTGTTGGAATTGTAATGAATGTATGTTTTCCCAACGTCATGATTTGTGTCTTATTGATCATGTGAATGAAATGAATGCCATTAGGAATGGTCTTGAATGGAAGCCAACGGGTAGAACTCGTGCCCAGGTTGGCTGGCAATGGCGTCCCACTGGTAGGACCTTTACATTAGATGGAAAAATGTGCCCTTTAACTAGGAATGCATCCATTGAGGTTAGGTCTGAGCGTCCTTTAGTTAGGCACACTAGCAATCAAGTATGGAAACAGTGCCCTTTAATTAGGTCAGCTCCCACTATAGTGCCTATCAGTGAAGAAATACCACAGGATTTAAGCCAACTAGAAACTACACCACCAACTAGGAAGAAGAAGGCTAGGAAATCTAAGAAACCTAAAATTAGCAAATCTAAGATTATTAAATCTGTACCTGCTAATAACAAGGAACATTCAGATTCCGATACCTCTACATTGTCTTCGTGTGGTGATATTTTCAGGTGGTCCAAATCATCCTCTGGTATTTGGACTCCGGTTGTTCAAAGCATATGACCGGAGATCGCTCGATGCTCCGAAATTTCGTCAGCAAGTTTCTTGGTACGGTTAAATTCGGGAATGATCATATAGCAAAGATAATGGGGTATGGTGAATATCAGATTGGAAACATTACGATTTCAAGGGTATACTATGTAGAAGGTCTTGGTCATAACTTATTTTCAGTAGGACAGTTTTGTGATTCCAACCTAGAGGTTGCTTTTCGACAACATACTTGTTTCATCCGCAACTTAGAAGGAAAAGATTTGTTGAAGGGTTCTCGTGGTGCAAATCTTTATACGTTGTCCCTACAAGACATGATGGCCGCCTCTCCAGTATGTCTTCTCTCTAAAGCATCTAAGACCAAGTCTTGGTTATGGCATCACAGATTATCTCATCTCAACTTTGATGTTATTAATCATCTGGCTAAAAACGAATTAGTTCGTGGTCTTCCAAAGCTTAAATTTCACAAGGACCATTTATGTTCCGCGTGTTCAAGGGGGAAAAGTACCAAGAAATCTTACAAGCCCAAAGCTGAAGACACCAATCAAGAAAAACTTTATCTTTTGCATATGGATCTTTGTGGGCCTATGAGAACTGAAAGTGTGAGCGGTAAGAAATTCATTCTGGTCATTGTGGATGATTTCTCCAGGTTTACATGGGTTAGATTTTTACGTACAAAGGATGAAGCACCGAAGGCTATCATTACTTTTCTGAAATTCATTCAGGTACGTTTGGATACTACTGTCCGCCGTATTCGTACAGACAATGGAACAGAGTTCGTCAACCAGACTCTTCGTGATTACTATGAAGGAGTTGGTATTTCACATGAAACATCCGCTGCACGCACTCCACAACAAAACGGTGTCGTTGAAAGACGGAATCGTACGCTTATGGAAGCTGCTAGGACTATGCTTATTTATGCGAACGCTCCATTGTTCTTGTGGGCAGAAGCGATATCTACTGCATGTTTCACCCAAAACCGTTCTATCATTCGGAAACGCCATGGAAAAACACCTTACGAGCTTCTACATGACCGTAAACCCGCTGTTTCATTCTTTCATGTGTTTGGTGCTCTTTGTTATTCAGACATTAATAGTGAGAACTTGGGCAAGCTTCAACCGAAAGCCAATATAGGTATTTTCATTGGTTACTCACCCTCAAAGAAAGCCTACCGAATTTACAACCGTCGTCTTGGCAAGATTGTAGAAACTATGGACGCAGATTTCGACGAGCTGACAGCGATGGCTTCTGAGCAACACAGCTCTGAACCCGCGCTTCATGAGATGGGAACCGGTGCTATTAGTTCCGGATTAGTTCCCAATAATCCTACTTCTACATCATTTTTACCACCAACAAGGCCCGAGTGGGATAAACTGTTTCAACCGATGTTTGATGAATTCTTTGATCCCCCGACTGATGAAGTTCCAGCACCTGTAGTGATAGCTCCAATCCCTGAAGTTGTTGCTCAAGCTAATGAAGCTTTATCTAATGCATCCTCAATTAACATTGAACCGGATACACCTTCACCAAGTGATTCTCAAACTACACCTGAATCGTCACCTCTACTTGTGCCTAATGATGTGGAAGAGGATTCTATTGATCACGATTTGGAATATGCTCACTTGCAAGAGCTTCCTTTCTTTGGTGTCGCGATACCTGAAAACCCTTCAGCCGCGTCTACCTCAGAAGAAGCTCCTTCTATTGTTCACTCCAGACCACCTAGGATTGAAAAACATAGCACCAAATGGACAAAAGATCACCCAATTAGGAATGTCATTGGTAATCTAGATCGACCAGTCTCTACACGCCATCAATTACAAGAGAGTGCACTCTATTGCTACTTTGATGCATTTCTCTCTGAAGTTGAACCGAAAAATTGGCAGCAGGCTATGACTTAATCATCTTAGATTGAAGCCATGCAAGAGGAACTAAATGAATTCCAACGACTTGAAGTATGGGAATTAGTTCCTCTCCCTGACAAGGTTAACATCCTTACCTTGTTATGGGTTTATAAGGTTAAACTTGATGAGATGGGTGCGGTATTGAAAAATAAGGCTAGATTGGTTGCTAGATGTTATAAACAAGCCTTGGGTATAGACTTTGAAGAATCTTTTGCTCCTGTGGCAAGATTGGAGGCTATTAGACTATTCCTTGCGTATGCTGCTCATATGAATATGATCGTCTATCAAATGGATGTGAAGACGGCATTTTTGAACAGTGAACTAAGGGAAGAAGTCTATGTTAGTTAGCCGGATGGGTTCGTTAGCACGGAGTTTCCTAATCATGTGTACAAGCTTAAGAAAGCTCTCTATGGGTTGAAACAAGCTCCACGTGCTTGGTATGATCTCCTTTCAACATATCTCATCTCGAAAGGCTTCTCCAAAGGCAAAGTGGACCCCACTCTATTCACTCTCAAGGAGGACAACGACATGATTCTGGTACAAATTTATGTTGATGATATAATATTTGCTGCCACTAACATAGAATTGTCAAATCGCTTTGAGAAGATAATGTCCACACGCTTTCAGATGTCAATGATGGGGAAAATATCATTTTTCTTAGGATTACAGATTTCTCAAAATCCCAGAGGCATCTTTATTAATCAATCCAAATATGCTCTAGAATCTCTTAAGAAATATAACTTTGAAAATTGTGACCCCGTGGACACTCCAATGGTGGAGAAATCCAAGTTAGATGAAGATAGGAATGGGACTATTGTCAATCCAAAACTTTACCGTGGGATGATCGGCACCCTTCTCTATCTAACTGCTAGCAGGCCTGATTTGCAATTTGATGTATGCATGTGTGCCCGGTATCAGGCTCGGCCTACCGAAAAGCACCTACATGTTGCGAAAAGGATCTTTCGGTATCTAAAAGGAACACTTCATCGTGGTCTATGGTATCCGAAAGATTCCTCTATTGCTTTAATATCATACGCAGATGCCGATCATGCTGGATGTCAAGACACGAGGCGTAGCACTTCTGGATCTGTGCAACTCCTTGGAGATAGATTGATCAGTTGGTCTTCAAAAAGGTAGAAAAGCGCTGCAATTTCTAGCACGGAGGCTGAATACATCACCATGTCCGGTTGTTGTGCTCAAGTCCTTTGGATGAGATCACAATTAACTGACTACGGTTTGGGTTTCAACAAAATCCCGATGTATTGTGACAACAAGAGCGCCATTGCCCTTTGCTGCAACTATGTTCAACACTCCCGGGCCAAGCACATAGACATTCGCTACCATTTCATTAAAGAGCAGGTGGAGAACGGAGTGATCGAGCTGTATTTTGTCACTACTGAGTACCAGCTGGCGGATATGTTCACCAAAGCCTTAGATCGAGGACGAATCGAGTTTTTGATCGACAAGCTTGGCATGAAATCATTCACTCCAGCGACTCTCAAAGAGTTGGCAGAAGAATCAGCTGAATAGTGGTGGTAAACTATTCAGAGTATCCTTTGTTCGTGATCATGTATATTATAGTAAATACATAAACCACAAAAGAAAAATACAAAAATATAAAACCAACAAAAACCATAAAAAATATAAAACCTAGAAAAACCATAAAAATTATAAAATCCAGAAAAACCAAAAATATTTTTCGTTTTTAAAACGGGCATGTCTTTTAGTACGGTAATATTTACGGCCTTAGAAATGTCAATCAATATTGACACGGTGCCATAAATGGAGTCCGTATTAAAGTTGTACATTTTTAAAACATGCCCACAATGGCTTGTAGTTATTCTAGACTGCAACCCGGTTTTCATATTAAAGTCACGTATTTCCTTTGAAAACGTTGGCTCAGAACGGGAATTAATTTTCTCGAGCATGATTAACAAGCCAAATCATGCAAAGGGATCAAGTTTACTTTACAACTTGGTCTAACACAAATTTGTGTACGTCTCAGTGCATTAATTTTTTAAAATAAGAGAAATCTTATTGACACCACGAATCAATCTTTTTCAAGATACAAATTGGAAATGCTTTCATCAATATTTGACTCTTTAAACAATGACTACAGCTCTTTAAATAGAAAACGGGTCATCGTTTAAGGGGGAGAAAATATTAAATCATCTTCGTCATTAAATTGATTTTCAAAAGTGATTGTGGAAAATTAATGGCTAAATGGTAAATGAGTGGTATTGCTTTAGAAAACGACTTGTGCTCGTTCAGGGTGATAGGACTTGCTTTAGATTTTGGAATTTTGCAAATAGGTTGTGATTGCTAAGTTGTGTGAAAGTTAATAGTGGCTAAGTTTAACAATGGTTAGGAAAAATGAGAAGTGATAAACCAAAAAGGAAAAGGAGTGAAAATGTAGGGTAAAAAGTGACATTTTGAGAAAGTTGTCAAAATTTTGACCTAAGTCAAAACTAAGCCCCCCCCCCCCCCCCCCCCCCCCGTCCACTTTACTATTTCACTGTTTCTTCATTCACTTGCCGCCATTTTCACACACACAAGCTCTCAAAAACACCTTCGTCTAAATCATTCAATCTGTTACATTTCATTCGATTAAACAAGGTACAACATCAATCTTTAATTTCTAATTCACCTTATTCATTCTTTAATTCAATTAAATTACTCGATTAATCGGATTAAATCAAATTAGGGTTTGTGATTAATTTAAGGTTAATTAACTAGGGATTATAGGTGGGTTATACTCGGATTATCATTAGATAGATGGTGTGTTGCCTTAGCATGCCTTAAAACTCCCAAATCTGCTTAGAATAATCATCATAAGCTGCTATTATGAAGTTTCAGATGAACTTGGATAAAAACTTCTGAATGAAGGAACTTTTTGAAAAACTTCTGAATGAAGGAATGTTCCGAACGAACTTCCGAATGAAGGAAGTTCCGAATGAAGGACTTCCGAATGAAGGACTTCCGAATGAAGGACTTCCGAATGAAGGACTTCCGAATGAAGGACTTCCGAATGAAGAACTTCCGAATGAAGAACTTCCGAATGAAGAAGTTCCGAATGAAGGAAAGTTCCGGATGAAGAGTTGTTTGATTTATAGTTGTTTGCATGTTCTAAGTACTTGGTGAAATATGTTATGCTTAGAAATAAGAATGATACATATCTATCTATTTTTGTGCATCAACCTTTCATGTCTTATCTTAAGCAGATACAATGACTAATCCAACAGTACAAGCAATCCAAGACTCTAGAGAAGCCGCAATTGCCGAAGCACGAACACTCAAGTTCATACCAAACAACCACCGGCTAAAACCAGTCTCAAAATCCACTCACCATGGTTTCAAAGTAGCCATAGCAATTCTTGATCAATCTCATTTCAAGAATGCCTTAAGAAGTACTGCCTCGGTGCCTTATGATTATATGTATGAGTTCTGGGACACCAAGGAAATCACTTCAAACAAGATCACCTTCACTCTCGACAACAAACAGCAGACACTTACTGTATCAGACTTCCGTAAGATATTTGGCATTAGGGATTCACCCAAAGGTATGGTATTTTCGAGGGATCCTACTAAAGACGAACTCATGGAGTTATTCGAGGCTATTGGATGTCCTGAAATACGAGTTGCGTCTGAGTTTACCACTGCTAAAGTAGGACAACCTTGGAGAGCATTGTTGGGTATTCTCAGTAGATGTCTTACACCAAAAACAAGTGGGCATGATGCTTTGCGCAGTCCAATAATGAATATCTTCCATGGGATGTACAAAGGCGCAAATGCAGATTATGCTTTATTGTTATGGGAAGAATTCACCTTTCAACTCTTCCATAACAAGAAGCTGAAGACTAATTTCTTTGCTTACCCTCGGTTTATCAAGCTTATCATTAACTATTGTATGAAGAATGATGTTACAATTGATAGGCGTGCAGCAAGTCGTCATCACACTGAAGAGGCTGATCATATTGTGGACTTAAAGCATGAAGGACCATCTGGTGGTGTGATTCCTGGTCCTATTCCCGATTACCTTCTGACGGATAGAATTAAAGGTTCTGCTGATTACAAGCTACTGCAGCTAGAAATCAAGAAGCTAAAAGCAAGCCTTCAGACTGGAGAAGACTCGTCTACTACGGTCAAGAGTAAAGGTAAACGAAAGCAACCAGCTGCTTTACCTGAACCCAAAACCAAGAAGAAGAAGACTCAGGTTAAGAAGGGAAAGGGTAAGGCTGATGAGTTAGCTCTACGTGACGAAGAAGATGTTGTTGATCCTACTCTTGACAAGACGGCGAGAAAAATGATGAAGATAGCTATTGAAAGGAGTAGGAAAGATACGGGCGGTAGTGGTTCAGGTGCAAGGATAAATATTGAAGAAGAGTATGAGGAGCCAGAGGATATTGATGAGTTTGGGTCACCTGAGCGGTATTCTACTTCGAAGGAGACATCAATCCCTGTTTCAGCAAGTACAATCATGGTGTCTACTCAACCGTTAGTAACTCAACCTTTAGCAACTCAACCTCCACCAATACAACCCTTACCAACCAGACCGGCTTCAACACCATTCCTTCCACCTCCAATAACTCCCATTCTCAGTACCGTGGTCACAACCGAGTCTCTTCAATCAACCCAGAATAGCTCTGCAACATCTACAATGGCTGCATTGGTGATGGCCGAAATGTTGGATAAACATACGAATAATCACAAAAGAGAAATGGATGAACTTCGCCAAGAGCTACATAGACGAGTTCAAAGTGAAGAAGCATCTAGGAAAGCCCAAGAAGAGATGCTTGCTAAGTTCGCTGCAGATATGGAATTGACGCGAAAAGCTCATGCAGAAGAACTAGCTCAGGTTAAACAGGCTGAGGCTGATAAGCATGCTGCACGTATCACTAGACTTCAAGCGATGAGGGATAGATACAAGGAGCAGAAAGAAGCACTTGAAGCTTCTGTTGAAGAGAGAGTAAAAGAATCCGTTGAATCTATTATGCCAAAACTGCGTGATTAGTTGAAGACACTCGCGGCTGATAATTTGATGATCAAGTCATCCAATCCTTTTGAATCCGCCTACAAAATTGCCTATGACTTGACGGATTTTGAATTGAAGAAGATCCTGAAAGCTCGAATGAGGGAACTTGGATCGTTTGATAAATCTAGTATTCAACGGGCTCTCTACAAATCCCTGAATGACGCTATCATGGAGGATGATAGGTTATTTAAAACGTTTGGAAGTGTGGTACCATACCACATTCTACCTGAGGAAGAAAGGGAAGAAAGTGAAGAAGAAGAGGGTACTGGTGAAGATGAAGGTGGAGAAGAAGAAGAAGAAGAAAAGGATGATGAAGATGACGATGATGGTGATGATGATGAAGATGAGGATGATGATGATGATGATGGCGATGATGGTGGTGATGGTAATGAGGAGAGTGCTAGGGGGAGCAACGAGGATAACGATGAGGATGATGATGGGGGTAAACAGCCTAAAGAGGGAGATAAGGTTACCAGCTCCAAGAAACCGGGTAAGTCTGGAACCAAGTCCAAGAAAGATGCAGCGCAGAAGGACAAATCAACATCAACGGAATCAAGACGATCTAAGTGGCGCCACGATGTGAATGCTACTACAGCGTCATCGATTCCCGGTACTTCTATTGCTGTATCTATACCTGTTACCACTAACCCTGTTAGTCCTGTTGTTGTTGCTCCTGTGATTGCAGAATCAGTAACTGAACCTGAAGCTGCACAACACTCACCCATTCATGACACCACCGAGATGCCTGAATCAGAACCATCAGATGTTCGCATTTCTACTCCTCTACAACAAGCACAACAATCTACTATTCCTGAGTCAAGCACACGGGACTGGTCAGACACGTTGGAGATTGACGAGACTGCACCACCACAAGCTTGGATCACAGCGGCGGCGCAATATGATCCGATCACAGACGCTGACAGAGATGTCTTATATCTCCGTATCCGTAGTCCGATTGACTTGTGCGCTTTTCTGGCTCACGAGTATAAGACTTTGGTTACTCCGTCTTTGGTGAATAAAGCACTAAAGGATAAAAGACTTCGCGCCAAAACCATATTAACCCGAATGGAGTTCGAGTATTATGCTGATGAGATCCTGAAAGCTCTGAATACCGTTCAACGGCCAGGTCTTCATGATTCAGAAAGAGCTCCACCTCCACTTGATCCTACTCAAGATAATCAGATTGCTCTCGACTTCTTCGTCACATATGATCTTGAGTATCTTCTGAAGGGTTCATCAAAGTACGCAACCTCCTTGACCTTGCTGAAAGCTGCCAACTAGGGGACAATACCCTGGATCGAGGAAAAGGTAAACCGACTCTGGGTCCCAAGGGTAACTCGTAATTATGATATGTATGCTGTCATAGGTGCTTCTCATTGGGACGAACGAGTCCGAAGGGCGTACAGGGGTTGCTGCTTAGTCAATTCTGGAAGCAACATTAGATCTTATATCCGAATCTCCAGTATTTTAGGGCTGAAAACTGAAGCCAATAATGGCTATTATCATGTGACGGAGATTCGTTTGAAAAGGGAGGATGACAGAGAATACAAAATCCAGCAGGGAGATTTTTCTATCATTCGCCTTGAGGATATCGAAGATATGTTGCTTCTGATGACCCGTGATCAACTCACACATATTCCTCGTGAAGACCTCATTGCCTTGAATACAGCACTTCGTATGTTCACACGAAGCGTTGTTATCAAGAAACGAGTTGAAGATCTTCAGTTGGGAGTCGAAAGTTACCAAAGGAAGCTTAACCTAACCCGTCTAGTGAATCAAGTGTTACCTCAACATGTCAACAGATGTCCCTATACCGGCATTTCTGTTCCAAATTGTGGGATTTTCTACTTGAACAGTCGAGGACTAATGAAGTTTATGAGGGTGGGTGAGCTTTATAAGTACAGTGATGGGACTCTCATCTACGTCAGAGGAAAGTTGGATCATCTCAATTCGGGTGGGACTTTGCCAGAGATGACTGAGGATTGGCATCAGGGTTATCGGCAGATGGCGAAGTATGGGATCAAGAAGATTGATCAAAAGCTCTGTGAACGTAGATTGATGAGGAGCTTGGAAAGATTCGTTGGTGGTAGACCATATTTAGTGCACCACAAGCTACTGCAACGATCCATCTAATGGGTCGTACATTTAAGGTCCACTTTATATTGGTTTTAATTGTGCATATGTATATTTGTGAATATTGTGCTTTAATGGCTTGATGTAGTGTTAAGGTATGATAATTTTTCAAGAATTTCTCACGAGATTCTAAATCTTTCAAAATATATCATACTAAAGCACTACAACTATCCCTTATTAAATTAAGGGGGAGCATTAACTAGTTCTATGGCCAAACATCGATTTCATTTTTTACCCAAAGACCGGTTAATCCATTTAATATCCCAAATATTAATGGTTAACATTTTGGATAAGGGTAGAAAATGGGATTAAGGAGACTTAAGTGATACTTGGCTAAAAGATGAAAAAGACTTAACGATAATCCAACTTAATATGTGTAAAGCACGTGTTAAGGGGGAGCGTTTTTGATGATCAAAAACACCTAAGGTACGAAACTTTTGATTTCAATATCACAAGTACTAGGTGATTTTCAATGATTTTTCATGGTGGCAATTCCTTCCCAAAACACGCTTAAATTCACGACGAATGTGGTGACAAAAGGGTGGTAGGAATAGGTTTAGTCCAATGATTCATCAGAGCCGATGGAATCTTCCCAAGGACAATTCCCTAGATAGAATTAGAAGTCCTAGGAAAGTTGGAGAAAGATTGTGAACGTAGCTGAATGCCGACCAAGTAATTAAGCTAGCACTGGAACAATCACAACAAGGTGCTAGTTATGACGTATTGGTAAGCATTGAAGGGGTTGAAGAATGAAAAAGAATTGTAAAGATAAAGGGTGTAAAGAAAGAAGCCCTCCTTACAACTTTAGGCAGAAACCGGGTCAATACATATGCTATTGAGGTCATTTTTGTTAATGATTCTCGATATTGAAGAAAGACGTCATGGACCCAGTGATGCAATGCACAACCCTTCCCAGCTAACTCAAATATCTCTCAAAAGATATTTGTTTTAATCACACGGACATCAACACGTTATCTATTGGTTTATTCATTCCGAATAGACTGGTATTGAAAAGGTGGCACTCCTCTCCAGCCATCGCTCACTAAATCAAAACGCACAATCGAGTCTAGAGCCAAGAGATCATCAAAAGTCTCATTAGGACACTTTCCATTTATTCCTTGCTTTCTTACACACTGTGAAAAGTAAGAGATTTTCATGAGTCCTACGCAATATTCCTGTAATATTGCCAGAACATCCGAGTAATACGTAAGTATTACAATGAAGATGGAAATCCTGCTTGAGCCAACATCAAACAAGCTCATGGTAGGTTACACGTGCGGTTCTTTTAGAACCAATCTTGTGAAAAACTGGAAAGAAACAGTGGTTTAATTCTTATTTGAACTTAAACTCGTTCCAGGCCTCTTCGCATTATCATATGATCTTCCCAGAACACTCAGAGTGACTCTTTATTGATCACAGTGACGAGTGGAAATCCTTCTAGTGTTAACATCAAACAGCACTTGGTAGGTGACGTGCAAGATTCTCTATGAATTGAGCTCGTGACAACTGGAAAGCAACGATGGTGAAAATCTTAATTGAAATTCACTTGTTCCAGGTTTCATGAATTGACGGCTTCAAATCACAAGGATAATTTATCCAAGTGATTCACTCTTTATGTTCGCAGTCAGCTTTGGACGGTCGAATAAAGAGAACGGGTTTACCCGTGAAATCCTGTCAGGAAGTTACTTAATTGAAACTATCCGTCACGGGTACGATATCTAATATCGTCCAACGGTCTTCACCGACCGGAGGTAAAATGCTACCGAATTAGAATAAAATGTTCAAAGCCATTTTATTCGTGTCGTTGCTGTGTACCTGTTAAAGACGGTGGCGTTGATGTGTACCTGTTGAAGACGGTGGCGTTGCTGTGTACCAGTGAAGACGGTGGTGTTGCGGTGTACCTGTAGAAGTCGTTCCCACATGCTTATGTTTTTCAGCATCAAAGTTCAGCAAATATTCAAGAAAGTACAAGATGAAGTCTTCCGCTGTACCAAACTCTGAAGCTTTCGAGAATTTAACAAAAAGACATAAGTATGTGGAACATGGAGTCACGAGGAGGCAAAAGTCACAAGAAGGCAAAGATCGCACGTGAAAGGCCAAAGAACAATGCTCTCAAGCCAAAGCCTAAAAGATCAATAAACATATTCACAACAAAAAGAAAAAGAAGAAAAGACTACGAGCTAAAGAATGAAGACTTAGTATAGTATGCTAGGTTTAGAACTTTGTAACGTGGAGTGACCTCCCTTAGGGGGAGATTGTTAGAAATACGTTTTTACGTATATTAGAAGTATCGGTCACTCCACAATATTATTAATGTTGTAATAGCTCATAGTTAATAGTTACTTATTTAGTTAAGTAAGAACCGGTCCATGGGCCGGCCCAAGTCCACATAAGACTTGGAAGTATAAATACCCCTTTCCTCCTTGGAAAGGGGTTGGTTGTTGAACATTTCTTGTTTCCACTTAATGAAATAACACATAGTTTTCTCTCACTTTCTCTCTCTAATTTCTCTCTCTAGAAATCATCAACCCCCTTTATAGATTCATAGGTTATCAAGATTCTACAATATGTATTATTATCCATTAATAATATAACCTAAGTCATGCAAATTAATTAATTATAAGTCATGATTTTAATAATTAATTAATTATATAGTCTAATTAAAATGATAATTACTTAGGTTAAAATTCATGTATTAATAATAATATTAATAACCTAAGTCATGTATATATTAAATTAATCATGTACATGTTTTAATTAATTTAATTTAATCTTGTAAAAATAATTAACTTGCAAAAATAACCCATGAACCGAAACCGTGTTTTAATCTAAACATGTCGTGAACCGTATTTGTGAACCCCGTGAACCGGACCCGTGAACCGTTCACAAACGCACCCTTGGTCAAGGCTAGCCACCGGCTAGCAAAAGTCCCCACCGGCTAGTTGGTGGTTCCCCTTGCTGTCGCGGTTAGGGGTTCCCCCTGCTTTCCTTATTTAGCCACCGGCATAAGCTGGTGGTGGTTCTTGTTCTAGCCGAGACCCAACCGAGCCAAAACACACCCCGACCGAGGTTGGGGGTTCCCTTTGTTCCTGTGGCCGAGACACACAACACACACCGAGACCTTGAGGTCTCGGTTGGTACGAATCAAAAACAAGCCGAGACCCCCTTGGGTCTCGGTTCCTTGCGTTGGCCAAAAACAAACACCCCCTTAAACCTTAATTATTTTACCCCCATGATTTATTAACATGTACTTTACTTTTTTTAATAATCATCCATGTTTTCATGTGTTCTTGATTAAATAAATCATAAAGAAAAAGAGGTTTAAGGATTTACCGATTACGTGAAACAAAGGAGAACGATAACAATAACAACCTTGCAAGAAATCGATCACCAAAAATCACAAACACACCCTTGTGTGTGTTTGTACCCGGCGGCCAAGGAGAGGAAAAAGAGAGATTAGGGTTTTTGATTATTTTCTAATTCTTGTAATTATGAAAATAAGTTTTTCCCTTTTTCCTTGTTTAGTAAAATTTCATGGGCTTGGCCCTTTTTCTTGTGTCTAGCCGCGGGTAAGGGGCCAACACGGGGTAACCTAAATGTTTTTCCGTGTCTAATATTATACTTGTTCTCGTGTTCGTGTTTTACGTGATTTAAATAGTTATCGTTCGTGTCTTATTATACTTATTCATGATTGTAATAAATATACATAATACGTAATACTAAGCTCATGATTATTTACGTTCATGATTTCATGTTCGTATGTTCGTGACTATAATTATTAGTGAATAATTATCGTGTCTTAATACGTATTAAATACTTATCGTGTTATCACACGTACGTAATACTTGTAAATCTTGTTCGTGAAACATAAACATGCTATAAAAGGAAAGTTCTAATCATGTACGTACGATCATAAGGCTACTATTCATGGAAAAAAATGCGGGTTTTACAACTCTTCCCCCCTAAAAAGAATAATTCGTCCCCGAATTATAGATAAAGTAAACTGGAAAAAAAGAACATACCCGAATTCAAAATATGAAATGAGGGTAAGAAGCCTGGATAGACTCCTCTGTTTCCCAAGTGGCTTCCCGCTCGGTATGATCCCTCCAAAGGATTTTGACGAATGGAATCGTCTTCATTCTCATGACTCGTTCTTGTCTGTCAAGAACTCGTTCGGGTTATGAAAGTGAGATCTTCATGAATCTGTTCCAGTGGATACTGAACCATGTGAAGGGGGTGATACTTGTAACCTCTGAGTAAGGACACATGGAAAACATCGTGAACATGAGAAAGCTGCAGAGGTAACGCTAAAAGGTAAGATACTTCACCGACTCGTTCAATGACATCAAACGGTCCGATGAATCGAGCACTGAGCTTCCCTTTGATTCTAAAACTTCTAACACTACGTGCCGGCAAAACCTTAAGGAAAACGTGATCTCCTACGTTAAAATGTAAGTCCCTACGATGCTTGTTTGCGTAACTCTTCTGGCGTGACCGTGCTTCTTGCAATTTCTGCTTAGCTACTGCGACCTTCTCATTAGTCAGCTCTATCATTTCTGGTCCTTCAAGTGTTCGCTCACCAACCCGATCCCAGCAGATTGGGGCGTGACACTTTCTGCCATACAACATCCAGAAAGGAGCACACTTGATACTTGCGTGCCAACTGTTGTTGTATGCAAACTCAACCAAACAGATATAATCGTCCCAATCACCCGTCCATTCCAACGC
Source organism: Glebionis coronaria (assembly GCA_025667525.1). NCBI lineage: Eukaryota > Viridiplantae > Streptophyta > Magnoliopsida > Asterales > Asteraceae > Glebionis > Glebionis coronaria. The sequence continues at coordinate 604,284,785 of CM046878.1, read as the reverse complement.
ACATGACCTCAACGTGTCTTCCAATGTTTGAATCGTTCGCTCTGACTGCCCGTCTGTTTGAGGGTGAAAAGTCGTGCTAAGCTTAAGTTTTGTACCCCAAGCTTCCTGCAGACTTTGCCAAAATCGCGAAGTAAACCGAGGATATCTGTCCGAGGCGATGCTGGATGGAGCACCGTGAAGCCTCATGATCTCCCTCCTGTAAGTATCGGCGAGTTTACTGACCGAATCTTCCTTGCGGATCGGTAAGAAATGAGCTGATTTGGTAAGTCGATCCACGATAACCCAAATTGCATCGTGCTTCTTCTTTGTCGGCGGAAGACCAGTAACAAAATCCATGGTGATTTTGTCCCACTTCCACTCTGGAATATCTAACGGTTGAAGAAGACCGCCAGATCGCTGATGCTCGATCTTAACCTACTGGCAGGTAAGACATTTGGAGACGTAAGTAGCAACATCCTGTTTCATACCACTCCACCAAAAGTACTGCTTGATGTCATGGTACATCTTGGTCGAACCAGGATGGATAGAGAATGGGGAGCTATGAGCCTCAGCTAACAATGCTTCCCGGAATTCTTGATCATCAAGAACACAAAGTCTTGTGCCCTGCCATAAGATACCGTCTGCGTCTACTCGAAATTCTGTCTGCTTCTCCAAATTCTGAATTATCACCCAGATTTCTCCATCATCTTTCTGTGCTTCCTTGATCTTAGAGAGTAACTCGGGTTCTACTCTAAGATTAGCCCAGTAATCATGTTGTCTGTAACACCCCCAAATTTGTACAACTCAATACAGCGGAAGACTCGTTGGTGTTACGGGATAGCACATTACTCACATCATAGACAACGCATAAAAATCGCGTCGTTTAATAATAAAGCATTTCAATTCATAAATATCAAAGTTACATCGGTCCCAAGTCATATTATTTCATACAAAGTTTTACAAAGTATTTGAATGGAAAATATTGTTTAAGTGCGGGCCATGAATTCTTGTCGTCTTCCCGAGAAGTACCTTCAAGTACCTGAGATAAAACATGTTAAAAGAAAAGGTCAGCGATAACGCCGAGTGAATTCATAGAGTGTAATAAATTCCATCAATATAACTTTGGTATAAAATTAGTACCAAAAATCAGTTAATACAAATCATTGTAATAGGCCGTAAAATAGCCAAAATCATTTTATACAAGTCTTTGTAATAGGCCATAAAATAGCCAAAGTCATTTTATACAAATCCTTATCGAAAATCATAATATAGGCATTTGCCTTAAAAATTATTATACGAGCCAATGTCGTAAAAACATCATACAATACGTCTTATAACGTTGTATGCAAATAAAAATCGTTATATGAATATGGTTATGAAAACCAAAACACGAACATAGTATCAATAGTATGACCCAGTATTGCTAGTCAGGCAATACATCGTAATTCGGAGCGTCTAGTAATATTTTGGTGATTGGATTATTATAAGCCGCATGACATTGTTACCTTACTAAAACCAAAACGGGTAGCTAACCCGATACCAATTTTGCCCATCTAAAGTAGCGTGTCGTCACAAAGGTCACGCTATTGAAATCTTCTCATACATTAATTCGCTTACCAATCAATGTGGCACGACGGGGATCAACCGTCAAGGCGCGAACTGGGGTGATCGTCCCCAAATAGTACTATTAAATGCATAAGCGTCTACCAACTCCCGGTAGTTCACAATTCATGCTAATGGGACTTTTAGTGACATAACCTAACTTTAATAATCCATTTGATTTCATCTATCGGGTCCATTAATCATTTATCGGGTCATACAATCGGGTCATTCAATCATTCGGGTCCAAAATCAATAAACAACAATCGGGACAAATGGTGTCCAAACTTTTATAAAAACTAACATGTTATCTCCCTCGCGGGTTTATAAAGCATTTATAAAACATTTAAAAGAGTGCGAGGCTATGAACTCACGTTGATGTGGGAAGGCGGGTTATCGGCAATTCGGACTTACGGTACGTGCTTCAATCACGGAAACCTAGACAAATAATACTCGGTCTTAGACGTTTGTCCAATGACTTTATAAAAATATCAATTATGTATACATATGATGATTATATATATATGATGATCAAGTGGTTTTACATATCCTCATTTACTCATTTTTGTGTTATGTGTCGATAACTTTTATACTAGTTTTCTCGTTTTACTTATTTACGTGTTTTAGGTCCAATAGGCCTATTATAAGTACTTTAACTTGTTTTAATCCCTTTTATACCTATATTATCAGTATGTGTACTTTCCAAGTTGGGCCTAAATGGGTTAAGCCCAATAGATTCTTTTTACAAGTTTTTATCCTATTTAGTCCATTTATTAGTCCAATATGTTTATTTAACTTGTTAATGTCCGTATGCCCTATAGTTCGGGTTTTATCGGTTTTTACTTGTTATACATGTCTATATATCAGTATATAAGTTTTATAAAGTTTTCATTAGACGGGTCCAACCATCTAAGTTTTATTTAACAAAAACGTTAATTTTACGGCAATAGCCGAAAAAGTCATAAAAATCATGTTTATAGTTTTTATTACTTATAAACATTATTTCACCACCATTTATATAATTTATCCATTTGAGTAACCTTTTATATATATTTATATAAATAAGTTTTATAAGTTAGTGGGTTTTTATTTTACATTTTATATATTAAAATGTGAGTGCTTATATAATAGTATTATTCTTTAATTTCCAAAAATCTGATTTTTAACTTCATCTTCACCAAAACTGCCATATATTGAGTTCTATATGGAGATAGAAGCTCAAATTTCTATCACATAAACTAAATGATATGTTCTACATTTAACTCTTCTATAGCTTCTGTTGAATCATCTACTAAATATTTTCTAAAAATCGTCCAAAACAGTAACTTCAGATTTATACCCTAAACTTGTGTTGATCATATCTCACTCATTATTTTGATTCCATTGCATGGCCAACTCTCACATGTGTACAAGACCCATAGCTTACTGTAAATCCATTTTACTTCATCATTTTATCAGTTCACCACTTGGTTCTTTACTGTTTTATACAGCTATGCAAATTAATCAAGATTTTAACCTTGTTTCTTATAGTTTTTCACCTTTTTATCCATGATTATCAACAACAAATCCCCACATAACATTTTTATCATCATATAATCATCATAAATATATACAATAGGAAATAAAATACATGTTTACATAATCAAAATATTAAGAAGATGAGGAGGACAATCTTTATACCACCAACTTGATGTAGGTTATGAGTTTGACATGGTTTTGGATGGAGAAACTTATCATACACCAAGACCACCTTCATGACCACCATTCTTCATAGAAACCTTGTGGAAAATCAGCCTCAAGACACCAAGGAAACTCCTCCATGGATGTTATAACTTGCACCAATCAATAGGGCTTTAAAAGAGCTTCATCTTATGTGTAAATAACATAAGATTCCATGGTGAATTTTTGATCAAAGTGGTGTTTTAGGGTGAAGAATGGGACGGCACTTTTTGGGAGAGATGAGAGAAATGTGTGGTATTGCATGTAAGATATGAGAGGTAGTGGTTTGTGTTTGTGGTTTTGTTGTGTAAAAGCTTACATTGTAAGCTTACTTACAAGTGTAAGATTTGGTAGCTAAACTTGACACATCAAGTGTTAAGTTATGTTATGTTGGCCGGTTTTGATGGGGGTGGGACAAGTGTCCCACTTGTCTCATCCCCAATTATTTACGGGTACTCCTTGATTCTAGTTTCCTCGATTTGCGTGCCTTCGGGTCGTTTTACAAAAAACGTTTTTATAAATTATGAATCTATGTCACAAAACGAATCCAATGAAAATGGTCTCATCAAAAACGGAGTTCGAAAACGTAAATACGTAATCCTAAGGTTTCCGGTTTAGTCGTAAAGGACGTTAAAATAAAATCGTAAGTCCTAATCTCTTCTCGTAAATTTGTGAGTTTATGAACCAACACAAATTTAAAACTCCAAAATAATATTCATGGACAAATTTATTTTCTAAAATGTCGGATTGTCACCAAAGACGGTGTACGTAAACGTAAGCACGTAACGTTGAATCCTCCGGTTTAGACGTAGTCGATGCTACTCCAAGACGTAAATCCAAATTTCTTCCCAAAAATATGTGAGTTCATATTGTAAATTGTTTTTAAATAATATTGAGAATAAAATATCAATCGTAAATTGACGGATTGTCACAGCATTTACCCCTAAACAGGATCTTTGTCCTCAAAGATCATCTTACCTTGCTACTCGCTTCTTATAGAGTTAAAGCCATGTGGGTATTTCCTCCACACTCGGTTTTTTCTCACAAGTGCAATTCATTACAATACGCGAGTTTCAGCAAACATAACTACGGGAATAAGATCAGGGTTAATGTTGACTTACTTTCTCTATCCATGATGTTCACGGGTTTTTGATGAATGCAACTTTTCGCCGATCTAAGCTCTACTAAGAATAATCAGATTCTCGCTTGATAGATATTCCATCAAGTTCGATTTACAAAAATTCACGCAGTCCTTGAAGTCCTAGGGTAGATCCAGCTTATATGCCTTTCAATCCCAACTTTTACATCATCTCAATGGTCCCATACAACGGGGACTTATATCCCATGATTTGTCAGATCATGAATTCATTTTTCCAAGTTTAAAATTTTGTGGCATAACTTCGCTACCCATTTGTCACTTCAAGATCTACATTTCGTATTCACATAACCTCCTGCCCACTATCGGCAGTTTAATAATCAAATCCTAATTTCAACAATCATTTCAGATTTCGCGGGTCGGGCATTTTGTAAGGTTAGGTTCGCCATTATAGGAAACCTTAGACCTAGAAGACATGTCCAACTCACAATGGGTGTATGTCGGGTGTCTTCATCTCAACTCCTGCTTACAGATGCTCTAATTTCTAAATCTTAACAAGATTCGATCTCGATCCTAATACGATGATTATCAATGATAATCTCTCCAAAGGAAAACGATTATACGGTCTATTACCAAAGGTCAATCATTCAAACATAAAACAGTACTTATATTACTTTGTATCGTTACTTTACCTCGTCCCTTCGATTGGGGTGGTACATAGTACTCTCATCAAGGTTCGTTCTCAATGATTTCTGAGCAAATCTCTAGAAATTCGATGCGAATCGAGGATCTTGATATAGATGATCGATACAGGCATGCTACGTTTACATAACTCTTTTGCATTTATCATTAACGAGAATGATATTAGTAGATTTGGTCAGTCTGTCGACGATGACCCAAATCGAATCAAATTCAGATGATGACCTTTGCAATAGTTAAACGTTTACTAATGTATGAGGCGATGTCTGCCTTCATAATTGCCATTAGTACAGCTTCTTCAGACAAAGATACTTTTAGTCATAAATGACATAAATAGAATACTTATACTTACAAATTCCAACATAACTATATATTACAATCTCCATATTTAGGCAACCATAAGTGGCCTTTAAGACATTTATCGCTATTGGTTTCTCAATTATAATGGTTCACATTAGCCGTGAAACCTTTCATTATTTATATTATCCTTTTTACAAACATTGTTTATTTTTATATCGTTCGGCAATTTATTTCGCACCTTCATTATTAAGGGAACATGTCCCAATTGGTTCTTTATCTTTTATACATAATGCGTCGGCATCTATATTCACTTCTCATGATGATATAATTATCATGTTCACAATTCACTCAGATATTCTTTCTATATTATGCGTCAGTAATTACGTTCACCTTCCTGATGAAATAAATATCACAAGCGTATTTATTCAAAATTCTTTCTTCACATCTTCTATGTTTTAGTTTCGTCTTTACTATCATTTTTATCCGTTTTACTCAATCTGACATCTAAAGCGTCAATGATTATTACAACTAATTAAATAATAAATATTTAATTTTTATGAACATAACGTAAAAATTTTAATTTTCTTAGTTCGACCAATTATAAAAATGTTTAAAAATAAATTTGAATTTAATTAACAAGATTTTCGTTGATTTATTGAAAATAATTATTAAGATTCGTAAATGTTCGAAAAATCTTTGGTTATACTTTGGTCAAAATTTTCTTAGTTGAAAAGAAAAAATTGTCGTTTCGAATTTCAAGTAATAAGTTATATAGTTTCCTTAATTCTTCTTAGGTTGTCTAGAAGTATACACAAACATTTACCCCTAAACAGAGGTTTAGTTAAATGGTTTGTGTATAAGGGAATAATCCCTTTAAAATCCTTTGTTAAAACATTCGTCAAAACATATTTCCATTTTCTTTTTGGTAAAATCCAAAGTCTTAAAAGGGCTCTTAATTTTTGAAGAGTCTATATGCATACATCTTACCATTATTAATCCAATGGACATTTTATGTAAAGGATTAAGTTTTTAATCCCTAAGCGTTAATGGTTCTAATCTTTGAAAAGTCAATATAGCTTCCATTATCTATTAATCACACGGTTAAATCATATAAATTATTAAGTCTTAAGTCTCATGTTAAATATTCAAGATACAATTTTTAATTGTTCGGCCAATTTAAGGCAATCTATAAATAATTATTAACTCATTCTTATTCTTATAAACAAATAAATGATCCTTAATGATCACAAGCATGAATTTATCAATTTACAGCCTACACACGTGATTCATCAAATTTATGAATACTACATGTGCATTGGTCAATCCAAACAACATCACGTGAAACTTATAATGTTCATTACAAGCACCGGATGTAGTGATTGGAATAGATAATCTCTTACGCAAATGCGAAGTTGATGATAACCATGCTATGGATCAAATTTGCTAGAACCTTGTAAATGATCGAACAATTCTTCCATTTCGAGTTATGGATGTCGTTTTCGATTGTCATTTTACTCAGTCACAGTAATCTAATATAAGGAAAGATAACACCATAGCTCTTCAGGATGACAGGCTTGGTATAATAAAATCTTTCTCCGACAACTTTATCAGTTGTACGGTAATTCCTTAAATTCAGATGGTGCTGACGTACAGTGCACACGCCACAAGTGCAGCACCGGGAATATAATCAATACTAATTTTGACTTGCCTTAATGGCGAAAGTCTAGGTAATTTATTAACAAATACCTCCTAAAGTTTCAAATAAGATAAACATCTTTTAATAAATTCATATTAGGTTCTTTCTAGATTATAATATTTATAACTAGTTCACAACCATTCATGGTAATAATTCAAGTCTTAATACAGGATATGGTCATCCATCAAGAATTATTTAGATCACTTTTGATAATCAACATCTTATCATTTAGGGGAATTCTATCTGAGTTCCCATCAATTAAGACAATGTCGTCATGTCATAATCAATCTATCCATTCTACTGGCAATATTAACTTTCCAGTTTCATTATTGTCGATAAGATGTGAACTTCTCAAAAGACTAATAATGATTCATAATCCTTCACAAATTCAAGGATATATGGAGACACAACTATCATCTAAAGAGTAAGGTCAACGCATAATCTATGCGAGAGAATTTCAAATCAGATACAGGCGAAAACATTTAACGAATATGAATATATCCCATGTTTTTATAATTTGAGTACGCATTCGAAAGCTCCTAGGATCGTTACCCAGGTCATTCAAATGAAATCAAATCAAAAGAAATGATAGGAACGTCGATACATCCAGTCGGGTATCAACACTCGGTAATCATATACTTTTCCTAAGAATCTCTCTACGGGAGAATTGGACAAGAACGGAATATCAGTTTGTAAAATAAGACAAATTCCACAGATGAGTAAATTCGACTTAGAAGAATAGATGCAATAGGCACATATGTAGGTGTCCCTAACATTATGTCCTTATTTTCCACTTCTTGCAGATCTCATTAAAATTTTAATCTTTCACAATCCTCAAAGAAAATGTAGTGTTTATTAATCAGTTTTATGGTGACTACTAATCAGTCTTGCATAGTCCATTCCAAATTGTATGTAGGCGCGCAACTATATACAATTTCAAGATTAACGATGCAATACTCAGTTCGTCAAAAATTTTATCATCATGTTTATAATAAAAACATTTACATGCTTAATTCTTAAATAAGAATCAAAAATAAATTTTCAAAGATTCTCTTTGTTATGAAAACAATAAGTTTTCCAAAGTTTTTCATAAACAACTTCATTCGATAATGATTACTTATAAATCTTATTTTGAATAATCCTTTTAGTGATGGAAATTCAAGTTCCTCAAATGATACTGTTTTATCTTATAAAAACAATGAGTGATCTGCAAAAGAGTGATGAAGAGTGGTTCACCAAGAACTAACTACGATAAGATAGGAAATTAGCTTTAGCCAAATAATCATGAGGTTCATGATCTCGATGGCACTCAATAAGAATATTCCACAACGTAACTCAAATAGAGATGAGTACTCGTTCAATGGTTGCATCACTAATGCGAACATTAGGAAGAAGCAATAAAAGATAGATAACATCGATACATGTAGAATTTAGCAATCAAAGGTAGTCTTTTTCATTAATCACAAACAAGTCAAAATTGTACCGTAACACATTACATGTCACTATGTCATATAATTCTCAGAACTCATCCTACCAACTGATGTCTCAGTTAAGTTAGGGATTATTTTTAAAAGATACCACAATGAATACTAATCTACAAGAGTCATTAGGTGTTCCACATGTCCTAGAAGATCCATCGGTCTCAATTCAGAAGAAGATTTCTTCAATTTATTTTTTGGACACTGGGCATCCTCGTCAGTGGACAATGGACTAGGAACAACCCTTAACACAAACCTACAATCAATTAAAACCTTATAATTCAATCACAGAACTTAATGACTTCCTCTCGACAATCTCATATTCCATACGGGTTAAATTTTACTTTATTCAAGTTTTAACCAATTTATACTCAATTCGATATCCTAACTCATATTCCAATACTTTCAATCTTATTCTTCCGCCTTGTAAAGGCAATACAATCTCAATATGAATCAACACTTAATTTCCAATCCTATTAGCTCTTACAACCACAATTATCAAATGAGTCATTAATATGAAATGACTTGATCATTAAACTAGACTTCTCGGAAAGGTATTAGTGGCATGAGGCTTTTGGGTAATGGTTCCAATAACAGCCTCAAGTGCAACATTCACCCTTTCGATTTCAATTTAAAAATTGGATGACAACGAATCAGATGACATCTTTCCAGGTGATAACGTTTTGTCAAACTCCACTCTATAAGGAAAGATCGTCATGACATCGATATCAGCTTTAATCTTGCCAATTCTTCTTCAATTTCACAATCAACTAATATCTACATTTCTATGAATATCAACCATTTGTTGGGATCATAAATATCCACAACTTGGTTTAGATCTAGGATAGTTAGAATTTCTACGAGAATAGCTTCGATTAATTTACTAGGGGATTTAGGGTTTCTTGTGACAATCGACGTCGTATAAATACCTCGTATAAATATCAAAATAATCATCAAACAATCATGTAATAAAATTACATCATATATACATATAATCCAAGTTATATATATATATTAAAATAACACTTCTCAGTCTGGCCTTGTCGGTAACTCGGGAATTCTTCGGCACCGTTATAGTCAAAAGATTTTTAGACATTTTTAGAAAAATGTTTTTAGTTAAAAGATTTTGAAATGTTTTATTCAAAACCTTGGTTTTAAAAATCTTTCGTTCTCTATAACGAGAGCTCTGATACCAAACTGTAACACCCCCAAATTTTTACAACTCAATACAGCGGAAGACTCGTTGGTGTTACGGGATAGCACATTACTCACATCATAGACAACGCATAAAAATCGCGTCGTTTAATAATAAAGCATTTCCATTCATAAATATCAAAGTTACATCGGTCCCAAGTCATATTATTTCATACAAAGTTTTACAAAGTATTTGAATGGAAAATATTGTTTAAGTGCGGGCCATGAATTCTTGTCGTCTTCCCGAGAATTACCTTCAAGTACCTGAGATAAAACATGTTAAAAGAAAAGGTCAGCGATAACGCCGAGTGAATTCATAGAGTGTAATAAATTCTATCAATATAACTTTGGTATAAAATTAGTACCAAAAATCAGTTAATACAAATCATTGTAATAGGCCGTAAAATAGCCAAAATCATTTTATACAAGTCTTTGTAATAGGCCATAAAATAGCCAAAGTCATTTTATACAAATCCTTATCGAAAATCATAATATAGGCATTTGCCTTAAAAATTATTATACGAGCCAATGTCGTAAAAACATCATACAATACGTCTTATAACGTTGTATGCAAATAAAAATCGTTATATGAATATGGTTATGAAAACCAAAACACGAACATAGTATCAATAGTATGACCCAGTATTGCTAGTCAGGCAATACATCGTAATTCGGAGCGTCTAGTAATATTTTGGTGATTGGATTATTATAAGCCGCATGACATTGTTACCTTACTAAAACCAAAACGGGTAGCTAACCCGATACCAATTTTGCCCATCTAAAGTAGCGTGTCGTCACAAAGGTCACGCTATTGAAATCTTCTCATACATTAATTCGATTACCAATCAATGTGGCACGACGGGGATCAACCGTCAAGGCGCGAACTGGGGTGATCGTCCCCAAATAGTACTATTAAATGCATAAGCGTCTACCAACTCCCGGTAGTTCACAATTCATGCTAATGGGACTTTTAGTGACATAACCTAACTTTAATAATCCATTTGATTTCATCTATCGGGTCCATTAATCATTTATCGGGTCATACAATCGGGTCATTCAATCATTCGGGTCCAAAATCAATAAACAACAATCGGGACAAATGGTGTCCAAACTTTTATAAAAGCTAACATGTTATCTCCCTCGCGGGTTTATAAAGCATTTATAAAACATTTAAAAGAGTGCGAGGCTATGAACTCACGTTGATGTGGGAAGGCGGGTTATCGGCAATTCGGACGTACGGTACGTGCTTCAATCACGGAAACCTAGACAAATAATACTCGGTCTTAGACGTTTGTCCAATGACTTTATAAAAATATCAATTATGTATACATATGATGATTATATATATATGATGATCAAGTGGGTTTACATATCTTCATTTACTCATTTTTGTGTTATGTGTCGATAACTTTTATACTAGTTTTCTCGTTTTACTTATTTACGTGTTTTAGGTCCAATAGGCCTATTATAAGTACTTTAACTTGTTTTAATCCCTTTTATACCTATATTATCAGTATGTGTACTTTCCAAGTTGGGCCTAAATGGGTTAAGCCCAATAGATTCTTTTTACAAGTTTTTATCCTATTTAGTCCATTTATTAGTCCAATATGGTTATTTAACTTGTTAATGTCCGTATGCCCTATAGTTCGGGTTTTATCGGTTTTTACTTGTTATACATGTCTATATATCAGTATATAAGTTTTATAAAGTTTTCATTAGACGGGTCCAACCATCTAAGTTTTATTTAACAAAAACGTTAATTTTACGGCAATAGCCGAAAAAGTCGTAAAAATCATGTTTATAGTTTTTATTACTTATAAACATTATTTCACCACCATTTATATAATTTATCCATTTGAGTAACCTTTTATATATATTTATATAAATAAGTTTTATAAGTTAGTGGGTTTTTATTTTACATTTTATATATTAAAATGTGAGTGCTTATATAATAGTATTATTCTTTAATTTCCAAAAATCTGATTTTTAACTTCATCTTCACCAAAACTGCCATATCTTGAGTTCTATATGGAGATAGAAGCTAAAATTTTTATCACATAAACTACATGATATGTGATACATTTAACTCTTCTATAGCTTCTGTTGAATCATCTTTTAAATATTTTCTAAAAATCGTCCAAAACAGTAACTTCAGATTTATACCCTAAACTTGTTTTGATCATATCTCACTCATTATTTTGATTCCATTGCATGGCCAACTCTCACATGTGTACAAGACCCATAGCTTACTGTAAATCCATTTTACTTCATCATTTTATCAGTTCACCACTTGGTTCTTTACTGTTTTATACAGCTATGCAAATTAATCAAGATTTTAACCTTGTTTCTTATAGTTTTTCACCTTTTTATCCATGATTATCAACAACAAATCTCCACATAACATTTTTATCATCATATAATCATCATAAATATATACAATAGGAAATAAAATACATGTTTACATAATCAAAATATTAAGAAGATGAGGAGGACAATCTTTATACCACCAACTTGATGTAGGTTATGAGTTTGACATGGTTTTGGATGGAGAAACTTATGATGCACCAAGACCACCTTCATGACCACCATTCTTCATAGAAACCTTGTGGAAAATCAGCCTCAAGACACCAAGGAAACTCCTCCATGGATGTTATAACTTGCACCAATCAATAGGGCTTTAAAAGAGCTTCATCTTATGTGTAAATAACATAAGATTCCATGGTGAATTTTTGATCAAAGTGGAGTTTTAGGGTGAAGAATGGGACGGCACTTTTTGGGAGAGATGAGAGAAATGTGTGGTATTGCATGTAAGATATGAGAGGTAGTGGTTTGTGTTTGTGGTTTTGTTGTGTAAAAGCTTACATTGTAAGCTTACTTACAAGTGTAAGATTTGGTAGCTAAACTTGACACATCAAGTGTTAAGTTATGTTGTGTTGGCCGGTTTTGATGGGGGTGGGACAAGTGTCCCACTTGTCTTTTCCCCATTTATTTACGGGTACTCCTCGATTCTAGTTTCCTCGATTTGCCTACCCTCGGGTCGTTTTACGAAAAACGTTTTTATAAATTATGAATCTATGTCACAAAACGAATCCAATAAAAATGGTCTCATCAAAAACGGAGTTCGAAAACGTAAATACGTAATCCTAAGGTTTCCGGTTTAGTCGTAAAGGACGTTAAAATAAAATCGTAAGTCCTAATCTCTTCTCGTAAATTTGTGAGTTTATGAACCAACACAAATTTAAAACTCCAAAATAATATTCATGGACAAATTTATTTTCTAAAATGTCGGACTGTCACCAAAGACGGTGTACGTAAACGTAAGCACGTAACGTTGAATCCTCCGGTTTAGACGTAGTCGATGCTACTCCAAGACGTAAATCCAAATTTCTTCCCAAAAATATGTGAGTTCATATTGTAAATTGTTTTTAAATAATATTGAGAATAAAATATCAATCGTAAATTGACGGATTGTCACACTGTCCACGTACCATGATCTCTATGTCTAGTCGCTCCAAGTCTCTTATAATTTCCTCCTCAAGTTTAATGTCGTTTATCATTCCGGACTTTCTGCTAAGTGCATCTGCCACTACATTCGCCTTGCCGGGATGATACTGCAGATTAATGTCATAATCCTTCAACAGCTCTAACCATCTCCTGTGTCTCATGTTCAATTCATGCTTAGTGAAGATATACTTCAAGCTCTTGTGGTCCGTGAAAATATCACATGATTCTCCATATAAGTAGTGCCTCCATATCTTCAATGCAAACACGACTGTTGCAAGTTCTAAGTCATGCGTAGGGTGATTTTCCTCATATGGCTTAAGCTGCCGTAAAGCGTACGCGATCACTTTCCCATGTTGCATTAGAACACAGCCAAGTCCCTTCCCCGATGCATCACTGTAGATCTGAAATCCACCTGTACCAGATGGGAGAGTAAGAATAGGTGCAGATACTAACTTTTACTTTAGGTCTTCAAAGCTCTTCTCTCTTTCTTCAGTCCAGACGAATTTCTCTCCTTTTCGCATCAGTTTGGTCAATGGTAGTGCTAAGCGGGAAAAGTTCTCCACGAACCTACTGTAATAACCAGTTAAGCCTAGGAAACTGCGGACTTCAGTTGCTGATGTCGGCCTTGGCCACTTGGTAATAGCCTCAACCTTTGCTGGATCCATCGTGATTCCTTCTGCTGATACAATGTGACCTAAGAATGCCACCTTGTCTAACCAGAATTCACACTTGGAGAATTTAGCATACAGCTGCTTCTGGCGAAGAATCTGTAGTACTGTACGAAGATGGTCTTCGTGTTCCTCCTTGGACATAGAGAAAATCAGGATGTCGTCAATGAAGACAATGACGAACTTGTCCAGAAATTCATGGAAGATTCTGTTCATCGGGTCCATGAACACTGCTGGAGCATTGGTAAGGCCGAATGGCATGACTACAAATTCGTAGTGGCCATAGCGTGTACGGAAAGCAGTCTTGGCGATGTCATGCTCCTTAACCCGTAGCTGATGATAGCCCGACCTTAGATCAATCTTGGAGAAATGTTTGGCCCCTTGGAGTTGGTCAAACATATCGTCTATACGTGGTAGTGGATACCTATTCCTGATGGTAATCTTGTTGAGCCCGCGATAGTCTATGCAAAGACGCATACTGTTTTCCTTCTTCTTGACAAATAAGACCGGTGCGCCCCATGGAGATGCGCTCGGTCGAATAAAGCCTCGTTCCAGAAGTTATTGTAGTTGATCCTTCAGCTCCTTCAACTCTATGGGAGCCATGCGATAAGGAGCCTAGGAAATCGGCTCAGCTCCTGGGATGAGCTCGATATTAAATTCTACTTCATGTGTAGGTGGCATGCCCAGAAGTTCTTCTAGAAATACATCTGGAAATTCTGACACTATCGGTTGATCCTGAATTGATGGGGATTTAGCATCCATGTCATGAACAGTAGCTAGATAACCCTCACAGCCATGTGAAAGTAATGCACGTGCTTGCAGGGTTGATATGATTTGTACAGACCTTCCGGGTACAAACCCGTTGTGAATGTACTCTGGTTCATTAACATCACTGAAGATGACTCGATATGAATGGCAGTCTATGGTAGCATGATGTTTGTATAGCCAATCCATGCCCAAAATCATGTCAAAATCATTCATGTCCAGTGGAAGTGCGTCAACAGGACGAATCTTCTCGTCAAACACTAGGGGAAGGCTCTTGTACACATGGGTTATGCGTAAAGAGTCTCTCAAAGGCGTGGAAATACTCAGTATATTTTCTAGTGGCATGGGGAGTATCCTAACATTCTTGGCATAAGCAGTAGAAATGACCCAGTGAGTAGCACCCGTATCAAACAGAACACATGCAGCTTGACTATACATATACAAGATTCCAGTGATGGTACCTGTAGACTTGTTGGCCTGATCGCGAGATGTCGTGTAAACGTGTCCACTCGTAGAAGGCGGCTTGGTATCAGCATGTCCCGATGTACCCTCCATCTCGCCCTTGCGGAAATTCTTCATGCGATGGCCAGGAAGACCACACTTGTAGCATGTGTCGTTGTTGTGGCGACATGGCCCTGGGTGCCTACGGTGGCAAGTAGAGCAAAGAGGACGAGTATATCCTCCAACAGGTGTCCTGACTGGCTGAGAGCCTGATAAGAACAATATACATGAGACATGGTAAAAAGGTACAAAGGAAAATGCGGATAAATCGTAAGATGGAATACCAGTGATAACTTGACAGTTAGGCTGTGAACCTCTCTGGTTCTGGTCCCTCCCGTTACCCTGATTCCTGGTAGAAGATTTGCTAACGTGTCAGAATTAAGAATTATAACATGTAATCATAAGAAATTGAGTAAGTATATGGACCTGTTTTTGTTGGAGTGTCCAGCGTTGTTACGGTAATTAACATTACCGCCATGCTTATCCGTAGCAGAACGATCGTGAGTCTGACCGTTTCCCTTGGGCTGAGAAGGTTGTTGCTGAGTAGTCGGCTGAGACCGGTCCCCAGTCTTCTGCCTAGAAGATACAGTTTTAAAGAGATGAAATATTGACATGTACTGAAAGAATACGGATTGGTCACCGTTTGAATACAAATGTTTACCTCTTATCGGGTCTCTTTGCTTCCCCGAACTCATCTCTTTCATGCAGCATCTCCAGCTTACGTGCTGCATCGGCCACTTGTGCTACCGTGTTGAACGTAGCACCTCCTAAGTTATTGGCAATCACTGGAGAAAGAGCCAACGAAAATGTTGTGCCTGCTCTTCAGTAGTGCCCGCGGTTGCTCTAAGGACACTAGTGAACCGAAGGAAATGCTGCATGAAATCATTTCTATTTTCCTCAGGTCGCTGGCTAATAGTGTAGTATTCACTCATGAGCCTATTCCTTCCTTCCGTGGGAAAGATGCGAGGTGGGGGAGGATAGTCCTGCAAGTCTGCATTGGTAGCTGCAACCATCTCCCGGATATTGTGTGTGTTTACCATCTGACAGTATAACATAAAATACATGATTAAACTGATTAAAACATAAACTATATACATGAAAAAAAAAGTATACCAATAAATCACGAGAAATTTTATGCAGGAAAACTAGTACATGAATGCATGATGCAATTTTATGAAAACTTTTGTATGCGCGAGAGTGAACGCCTATGGTCAGTTCACCCAAAACAAAAGACATGGCGAGGGGACGCCAATGGGTCGGTCCCAAAGTTAAAAGTTTCGATAAAACACATGCGACTAAATAGGGCCAGTCCTGTACCAACCATTAATTAGTCATAAACTTGCGACAATGACATATATATGTATGCATGAAAATGATGAATGCATGAAAACCGACTGTCAGTTCTAGGAAGACCATACTGACTACCCACTAATCACAGGTCGTGTTTTGAGAGCCTACAGGTCGAAGCCTTGGCTCTGATACCATAATTGTAACACCCCATTTTGGTAAATGGAATTTCACGCGTGATTATGGTGTGTCGTCAAAGCATACAAAGATAATGTATAAAACATCACATGACCATAAAAGAAATACCGGAATCAAACATCGGTACCCAAAAAGTAGAACTCATCACACACAAACATAAGTACTGTAAATGAAAAGGACTAAACAATGTCAATGGAAATGAGTATCAAAGTATAAAGAAATGCATAAAGTAAAAAAGGCTAGGAAGCTTCCAATCCATATGCACGTACGCTTAAAGTCTACGAGCGTCCCTGAGTACCTGCCGTTTTGGGAACATGAAAAGGAAAACGGCTGAGCATAACGCTCAGTGCACGGATATACAAATAAAGCATGAATAACATAAGCATATAAGCATGAAGCAGCGGAAAAGACCAAGTCCTGGATAACCTGGTATATCTTAGTAAAACTGGTTTTATAGTTTGAAAAGCCTTATGTTTACCTTATAAAAATTGTTTAACATGTTTACCATTAGCCAATATAGGTCATAAAATATCAACATGCATGAATATTTGGATGGGTGACCTCATCATGCAAATTAGAGGGGTTGCCTCTAATTTAATATACTGGTTTGGGTAGGTGGGATCAGCTCCTTGTGAAGGATGCAAGGCACACACCACATTCACCTGAATAATCTATTGAAAACATGTAACTATGATGCACCCATACGCCCCACCTGATAATAATAATATGGCCAAAAGCTGAAGGGACGCCACGAGTTATCACTCCGTCGTGGTAGAGTCATAACATTGGTGCCTCCAGTGTTATGGTTATGGTACCTCCATAACTAGGTGAAACTGGTCATGCATGTATATGGCTTTAGGTATCTAATTAAACATAAGCAATTCAAAAACATATAAAACATATACTGGGGAAAACAGTTGGCTGCATACGGGAAATCCTAATAAGGAAGAATGTCCATACTAAAAGGACGGAGTATCCGTACCTTGTGTCCAGTGAACGAAGAAGACGAACTGAAGAGAGTCCTACTTTGGTATCACTAATGCTACATAAACACATACGTGTATAAGTATCTGATTATTGAGTACGTAAATGGTTTTATATCATGTCTTAGCTTGTTTTATACGTTCATGTCATGTTTTACTAATTAAAGCTTTATACTGTATTTATCATGTATTCTGTCTATTCTGATTAAGTATTACTTGTATTTCATGTATTATTTTACTTGTTGTGTAATAATAAGTAACCTTCTAAAAATAGAAGGTTTTCTAAAATAGAAAGTTTCCAAAAATAGAAAGTTTCTAAAAATAGAAAGCTTCCAAAAATAGAAAGTTTCCAAAAATAGCTTTATTGCTTAAAACAGATAAGTTTCTAAAAATAGAAAGTTTCCATAAATAGATTAGCTGCCTTAATTAAACAAGTTTCTAAAAATAGAAAGTTTCCATAAATAGAAATAAGCTGGATTATTAAGCTAATTATAAAAGCTTAAGTGTTTACTAATTAATATTCTAAGTCATGTAATTAAATAGTATAGTTTATTACTTATTTCATGTAAATTAAATAAACTATAGGTTAAAGTATTTAATTACTTATAACATGATTTAATTAAATAAAGGTAAAAATACTTAGGTTAAAACATGTATTATTATCTATTATTAATATAACCTAAATTATGCAAATTAATTAATTATAAGTCATTATTTTAATAATTAGTTAATTATATAGTCTAATTAAAATGATAATTACTTAGGTTAAAATTCATGTATTAATAATAATATTAATAACCTAAGTCATGTATAAATTAAATTAATCATGTGCATGTTTTAATTAATTTAATTTAATCTTGTAAAAATAATTAACCTTGTAAAATAATTAACTTACAAAAATAACCCATGAACCGAACCCGTGTTTTAATCTATACATGTCGCGAACCGTATTTGTGAACTGATGAGACTGCTTTTATACATAGTCTCATCGTCCAAAATGGGCTTTAATTGCATTAAATATCATGAAAATAGCCAAATATATGCTTGTGTTTGTTACTTGTGTATTTTATGTACAAATATTGAGAAAATAACAAAAGATCACAAGAAACATGCAAAAACGAACACGGGAAACGAAGCCGCACAATGAACCAAGCCCTAATGAAGATTTTCCAAGAAAAACCCTTGAAGATTTGAAGATTATGCAAGAAGGGTCCTCTAATATTGAAGAATTGACACTTTAAACCCTTGTATATTCATAATTACAAGATTGGTCCTTAAAGTTTGTCAAATTTACAAAAAGGGCCCTCCACTTTGAAGAAATGGCAAATTTAGTCCCTCAACAAAGCTAAATTGTCAATATTATTCCTCCTCAAAGTCAAACATGCCATGAAAACCTTCAAGTGACAAGAAAGAACAAGTTTGGTCCTTTAAATATGTCAAATTGCAAAAAGGACCCTTAACTTTGAAGAATTGGCAAGAATGGTCCCTCAAAAATGAAGACTTGTCAATTTAAGTCCTCCAAAAAGTCAAAAATACAAGTCAAGACCATAATCTATAAAGAAAATGCCAAAACAGCCCTTCAAGAATCAACAAATGGCAAGAAATACCCCTGAAAATACTTTGGAATAGTGTGAAAAGTGAAACTTTAATAACAAAGGAAATCAGGTTTTGGCTGTTTAATTTACAAGTGGCAAGAAGAAAAGAAATGGGGGACCAATCCTGGGAGACAAACAAAGATACCTTAACCACTCTTGGCTTGACATGTAGCCCACTCACCAAAACCACCAATCACAAGCCACCCTGCCTCCATGTCACCCTTCCACTTAAACCGGTTTTATATTTAATTAACTTGGTGCCTTAACAAGTTTTAAAAATTAATCCCACCTTAATCTGGATTAAACATGCTACTATTCACACATGAACAAGAATTGAGTATTCTTGTTTAAGCAAAAATTAAACCACTAAAACCTCCAGATTAATGATTAAGCTAGTCTTAATCATATCCCAACTTTGAAAACCCGTGCCACATCATCACCTTGGTCACATGTTAAACCCTCCTCACACGATTTTGGGGAAAATGCCAAATTTTGCCAGGGAATCTACCACCCACATTCAGCTTCAATCTTAAGCTTCAATGTGAGCCTTTGATCACTTCCACATGCTTGACACCTCAACAAAACTCCAGATTCAGTCACATGATCAAGCAAAATGCCAAAACCTTCAAGGGCATTTTTGGGACTTCAAGCACTAGGGTTTATACATTTTTATGCTTTCTAGTTAAATATTGTAGCCTATATAAAGGCACTTAGGCCTTCATTTTTAGTTTGCTCTTAATTTTTCCTTTGTTCAAGTTCTGTAAATCCTTGTTCATTGTTTAATGAAAAGTGTTTGAATATTTGAAGAAAAACCAAGTGCCGATCTTATTTACTGCTTGATATTGTTTAATGTTAGCTAAACTTGAATCTTAAAACGTGTTTTCAAGGAGTGTGCAAGAAATTGCATATTTTCCTAAATCTTGATATTTTGCTAAGTTCTTGGTACACCTTTGGAATTTTTGGGCTATAAGTGGATCATGGCACCATGATAAATAATTATCAAGGTGTTGTGAGGCTTATAACTTGGGGATAATCAAAGAGTGGGGTACAAGAGTTGCATTAATCAAGGATTTGCCACCTTTCTGTTTATTATTTTTGCTTCTAACTTTGTTCCATCTTAGCAGCTTGATATTGGAAGCTTGTGCTTGTTCTTGCTAGCACATCAGCTCAAACATACGTGGGTGTGGATGTACATCCATAAGGTTTGAACCCTTAATCTCAAAATCTGTAAAAATTTTGGATCTTTGTGATATTTGAGTTATGCTTGTGTATGTGTTGTTATTGGGCTCCAAATCTTGTTGTTTCGGTTTAAGTTTAATGTTTTGATGCTTATGTATGCATGTGCTAACCTAAATCCAACTTTTGATTTGAAAATCTTGATTTGAAAATATGATGAGACTGTAATTATACATAGTCTCATCGTCTAAATCGGGCTTAAAACGCTTAAAATATCATCAAAATACCCAAATATATGCTTGTGTTTGTTCATTGTGTATTTTAGGTACGGATATCGTGAATTCACCAAAAGATCAAAGGAATCAAGCAAAAACGAACATGGGAAACGAAGCCGCACAAAGAACCGGACCCGAATCATGAATTTCCATTCAAGTCCATGAAGTTTGAAGATTTGGCAAGATTGGTCCCTCTACTTTTGAAGACTTGTCATTTTAAACCCTTGTAAAACTCAAAAATTACATAAGGGTCCCTAAGATAACAACAATGTGCAAGTTTGGTCCTTGAAGAATGCATAAAGTGCATTTAAAACCCTTGGAATAGCTTTGATAAAAACTTTTGTGGCCAAAGTGTGAAACTTAAAAGTTTCATTACAAAGGATCTTGGTATTGAGCTGATTAAACTTAGTTTGCAACAAGATTGATACATGGGGGACGATAACTGTCCAGACAACAAACTTATCCCAGCCTCTCACAACACGCCACCTCATCACCCACTCACCCCTCAACCAATCACACTCCACTCCCTCTCCACGTCAGAAATCCACCACAGGTTTATTTAACTAAACTTGGTCAAGGCAAAGTCAACCCCCACTTAAAACCTGTTTAATATAACTAAAGTGGGGGAAACAACAATTTAAAACCTAAACACCCCAAAACGTGATTAAACATACCTGTTTATCACCTCCCCACCTCATAAACCCTAATTATGAATAAGCACAAATCATAGGGTTATTAACCCTAATCATCCAGATCAGTGATTCACACCCACCCCAACACAACCCCACTCTCGTTTTGTCCTCACCCTCAACACAGGTCCCCACTTCTACCACCCCTGCTCAACCATTTTTGGCAAACTAAGCACTTGGCAGATAATCAACCACCCACATCAATTTCGTGTTCCCAAAGCTCAAATTAACGCTCAAGATCGAGTCAATGACAGCAGGCAACCACATGGGCGAATATTGACTAAAGATTCAAACAAGAACTCAAGGGAAAATTTGTAAAAGTTTAGCTAGGGTTTAGTTTCTGTATTTTTTATTATTATTTATCTAGAAAGATCATAGCCTTGTATAAATATGAAATGTGTGTATCTCATTTAGATGTTCCAGTTTTATCAATTGTAATCGAATATTTAAAGTAATTTTAGAAAATCTTGCATTGATAGACTGAGTTCCAAATTTTCTTCTTGTTTTAGTTTAATCTGAAGTTTCAGTTTGGTTTTGTTACTTTTAAATTATCAAAAGTTAATTTGGTTAAAAGTTTTTTTGTCAAATTAAGGTTGTTTGAGATCCAAATTTATGGATTGTTTATAAGGTTTGGGTGACATCCAAACCTGATTTTCAGGTTTCATATTTGTCTTTTTGAGTTGGTTTAAAAAAAGTACTTGTCTCTATTTTTTTTTCTGAAAATATCAAAATCAGTAATTCATTCTTTTCTTTGTAATGTCTGTCCATAAGCTCCTCCAAAAGCTATTTGACAAATAGCTTTTGGATCAGTTTAAGGGTTTATTATCTTCTTGTTTGTTGGTTGTAATTGTGCAGGTACCCTTTGCTCAAGATATATTGGGTGAGTGGACTTTGTTGTCCCTCATCATCAGCTCTCTACACTTCTAACAGCTCATCCCATGACCAAGAGACCTTGATAGATCAAGCTGGTGGCATCCAGGACACATTTTGGTCTTAACAAGCCAATAGTAAGTTTCTGTGAACTCCCTTATCTGTTACCTTTTTTTGGTATGATCTTCAAAGCTGTTGGGTGTGCTTAGTTGTTGTTATTTCTTAGTTATTATCGGATTTTATGCATGCTAGGATTAATTAGGATCAGTTTTAAAAAGTATTGAGTTCATCTTCTTTGTAAGAATCTTGTTATCTGTTTTCAAGGTGTGTTTGGCATTGTTGATTACTTGAAATTGGGTGACATAAGATTGATTATAAGCAGGCTTAACATACCCACATAGATAGTGTTAGGGTAATTAAGTAGTTGTCTTGTAGTTTGTTAGAAGAAATCAGTAGTTTATATGTAGAAAAATTGGTAAAATCTGCTAGAAATCAGTAGGTCCTATATCTGCTTTGTTTTAGTGTTCTATATCATCAAATCTTGTTGGTTGTTAGCTAATCTGGTCATGTAGGAATTGTGACTTGTTTGGTTTAGTTTGGTGTCATATTGAGTGAATTTGGAAGCTCTAAATCTTACACATCTGCATATTAGACCAGCAAAACCATCAGACTCCATTGTCTGTGAACAGTGACTGCATAAGGTCACGTCTTTGTGATTTTTTGTGAGTAAAGTGTTGTTTTTATACTTTTCTTAACTCCCCACAACCCAACTGGTTGTGGGGGTGCCTTTGGATCCAAGTATAACCAATAAACAAGCAAGTTATGAGCTAAAAACCATCCAGACACGTTTTTATTACTAGCAGTGGGAACCAAGTTCCCACTGGTAGTGTAAAATTTGGTACCATCTTGCTAACAGACAAAAAGGTCCCAAGTGTCACTTTCAGTTTCTAGTTTTTTTTGTCTTTAGTGGTCTAATTTAGGTATTTTTAGTTGATTTCAATTTTGTTATTTTTCTTATTTTATTTTTTATTTTTCTGTCTAATTTATTTTCTTGTTACTGTTCATTTACCATTTTTTAGATTAAATTGCATTTTAAATTATTTTTTAATTTACTATTTTTGTCTTTTAGTGTCAGAAATTAATATTTTTCAGTTTTAAAAATTTTCTTAGATTTAGAAAAGTATTTTAAGATTTTTAGTTCAAAAACATTATACTGTTCACATTTTTAAGTATCTTTTAGATTTAATTTTTTATTAGGGTTTTATTATTTCTGTTTTGTCTTTTAGTGAAAAATTTTACTTTTTTCAAACTTTTTCATTTTTCTACTATTCATTAGTATAATTTAGGATTTTTAAAATTGTCAAATCATTTTTAGCATTATTTTATTATTTTTAATCATTATTTTAGTCTAAAAATAGTTTTTAGTGTTTTAAAAATAGAAAAATAGTTTTGAAAATTTAGGAAAAATAATTTTTAGTCTTTAAATAGTATAAGTGAGTTATTTGTTCAATAAAATAATATTTTGCGCTTTTTCTTAATTATATTTAATTTTAGGGCTTTAATTATCATTTAAAATTGAATATTTAATTAATAAAAGGTTATAAAATTTATTTATTGGATTTTTATTCTTATTTATATTATTTTAGACTTAGTTTTAATTTTTAATTAATTTTTAATTTTAATTTTTAATTTCGTCACGTTTATACGTATTTACGTTCGCGTTTTACGTATTTACGTTTGCGTTTTACGTTAAATCGTCGTAGTGTAATCGTAATCGTAGCTCGTCTTTAATTTTTCTCTTCTAAACCAAAAACGTCACTAATCCAAACTTTTATTTTATATAATTGGCACACTTAATCCACACACCTCCTTCGAGAGCGAACCCGCATTTATTCGACTTGTCGGTTTTCCTAAATCATCGAGTTTAATACTTGCCGCATTTATACGTTGTTTTCCTAAACGCGTATTTCTACACCTATCATTTTGGCGCCGCTGCCAGGGAGGTGTTTTTAGTGTGCCATTATTGTTATCGTGTTTGTGTGAGTAGTGTGTTTTTGCCTTTCAATTTTTGGAAAGCTTATATAACGTACATACTCATTTTTGTTATTTTTCCTTATTATATTATAGTATCCAAGTAAATCGTGTTTAGTTTTCCTATACTAAACACACACCAATCTTTACTATATTGTAAATATCCCATTATCGTTTTCGTTTTTCTTTGTGAATATATTACTATATTGTACTACGTAGAACAATAAAACACAAGTACTCTAAAAGCGTGAAAACGCAACCTTGATTCGGGGTTTCATCACTCGATCATTGTATTCGAATCTAAAGCAAAAAGTTTAAAGGCAAAATAGATAAATACTTTCGTGAGGCTTAATTTCAGTTAACACAAACTATAAGGTGGGTATAAGGCGGTTGTATTTCACGACCTAAGGGAAAAAGGCTCTTAAGTGCTTAGCGCCGCCTCGTTTCCCCCACTTGCTTGTGCGTGTTTTGAGAAAGAGGGCTAATCGAGGGTTTGCCACCCAAGTATTATCTACATATATTATATTTGCTTGTTTTCAAGATTAAACCCTCTTGAACATTTTGGTGTTCCACCAACGTTCTAAAGTCATCGAGAACGTTCACTCCACGTGATCGTTTTCATTCTTTGAGGCTCCTTTAATCGAGAAGATCGATTCGAGGGGAGATTTGTAGATTTGAGTCTACATAATACAACAAAAATCCAAAAGAATTAAAAAATAATCAAAAACCAAAAAAATTGAAAAATCGAAAAACCGCAAAAAGAATCTTCTTTGCTACCACCCATTCTACGCTTAGTGCATGCGCACTCGATTGAAGGATTATTCTAATTCTAGCGACGCTTCGAATCGACGCAATCGTAATCGAAGGAATCGACGACGTAGACGAGATTTAGAAACCGACGTTCCTAATATCGTTGTTGAAGAAACCGTAGAGGAGATGGCCAACAATCGTTCGATGATGGAATTGCTCCAAGCGCCCACCGAGGGTTATGGAGACGCGATCGTAATTCCCGCTATCGAAGCGGAGAATTTTGAGATTAAGAGCGGAATGCTTTCGTTAATCCAAGCTACGAAGTTTCGAGGTCGTGAAGCCGATAATCTTCACGACCATATTCGAATTTTGATCGTCTTTTGGCCACGAGCAAGTTTAAGAACGTCGACGCTGATGTCGTCAAGCTTATGCTTTTTCCGTACTCGCTCGATGGTGCCGCCTAGGATTGGTACGAGAAAGAGCCACCTAATTCGATAATTACGTGGAAGGATCTCGTTTCTAAATTCGTTAATCATTTTTTCCCACCGTCTAAGACGACGTTTTTCAAAAATGAAATTACGAGATTTGAGCAAAAGCCGAATGAATCTTTTAGAGACGCGTGGGATCGTTTTAAGGAAATGCTTAGGCAATGTCCTCACCATGGTTTTTCCGAGTTGCACCAAATCGATACGTTTTACAACGGTATTAATTTTCAAGAACAAGATTCGTTGAATTCCGCTGCCGGTGGCAACTTTTTGTGTAAGACTCCGAAAGACGCTTTAATGATTATTGAGAACCGATCCAAGGTTTACCAAATCCGCAATGCACCGAGTGTTGCCAATGTCGCCAATGTTAGTAGTTCTAATCGCGACACTGAGAGGGTTGATGCGAAAGTCGATAAGTTGACGAATGTGTTTACGTCTTTTCTCGTCGAAATGCAAAAGAAAGACGCTCCCGCTACGGTGAAAGCGGTTTAGGTTTCATGTACGTTTTGTGGTGGACCTCATAATTATTACGAGTGTGCGGCTACGGATGGCCAAACGTCGAATGTGAGTGCGGTAAATGGAAACAACAATTTTCAAAATCAAAATAACGCGGGTCCATCACAACAAGGCAATTATAACCAAGGCAACAATTTTTCGAATCAAAATCGAAACAATTTTCAAGGAAATAATCAACAAGGAAATTTTTCGAATCAAAATTAAGGTTATAATCAAGGTCGGAATTTGAATTGGCAAAATCGAGACAATAATCAAAACTAGAATTTTTCAAACAACAACAATCAAGGCAACAATTTTTCAAGTGGTAATCAAGGAAATTTTCAAAGAAGTAATCAAAACCAAGGGAACTTTAATTCTAATCAAAATAGTTCGTCAAACGATTTTCAAATTTACATGAAAACGAATGAGGCTAATATGAGACGATTAGAGGGAGAAATTGGTACTTTGAAAAACGACTTTACTAATACTTTGAAATTGCAAAACATAAAGATTGAGCAAGGATAAATTGACATTAAAAAGATGTTTTCGGCTATTATGAGCAAAGCCTCGGGTGCTTCGTCGAGTTCGTTACCTAGTGACACCGTTGCAAATCCGAAGGAACAATGTAAAGCCGCCTCGTCTCGTGAGAAAGGTCGTGTGATTACCCCTAACCTTGAAGTATTTCGAGTTGTTCCTTATTCTCAACCCTCGACTTCTAAGACGTCTTATTGTTCTAAAGTCGATGGGGTGAACGTGGCGACCAAGGAAAAGAATGCACACCCTCGTGTACCTCAAATTCCATCCACGGTTCAAAAAGAGAGTTTTATCGACCTTACCAAAGTAACCCTTGAAGAAACTTGTGCATCGATCCTTCTTAAAAAACCCAAAAGGCATATGCCGAGAAAGGAAGAGGATCCGGGCCAATTTCTACTACCTTGTGATTTTTCCGAGATTGAGGGATGTTTAGCCATTGCCGATTTAGGTGCTAGCATCAGTCTCATGCCTCATTCTCTTTGGAAATTGATGAGATTGCCTAATCTTACCCCCACGAACATGACAATCGAGCTTGCAAATTGTACACCATTAATACCAATTGGAATAGCCGAGGATGTATATGTGAAAGTTGGAAAGTTTGTTTTTCCCGCGGATTTCGTCATATCCGATTACGAGTGTGACCCTAAATGTCCCATTATTTTTGGCCGACCATTTTTATCGACGGCTCGAACCGTAATCGACGTCCACGAGGGGAGACTTACTATGAGATATGGGGAGGATAAAATGGACTTTTTTACGAGTAAATCCAAAGTGTTTAATGACAATGAGAAAACCGAGGTTTCAAAACCTAATGTTTCTAAACCTAATGTTTCTAAACCTAATGATTTCAAAAAGTTCACTTTAGCGGAAAGAATGAGGCTTAATGCATGTTTTGAAAAAATTAAGAAGAACGGTTTTAAAGATGAGGATTTTAATGATAAAGAATACGTGTACCTAATTAAAAAGGGTATGTGTAAATTTATGAATGAAAATTCACTTTGGGATGAATTCGATGAAACAAATGAAACACCAATTCCGAAGGGCGACGTTAGTGCCATCACGACAATGACCAAAATAGGCTCGTCTTCACCACCTTCGAAGGACCACGTCTTTGAGGCTTCAACTTCTAACTCCAACGAAGTGCCTCCTTTGCCTAGCCCAACACCCCTTGAGGTGAAAGGTTTTATCGACATCGGTCCTCTTGTTTTAGAAAAGTCACCTAAGCATAGTCATTCGACTTGTAAGACCATGGTTGTGAGTGCTCACAACGACCCTTTCTTTGACGATGACGATGGCGATTTTGCCGAGATTGATCACGTACTTCGAAATCCACATGCCATTTTTGATTCTCCTAAAAAGAAACATGTGAAGTACGATGATTATGAGTTTGATCCCGAGATTGAGGAAATCATTGAACGAGAGCTAGCTCTTTTGCCTACACTTCCACCTATAAGTGAGGTCGATCTTTCCAAAATCGAGGATGAACTAAATGAGTTGGAACGTCATATTTTCGATGACGAACCAACTCATGTGACCCAAAATCTAATTCTCGAGGAGTTACCTAATCAACACTCCTCAAATGAGAATTACGGTTACCACATTCGTGAGGATTTAACTTATCAACAATCCCCACAAATGGATGATGGTTTCGTGCTTGATTGTGATCTCTTCGAGAGAGTTTCTAAGATACTCAAGGAGGGGAATGACAAACCTTGGTTTGACAAGCCTATCTTTGATGAAGAAATCGATGAGATCGACGTTCATGAGGATGACGAGTATGTAGACCCCGAGGGGGCGGTGTTCTTTATTGATCGACGTTTTGAGAACTTATATAATCTTCCACCCCCTCCCACCAATGACTTAAATGTGAGGATTTTTAGCGCGACTAATTTTGAATTTGACACGCCAAATATTTTCGACATTATCAAATCGGGTTTTCATAAAGAGTTTTTGAACGATGAAAAAGGAAAGGATTTTAAAAACGTTTTAAAAGAATTTTCAACATGTTTAACTCCATCATCACCGCGTTTTATGAGTGCTACCACCTCGTCTACTTCTTTTGACGACGGTTGGTGTGGATCTAGTGTGGGGGAAGCCCCTTATGTTCCCTCACATTTCTCCACCAAGGACGATATTTACGATCCCGGAATTTCTTGTAAAGGGAAATCTCGGTCTTCCACCGATGCAATAAATGGAAATATTATCTATTTGCTTGGTGTGAGTCTACCTCGAGTAGCTCATGAGTTTGACTTACCAATTTCCCCACCTTTCTACTTCTCATCTCTTTTCTTCTACCCCTTTGGGGTTCTGGCTTCGGTTGAAGTAGCGTTGTTTCGTCTTTCATCCGAAAACGAGGACGCTATCTTTGACCCCGATATACATTTATCGGGTTTTAAAGTACTCCATATACTTTTGGGCATTGTTTATCATGTAAGCCCCACCAAAAATGACCATACCATGATTATCCCTAAATGATCACATTTATGGGGATTCGAGTCGAGATTTTGACTCGGTTATAAAAAACAAGGTGCCTCGTGGGAGATTCTCATGCTTATCCTTGTATATATTATTGCTTTCTTAGTTAATGTAACGAGGGGACTTGTGCTCTTCCAACCTTTGTTTCGTGGTTGTTTGTGATTGTGATTCATTAGGTTCATCGTCATCATTGAAGCCTCTCGTGTTCGTTTTACGGATCACTCGAGCTTCGATCGTTGCCTTTGGAGATTCCGATATCCGATGATATCCTTTTATGTTCTAACGTTTATCTTATTAGCATAATTCATAAACGGCTTTTAGGTTATTCGTTTTACCCTTTCCATGCTCGAAATTAAGCATTCGACTTCGTCTCTAGTATGAGGGTGTTTTCACCCCTATACTCGAAACATTGAGGACAATGTTTAGTTTTAGTATGGGGGTTAGTAGATACTTCACCTTGCTTACATCACCACACTATCCAATATTCATCTTTTTGTTATCGTTTTTTTTGCAAAATAAGGCTAAAAATGGCCAAATTTTAAAAATTTTCTAGTTTTTCATAAGTGTTTATGACACGAATGTAGGTTTTCCGATGGTGAGAATAAGAGTAATTATTGACTCGATCGTGCGTGTTGAGCACTTAGCTTCGATTCCTTAACTTTTTAGGCTAAGTCTCTTAAATGAGGACGAGAAATGATAGAGTTATTTATAAGTCTCGTAATCGTCACGATCTCATGTCTAGTAATTATTAGCTTATTCTCCCCACGCTTTTGTTTAATAAATTGTTAATAAATATTGATTTAGCGGTTTAGTCACTATTGTTGGTTTCTAATTTGTTTTAGTAGCTTCCATGTAATTAAATTGGGAAAACATTAAGGTATCGCCAGCGTCACGGTTTTGAAGTATTGGCACCCGAATAATCGAAAGCTTCACCTAATAATAAGATTTCAAGTGCTCACCTAAATTAAGCAAAAATTTGAAGCTCACAAGGCCGAAAAATCTATGCCCAAATTGAAAGTGAATCAAGCCTTAATCTTTGAAGCTTTAAAGATCCAAAATTCGCTTTAGCGTGAGGATATACGTCTTTGGCTAATAAAACCACCGATGAGGCGGATAATAAAAGGCAAGGCAAGACCGAAGTCATAATAAAAGCTCCATGGCGGAGTTGAATAAAAGATGGAGGTAAACCTATGATAATAAGGCCCTTCCGTTAGGGGGCGTATAAAAGTCTTGGTAATAAGTCTCATGTTCAAAAACGTTATAAAACCGTGTTTATCGATCCTTCTTGTTGACTTAATTTTTTTGACATCGTTGTCTATTAGGGTGAATTATTAATTTAATGATTTTAGTTACACCGTTAAGACTCTATTTTTAGACTTAATCTCTATTCACGCATAAGTCAATGATGTATCCTCGTGATCATTAAGACAAAATAAAATATAAGAGATACCAAGTAGGAATAAGGGAGTTTAGGTTCGTAATTAACACTCATGAGATGTGATCGTGTTGCTAACTTATAATAACAATGATCTCGTTACACGCTTAGCATGGAATTGGGTGAAAATCAAGGACGACGAAATTATTTCTAACGAAGCATTCACGTGTTCTTGTTCTATGATCTCAAAAGTCACTTTATCGTGATGAAAACAATACATTATGTCTAAAACGCATGTAGTAGTTTATTTAAGTTCATGTCTTCAATAAATGTCATAATAAAATGAATTTTGGAAGTGCTATGATACTTAATTCTAGCATTGCGTGGGGACACGGCAATGGTTTAGTATGGGGGAGTGATGAGACTGTAATTATACATAGTCTCATCGTCCAAATCGGGCTTAAAACGCTTAAAATATCATCAAAATACCCAAATATATGCTTGTGTTTGTGCAATGTGTATTTTAGGTACGGATATCGTGAATTCACCAAAAGATCAAAGGAATCAAGCAAAAACGAACACGGGAAACGAAGCCGCACAAAGAACCGGACCCGAATCATGAATTTCATTCAAGTCCTTGAAGTTTGAAGATTTGGCAAGATTGGTCCCTCTACTTTTGAAGACTTGTCATTTTAAACCCTTGTAAAACTAAAAAATTACATAAGGGTCCCTAAAATAACAAGAATGTGCAAGTTTGGTCCTTGAAGAATGCATAAAGTGCATTTAAAACCCTTGGAATAGCTTTGATAAAAACTTTTGTGGCCAAATTGTGAAACTTAAACGTTTCATTACAAAGGATCTTGGTATTGAGCTGATTAAACTTAGTTTGCAACAAGATGGATACACGGGGGACTATAACTGTCCAGACAACAAACTTATCCCAGCCTCTCACAACGCGCCACCTCATCACCCACTCACCCCTCAACCAATCATACTCCACTCCCTCTCCACGTCAGAAATCCACCACATGTTTATTTAACTAAACTTGGTCAAGGCAAAGTCAAACCCCACTTAAAACCTGTTTAATATAACTAAAGTGGGGGAAACAACAATTTAAAACCTAAACACCCCAAAACGTGATTAAACATACATGTTTATCACCTCCCCACCTCATAAACCCTAATTATGAACAAGCACAAATCATAGGGTTATTAACCCTAATCATCCAGATCAGTGATTCACACCCACCCCAACACAACCCCACTCTCGTTTTGTCCTCACCCTCACCACAGGTCCCCACTTCTACCACCCCTGCTCAACCATTTTTGGCAAACTAAGCATCTTGGAATATAATCAACCACCCACATCAATTTCGTGTTCCCAAAGCTCAAATTAACGCTCAAGATCGAGTCAATGACAGCAGGCAACCACATGGGCGAATATTGACTAAAGATTCAAACAAGAATTCAAGGGCAAATTTGTAAAAGCTTAGCTAGGGTTTAGTTTCTGTATTTATTATTATTATTTATCTAGAAAGATCCTAGCCTTGTATAAATATGAGATGTGTGTATCTCATTTAGATGTTCCAGTTTTATCAATTGTAATCCTTTTTTTATAATCGAATATTTAAAGTAATTTTAGAAAATCTTGCATTGATAGACTGAGTTCCAAGTTTTCTTGTTGTTTTAGTTTAATCTGAAGTTTCAGTTTGGTTTTGTTACTTTTAAATTATCAAAAGTTAATTTGGTTAAAAGTTTTTGTGGCAAATTAAGGTTGTTTGAGATCCAAATTTATGGACTGTTAATAAGGTTTGGGTGACATCCAAACCTGATTTTCAGGTTTTCATATTTGTCATTTTGAGTTGGTTTTAAAAAAAGTACTTGTCTCTATTTTTTTTTCTGAAAATATCAAAATCAGTAATTCATTCTTTTCTTTGTACTTTCTGTCCATAAGCCCCTCCAAAAGCTATTTGACAAATAGCTTTTGGATCAGTTTAAGGGTTTATTATCTTCTTGTTTGTTGGCTGTCATTGTGTAGGTAACCTTTGCTCAAGATATATTGGGTGAGTGGACTTTGTTGTCCCTCATCATCAGCTCTCTACACTTCTAACAACTCATCCCATGACCAAGAGAACTTGATAGATCAAGCTGGTGGCATCCAGGACACATTTTGGTCTTAGCAAGCCAATAGTAAGTTTCTGTGAACTCCCTTATCTGTTACCTTTTTTGGGTATGATCTTGAAATCTGTTGGGTGTGCTTAGTTGTTGCTATTTCTTAGTTATTATCTGATTTTATGCATGCTAGGATTAATTAGGATCAGTTTTAAAAAGTATTGAGTTCATCTGCTTTGTAAGAATCTTGTTATTTGTTTTAAACGTGTGTTTGGCATTGTTGATTACTTGAAGTTGGGTGACATAATATTGAGTATAAGCAGTCTTAACATACCCACATAGATAGTGTTAGGGTAATTCAGTAGTTGTCTTGTAGTTTGTTAGAAGAAATCAGTAGTTTATATGTAGAAAAATTGGTAAAATCTGCTAGAAATCAGTAGGTCCTATATCTGCTTTGTTTTAGTGTTCTATATCATCAAATCTTGTTGGTTGTTAGCTAATCTAGTCATGTAGGAATTGTGACTGGTTTGGTTTAGTTTGGTGTCATATTGAGTGAATTTGGAAGCTCTAAATCTCACACATCTGCATATTAGACCAGCAAAACCATTAGATTCCATTGTCTGTGAACAATGACTGCATAGGGTCACGTCTTTGTGATTTTTTGTGAGTAAAGTGTTGTTTTTATGCTTTTCTTGACTCCCCACAACCCAACTGGTTGTGGGGGTGCCTTTGGATCCAAGTATAACCAAGAAACAAGCAAGTTATAAGCTAAAAACCATCCAGACACGTTTTTATTACTAGCAGCGGGAACCAAGTTCCCACTGGTAGTGTAAAATTTGGTGCTGTCTTGCTAAGAGACAAAAAGGTCCCAAGTGTGAGAGATTGTTGGAATTACGTTTTTAACGTATATTAGAAGTATCGGTCACTCCAATTATATTATTAAACGTTGTAAGCTCGTAGTTAGAAAGTTAATACATTTACATTATCATCCTAGCCCATTGGCCTGTCCATGGGTTAGAAGGCCCAAGTCCACTAAGGACTTGGGTATATAAGCCCTCTCCTTTGATGGAGAGGGTGTTGGTTGTTCACTTATTTTGATAATAAACACACATTTCTCTCATCTTTCTCTTTCTAGTTTCTCTCTCTAGAAAACAACAACCCTCTTGATTAGATCAAAGATTATCATATTTCTACACATACCTTAAGAGATAAACCAAGAAACAATTATTGTAACATGGTTTGAGAATGTGTGTCGTTGTATATGTTCTATATCTTTAGGTTTAAGAATCGAAGGTATATATCAAAAATCATTATAATGGGATGCTTCCTCTCATGAGGTGCTTGGCCGGCCAATTGTAGTATCATATCAATATTATAGGCCGGTATGTTGTTTTATCCATTAGCATTTGACCGAATTATCGCATTGTGTTAGTCATGCATAATTAGCGCGCTAGTTTATATAAAATCGGAAGAGTTTTAACATTAACACATTTGTTGATAAAGTCTGAATTAAACCGGAAAAAAATTTAACCGTAACACGGATACCAATAGTGTGTGAATTAAGACCGTGTGTTTATGAATGTCATAAGATTGATTTTTTTCTTCTAAATATTCATCTTTAAAGATAGATTCAAGCTACATATTTATCAGATTGTCGTGGTTTAATATATATACTTGCAAACATGGACAAATAAAACCATTGAAACAATTAAAAAGAAAAAAGAATTATTTTAGATATCATACTTTTCTTTGGATATGATAGGACTATCATATCATCCATCTTATTTCTATCCAATGGATAAGATTAAATATGTTTTATTTGTAACTTATTTTTTATAATTTTAATATCTCTTAATCCGTTAAGTGTTAAACGAAAATAATTATATTATTGTCACGAGCGTTTAATTATCTTTCTACCAACATGCATTATGATATACTTTCGAATTTTTTTTTTCTTCTTGTTAAAATTTACGTGAAATATCATATATGATAATACTGTTTAAATCATATATGATAGATTATATCATATTTGATACTGGTGTTACATCATATATGATATTAGTATCATATTTGATAATTTTTAAAAAACATGGAAAAAATAAAACAAAAAACAAAAATTTGTCAAAAGTGTTATTATATAACATATCTATAGAAAGATAACTAAATGTTCTTCCGTAACGGTATGTTTTTTTTCGCATAACGACTAACGGTTTAAAAAATATTAATGTTGAAAAAAAATGGTGAAAATATATTTTATTTTTAATCTTATCCATTAAATTAAAATAAACATGAAGGTGCAGATAAAATTTAAAATTTAGTATCCAAACGAACTTAAATTATTAAAAAACAAACAACATATCTTCATTAAAATTCATATTTTACAGTCACCTCTAACCGATAAGATTTGGTAGTCAGGTTAACATCTTAATAAAACAACGAAACCCTTAAAGTACATACATCATTTAGTCGACATTATCAAGTTTCACAAACAAATTTAGTTTAGTTCAAAAAAAAAAAAAAAAAATTTATCATGCTCCCCGCCGCAACATACAGAAGATAGCAGTTCCAGTGGGGTCTGTTACACAACTCCAGTCCAGCAGCTTGGATTTACTCAGAGTTGACCTGTCAGAGTAGGTGTGATGTGATGAGAACATTATTCTCTAGAGAGCCTCTGTGTTTTAATGTTTTTCATGAACAAAAATATACCAGTGGTGAACGAGAACGAGAAATGCTCCGACTACGGCTCCTTCCTCGGCGGTGGGGACGAGGCTGCCAGACAAACATTTCAGCAAGAAAAGGGAGTTGTATTAGAGTTGGATCCAGTAACAGCTTTCAGCAGTTAACACAAGTAATGTGTGTGTCGAGACTTACAGATGGTGGCGTAGGAGGAGACCTTGATGGAGACCTGTGAACATTTCCATGAAAAATAAAAGAAAGAGAAGGAAACAAATATATTAGCTTCAAACCCATAACTGTATAATCCAAAACATTAACAATAAATATCTCCATGCATGTTCTGATCCAAGAAATTTCACTGTGATCACTCTTAATAGATTCCCCGCCAAACCTTTGATGCGCCAAATGGAATTGACGATCCACGTCGAGGGGAAACTGGTCATGAACAACAGCCGTTTACTCTCATCCCAACAATAAAACAGCAAACGTTCTTAAACATAACACATAATCATGGTCTGGAAAGTAGTTTAACTTTTTTTTTACTGCCTGCTTACTGCTTAGCTTGCAATAATAACTTGGTACTAATTTTGTTTTTATCAAAGCTTACTCGATGAAAATTATTTACCATGGCACATGCTACTTGCCAGACTCATCGATACCTTTACCTCTACAGCCAGTCAAGTCCCTAACATGCAATCCCTAGGCAGCCAACTTTGCGCCTTTCCCATCAAGCCCCTATGCCGTAGAGTCCACATCTAAAAAAGAAACAAGGCAACCCTTCACAATCATGGCATCCAAAACCAACACCACCCTTTTATATTTCAATCACAAGTGAACACCCATCCGCCTTATCGCAGAGAACAATATCTTTATTTGACAATCAAGAACAAAAGAGAATTTACAAATGAGGAAGAACTTGTTTACAAGGGTACCTAAGTTTAATCTTAATAGACTAGTCAGAAGATAGCTTCACCCCGTACCTTACTGTTACTAGTCCGCATGGATGCAATTCTACTTCACATAAGCAAACATAACAAAACCACATAAAACTACCCCAAGGCAACATCTTTTTCTCCACAAGCACATGTTGGTAATTATTTATACTACCAGCAAACTAGAGGGTATGATAGAAAAATCCAAATTCAACTATCAGAAGGAAAAAGAACTAATAAGCATGAAAATTAAGTACGGACAGGCTCCATACAATTTGTATAAGTAAATTTGGAAAATATTTATTATATAGGATTCTGTGTATCAACAATCAGAAAATGAGATAACCATACTCGAAAGGAAGTCACGCCACCCACTCAGAATGGGAATCAATTAAGCATGTATAAAATGCACATGTATGCCTTACCTATGGCAGTCTCCACGTAGATATTTTAAGAACATTACAGTAGAAGGACTAAATTGATGGTTGAAAGAATACGTTGGAGTTGCTAAAGAAGTGGCTCACATTTGCACAAGGAAAACGAGATAATGTATAATTATGGAAGGGGAATCTTCAACAAAGGCATAAGATAAATAAGAGTTGCTAAAGAAGTGGCTCACATTTGCACAAGGAAAACGAGATAATGCATAATTATGGAAGGGGAAAACGAGATAATGTATAATTATGGAAGGGGAATCTTCAACAAAGGCATAAGATAACATTACACCTAAGGTGTTGTTTGTTTGTTAAGAGGCTTTGAATCTCAATCTAATTCGCACATCTGAATCTAGGGCGAAAATGTCTGAATCTGAATACATTAATATTGTTTGTGTCTTTAAAAGAAAACGTCTGAATATTTTATTATTTCAACTAGAGGCATTCAGATGTTGTCTGGTCCATCCAGATGTTTTTACCTCTACTTGCCTCTGAACCAAAATAAAAAAACAAACACACTTAAACACTTAAAAGCTCCAACTGATTAAGAGCTTTGATCTATTAAGAGGCTGTTAAGACTTTTTTATTAAAAACAAACAACAACGATGACATGTTATGTAAAACACTTGTATCAAAAATAGACTACGGTTGACTTTTAACCCATTTCGTCCATTTTACCCACCCCCAAGTCAAATTCCTTTTTGACCCATTTTAGCTTAAAACAGAACCCATATCAATCAGGAGGCAAATCTTGCCCATTTTTATAATTATGGGCACTTTTTAGCTCTTTTTCAAAAAGTAGGGGGCAATTTTTGCCCATTCATTATTATTGATGGGCTCAATGGGCACATGTAAGACACTAGATGGGATCTAATGGGCATATGTAAAACACCAAATTGGTCACTCGATGGATCTTTCATATTTAATGTTTTTTTCCCGACTTTTAAAAAGCATTATTATTTATTTTTTGCATTTTTATATTTTTTTTGCCCGTTTAAGCCCGCGCCCGTTTAGCCCACCGCCTGTTTTACCCCCGCCTGGCCCGCCCATTTTTCCACCTCTACCAACGCATATATTTCAATTGCCACTTCTAACTAAAGGCGGACTTCAAAAAGTAAGTGGTAGCAATATATCAACTAAATGCCTAACTTATAGAATAAGGAGAAAAATAGAAGAATATATATTCGGACGAGAGCCATAAGCTACAGTGACTTCAAAGAGTTTTTATAGATTAAATACCTTGAAGCAGGGGTAGGAGATGACTCAGAACGCGGCCTAGAAGAAATAGATCTGGATCGAGACCTACGAGAATATTTGTCCCTGGGAGAGTAACTGCATGAATTTTTTTGTTATTATACAGATCATAAATCACTGCACGCCTAGTAAACTACATTAAAAAAAAGCACAAACCTTCTGCTCCTCCTATCACAACTAATGCTGCGGCTGGGACTTCTACTTCTCGAATAAGATGGACTTCGGCTCCTGGAATCACTGCGCCTTCTATCATACTCCACCTGTGGTCCACAAATCAGCAGATAAGAAATTATAGCAATTGCACAATACAGGGGTGTTTGGATTTGCTGTTTGCAACTCATTATGGCCATTTGACATCATAATATTTGTATGAACGGATTCTCCTGATAATTAACCATTTTGAGGTCAGACGTCAGATAATCACTTCCTGATTATTAGTTTCTCGCTAATTTTAAAAAATATATTCCTCGGTATTGCACAAGGCGTGTATTCCTTGGTCTAACAAATGTCTATCTTTTTCAATATTTTTGTTTGTTAGCATTAAAACATCAAAAGCTCGATTATCACTCCAAAACAGGAAATGCACATCCAAACACTACCATCTACATCCCATTTTCTTTAACTTGTTATCTGACTTTGATTATTCAAAATGATATAAACACTCTTAAAACAGACATCCACATACCCCAAGAATATTACCAATATTCTGACTTACCCGTATGTAGGCTTTGGAGAACTGGTTACGGAAAAGCGAGTCATCAAGTTTCCTTATCTAAAACAAAAGAAAAAATAAGGATCCATAAGAATCAAACTGGAGCATTTAACACCACCATTAAACCAGCAGCAAAAAGCATATATCTATTTATGCAATGTAAAACAATTCTTTGAAACTAACCGCATATTTCATATCATCGTAGTTTGTGTAGTCCACAATCCCTCTCATGCCTGCATATAATAGAAAGCCTTATTGGTATTTGCTAGCAGACAAAAGAGAAGAAAACTTTGCAACTTAATAATGCAAAGACATATATCAAACGAACAAGGTACACATGAATGTACTATATTAAGCGTCTTCTAAACCTAAGACAACAACTACCTCTGGTCATCGTCTAAATACAACCTACGAATGAGTGTCCTTTATCAGACGATGCACTGCTTCATTTTTGGTCTCCAGCCTAACCCTTTTACTGATTTAAGATAAGCAATACTCGTTTTGGGTAAGTGATTAAGATAAGCAACTTTCGGTCTGCTCTGGTCTAGTCAGGCCGGGTACCAGCTCACAACACTTTTGACCACGAGTTTAGAAAAAAATGATTAGTGTCAAACATGATTACTGATTCATATTATTTCGAAACAATCTACTTATCTAATAAAACAACTTAGGATGTACTGGACATCAACAATACACACTGTAGATTGCAACACTTTTAATCCGTTCACGTCATTTAATTACTTCAACCAAACTTTATCAATATTTCCAAACAGAACTAAGCATAACCCAAATCAACTAATACATGAGTTAAATGGGTTAATATAGCCACCTTTAGTCCCAACTTTACTAGGTAAAACCACCATGTATAGGTATATCTAACAATCATGGTCAGTTGACCAGCAACGTATAATGGTAGGTTCAACAATATAAGCATAAACTAAACTGCAATCAATCGATGTGATTATATTTGGCATGTCAATACCTGGCGACTTCATATATTCGATAATAAAAGACCTAGCAAGTAAACTTACCATCGCGATCACGGAAAACTTGAGAAAAACAAACATCCCCAGCTCGACGCATGTGATCCTAAGAAAGCCCATTCCTTAATCCAGTTAGAAAAGCCAAAAATATAATCAAGTCATTTGTTCAAAGTATAGTGGTAGGGTTAAAGTTGTCCAACAATGAGGACACTTATACAAATGAACTGTACTCGTTACCAATATAATGTGCAACATAAACTGACCTTCAGATCTTGCCATGAAGCAGAAGAAGGTAATCCAGTGACATAAACTGCTCAAACGAAGTGATTTTATCATCAAAACATAAAGGATGTAAAGCCCAAAGGGTATACGCAGATAATAACTAACCGCGATACTCAGAGCGCCTAGATAATCCACCACGACTGCCGCCACTGCTGTAACTGCTGTGGCGGTCTACAGAAGATGAAACTCTCCCACCATGTGCAAGTTCAACCTGCAGGTAAACACAAACGAAACAAATAAGCAACAAGTAACAAAAATAAAAAGTATTTGACAACAGAAGATTGGTTTCATTCACTAACCCTTAAGCGATGACCATCAAACTTATATCCATCCCTTCCATAAATGGCATCATCAGCATCACGGGCATCTTCAAACTGAAACAAACCCAACAAAGTTCTAGATGAAACAATCGGTGAAACACGTGTCCGAATAAACTTTTAAGAAATCTAGGCAACAACAAAAAAAGATATATGAATATGATATGTAATATTTACCTCTACAAACGCAAAACCAGGGGGCCTAGGCGGAATTTTCAGGTCAATTTCAACAATGGGCCCATACTGCAAGCAAAACAAAAGCAGATTAGCTACTTAGTACTAATACTCGCTGACTAAATTTACAAAGAGATGTCAGAGCACACCTTGTAAAACAGATCTTCAACTTCTCTTTCGCGAATATCACCAGGAAGATTACCAACATAGATGGTACGGCTTAAGCGACCCATGTTTTCTGAAAAAGTGAAATTAGTGATCGGATAAGTAAGAGTTCCGTCTAAGATCACATAAACCACTTCAAAGGTCAAGGACAAAATACTATTATACTAAATGAACTAGATTTTACAGGATAGAAACTAACACTATATAATTAATAGTGAGATTAAGAGTTGAAACAACATATGCAAATCAATCTTTATGAAGATAAAGTATTCAAGAAAAAAAAATAACGTCTCCTGAACTTGACACCCAAGATATATTCTAATACTTAAGGCTTCAAACGTAAGACAACTAGCACTAGGACTAAATGTATCACAAAAACAAAAGAATAATGGTAAGTTGACAGACTACATAATATCCAAATTGATGCACCTTTGAAACAGGCAATAGTAAGTTAGTTTCAGAGGAAGAATCTCGTCTGTTCAACTTTGTTTACAAATACCCTTGCCAAAATGTATCATCCTCGTATTTATGTAGTAAAAAAGGCATTCTTTTGCTTTGGAAAGGTGTTTGGGAGTACTTAGGCTGCGTTTAGTTGGATGGAAAACATCCTCTTTTCCACAAAATGTTTTCTAGAAAACAAGGAAAACAGAAAACGCGTTCAAATCATCGTTTTCTAAAAATGCAAAACCCCTGTTTTACCCTTTTGCATACAAAAAAAAAAACTCATTTTTTTTTTCTAAGTTTTCCTTTAGACATAGAAAATTCATTCCCCTTTGTTTTCCTTTATAGTTTTGGAAAATGGAAAACACAAATTTCTCCAACTAAACGCGTTTTTTAAATTTTTAAATATTTTGTGGAAAAAGAAATCCCTTTTCTTTTTCTACA
This sequence comes from Glebionis coronaria, assembly GCA_025667525.1. Lineage (NCBI taxonomy): Eukaryota > Viridiplantae > Streptophyta > Magnoliopsida > Asterales > Asteraceae > Glebionis > Glebionis coronaria. The sequence continues at coordinate 604,243,444 of CM046878.1, read as the reverse complement.
AAATAGAAAATAGAAAATGATTGAAAAATGTTTTCCATCTAAACGCACCCTTATATTCTTCTGCTTATCTGCTCATTTCAACGTGCATATTTGAGAACATTTTTATACAAATAAACTTTTTATTCGACATACAACTAGATATAACTATCTAAAATCTATCACAGTTTGAGAAATCATTATAACCACAAACTTCAAAGTGAATCTTTAAATATAAACAAAACAGACAAAAAACAGTTTCCATAAAAGAAAAGTTTAAAAAACAAAAAATAAAATCCAATTATATGAATAATCAGCAAATAAACATGCAATTGAACGTACACTCAAATTATATGGAATAAGAAGAGATCAATCGATACAGATTTATGTAAAGATCAAATATCGATTAGATATTTACATAAACATTAAAGTTGATAAGATTGCGTTACCTGTTTGATGAGAGTGGCAAAAAACAAAACGTACTTTGTTGTTGAAGGTTCTGGACAAGTTTGGTATCTATTTATGTGTCAGAACTCACAGATTATATGACAAGTGTACTTGCTGTTTTTATTATTTACACCTTTGGTCCTTTTATTATAACTGTTTCTCTTTATACACCCGTTCGAGTCAACCACAAGGAGAACCGAATATAACTAAAACGAGATTTAAAGTCCGCACGTTGCGACGGAGCATGCGAGATTAATGGTTCAGTAGACGGGTAATACAAAGGTCTGTTTGCGTTAACTGTTCACCTTGAAGGAATGTAGGAACTTATGTGTATGTCGTAAGCGTGCCAATATTGATCTCGTTTTGTTCGTAATAATCTAAAGATGTAGTCGTCAATATACTTTTTATCGATGAATACGTTAAATGTTTGTCAAAGAGACTTTGTTGTATATAATAATGGTAGACAAAAATATAATGTTATGTTTTTTTTATCTTGGTGGTTTATTTTAAAGTTATTAGTTACTTTATGAGTGTATTTTGAATTTTTTTTAAGATATAAATTTGCGTAAAATATATTTGTATTATGTTATATGTATGTCAAAAGTGTTTCAATATTCGGCTTGTTTTGTTCGCAATTTAAAGATCTTTTCGATATATAGTTTTTAATGAATATTTAGATTTATGCCGCATATTTGATCAATGAAATTTGTTATATTAAAAAGACATAAATATGTAAAAGTTAACACTGCAGTAATCTGACAATACAAAAGACTGTTCGCGTCAATAACTTGCTTTGCAAAGAAAAAAAAAACGTAGTAGTAATCTTTTAAAATATGTACTAAGTTTCAACATTTTTTTATAAAATCATACGTTGGTTAGGAGCATTGCAATATTGAAATTATTTGGTTAGTATTTCGACGATCTTTTTACGGTTTTTTAAAGAATCAATAGGTCGATATCATATTTTATAAGTAAAATTGGTTATATATAATATCGCAATTATTTTAAAGTTTAAGGTAGTTATTGTTATATGTCATACAGTGTGGGGGTGGTATGTAAATTTTGCTTTATAGTTAATCATTTGTGGGACTGTTTCCAAACGACAATAACGAAAGAAAAAAACGACAATGCCAAGGATGAAACGACGTCGTTTCCTTCAACCCATAATATATATATTAATGTGGAACTGAGGATCGTACCAAATCTAGGGCTGAGCAAAACCGATCGAGAACCGAAAACCGATACAAACCGACCGAAACCGATACCGACCGACACAAACCGAATTTTTTCCGGGATGGGTTTTCTACGATGTCGGGACTCGGGATTAAATCGGGATTGCACAAAAAAACCACACAAACCGGGATTAAGTCGGGCCTAACTCGGTTCAGTTCAGGACTCGGGATTAATTCGGGTCGGGATTCGGTTTGAGTTTTCCAAGATTTCGGTTTCGGTATGAGTCGGGATCGGGTCAGGACGGGTCGGTTTCATCCATCTTCAACATCACAATAGCATGTTTTTCACAAAAAGAAGTCACTGTCTTCAATAATACATCAACCCCACTTGTTCTAAGTCTTACCAATGCTTGTTTTGTTCCTTTTATCATTGAAAACGCTTCTACAATATTTTGATCTCGTTTTTGAAGAGATTTCGACAATAAATCGATGATTCCTAAAATGTGCTCCATCAAGTGGGAATAAAACGCAAACTCAAACTTTTTAAAATATGATAAAATACCAGTTGCTTGATTTCGATTTCGGCCATCGAGAGCATCTTTTTCCACATATTTCAACACCTTAAAAACCTCAGGAAACAAAGAATACAATCTCACAATTGTTTTATAATGTGAACCCCATCGTGTATCACCAGGTCGAGTAAGCGAGAGCTCTTGATTTTTCCCATTTCCACTTTCTATTACACCTTCATTAAGTTCCGATTCTATTCTTCGCTTGTAATTATCTAGAATCATATCTTTTCTTTTACATGAAGATGAAACCACATTGACTACACACATTAGCTTTTCAAAGAACTTCATAACTCCATCATGGTTTTTTGCAACCGCTACAACCACTAACTGAAGTCGGTGTGAAAAGCAATGCACATAATGTATCGAGCTATTATCTTTTAACACTAAAGCTTTTAAACCATTGAACTCGCCACACATATTGCTTGCTACATCATAACCTTACTCTTAACTGTTTCAAGATTTAATAATAATTATAAAGAGTTAAAGTAATGAAGGATTGAAATTTATAAATTATAATTTCATATATAAATTGTAAAACTAAAGTGTTACCTGTTTCAAACTTAAATTGTTTTTTTGTGAAGAAACAATCAATGGCAGATTTAAAAGTGACGGAAGAAGTTTCTTTCACTTGAACAACCCCAACAAATCTCTCTTGAACAACTCCATGTTTATCGAGATATCGAAAAACCATTTCCATTTGTTCCTTTTTCGATACGTCACTGGACTCATCAACTAATAAGGAAAACACATCATCACCAATATCTTCAAGAATGGAATCAAGTACCTCTTTGGCAAAACATTCGCATAATTGTTTCTGAAGTTGTGGAGATGTTAAGGTACAATTCAATGGAGCTCGTTATAACACCCCATTTAATAGGATAGGATGCTACAGTAAATTATGGCGTATCATCAAAGCATGCGAGGTAAATGTCTAAACATTCATGACCCTAAATAGAAATATCGGAATCAAACTGTAGAAACTAGAAGGGGGGTTGAATAGTTTCTCTTCGATTGGCAACCTAATTAAAATTACTTTCAATTTGGTTTGTATCAAAACTATCTTTTACTTGAAGCTAAGTTGCATAATGATTAGGTTCAATTCAAATGCACTAGCAAAGTAACCAATCAGAAAGTATCCCAAGTAACACATAACCGCCAAAGTAATTAACACATAACCGCCAAAGTAATTATTAACAGTGATACTAATTTTAGTATGAGTATGGGACCTATAATAATAGGTAAGTGTAATGATAATGAAATAAGTAAAGAGTAAGGAAGGAGACAACCTAGTGGGAAGACACCAAGATTTATAGTGGTTCGACAACGAGGCTCTATCCTCGTTTCTACTCCACTCCTCGAGTACACCTACTCGAGATTTCCACTATATCCACAAGCTCCCTTCTTGGGGGAGAAAACCTTACATCGTCGCTTACATTATTTTCCGACACTAAGCTAAATGTCGAGACCTAATCTTTAGCTAGGACCAATCTACACAATGTTGCCTACTTCACAATTTAACGGCACAAGGCTAGATGTCGAGTTCTAATCTCAAGGTAGAACCAATCTTCATGACGTTGCCTACTTCACCATTTTACGACACAAGGCTAGATGTCGAGTTCTAATCCAAAGCTAGAACCAATCTTCACGACTCTTCACTTTGAAGCTAAGTGAAAACTTCACACAACACAACTACTAATCACTTTCAAGTTAAGTGAGAACTTACAAGACACAACCACATCACTTTATAGTTTAGTGAGAACTTCTAATCAATCTATTACAACTCAACTAAACATATCCATGTACACACATGTAGCTTGGATCTACACAACATAAATCCAAGCAAACACATATGCAATGGATGTACACAACAAATCCAAGTATTCACAAATAAATTGGATGAACATAACTAGTCCAAGTATTCATAAATACAATGGATTAACATAAAACAAAAAGGGTATCATGATGACTATGACTAGCTCATGGATTCACCTTTATCACAACACTAGTGAGTGAGTGATCTTCTCTTTGGACAAGGTAAAGGAAGGGATCAAGAGGATAATCATATGTAAACATACTTAACATATTAAGTGATCATTTACTAATGATTATGTTATAGAAAAGAGAAATGGGCTGAGGAAAAACGTCCAGAGAGGCTTGTTGGAAAATGAGATTTGATCCACTATTTAAAGGAGACAATGTACAACGGCTATCTGGGCGCGGTACCTTATCTAGCCCGGCGGTTCCTTATCGCTAGGGAACCGCCTAGCTACTTAAGGTTCCGCCCGTAGACTACGCTCCGTTTTTTGTCTGTTAGTGGGGTAGGAATATCTGAGGTATTTTAAGCCTTCAAAGGATATTCTAATAGCATATGGAATATGCTATTTTCAAATTTACATTTTCCATTTTAATAAAACATTTTCTAAAAAAGAAAGTTTATTAAAAAGTCTTTTGTCATATTAACAAAAGTGAGTTTTAAGGATAATCATTTTGATGATCACTAAGTATGATTAAGAAAGGTTAGTGATATGATTATTACCTTGATGATAGTGTTAGTTAAATAATTCGTTTTATGTTTTACACTAAATGTGTTGTATAGTTTGTTGTGATCAAAACTAAGAAAGATTAGTTAACACTAATAATGTTTTTAGGCATCACTTGCATTAACAATCTCCCCCTTTTTGATTACGACAAACGATAAACTCATTTACGTAGAAACACAAATATCGAATTATTAACGAGTTTATCACTATCATTTCTCCCCCTTTGTCGTAGCAAAAAGGTTAGCACAAGTCTTTGAAGAAAAACGGACTTTGCTAGTAGCTCCCCCTTGGTGGTTGCTCCCCCTTGCTTGAGGCACCAAGTAAATGAGCTAAGGTGTCATGCTACACAAAGGTTAGTAGAAAGAAAAGAAACACCAATGTATATATGATCACTACCTACTAAGTTACTTGAGAGGGAGAGAGAGAAGAAATTTCAAATTAGAAGCAACTATTTTGCTAAGTATGTCCAAAAAGGGAATTGACAAAATCAAACTTCAATCCAATGAAGATGATAAACTTGTCAAGGGGTTAAAGTTTAGAATTGATGGAATCACCCATAAGCAATTGTAAAAATTAACCATGATCAACTCAAAAGAGAACTAAGGAAATAACACATAAACAACACAAAGGTTACATAAAATAAAAGACACAACAAGGTAGATAGTCATACGCACAATATGAGTATCTAAAATATGGAAAATAAACCACAAAGCATAAGCTATTCTAATAGTGATAATTTTCCAAGATTGCTTAAAAAGAATAGAAGACTCTAAAATAACTAAAGTAATAAAGACTCTAAGAGTAGTTAGTCCTTTAGTTAGAAAAATAAGACGACGATGCATCATTCGAAGTTTTGTCCACCGGAACGAAAACTTGGAGAGGAGGTCGAGTGTGACAATCTAACATTTTCAGGTAGTGAATTATTTTCTCGTATAATATTTTGAAACTTATTTTTATGTTGGTTGATGAACTCACAATTTACGGATTTAAATTTGGGCTTACGTGCATAATTTAGCGTCCTTTACGACTAAACCAGAAACCTTAGGATTACGTATTTACGTTTTTGAACTCCGTTTTTGATGAGACAATTTTTATTGGATTCGTTTTGTGTCGTTGATTCATAATTTATAAAAACGTTTTTCGTGAAACGACCCGATGGCACGCAAATCGAGAAAACTAGAATCAAGGAATACCCGGAAATTAGTGAGGTGGGACAAAATACATTATCCCACCCCACTAGCTTACATGGGACGGCACACATGACACCACATCTAAGGATGTGGCATCATGTTAACTAAGTAGTTACAAGTGTAACTAAAGCTTACACTTTAAGCTACAAACTAACTCAAAACCACTAGCCACTTCACATACCATCATTTCATACATGCAAACAAGCTCAATTCTCTCTCAACATCACCACCTTGCCGTCCACTTTGAAGAACAAACACCCCTCTTTGATCTTTTCTAGCCACAAAATACTTGTTATCTAGCTCTATCATGGAGTTACCTTGGAGCCTTGATCATTTGGTGGCCATTTTAACAACAAAGGAGGTGATTTGCTTGTGTCCTAGGGCTGATTTCTCAACTTATGTTCTTGGTGTTTGATGATCTTGGAGTTACTTTTGGTGTTCATCAAGTTCTTGTCTTCCAAAAACAAGATATACTCTTGATTGGTAAAGAAGATCATCCTCTCCATTTTCTCTTTTTATTTTTGTAAAGAACAAATGTATTTTCTTTCTTATTGTATATGTATATGATGAATATATGATGATAAAAATGTTGTGTGGGGATCAAGTGTTGATAAATATGCTTAAAAAGGTTAATAACTATAAGAAACAAGGCTAAATCATGCTTATTTAGTTGGCTGTATAAAAACAGTATGTAACTAAAACTTGAACTGATAAACTTGCATGGTAGAATCCATTTACAGTAAGTACAAGATGTTATACACATGTGAGAGTTGGCCATGCAATGGAATCATTAAAATGAGTGAGATATGATCAAAACAAGATGAGTGTGCTAATCTAAATAAGCTGTTTTGTAGGGACTGTTAAGGCTAGATAAACTTAAAATGAGCAGTAGCTATAACTAAGTTAAATGTAGCACATAATATGAAGATCATGCCATCCAAAAATGAGCTTCTAATTCATTATAGAACTCTAGATATGATAAAAATGGTGAAGATGAAAATAAAAATCAGATTTTGAGAATTAATGTTTATTATTATTATATAAGCACTCAAATTTTATTGTATAAAATGTAAAATAAAAACCCACTAACTTATAAAATTTATTTATATAAATATGTAAAAGGTTAAATAGATGGATAAATTATAAAAATGGTAGTGGAATAATACTTATAAGTAATAAAAACTATAAACTTGATTTTTACGACTTTTTCGGCTATTACCGTAAAATTAACGTTTTTCGCCAATTAAAACTTAGACGATCAAACCCGTCTAATGTAAAGTTTTTAAAAGTCATATACTGATATATAAGTATCTAATACAAGTAAAAACCGATAAAACCCGAACTATAGGACATACGGACATTAACGAGCTAACTAAGCATATTGGACTAATAATTGGACTAAATAAGATAAACACTTATAAAAAGAACTTATTGGGCTTAACCCATTTGGGCCCAACATGGAAAGTATAGATACTGATAATATAGGTATAAGATGGATTAAAACAAGTTAAAGAACTTATAATAAGCTTATTGGACTTAAAACGTGTAAATAGGTAAAACTAGTAAACAAGTAAAAAGTTACCAAAACGTAAACACTAAAATGAGTAAACAAGGATATATAAACCCACTTGATCATCATCATATATACAAAATCATCATATGTATATTGTTATTTTGATAAAATTCATTGGACAAGAGTCTAAGACCGATTATTATTTATATAGGTTTCCGTGATCGAAGCACGCCCGTAGCCGATAATCCGCCTTTCATTATCAACGTGAGTTCATAGCCTCGCACACTTTTAAATGTTTTATAAAATGATTTGTAAACCCGAGAGGGAGATAACATGCTAGATTTTGATAAAAATAGAACACAAGTAGTCCCGATGGTATGCTTAATGATATGGACCCGAATGATGCTATGACCCTATAAACGAGACAAAAAGGATTATTAGTAGTTAGGTTATGTCACTTAAAGTCCCATTAGCATGAATTGTGAACTACCGGGATTTGGTAGACGCTTATGCATTTGATAGTACTATTTGGGGACGATCACCCCAGTTCGCGCCTTGACGGTTGATCCCCGTCGTACCACATTGATTGGTAAGCGAATTTATGTATGAGAAGATTCCATAGCGTGATTTTTGTGACGACACGCTAACTTAGATGGGCAAATTGTTTGTCGGGTTCGCGGCCCGCTGTTTTCATAGTAAGGTAACAATGTCATGCGGCTAATAATAATCCTAAAACCTATATACAAAACGATAACGACGCTAATAACGATGAATATATTACCTATTATGGTAATATTGTGGCTACGGTCTCATGGACGGTTTAAGATGTATGCTTGATTTATATATTGCCTGACTAGCAATACGTGGACTTACTTCCGATATTATACTTGTGTTCTGATTTTAACGATTGTTTTATATAACGATTTTTATTAAACTCTATGAATTCACTCGGCATTCGCTGATATGATTTTTGCATGTTTTTATCTCAGGTGCTTGAAGGTAATTCGGATGGAGATCGACTCTGATGGCCCACATAATATTAAAAATGTTCATTCGATCTATGTTTTGTAAACTTAATGACCTGTATAATTTGGGACCTGTTGTACACTTTAAAAATTTTTATCGAATGAGTGTATGTTGAACCTTGTACAACCATTTTTATGTGTTGTCTATGATTGGAGTTATTGTGCTATCCCGTAACACGCTGAAAGACCCTTCCGCTGTACCGATACGAAAATTGAGAGTGTTACAGTTTGGTACCAGAGCTCTCGTTATAGAGAACAAAAGATTTTAAAAACCAAGGTTTTGAACAAAACTTTTCAAAATCTTTTGACAATGAACATTTGAGAAAATATTTGAAAAATCTTTTGACTATAACGGTGCCAGAGATCTCCGACGTTACCAACAAGCCCTATTGAGAAGATATATATTTTGATATATATAATATAATTTATATATATGTATATATCATGATATCATTATGTAATTGTTTAACTAGTATGTTATCCTAATACGAGATATATATATAAATGCATATTGTCATGGCTGACCCTAATATTCCTGTAGAAAACCATGCTATTCCCGAACCTAATGTAGATGATGATCCTTATTTAGACTTAGTAGATTATGATATGGATGATGAGGAGGAACCATTTGAGGATCCCGAGTCCGAGTTAGGACTAGGAGATCAGATTGCCCCTCAGGTTGACTTGGTAGAGAATGAGATTGATAATGTTGATATACAGAATGATGATGAGATTGGGTTAGATAATTTAGATGATGAGATTGACGACGAGGATGTCGAGGAGGATGTAGGTATAGATGTTGAGGTCGATGATGATGAGGAAGCCGAGCTTATTTATCCTTATGATGTTCCAGAGGGCGAGCCTTTACCCCCACCAGTTTATTTATCTGATTCTGAGGTTGAGTTACCTAGGGATGAAATGTCTGAATCGTCTGAATCTGATTCTGAATCAGAGGAGGATGAGGATGACAATGCACCTGACGGTACTGATGGTATTGCTACTCGTAGACGTGTGATAGGAGAGTCATCTAGTACTCGAGAGGCTACTCATATTGATGGTCTTGCACCATGGGCCTTGAGACGTGATCTAGATGCTTCCCGTGTTAAGAGTAGTATGACAAAGATTGGGTTAGGTGTTGTTCAGACTCATGTTGCTTATTTGGAGTCGAAGACTAAGGTTGGTGAGAAAGAGCGGGAATTGCTTAGTTTGGATTTGACTGATGTAGAGCATGGTTTGAATGAGGCTTTTAGGAGATTATCGGTGTTGGAAAGTGGTGAGTTTGCTGAAATGAAGAAAAAGGTGAATTCTATGGAGATTCAGTTGAATGTAGCTCGTGCGATGCGTGAGAAAGCTGAAAAGGAGTTGAATATATCTGTGGGATGGAATAGTAGATTTTATGCTGACATGGTTGAAAGAGGAGTGATCCGCAAGCGCCCAGCTGAAGATGTGTCGAGTGATCGTCCGACGAAGATACAGAAGACGATGGATGATGGACCATCTGGCGGTTCTCAGTAGACCAGTCTGTATTTAGTAGTGACCTTTGTATCTTTTGTACTTTTGTAGCTTTGACTGAACCGACTTGTTAGTAGTAGACTTGGCACGAATTTTGAGTGTATATAGTGCTAGAACTTTGATATGGGATGTAAATAAGACAATGCTTTTGTTTCAAATCAAATGAAATATGTATCTTGTCTTGAATTCCATATTGTGCCTTATTTGTATCTCGATTATAAATTCAATCCGTATTATATGAATCCCTTGTTGGGTGAATGCTTAATACTTTGAAATTGTGAAATTATAGAACTATGCCGCCCAAGAAGGCTGTGACTGAGGATGATGTACGTAGGATTATTACGGAGCAAGTTACCGCATCTATGACTGAATTTATGGCAAATGCTAGAAATGAAGCTGGCGGTAGTGGAGCTGGCGGTAGTGGAGCTGGAGGTAGTGGAGCTGGCGGTAGTGGAGCTGGCGGTAGTGGAGCTGGTGGTAGTGGAATTGGCGGTACTAATGTGAATGTGAATGCTAATAATGTGAATGCTAATGCTGGAGGAAATGTAGGAGGACTTGGAGCTAATGCACCTGAAGTTGGTGGCTGTACTTATGTGACGTTCATGAAGTGTGAACCTCTACCTTTTAATGGAACTGAAGGTGCAGTAGGATTAAGCCAGTGGATTGAGAAGATTGAGTCGGTGTTTCGGATTAGTAAGTGTAAGGAGGAAGATAAGGTGACTTTTGCTATGGCTACTCTTAAAGGTCGTGCGTTGACTTGGTGGAACGGGAGAATTGCTTTCATGGGTCTTGATGCTGCTAATGCTACTCCTTGGGCTGAAATTAAGAAGTGGATGACTTTGGAGTTTTGTCCTCGTAGTGTGATTATTAGGTTAGAACAAGAGTTGATTCATTTGATAATGAAAGGTGTAGACATTGATAGTTACACAAATCGATTCCATGAGTTGGCCTTGCTATGTCCTCGATTGGTTGAACCCGAAGAGATCCGAATTGAACAATATATTAAAGGGTTGACCAGGAATATCCGGGGGGACGTGACATCATCGAAACCACTAACCATTGATGATGCTGTTCGGATGGCTTACCAACTCATTGGAAAGATAATTCAGGATAGGGAAGATGAAGCCCGTGTTGGTGAGAAAAGAAAGGGAGACGGTGAGCGTGTAGATAGAGGTGATAATAGGAAGAATTTCAATCGCCGTTAGAACCAGAGAAAGGGGAATGCAAATGCTCTTACCAATAATACACCGCGCAACGATGATAGATGTCCTAAGTGTGGCAACAAGAGGCATGCTGACGACTGCTGGAAGTGTCGAAATTGCGGAAAGCTTGGACACAAGGTTGAAAGGTGTAAGAAGGGAACCATTTGCTTCAACTGTAATGAAGAAGGTAATAGGAAATCGGAATGCCCCAAGTTGAAAGCGATTGTACCTAGAAGAAACCCCCAGGGTGGTATCTATCAACTTGGAACAATTGAGGTGAAGAAAGAGGATCCGAATGTCGTTACCGGTACGTTTTTACTCAACAATCATTATGTTGTTGCTTTATTTGACTCGGGTGCTGATAGAAGCTTTGTATCCACTAAATTTAGTGCCCTTATTGACATTGAACTTGTTGAGATAAATACCAGTTACGAGGTGGAATTGGCTAATGGTAAATTAGTGAAAACTAATAAGCTATTAGAAGGATGCTCTCTAAATCTCTTGAACCATTCCTTTCCGATTGATTTGATGTTGATAGAATTAGGTAGTTTTGATATTATTATTGGTATGGATTGGTTGTCGTTGAATAATGCTACTATTTTATGTGGAGAGAAGAAAGTTAAGATTCCTCTTAGGAATAGGACGTTAGTAATTGATGGTAGTCGAGGTGAATCCCGTTTGAAAATCGTTTCATGTATTAAAGTCCTAAAGTACATCAGGAACGGTTGTGAGTTATTCTTAGCTCAAGTGACCGGGAATGAGTCTAGGGAGAAACGATTGGAAGATGTACCTATTATTTGTGAATTTCCAGAGGTATTTCCTAAAGATTTACCCGGACTTCCACCGATAAGGCAGGTAGAGTTTCGAATCGATTTAATTCCTGGTGCTGCACCGGTGGCACGTGCGCCTTACCGATTAGCCCCTTCTGAATTAAAGGAGTTATCTGAGCAACTTAAGGAGTTGTCTGATAAAGGTTTTATTCGACCGAGCTCGTCGCCTTGGGGAGCTCCAGTATTGTTCGTTAAGAAGAAGGATGGATCTTTCTGTATGTGCATTGATTATAGGGAACTGAATAAGTTGACAATTAAAAATTGATATCCTTTACCTAGGATTGATGATTTGTTTGATCAACTACAAGGAACTAGTGTGTATTCTAAGATAGATTTGCGGTCAGGATATCACCAACTTCACGTCCGTGAAGAAGATATTCCTATAACTGCATTTAGAACTCGTTATGGACACTATGAATTTCAAGTAATGCCATTTGGGTTAACTAACGCACCTGCGGTTTTCATGGATTTAATGAATCGAGTGTGCAAGCCCTACTTGGATAAATTTGTGATTGTGTTTATTGACGATATTCTAATCTATTCTAAGAATGAAGAAGAACATAGAGAACATTTAAGGATTGTTTTGAATTTGTATAAGGATGAAAAGTTGTATGCTAAGTTTTCGAAATGTGATTTCTGGTTAGATTCTGTGCAATTTCTTGGTCATGTGATTAACAAAGATGGAATTCATGTTGATCCTGCAAAAGTTGAAGCTATTAAGAATTGGTCTGCACCGACAACGCCAACGGAAGTGCGACAGTTCTTAGGATTGGCTGGCTATTATAGGCGATTCATTAAAGAATTTTCTTTGATAGCTAAACCCTTGACTAAGCTTACCCAGAATAATAAACCTTTCGTTTGGGGAAGTGATGAAGATGGAGCATTTTAGACATTGAAGCAAAAATTATGTAGTGCGCCAATCTTATCATTACCCGACGGGAGTGAAGATTTTGTAGTGTATTGTGATGCATCTCTTAGAGGCTATGGAGCTGTTTTGATGCAGAGAGAGAAAGTGATAGCTTATGCTTCTAGGCAATTAAGGAAGAATGAGGAGAATTATACTACTCATGATCTTGAGTTAGGAGCTGTAGTCTTTGCTCTTAGGTTGTGGAGACATTATCTGTATGGCACCAAGTGTACGGTATTCACCGATCACAAAAGCCTACAATATATTCTCAATCAGAAGGAATTGAACATGAGGCAACGAAGATGGATAGAGTTGTTAAGTGATTATGATTGTGATATAAAATATCACCCGGGAAAAGCCAATGTTGTTGCCGATGCGTTAAGTAGGAAAGATAGAGAGCCTATCAGGGTACGTTCTCTAGTCTTGACCGTGCACAATAATTTTCCTGAGCAAATTAGAAATGCGCAAATAGAAGCTTGTAAGAAGGAAAATTTTGTTAATGAAGGGTTCCGAGGAGAAGGAGATCCTTTAGAGGTTAGACCTGATGGAGTGAAATGCTTAAGAGGTCGTATGTGGATACCTAAGTTTGGAGGCTTAAGAGACTTGATTATGTTAGAATCCCATAAATCTAAGTATTCCATTCATCCGGGATCTGATAAGATGTACCATGATTTGAAGAAGTTGTACTGGTGGCCGAATATGAAAGCTGACATAGCTATGTATGTTCTTCAATGCTTGACTTGTGCTAGAGTTAAAGCGGAACATCAAAATCCATCAGGACTACTTCAACAGCCAAAGATTCCTGAATAGAAGTGGGAGCGAATTACGATGGACTTTATCACCAAGCTTCCTAGAACATCATCTGGAAACAACTCGATTTGAGTTATTGTCGACAGACTGACCAAATCAGCACACTTCATTCCGGTTAAAGAGCAGTTATCACTGGAGAAGCTGACTCGTATATACCTTGAGAATGTTGTATGCAAGCATGGAGTGCCTGCATCGATCATTTCAGATCGAGATCCTAGATTTGCATCGAATTTTTGGAAATCTCTCCAAAGATCTTTGGGAACGAATCTCGACATGAGCACTGCTTATCACCCCCAGACTGATGGGCAGAGTGAAAGGACGATACAAACACTAGAAGATATGTTGAGAGCTTGTGTGTTAGATTTTGGTAAGAATTGGGATAAACATTTGCTGTTAGCAGAGTTTTCGTATAACAATAGTTACCATTCTAGTATTAAGGCTGGACCGTTTGAAGCTTTGTATGGTAGGAAGTGTAGATCTCCTGTATGTTGGAGTGAAGTTGGGGATACCCAGCTCACGGGACCGGAATTGATCCGGGAGACTACGGAGATGATAGTTCAGATTAAGAATAGGTTGTTGACTGCCCGTAGTAGACAGAAAAGTTACGCGGATGTGCGGCGGAAGCCAATGGAGTTTAAAGTGGGTGACCAAGTAATGTTGAAAGTATCGCCATGGAAAGGCGTTATAAGATTTGGAAAGCGAGGAAAATTGAATCCCCGTTATATTGGACCCTTTAAGATTTTATCTAGAGTAGGTCCGGTGGCTTACAAACTAGAGTTACCCCCAGAACTTCATGGTGTTCACAACACATTCCATGTATCTAATCTGAAGAAATGTCTAGCAGTGAGTGATGAGAAAATTCCGTTAGGTAAGGTTCGAAGAGATGGGAAGTTGCATTTTATCGAAGAGCCCGTATAGGTTAGGGATCGTGAGGTAAAGCAACTGAAACAAAGTCGGATACCTATTGTCAAGATCCGATGGAATTCAAAGCATGGAACGGAGTATACTTGGGAACGAGAGGATGAAATGTGGAAGAAATATCCGCACCTCTTCGATTTCAATAAGAAACGGACATCCAAATGAAATGGATCACGAGGACGTTGATCCCTTTTAGGAGGAAAAGCTGTAACAATCTAACATTTTCAGGTAGTGAATTATTTTCTCGTATAATATTTTGAAACTTATTTTTATGTTGGTTGATGAACTGACAATTTACGGATTTAAATTTGGGCTTACGTGCATAATTTAGCGTCCTTTACGACTAAACCGGAAACCTTAGGATTACGTATTTACGTTTTTGAACTCCGTTTTTTATGAGACAATTTTTATTGGATTCGTTTTGTGTCGTTGATTCATAATTTATAAAAACGTTTTTCGTGAAACGACCCGAGGGCACGCAAATCAAGAAAACTAGAATCGAGGAATACCCGTAAATTAGTGAGGTGGGACAAAATACATTATCCCACCCCACTAGCTTACATGGGACGGCACACATGACACCACATCTAAGGATGTGGCATCATGTTAACTAAGTAGTTACAAGTGTAACTAAAGCTTACACTTTAAGCTACAAACTAACTCAAAACCACTAGCCACTTCACATACCATCATTTCATACATGCAAACAAGCTCAATTCTCTCTCAACATCACCACCTTGCCGTCCACTTTGAAGAACAAACACCCCTCTTTGATCTTTTCTAGCCAGAAAATACTTGTTATCTAGCTCTATCATGGAGTTACCTTGAAGCCTTGATCATTTGGTGGCCATTTTAACAACAAAGGAGGTGATTTCCTTGTGTCCTAGGGCTGATTTCTCAACTTATGTTCTTGGTGTTTGATGATCTTGGAGTTACTTTTGGTGTTCATCAAGTTCTTGTCTTCTAAAAACAAGATATACTCTTGGTTGGTAAAGAAGATCATCCTCTCCATTTTCTCTTGTTATTTTTGTAAAGAGCAAATATATTTTCTTTCTTATTGTATATGTATATGATGAATATATGATGATAAAAATATTGTGTGGGGATCAAGTGTTGATAAATATGCTTAAAAAGGTTAATAACTATAAGAAACAAGGCTAAAATCATGCTTATTTAGTTGGCTGTATAAAAACAGTATGTAACTAAAACTTGAACTGATAAACTTATATGTTAGAATCCATTTACAGAAAGTACAAGATGTTATACACATGTGAGAGTTGGCCATGCAATGGAATCATTAAAATGAGTGAGATATGATCAAAACAAGATGAGTGTGCTAATCTGAATAAGTTGTTTTGTAGGGACTGTTAAGGCTAGATAAACTTAAAATGAGCAGTAGCTATAACTAAGTTAAATGTAGCACATTATATGAAGATCATGCCATCCAAAAATGAGCTTCTAATTCATTATAGAACTCTAGATATGATAAAAATGGTGAAGATGAAAATAAAAATCAGATTTTGAGAATTAATGTTTATTATTATTATATAAGCACTCAAACTTTATTGTATAAAATGTAAAATAAAAACCCACTAACTTATGAAATTTATTTATATAAATATATAAAAGGTTAAATAGATGGATAAATTATAAAAATGGTAGTGGAATAATACTTATAAGTAATAAAAACTATAAACTTGATTTTTACGACTTTTTCGGCTATTACCGTAAAATTAACGTTTTTCGCCAATTAAAACTTAGATGATCAAACCCGTCTAATGTAATGTTTTTAAAAGTCATATAATGATATATAAGTATCTAATACAAGTAAAAACCGATATAACCCGAACTATAGGACATACGGACATTAACGAGCTAACTAAGCATATTGGACTAATAATTGGACTAAATAAGATAAACACTTATAAAAAGAACTTATTGGGCTTAACCCATTTGGGCCCAACATGGAAAGTATAGATACTGATAATATAGGTATAAGATGGATTAAAACAAGTTAAAGAACTTATAATAAGCTTATTGGACCTAAAACGTGTAAATAGGTAAAACTAGTCTACAAGTAAAAAGTTACCAAAACGTAAACACTAAAATGAGTAAACAAGGATATATAAACCCACTTGATCATCATCATATGTACAAAATCATCATATGTATATTGTTATTTTGATAAAAGTCATTGGACAAGAGTCTAAGACCGATTATTATTTATATAGGTTTCCGTGACCGAAGCACGCCCGTAGCCGATAATCCGCCTTTCATTATCAACGTGAGTTCATAGCCTCGCACTCTTTTAAATGTTTTATAAAATGATTTTTAAACCCGCGAGGGAGATAACATGCTAGATTTTGATAAAAATAGAACACAAGTAGTCCCGATGGTATGCTTAATGATATGGACCCGAATGATGCTATGACCCTATAAACGAGACAAGTAGTTAGGTTATGTCACTTAAAGTCCCATTAGCATGAATTGTGAACTACCGGGATTTGGTAGACGCTTATGCATTTGATAGTACTATTTGGGGATGATCACCCCAGTTCGCGCCTTGACGGTTGATCCCCGTCGTACCACATTGATTGGTAAGCGAATTTATGTATGAGAAGATTCCATAGCGTGATTTTTGTGACGACACGCTAACTTAGATGGGCAAATTGTTTGTTGGGTTCGCGGCAAGCTGTTTTCATAGTAAGGTAACAATGTCATGCAGCTAATAATAATCCTAAAACCTATATACAAAACGATAACGACGCTAATAACGATGAATATTTACCTATTATGGTAATATTGAGGCTACGGTCTCATGGACGGTTTAAGATGTATGCTTGATTTATATATTGCCTGACTAGCAATACGTGGACTTACTTCCGATATTATACTTGTGTTCTGATTTTAACAATTGTTTTATATAACGGTTTTTATTAAACTGTATGAATTCACTCGGCATTCGCTGATATGATTTTTGCATGTTTTTATCTCAGGTGCTTGAAGGTAATCCGGATGGAGATCAACTCTGATGGCCCACATAATATTAAAAATGTTCATTCGATCTATGTTTTGTAAACTTAATGACCTGTATAATTTAGGACCTATTGTACACTTTAAAACTTTTTATCGAATGAATGTATGTTGAACCTTGTACAACCATTTTTATGTGTTGTCTATGATTGGAGTTATTGTGCTATCCCGTAACACTCTGAAAGACCCTTCCGCTGTACCGATACGAAAATTGAGAGTGTTACATCGAGTGAGGAGGAATTCAAGGAAATTTAACTTCTCATATACATGAGCAAGTTGAATTTGTTGAAATCGACAACAAGCACACGAGGATCCATGATGCAACACAAAATCGGTTGATGGGGGTAGGGCATCAAACCTAGGGTTTGGTGGTGATGGGGTAATAGGGTAGGAAATGTTTTCACAATGCCTTGTGAGGTTTGGGAAGGTTGTAAGGTAATTGAGTTGAGGGGTGTTGAAGGATTGTGGTGGTGGGGGAACATTTTCTTTTGCTCCGGTGATGGGGTTAATGGTATAAGTCTCATTCCAATACTTGATAGGAGAGAAGGTAGGGTTTTTGGGTGGTTTGGAAGAAGATGGTTCATTCTTCTTAATCCAAATAGGTCGAACCGAGATTTTCGGTTTCTTTGAAAGCTTGGATGAGGAAGCTTTGGGTAAGTGGGATTGTGACAAAGAAATGTCAAGGTTATGAATGGAGGAGTTAGGCATTGTGAAGGTGTGAGAAAGAAATCTCAAGGTTGGGAAGGTGTGAGAATGAAATCTCAAGGTTGGAGATGTGTGAGAATAAATTCTCAAGGTTGGGAAGGTGTGAGAATGAAATCTCAAGGTTGGGGTATAAGTAGAATGTAATCAAGGTAAGAATTTGAATACAAAATGTGAAGTGTCAAGGAATGTTTAGCCAAATTGAGTAAACAAGGAATCTTGACAGGGTATAGGGTTTAAATTTTTTTTGACCAAAAACGAGTCAAAAGGTAGTTGTTGTCCGCGGTACCTTATTGGGACCGGAGGTTCCTTATCACTTAAGGAACCGCGCGACTTTAAGGAGCCGCAAGCAGTGGACTTGAAACCAAGTTTTTCCAGGGTTTTGAGAAAAACTAAGACTTTTTCAAAAAGTTGTAAATCTTGGAATTTTACCTCTATTAGCACTAAATTATGCTAGGGTTGCATAAAAGCAACACATTCACAAAGAATGTCTTGACAAAGGGTGACAAAATATTTAGATATCATTTTGAACCAATTTTAGTCAAGTTTTTAGAGGTTCTGATAGATTTAGGTTCAATTTTAATTTCAAATTAAAGTTGATTAATGTGCACATAAGGATAGAAACACATAAAGACAAATTCATAGATCAACTTCATGAAACACTCATGAAGGAAGCAAATACAATGACAAATGAAAAGAAAAACAACTAACTAATACAAAGCTAGCTTAACATTAAATCTAGATGAGTAGTCTTCTTTGGCTTGGTTTTGTTGAAAAACATTTATTTAGAAAACTCATCATTCATCTCCTAGGAGGAGGCATGGAGAACAAGGCAAGCAAGAACTCTTGCAACCTTCTTTGTAGTCCAAACATTTCCATCCTAAGGTTATGGATGATGTAGTGGTTGTAGAGGCAACATGGATAATTAGGACCATGAGTCTCTTGAAACCCATAGTAAGGATCACCCAAGAGGAGGGAAAGTGGGACACCCAAAATTGGAATGTTTGAGTGTGATGGAGGTGGAGGAGGCATGTTCTCCAAGGGTGATGTGGGTAAGTGTGGAGGCAAGTTCTCCAAAGGAGAAATGGGTGAGTGTGGAGGTATGTTCTCCAAGGTTGGTGAAATGGGTGAGTTTAGAGGGATAAATGGTGAAGTCACCAAGGTGTCATCAAAGTCATTCACAAAAGGAATGCTTTGGATTGGTTGTGGTTGTGTAGTCACATCCAAGGTGCACTTGGAGTGAAGGGTGAAGAGAGCTCATTCATTCTTGAGTGGAATGAAGAGGAGGTAGAACCAATAGAGTGGTTAGTACCATGGGTGGAGGTTGTCTTGCATGGTTCAAGGGGTGGTGAAGGTGATGAGGAAATGAGTATTGGAACCATCTCATTTTTGGGTGTGTGAAAGGGTGAGGAGTTAGGCTTGGGTACCTTAATCCTGATCTTAAGTGTTTTCCTTGGGGTGGAGGTTTTAGAAGTGTTTGAGGTTTTTGTAGAAACCATGTTTGACAAAGGTGGTTTAAGGGTTAGGGAAGGATGTTTTGATGTGTGAAGAACATGACTAACAAGGTGGGTTTAAATGGGTGAGAGGATGATCCAAACTAGTAATGGGTTAAAATCATTTTAGGTGAATAATGAATTTAGGTAACCTAGTTTAGGAAATGTGCAGGTTTTTGCAAAGAATCATGCAATGTTTACACAGATTGAAGAAAATAGTGTAAAGCAAAAGATTATGTCGGACACAGTAGCCGGCGGTTCCTTATCTAAGGGCGGCGGTTCCTTATCGATAAGGTACCGCGGGTTGATAAGGAACCGCGACCAGAGGTGTTTCAAAAATTTCACATCCCAAATTTTGGTTAACCCAGATTTTTACCAAAGGATTCACAAGCCAAAGTTAACTACTGACCAAAATCTAAGAAGCTAACTATCATACAGGATGCACAAAGCTATGTAAATCACAAACATGATGGCATAAGCAACATTTAGGATTGAAATAAATAGTAATCCAAGCATGTAGCATAAGTTAATACACAACCAAACCAAAGTAATAATAAGCAAATGTTTTAAACATCACAAGACAAGTAAACTTTGACACAATTCAAAGTATTCACCTCCTTTTCTTGCCTAATCCCTTGATCATTTTCCCAAGAACTTGAATCCCTTCCTTGACTCAACCTGATGTTCATGCAATTCACCTCGAGTTCTAAGATTTTCACGGTAGAGATGCTCCATATTGAGATCTTCCGGTACTTCACTAGAATGATAAGGCGGAGGAGCTTAGTCTTCAAATTCATCCTCGAATGGGTTTGAGGATGGATGGGAATTACTCGAAGAGTTGAAATGAGAACTAGTACCAACGCCATCACCATCACTTGTTGGCATTCGGGTGTCCTCATCATCCGGCTCTTGATGATCAGATTTTCGCGAACCTCGGTCACTTCTAGGCTTTCGTTTATATACCTCTTGAATTGGCAACATAACCCGATGAATCGGGTGAAAGCGAGAAAGATCGAGGTGAGGAAAATCATGACGAACCCTTTTAAAAAGGCGAGTAAGAAGCATAGCATAGGGAAGGTTCGTTTTGGGCTTGGAAAGAGCATAATTTATTCGTCGAGCGATATAGAATGCCAAATTGTACTCGGTTGATGTAAAGATGCAAAACAACATATGCACCATACAAGCCGGGATATGATCTCGGTTTCCACCAAGACAAAATACATTCTCTCTAAGGATATTTGCCCATTGGACCATAAAATCCTTAAGGTCGCTTGAGAGCACTTCATAGCGATTCACATTTCGCACATTAGTATGAAGGCTTCTCATAACGTTTCCATCACGCTCTTCCAAAATGATATCAAGGATGAAATTTAGATCAACTTCAGTGATGTCATTTGGAGGTTTGTCGTTGGATTCCAAGAGAGCATCAAGTCTCCATTTGTCCGTAAAACGACAAGTGCCTACATATGGCACACCAAGAATATCACCAAACTCATCGAGGGAATATTGAATGATTTGATCATTCAACATGAAACGAATGAAGATTTCTCCATTGAATTCAAGCATGGAGTAAGTGCTAAAGAATTCAAGAAGAAACAAGGGATATATATCTTCTTCTATGAAGAGCAAGCTATCAAACACAATATGCCCAAACATAGACTTGATATAATCGTACCCCGTTATTTCTTCATCTACGACTCTACCCTCATGGAAATTTCGAGTTGAAAGAAATGGAAAGGAGTTTTAAAGTTGAGTGGAAGCATAGGTTTGGAAAATGTTTGGCATATAATTTCTAGTGAGTTGATGATCCTTTTGGTATTGTGAAGGCATGATTAGTACCTAAATACAAACAAGAAAAAATATATTTCCAATCACTCATATGAAAAATTAAAATAAAAAATAAAAAATATGAGAATATGTTATATCAATTTCTTGACAGACAAAGGATTGAATCCATATCATTCTCATGTTCACAATGTAGCTATTCCATTATTTACCAAGAACATATGAACTATATTGGATCAACAATGGACTAGAACATTGGTTTTTCAAAACAAGGTTTTTAGGTAAGCATTAACAATGTCATTACCTATTTGTTTATGGGTTCATCTCAAATCCATCTTTTAACCAAAATTATTTAATCAAAATTCGGATTTGTTCTACAAGTGGGTTTTAGTGAAATCTTAATGAATATGAACCTAAGTAATCATAGTAAAATAACCCTGTCAACCCACATTCCTATTAAGGTTTTAATTCAATTTCAATTTTAAAAATCCCCAACTATGAAAGGATAAACCCTAGAGCAAAATAGATAAAATTGAAAGAAAATACTTAAAATTAATTGATGTTAGATGAAGGATGAGTGAAACCCACAACTTGGAATCAATTAATTTGAGTGATTGAATGTTTTTTGAAGCTTCAACAATGGTGGAAATATGATAAACCGTCGGCTATGTGTTTTTGGGAGAGAGAGATAGTGGTTTGAAAAAGAATAAAATAATCAAACTGGCGATCTGACAGATTTTACTGCCCGCGGTTCCTTATCGATAAAGAACCACGGGTTTGAACCGCCAGAGATAAAGAACCGCCTACAGAAGCTGGTTTTTATCAATGAAAAACGCCAAATTTTAAAAACCAAGTTTTTCTAAAATACTTACAATTATATAATGAACCTTTTAAAATAACATTGGATCATCATAACACTAGGCAATATGCTTTAATGAAGGATTACGAGTTGAATCGAGATCGAAAAGAACCAAAATGGACAAACGACTACTCGTAGCAAAACAACAAAGTTGAGAGAAGTCAAGGGAAGTGAATCATGACTAGGACTAATGCTCAAGGGAATAATGACAATCTTCAAATAGTGGTAACGAAGAGCTTGTGTCATATATAGTGGTTTAAGACGTGCCTTTCCGGCGAAGTGTTAAACGGCTTTGGTAATGAATAAACACAAAGAGAATATTGATGCGTAGACTAAGATCACTTTCAATAATAGCCTTAGTCTAGACCAAAGTATGAGCAAGGTATTGATTCACTTTCTCTCTCACAAAGGGCCTACTAACCGTATGAGTGCAAACCATGGATATCATGCTTGATACTTTAAGCTACTACTAACTCACTCTACATCACCATAGTGAGTCAAGTATCCAAGCAATAAAGGTTTGAGAGGATAAAGGAAAGGAATAACAAATTACAAGAAAATGTCAAGGCAAGGATGCCAAGAACAAGCACATTGTCAAGTAATGATCAAAAGATTGATCAAAGGGCGTGTGGAAGAACGAAAATGTACCTTGGCCACAAAAAGCATTCCAATCCATCTATGCAAGCCCTAAGAGTGACAATGATGAATACTAGGTCTTCAATGACTAGTATCATTCCCAATCATCTTGATGTCATCATTCAAGGATGTTGAAGATCGATGAAGATGAATCTTCTACAAGTGCAAGTGACTCAATTCACAACCAATTAAATGATTGATTTTCATGAGTACCTACACAAAGCAAGATAGCAAACTAGTAGATACATTTCAAAGGTAGGTCTAAAATGTATAAATGCTACTAATGCAATATGATCAATTAAAAGACCTATTTTCCAAGAAAAAATAGTTTAGACGAAAGAGAAACTTTAGTACAACTTGACCTTCTAATTTGAGGAGACAATGGATCGATCCAAGTTTCAAAGTACAATATACTTCAAAGATCTTGAGTGACCATCACTCTGATACCAATTGTATAAACTAGAAGGGGGGGGGGGTTGAATAGTTTCTCTTCGATTGGCAACCTAATTAAAATTACTTTCAATTTGGTTTGTATCAAAACTATCTTTTACTTGAAGCTAAGTTGCATAATGATTAGGTTCAATTCAAATGCACTAGCAAAGATAATAGGTAAGTGTAATGATAATGAAATAAGTAAAGAGTAAGGAAGGAGACAACCTAGTGGGAAGACACCAAGATTTATAGTGGTTCGACAACAAGGCTCTATCCTCGTTTCTACTTCACTCCTCGAGTACACCTACTCGAGATTTCCACTATATCCACAAGCTCCCTTCTTGGCGGAGAAAACCTTACATCGTCGCTTACATTATTTTCCGACACTAAGCTAAATGTCGAGACCTAATCTTTAGCTAGGACCAATCTACACAACGTTGCCTACTTCACAATTTAACGACACAAGGCTAGATGTCGAGTTCTAATCTCAAGGTAGAACCAATCTTCACGACGTTGCCTACTTCACCATTTTACGACACAAGGCTAGATGTCGAGTTCTAATCCAAAGCTAGAACCAATCTTCACGACTCTTCACTTTGAAGCTAAGTGAGAACTTCACACAACACAACTACTAATCACTTTCAAGTTAAGTGAGAACTTACAAGACACAACCACATCACTTTATAGTTTAGTGAGAACTTCTAATCAATCTATTACAACTCAACTAAACATATCCATGTACACACATGTAGCTTGGATCTACACAACATAAATCCAAGCAAACACATATGCAATGGATGTACACAACAAATCCAAGTATTCACAAATAACTTGGATGAACACAACTAGTCCAAGTATTCATAAATACAATGGATTAACATAAAACAAAAAGGGTATCATGATGAATATGACTAGCTCATGGATTCACCTTTATCACAACACTAGTGAGTGAGTGATCTTCTCTTTGGACAAGGTAAAGGAGGGGATCAAGAGGATAATCATATGTAAACATACTTAACATATTAAGTGATCATTTACTAATGATTATGCTATAGAAACGAGAAAGGGGCTGAGGAAAAACGTCCAGAGAGGCTTGTTGGAAAATGAGATTTGATCCACTATTTAAAGGAGACAATGTAAAACGGCTATCTGGGCGCGGTACCTTATCTAGCCCGGCGGTTCCTTATCGCTAGGGAACCGCCTAGCTACTTAAGGTTCCGCCCGTAGACTACGCTCCGTTTTTTGTCTGTTAGTGGGGTAGGAATATCTGAGGTATTTTAAGCCTTCAAAGGATATTCTAATAGCATATGGAATATGCTATTTTCAAATTTACATTTTCCATTTTAATAAAACATTTTCTAAAAAAGAAAGTTTATTAAAAAGTCTTTTCTCATATTAACAAAAGTGAGTTTTAAGGATAATTATTTTGATGATCACTAAGTATGATTAAGAAAGGTTAGTGATATGATTATTACCTTGATGATAGTGTTAGTTAAATAATTCGTTTTATGTTTTACACTAAATGTGTTGTATAGTTTGTTGTGATCAAAACTAAGAAAGATTAGTTAACACTAATAATATTTTTAGGCATCACTTGCATTAACAATCTCCCCCTTTTTGATTACGACAAACGATAAACTCATTTACGTAGAAACACAAAATATCGAATTATTAACGAGTTTATCACTATCATTTCTCCCCCTTTGTCGTAGCAAAAAGGTTAACACAAGTCTTTGAAGAAAACCGGACTTTGCTAGTAGCTCCCCCTTGGTGGTTGGTCCCCCTTGCTTGAGGCACCAAGTAAATGAGCTAAGGTGACATGCTACACAAAGGTTAGTAGAAAGAAAAGAAACACCAATGTATATATGATCACTACCTACTAAGTAACTTGAGAGGAGAGAGAGAAGAAATTTCAAATTAGAAGCAAGTATTTTGCTAAGTATGTCCAAAACGGTAATTGACAAAATCAAACTTCAATCCAATGAAGATGATAAACTTGTCAAGGGGTTAAAGTTTAGAATTGATGGAATCACCCATAAGCAATTGTAAAAATTAACCATGATCAACTCAAAAGAGAACTAAGGAAATAACACATAAATAACACAAAGGTTACATAAAATAAAAGACACAACAAGGTAGATAGTCATACGCATAATATGAGTATCTAAAGCAAAAAAAATATGGAAAATAAACCACAAAGCATAAGCTATTCTAATAGTGATAATTTTCCAAGATTGCTTAAAAAATAGAAGACTCTAAAACAACTAAAGTAATAAAGACTCTAAGAGTAGTTAGTCCTTTAGTTGGAAAAATAAGACGACGATGCATCATTCGAAGTTTTGTCGACCGGAACGAAAATTCGGAGAGGAGGTCGAGTGAGGAGGAATTAAAGGAAATTTAACTTCTCATATACATGAGCAAGTTCAATTTGTTGAAATCGACAACAAGCACACGAGGATCCATGATGCAACACAAAATTGGTTGATGGGGGTAGGGCATCAAACCTAGGTTTTGGTGGTGGTGGGGTAATAGGGTAGGAAATGTTTTCACAATGCCTTGTGAGGTCTGGGAAGGTTGAAAGGTAATTGAGTTGAGGGGTGTTGAAGGATTGTGGTGGTGGGGGAACATTTTCTTTTGCTCCGGTGATGGGGTTAATGGTATAAGTCTCATTCCAATACTTGATCGGAGAGAAGGTAGGGTTTTTGGATGGTTTGGAAGAAGATGGTTCATTCTTCTTAATCCAAATAGGTCGAACCGAGATTTTCGCTTTCTTTGAAAGCTTGGATGAGGAAGCTTTGGGTAAGTGGGATTGTGACAAAGAAATGTCAAGGTTATGAATGGAGGAGTTAGGCATTATGAAGGTGTGAGAATGAAATCTTAAGGTTGGGAAGGTGTGAGAATGAAATCTCAAGGTTGGAGATGTGTGAGAATAAATTCTCAAGGTTGGGAAGGTGTGAGAATGAAATCTCAAGGTTGGGGTATAAGTAGAATGTAATCAAGGTAAGAATTTGAATACAAAATATGAAGTGTCAAGGAATGTTTAGCCAAATTGAGTAAACAAGGAATCTTGACATGGTATAGGGTTTAAATTTTTTGACCAAAAACGAGTCAAAAGCTAGTTGCTGTCCACGGTACCTTATTGGGACCAGCGGTTCCTTATCACTTAAGGAACCGCGCGATTTTAAGGAGCCGCAAGCAGTGGACTTGAAACCAAGTTTTTCCAGGGTTTTGAGAAAAACTAAGACTTTTTCAAAAATTGCAAATCTTGGAATTTTACCTCTATTAGCACTAATTTATGCTAGGGTTGCATAAAAGCAACACATTCACAAAGAATGTCTTGACAAAGGGTTACAAAATATTTAGATATCATTTTGAACCAATTTTAGTCAAGTTTTTAGAGGTTGTGATAGATTTAGGTTCAATTTTAATTTCAAATTAAAGTTGATTAATGTGCACATAAGGATAGAAACACATAAAGACAAATCCATAGATAAACTGCATGAAACACTCATGAAGGAAGCAAATACAATGACAAATGAAAAGAAAAACAACTAACTAATACAAAGCTAGCTTAACATTAAATCTAGATGAGTAGTCTTCTTTGGCTTGGTTTTGTTGAAAAACATTTATTTAGAAAACTCATCATTCATCTCCTAGGAGGAGGCATGGAGAACAAGGCAAGCCAGAACTCTTTCAACCTCCTATGTAGTCCAAACATTTCCATCCTAAGGTTATGGATGATGTAGTGGTTGTAGAGGCAACATGGACAATTAGGACCATGAGTCTCTTGAAACCCATAGTAAGGATCACCCAAGAGGAGGGAAAGTGGGACACCCAAAATTGGAATGTTTGAGTGTGGTGGAGGTGGAGGAGGCATGTTCTCCGAGGGTGACGTGGGTGAGTGTGGAGGAAAGTTCTCCAAAGGAGAAATGGGTGAGTGTGGAGGTATGTTCTCCAAGGTTGGTGAAATGGGTGAGTTTAAAGGGGTAAATGGTGAAGTCACCAAGGTGTCATCAAAGTCATTCACAAAAGGAATGCTTTGGATTGGTTGTGGTTGTGGAGTCACATCCAAGGTGCACTTGGAGTGAAGGGTGAAGAGAGCTCATTCATTCTTGAGTGGAATGAAGATGAGGTAGAACCAATAGAGTGGTTAGTACCATGGGTGGAGGTTGTATTGCATGGTGCAAGGGGTGGTGAAGGTGATGAGGAAATGAGTATTGGAACCATCTCATTTTTGGGTGTGTGAAAGGGTGAGGAGTTAGGCTTGGGTACCTTAATCCTGATCTTAAGTGTTTTCCTTGGGGTGGAGGTTTTGGAAGTGTTTGAGGTTTTTGTAGAAACCATGGTTGACAAAGGTGGTTTAAGGGTTAGGGAAGGATGTTTTGATGTGTGAAGAACATGACTAACAAGGTGGGTTTAAATAGGTGAGGGGATGATCCAAACTAGTAATGGGTTAAAATCATTTTAGGTGAATAATGAATTTAGGTAACCTAGTTTAGGAAATGTGCAGGTTTTTGCAAAGAATCATGCAATGTTTACACAGATTGAAGAAAATAGTGTAAAGCAAAAGATTCTGTCTGACACAGTAGCCGGCGGTTCCTTATCTAAGGGCGGCGGTTCTTTATCGATAAGGTACCGCGGGTTGATAAGGAACCGCGACCAGAGGTGTTTCAAAAATTTCACATCCCAAATTTTGGTTAACCCAGATTTTTACCAAAGGATTCACAAGCCAAAGTTAACTACTGACCAAAATCTAAGAAGCTAACTATCATACAGGATGCACAAAGCTATGTAAATCACAAACATGATGGCATAAGCAACATTTAGGATCGAAATAAATAGTAATCCAAGCATGTAGCATACGTTAATACACAACCAAACCAAAGTAATAATAAGCAAATGTTTTAAACATCACAAGACAAGTAAACTTTGACACAATTCAAAGTATTCACCTCCTTTTCTTGCCTAATCCCTTGATCATTTTCCCAAGAACTTGAATCCCTTCCTTGACTCAACCCGATATTCATGCAATTCACCTCGAGTTCTAAGATTTTCACGGTAGAGATGCTCCATATTGAGATCTTCCGGTACTTCACTAGAATGATGAGGCGGAGGAGCTAAGTCTTCAAGTTCATCCTCGAATGGGTTTGAGGATGGATGGGAATTACTCGAAGAGTTGAAATGAGAACTAGTACCAAAGCCATCACCATCACTTGTTGGCATTCGGGTGTCCTCATCATCCGGCTCTTGATGATCAGATTTTCGCGAACCTCGGTCACTTCTAGCCTTTCGTTCATATACCTCTTGAATAGGCAACATAACCCGATGAATCGGGTGAAAGCGAGAAAGATCGAGGTGAGGAAAATCATGACCAACCCTTTTAAAAAGGCGAGTAAGAAGCATAGCATAGGGAAGGTTTGTTTTGGGCTTGGAAAGAGCATAATTTATAAGTCGAGCGATATAGAATGCCAAATTGTACTCGGTTGATGTAAAGATGCAAAACAACATATGCACCATACAAGCCGGGATATGATCTCGGTTTCCACCAAGACAAAATACATTCTCCCTAAGGATATTTGCCCATTGGACCATAAAATCCTTAAGGTCGCTTGAGAGCACTTCATAGCGATTCACATTTCGCACATTAGTATGAAGGCTTCTCATAACGTTTCCATCACGCTCTTCCAAAATGATATCAAGGATGAAATTTAGATCAACTTAAGTGATGTCATTTGGAGGTTTGTCGTTGGATTCCAAGAGAGCATCAAGTCTCCATTTGTCCGTAAAACGACAAGTGCCTACATATGGCACACCAAGAATATCACCAAAATCATCGAGGGAATATTGAACGATTTGATCATTCAACATGAAACGAATGAAGATTTTGCCATTGAATTCAAGCATGGAGTAAGTGCTAAAGAATTCAAGAAGAAACAAGGGATATATATCTTCTTCTATGAAGAGCAAGCTATCAAACACAATATGCCCAAACATAGACTTGATATAATCGTACCCCGTTATTTCTTCATCTACGACTCTACCCTCATGGAAATTTCGAGTTTTTTTTTTTTTTTTTTTTTTTGAACAAAAAATTTCGAGTTGAAAGAAATGGAAAGGAGTTTTGAAGTTGAGTGGAAGCATAGGTTTGGAAAATGTTTGGCATATAATTTCTAGTGAGTTGATGATCCTTTTGGTATTGTGAAGGCATGATTAGTACCTAAATACAAACAAGAAAAAATATATTTCCAATCACTCATATGAAAAATTAAAATCAAAAATAAAAAATATGAGAATATGTTATATCAATTTCTTGACAGACAAAGGATTGAATCCATATCATTCTCATGTTCACAATGTAGCTATTCCATTATTTACCAAGAACATATGAACTATGTTGGATCAACAATGGACTAGAACATTGGTTTTTCAAAACAAGGTTTTTAGGTAAGCATTAACAATGTCATTACCTATTTGTTTATGGGTTCATCTCAAATCCATCTTTTAACCAAAATTATTTAATCAAAATTCGGATTTGTTCTACAAGTGGGTTTTAGTGAAATCTTAATGAATATGAACCTAAGGAATCATAGTAAAATAACCATGTCAACCCTCATTCCTATTAAGGTTTTAATTCAATTTCAATTTTAAAAATCCCCAATTATGAAAGGATGAACCCTAGAGCAAAATAGATAAAGTTGAAAGAAAATACTTACAATTAATTGATGTTAGATGAAGGATGAGTGAAACCCACAACTTGGAATTAATTAATTTGAGTGATTGAATGTTTTTTGAAGCTTCAACAATGGTGGAAATATGATAAACCGTCGGCTATGTGTTTTTTGGGAGAGAGAGATAGTGGTTTGAAAAAGAATAAAATAATCAAACCGGCGATCTGACAGATTTTACTGCCCGCGGTTCCTAATCGATAAAGAACCACGGGTTTGAACCGCCAGAGATAAAGAACTGCCTACAGAGGCTGGTTTTTATCAATGAAAAACGCCAAATTTTAAAAACCAAGTTTTTCTAAAATACTTAAAGTTATATCATGAACCTTTTAAAATAACATTGAATCATCATAACACTAGGCAATATGCTTTAATGAAGGATTACGAGTTGAATCGAGATCGAAAAGAACCAAAATGGACAAACGTCTACTCGTAGCAAAACATCAAAGTGGAGAGAAGTCAAGGGAAGTGAATCATGACTAGGACTAATGCTCAAGGGAATAATGACAATCTTCAAATAGTGGTAACGAAGATCTTGTGTCATATATAGTGGTTTAAGACGTGCCTTTCCGGCTAAGTGTTAAACGGCTTTGGTAATGAATAAACACAAAGCGAATATTGATGCATAGACTAAGATCACTTTCAATAATAGCCTTAGTCTAGACCAAAGTATGAGCAAGGTATTGATTCACTTTCTCTCCCACAAAGGGCCTACTAACCGTATGAGTGCAAACCATGGATATCATGCTTGATACTTTAAGCTACTACTAACTCACTCTACATCACCATAGTGAGTCAAGTATCCAAGCAATAAAGGTTTGAGAGGATAAAGGAAAGGAATCACAATTTACAAGCAAATGTCAAGGCAAGGATGCCAAGAACAAGCACATAGTCAAGTAATGATCAAAAGATTGATCAAAGGGCGTGTGGAAGAACGAAAATATACCTTGGCCACAAAAAGCATTCCAATCCATCTATGCAAGCCCCAAGAGTGACTATGATGAATACTAGGTCTTCAATGACTAGTATCATTCCCAATCATCTTGATGTCATCATTCAAGGATGTTGAAGATCGATGAAGATGAATCTTCTACAAGTGCAAGTGACTCAATTCACAACCAATTAAATGATTGATTTTCATGAGTAACTACACAAATCAAGATAGCAAACTAGTAGATACATTTCAAAGGTTGGTCAAAAATGTATAAATGCTACTAATGCAATATGATCAATTAAAAGACCTATTTTCCAAGAAGAAATAGTTTAGACCAAAGAGAAACTTTAGTACAACTTGACCTTCTAATTTGAGGAGACAATGGATCGATCCAAGTTTCAAAGTACAATATACTTCAAAGATCTTGAGTGACCATCGCTCTGATACCAATTGTAAAAACTAGAAGGGGGGGGGGGGTTGAATAGTTTCTCTTCGATTGGAAACCTAATTAAAATTACTTTCAATTTGGTTTGTATCAAAACTATATTTTACTTGAAGCTAAGTTGCATAATGATTAGGTTCAATTCAAATGCACTAGCAAAGATAATAGGTAAGTGTAATGATAATGAAATAAGTAAAGAGTAAGGAAGGAGACAACCTAGTGGGAAGACACCAAGATTTATAGTGGTTCGACAACAAGGCTCTATCCTCGTTTCTACTCCACTCCTCGAGTACACCTACTCGAGATTTCCACTATATCCACAAGCTCCCTTCTTGGCGGAGAAAACCTTACATCGTCGTTTACATTATTTTCCGACACTAAGCTAAATGTCGAGACCTAATCTTTAGCTAGGACCAATCTACACAACGTTGCCTACTTCACAATTTAACGACACAAGGCTAGATGTCGAGTTCTAATCTCAAGGTAGAACCAATCTTCACGACGTTGCCTACTTCACCATTTTACGACACAAGGCTAGATGTCGAGTTCTAATCCAAAGCTAGAACCAATCTTCACGACTCTTCACTTTGAAGCTAAGTGAGAACTTCACACAACACAACTACTAATCACTTTCAAGTTAAGTGAGAACTTACAAGACACAACCACATCACTTTATTGTTTAGTGAGAACTTCTAATGAATCTATTACAACTCAAATAAACATATCCAAGTACACACATGTAGCTTGGATCTACACAACATAAATCCAAGCAAACACATATGCAATGGATGTACACAACAAATCCAAGTATTCACAAATAACTTGGATGAACACAACTAGTCCAAGTATTCATAAGTACAATGGATTAACATAAAACAAAAATGGTATCATGATGAATATGACTAGCTCATGGATTCACCTTTATCACAACACTAGTGAGTGAGTGATTTTATCTTTGGACAAGGTAAAGGAGGGGATCAAGAGGATAATCATATGTAAACATACTTAACATATTAAGTGATCATTTACTAATGATTATGCTATAGAAAAGAGAAAGGGGCTGAGGAAAAACGTCTAGAGAGGCTTGTTGGAAAATGAGATTTAATCCACTATTTAAAGGAGACAATGTACAACGGTTATCTGGGCGCGGTACCTTATCTAGCCCGGCGGTTCCTTATCGCTAGGGAACCGCTAGCTACTTAAGGTTCCGCCCATAGACTACGCTCCGTTTTTTGTCTGTTAGTGGGGTAGGAATATCTGAGGTATTTTAAGCCTTCAAAGGATATTCTAATAGCATATGGAATATGCTATTTTCAAATTTACATTTTCCATTTTAATAAAACATTTTCTAAAAAATAAAGTTTATTAAAAAGTCTTTTGTCATATTAACAAAAGTGAGTTTTAAGGATAATCATTTTGATGATAACTAAGTATGATTAAGAAAGGTTAGTGATATGATTATTACCTTGATGATAATGTTAGTTAAATAATTCGTTTTATGTTTTACACTAAATGTTTGTATAGTTTGTTGTGATCAAAACTAAGAAAGATTAGTTAACACTAATAATGTTTTTAGGCATCACTTGCATTAACACAAACATCGGTAGTCTAGTAACTCACACACAAGCAATATAAGTACTGTAAATGGAAAGGAATAAACAATGTCCGAAAGAAGTAAAGTATGATAAAGTAGGAATAAATGCATAAGGTAAAAGAGGCCGGATAGCTTCCAATCTGAATGCACATACTCTGGAGTTCCTACTTGCGTCCTTGGTAACCTGCCGTTTGGGAACATGGAAAAGTAGACGGCTGAGCTTAACGCTCAGTGAACGGATATACAATAAAGCATGGAAAACATAGAATATGGAAGCATATAAAGAATATTAAGCATGAATGGCAGCGGAAATGAATAAGTCCTGGAAAATCTAGTTGTCTGTCATGTTAACTGGTTTTAATTCTGAAAACATAGCTTATATTACTTATGAAAATCTGTATTAGTTAATGTACCATAATAGCCAATATAGGTCATGAGGTAAACAACGTGCATGAATACTTGGAGGGCGACCTCGTCATGCAAATTAGAGGGGATGCCTCTAATTAACTGGTAAGTGGGTAGGAGGGATCAGCTCCATGTGAAGGATGCAAGGCACACATCACATTCACCATGAAATCCTGACTGAAACATGTAACTAGGATGCACCCATACGCCCCACATGATAATGTAATAATATAATGGCCAAATAACTGAAAAGGGACGCAATGAGCTATCACTCCGCCGTGGTGAAGTCATAACACTAGTGCCTCTAGTGTTATGGTTATGGTACCTCCATAACTAGGTGAAACTAGTCATGCATGTATATGGCTAAGGTAACTAATAAAACATAAGCATTTAATCTATAACTAATGAGGAAAACAGTTGGCTGCATACGGGAAATCCTAAGGAAGGAAGAGATTGTCCTTACTAAAGGAAGGGAAATTCGTACCTTATGTCCAGTAGAAGCTAATGAAAACGATGAAGACTAATCCACCTCGACGGATAACACTACATAAGAAATATGGACGTGTATGAGTTGTCTGAATTACATGTGTTTTACTGGTTCCGTGTGTTATTAGCTTGTTATATGTATTCTGTCATGTTTTACTGTGTTCACTGTGGTTATTCTAATGTTCTGTTGTGTATTATTCATGTACTAGTATATTATAATACTTGTATTGTAATACTAAGTAACTTTCTAAAAATAGCAGGTTTCCATAAATAGTAAGTTTCCAAAAATAGAAAGTTCCCAAAAATAGTAAGTTTCCATAATTAGAATTAAGCTGAATTATAAATAATAAGTGAAGCTAAATTAGTACAATACAAGTCATGGTTATAGCTTAATAATTAAATAACTGGTTAATTTAATTAAACTATACATTATATGATTTTAATTAAAATGCATGTTTTAATTAAAATGACTAAGTATAAATACCTTAGGTTATACATGAATTAATTTAATAAATTAATTAACCTAAATTTTACTATGACATGATTTATAAAAATAGTTTTTATAAAAACCCGAATCCTGAGCCCGTGTTTATATATAAGCCGAATCAAATAAGCTAAAATCAAAGTCCCACCGAGACCTTGGAGGGGTCTCGGTTGACACTAATTAATCTAACGAACATGTAAACATACCCCGACCTAATGTCGGGGTCCCTTTGCTCTCGGGTCCGAACAACAAAACCAACCGAGCCCCATAGGGGGTCTCGGTGGTGCCTCGGTGCACACAAACCGAAAACAAAACCCACCCCGACCCTAGGTCGGGGTTCCTTGCTGCGTCCGAGCGACAAACAACCCAAGCCGAGACCTTTATGGTCTCGGTGGTGGTGTTTTAAACGCAAGCCGAGCACCCCCTTAGGGTCTCGGTGTCTCGGCCGAACCAACCACACACAAACCAAACCCCGTGACATGAACTAATTAATCTTAGATGTGTTCTTACATGTTCTTGATGATTAATTAATTTTAAAACATGAATTACATAAGAAAAATAAATAAGATAAAAAGGGTTTTGATTATACCAACGTGTGTAGAATGAAAAGATGATCACGAACAATAAACAAGTGACAAAAATCTTCCGGTTCTTCCCTTTTCTTTGTTGTATCCGGCGGCACCAAGAGGCAAGAGAGAGACAGAGCACAAAATTTTGTAAACCTAAAAATAATGAAGAAAAGAATCTCCTGATGTTTTATTAAAAAGTGTTCTTGGGCCAAAAGCCTACATGTGCCTTCTCTCTTTGTCTTGGCCGCGGCATGTGGGGCCCACCAAGGGGTAACCCGTAGTTTTCCGTGTTAAAATAATCAGCGTGTAAGTTCGTGATTTAGTATTCGTGATTTTGCTATTCGTGATCGTGTTACATTTATAATATTCATGATTGTTCATTATTTATTTTCGTGACACGTGTATTAATATTATAAATGGAAAGTTTAAATTTTATCATGTTTTACGTAAGTTATTGTTCACGTGTACTGTTCATAGGTTTTTAATGCGGGTTTTACAACTCTTCCCCTCTAAAAGAACAATTCGTCCTCGAATTGGAGAAACGTAAACTGAAAGAAAACATACCCGAATTAGAACTGGAAATGAGGGTAAGAAGTCCGTATAGACTCCTCTGTCTCCCAAGTGGCTTCCCTCCCAAGATGATCCCTCCAGAGGATTTTGACGAAAGAGATCGTCTTCCCCCGCATGACACGATCTTGTCGCTCAAGAACTCTCTCGGGTTCTTCGACATATGAAAGATCCTCCCGAATTTGATCAAGTGGATACTGGACAACATGAACTGGATGATAGTTGTATCCTCTGAGTAAGGACACATGGAACACGTTGTGAACGTGTGATAGCGGAGGCAGTAACGCTAAACGGTATGACACTTCACCAACGCGTTCTATGATGTCAAACGGTCGGATGAAGCGAGGACTAAGCTTCCATCTGATTCCAAAACGTCTAACTCCTCGTGCAGGTGATACCTTGAGGAAAACGTGATCACCTACGTTGAAAGACTCATCTCTACGACGTTTATCAGCATAGCTCTTCTGACGAGCACGAGCTTCCTAAAGCTTTGCCTTGGCGACAGCGACCTTCTCATTGGTCACTTCAATCATCTCTGATGGAGTACCATGTAGTCTCATGATCTCCCTCTGGAATGTGTCTGCTACTTTGCTGACTAGATGCTCCTTGTAAATCGGTAGAAAATGAGCAGATTTAGTCAACCTATCCACAATGACCTAGATAGTGTCATTCTTCCTCTGAGTAACCGGAAGACCAGTAACAAAATCCATAGAGATTTTATCCCACTTCCACGTTGGAATATCTAAGGGTTGTAGTAAACCACTAGCTCGCTGATGTTCGATCTTCACCTGCTGGCAGATCATACACTTAGAAACGAAGGTGGCAACATCCTGCTTCATACCACTTCACCAAAAGTGTTTCTTGATGTCGTGGTACATCTTGGTAGAACCAAGATGTATGGTAAATGGAGAACTATGAGCCTCAGTCAACACAGCTTCCCTGAGAGTAGAGTCATCAGGAACCCCTAGTCTAGTGCCCTGCCATAAGATATCATCGTTGTCAACACGAAACTCCGTCTGCTGATCAAGGTTTTGAATGATAGCCCAAATCTCACCATCGTCCTTTTGAGCTTCCTTGATCCTAGAATGTAAGTCTGGTTCCACTCTAAGATTAGCCCAGTAACCGTGTTGTCCTCGTACACAAAACTCAATGTCAGTCATCTCTAGGTCACGAATGATCTCCTTTGCAATCCAAATGCCAACAATCATACCCGACCTTCTGCTTAGAGCATCTGCCACCACATTCGCCTTACCAGGATGGTACTGAATATTGGTGTCGTAATCCTTCAATAGCTCTAACCATCTCCTATGTCTCATGTTTAGTTCCTTCTGGGTGAAGATGTACTTGAGACTCTTGTTGTCGGTGAATATGTCACATGATTCACCATACAAATAATGTCTCCAGATCTTCAACGCGAAAACAACTGCTGCAAGCTCTAAATCGTGAGTAAGATAGTTTTCTTCATAAGGTTTCAGCTGTCGTGATGTGTATGCAATAACCTTCCCATGTTGCATGAGAACTAATAACTTGGTTTTACTCAGTTAAAAAGTTCGTTGTTCCAGTCTTTTCGAATTGATTACTGGTTTAAGTGCGACTCAGTTGTCTTTTGATGGAAAAAAAATAGATTGGTCGTTGTAGTAAAATTAAATTGCAAAACTTTTAAGTAAAAGACGGGTAATTAAAGCTAAAACTGATTAAAAAGTAAATGGTGCAAAAATTAAAACTTTAAAAGTAAATTAACTAAATGACAAAAATTAAAGCTCAACGAAAAATAAATTTGACCATGAAATAAAAATGCAAACTTGAAATTTAAAAGAAAGAAAAACAATTAAAATAACACTTAAAGAAAATTGGCGGGAAAAATAAATGCTTGAAAATAAAACAGAGGATAAACAAAACCTGAGTCGGAATCTAAAATACAGTCACTATCCGGAATACCCAACAAGCTGCTTATGCGGAATAAACTAAACTGAAAATTATCCGGAATCCAAAATTGACCACTATCCGGAATCCTTGTAATTCAAGTTATCTGGAATATGGGAACTTCGAAGCCTTATCCGGAATTCACAATTGTTGCACTATCCGGAATGTGCCAAATCTAATTATCCGGAATCTCCCCTAACACCACTATCCGGAATACAAACTGATGAGTTATCCAGAATCCGTCTTTGGTTCGTTATCCGGAATCACTTTTGTAGCTTATCCAGAATTCAGTACCTAGCCTTTATCCGAAATCAAATCTGTCCACTATCCGGAATACAGGAAAACTCCAATCCGGAATAAGTTCTAGGTTGTTATCCTGAATGTACTTTCTAACCACTATCCGGAATAACTTTGGGCTAATCCGGAATGAAAAGAACAAGCATATCCGGAATCCACAATCATGCTTACTATTCGGAATGTTGTGTTACTTCACTATTCGGAATATAGGACTTGGCTACTATTCGGAAAAAAGGGTTTTAAAACCCGGATAAGAACTAAACTGCAATTAAGCTAAGAACCAAAAATAAGCCAAAACTAATAAGCACTAAACTAAAAACTTAAACAAATTGATTTTAAGAAAAAGCTATTAAACCAAAATTGAAAAACTTTTAAAAACACTGAATAATAAAAATATTTAAAAACAACTTTTTTATAAAAATTAACTAATAAGTACTTAATTAAAAATAAGAAAAGCACACAATAAGCTATAAAATCAATAAGCTAACACAATCATAAACATAAAAACATAACTATTAATCAAATAAGCATAACAAATAGCACATAAACATAAAGATTAAGCAAAAACAAGAAAGGTAGAATGAGAGATTAATTAAAAACTTGATTAAAATTAAAGATTCAACAACACAAAATTAAACTTACTTGAAATTAAAGGCAAGAATTTAAGGTGCAAGACAAGAAAATTAAATGACAATTAAGTAAATGATATGAAATTAAAATTGGAAGAACTATTTTTTCAAGATAGTCAACACCTCCTAATGTGTCATTAGGAGGGTATTTATAGGTGATTAGGGAGGTTAGCATGTGTTGCTCCTTTCTTTCTTCTCTCGTCTTTTCGTCTTCTCTTCAACTTATTCGACTATGTCTCGGGATTATTTGAACTCGTCTTATAATTTCTTCATTTATTAGACTTGATTTCTTCGACTTTATTAAACTTCCGTCTTTAGACTTTTTCTTCGATAAATCTTCAGAATAGGCCTTGGACTTCCGTTCCATTTGCACTCTTGATCTTTTTACTTTGTCTTTTGTCCTTTTCTTCGATAAAATCCCGTGAAAGCCCGTGTTTTCTTCCCTTTTCACATTTTGATCCTAAATTACAACAAAAACACAAACTACGTATAATTCCGACATTTACGACATAAAATACACGTTTTGGCTTGGTTATTATTATAATTAAGTGGTAAAAGGATAAGTGTTTTCACACTTATTAAATCCCTACACTTGACCATTGCAATGTCCTCATGCAATGCATTAATTACAAAGCAAGTTCTACATTTTCCATCACAATCAATCCACATTGGCCTTTATGAAAGAGACAAAATATCTAAAGGAAGAAAACAAGTAAAAATATCAAAAATTTACCTTGGGGTTTTGGAATGTCATGAATGATTATCACCCTCAAGTTTCGTGTTCCCCATACCAAGCTTAAAAACGAGATCATTGTTATTATAAGTTAGCAAACTATCACAAACTCATGTGGGCCAATTATTTACTTAGACTCCCTTATTCCTAGGTGTATCTCTTATATTTTATTATTGTCTTGAATGATCACGAGGATGCATTGTTGACTTATTTCGATAGTTATTTAAGCTAAAAATAAAGTAGGACGATTTAATCAATAGTTAGCTAAAGGACAAAATCTATTAAAACTGCTTCTAGGAACCTCATAAAGTTCATATATTGGCATAACTCGCTTCACGATTTGAGACCTTTCTCGGACCGATATTTGGCATTGACTTCATACTTCAAATCTTGAGAGACGTTCATGAAATAATGGTCTTCTCGTCATAATAGGAATTTCTTCACTTGAACTTTTTGAGAGATTCTTCATATTTGGACCACGACTTCTTCATTTTTCTCCAATCTTTATTTGGGATTTTGATATACAACGATTCACCTCCTTTTAGGACTTGGATCTATTTATCCTCATACCTTGTTAGGGCCTTTTTGGATAGACTTCTCCATGATCTTTAGGGGAGTATTTGCTTTTCGTCGTGTGTCTCGATCCTTCATATTGATTTTTGATAAATGATTCTTCACATCACTTGGGATCTTTAGCAACAAAAAGTAGCCCTCATGCCTTGCTAGGGCCTTTTCAGACTCGCTAATCTTTGCATCCCACTTCAATAAGTTATGCCTTGGCTATGAACTCTAATCAATACCGAGCAACTTTTAAACGATCTTGGGCTAGAAGCTAAGTAACTTTTCAAATCATACGACCTTATTTATTTCAATTAAATTTATTAACAAGCGATGGGAGAAAAATCTTACAATCAACTCGCATAAATTCATGAAAGAATACCAAACTTATAATTGACTCTATCATCTCTCGTTCTCCACAATTTAAAATCTTAAGGAATGAGACTCGTGGATGCTTAGCCTATTAAATCAAAGTTTTGGGTTTTCAAGTCATCTATAGGATCTTGCAACTTCTTAGACTTTTTCAAGTTTAGAATTCGCATTTTAAAGTTCCCTTGATAAACGACTTTCTAGGATCAATTATAGGAACTTGCGAAAAGTTCTTGTTCTTAACCCGTGAGAGTTAAGACTTTCGCGTTTTAAAGTTCCCTATATAAAAGCCTAGCAAAACTTGACTTAAACACGTTAAGGATACTAGCTAGAGTAAAACTAGATAATTAAACTCGGGTTGAGTCAAAATATTCACAACGTTTAAAAATTTAAACCACTTTATTAAAATTTATTCTAGCAAAGAAAGAAAATAACCGTAACAAAGGTAAATACAACTAGGCCAAAATAGATCAAAAATTTTGAAAAATGTCGAACAATCAATTTTCCGGTTAAAATGAGGACAAATACATGGAAAAGCCCACTTAACTTCGATAGAAGTCCCCCTACACTTAATATAAACATTGTCATCAATGTTTAAGCATGTGGAAGTAACCTCTCCTACACTTAGGACATTGTGCACGTTGTTTAAATTTTGCTAAGGAAGAAACAACTAAAGTGATTCCTATTTTAATATTAAAGAATATAAAATAGTAAATCAAAAGAGTTTAGTATAGAACCGGGAAGACGGATACACGGAATCACGGGTCGTCAAAAGTCATCAAGAATGGATCTTTGAAAGCTCGAATCCCTGCACATGATAAGAAAGAAAACAACAAACACATACTAGGGTCTCCCCTACACTTATTATAAAAACAAAGAAAAAGGATAGATACTGCAGGTTGCCTCCCGAGAAGCGCTTGTTTTTGTTCACCGAGTCGTGAGCCTGACTCGACCTTGATTAGCATAGGAAGAAGCTTGAAACATATCCATCGGGGTCAAATACATGGTTTTCATCCATCAAGTAGCACAAGCTTAAGGCGAACAAGGCAAGCCAAAGAAGAGTAGGAAAGGTTCCCTTAAGCAAAGATTAAGCACGATGGTAGACAGTGTGATGAGGTGCAAGCATATCTCCATAATTTCCAAAAATCTTTCCTTTTATTTCATCAGATGGATACTGAGATGGCTTAAAAGTTGCAATACCGGGATCGAACACCTTTTCCTTTAGGGGAAAATGACACTCGGGCTCAGTATACCTTGAAGAATCCGCTCATAAATCGCATAGTCTCATCATCAGAAGGTGGATAGAGAGGTGTCACAACATAAGTGCTACGGATATCGGTGTCGTCCGACTTCTTCTCCTTTGAAACGGGTTTCTTCATATCCAACGGAGGATAAAGAGCATCATCAAAGTCCAAAGGAGGAGAAGCATTCTCATTTGGGAAGAAAGTGTTGAGAAAAGTAGCAAAGTCTTCCTCAAATGAGTAGTCATCCAAAGTAGGATCAAGCATTGTTGGTGGAGGA
The DNA here is from genome assembly GCA_025667525.1 of Glebionis coronaria. Classification (NCBI taxonomy): domain Eukaryota; kingdom Viridiplantae; phylum Streptophyta; class Magnoliopsida; order Asterales; family Asteraceae; genus Glebionis; species Glebionis coronaria. The sequence goes on along the minus strand of CM046878.1, from coordinate 604,201,654 downwards.
TCTTCATCAAAAGTAGGTGCCAGGATATCATGTGAAGAATCACTCGAAAGAGTATCGACATCATCAAAGTCATCATAAGTTGGCATGTCTTTATACTCAAAAGAAAAATCATCAGAATCATCCATGTCAGAACTAGAATCATCATCATAGTCATCATAAATTGGAGGAGACTCATGAATTGGTGGAGGATCTAAATTAGAGAGAGAATCATCCACATCAACTTGGAAAAGTGGATTGTCATAGCAAGAATCGAAAAGAGGATTGTTGTAGACGACAAAATCATCAAGCACATTAATCATATTCACTGATTCTCTTCCATTTGATTTGGTTGTGATCTACCCCATTTTAAAAACTTGTGCCTCATTCTCGACTCTTAAGATTAACTCACCTTCGGCAACATCGACTAAAGCTTTTCCGGCTCTCAAGAATGGCCGACCAAGTATTAATGGAATATGAGGGTCCATTTCATAATCAACAACAACAAAGTCGACCGGAAAAGTGAAGGTACCAACTTTAATAAAGACATATTCGGCAATACCAATGGGGTAAGCGAGAGTACGATTTGCTAGCTCAAGAGTCATCTTTGTTGGTGTAAGTTCGGGTAATGATAGTGTTTTCCAAACACTTAAAGGCATCAGATTTATACTTGCCCCGATATCAGCTAAGGCAGTAAATTCTTCGGTTTGGTTAAAAGTACATGGTAGCACAAAACGACCGGGATCTCCAAGTTTTTCCGGAAGTTCTTTAAGAAGGATTGCAGAACAATTCTCATTCAATCGAGTATTAACAAACTCGGCCATCTTCTCCTTCTTATTAAGCAATTCCTTAAACATCTTAAAAAATTTAGGCATTTGGGCTAGAGCTTCAACAAGGCTAAAGGTGATGGTCACTCCTGAAATCTTCTTCAAAAAGTATGACACTTGAATATCATCCTTGGTGAGCAATTGGCACTTGTCTAAGCGAGAAGGATAAGGGATGTTGGGCTTAGTTGGTGTAGGTGTAGCAGGTAAAGGTTGAGATGTTGAAGGTTTAAAGGTGGAAGGTGGGGTTGGCGAAGGGTGTGTCTAGGGTACTACTTCAATAAGAGGTGGAGATGATAATGGAGAACTAATACTAGGCGTGGGAGTAGGAGGGATAAATGGTGGTGGAAGAGGTGTAGATGGAGTAACTGGGGGAGGGATAGATGGTCCTACTAAGGTTGCTCCACTGCGTGTAGTAATTGCACTCACATTTGCTCTCGAGTTGGTGACGGTATTTGAAGGAAGAGAGCCCGAAGTAGAGGGTTGAGTACTTGGAAAGAAACTAGTCATCATATTCTTCAAATCATTCGTTTGATTGCTAAAAGAGGTTTGCATATCATGTCGAAGCTCGGTTCTAATATCATTACCTTGCTTAGTGATATCTCCTTTCAAGTTGATGATTTGGCTTTACAAATTCTTAACTAGCTTTCCTTGGGTCTTCATGAAAGTTTCAACATCTTGATTAATGGGTGGTGCTTGTTGAGCGGGTGGGTGATAAGGATTAGAAGCTTGAGGTGGGTTTGGATTGCTTCTATTGTAGTTGTTGGGGTTGTGGTTTTGAGGAGAAAAACCGGGTGAAAGAAAGTTGTTAGAACGGTAACTTAGCAAGTTACGATCACCTTGAGGTCGGGCTTGATAGGTTTTCGTTGAATAGTTACCATGAGCCGCATACATGTTTTCCGGATTGTCATGAGTAGAAGGACAATCAGTGTATGAATGAGGACCCCCGCAAATCTCATAAGAAGTTGCTACAGCTTTAACTTGTTGTTGTTGATTTGTAACCAAGAGTTGCATATTTTTGCTCATTTCGACCATTGCGCGGGTCAATTCGGTGATATCAGGGTTTGAAGAAGTAGAAGAAACATTGACTCTCGGGTTATTCCTTGAAGATGCGGATGAATCCCATTTTTTATGATGAGTAGTCATGTTCTCTATAAGCTCTCTACACTCCTCAGGTCTTCTTTTCATAAATGTGCCACCGGAGGCTGCATTAATCGTATCACGATCACGAAAAGTTAAACCGTTGTAGAAAGTATCAATCAAAGTAACGGGGAGCATGTTGTGGTTTGGACATCGATCAATCAAAACATTATATTGTTCCCAAGCATCAAAAAGTGATTCATCGGGTTCTTGAGTAAATCCACTAATTTGATTCCGAAGGCTCGTGACCATGGATGGTGGAAAGTAGCGCGACAAAAAGCGTTGAGTCATCTCATCCCAAGTATGAATTGAATTCTTCGGAAGACGATCAAACCATTTTTCGGCATGATGGGATAAGGTGTGTGGAAATAGGTGAAGGCGAAGAAAATCCATAGTAACCCCGGGAAAATTCACGCTTTGAGTGACTGTAATGAATTTTTCGAGATGTTTGTTGGCATCATCATTCGGAAATCCGTGAAATGGATAAGTGTTTTGGACTTGCTGGATCATGTGATGCTTCAACGAAAACTCTGGAGTCGTGATTTACATCGACGCAATCGGTCCTCCGCGTCCATTCATCGTAGGTTGACACAGCTCCTCCATCATTCGAAGGTCGGGTGGGGGAACATTATTGTTGTTATTCATGTTGGGGTGGGGTGGATTATTATTGTTGTGCACACCAGCCATATCTAAATCTTCACGAGTCTCGGGTTCTGAATAAGATGTAGATCTAGTACGCATACACCTGCAAAAGAAAAAGAAAAAGATACCAAAGAAATAGAGAATATATATGTACTTGTAAAAATAAAATCTTTTTGGTGAAAAACTTTGAAAAGAAATGCTTTTTATAAGTTTTTTTTTAATGTTTTTGGATTTTTGAAATTTTTTTTAAAAATTTTTTATAAATTTTTTTTATGGATTTTTAAAAATTTTTGACACGAAAAATAACGTTCACGAGTGAACGGATCCCAAAATTCAACGCGTCTCTCACAATAAACTGTTAATCTTCACGAAAAGAGCCAGCAGCGACGCCATTTAATAACTGTTTTTTTACTCAGTTAAAAAGTTCGTTGTTCCAGTCTTTTCGAATTGATTACTGGTTTAAGTGCGACTCAGTTTTCTGTTGGTGGAAAACAAATAGATTGGTCGTTGTAGTAAAATTAAATTGCAAAACTTTTAAGTAAATGACGGGTAATTAAAGCTAAAACTGATTAAAAAGTAAATGGTGCAAAATTAAAACTTTAAAAGTAAATTAATTAAATGACAAAAATTAAAGCTCGACGAAAAATACATTTGACCATGAAATAAAAATGCAAACTTGAAATTTAAAATAAAGAAAAACAGTTAAAATAACACTTAAAGAAAATTGGCGGGAAAAATAAATGCTTGAAAATAAAACAGAGGATAAACAAAACCTGAGTCGGAATCCAAAATACTGTCACTATCCGGAATACCCAACAAGCTGCTTATCCGGAATAAACTAAACTGAAACTTATCCGGAATCCAAAATTGACCACTATCCGGAATCCTTGTAATTCAAGTTATCCAAAATATGGGAACTTCGAAGCCTTATCCGGAATTCGCAATTGTTGCACTATCCGGAATGTGCCAAATCTCCTTATCCGGAATCTCCCCTAACACCACTATCCGGAATACAAACTGATGAGTTATCCGAAATCTGTCTTTGGTTCGTTATCCGGAATCACTTTTGTAGCTTATCCGGAATTCAGTACCTAGTCTTTATCTGGAATCCAATCTGTCCACTATCCAGAATACAGGAAAACTCCAATCCGGAATAAGTTCTAGGTTGTTATCCGGAATGTACTTTCTAACCACTATCCGGAATAACTTTGGGCTAATCCGGAATGAAAAGAACAATCATATCCGGAATCCACAATCATGCTTACTATTCGGAATGTTGTGACTTCACTATTCGGAATATAGGACCTGGCTACTATTCGGAAAAAAGGGGTTTTAAAACCCGGATAAGAACTAAATTGCAATTAAGCTAAGAACCCAAAATAAGCCAAAAACTAATAAGCACTAACCTAGAAACTTAACCAAATTGATTTTAAGAAAAAGCTATTAAACCAAAATTGAAAAACTTTTAAAAACACTAAATTATAAAAATATTTAAAAATAACTTTTTATAAAAATTAACTAATAAGCACTTAATTAAAAATAAGAAAAGCACACAAGAAGCTATAAAATCAATAAGCTAAGACAATCATAAACATAAAAACATAAGTATTAATCAAATAAGCATAACAAATAGCACATAAACATGAAGATTAAGCAAAAACAAGAAAGGTGGAATGAGAGATTAATTTAAAACTTGATTAAAATTAAAGATTCAACAACACAAGATTAAACTTACTTGAAATTAAAGGCAAGAATTTAAGGTGCAAGACAAGAAAATTAAATGACAATTAAGTAAATGACATGAAATTAAAATTGGAAGAAATATTTTTTCAAGATAGTCAACACCTCCTAATGTGTCATTAGGAGGGTATTTATAGGTGATTAGGGAGGTTAGCATGTGTTGCTCCTTTCTTTCTTCTCTCGTCTTTTCGTCTTCTCTTCAACGTATTCGACTATGTCTCGGGATTATTTGAACTCGTTTTATAATTTCTTCATTTATTAGACTTGAGTTCTTCGACTTTATTAAACTTCCGTCTTTAGACTTTTTCTTCGATAAATCTTCAGAATAGGCCTTGGACTTCCGTTCTTTTTGCACTCTTGATCTTTTGACTTCGTCTTTTGTCCTTTTCTTCGATAAAAGCCCGTGAAAGCCCGTGTTTTCTTCCCTTTTCACATTTTGATCCTAAATCACAACAAAAACACAAACCACGCATAATTCAGACATTTATGACATAACATACATGTTCTGGCTTAGTTATTATTATAACTAAGTGGTAACAGGATAAGTGTTTTCACACTTATTAAGAAAGCAGCCTAAACCCTTTCCTGAAGCGTCACTATATATCTGAAGTCCACCTGAGCCAGATGGGAGAGTAAGAATAGGTGCAGTCACTAACTTCTTCTTCAGATCTTCAAAGCTCTTCTCTCGCTCTTCCGTCCAGACAAATTTCTCTCCTTTCCTCATTAGCTTAGTCAAAGGTAAGGCTAACCGTGAAAAGTTCTCTACAAACCTGTGGTAGTAGCCAGCTAAAACCAGAAAACTTCTAACTTCTGTTGCAGATGTAGGTCTCGGCCATTTAGTGATAGCTTCTACCTTGGTAGGATCCATGGTGATCCCCTCTGCAGATACAATATGGCCCAGAAATGCCACCTTGGTTAACCAGAACTCACACTTAGAGAACTTGGCGTACAAATGCTTCTGACGAAGAATCTGTAAGACTGTACGAAGGTGTTCCTCATGTTCTTCCTTGGATTTGGAGAATATCAGGATGTCATCAATGAACACAATAACGAACTTGTCCAGAAACTCATGGAAGACACGGTTCATCAAATCCATGAAGACAGCTGGAGCATTAGTGAGTCCAAATGGCATGACTACGAACTCGCAGTGCCCATAACGTGTACGGAAAGCAGTCTTGGAGATATCCTACTCTTTAACCCGTAATTGATGGTAGCCGGACCTCAGATCGATCTTGGATAAATGCATGGTGCCCTGAAGTTGATCGAATAGGTCATCAATTTGCGGCAAAGGATAATGATTCCTGATCATGATCTTGTTCAGCTCACTATAGTCTATACATAAACACATGCTGCCATCTTTCTTCTTCACGAACAGTACCGGTGCACCCCATGGCGATGCACTGGGACGAATGGAACCTCGGTCCAGAAGTTCCTGCAACTGATCTTTTAGTTCCTTAAGCTCTATAGGATCCATACGGTAAGGAGCTTTGGAAATCGGCTCTGTACCTGGTATGAGATCGATTCCAAACTCGACTTCACGAACATGTGGTATTCTCGGAAGTTCATCTGGAAAAATACGTCAGGAAACTCTGACACAATAGGCTGATCTTCGATCGATGGAGACTCGGTAGTAATGTCATGAATATTGGCTATGAAGCCCTGACAACCGTGTGATAGCATTGCACGCGCCTCCATGGATGAAATAATCTGTACTGACCTCCCTGGCAGAACACCATGGTGTATGTACTCTGGAGATTTAACATCACAGAAGATAACCCGATAAGTGTGGCAGTCAATCGTGGCCTGGTGTTTGGATAACCAGTCCATGCCCAAAATTAAGTCAAAATCGCACATGTCCAAAGGAAGTGCGTCAACTCTACGGATCTTGTCATCAAATTCTAGGGGAAGGTCTCTGTACACCTGAGTGATTCGTACAGAGTCCCTAAGTGGCGTGGAAATGCATAAGGCATTATCTAATAGCAATGGGGAAATCCTAACACGTACAACAAAAGTAGTGGACACAACTGATGCGTCGCTCCAGTATCAAATAAAACACACATGCTACCAGACCATTCATAAAGAGATTTCCGGTGATGGTACCTGAAGTCTTATTCGCCTGATCTCGAGTAGTAGTGAACACGCGACCAGAAGTAGGAGGTGGCTCGGTATCGGCGTATCCATAGGTGCCTTCTATCTCACCCTGGCGACAGTCCTTTTGCTGATGGCCTTGTTGGCCACACTTGAAACAACCACCAGTACCTCGACGACAAATACCAGAGTGTCTGCGCGAACAAGTAGGACATACAGGATGCGTGAATCCTCCAGCAGACGTCCTAGTTAGCTGAGAGCCTGTTCAAGGATTACATGCATGAGACATGATCGTGAAACATAAACATGATTACATAGAAGGTGTAAAATTTACCAGATAAGGTAGAACGGTTAGGCTGTGAACCCCTGCGGTCCTGATCCCTGCCGTTACCATTGTTCTTGCTGTTGTTCGAGTTATTAGCGTTGTTAAGGTAACCATAGTTACCGCCACGCTTCTCAGAACCAGAACGGTTGTTAGTCTGACCGTTTCTCTTGGATGCTTGCTGCTGAGCGGCCGCAGGCTTACGATCGTCAGTCTTCTGCCTCTTTACTGCTCTATCATCACCTAACTCCTCTCTTTCCTGAAGCATCTCGAGCTTACGGGCTGCATCGGCCACCTGTGCCACTATAGTGAAAGTAGCACATACCAAGTTTTTGGCAACCGAAGTGTGAAGTGCCCAGCGAAACTTCTCAGCCTGCTCTACAGCAGTTCCTTCGGCTGGACCTAGAAATCCTGCTAAACGGAGAAACCTTTGCATGAATTCGTTGCTGTTTTCACCAGCAATCTGCCAAATGTTGCGGTAGTCCCTTTTGAGCTTCACTTGTTCAGCATGTGGAAAGTACTGATTAAGGAAGATCTCCTTAAACCGGTCCCATGTCAGCTGTGATATCCAATTGTTACCACCGTTGGACTGCTTGACTGATTTCCACCACTGCAGCACATCACCTTCAAAATTATAGCAAGCCAGTCTTTCCTTGAAAATGCCATCATAATCCATTGCGTCGAAAATCTTCTCGATGTGAGAAATCCAAGCTTCAGCCTCGTTGGGGCTGTCAGTATGCTCAAACGAACGGGGTCGTTGTTTGTTGAATCTCTCCAACCAAGTCATAAGAGTAACCGGTGGAGGAGGAGGAGGGTTGTTGTGATTACCATGAGCCTAGAATTCTGCCTGAAGTTCATCTCTGATTTCATTGCGAAGTTGGGGAAGGAGGGCTTGCAGAGCTGCATTGACAGTTGCTGTCAAATCTAGAGTATTGCGATTGTTTACCATCTGACAGTTTAAAACAACAAAATGCAACATAAATCATAAATCTGAAATGAGATAACATAAGAATGCATGAACAATGTATAAATCAAAGAAGCAGTTTATAATTCATGAAATAATGTAAAATTGCATGATGTAGTTTATAAAACTTTTATATGAACGAGAGTGAACGCCTATCCTCAGTTCACTCAAAACAAAAGACATGGCACAGGGACGCCTATGGGTCAGTCCCAAAGTTAAAAGTTTCGATAAAAGCACATGCGACTAAATAGGGCCAGTCCTGTACCAACCATTAATTAGTCATAAACCTGCTACAATGATATGAATGCATGAAATAAAATGAAGATGAATGAATGCATGAAAACCAACTGTCAGTTCTAGGAAGACACTGGTGACTACCCGTAAGTCACAGGTCATGTTTTACAGAGCTAGAGGTCGAAACCTTGGGCTCTGATACCATAATTGTAACACCCCATTTAATAGGACAGGATGCTACAGTAAATTATGGCGTATCATCAAAGCATGCAAGGTAAATGTCTAAACATTCATGACCATAAATAGAAATATCGGAATCAAACATCGGTAGTCTAGTAACTCATACACAAGCAATATAAGTACTATAAATGGAAAGGACTAAACAATGTCCGAAAGAAGTAAAGTATGATAAAGTAGGAATAAATGCATTAGGTAAAAGAGGCCAGATAGCTTCCAATCCGAATGCACATACTCTGGAGTTCCTACTTACGTCCTTGGGTACCTGCCGTTTGGGAACATGGAAAAGTAGATGGCTGAGCTTAACAATCAGTAAACGGATATACAATAAAGCATGGAAAATATATAATATGGAAGCCTATAAAGAATATTAAGCATGAATGGCAGCGGAAATGAATAAGTCCTAGAAAACCTAGTTTTCTGTCATGTTAACTGGTTTTAATTCTGAAAACATAGCTTATGTTACTTATGAAAATCTGTATTAGTTAATGTACCATAATAGCCAATATAGGTCATGAGGTCAACAACGTGCATGAATACTTGGAGGGGTGACCTCGTCATGCAAATTAGAGGGGATGCCTCTAATTAACTGGTAAGTGGGTAGGAGGGATCAACTCCTTGTGAAGGATGCAAGGTACACACCACATTCACCATGAAAACCTAACTGAAAGATGTAACTAGGATTCACCCATACGCCCCACATGATAATATAATAATATAATGGCCAAATAACTGAAAAAGGACGCCACGAGCTATCACTCCGCCGTGGTGAAGTCATAACACTAGTGCCTCTAGTGTTATGGTTATGGTACCTCCATAACTAGGTGAAACTAGTCATGCATCTATATGGCTAAGGTAACTAATAAAACATAAGCATTTAATCTGTAACTACTGGGAAAATAGTTGGTTGCATACGGGAAATCCTAAGGAAGGAAGAGATTGTCCTTACTGAAGGACGGGAAATCCGTACCTTATGTCCAATAGAAGCTAACAAAAACGATTAAGACTAATCCGCCTCGACGGATAACACTACATAAGAAATATGGACGTGTATGAGTTGTCTGAATTACATGTGTTTTACTGGTTCCGTGTGTTATTGCTTGTTATGCGTATTCTGTCATGTTTTACTGTTTACTGTGTTAACTGTAGTTATTCTGATGTTCTGTTGTGTATTATTCATGTATTAGTGTATTATAATACTTGTATTGTAATACTAAGTAACTTTCTAAAAATAGCAGGTTTCCATAAATAGTAAGTTTCCATAAATAGAAAGTTTCCAAAAAGAGAAAGTTCCCAAAAATAGTAAGTTTCCATAATTAGAATTAAGCTGAATTATAAATAAGTGAAGTTAAATTAGTACAATACAAGTCATGGTTATAGCTTAATAATTAAATAACTGGTTAATTTAATTAAACTATACATTATATGATTTTAATTAAAATGCATGTTTTAATTAAAATGACTAAGTATAAATACCTTAGGTTATACATGAATTAATTTATTAATTAATTAACCTAAAGTTTATTATGACATGATTTATAAAAATAGTTTTTATAAAAACCCGAATCCCGAGCCCGTGTTTATATATAAGCCGAATCAAATAAGCTAAAATCAAAGTCCCACCGAGACCTTGGAGGGGTCTCGGTTGACACTACTTAATCTAACAAACATGTAAACATACCCCGACCTAATGTCGGGGTCCCTTTGGTCTCGGGTCCGAACACTAAAACCAACCGAGCCCCATAGGGGGTCTCGGTGGTGCCTCGGTACACACAAACCGAAAACAAAACCCACCTCGACCCTAGGTCGGGGTTCCTTGCTGCGTCCGAGCCATAAACAACCCAAGCCGAGACCTTTATGGTCTCGGTGGTGGTGTTTTAAACGCAAGCCGGGCACCCCCTTGGGGTCTCGGTGTCTCGGCCGAACCAACCACGCACAAACCAAACCCCGTGGCATGAATTAATTAATCTTAGATGTGTTCTTACATGTTCTTGATGAAAAGATGATCACGAACAATAAACAAGGGACAAAAATCGTCCGGTTCTTCCCTTCTCTTTGTTGTAGCCGGCGGCACCAAGAGGCAAGAGAGAGATAGCACAAAATTTTGTAAGCCTAAAAATAATGAAGAAAAGAATCTCCTGATGTTTTATTAAAAAGTGTTCTTGGGCCAAAAGCCCACCTAGGCCTTCTCTCTTTGTCTTGGTCGCGGCATGTGGGGCCCAACAAGGGGTAACCCGTAGTTTTTCCGTGTTAAAATAATTAGCGTGTATGTTCGTGATTTAGTATTCGTGATTTTGGTATTCGTGATCGTGTCACATTTATAATATTCATGATTGTTCGTTAGTTATTGTCGTGACACGTGTATTAATATTATAAATGAAAAGTTTAAATTTGATCGGGTTTTAAGTAAGTTACTGTTCACGTGTACTGTTCATAGGTTTTTAATGCGGTTTTTACACTTGTGCTACATCATTTGCAAGCAAGTGATACAATTCCAAAAAAAGACCTCTATTCAAAGAACTTATAGTTCCATCGTGACCAAGAAAAAGGACATCTACCCTTCAACAAGAATCGACAAGTCTTAATAGATAGACACAATAGAATACGATAATCACTCATCTCTTGTTCCGTTTTCTTATGAATGGCAAGAGAAATAGATTGTTTTTTCTTTATTAGAATTTCACATTTTTGAAGTGCTTTGATGTGAAAACTATTGAGTTCGCCTACATGCTCTTTCAAACTCGTCTTTTTACTCCAACTATCAAACACATGTACCGTAAAAGCATCACCCGCGCCAAGATCTGTAAACAAATAACAACAAAATAATATGCTTTGTCTTTTTTATGCTATATTTTAACCAACAAAACTCACTGAATCAAGTGACAACAAAACTTCGTTTCTTAGACCTGATCATTTTTGTTGGAAACTTATGGCCCTTTGGTCGACAAGGACCTCTATCCCAATACCTTCTCCTTATTTCCTCTACTATGTTGGGGTCATAACTATAGATGAGTTGCCTGTCTGATGGATCCCAAGGAAGATCATTGAATTTTATACTAATTGGTGAGAAAGGACCTGGAGTAGGTTCCGATGAAATAGGCTGAGGAGTAGGTTGTGCAACTGAATCTCCACCTTTGCTACGAGTAGGAACATTTTTCCAAAGCTTTTTATATCTTTCCATAGTTCCTGTACAAAATGTCTAAAATAAAAATAAGCTATAATAATACAATTAATCATTTGAATGTTTATATGATTAAGATAACACTATACACGAAAAGCAATTTATTTTTATTGAACGAGGCACAAAATACAACTGCAAGTGGTTAACCCATAACTGATATACATAAAATTAAAAGCTATTCATCATCAATCCATTCGTACGCGGCTGAGACTCTATTCATCTAAATGATATGCATAAAAGTAGCACCATTACAATTAATATATAGGAACTCGTACTTTTCCGGTATTAAAATTATTCTTTTATTCGTACTTCTCTATTTTACAATGTTTTACTTGTTCCTCTTTACTTTTTCATACGTAAATCCTGAGATATCGAGAATTTTAAATAAATTGTATTTTAATTATTCTTCTGATCATTGATAATATTTTATTCGGAAATATAAAAATTTTATTTTTATTTTTCTATATTTATTTACTGTAGTAACCCGAAATTTAAAATCAACATTTAGACCGAGCTCTACTTCTATTCTTAATATCCGGACAATATTTATTACCCGACTTTTAAATGTCATGTTCGTTCTATAAACAATATGAAATTCTTGACTAACCGGCAAGGTTATGTTTTTAATGTATTGAAATACGTGTCATTTATTATTTATCGACAAAGTATATGTCCGACATTAACCGTAAACATTCTCGTTATGACATAGAAATATTTTCTATTACCGTCGTTTTAATTTCTCGTTTTACGAGCATCCTTCATAATTTACATTAAACCCTTAAGCGTCATCGTTATATAATGTGTACTGTTAAAGTTTACTAAATCATAAGCCTCATTTTTTTTACCAAAATATACCAATATTCTCCGAATGTCGACGTTTTTATTTTATGTTGAGCGTTTATTTTTCGTGGTCTAGCGCGTATCTTTTAAATTGCGTAACTTTTAAAATATCAGGATTCGATAATACCCGCTCATTTATAATTTGATAAAATTTTCACAAATTAAAGTCATGAAATGAGTACACGTCTCACACATATCTTTTATGTGGATAGATATCTATACTAGTAGCATTTGATAAATGAGCATATTTGCTCTTTCTCCAATTAACACGTATGCTCAAAAAGAAATTTGAACACATAAGATTCACATTTGAAGGTTTCGGATCTCGCTTGGATATAGGGTGACTTTTGAGAACCAAGCTATCAATAGGATCAATGGATATTTTCTTCATCTAAGGGCCTCGGTGAGAACATCGCTATGTCAAAACTTGATTTTAAGTTGTTTTATTTTATTTAGCTTGAAAGTTTTAGTCTTATGCTTTTTTTTTTAATTTTAGCTAATGATTTTGATACACTCTAGTTTTCAAAGCCTTATTTATTTTAAAAACTTTATCAAATCAGATGTTACACATGAGTATAATAATAGTTTGTTATTGAGTTCAAGATAAGATCATGTATCATTTAATTAGAGACTAAAATCATCAATAATAGTTAACTATAAATTTTCTTGTGCCATTAAAAGAATGACGGTTAGATGTTAGTTTTGGTTTTAAACAACCAATTTGCCTAATTTCTTATAAGGCTTTATTTTGTTAATAATGATGTTAAAAATAAATGAGTACACAAGCACTTGAAAAAAAAAGATGTACTTCACATCATTTTCATGGTTAAAAATCAGTTTTGCATGTTTAGTTCGAAAACTATAATGTTATTTACAAGTAGACATTTACAAATTCAAAGTTTCACACTTGGGTCTTATATATTTAATGGCCATCAAAAAACTGTCCGAGCGAGATCACCTACTTTATTTTGTTATTTCAACGTTATAAGAGCACATGAAAGCAACTTATATCACTAACATGTATGGTATATTTTATATTTAAAAAAGGTGACATATCTAGTTTTCATTCTTATGTCTAAGCATCTCATATAGATTTTGATACATATTTGTACTTGTCTTAGATAGCGTCTAGTGAGTTCTTCGTTTGAGCTCAGTTTTCCATTGCTCCATTATCGATGCTATTATGATCGTTTATTATCGCTTTGCTCAAGGTGAGTTCATATCCCCTTTTACTATTTACAAAATGTTTCTAAAATGCGGGGTGAGATTTTCATGTTGGAACACAGTTTTTTTAAACTGTATGCTATCTTGAACTGTATGCTTCCAGATGAATACAATATATTATTGCTTTTAGTTTCCATAGCCACTAAGTTTCCCCTCAATATCATGAACCGTTAATAATTCACAGTTTGTAAGCGCGAATGTTGTGGGTGGATCTATCGGGATTTACAATCCCCATCTCGTATTACTTTGACGCATTACATTTGTTTATACTTGAGTATTTAGGCTGAATACTCACTGGGAGAACTTACCTTTTGTTAAGCTTCGGTGTCATGAGCTAAAATAGAAATAATATACATCATGACTATGGATAATGTACATAGTCATCCCCCCCATTACTTGTTTTACACATGAATGCTTGTGTTCCACACCTTTATTGATAAACCTATGAATATCACTCAACTTCGTGTTGACGATTTTTACATGTTTAATCTCAGGTATTAATACTTAGCTTTGCTTGGATGGGAGCCCGCAGGATATTATCGCAGCTTGGAGAATTCTGTGTTACTTTTAAAGTTTGGTTTTGGTAAAAGCTGTCAGAAGTTATTCTGTATTTTTAGTAACTATATGTTACAAAACTATGATTAAATAATATATTTTTCCGCTTATAAAACTCTGGGACCTTTGCTTAAAACTCTGATCTTTTATGATATAATGTAAATATTTTATTACGTCAACCTTATGTCAACAGCATTTCATTGTTTCTTGTACCATGACGTGGGGCCCCCATGCTGCCTACGTGTTTCCTTGCCTGTTTACGGGGGTCTCACATAATAAATGTTATTTTAAATTGATACCTTAAAGATTATGATTTGAGATGGGCGGATGGCACAGAGATGGAATACGAATGGTTATAGTTATAATTTGGTGTTTCTTTTATATTAGATTTAATTTATTTAGGTTTGGTAGGATTTTTGTATTTTTACTTTGTATCTAATTTTGGGCTATATAAAAAGTGCATCATTAAAAATTACTACACAAACTCAAGTTGCACCATACAAATTTAGGGGTTGCACATATCAAAAATCGAAAATTTTCAAAAAAATTTACATTGTGTGGCCTCAAAAAGGGTGTAGCATGTGCCACACCCGACACTTATGTGGCTCCGCCCATGAAAACAACACGTTCTACAAATCTCCTCCATCATTTTTTCCTTTTTCCTAGCAATCATATGTACAAACAATTTTTAGGTTTATTTACTCATTCAAACATTCATTCAAATGTTCAAAAGCAGTTATGTCAATTCTCGCACTTAATTAGATTTCGAAAATAAAGTTACACATATTACATATAAAACACAAGTAATAATATCCTTATATCAAAATTACGTATTTAAGACATGTTTTTAGGTGAAAACTATCGTCATTCATAAGCTATTGTTATGAAAGACGAATAACTAAATAACATTTACTCACAATAAAATTTAGTCACACGATATCTGCCGTCGCATCGCACGGGTACCCTGCTAGTAATGTGTGACACCTTTTGTGATAGATTAGCAATAACCAGAATCAAATTATACAATATGATGGAGGATCAAGTACAGAAGAACAGGCTGACTTGTTACTGGAAGCTCAAAATCATGTGAAGAAAAGGGCTTTATTAAAACATTGTTGAAGGATAATCTGGTCGGGTAGGTTTCACGACTCTCTGGGTCGTTCGTCGTCTTCCCGGGCCGTGAGTGGTGCTGAAAACAAAGGAAAACTGGTTAGGAGTAGACATGAGGCCGCAGCCCCAGGGTCCACCTCTGATGGTCAAGTTAGTATCGGGTCGATACGTTATAAAAAGGTGTAAATATGAGAGATAACCTGTGGAGTAGGAGGCCCTACCCCCTGTATATATAGTGCTTGGACTATGGTTTCTTGAAGGATGGGTAAGGTGTGGGTCTCGGGCATGTCGAGTCGGCCCGTATTCTAGACTATATGTCGATATGTCCCCTAGTCTAGTATGATATGGTTTATGATCATATTATGCTAGACTCATTCATGCATCACGCATACTAGGACATCTTCGTGGGTTGTCCATAACATGTGACCCAATTCGTAATTGTCACCTAAGCGGAAGAATGATGGGTCGGGGTTGTTAATAGTGAGCTTAGCCACTATAAGTCATCATGTCCCCCTACTCTAGTATGCGAGGTCGTCACCAAGGTTACTAGACTTTACACCATATCCGCCACCTGTAAGCGTATCCGAGACGATTCATATAGTCGGAATCTATGTTTATTAACTAATGAAGCTCCATTGATCATGTCGAACTGTGTTGTTCATGCTCTATCCTAGGCGACACCCGTATACACAAGACGGGTGATTATGCTCGGATTCTTGGTTTCTCATTACGTGATGGAAAAGATCCCGTAAGAAGAATATGTTTTCTATAGTCGGGGTAGCACTAGCTGTCACACCCCCAAATTTCTCTGTAGCAGAAGACTGGATTTGGGTTGCGACTTCATGGCGTGAAGAGGACTTGATGCGAGAGAACGACCTCTAGATGCCAAAACAACAATGCAGACTCCATATAGTAGCATACCTGAGAAAAACATTGCTAAGGTGTCAACACAAAGTTGGTGAGCTCCTAGGTTTAAGTTTAAGACAGCAATTAAAACCATTTTAATGAACCACAAGATTCGTATCCACCCGTGACAATATAACACATACAAAGTCACATCGTTTATCTTTACTACTATCTAAGCTCATGACACCGATGCCTTAACGAGTCTAACTGACTTCGTGTGTGCCCGTGAAGGTGACTAACCCAAGTCACCCATTATCTTCAAATGAAATTGTATTTACTTGAACGGTTTGATTCAAAGTAAATAGGAGTGTCAACTCTGATAGACCTATCCATAACATTCGCGCTCACTTCGCTATAACCCAGCTAGGTGACTAACGGTTCATGATTCGTGGGGAAATTATCATTTGGGTTGTTTCGGAACTTAGACCAACTAGTAAAGAATAGTTCACTTGTGTTCATGCGTTATAAATCAAGCAATGTTCTCACCCCAAAAGATGATATTATAGTTTAAAAGAGAGAGGGGCTAGTAACTTACATTGTTGACGGAAGGTAGATGTAGAAATAAAGTAGAAATCTACCGGTAACCTAATAAGAATAATGTTCATTTAAACCATGTGTAATATAAATATAATGTACATGTATAAACACTTTCTTAGTTGGTGCTTTAGGTTGAAATAATAACGAGTAAGGTTTTATAAAAAAATTTTGGCTATTAAATTATTTAGAGTCGGGTTTTATCTTTTTAAACTAGGGTTTCATCAATTATTATCATTTTATTTTTTTGGGTAAAGAGGACTCACCCCGGTAAACTAGGGTTTCATCAATTATTATCATTTTAGATTTTCATGTTTATATAAAATAATTGATAGGTTGATATGGATTTAAGTAAAAGAAATTTAAATTTAATTAAATTTTGCTAACAAATTAACAATTAAATTTTACATAGTTTTTAATAAGTAAATATTCAGGTTTACGATTTCAGCTTTCGTATTTATTTCTTAATGATCTTAAGTATTATAAAATCATGTAATAATTTAATAAATTAATATGAAATATAAATTTTATAAGTTTAGCATGAAATTTCATTTAACAATTTCATGGGTTATAAAATATAATTAGATTTTCTTAAAAACGTCATTTTTACGCATAGTTATCGTTTATTAATTATAAACTCGTTTTTAATCCTTCTACCATGATTATTTTTGCAGAGATTGATTCATATTATGATCTTACCATTTTATTAATAAATTCATATTAGTGTCATTCTAAGTGTTCTAAAGTTTACCATTTTACATGCATACAATTTCATTAATTTCACATAAAATCATAAAATTAAAAGTGTGATAACTAATTCATTTTTAGGTCTTTTTAATTGGTTCAAAGAGCATTAGAAAGTTTAGGACAAATTAAATATGAATATTTAGAGTAAAAATTTCATGACCAACATTGGATGGTCGGTTTTTAACAAAAGTTTAGGCATTTTTAAGCTAGTTTAGCAACGAGAGTTTCGGCTACTTTTACCGCTTGATCAAATAACATTACTTATTGAGTGTAACTAACATAAACTAATTAGTAACATCATTTAACAGTAAGAAACATGCAAGTTCAGTTCATAATCAAGTTAAGCACAATTATGGCACAGTTTTTATCCGTGCGTCCCGTTAGGGCTCGTTTTTAACCATTTAGCCAATTACGTGTTACTTTTCAACTTTAGGCATTAATAGGTCAGGGTTTAACATGTAATAAGAGTTACTTGTACTTGGTAAATCAGATCTTACGAAGTGATTGGTGGTTTGAGCAAAACCGAACCTAGAAAACCCTAAAAAGAGCCCGGCTAGGATTTTGATTGCACAACCTGTACACGAACACTTGGAGGACTTAGGAACTTGTACTAGGACTACTTGGAAGACCAGAATTGATGTCAATAAGATTTGGATTTAACACGAACACCAGCCGCAACAAAATGCAATAATCAAATTTAGGGTTTCTTAGAAAACCCTAAATAGGTTTTGACTAGAATTTCACCTAGGGTTCTTCACACTTGCTGAGCTTCTAGGAGAGAGAAAAAGGGTCCTTGGAGGTTTAGGAGCCCTTAAATTCAATTGTGGTGGTGGCAATGGTGGTGGTGGTTTAGGGCAGAAAATAAAAGAGAAACAATGGCTCGGTTTAATTTTTTGCTTGTGTTTTGGGATGAAAAATCACAAGACTTGCACTCTCTATTTATAAACTGAATATATCTTATCTTTAAGACCTTAATCATGCAAGGAAATCAAAAGGAATGGCTGAAGTTGAAGAACAATAGAAGAAAAACATAAAACAGTGCACATATAAATGAAAATCGACTTTCTAGAGGATTTCTAGGGATTTTTGATCGTTGTGGGGTTTCGGGATGGAATATGGACGAATTTTATCTTCAAGAAACAATAATTTGTAGTTTAGGTAAGTCAAATACTTTCTAGATAAGTTTTTATACTTGTTTCCTAATTATCTAAAATATATTACCTATTTTCTAGCTAAATTCAATCGGCCTAAACCATTATTAAGCTAAAACACACGAATTTTCTATCAAGTAGTGATTAACATGGGCTAAGTTGGGTTTAGGAATAATTAGATGGGTTAAATTTGTGTTTATGGGTTTTTAAATTTAATTGCGGGCTTAATTTTGGTCATTTAATAATTTAATTAAGCTCGTACAATTTATTTTGAAGTTTATAAATTAATTTTATTAGTTCTTAGTTGATAAAATTAATTTACACATTTTCGTGATCGTTTTTCCATAAAAACGTTATTTATAATTAAATAATAAATAAAATACGATTATTTCGACAAATTATCTGAAACGTTGAAAATAAATTAAAAGTGACAAATATATGATTTATAGACTTTTTATAGTCCTTCATATATTGTGTTGAAGAAATCGTGAGTCGAGAACGTTTAAATAACTCTTTATTATTAATTAACGGTGTTTTCGATAATTTACGTTAACTATTAAAAACTAATTATTATTGACACTTATATGACCTATAAACTTAAAATAATTCATTTTAACTAAACTAATAAAACACATAAGCTTTTAGTTCGATGGCCTCCAATTATAGTTAATCATGATTTCCCATTAGCACAATAATTATTGTCTACTTTGTAGTAATTAATTTAACCACGTATCATGTAAATTTATATATCACAAATAGAATATCCTAATAGTCCTTCGTAGTATTATTGGTGATAATATAATTTGTAATTTTTTTGAATATCTTTGTGTTTATAATTTACAGTGTTTACTTAAAAAAATTTAGCGATAATTATTTCATTCTTTGGATTAATAATGAGTTCAAATTTACGGGTTGTCACACTAGCATTGGCAAGTTACCATTCTTGTTCATCTCTAATGTGAGGATGATAAGAAGGTTTTATAATTGTGAAGGTAGAGGTGGAGGTGGAACCCGTATGTTGCATCATGAACAGGTTGAAGGCGTACTTCTTGTACCAACTAATGATGCAACAAAATTCAAATATTGCATTCGTCTTAAGGCCAGCAGAAGACGTACTTTCATGGCAAGGTGATGTGGATAGTACATCCATCTTGCGGCCACGACATTCAATAATTACTTCCAAATTTGTTTTACAGTTTTACATGAACTAATCGTAGTTGATCAGGCTCTGCCTAATTAAGGTTAAACAATGTATGCTTTTGAAAAGTCACTCCGCGGCTACACAAAGTAATAATCCGGCAGAAGGCGTACTCTCACGCGAACCAATGAGCCGGCAAAAGACGTACTTCTGCGACGAAGATAATGAGACAACAGAAGGCATACTTCCACGGCGAAGGAATGTGCTGACGGGAGATGTACTGTCATGGTGAAGGAATGTGCTGACGGGAGATGTACTGTCATGGTGAAGGAATGTGCTGACGGAAAAGGTACCTTCGCGGCGAATGAATGTTCCAATGGAAGATGTACTTCTGCGGAAAAGGAATGTGCCAATGGAAGACATACTTCCGCAACGAATGATTGTGCTGATGAAAGACGTACTTACGCGGGGAAGGAATGTGCCGATGGAAGACATAGCTCTACGGCGAAGGAATGTGCCGACGGAAGAGGTACTTCCGTGGCAAAGACATGTGCTGACGAAAGGCGTACTTCCGCGGCGAAGGAATGTGCCGAAGAAAGAGGTACTTCTCCGGAAACAACGTAGATATTACATCTGACAGAATGCGAATGGAAGACATTGTTCTGCGGAAGGGCAATGCGGACATTATCCTTTTATCCTTTAAATCACTATGTGAATGGTCCTACACAAAAAGAAAACAAATTAGTTTTCTTTAGGAACCCAAACCTCACCAGGCTTGGGTCCATATGGGCCAACATAAGTGTACTTCTTGTATGTACTCGGGCGTGTCTTGCTGCAAGTGGATTTAAAGGTCATAGTCCTGTCTGACTTGTTCCACTTGTGTAGGTTAGGTACACCTCTAGCAATTGTCCCTACTAGCACATGTACCATTGGTGAACCAACGATACTTCCAGTGGTACGCACAACTTGTCCCTTAGGTACCACTTTTGGGTTGGTGGTTTAGAAAAAGGCTTGTTTCTATACATCTTAGTCATTTCAAACAAGCTCCTTTGATGCCTGTGTGGTCTAGGGGTACCTTGACTTGGTCTAGCGGTGCGTCCTAAGGTTGACCTCAAAGGTACTTGACCAGATCTCAAAAGTACCGCTCCATTAGACAAGTTTTGTTTGTTCACCCTTTGTGTATGTAACACCCCACTTTGACAAGTGGACCGTTACATGCTAATTATGACGTGTCATCAAAACATGCATGGTAATTGTCTTAAAACATAAATGACTATAAAGGAAGCCAGAATCAAACATCGGTCCTAAAACATAAGCTCACACATGCATAAGTAAAGAATGTAATGAAAGGACTAAACAATGTCCAAGAAAAGCATAACATATGAGTGCATAAAGGAAATGAAGTCAATAGAAGCCTCTATCCAATGCACGCATTCTTGATTGCCTAGTTTTGTCCTTTAGTACCTGCCGTATGGGAACATGAAAAGAAAATACGGCTGAGCAATATGCTTAGTGAACGGATATATGACATGATATGAATAGCTGAAACATAAATAATGTATGAAAATGCAGCGGAATAATGAAAGTCCTGGAAAACTTGGAATCATGTTTTATAACTGTTTTATATGTGAAAAGCCTTACGTTTTGTCATGAAAACGTGTTTTAAATGCCAAAAGCCCATATAGGTCATGTAAGGTATCAATGTGCATGGATACATAGAGGGGTGACCTCGTCATGAAATTAGAGGGTTGCCTCTAATTATATTAGTCTAAGTGGAGGGATCAACTCCATGCAACGGATGTAGAACACACACCACAATTACCGTGTAAATCTGATAAACATGTCCTAGGATGCACCCATTCGCCCCACATGATAATAATAATACTGGCTAAAACGTGAAGGGGCCTGCGAGCAATCATTCTCATCGCGGAAAAGTCATAACATCGGTACCTCAAGTGTTATGGTTATGGTACCTCAATAACTAGGTGAAACATGGCATGCGTGTATATAGCTTACATAATTTAAAATCATAACATGGTAATTACTGATAATTTTAATGACATGTAAACTACTGGGGAAAACAGGTGGCAGCAAACGAGAAATCCTAATAATACATAGAAAAGGAATGTCCTTACTGAAGGACGGAATACTCGTACCTTATGTCCAGTAACAAAGAAGATGAAAAGCGGAAAGGAATTTACTCCGACTTTACGAGTGTTACATAATAAAGGACGTGAACAAGTCATGTGTTCATGTTTAACTGACTGATTATTAGTTACTTTACTGGTTCTTGTCTTGTATTACTTGTTCTTGACTTGTTTTACATGTTCTTGACTTGTTTTACATGTTCTTGACTTGTTTTAAATGTTCTTGACTTGTTTTACTATTTCATGTGTTATCATGTATTTCTTAGTGTTTTCATGTGTTCTAGATCAATGTATTTCATATTTTGTGTGTTATTATACTTGATTTTTCATAATGAGTAACTTTATAAAAATAGGAGGTTTCTATATATAGTAACTTTCCAAAAATAGTAAGTTTCCATAAATAGTAAGTTTCCAAAAATAGAAGGTTTCCATAATTAGTAAGTTTCTAAAAATAGAAAGTTTCCATAAATAGTATGTTTCCATAAATAGCATGTTTCCATAATTAGTATGTTTCCATAAAGAGCATGTTTCCATACATAGCATGTTTCCATAAATAGCATGTTTCCAAAATTAGTATGTTTCCATAAATAGTAATAAGCTTATTTAATAAGATGGTGATGTAAGTTAAAGCTTAATTATAAGTCATGATTAATTAAATGTTATAATATAGTAAAGTTTATTAATTAATAAATATCTTAGGTTAATATGATAATTATTAATTAATATTATAATACATGGTTTATTAATAAGTACTAATTAATAATATAACTTGACTTATATTAATAATACTTTACTATAACTTGATATTGTATAATTAAATTAAAGTATAATATTAATTTAATTAACCCATGGTTAACATATAATTAAATACTTATGCTAAGCTATTTATTAAATAAATGTAACATGTAATTTATCATAGAAAATTACATGTATAATTATTATAAGGTACAGTTTATTTTACTAAACCAACATGTGTCATATAATGTATCATGAATAATTATTTAGAATAATTATTTTAGTCTAAGTTAATTTATAAAATAGACCATGTCAAATTTCATGAATAATTAACCAATTATTTATATCCTAAGTTTAATTAATTTAAATAACTATGCCATGATTAATTAAATATAACTTAATTAAATTCATATTTATGAATTTTAGCAAACCCAAAATCCAAATGCACCCTTGTTGCGTTTTTTGTAAACACCCGAAGCCGAGCCGAGCCTACACCGAGACACCCTTGTCTCGGTTTGGCCTCGAACCAAAAACCTTCCACAGCCGCAAGGCTGTTGTCCTTGCCACCGGTTAGCCTGGCTAGCCACCGGCTTCAGCCGGTTCCTATCGCCGCTCACAACACCCCATCGAGAGCCCCGTGGCTCTCGGTTTGCCACCGTCCAAGCCAAACCCTACTGTTGGGGTCGTTTGGTGCTGCGGCTAATAGAAACCAGCAGTCACCGCCCCATTAAAGGGTGTGGCTGGCCTAAATAAACCCACACCGAGACCCCCTTGTGGTCTCGCTTCGTGTGAATATCAACCAAACCCGGTTTTTAACTTGTTTAAATCATGTTATAATCATGTTATACATCATGTGTTCTTGTTTTAATGATTAGATCTACGAATTAGTAAAATAACATGAAAGATTAGAGTTTAGATATACGGTGCACGTAGTGATTATGAGTTAATGAACATGAACTAATACCCTTAATAAATTAGAGATACGATAAGCTGAAAAGGACATACCCGAATCATGGCTGAAAATGAGGGTAAGAAGTCCGGATAGACTCCTCCGTTTCTCAAGTGCCTTCCCGCTCGGGATGGTCCCTCCAAATGATTTTGGCAAAAGGAATTGTCTTTCTCCTCATGGCCTGATCTTGACGATCGAGAACCGCCTTGGGTCCTCAACATAGGATAAGACCTCTCGAATCTTCTCGAGTGGATACGTGATCATGTGCAGATGATGATAATTGTAACCTATGAGTAAGGACACGTGGAACACATTATGAACATGAGATAGCTGAGGAGGTAACGCCAACCGATACGATACCTCGCCGACACGTTCGAGGATCTCGAACGGTCTAATGAAACATGGACTGAGCTTGCCCTTAATACCAAAACGATTGACTCTACGTGCTGGTGATACCTTTATGAAAACACGATCACCAGGCTGAAATTCTAGTGACCTGCGATGTTTGTTAGCATAGCTCTTCTAACGAGAAAGAGCTTTCTGAAGCTTCGCCTTGGCGATGGCGACCTTCTCAATGGTCACCTCAATCATCTCTGGACCCTCAATGATTCGTTCAACAACCTGATCCTAGCAGATTGGAGCACGACACTTTCTACCGTAAAGCATCTTAAAAGGTGCACACTTGATACTAGCGTGTCAACTGTTGTTGTAAGCAAACTCTACCAAACAGATATAGTCGTCCCTATTCCCTGTCCATTCTAAGGCACAACCACGCAGCATGTCTTCTAAAGTCTGAATAGTACATTCTGATTGACCGTCGGTTTGAGATGAAAGGTTGTGCTAAGCTTGAGCCTGGTGCCCCAAGCTTTCTGACGGCCTCTCTAGAAACGAGATGTAAACCGTGGATCTCTGTCTGATATGATATCTGATGGAGTACCATGCAGTCGCATGATCTCCTGTTGGAATATGTCTGCCAATTTGCTAAGTGGATAATCCTTGCAAATTGGAAGAAAATGAGCAGACTTGGTTAAACGATCGAAAACGACCCATATAGCATCATGCTTCCTCCGAGTCTGCGGTAGTCCAGTAACAAAATCCATGGAGATTTTGTCCCACTTCCATTTGGGAATTTCTAATGGTTGTAGTAAATCACTAGCCTGCTGATGTTCTATCTTAACCCGCTGACATGTCAGACATTTAGAAACGAAGGTAGCAACATCTTGTTTCATGCCGCTCCACCAAAAATGCTGCTTGATGTCATGGTACATTTTGGTGGAACCTGGATGAATCGAAAATAGGGAGCTTTGAGCCTCGGTCAATAAGGCTTCTTTGAGTGTATGATCATCTAGAAAACATAACTTGGTACCCTGCCATAAAATGCCATCATCGTCTATACGGAACTCTGTCAGCTGATCAATATTCTGAATAATCGCCCATATCTCACCATCGTCCTTTTGAGCTGACTTGATTCGAGAGATTAATTCTGGCTCAATTCTCATATTAGCCCAGTAACCATGCTGTCTACGTACAAGGAACTCAATTTCTAAACACTTTAGATCATGAATAATCTCTTCTTTCACCTTGATGCCAACAATAATGCTTGACTTCCTACTAAGAGCATCGGCCACCACATTCGCTTTACCAGGATGGTACTGAATGTTGGTGTCATAATCCTTGAGTAGCTCTAACCACCTTCTCTGTCTCATGTTGAGTTCTCGCTGAGTGAATATGTACTTGAGGCTCTTGTGATCAGTGAAGATGTCACATGACTCACCGTATAGATAATGCCTCCAGATCTTGAGTGCAAAAACAACTGCTGCTAGTTCCAGATCATGAGTGGGATAGTTTTCTTCATATGTCTTAAGCTGACGTTATGCATAGGCAATCACCTCCCCATGTTGCATGAGTACACAGCCAAGTCCTTTTCCCGAAGCATCATTATAAATTTGAAATCCACCTGTGCCAGATGGGAGAGTAAGAATAGGTGGAGAAACCAAACGCTGCTTAAGTTATTCAAAGCTCTTCTCCCGCTCTTCATTCCAGACGAATTTCTCTCCCTTACGCATCAGCTTTGTCAAAGGTAAGGCTAACCGTGAAAAGTTCTCCACAAATTTGCGATAATATCCAGCTAAACCCAGAAAACTACGAACCTCTGTTCCAGATGTCGGTCTTGGCCATTTTGTGATGGCTTCAACCTTCGCGGAATCCAAGGTGATCCCTTTTGCGGAAACAATGTGGCCCAGAAACGCCACCTTAACCAAAATTCACACTTGGAGTATTTTGCATACAATTGCTTTTGGCGAAGAATCTGTAGTACCGTGCGAAGATGTTCCTGGTGTTCTTCCTTGGATTTTGAGAAGATCAGAATGTCATCAATAAATACAATGACAAACTTGTCAAGAAACTCATGAAAAACACGGTTCATCAAGTCCATGAATACCGTTGCGTTTGTGAGTCCGAAAGGCATGACTACGAACTCATAATGACCAAATCATGTGCGAAAAGCAGTCTTGGAAATATCATGCTCCTTCACTCGCAATTGATGGTAACCTGATCATCGATCAATCTTGGAGAAGTGCTTAACACCTTGTAGTTGGTCAAATAGATCATCAATACGTGGCAATGGATAACGGTTTTTGATCGTGATCTTGTTTACCTAACGGTAATCATTGCACAGTCGCATGCTGTCGTCCTTCTTCTTAACGAAGAGCACTGGTGCACCCCATGGTGATACACTCAGGCGAATGAAGCCCCACTCCAGTAACTCCTGCATCTGATCTTTCAAGTCCTTGAGCTCAATGAGAGCCATGTGATAAGGAGCTTTGGAGATAGGCTCAGCTCTCCACTTCACGGATAGGTGGCATACCTTGAAGTTCTTCTAGAAACACATCTGGGAGTTCTGAGATAATAGGTTAATCATGAATAGATGTAGCTTCTGTAGTCGTGTCATGAACATTAGCTAAGGAAGCTTCGTAGCCATGAGCCAGTAAGGCACGTGCTTGCATGGCAGAAATGATTTGTATAGAATTTCCTGGTATAAAACCATTATGAATGTACTTTGAGGCCTGAACATAACCGAATATGACTCGATATGAATGGAAATCAATCATGGCGTGGTGTTTTGCTAACCAGTCCATGCCTAAGATCATATCAAAATCGCACATGTCCAAAGGAAGTGCGTCGACAGGACGAATCTTGTCATCAAATTCTAAGGGAAGATCTCTGTACACCTGGGTAATGCGTACAAAGTCTCTCATGGGCGTGGATATATTTAATACAGTCTCAAGTGGTGTAGGTGTCTTACTAAGACGAGCAACATAAGTAGTGGATATAACCGAATGAGTTGCACCCGTAACAAATAAAACACAGGCAGCATGACCATACATAAATAAGATGCCATTAATGGTACCTGTAGACTTGTTTGCATGATCCCTGGTAGTGGTGTACACACGACCTGAAGCTGCTAGTTTTTGAGGGGTAGTACACGATGTACCTGTAGTGTCCCCTTTCTTGCAGTATTTCATGAGATGGCCTGCAAGCCCACACGTGAAACAAACACCCGTAGTACGACGGCATGGTCCTGGATGCCTACGACTGAAAGTGGTGTAGATGGGTGAGAATACCCTCCAGTGGGTACCTTTGCTAACTGGGAGCCTGATTCAGAAGATATGCGTGAGACATGATTGTTGGAACATAAACACGACTACACTGAAAGTTTAGGTATAATACTAGACTACGCTGAGTTATTGGGCTGTTGACCCTTATTTTGGTCACGCCCATTGCCAGAGTTCCAGTTGAAATGCTGAGATGTTAGAATTTATGTCGTTCAACAACTTGACATGGAAAAGTTTAAATTTTAGGGACCTGTTTTTGTTGGAGTAGCTAGCATTGTTACGGTAGTTATCACTACCGCCACGCTTGTCTGATCCATAACGGTCGTAGTTTGACCGTATCCCTTTTTGTTGTTCTGATGAGTGGTCGGCTGGGACCGGTCTCCACCCTTCTGCCTGAAAGATACAGTTGCATAGAACATGATATATAATTGAAAATACTGATTTAAATGAGGTGGTTACGCTTGATGACTAAAATATACCTCTTCTCAGGTCGAACTGACTCCTCATATTGATCTCTCTCATGGAGCATCTCCAGACTGCGTGTTGCGTCAGCCACTTGTGACACATTGGTGAAAGTAGCACATAACAGACGATCAGTAATCGAGGAGTGAAGAGCCCAACGGAAATGATTTGCTTTCTCTTCTGCTGTGCCAGCTGCTACACCCAGAAAACCAGCTAACCTGAGGAATCTCTACATGAATTTCGTGCTGTTCTCACCTGCCTTATGATAGATCGCATGATAATCCCTCTCAAGTCATTCTTGCTTAGTTCTAGGGAAGAACTGATTGTAGAACAACTTTGTGGACTGTGCCCATGTCAAAGTAGTAAGCCATGCATCACCTCCATTAGTCTGCTTGTGTAACACCCCATTTTGGTAAATGGAATTTCACGCGTAATTATGGCGTGTCATCAAAGCATGTAAGGTAAATGTCTAAAAACATTCAATGACCATGAATGGAAATACCGGAAACAAACATCAGTAGTCCAAGTATAAGATTAACACACATGAATATAAGTACTGAAATGGAAAAGGACTAAACAATGTCCAAAGAAATAAAGTAGCTTGATGAATGGAAAATCCATAAAGTAGTGAAGGCTAGATAGTTTCCAATCCGTATGCACATACTCTTAAAGTCTACGAGCGCCCTTGAGTACCTGCCGTTTGGGAACATGAAAGGAAAACGGCTGAGCATAACGCACAGTGAACGGATATACAAGTATAGCATGAAATGACATAAACATAAAAGACTAATAGCAACACAAAATGTATAAGTCCTAGATAACCTGGAACATGTTCATAAAACTGGTTCTATAGTTTGAAAAGACTTATGTTTTTATAATAAAATTGTATTAATTAGCCAATAGCCCATATATGTCATGAGGTTCCACTGTGCATGAATACTTAGAGGGGAGACCTCATCATGCAATTAGAGGGGTTGGCTCTAATTAAATAGTCTGAGTAGGAGGGATCAACTCCATATGAAGGATGCAAGGCACACATCGCATTCACCATGAAAATCCTGTAAAACATGTAACTAGGATGCACCCATACGCCCCACATGATAATATAAATATATGGCCAAAACTGAAAAGGGATACCACAAGCAATCACTCTTCTGTGGGGAAGTCATAACACTGGTGCCTCCAGTGTTATGGTTATGGTACCTCCATAACTAGGTGACACTAGTCATGCATGTATATGGCTTAGGCATTTAAACTAACATAAGTAATCAAACATATAAAACATATACTGGGAAAACAGTTGGCTGGAAACGGGGAATCCTAATAAGGAAATAATGTCCATACTGAAGGAGGGAAAATCCGTACCTTGTGTCCAGTGAACGAGGAAAGACGAAAGGATGAATAGTCCTACTCCGACCTCACTAATGCTACATAAATAAGGGACATGTATAAGTTGTCTGATTACTGAGTACGTTACTGGTTATAGCATGTTCTTAGCTTGTTTTATATGTTCTTGTCTTGTTTACTGTTTTAAATGTTATACTGTATTAATCATGTATTTCATGTATTCAGATTAAGTATTATCTTGTATTCTTGTATTATTATACTTGTTGTGTAATAATAAGTAACTTTCTATAAATAGCAGGTTTCCTAAAATAGAAAGTTTCCAAAAATAGAAAGTTTCCAAAAATAGAAAGTACCAAAAATAGATCAGTTTCTAAAAATAGATTAGTTTCTAGAAATACAAAGTTTCCAAAAATAGTAAGTTTCCTGAAATAAAAAGTTTTCATATTTAGAAATAAGCTAGATTACTAAGCTAATAATCTAAGCTAAAGTTTACTGGATTAAAATCATAAGTCATGTACTTAATAGTATAGTTTATTAATAATGTCATGATAATTTAATAAACTATAGGTTATATGATTTAATTAAATAAAGGCATGATTTAATTAAATTAAGACATATAAAATACTTAGGTTAATCATCTATTAATAATGTATTAATTATAACCTAAGTCATGATTTATTAATTAATTATAGTCCATGTTTTAATAATTAATTAATAACTATAGTCTAAATTAAACGATAAAATACTTAGGTTAAAAACATGTATTATTTATTAAAAAGAATTATAACCTAAGTCATGATTTAATTTAATTAATTATTAGTCATGTTTTAATTAATTTAATTTTTCTTGTAATATAACTTGTACAATTAATCCCATGTTCATGTTTTAATATAAGCCGAAACAATAAGCCGAAACAACACCCTTGGTAGTGGCTACCCGGCCTAGCCGTTTGCCACTTCTCGACCAAACTCACCACCGGTAGCTAGCCGGTGCTCCCCCCTGCTTGGCTGCGGTTCCCCCCTTCCTGGCTGCGGTTCCCCCTTCTCAACCCAAAACAGCCACCGGCTGATGCCGATGGTGTTGCTGCTGCTGCGCCGAGCCCCAAAACAAACCAAACACACCCCGATGCGAGTCGGGTTCCCCTGTTTCTTGTGGCTAAGCGACCAAGGCCTCACTGAGACCCATTGGTCTCGGCTTTTGGTGATCACAAAACCAAGTCGAGAGCTTGGTGGCTCTCGGTTGGGTGTCGGCCGGAATAAAACCGCACCGAAACCCCACATATTCATGTTTCTTGGATTTGTTAACATGTTAATTATGTTTTTATGTTTTCTAATCATATAAACATTATTAAAGAAAATAAAATCAAAGAGATGAAGGTTTTGATGATACCAAATACGTGACTTGAAAAGAATTGTGAACACGAACACAAACAACCCGAATTCAAAGATCAAAATCAACAACACCCCCTTGTGGTGTCCTTGTAGCCGGCGGCAAGAGAGAGGAAGAAGGAGGCTAGGGTTTTTAGTTTTTCTAAAAATTCTGTAGAATGAATGTCTATGTTTTTAATTCGCTTAGTTAACCAAAACAAATGGGTTGGGCCCCCTCTTGCTCTTGTGTCAGCGGCATCCATAAGCCCAAAGGGATTTACCGGGCTTTGTTCGTGTTTAAATATCTTACGTGTATGTTTGCTATTATATTTGTGTTAGTTCATGGTTAAATGTTCGTGTTATAAATTATAATTGTACGTAATTAATATTTATCGTGTAATAATAAATATATACGTAGTTCACATGTTCATGTTTTAATGTTCGTGATCTTATGCTCGTGATTATAATTATTATACTTAATAATTATCGTGTATTATCACGTACTTATAATTATCGTGCACTAACACGTACGGAGTTTTTGAATTAATATTTGTGACACGTGTTCATGACATAAAAGGAAAGTTTTAATTGGTTCGTATGTTTACGTAGTGTACTGTTCATGGCATTTAGATGCGGGTTTTACAACTCTTCCCCCCTAAAAAGAATAATTCGTCCCCGAATTATAGATAACGTAAATTGAAAGAGGAACGTACCCGAATCAAAACTTGAAATGAGGGTAAGAAGCCCGGATAGACTCCTCTGTTTCCCAAGTGGCTTCCCGCTCGGTATGATCCCTCCAAAGGGTTTTGACGAATGGAATCGTCTTCTTCCTCATGACTCGTTTCTGTCTATCAAGAACTCGTTCAGGTTCCTCGATGAAGGTACTATCTTCATGAATCTGTTCAAGTGGATACTGAACCATGTGAAGGGGATGATACTTGTACCCTCTGAGTAAGGACACATGGAAAACATCATGAATGTGAGAAAGCTGCGGAGGTAACGCTAAACGATACGATACTTCACCGACTCGGTCGATGATATCAAACGTTCCGATGAATCGAGGACTGAGTTTTCCCTTGATTCCAAAACGTCTAACACCATGTGCCGGTGATACATTAAGAAAGACATGATCTCCCACGTTGAAATGCAAATCCCTACGGTGCTTGTCGGCATAACTCTTCTGACGTGCACGAGCTTCTTGTAACTTCGCCTTATCTACAGCGACCTT
This sequence comes from Glebionis coronaria, assembly GCA_025667525.1. Taxonomy (NCBI): domain Eukaryota; kingdom Viridiplantae; phylum Streptophyta; class Magnoliopsida; order Asterales; family Asteraceae; genus Glebionis; species Glebionis coronaria. Next base: position 604,170,252 of record CM046878.1, on the reverse strand, counting down.
CTCGTTGGTAAAATTTATCATCTCCGGACCTTCAAGTGTTCTCTCACCAACCTGATCCCAGCAGATTGGGGCGCGACACTTCCTGCCATACAACATCTCAAATGGTGCACACTTGACGTTGGCGTGCCCGCTGTTGTTGTACGCAAACTCTAACAAGCAGATATAATCGTCCCAATATCCTGTCCATTCTAAAGCACATGCTCGAAGCATGTCTTCTAATGTATGAATGGTTCGCTCTGACTGTCCGTCTGTTTGAGGATGAAAAGCCGTGCTAAGCTTAAGTTTGGTACCCCAAGCTTTCTGCAGACTCCTCCGAAATCGCGAAGTAAACCGAGGATCTCTGTCCGAGATGATACTAGATGGAGCACCATGAAGTCTCATGATATCCTTCTTATATGTGTCAGCCAATTTACTAACTGGATCATCCTTCCGGATCGGTAAGAAATGAGCTGACTTGGTAAGTCGATCAACGATAACCCAAATTGCATCATGCTTCCTCTTGGTATGCGGAAGTCCGGTGACAAAATCTAATGTGATCTTGTCCCACTTCCACTCAGGAATGTCTAATGGTTGTAGTAGACCACTAGACCGTTGTTGCTCGATCTTAACCTGCTGGCAGGTAAGACATTTGGAGACATAGGTAGCAACATCCTGTTTCATACCACTCCACCAGAAATACTGAATAAACATAGTCTGACGAAGTTTGATTATTTTAGCTAAAGGTGGAAAATGGATGGGTTGGGTTGGGTTTGGGTCATGGGTTTAGATGGGTCATGGGTCTAGATGGGTTTGGGTCATGGGTTTAGATGGGTCATGGGTCTAGATGGGTTTGGGTTTATATGGGTCTTCTAGAAGGATGGGTTTAGATGGTTGGGTCTAGATGGGTTTGGGTTTAGATGAGTGTGGGTCTATAATGGGTCTTTAGAAAAAGGTTGGGTTTTTGGGTTTATATAAGTGTTTATGAAAATGGTGAATTTTGTTTAGCATTTTTTTTTATTTTAGTCATGAAATTTGTAAAAAAAATTTCAATGACTCTCGTTCGCTACGATTACAAATAATTTTACACTTATACGTTTTTTACATTTCCGTTCGTTTTTAATGTTTTCACAAGAGAAATAGACGAAAACCTTTAAAATGTATCTCATATGTGAAAAAACGGACGAAAACGTAAAAATGATCGAAAACGTATAAAACAAATGAAAAAGTCAAAACCGACAAAAACCTGGAAAAATTGGCGAAAACGTGAAAAATATTACAAAAACATAAAAAACTGGCAAAAATATGAAAGAACTAACAAAAGTTGATAAAAAAACACCTTAACAAATACTGAAGAAAACGTGAAAACATGACGAGATATCGTCTAAACTTTTCAAAAGCATACACAACGGCAAGTAACTCCTTTTCCGTTGTGGTGTACTTAGTTTGAGCATCCGCCATAGTCTTACTTGCATAGTGTATAGGCAAGAAATGTTTTGACTTATGTTGCCCTAAAACCGCACCTACCGCGTAATCACTAGCATCACACATTATTTCAAAAGGTAGGTTCCAATCCGGAGCAACTAAAATCAGTGATTCGGGTAATTTCTTTTTAAGCATCTCAAAGGCTTGATTACACTCATCCGAAAAGAGGAATGGAGTCTCTTTTTCCAAAAGATGGGTCATAGGCCGAGCTATAATTAGAACAAAAAACATGTGCAAACCTCAAAAATGACGCAAACCTAAATAAATTTGACGAAAACGTAAAAACGGTCGAAAACTTACAAAACAGATGAAAAATGCCAAAACTAACAAAAACCTGAAAATTGGCGAAAATGTGAAAAATATGACGAAAACGTAAAAAACTGGTGAAAACGTGAAAAAACTAACAACGGTTGAAAAAAAACCTTAACAAAAACTGAAGAAAACATGAAAATATATGAAAGCATATGAAAACCTAAATAAATTTGACGAAAACATAAAAACGGTCGAAAACTTATAAAACAGCAAAATGACAAAAACCTGAAAAGCAATTATACTACCTTTTTGTTTAAAAAAGACAAAAATATTAATCCAAATCCTTTGTTATTAAAACTTGGCCCAATAAAAACTTTTGGCCCAAACGTGCTAAAAGAAAAAACCTTCCGTATATTACTTCTTTCTGTTGACTTTTAGATAAACCAAAAATCAACAATATATTCTTCTTCAATATATCAATGGCGGAAAAAGCAACACCACCACCAAACCTTCGATCGATCTTCGATGATCGAATTTTACAAGAAGAAACCCCTTAACTGTCGACGACCTGCTGCTGCTCCTCCTCCTTGATGTTCTCGAACTAGAAACACCAAAACCCTTCTAGATCGACCCTAGTAACCAGAAGAACTCCAAACCAAAAGCTCTAATACCACTTGTAGTGATTCGTTCACTACAACATTGTTAACTAGATGCGGAATAAACGATCTAAGAAGCCATCGACAGAAAAGTAAAGAACCCACAAGGTATGTCTCCTAATCGAACGATTAAATTTATTGATAATGAACGTGTTGTGAACCTCGTCCCCCCTCACCTCCTTTTATAGAGATGAGGGGGAACCGACTAATACAAAGTCCTATGGGTCGGGTTGGGCTTCGACACAACCAACCGACCTGTATTGCGGATCACATCTCTAAAAAAGAAAAAACTTATGGTTTCGTGGTTTTTTATAAAGCAAATGTGTTAGAAACGTATTATTGCCTTGTATTCGTTATTTACTGATTTAAAAAAATTCTTACTTTATATATAAAAGTTTTGTTTAGAAACTCAAACCCTAAGAAGTCTAACTATAACTGCACAATATTACATGATATTATGTTAAATTTGATTCGATCCGACCCTACTCGATATCGAATAGTTGCTCGTATTTGTCTTTTTTTCTTATAGTCTTGAACAGGGAACCGCCTAGTGTTTTCCACTGGGTCCGCCACGGACTGCATATACTATAGGAGATGCAGAATTTTTTTCTAAAGGTTAGCTCATGCTAAAATTAGAGGTGGCAATTTTTGACCCATGGTTAATTTTTGGGTCAACATGGTTAAATTGAAAAAAGAAGGGGTCTAGTTGGGTTTCCCTTAATATCTTAGATGGGTCAAACATGCTCCTTATTAAAAGTTTACTTGGTCTCCTCATATGTTATATGGGTCTAGATGGGTTCCTCTTTATATTACAAATGGGTCTTGATGGGTCATCCAATAGGTCTAGTAATATCAAAAATGTTTTTTTTTCCAATTTTTTTCACAGCCTTGTCAAATTTTCGCACACTTGTTAGTTTTTTACGTCTTCACCGTTGTTCACGTTTTTTTTTGTTCTTTTACGATTTCCTCAGTATTTTTATGTTTTCATCAGAAATTTTACGTGAAAAAAGTAACAAAGCCTAGAAAAATTAACAAATAGTCAAATACAGACAAGAACGTGAAAAACATACGAAAACGTTTAAAAATGACGAAAGCTTATAAAATAGATGAAAACGTCATAATTGATGAAAACCTGAAAAAATTTACGCAAAGGTGAAAAATTTTTCAAACCGTAAAAAAACTAACGATAACGTGAAAACGGACAAAAAGATGAATAACATAAGAAAACGTAAGAAAATTGACAAAAAACGGATGAAAACATAAATATTTGACAAAAAAACGTAAACGTGAAAACGGATGAAAAGGCAAAAAACGGACGAAAATGTGAAAAACATATGAAAATGTGAAAAACATATGAAAATGTTAAACAATTGACAAAAAACATAATAAAACGTAAAAACTAGCGAAAATATGAAAAAACATAAAAAAGAAAACGTAAAAAGAATACTAAAACGTGAAAACTGATGAAAACATGAAAAAAAATGTGAAACGTAACACAATTGACCAAAAAGCAGACGAAAAAGTTAAACCTATCGAAAACGTGAAACTACACGAAAACGTAGAAAAACTACCAAAACGTGAAAAACATGCGAAAACGTAAACAGTTGACCAAGAACAGATTAAAAGTTAACTCTAGCGAAAATGCGCAAAAACATAAGAAACGTAAAAAACAGTTGGAAACGTGAAAACGGACAAAAACGTGAAAAACATGCGAAAACGTGAAAAACTTACGAAAACATTAAAAACAGGAAAAACATGAAAAACGGAAGAAAACGTGAAAAACATGTGAAAACGTAAAACAATTGACCAGCAACAGACGAAAAGTTAACTTTAGCGAAAACGCGCAAAAACATAAGAAAACGTAAAAAACAGTTGGAAACGTGAAAACGGACGAAAACATGAAAAACATGCGAAAACGGACGAAAACATGAAAAATATGTGAAAACGTGAAAAACGTACGAAAACATAAAAAAACATAAAAAAACAGCAAAAACGTGAAAAACGGAAGAAAACGTAAAAAACATGCAAAAATGTAAAACAACAGACGAAAAGTTAACTTTAGCGAAAACGCGCAAAAACATAAGAAAACGTAAAAAACAGTCGGAAACGTGAAAACGGACGAAAACGTGAAAAACATGCGAAAAAGTAAAAAACGTACGAAAACATAAAAAAAACTGCAAAAACGTGAAAACCGGAAGAAAACGTGAAAAATATGCGAAAATGTAAAACAATTGACCAAAAACATATGAAAAGTTAAACCTAGCGAAAACGTGCAAAAACATAAGAAAACGTAAAAAACAGATGAAAATATGAAAATGGACGAAAACGTGAAAAACATGCGAAAACACGATAAACTTACGAAAACATAAAAAAACTGCAAAAACCTAAAAAACGTGAAAAACATGCGAAAACGTAAAACAATTGACCAAAAATAGACAAAATGTTAAACCTAGCGAAAACGTGCTAAAACGTGCTAAAACACAAGGAAACGTAAAAAAACAGCCGAAAACATGAAAAGCGCACGGAAACGTGAAAGAACATAAGAACTGGTAAGTCCATAAGAAAATGGTTTATGGTGAAGACTTCTCAAATCCGTTGATAGCTGGTAGTTTGCTAAAAAATACATGGTCATTAACTCACCATGCTTAAATGCAAAGAGTTAGCTAGTCCTAGGGAAAACGATTCTAGTTAAAGACTCTATCAACTCCGTTAAATGGTTAACTATTTACCAAAAATTGTAGGGTTATCAGTACACCTTATTCTTGATGAATAAAGTATTGGCTATTCCAGAGTGTACAGCTAACTGGTAAGGAATAAATCAAATCTGTTGATAGCTGATGATTTGCTAAAAATCATGATGCCAATACAGATTGGTTTGTTATTAACTGTTTTATTTCAGGAGAAGAGACACAAGCAGGAATGTTGACTCATAAATTATTTCAACAACATGTTCAAGGAGATTCATGTATGTTCAAGATCAAGAAAATTAGAAGGAATTTTTGTCATCATCAAAGAGGAAAAGATTATTGGGCTAACAGCTTAAAGATGACAGAGACTAACATGTGAAGACAACATAGTTGCTGTGAAGAATGTTCAAGACACAGAAGATCACATTTTGAAGAAAAAGATGATGATTTGAAGTTCATTATATCAGAAGAAGATCTGATAGAATTGTTTGGATACATTCAGTTGGTACACAAGATCAAGATTACCAAGTTCAATCCAAGTTTGAAGTGATGTTTGAAGACATGTATTCTTATACATTCAACACACAGAAAAACAAGAACACAACAAGTTATCATTCTTGTTTAAGGGGGGATTGTTAGGAATTATTGTAAAGTACCAAGTAGCGTTAGTTAAAGTACCAAGTACTGTTAGTTATAGTAAGTACTGTTAGTGTTAACGCAGTACATGCTAAGTACTGTTAGTGTTAATGTAAATACTACTAATAGGATAAGTATGAGTATATCTTTAGTAAAAAATATGTTATGAGTATATAGAGAGTATATCGTGTGTGATATACTTATCATAGTAGAATATTGAGAATATATCGTACGTGATATATTTATCTAAATAGATTATTCTAGGGTTCCTTGCACTATAAAAGGAACATAGGTACGACAAGTTATTTGTACCTTTTGCCACAGTCGATTAATAGAAAATCGTATAGTTAGAGTATACTGTTGTTCTTTTTTTCTTTCATAAGTTAGATTCCGCATAACTTATTAGAGTTTAGTAAGAGTCTCTCAAGTGCTCTAGTTTGTTTGCAAGCTATTGTGCTATCCTTAATAGGATATAGATCTATTCAAAGGGATCAACACTGAGCTTGTTTGCTAGAAACTAAACTCATGTACTTTTGGGAGCATTGATGGTGTTGCTAGACTATCCATCAATGTTAGTATTAAAATACATTATGATGGAGACTTCTGCAAGTGGGAGCTGTTGGGATGTGTGTAAGTCATAGATAGTATTGTATACGGCCGAAAGTACGTGGGCCTAAGGGGTCACACACTTAGACATCGAGATCATCTTTTATTAATGTATACAATACAATATGGCTATATTTATTGTGTATTTTTAATTTGATAAAACTTAATATTTAACGGTAATTAATTAATACCTTAAAAGGTTTAACAAGGATTGATTAATAAAACTTAATACTTTAAGGTAGTTAATGTAATTACATAACAAAGTATATAGAAAGTCAAAAAAGTCAAACCAAACGCACCATATGGTGTTGGTCGGCCGAATAGATAGAAAAAGAAAGGAGAAAAGATTTTCATTCTAGAAGGATTGTTTACTTGGAGGTTAAGTTTGTAATCTTTACCAAAAATAATCACAAGGCTCTAGTATATAGATAATGGATGGGATTCAATTGTTTCATAACTTTAAAATCAAACTTTTCCTCCTCTTTCTTTGGTGTAGTCGATCGCAAGAAAACCCCAAGAGGTTTTGGGTTGATTTTTATTAAGTATAACTTAACGAAGATCTAGAAATCAAAGGTGGTTGATTGAAGTGTCGTGTGGAATATCTTTGAGAAGATCTAACTTGATATTGGTTTATTGGTGAATCAGTTATGGTACACAAATTAGGGTTTATGTTTGGTTGGTTGATTAATTGCGTTCTTGATCATCCGTTCTTGGACTAAAGGTACGCATTTTTATCCTTATGTTAATTTCTTTGTATGCATAAATAATTGATCCTATCTGTTATGTTTACTCTTGATGCATGTATGATAGATACATTAGGTTGTTAAATTCCAACAAATGTTTGCTTAATGAAATGTCTTATATGGATGAAGTTGAAAAACCATCAAGACACAGGTGCATTTCCAACATAAATCTTGTGATTATAAAAACCTGCGAGTTGATCCTTATGTATTCAGGTAATCATGTGCTTGATTTCTTCAATTGTAACTTGTAGATAACCTTGCAGCTCGGATTTCTTTCCAAAACTCTACTTCTACCTCCACTTGGTCCCAAAAGAAGAACAATTCTAGCAATATGTATACTATGTCACTTGAAAAAACCTATAGTGAGGTGGTATGCTTATGAGTCATTATTATTGTTTAAGCTCGTTAAAATCTTGTACTTTCCCTCAAACACTTGTATTCGTTGTAATAGATTGGTGAAAAGTCCTACCATCTTTGGTACTTGAGCAAAGAGGTATGAGCATGGATAAGATTGGCAGCATCAATTGTCGTACTTTTTTAGTATTTGAAATGGTTCTATCTAAATATATAAACAAGTTATGATGATCCTCCTAAATCTATCAATTATTCTTTCCATATAAAGGTGGACTCCTCTTCTTTAACGAAAAAGAAAAAACTCAGATATCAATCAAACTCTTTTACAAATAGCCATACTCAGCCTTTGTGTTTTTGCTACCACCGTTGTTTTGTTTGTTTCGGTGGCTACCGCGTAAACATGTGTTAAATACATCAAAACCTAGGTTGGTATGATTGTAGATTCACAGCGCCTTATGCATCTGTATAAAGCATAAAGGTCAGGGATTCATATGCGTAGTTGTTTTGGATCTCTCGCTTTCTTATTACCGGTTACTATTGTTGTTGTTACAGGACTTATTATTTGATGTTGTTTGTGGGTTGTTTGATGCTGCATTTAAGTGTTACTTAACCATATATTTAAATACATATCACTGATCGCAGTCATGAAACCCTTCCAAAAATCAGATTATGTCAGCCATTAGTCATACGAAAAAATAAGCCGTAAGAAAACCTTAAAAGAAAAATGTATCACTATTTACAAGCATTTTGTATGAGAAAGAAAAATAAATATTAATAAAACATTGATTGTGGTTGCATTATTGTGAACCAAAGTTTCGATGATGGATGTAACAAAGAAACATCGGGTTACATAATTTAATCATGATCATTTCATCAATGATCGCAATGATGAGCTTTATTTCTGTTAGGGGATGGGTGTTTGTTGGAAATAAAATTAGTGTTGGTTATGTGTTGTACTAACAAAATTAATCCTCGTGAACTAAAGTTTCGATGGTGGGTGTAACAAAGAAACATCGGGTCACATAGTTTAATCATGCTCCTTTTATTAATGATCGCAATGATGAGCATTATTTCTATTAGGGGATTGGTGTTTGTTGGGAATAAAATTAGTGCTGGTTATGTATGGTACTAACAAAATTAAAGTTATATAATGCTGGTAGTAATATTCTTAGTATTGGCAGTGTATGGACAGAATTAAACAAAGTTGACAGACCAAATTGGTAATGCTGGTAATAAAGAGATAAATGTCAAAGACGTATGCTATTTTAAGAAAAGATACTCTAGTACAAGATAATGACTGAATGTTTATTAGTTCTACTAGAAATATTTACTATGTATATCTTCTAGTTTTATTTTGTAAAGAACTCCTTTCACTATAAAAGGAGGTCCTAGTATTAGTCTTTGATTCATCATTATTCATATTTTCAGATTTAAGATTTCTTGTAACCCTAGTACTTTTACTAGAGTGCTCGTATCAATAATATTAAGGCTTCTAGTGACATCATTATCTTACAAAATAATACAACCTTCATAATATTAGAGAGTAGATTATGCATACTTTCTGATATTAACTCAAAGTTTCTACTAAGTTTATATAGGATGTATTCTGTATAGACTAAGTCTTCAAGCTAAGACTAACAAGATCTAAGGGATCAACAAGTGGTATCAGAGCTTGTTGAGAAGCTATGATCTTGAAGGCGTTTCAACAATTCTTTTACTTCAAAAGATGGAGTCAGAGACTACACAACTTAACACTATGAACAAAGTACCAGTCTTCAAACAAGGAGACTTTGAAGAATGGAAATTCAGATTCAGTCAGTTTGTACAAAAGTACAACTAGGATATGTAGTAAATTATCATTAATGGAGATACACACACCAAGCCTGTTACTTCTTCTTCAATAATCTCTCTGACTGGACCGGAGAAAAGATCAAATGACATGAAAGCTAGAAGCTTATCACGTTAGCTATACCAAATGAGCACATTCTTGCCTTCCAACAGCATGATAGTGCCAAATCAATGTTTAATGCTTTTGTTCTCAAATTTGGTGGTAATGATTCTACAAAGAAGGATAAGAAGGCACTATTGAAGTCCATGTCTAAAAACTTCAATGCTAATGACTCAGAATCTCTTGATTCTATTTACAATAGACTTCAAGGGATTGTGAGCAAACTCGTCACTTTAGAGGGAAAAGTTGAGTTAGAAGATATATATGCCAAATTCCTTAGAAGTATGCCATCTGAAATGGCTACTGATGTATCCATTTGGAAAAACAAAGACAATATTGACCAAGTCAATATTGATGATCTATACAATCACTTCAAGATATTTGAACAGAAGCTTAATAGAAAAACATGATCATCCTTAAATGATATAAATCTTACATTCATATCAAGCCAGAATTCTACATCTAAATCTGGTGTATGTGTTAAATATTGATAGAACTCCTATCGATTCTGGCGGGGATTCTATTAATACTATTAATGTAATGGACAATGTTGTCTATGCACTTTTGTCTAAAAAGAAGAATGTAACTGAAGTAGTTGTTGAGGATCCTAAGCAACTTGATGATGATGACCTAGAAGAGTTAGAGATAAATAATCATTTAGCTTTTCTAAGTATGAGAGCTAAAAGATTTCTCAAGAAAACAGGGAAGCAGATCACTCTCAATGTTGGTGATAAGATAGGTTTTGAAAAATCAAAAGTGGAATGCAACAGTTGTCATCAGAAAGGACACTTTTCAATAGAATGTAAGAGTCTAAGCAGAAAGTCACAAGAGGAAAAATTAACGATAGAAGAAATTCATTCAAAGGCCTTAATAGCCATTGATGGAATTTGTGCTAACTACAGCTTAATGGAGGATGAAGAAGATACTAGGAACATGGCCCTTATGAAAATATCAGACTTTGAAGTAAGTTCTAATAAACATTGTACTACTTTTTGTAAGGAAATATGATGAATTAAAAAAATATGTCGATGGAATCACAAGAAATTATAATTTATCTGAGTCTAAAATATTAAGTTATAAAACGGGTGTTGGTAGATTGGAAGAACAGATAGGATGTTATAAGGAACAAGAAGTAGCCTTTAAAGATTCCATTATTCTTCTAAAAAGAGAAATAGTTACTCAAACTAGGAAAATTACTAACCTTAAGTCTAAACTAGAAGCTAGTGACATTGCCAAACTTTAAAATGAATTAAAATTCAAAAGTTTTGAGAGTTACTAAGAATCTAGATAAGATGATAAATAGTAAGGTTCCTAAAAAGTGCTAGTAGGGTTTGTGGTATAGTGGGGACTACCATGCTATTGAACCTCCACTTGTTTACTTTACTCCTTTGTATGATTTGGCATCCACTGGACTTCCAGAATTCTAGCATTATAAGTAACCTGAGTATGAGTCAATTAAGGTAGAAGAGATTAAGAAGGATGACTGTGTCATCCCTTTTACTACTAGTGTAGAAACTCCACAAGATACTCCTATTTGTAGCACATTAGTACTACTGATTATAATGTCTCTAATCCTTTAACCACTAAAGACTCAAATGAAAAGGTGGTGGTAGAAAATTCTAGTAAGTTGAATCCTAATGCACCTAAGTATAAACATGTTAAGAATACTGTTATATATGTTGAGATGTATAGAAAACCTAGAGGTAACGAAATAAATTGGAATAACCTAAAATCTCAGCAACTTGGTAAACAGTTTGTTATGGATGTAGTCATGGTTGTAACACAAATGCTTTTAAAACTAAACTAGTTAATTCTGGTAAGTCTCCTGTTACTTTCAGTCTAAAATCTCAAACTGGTAGTGCTAAATCAACACCACCTAGAGTACAACTAAAAAATACAGGAGTGTATTAAAGAAAGCCAATCTTAAACTTTCAAAAACCTAATCAAAGAATTAATATTGGTAGAACAAACATTAATGTTGGTTGACCAAACATTAATACTAGTCGATCAAACTTTAATTTTCGTAATACAGGTTTTAATACTGGTTTTAAAAAAAGGAATTGGTCATACAACTTCAGACCAAATTCAAAAGTGGTAAACGAACCATAGGAGAAGGGACTGATTTTAATGCTTTTAAGCCCTCAACATGTTGGGTTTGTAAATCTGACAAACCTAATGGTGCATCAATTGTTCTGCAAAGACTAAATTACATTGATGCACGAGGCAAATCCATGTCTGTTATGGTTTGGATCCCCAGAAGAATCTAATTCATCTCTTATCTTGTGCATGGAATGTCACTACACGAGCTTAAAGATAGAGGATACTTTGATAGTGGATGTTCTAGGCACATGACAGGAAATTTGGAGTTCTTGTCTGATTTCAAGGAATTTGATAGAGGAAATGTTACCTTTGGAGGAACAACTGGTGGTAAAATATATGGTAAAGGTACATTCAAGGCTAGGAATATTGACTTTGAATATGTTTACTATGTGAAAGAGCTTTAGTATATGACAAAAGGAATTTTGTGCTTTTTACTGACACGGAATGTGTAGTTCTCTCTCCAGACTTTAAGATGCCTGATAATAATCAAATACTATTTAGAGTTCCAAGAAAGAAAAATGTGTACTGTGTTGATATGAAGAACATGATTCCTAAAGAAGGATTAACTACACTAGTTGCTCAAGTTACTTCTGATGAGGCAATGCTTTGGCATAGGAGGGTTGGACATGCAAACTTCAAGAACATTAATAAGCTTGTGCAAGAGAATCTCGCTAGAGGTGTACCTTCTAAATGTTTTCTAAATGATCAAACTTATATAACATGTGTGAAAATGAAGCAGCACAGGGCTTCTTTCAAGTCTAAAATCATAAATTCTACTTCTAACCCATTGGAAATTCTTCATATGGATCTGTATGGACCTACCGTTAGGTACTGTCTGAACAAGAAGTATTGTTTAGTGATTACTGATGATTTCAATAGATTTACTTGGGTATTCTTTCTTAAGACAAAGGATGAAACATCACAAATAGCCAAGGTCTTTATTACTAAAGCTGAAAATCTTACTGAAAACTCTGTCAAAGCTATTAGGTGTGATAATGGAACAGAATTCAAGAACAAAACGTCTATCCAAGTTGCCTTATCCATTTCATAGTTTGTGACAGACTCTAATATATCATCAAGAATGACATAATGATGCTTTTTACGCGTTAATCTTGATTGACCACCATCCTCTCGTCATTAGTCTATTAGGACACAAATGTAATATCGCCTTCAACCGTCGTCCTTAATATAAGTTATGTAAAGGGTTTCATCTCTACTACTTATAAAGGCTCTATATCAAATGTTAAAAAATCTTTTCATTCCTATTAATAGTAAGTTTTGTCAACATTACCTTACTTACAATCTCCACATCAAAAAAAAACCACCTATAGTATATGGAATTTGTCAACGCAGGAGAACTAGAAATAACTGTATGTCACTTAACATTTTTTTTGGAATGTCAACTAAACTTTTATTTGGGAAAGATGGCAAATTAATAATGTGTTTCATTCTTGCAGCCCTAATATTCCTTCTGCATTTCATTCTTACAGCCTACTCTCTCTCTCTCTCTCTCTCTCTCTCTCTCTCTCTCTCCCTCTCTCTCTCTCTCTCTCTCTCTATCTATCTCTCTCTCTCTCTCTCTATCTCTCTCTCTCTCTCTCTCTCTCTCTCTCTCTCTCTCCTCTCTCTCTCTCTCTCTCTCTCTCTCTCTCTCTCTCTCTCTCTCTCTCTCTCTCTCTCTCTCTCTCTCTCTCTCTCTCTCTCTCTCTCTAACCTAATACAAACAATAAACACTACCACCACCATATTCTATCACTACCACAATTTTATCACCAACGCATCTACCAAATCCGCCCCATCTCTTGGTGGTTTGTTGGTTTCAAGGTAGTTTTGATTGGTGATATTTGTTGGTGGTACTGATGGTTGGTTTAGACTGGTGGGACCATCACATCTTCCTCCACATCTCCATTCCTTCTTCTTCTGATTGTTATGATGGAATTTGTTACGTGATATACACAAGCAGTAGTGATTGTTATGATGAGGCAGTGGGTGTTGTTATAACTGATCAAGGATCCACAGACTCGTAACATCACACTTAATTATGAGCAAAAAGGATTGTAGCGTACCACCGAGCGACACCACCAGTTTAACCCATTCATCACCGAATGCCACAACACCATTAAATCCTCCATATGAAGGCATGTTTTTTTTATGTTTTGATGTTTATTTGAGTATTTATTTTTAAATACATGTATAGATATTAAACAAGTTTTTTTAGATTGAATTGAGTTTATATATATATATATATATATATATATATATATATATATATATATATATATATATATATATATATATATATATATATATATATATATATATATATATATATATATATATATATATATATATATATATATATATATATATATATATATATATATATATATATATATATATATATATATATATATATATATATATATATATATATATATATATATATATATATATATATATATATATATATATATATATATATATATATATATATATATATATATATATATCTTAGTCTTTATCATATTCTATTTCAGCCACCATTTTCTGAATTAGTATTGCATTTTTGATAATTTATTTAAGGTTTACTGAAGTCGCAACCGCCATCAAAAGAGTGGGATTCTAATTAGAATTGCATTTATTGATAGTTTATTTAAGATTTACTGAATTAGTATTGTATTTTTGATAATTTATTTAAGGTTTACTAAAGTAGCAACCGCCATTATTTGAGCTTTAGTAGGATTCTAATTGCCGGTGCAAACTGATAATTTCACTTTTATATGCCTAACATTCCTTGTATTACAGCTTGTCCTAAGCAGTTTAAGCCATAAAAAGAGTGGGAAGATGTTTTTCTTGCTGACTTTTCAAAGGAAAGGCTGGTAAGTGTGTCCTTTTTCCCGGTCTTCCGATTGATTGTACGCAAATTTCAAAACCTCTACCATTGTGTTTTCCATATTATAAAAAAGTAGTATTATATTTGTGAAAAATCATTCATTGATATCATATGGAATGCCCGAAAGACCAATGCAACATACTAATGTTATCAGTGACATAACTGATTCGTCTAATATACGAGTATCTTTTAAGCTAACCTTGTATATGGTACCCGTCACAAACTATGTCTTCGTGTGCTCTTTTGTAGTACCTTCAGGTATTGAAGCAAAACAATAGAACACTCATGTCTCATGAAATATGCACCATGTTTTTTTATTTGTACAATCTAATGACAAAATATTTTAATAAAATGCATGGGAGTGTTTGGATATGCGTAGAGACTTATCTGATTTTCAACAAAGTTTGAGGCATTGATTCGAAAAAAACTATATGCACACCTGAATACGCAAAAGTGTCCCAATTGATGGGAGTTCTTCCCTCCTCCAGTACCGCTCCTTCAACCTTACCCGCACACTCACACACACTTAGCTTCAAACCTTAAAAGATACTAAAACCGTAAACACACGCTCTTAACAAAGAAGTTAGTATGGTAAAAATTACCCAAATTTAAAAAAAGTTGTCTACATATGTGTGTATGTATCTGTATGATGAAAATTGGTTGATGTTATGTAATAATATATGAAGCGGCTCCATCATCGAGTTCACCCTATTCTTGAAAGATTTATTTTTCTTTTTTTCAACGAGCCTTATAATCTGCACTTTGGATCACAACTTATTACAACAGGTTTATCAATACATTGTTATGTTTTCACTCATAGGTATAAGCGCTGCAGACGGAACTAGTGATGGTTCAGCACCAACTCATACAGAACAAGCTTTTGGTAGCCCCTTCAAAATCTAGAACACTTTGGAGTTATAACACCAACAAACAGGTCGTTTGGGTGATTTCAATGCATTGGTAGTTTTGGTGGATGGTATAGGTGATGTTGTCTGCTATTGATGTGTGTTGGTGCTTTAACTGATCCTCTTTATTAAGTTTGACCTTAATTATAATTCTTATATTGTGTCGTTATTTTTTATCTCAGGGCTGACATTGACAATCAATCAAAACCGAAGCTTTTCATTTTGGTGGGGTGTCTAATCGTCGATTATAGTTTTTGATGAAACTCCTTAAGCTGAAAACCAAGGAGAAAAAGAAGGTTGTTTCGTGAAGTATCTTCTTATGTGCACTTACTATGTGGTACTTATCGAGGTTGGATACGTTTAGCGATGTTTTCTTATGATTTTGGACGCAACCTATACACAAAATCATTACACACATCGCTCTATAACCTAATACACACACCACTACTGCCATCATTAACCTAATCTCCGCCACGGGCCTTAACCGCAAATAAAACAACCACTAAGGTATTTTGATTTTTAGATTAGTTTTATGACTGTTATTAAAGATTCTAGACTATTGGTTAAGATAAAAATATAAAATAGTTTTTTTGTTACATCAGTTTTCGCCGCCGTCAGATCCACAAGGTTTGTTTGTTTACGTTTGTTGATCTTTACGGAATCTGTGTAGATGTCGTCGGAATTTGCTTAGTGGGATCTAAGGTTTATTTGATTTTTGCATTTTCTTGTGTTTTTAATGTTTACTGATTAGTGATTAGTGCTTTTACCCGTGTATGTTTAGTGATTAGTAACCTGGCCATTGAATTTTTCAGGAAAAGCATCATCCGTACACAGAATTGCTACATGAGGAGTTGGCTATTCAGATTTGTAAATGGTGAGATAAGCAAACCGAAATGACTGATGGTAAGTGACTAAACCATTTATGTATCCATTGCAAAAAAATTGTTCACATGGTTGCTTACTTTGTTATACGGAGGTTATATTGTCCCTCATTGATTATGTGGCAGATACATCAGAAGCACTAATACCCGAGGAAGCACCTATGTTTCTGCGGATAGGTATGGTATAAATTTATTTCTCTTTGATTTACGATTTTCATGCATTCTCTTCTTCCAAATAATATTTACGAGATTTGTATCTATCAACATGGTTTTATTAAGAAAAAAAAAGTCATTTATTCACAAGACGCTCTCCTACTTCTTAGTTGTTGACATGCCTTCAAACTTACAAGCACGCTTCCGCTGGTACTTCATATATTACTGTTTATGTTATGATGTCTGTAAGTTCATACTATTTTGATACTTGCTTTTGAACAACTACAGCAGTGTTTCAGAAGTTATGTTATTAACGAAAACATCAGATTGTTGGATATTCTTGGCCCTTCGATGACCAGTGTTCCCGAAACTAAACATGTGAGATAAAGTGGGGTTCAAACGATACATCCACACTTTGGCATCACGAGAATTAATCAACCAGGTGTGACATTAACATCTTTTATCACGTCTTTGCTTTATATATTTACATCATTGTATTTAAATGAAATTGGAGTTTATCTTCTAAAAATACAATTATATATTAATCTAAGATAATTTACAAGATGCCCACGGCTCATATGTTTCATAAGCAACCCCCACTAGAAGGCAACGATAGTAAGACGACCAGTATATGACGTGAGGTTCATTTTATGTTGATCGGATGTGTCTGCCATATGCCATTCGTATAAGCAAATATAGAATAACGTAAAAATGTTAGTTTTAAAGCTATAAACTAAGCGTTCTAAAGCTTACCACGACCAACTCACAAGTAAATATAGATTTACTAAAAAATCATCTTCCCAACACATAATTAATATGAGCTAAAAGTAGACCATTCTATAAAGAGGCAAAAGACCATATTGATGTTCAAGGAGTTAATGTGTATCATAAGAACAGGCTCATTAAGGTATGAATGGACAACATGATACTTTTTCTTTCGATAAAGAATAGAATGCTAATTTCAAAAAAATTTAAACCTATTTATGTCCTTGCAGCCATTTTGCAGGGTTTAGAATGTTGCTGGAAGTGATGGCCGAGGAGTTATAGGTGTTTGGAATGCTGTTGGAAGTGATCAGCCATTTTCCAGCGAAGTCAGAACTTAAACATGATACTTAGGTTTTATATATAATAGTGGACAAAAGGAGTACTATTTTCACTTAAGGAGATAATGGAGTTTTTTTTAACTTTGTTCATTACGAAGCTAGATATAACAGAGGACGAAAGTTAGTTTCCCACAGTGCTTATTTGTAGCTTAAAATAGGCCTTAAGTTGTAAATTGTGTTCTTTAGATATTTACTCTTTGGAAAACTCATAAGATGTTCTTACTTACGGTAATATGCGCTTTGATTGTGAAGTAGCTCTGCACAAAATTTCTAATTTATTAAGAAATATCTGATTTATCTATAGTTGAATTATCGTATGTTATGAGACTTTCCATCGCATTTTACTCTTACCTTGAAATATCGTATAGTTAATTATCTTCCGCAAGGCAATTCCGCAGCTATGCGCGGGTAATCGCCTAATTCTAGTAAAAAATATTTGTTTTTTCCACCTTGTAAATTTACCAACATCAAATCAGGAAGCACTAACACCATAGCTTGCTCCATTTTTATCAACTGGCTGGTGAACATTATTTTCATCCATGGAGGATCGAGGTTTAAAAACTTTCTTTGTCTTTCAATAGAATTATATCTAATACGAGTTTTATGAAATTGCCTACTAACGCTGTTTTATGCACTAATGTGACGCCTATAACATTTAATTTGTATAAAATTAGTCTTTCTCCAAGATTTGGAAATTACTTTTCGTATAAACTTGAAACTAAAACTTTTAGGTGTCAAGTAATAATTTACATCATTAATGTTGTAGCTTTGATTGTATTTCAACTAATAATTGTTATTTTATTCATTTCAAATTTATAATATCTCTTTTTATTTCGGTCTCAAAATTATTGTCTCATTTCAAATATAATTATGGGTAATTTAGCAAGTTATATTGTATCTAATGCTATTAGAAATTACAAAGTTTATCTAAAAGTTTAATTAATTGCATAAGAATGTAGTTGTTATTTTGAAAAAAGTAAGTGAGATAATGCTTTAATTATTATGTTTTTTTTTGCCGAGGGACGATTAATTTGAGTCAGAGGGAGTATCTGTAATTTTATAAGTAAATAATGTCATTAGTTATTTTTGTGGTTTTCAACTATATGCGAATAAATTTTCATGCAACCTTTTTGGTTTAACGCACTTTAGAAAAAATGGTGATGTAACTCTATAGCACCGAATGGTACTACATTACTACTACAGTTTTGCAACTTAGTTTTTGTGGTATTTGGGCCTTGATAATCAAGGATTATCGGATAAATTCTTGAATCGTGTAATTAATTTTCCAATACAATATTTAGACCATATTCGATGCTTTAGGTTACGAAATTTGTATTGGGATAAGAAAAAAAGAAACTCTAAATTTAAGCACAAAAAATAGTGCAAAAACATGAATACTTTGTTGTGGTTGTTGTGATATGATGATATTCATTATGAAGAACCAAATTGTGTTTTTATACATACATAAAGGAAAAAGTCGCAACCTTTGGTGAGTGGTCATGTCATTTAAAAGTTTCAGCAACAGTTTTGCAAAAGACACAACCCGTCGCTAACTGTTGTCATTAAAGACACATGTCCATCAGTGACAGTTTAGTGACCACAAGTTGTGTCGCTATTACGTTCTTTGACTTTATAATCTTAACCTTTTCTATTATCGTGTTCGAAATCGAGTTAATTAGTTTATATAAGCATGCACTCTGCACCTCCGAACTTGTATTATAACTTAAACTTGAAATTCATTTGGTCTCGGGTGAATCACCATTACACAAAAATAATTGATAACACTAAACTTACCAACAGTTTTAACTTTTTCATTAAATATCAAGTATGTGAGTTAGGTTATATATTAATGAGATATGTTATACTCGTTACTGGGTGGATTAAAATTAATACAATGACATATTCCAAGTAAGCATTTAGGTGTTTTTCGCGGATTATCGCATTTACAATCACTATCTTCATTACACTCAGGTTGTTCGCCACTTTGATTGCTTGTAAATGGCGCTCTTCCTTCGACAACTTTGAGTTCTGATTCTGTGAATAACACATTTCAAACAAACAAAATAATTGTGATGCATATATCCCAAACTAAATTAATTAATTACTATTTATAAGTAAAAATTGTTAAGTTTCTACAAAAAAAATTATGAATATGTCACATTCACTGATATATCCATAACTAGTTTTATACAACAAAACACAAATTTTGCCAAACATGTCTGCATATGTTTGATTATAAATATTAATATCCTAAAATATTTCTGTTAATAGATAATTATTTTTTTCCTTATGTTAATGAAAAAAAAGTATATGCCAAAATAATGATCAAATACATAAACTAAATTGAGATGACTAACCCAAAGAAACGAGCAAAACTGCGACGAAGATGAAAATTATAAACGAAAGTTTCTTCATTTCTTCACCAAGAGGATTTTGCGAGATAAAGTATCTATTATTTTTAGATGAATGATGTTATGTGCTCATGTTGGTATTTATAGCAAAACAAATTATCTTTGAAAATAAATAACAATAAATGATAAAGATAATAACTTTTAGTAATTATGTTATAACCCCTTTAATTTTTTTAAGTTATAACTATAATCTTATAATGGTTGATGTGAATGTAATACCATTAAATGTTTTGATGTAAATGTAATACCAATGAATGTATATGTAGAAAATAGAAGGTGTGGTTGAATAATTTTACCGATTAAGAGTTTTGTTCAAAAACTTCTTTTGCAACTTGCTCAATCTATAATTTACTTTTAACAATTTTGTGATTTTATTATCAACAAAGCACAAAAACTCGTAAAATAAACATGTTCGCGGTTTTTTTACTAACAAAATTTTTTCTGTACGTACTTAAATAAACGTATATTTATCTAAAAACAATATTAATCTATCCATAATTCCTTTGAAAAATAAAACAATATGAATTATATTATATATCATAAAATCATTTATTATCAACTATAAATTGATGAGTGTAATTTTTGTACACATTTTGTGGTATTAAATGTACATAAAGTGTTATAGAATTATAGCAACTTTAACAAATTGAAGGTTGTTATAACATGTTAACTAAAAGTTACTATTTTATCTTTATCACTTAGGGTGTGTTTGGTAGAAAGAAAAGGAGATAGAGAAATGGAAATGCTTAACATTTCTCTTGTTTGGTATGCCAAGAAAAAAATAGGTGAAGAATTAGTTTTCCCACCCTATTCTTCCTAGTGCAATTTCATGTGGTGTTATTTCCCTCTCAAATTGAATGGAATTTGTTTTCTTTACGTATTTATCTAACAAAGAACAAATATCACTAATTTTACTAACTGATCCGGGCATATATAATGAAGTTGGACTAGTTTATATTTTTCGTAAAGTCATTTAAAAAATAAAAATTTATGGGCCAGTCGAGTTGAGTCAAACCCGAGTTAATCAACATTTCTAAACCGTGTCTTAATCGGGTTCGGTTCGTGTTGACTTTTTTGACAGCCCTAATCAAAATATTTACAAAAAATCAAAATATTTAAAAAAAATCAAAATAAATATAAATTTGCGCATTTCTCAGACTAAAGTCTCCGTTGTTACCAAACAGTAGAATCAAACAAAATTCTCTACTGAATTCTATTCTCTGAAATTTTATTCTCTGCTTCAATTCTATTCTCTAAAATTCTCTTTACCAAACGTGCCCTTAATGTTTTCTTTCAAAAATAATTTGTTGCTATAAATGTCCACATAAACACATAATTATCTTTTATCTAAACAATATAAGTAATTTATAGTATTTTAGATAAAACATAGAGAAACTTTTTTTTAAATTTTTATATTCTCTGCGCTTTTGATCATATATTTTGGTTAGTCATCTCTAGTTTATGTATTTAACCATTATTGTAGTATATAACTTGTTTTCGTTAATATAGGAAAAAAGATTATTTATAGATAGAAATAACTCCATTAGGAGATTATCAATGTTTATAATCAAGCATATGTAAGGGGTGTTTGTGTGTGCGTTTTAACGCAACTTAACTGCTTATTTCATTACCAAAACGGAGAAAAGCAATATTAAGTGTTTGGGGGAATAAAAAGTAAACGCGCTTATTCACGTTTTCGAAGAATCAAACGGCGATTTGAAAAAGTGGAAGAAATGGTGCAGCTTGCAAACGCAACGTTATTTTTTTGTCTAATTACAAAAACACCCCTAAATTAAATAATCCATTAAAACAAAATATGGACATTTTTGTCATTTTGCTCATAAATTTAATATATAATTTGATTTGCCAAATACTATTGCGTTATCTAACAACATAATTAAATCCAAACACTATATTTTAAAACCATGTTTTATAACCGCTGATTATCTGGTTATTCATTTTCAAAATGGATAATCTATTTCGCATAAGCAATCCCAAACGCCCCGTAAACATGTGTGGTCTAATTTTACAGTTTGTTATAAAACTGATTATTTACAACTATCAATGTATACGTAAATGTGACTTATTCTATAAAAAGATTTGTTTGAAAAATTGGAATAATTTATATGTGTAAATGATAATTGGGATAATTTCATACATATCTAATAAAATTTCATAAATTATATATATTCTTATAATACAAGTTTTTGATGCATAATATACAATACTATAAAAGCATGTTTTGAGGAAATATGTAAATATGAGTATTTTATTGGGGATATATATAGAGTAAAGTTATTTTGGATATCATATATATCATGGATACCAATGGACTCATCCTCACCATCCATTCTCACCATATCTAATGGTTGAGATTAAAAGTATTTACTTATTTCACTTATTTTTAAAACTTAAATATCTTTTAAACCGTTAAGTGTTAAACGGAAAAAAATATACCATCGCGACGAGCATTTAATTAACTTTCTAAAGATATGCAATATGATATACTTTTGAAGAAAAAAAATTCGTTTTTTTTTTAATTTGCGTAAAATATCATATATGATAATAGTGTTTTATCATATATGATATTAGTGTTATGTTACAAATTATTACAGAATCATATATGATATTGGTTTATATCATATATGATAAGTTATATCATATATGATACCAGTGTTACTATCATATATGATATTTAGTATCATATTGATAGGTTACGAATAAAATAAAAAAAAAATTTTGTCGAAAGTATATCATATAACATATCTGTAGAAAGATAATTAAATGCCCGTCGTAATGGTATATTTTTTTTCGTATAACGATTGACGGTTTAAAAGATATTAATGTTTGAAAAAAAAAAGAAATTAGTTTTATATTTAATCTTATCCATTAGATTAAGATGGAGATGGGTGCTGGAGATTAGTCCCTTGGTATCCAACTAAAGTTTAGTATCCAAATGAACTTAAATCATATATGTAAATGCCCCATGATAATTAATTAATTTGCCTTTGGGATATGTACCTATGAACAAACTAAGTGGTTTTTTTGGGGGAGGTTTTTTTTTTGAGGTCTTGAGTTTAAGACCTGCCAAGGCCCTTTCAGGTGAAGCGGATAAGGAGTCTAACATAACTAGACGAAGGTTCAAAAAGACATTCTACCGCTTAGATGCCATTACACGACTTGACTCACTAACCACTAACATTTGCCGTTCTAAAAAAATGAAAAACGTATGGATAATTTCAAAAAATATATGGCTATATCAAAAATCGAAAAGAAAACATATGAACAAAAAACTATGGATCATCTAAAGATATCCAAAAAAAAGATAGATCCAACAAAAAAGCTAAAAGAATCGTCTGAGTTTAACAAAAAATAAAATAACGTAGGAACCAAACAAAAGAAAATCCAAAAAATAAATTGATCTAACAAAAAAACGTATTGATCTATGAAAAGATATGGATCTAACAAAAAAAACTTCAACGAACATTCAAGTGAAGAGTAGGTTTCGGTGGGGTGCTGGTCTAAGTCGAAAGGTTTTCGGCATTGGTTGCTATCGGTGGCGTTTATTTGTTGTGAGTAGGGGTGTCAATATTTCCGACTCGACTCAAACTCGACTCGAGCATATTCGAGTCAGGTTAGTTGGGTTAAAATTTTAATTCGGGTAAGTCGGGTCAGTGTGAATAACCCGAATTGATATTTGGTCTGACATCGGGTATAATATTTATGTCTAATACGGGTTCGGGTCAACCCAGTCGTATTCTATTAAAAAATGTTTTTTAATAATTTATCTGAATTCGGGTTGACCCGAACCCGACTAGACCCGACCCGACTCGACTAAACCTGACCCGAATAGACCCGATCCCGAGTAACCCGAGTTTAAATCAGATTGGGTTCACGTAAATTACTTTTAGCCTTAATCCGAATTTGACCCGACCCGATTAACCCTAACCTGATCAACCTGACCCGATTCTCACCCCTAGTTGTGAGTATGTTTTCGTTTTTATAATAGAATGGGTGGGTAATGTGTTGTGTTTTTGTAATTTTGGTGAGCTGTTACAAAACGTGCCATTAAATGGGCTTTAATATTGTGTAGCAGGCGTTTTGACATCGAGCCCGTTACTACATATAATGAAATTTGTATTTCTTGTATACATTTTCTTGTATATATTTTGTATTCTTTCTTAATTAAGAAATGTTTTGGGCTAAATTTTTAAGATTTCTAAAAATAAAAAGGATTAAATATTTTATAAAGTAGTTAAGATTAGTATTAATTATTTTTATTTTTAAGTGTGTATTAATTATTATGTATGAATTAATTGAAATTTTAAGAATATTAATTTGTTTTTATATTAATAATATATGTTGCACTCTTTATTGGGATGGTCTAAACACATACATTGATAATCTAAGCAATTTTCTTTTTGCGACAAATCTTCGCATTTACAATTGCTATCTATGCGACACTCATATGATATTGCAACACTTCCATTGCTTGTAAGCAACGGCCTTCCTTCGACAATTTTGAATTCTGATTTTGTAAATAACAAATTTAAAACATAACATAATTGCAAGGCACTTTGATTGATGATAAGTCGCAAAAAGCTAATTTTCACATGCTATTCTAACAAAAATAAATAAACAATAATAAAATTAGTGTCATAAATTTGACATAGGTATTGTTACTGTGTTTATAAACTGTTTTAGACCAAAACATCAAAAATTACATATATCCTCAAAACATGCTTTAGTTGCATTGTACATTATGCATTAAAAACTTGTATTTATGGGGAACTATGTAATTTATGAAGTTTTATTGGGTATATATAAAATTATCCTTTATTATTATTTTTGTTTTTTATATTGTAATTTTTTAATGTTTCTAAGAATTTTTTAGTTCAAGGACTCGGATGTGTAAATATTTTTGATAATTCGTTACAAAGTGATCAGAGTAACTTGTGTATGATTTTTCTAATAACGCACTTTTGATTCCATCCTCGGTATTTTTTAAAACTTGAGGTAAAAGATTGTTTGTGCCACACATATTTAAAAAAACCTGGATCCGCCACTGGACATGGGTGTTGGTGATGTCGAGAGCTTGTTTGTCGGAAGCAAGGTGGTGATGCGGGTGGTATTGATATTCAATTCTTACAATGTTACTCGTTGTAATCATTAGTCCTATCATATACGGAGTAGTTGTATTATACGTAATAGTTTTTATCATCTTTCAAATAAGAAACTAGCTAGCATAAGATTGATTCATTGTTTGGTCGTTTTTGGTATTTCCTGATGTGTGGTTTTTGTATTCATGGTTGGTCATGGGCTTATGGGTTTATTTACTTTTATACTTTTATGTTAGGCTCTTGCGTGGTTTTTAGATCCAACGTGTATGGGTTTTGTTCTCTTTTTCTTTTGGTTTTCTTTTTGTTGCATCTCGTCACTGGTGCGTTTGTTTTGTTACTTTTTTTGGTTTCAGACTCTTTAATTAGTCTTATTCAGGAAGTAGAATGTTGTTGCTTTTGTATCCGCTTTTGTTTGATTCTTTTAATATGCCCTTTCTAAGGCTGGGGGAGTGGCATCAAAAGAACCCACATCCATCTCAGCGCCACCTCACATTTCTCACTCCTCTCACTAACTCATTAAAAACTCACCTTTCAAGAGTACTAAGGAAAAAAAATCCACCTCCACCCCATCTCCACCTCACATTTCCAATATCACTTTTATTGAATTTTTTCATACATTTAATTAAAAACGATACACGCGGGTAAATGAAAATGATACACGAATGAATTAAAAAGAAAAACTTTTATTAAAAACTAAAACAATACACGGGTAAATAAAAACATTACAAGGATATTAAATACAACACATGTATACATAAAAATGATACACGAATAATTTAAAAAGAAAAAAACCCCGGATAAATTTTCAAAACATCCCAACAATGAAATGCTGAAAACGGCACATATGTTGAGCTTCATAGTCACGAAGGGCGTTATTCATTAAATCCTCGTCAGTTGCTCCAATTACCTGTGTACGATTTACGGTTTGGTAACATTGAACAAACTTACGCACGATCATCATTAGGGACTTCCATTTCCCGTTTATGCTATCGTACATTTGTTTTCTTGGATCATCTAAATGACCCTCCATCATTTGCAATACCTCAGCCCAAAAACTACGAGAATTTCTTCTATTACCTGGCATGGCTTTTTCAGCAACAAATTTCCAAGCGCGACACAACGTTATTTCTTCCTCGGGTGTCCATAGTACTGGCGCCATTGGAGAAGTGAAAGAATGTAACACCCTACTTGGATAAGTGGACCGTTACGTGTATTTATAGCGTGTCATCAAAGCATATAAGGTAAATGTCCTAAAACATTAACTGACCATAAAGGAAATACCGGAATCAAACATCGGTAAACCAACCATAATCTCAAACATGAAAAGTAAAATACTGAATGAAAGGACTAAACAATGTCCAAACATGCAAATAAATATATGAAGTGCATAAGTAAAAAAGTCTGGATAGCTTCCATCCAAATGTACGTACTCTCAGAATCTTAAGAGCGACCTGGTGTACCTGCCGTTTAAACATGAAAGGAAACTACGACTAAGCATAACGCCCAGTGAACGGATATAAAATATGATAAGAAATATTGGAATGAAGCAGATAATAAAATACTGAATCTGTAAAGACTGATATTTAAAGAGTAGCGGAAAACTATGCATGTTTCTGAAAAGTCTGATTATACATAGTAAAACTGAATTATTATCTGTTAAATCTGAAAACATGCATTTACTGTATTTTAATTGCCAAAAGCTTATACAGGTCATGTGTTGTATCAACGTCTGCATGAATACATGGAGGGGTGACCTCGTCATGCTGTAGAGGGGTGACCTCTATAAATGTGCTAGGTGGAGGGATCAACTCCAATGTGAAGGATGTAGAGCACACACCACATTCACCTGATAAGCTGTAAACTGATAACCTAGGATGCACCCATACGCCCCGCTGATAATACTAATAAAATTACCAAGCTGAATTAAATAGGACGGTGCGAGAATTCACTCCCTCGAAGAGGAGTCATGACACCGTTATGAGATGGCATTTATACATGATCTCATCGTTCTTTTCGGGCTTTAAATGCATAAAATGTCATTAAATACCATATATATGCTTGTGTTTATTTACTTGTGTATTTTAGGTATGGATATCGTGAAAAAGACAAAAGATCACAAGAAACAAGGAAAAACGAACACGAGAAACGAAGCCGCACAATGAACCGGGCCCTAGTCTATGATTTCTCAAAGAAAAGACCTTTAAAACTTGAAGATTTACAAGAATGATCCCTCATCAATGAATAAATGACACTTAATACCCTTGTATATTAATAATTACATGTTTGGTCCCTTAAGTTTGTCAAAATGACAAAAAGGTCCCTCAACTTTGAAGATTTGGCAAGATTAGTCCCTAAAGATTCAAAATTCTAAACAATGGTCCTCCAATATGTCAAAAATACAATAAATACCTTCAAAGATCAAGAATGTCCAAGATCAGTCCTTGAAATATTCAAAAATGGCAAAACAAACCCTTGAAAATACTTTGGAAAAGTATTTGTGGCAAAAGTGTGAAATCTGAAAGTTTAATAACAAAGGGAAGTCGTTTGTTGGGCTGATAAACTTGTTATAAACATTCCACCAAAGAACAAGGACTGAAAGTGCACACCCAAACTTTCAAACTCGCGCCAAACAATTAATCCCCAAGTTTTTCGGATCAAAACACCTACTGTTCACACGTATGAACCCATAATTAACTTTTTACAGCCAAAGGGTTTTTCCAGATTACCTTTTCCAAAAGGTAATTCAGCCTCACACGTTTACATCCCACACTTGAAATCCATCACCATTTCACTCAAGGACCCCACTTCATTCAGCCTTCAACCAATCATGTGACAACTTCCTCTCCAAGGAATGCCACGTGGCCAAATCAACAGCCCACACTCATTACTTGGTCACAAAGGATAAATGAACGTCTATGATGCATTTGGACAGCTCAACAACTCAAGCACTCATGGGCAATTCAGAGAAATCAGTAGCTAGGGTTTCATGTATTTTCATGTTCTAGAATCATCACTTGTAGTCTATATAAGGAGACCTCAACATGTGAGAGTCCCTTGTTCCAGTTTTTCTCTTAAACATTGTACTTCCTTTTTAAAATTTATAAAAGTTTGGTGTTTTTAAGAAATTATAATTCCTTTTTATGTTTTTGAAAGTTGGTATTGTTTAAGAGTGATTATGAGTTCTGTTATATGTTTTAAATGTGTTTTGGTCTTTGGATTGAAGCACGTTTAGTTTTGGTAAGGTTTCAAGTTTGAAAAAAGCTTGAAATCATTGTATCTGTTTGGTTATTTTACTTGTACTAAACCCTATCCATAATCTTAAAGCTCTTTCAAGCTTGTTGACACCAAGCTTGTGAAGGGATTTGAGCCTTTGGAAAGGTTGTTTGCTGCCTTGTGTTGAAGATCCATACATACAAAGGTCTGGTTCTGCTTTGAACCATCATCAGACCTTCATCTTCTTTGTTCAAGTACCTTGGTCACTCTCTAGCCGTTGAGAGTGGTCCAAGGAGCATAGCTGATCCTCCTAGGAAGTTGTTGAGGATAGGTATTGATTCTCTTTAAGTTTCCTCTAAAAAATATTTGTGTTGAATCTGTTATGTGATTTGCCATGTGATTTGGTGTTCTTGTGTTTGTGTGGTTGTTTTTATTGTTGAGTTTTGTTAGTTGTCACCTAGGTGAGCTATCTGGATCATAAAATCAGTAGGTTGTGTTTAAAAATCAAGAGTTTGTTTGAAAAGGTACTAAAACAAGGTTGTTTGGTTTTGGGGATCAAAAGGCCTTGTGGCCTTGTGCCCTTGGTTCTTAGGATTTGGATACTCTAAACAAGGTATTTGTCACTGGTTTTGGTCATTGGTTAAGTGTTTTAAGGTTTGGAAAAGGTTTTGCAACTTTTGGAAAAATCTGATAAAAGTGCTTTGAAAATGGTCAAAAACAACAGCAAGGATTAAATCCTTGTTGTTTGGATTTAGAGTCTGATTTTTGGTTTGGGAAGCGTTTAAGTGATAAGCTATCTGTGTAATATCTGTTTGTGGAATTTGGTAGCTTATTGAGTGTGCTAGAGCTTATAGAAATTGGCTGAAGTGGTCATTTGCATCAGCAAAGTGACCACCTCAATTTTGGTTTCCATTTGTTATTCTAGTGCTTGCCCTGCTATTTCTTTGCTTGATACTTGTTACTTTGGTGCTTGTGAGTGTATTTGGCTATTTGGATTGTCTGCTTAAGTGCTTATAAGCCAACTGGCTTATTGGCCAATTTTGTCCAAAATATGTTATCATTTGGCTAACTGGCCACTTGATTTACAAGGACTCAGCCTTGATTCCTTCACAAAAGTTGCTTAAAACAAGCTCATAAACAATCCCTGGCAATTTAGTAACATTTGGAGCACTTTGACTTTTGGTCAAATAAGCACAATTTGGCTTATTTTTTATAATAGTTTATTGGTTCACGCAACAACTTACTTTTGTGATAGGTGTCATTTTTCTTAGCTTATTATCATATTTGAGAAGTTACAGGTATTTTGGTTAAGCTTTTGCTAGAAACTAGCTTATTTGGCCTTTTCAGCCAGCTTATTTGCTTATACAGCTTATTCTTCTTGATTTTTGTAATTTTTCTTTTTGATTATTCTTAGTTAAGCTATTTGTGAGCTTTTGCAAATAGAATCAGCTTTTGAAACCCTCTAGAACTCAAACCTGACTATTTTGTCTTTTAGTAAAATTCTACTTTGCTGATTTCTGGCTTATTGGTTAAGCTTTTTCAAAATTTCTTTTTACATATCTCTTTAGTATCCCAAAAGAAGGTTGTGTGTTAAATTAGATCTTATGGCATTAACTTATGGCTTATTGGGCTTATTGGCCCAATAAAAATAAGTTGTTGGTCATTTAAGCTGTGATAAGCTCATATTCAGCTTTTGGGCCTTAGAGTTTTGTGCTTAAAATTCAATTTTGAGTCAGACTGGTAAATTTGGGCTTATTTGGTTGAGTTTGGATTTTATTGGGCTAAAAAGCCCATTAAGCTTGTTGTTTTGGTTTTTAGCCCATTTGGAGGCCCAATAGGGGTATTTTGGTAATTTCACTTTTATTCTCTGTTTATTTAGGTTAAAATAAACTAGTTTTCAAGTTTTTAGAAATTTTTATAATTTTTGAATTATTATTATTATTTTAATATTTAATTTTAGTTTTTAATCATTTTAAATAGTTTTAATTAGTTTTAAATTTTATAAAAATAGTTTTTAGTTTAATTAAGTCATTTTAGAGTTTTACAAATTGAAAAATCCTAATTTGGACTTTTTATTAATTATTTTGATTTTTAGGGCTTTAATTGGCATTTAAAAATTAATATTTAATTAAATAAAAGGTTTAAAAAAGTTTTGATCATTTGTAAACCCTAATTGCATTTTAGCTATTTTTTGGGAATTTTTAGAGTTAATTTTTATTTTGTCACTTTTTACGGTTTTACGTTTCGTCGTTGTAGTGTAATTTTAACGTATCCGTCATTCTCATTTCTCATCTTTTCTTTCTTTCATATTAATCCAAAATCATTACGAATTATTAACACACAATAAACCTCCTTGGGAAACGAACTTTTATCATTGGGTCGTTAACATCTGATTTTCCTAAATCATTTGTTTAATACTTAGCGCATTTACGCCTTTTTCCTAAAAGGTCGTATTTTACCACAATCACACCGGTGCCTCAAGTGTCACGGTTACGGTACCTCCATAACTAGTATATAACTGTTCATGCATGTATATAAAGCTCAGACAATTTAACTTAGTTATTAAGATAATTACTGTAATTTATAACATGTATTGGGGAAAACATTTGGCTGCATACGAGAAATCCTAATTATGCATAGGAAAGGAAGGCCTTACTGAAGGACGAAAACTCCGTACCTCGTGTCCAGTAATAAAATAAGAACAAAAGCTGAAACATCTACTCCGTCACGGTTCCTACATAAATAAGGGACGTGAAATGAGTTGACTGATATCGGTTTATTTTTACTGATCTTAACTGTTCTCAGCTTGATTTATACTATACTTGTATTTCTGTTTGTATATAATCTGATAAGTTCTGACTGTTCGTTAATATTACTGATTTAATGTACATCTGTATATTCCTGATTACTGTGTAATGTATATTCTGGTATTACTATAAATAGTAACTCGCTATAATTATAAAGTTTCCTAAGTTAGAAAGATTTTCAATTTAGTATTTTTAAAATTAAATCATTAATAAATCATATGTTTTTAATAGAATAAAATGATAAAGCTAGAATCAATTTAATTTTTCTAATTAAATTAATAAAATCGAACAATATAATTAATTTATTAATAAAACTCATTTATAAAATGATTTAACCAGTTTAAACAATCTCGTGTATTATTATTTTTCGCGATCCCGAAAACCCGAGTCAAAAACTCTTCCCGAGACACCCATGCCTCGTGTTAACCAAACCGGGCCCCCTTTCTGCTGACGTCACCCAGTGGTTCCCACTATTTTTTTTGTTTTCTTTGGTTCCCACTGCTTGCTATTTTATTCCCGCCGTTTATGTTGTTGTTCCCACTGTCTAAAACAAACACCCCCTGTTAGTTAATTGGTTCCCACTTATTACAAACCCAAATACCCCCTTATGGTTTTAGGGCTGCGAGTCAGACTAAACCCACCACACACCCATATGTGGGTCGCGACTGGGCAACAGAAACACCACCGAGACTTTATGGTCTCGGTTTTTTTGTGAAATCAACACAACCCGACCCTGATTCAAATACTTATTAAATGATTGAATCCAAACCCCACTGTTCTTGTTATACTAATTAGATTTCGTGAATAAAAAGAAGCATAAGGAATGATTTACCTTTTCATGATTAAGGATTGAGACGTATACACATAAGATCGAATGCTTAATAAAATCAAAACCCGAATCTCCTTGTTTGTTGTTTCTCAGCCGGCAGCTCTCATAGGAACCCTAGGTGTTTCCATCTTTTTTTTATTTCTTATTTGTGCAAAAGGGGTTTCCCCCGTTCTTTTCTTTTTTTTCCAACTAGGTCGGGCTCAAGCCCATACCCCTTTCTTCCTTTTGTTTAATAGGATGCGGCCCATTTAGAGTATGCACACCTTTTATATTTTCGTTTCGTGTTCTAGAGTTTACGTACGTGCTCATATTTTAATTATGTCATGGATTTATTTATTTTTCCTGAAATGACTAATAATAATACTCGTAATACTTGAATAGCCAAAATAAATCATTATTCTGAATAAATAATTTCGTAACCTCGCAACGTTTAAATTAAGCCGAGGTTGCGTATAATTAATGTTCAAGGATTTTTAAAACGGTTAGTATCTGAATAGCTAATATTAATTATTTTTCTGAAATAGTTAATTACGTTACGTTTTAAATAAAAATGAGATTCTGTAAAATTAATGTTCGAAGATTTTAAATGTTCGAGGATTTTAAGACGGGTTTTACAACTCTTCCCCTCTAAAAAATAATTCGTCCTCGAATTAAGGACGCGATAATCCTGTGGTTTTACAATTCTTCCCCTCTAAAAAGAAGAAATTCTTCCTCGAATTAAAGGTAATAAGCTGATGAAGTTTTAAAAGTTGGGAAACACGCATAGGCTGAAAGAATATAAAAGATTAAAGGACGTATAAGCTGAAAGATAATTCATCCTCGAATTAAGACATAATTGTTGCGGAAAGGTATAAACATGATATGACTGACGTGAACATGGAATGTGACGTGGCTAAAGAGGACA
This sequence comes from Glebionis coronaria, assembly GCA_025667525.1. Taxonomy (NCBI): domain Eukaryota; kingdom Viridiplantae; phylum Streptophyta; class Magnoliopsida; order Asterales; family Asteraceae; genus Glebionis; species Glebionis coronaria. Next base: position 604,137,590 of record CM046878.1, on the reverse strand, counting down.
TGGAACATAACATGACTGAAAGAACTTAACTGAATTATTGAAGGAAAGGGATGAGAGGTCCGGATGGACTCCTCCATTCCAAGTGGCTTCCCGCTCGAAATGGTTCCTTCAAAGATCTTGACATACTGATCATCTTGGTCTTAATGACCCTGTCCTGACGATGCTGAATAGTTTCTGATTCCATACTTAAGATGGATTTTCTAAATCTGATAGAATGAATAAGCTGTAACATGTAGAATACATGAAACGATACATACAATTAACCTGAAAGATAACATTTATATCTCTGAGTAAAGGTACTGGAGACGTTTGCGGCGAACTACGTGAACAATTGTGAACGTGCTACGCGAGCAATTATAAACGTGGTTCGCGATCATCTGATGAACGCTGTGCATGGAATATATTGTGAACATGGTACGTGAAACATACTATGAACGTGATACTAGGACATATCATGAATATATGCTGACTCAGGAAAGAATGTCAAACGATACTGCCTGAGACGTGAAACATCTTCCTGTGTATGGAAAGTTGTGTTAAACTTGAGTCTGGTTTCTTAAACTTTCTATGATCGTATTCAGTAATAGGCTGTGAAACGTGTATCGTGAAATGGAACACAAATATGAACGTGAACAATGTCATGAACGCGAATGTGAACTTAAATCATGAGATAGCACAAATATGGACTGAAATAATATTATAATGTGAGCGTGAGACGCAAACGTGAAGATGAACGTAAACGTAAAGTGAACGTGAACGTACACATGATCGTGAACATGAACGTGAGCGTGATTCGAGAACATGAATTCTATCTGACATGATTGTTGATGGAATACCTAAAAATTATACGATTTACTGCTGAATTTTCTGTAGACCCGTTACTGTGTAATCCTTTCGGATGAAAGAAAATGTTAGGCTGGTTAACTGGTTGACAACGACTTGTATAGTATCATGCCTATTCTGGGTCTGTGGATATCTGATAACAACTATATGGGAAACTTGTCTCATTTTTGTTCAGAAATTTCCAATGGTTGCACTAATTTGTTAGCATGTCGGTGTTCTATCTTAAACCTGCTGGAATGGCAGGCATTTAGATATGAACATAGTTGCCTTAACATGTTATACTGCTTCTATCAAAATCTTGCTTGAGATTATGGTACCTCTTTGCGGAATCTAGATGAATAGTCATGGAAGAATTATGGGTCTCGGTAAATTAGATCTCTCCTACGTAGGATCTTATGGAATACACAATCTTTGTGTAGGTGTTTATCCTTTCTGCGTAAGCTTAGTCGTGGAAGAGCTAATCGTGAGAACTGTCAGCAATTTCTGCGGTAATGGTTAACTGAGTTCAAGAAAATTTTCGTATGTTAGTCACAGACGTCGTCGGTCTTGACCATCTGATGATGGTCTTCACCTTCGCAGTATTTCTGAAATTTCTTTCTGCTGAAATAGGGTGGCTCAGAAATGCCACCTTGTTCATCTGGAACTCACATCTGGGAAGCTGCGTATAAAATTTTCTTCTATCGAAGATTCTGTACAACTATGAGAAAATGATTCTCGTGTTCTTATCTAGAATTTAGCAGATCAGAAGGTTATCAATGAACATACTGACAAATTTGTCTGATAATTCATGGGAAAAAAATTATTCATAAATTTCATAATATAGATGGAGCATTAGGGAGCTCAGAAGTATAAATCAAAATTTTAGAGAGACTATAATATGTGCAACAGCAGTCTGGAAAACATCATGTTCTTTCTCTCACCACTGATGGTAGCATGACCAGGAATTGTTCTGGAAAATATTTAAGACATCGTAGAAGATCAGATAAACCTTCTATATGTGAGATGAAGATCGATTATGAATGGTGATATTGTAAAATTTTCGGTGATCGATACATGATGTCATGTTATTGGCCTTCTTCCTGATAGACAGAAAACGGTGCACCTTCTGGTGGTGTGCTAGGGCGATCAAAGCCTCGTTCCGGTAGCTCTTGCAGCTAATGTTGCAACTCTTTTAACTTAGCTGAATCCATGCGATAAATATTTCTAAAAACAGGTTTTGTCCTTGAGACAAGCTCTATGTTAAACTCCGTCTCGTGGTTAGGAAGGAGTTTCTAAAAAACTTTCTGAAATTACATCTGGGAACTCTGGAAAAATCTGCTGATCATGAATATAAAGAACTTCAGAAGTGGATTTATATCCGATAGCTATAAAGGTCTTCGTATCTTTGGAATAATAAGTCACTTGCTGTAAAGCATAACAACTTGTACTGATCTGGCAGAAAATAAAATGACTATAAGTAAGACGGGTCTTATCTTTAACTGGAAGGAAAACCCTTATAATTATGGGTGATACTGTGGAGTCTTTTCTGGCTGGGAGGTAGATAAATATCTGATTTAAGATAAAGCTGACATAGGAATACGTGAAGTAAACGTGGCGACTTTCACTGAATGTGTTCGTCTGAAATCTCCCAGAATGAACACTGTGTATCTAACCTGAGTGATACTCCAGTGGTGGTGACTGAGGCTCTAATGGTTTGATTTATGCATGGCATGACAAAACGGGTATACCCCCTTGGAGGGTACCCTAAATTTCTGAGAGCCTGGTTCAGAAGGCATATTGGAGCTATGAGTCTTGGTTCGTGCCTTGAAAAGATATTCGTATGACATGTATCATGACTGGTATCCTGACATGTGTCGTCCTAGATGATACTTGGGACTTGTGTCTTAACTGATGCTTTGACATGTGTTTTGGTAGGTGGATACGAATAAGCTTGAAAATTTTGGTAACTGCTAGGGTTGGCGGACTGGTTAGACTGCTGACCTCTATATCTCTGGTCACGTCCGTTCTGGAGTCCCGATGGCTACTGACTGATTAATATAAGCACAGTGGTTGTCATTACCGCTTTGTCTGTCAGTTTGGCCATTATCATGACCGTGATTCATGAAATTATTCTGCTGAGTGGCCGGCTGGTTACCGGTTCCCACTCTTCTGACTGAAAGATTAGCTGAGCGAAGTGTGAATTCTAATTGAGGAAGTGAAAGCATGGAATGGGATGGTAGCGTTTGAGAGTTGAAGTATATTCTTGTCAGGAATTTCAAATTTATAGTTTTCGTCCTTGTTCTTGAAGAGTCTTCATAGTATAAACAACATCAGCATCTTGGGGACTCTCCAAAGTATCAGCAGCGTCATTATTCGTGAGGTCTTCAAAGTGTTAGAAACATCAGTATCTGATAAATTTTTCAACGTATAGGCAGCATCCGCATCTGGTAGAATATCGACAAGTGAAAAACGCCTGGGATGACTGAGGATCGATTAACAATGTCCATGAAGTAAGGTACATGGAGTACACCTACACTACTGTACATGAAGTATAAGACGAATACTGCATATGGAGTATACCTGAGACACTATACATGGAGTACAGAAATTTTTATGAGAACTGTCATGTATAGAAATTTTATGAGAACTGTCATGTATAGAAATTTTTAATTTGGAACTTAGTGTGGATGGCTGTTTTCCAATCCATACTAGTCAAACTTCAATAAAACATCGTGATATGAACAAAGATGAACGCTTTTGGGTCGGTTCATAAAACAACTATAGTCTGAAAACATGAACTTTAACCTGAACAATGGTGAATGTCTATGGTTGGTTCACAAAATAACCTTCGACTGAAAAACATGAATCTGACATGAGTAAGGGTAAACGCATATGGATCGGTTCACCAAACGAAAATTCGCAGAAAAGCACACTAAATATGGCCAGTCCTGTACCAACATTTTACTTAGTCAAAAACTTTAAGAAACTGACTGATAAACGAAGAAAGCTGACTAATAAATGCATAAGAAATAAGAAAGATGTTGGAAATACGTTTTTACGTATTTAGAAAGGATCGGTCACTCCAAAGATATATTATAGTATTGGGCTCGTGATCCATTTGTAAACAGTATAGCCCATATAGCCCACATGTAGGGTGGGCTATATATACCCCCTCCTAGCATGTTAGGAGGGGAGGTTCTTTCATTTTCTCATCTTTCATTTTAATAAACACTCTTTCTCTCTCTACTTTTCTTTCCTCTCATCTTTCTCTCCCTATACCCATCTTCTTCCTCCTCCACCTCCACTCAATCAATAGATCTAATCATAGTTTAACAAATCCTAAGAAATCGTAGACCTTCAATTGGTATCAAGAGCCATGGTTAAATCTTAGGATTTGCATATTTGTTATCTTTTGATTTGGTGGTAAAAATCTTATCTTTTCTAATTTTCTTTTATAAAGTTTTATCAATTTTCTTTCCATCTTTTCGTCTATCAATTGTCATATAAAAAACCTATCAATTGGGATCATCCGTTTTGCTAGGTTTTCGTTTATCAATTGTTTTATCATCCGTTTTCTTTTTAGATCAATTTTTAAAAATCACCAGTTTTTTTTATCACTTTTAAATCTATCAGTTTTTTCTTGTCACTATCTAATCAGTTTTTATCTAATTTTTTTTTAATTAATCAGTTTTTTTTTAAATCTATCTATTTTATCAGCTTCCTCAATCATCAGTGTTTTAATATTTTATTTTTTATCATTTTATTTTATTTTATTTTTTCTTTTGTTTTATCAGTTTTTATTTCTTATTTCTATCAATTTTTGTCCAATCAGTCCTTTTTGTCCAATCAGTTGGGAGTTTCTGGTAATACGTTTTCTTGTCCAACTGTCCTTCATCAACACACAGCAAGTGGTTTCAAATACATTCCGGATGAACAAAGTCTTAGATTATTCTGGATGAACCGTCTTTGGCAAAAATATTCCGGATAAACCACTTATTCCGGATAGACAGTTTATTCCGGATAGACAGTTTATTCCGGATAGACAGTTTATTCCGGATAGACAGTTTATTCCGGATAGACAGTTTATTCCGGATAGACAGTTTATTCCGGATAGACAAGTTTATTCCGGATAGACCAGTTTATTCCGGATAGACCAGTTTATTCCGGATAGACCAGTTTATTCCGGATAGACCAGTTTATTCTGGATAGACCAGTTTATTCCGCATGAACGGTTGAATGAACTGAAGACGATTCAAATATAACGGGAATTTAAAGACTCAAAGACTCTCGTCTCACCCACCCACCCTCGACATCTCTCAACTGTTAAAACTTCAACACACTCATCAGAAAAAACCCTCTCGTCTCACACAACACACCCTCGACCCTCCCTCAAAACCCTCGACGCACACTCAACACTCAAACAATCCCTCACACTCTCGACTTTCCCACTCTTCTCTATCGACCCTTAAAAACCCTCGTCTAACATTTAACAACCCAAGACTTGATCCAAACCAGCCTAGACTCACCAAACCAAACATACTCTTCTCGACTCCCCCAAACAAACAGCCTCGACTCATTTTTAACACACCCTCTCGAACACCCACCTTCGAACTCGACACCCACTCTCAACTCTCTCGGACACCCACTCACACCCTCGAACCCTCAACTCTCGTTTGAAAACAAAGACACAACAACCTCACTCGTATCAACTCAACCTCATCACTTGACAGAAAGACTCGACAGATGATAGAAAGACTCGATAGATATCAAGATTAACCAACATGCAATAAAAAATTATCTTACCCGAGACCCTCATGGATCTTGAATCCCTTTCTATCTCGTCCTTAATTGGTTTAATGGTTATATAGGTTCGATTGGGATGGTGTTTTTAATTGTTTTGTAATCATTATCAGTTGTGGTTTGTGATTGGTATGAACAATTGATGATCGGTTGTTATGTGAGATAGAGATGAGATGAGACGGAGGAGTAAAGTGATTTTGGTTTGTTTTTGAAGAGAGAGAGTATTTTTGAGAAAGAAAGAGACGTGGGAGAGAGATAGACTGTGTTAATTGGGTTTTGTGATTTTATATAAAGAAAAGGGGGACGGAGAAAACAAGAGGTGAGGGTATTAAATATTGGGCGGAGCAAACAATGAAACTTGCCATGTTTTGTTATAATGAGCCACATCTTTTGGGAGTTCTTTCTTCTTCTTTTTTTTTTTCTTTTTTTTTTTTTGGGGACACGTTTTTTTTGGGGGAGTATTTATAATATTTCATATTTTTTAAACGAAATCTATATCTGATTTTTTTTTAAAAAAATAAAACGCATCTTTGATTTCTTTTTAAGTATATTTAAGTTAAGTGCAAAATTTTTATTTTTTTTAGTTACATTTATTTTGTATTTTTGTCACTTTTAAATTTTAGTTTAGTAAATTTTTTTGTTTATTAAGTTTTGGTACATCGTATTGAGGCGGGTATTCCGAAAAGAGTTAACGTGGAAAAACATTTGCCGGGTTAAAAGTTATTGTGGCCGGTTTTAAAGACAAAAGTGACGAGTCAAAGTGACGGGCTTTATTTTTAGTGGCTACGGATTCTTGATCGGGTTTGTTTTATCTACGTCTGAGCCGACAAGAAACTTACGGATTTTTCGTTGGTTTTGTCATATTCCGTGATTTCTGTTTCTAAACTTATTCACGAACTGCAAAATCATGAAAACAACCACAAAATTCAATGGATTTTTTGAAGTCGACATCGAACGAGGGAGAATCGCATAATTTGCAAGACAAAGTTAGAGAAAGTGGCATCACTTCGTTTCGAATGCTTCAGTCTCATCTTGTCACTCTTTCATGGATTCAAGGAGGGAGCGAATTTGTGACAATCTTTGGTCAAGATCGTCATATATTCATCGACTCAATATTCACCACTTTGACCAAACTCGCCGAGCAACTCACCCATGAAAAGTTTAATCACTCTGCATCGGCACTTGCATATAAGACTCTTGTGACACAACTCACGCCTTTCCTCCAATTTAATATCGTCAAGCCTGAAAGTTCAGTGATTTGCCAATCATTTCTTCGAGATACACATACCGAGCTTCGAGTTTTCCGTGATACAATACTGAAACTCATGACATCGGTCTCGTCTTCGATTTATGAAAGATCTCGACTTCAGCAAGCGTGTGATAATGGACTACAAGAATCTATGATGCAAATGCAAGAGGAGAATGGTCATACAGTTGACAACTTGGAGCCTAACGATAACAAGAGCACGGAATCAGGAGGACAACATGATACCAGTGGCACGTCGGGGACTATTCACGAGATCTCTCTTGATGACACCTTACTTGTTTATGACGAAGAGCCTACAAACATGGTACAATGTAATGTTGTTTATGATGTATATGCTGATGACATGCCGCATAATGAGCATTCTGAACTTAATTATGACAAACATGGGATGGAAAAGAGTGATAGAAATACCACTTCTGATTCATCCGATGTGAGTCATAATGGGGGAGAAAGTGTTCAAAATGCTAAACATCATGATAATTGTCTTATAACTGCTTCATTGACTGCTTCAGATTCCAAGATTAGAGAGCTCGAAACGATTGTAGCTCAACAATCAAAAGATCTTGAGGATGCCAAACTTGAATTTTCTAAGAAAACGGACAAATTTGAAACATACTTTGAAAAACTTGAAAAGTCAAACGTTGTTCTTGAAAGAAAATTGGATCAAAAAGTTTTAGATTCTAAAGCTGAAAAGGATAATCTTTTGAAACAAATTCAGTTACTAGAGTCTAAATTGGCATCCCAAGATAGATTGCTCAAAGAAAATGAAATGTTAAAGGCTCAAGTTCAGGAAAAGGTCTTTGCTATAGCTGCGTTAAAAAATGAATTAAGGAAAAATAGAGGACCTAGTGTGGACATTAAGCTTGAAAAACCATCAATCTTGGGGAAACCGCCTACAAATCAGTTCGTCAGACAACCGATTGTCAGACAACCTACTGCATTTAGATCCGAGCGACCACAATCCTCGAGACCGCGGTTTGCCTCCCAAGTTGATTTGGGTCATATTTCTAGAACAGGCACTCCACCAACTAGGCCTAATGTGACTAAATCAGATTTAGCAAGACCTCATCACATGATTGCCTCTAGTTTCTCTAAGAATAGTTCAAAGAACACGTCTAGAACTAGTTCAACTGATGTGCGCCATGATTTTGGTCAAAGGGAAGCTATTCAAAAGACACATGTAAGAAATAGCAATGTCCAACCTAGTCAGATGCCTTCTAGATTACCCAACACTGCTAACCGTAGCATGACGTCTCCTAGGAGCATCGATCAATCGTCTAGGAATTACTCGGACATTAAATATGCTACTTGTAAAACATGTAGAAAATGTGTCTTTACGGCAAATCATGACTCTTGTGTCAAGAAGTTACTTGATGAGGTGAACTCCCGTGCTAGAATTAAGTCCCAGTGGATAGCTAAAATCAAACCCTTTGGTAAAGTTTGGTGCCCCACTGGTAGAGCTTTCACTCTTGTAGGAAACGAGTGCCCTTTAACTAAGATAGTCTCTGATTCTACTAAGACTACTAAGGAGGAAATTGATAAAGATGATACTTCACTTAAGCCTAAACTTAAGGTTTTCTATAAAAGGAAACGTTTGCCAGCTAAGAAAGTGAATCATCTACTCAGGTCATCTCTGACACAAGTAAAGCCAACCATGAACCCCCACGTGCTTCTAAAATAGATATCGCTAACCCATGCAAAAGTATACAACCTCCTAATGAGAATGCAGGTACCAAAGTTGATGTTCCAAAAGAACGAAGCGGTCCAATCGTTGTATACCGTTCAACTAAGGACACTCTTAGAGTTTGGTTGCTGAAGAAGCAGATATCGGAGAAACAAGTGTCTCAAGGGATTCATGGTTAAGCTTAACAGAGGACTTATAGTCACATCACAGACTATAACTCGATCGTCAAAGAAAGGAAAGTTTATCGCCGATGATAAACTTATCCTAACAACGAGAAATTAAGTTTTCTCGGGCATGAGCTTATATTAAAAACATTCGAAGTTTTTAAGCTCATGCACCATGGCTCCTCGTTAAATGACAGACGATGACCAGGACTTCAGAGACAGGGAAGTTTATCTACGCAATGATAACTTACCCCCTTTAACGAGAAATTAAGTTTTCTTGGACACGAGCTTATCCTAAAAACCATTCAAAGGTTTTAAGCTCGTGTATATGGTTCATTGTTAATGTCAAACAATGATCCGAACTTCAAATAAAGGGAAGTTTATCTTTAAATGATAACTTACCCTCGTAACGAGAAATTCATTTTTCTCGGTCATGAGCTTGTCTTAAAACATTCCAAGTTTTAAGCTCATAAAGGAAATCGTATCTTTTAAATAAGAGAACTTTTCTTCATAACGAGAAATTAACCTCTCTCGGTCATGAGCTTTACGTTCAAACATTCAAAAGTTTTCAAGCTCATGAAAACGACTTCAAAGTAAATGTCAGCTTAGGACTCGTCCTTCAGATAAAAGGAAAGTTTATCGCTGATGGTAACTTATCCTTAACAACGGGAAGTTTACAACTTCTCGAACTTGAGCTCGTTTTATAAGATATTCAACATCTTAAGCTCAAGTAATTGTGTTTCAAAACTTTGAACACAATTTTTCAAGAATTTTTCAAAAGGTTTTTTCTAAATCTTTCAAAATTGTGTGTTCAAAATGTTTTGATAAAAAGAGCATGTCTTCTGGAATCGATAATATTTACGAACCTAGAAATGTCATTCAATAATGACATGGGATTGTAAATAAAGTTCGAGCAGAAGTTTAAAAGATTTAAAACATGCTCCATTATGGTTTGCTATTATTTCCGATAGTAACCCGCTTTTCACATTGAAGTCAAGCATTTCCCCGGAAAGCTTTGACTCTACAATCCGAAGTTATCAACTCCATAATCCGAAGTTCGTTGCAATTGATATCTACATACTAGACGATGTGATTGCTCAAACGACGACTACAGCTCTTTAAGTAGAACATGGGTCAACAATTGAGGGGGAGCAATTGTCCAGCATTCAGAATCTTCGATGCCGAAAGTGCCATAGTTCACAAGTTGGTGTCAAGACAACGATATCAATTGTCCATGTGGTGTAAAGGGGAAGATAATTTCAGAAGTTACGAGGAAGACCAACTTTCGTGAACAAGAACCATGTGCTTCTTTCATATGATGTTCTCCATCATTCAGGTCCAACCTCGTAAATTGCTAATATTGTGAATTCATTATCATATATGATCTTTGCATGTGATAAATACCTTACACTTGTGTTTAAAAGGTATTTAATTTACGTTTCAAGTAGACCCTCATTAATTTGCGGGGGAGCTTGTGTAACTCATGAAGATACTTGGCTTTTCATTTTTCTTCCCAAATTTTCTTAAAATGCTATTAAATCAATTGATATTAAAAACATCGATTGGGTTAATATTTTTAATATGGGGGAGAAATGTGATTTAATATGGGAAATGATTAATCACAAATGGTTTGACTTAACGTGTTAGCTCATCCCGACATGTGCGAAATGTTTTCGGATATCGTGGCATATGTTAAGGGGGAGCAAAATGGATTTGCACTTCAAAATGGATTTCATGGTGACATACACTTACCCAAAACATCTCTATTCACGACGGTGAAGATTGTGGTGACATAAGGATGGTAGGATAGGTTAAAGTCCAATGATTTCTCTAGAACCGGAGGAATCTTCCCAAGGACATTCCATAGCTAGAAATAGTAGTCCTTAGGAAAGATGGAGAAAGATTGTGAACGTAGCTGAATGCCGACCAAGTACTTAAGTTAGCACTGGAACAATCACAACAAGGTGCCAGTGATGACGTATTGGTAAGCATTGAAGGGGTTGAAGAATGAAAAAAAAATTGTAAAGATAAAGGGTGTAAAGAAAGAAGCCCTCCTTACAACCTTAGGCAGAAACCGGGTCAATTCATATGCTATTGAGATCATTTTTAATGATTCTTGATAATGAAGATAGACATCATGGACCCAGTGATGCAAGGCTCAACCCATCCCAGCTAACTCAGATATATTTGTTTTAATCACACGGAGACAACGCATTATCTATTGATTTATTCACTCCGAATAAATTGGTATTGAAAAGGTGGCACTCCTCTCCAGCCTCCGATCACTAAAATCCAAAATGCACGATCGAGTCTAGAGCCATTTGAGATCATCAAATATCTCATTAGGACACATTTTTCATTATTCCTTGCTTGTTCACACAATGTGAAAAGTAAGAAAGATATTAAGAGTCCTACGCAAAATCTTCATGATCTTGCCTGAACATCCCAGTAATACGAAAGTATTTACAATGAAGATGGAAATCCTTCTTGAGCGAACATCAAAAATCTCATCGTAGGTAACTTGTGCGATTCTTTATGAATCAAACTTGTGATAACTGGAAAGCAACAGTGGTTTAAACTCTTAAATGAATTTAAACATGTTCCAGACCTCTACGCAATATCTTAGTGATCTTGCCAGAACATTCAGAGTAATACTATTAAGTATTTACAGTGACGAATGGAAATCCTTCTAGTGTTAACATCAAACAGCACTTGGTAGGTAACTTTCAAGATTCTATACGAATCAAGCTCGTGAAAACTGGAAAGCAACGATGGTGCGGTCCTTAATTGAACTTCACTTGTTCCAGGAACATGAATTGACGGCTTCAAATCATGCGGATAATATTATCCAAATGATTCACTCTTTACGTTCGCAGTCAGCTTTGGACGGTCGAGTAAAGAGAACGGGTTTACCCGCGAAATCTTGTCAAGGAGGTTCTTTATTGAAACTACCTGCCACAAGTACGATATTTAATATCGTCCAATGGTCTTCACCGACCGGAGGTAAAATGCTACCGAATTAGAATGAAATGTTCAAGGCCATTTCATCCGTGTATATGGTTTGTTGCTAACTGTCTTATGCAGCATAACAAGAAGGTGGCATTGCGGTGTATAATCCAGAAGAAGTCGTCACCACATGCTTATACTACATACACTTAGTACTTCAACAAATTCAAGAAAGTCTGAAGGTCAAGTCTTCCGCTGTATCAAACTCTGAAGCTTTCAAGAATTTAAAGGTATAAGTATGTGAAACATGAAGTCACGAAGAGGCAAATTTCACAAGTAATGAATGCACAAGGTCAAGGCAAGGAAACATGCTCAAGACTAAAGACAAAGATCACATCAAGCATATTCACAAGAACAAGATCGAAGACTCAAGCATAGATGCTAGGTTTAAGATTTTGTAAAATGGTGTGACCTCCCTTAGGGGGAGATTGTTGGAAATACGTTTTTCCAAAGAAAGTCTCGGTCACATCATTATTAGCATAGATCACGAGCTATAGACTATTTAGGACATTGTAACTTAGAGTGACCTCCCTTAGGGGGATATTGTTGGAAATACGTTTTTACGTATTTAGAAAAGATCAGTCACTCCAAAGATATATTCTAGTATTGGGCTCGTGATCCATTTGTAAACAGTATAGCCCATATAGCCCACATGTAGGGTGGGCTATATATACCCCCTCCTAGCATGTTAGGAGGGGTGGTTCTTTCATTTTAATAAACACTCTTTCTCTCTCTACTTTTCTTTCCTCTCATCTTTCTCTCTCTATACCCATCTTCTTCCTCCTCCTCCTCCACTCAATCAATAGATCTAATCATAGTTTAACAAATCCTAAGAAATCGTAGACCTTCAAAAGATAACAACGCCAAAATCTGAGAAGTTCTTGGTGACTACCTACTAGTCACAGGTTAAGTTTTAGAGCCTACAAGTCGAACCTTGGGCTCTGATACCATAATTGTAACACCCCACTTGGATAAGTGGGCCGTTACGTGTATTTATGGCGTGTCATCAAAGCATATAAGGTAAATGTCCTAAAACATTAACTGACAATAAAGGAAATACCAGAATCAAACATCGGTAAACCAACCATAAGCTCAAAACATGAAAAGTAAAATACTGAATGAAAGGACTAAAAAATGTCCAATCAGGCAAATAAATATATGAAGTGCATAAGTAAAGAAGTCTGGATAGCTTCCATCCAAATGCACGTACTCTTAGAATCCTAAGAGCGTCCGGGTGTACCTACCGTTAGAACATAAAAGGAAACTACGGCTGAGCATAACGCCCAGTGAACAGATATAAAGCATGATAAGAAATACTGGAATGAAGTAGATAATAAAATACTAAAGCTGTAAAGACTGATAATTAAAGAGCAGCGGAAAACTGGGTATGTTTCTGAAAAGTCTGATTATACATAGTAAAGCTAAATTATTGTCTGTTAAATCTGAAAACATGCATTTACTATATTTTAATTGCCAAAATCTTATATAGGTCATGTGCTATATCAACGTCTGCATGAATACATGGAGGGGTGACTTCGTCATGTTGTAGAGGGGTGACCTCTAAATAATGTGTTGGATGGAGGGATCAACTCTAATGTGAAGGATGTAGAGCACACACCACATTCACCTGATAAGCTGTAAACTGATAACCTAGGATGCACCCCGCCCCGCTGATAATACTAATAAAATGGCCAAGTTGAAATAAATGAGACGCTGCAAGAATTCACTCCCTCGTAGAGGAGTCATGACACCGGTGCCTCAAGTGTCACGGTTACGGTACCTCCGTAACTAGTATATAACTGGTCATGCACGTATATAAAGCTCAGGAAATTTAACTTAGTTATTAAGATAGTTACTGTAATTTATAACAGATACTGGGGAAAACATTTGGCTGCATACGGGGAATTCGAATCATGCATAGGAAAGGAAGTCCTTACTGAAGGACGGAAACTCCGTACCTCGTTTCCAGTAATGAAATAAGAATAAAATCTGAAAGATCTACTCCGACTTCATGGTTACTACATAAATAAGGGACGTGAAATGAGTTGACTGATATCGGTTTATTTTTACTGGTCTTAACTGTTCTCAGTTTGATTTATTTTATACTTGTATTTCTGTTTGTATATAATCTGATAAGTTCTGATTGTTCGTTAATATTACTGATTTAATGTACATCTGTATTCCTGATTACTGTGTAATGTATATTCTAGTATTACTATAAATAGTAACTCGCTATAATTAGAAAGTTTCCTAAGTTAGAAAGATTTCCAATTTAGTGTTTTTAAAATTAAATCATTAATAAATCATATGTTTTTAATAGAATAAAACGATAAAGTTAGAATCAATTTAATTTTACTAATTAAATTAATAAAATCGGACAATATAATTAATTTATTAATAAAACTCATTTATAAAATTAATGTAAAACCCATATTTAAATAGTCGAATACTCAAATACGCAGTTTTAATTTATTAAAAGCTATTCATTTAATTACTCCAAAAAAATAATTATTTAGTCAGAATATAAAGCGCGAGAATTAAATGTGAACATACGTAAATAAATATAAATGTCTAGAATTAAAAAGAAAATGAAAACTTGTGTAATGTAATAATAGGGGCCGAATGTTTTTTTTAAAAGGGAAAGAAAAGTGTAAAGGGGCTTTTGGCCGGTCTGTGTAAAAAAACAAAGAAAGAAATGGGCTTGGCCCAGTTGGTTTTGGTGTGAGCAAAGAAAAGGCACGGGTATAACCCCTCATTCCATTCTTACGTAACAAAAAAAAAGAAAAGGAAATTAGGGTTTTCTTCCATTTGGTGGTTGCCGGCTTGAACACAGAAAAAAGAGGGTGATTCGACTTGTTTTTCTTCAAGAATTATTGTGTGTTTGTCCTTAATCATCAAGTCCTATAATGGTAATCATTCTATTCTTGAAATCCGGTTTATATCACTGATTCGGGGCTTTTAATGAATTAATCAGATGGAAATAAAAACGAATCATGATTTATTCTAATTGAGGGGTGTCGTGGTTTGGTTGATACACGAACACCGAGACACTAAGTCTCGGTATGTGTGTGGTCTGTGGCAGCCGTGACCCACACAGGTGTCATGGGTTTGGTTTTGTCCAGCCGCGAACAAGGAAACCCCAAACAGGGGGTAATCAAGCATAAGGGTCGTTTTTTTGGTTTGATGCATGAAACCGAGACCGTAAGGTCTCGGTCACAGGGGCGGCATAGGGCCGTGTTACAGCAGTCGCAATCGGGGGTTAAATTATTTAAGGGGGTGTTTGGTTGGTTTAAAACAGTGGGAAATACATAAAAGCAGTGGGAAATACACAAAAGCAGTGGGAATAAGATAGAGGCCAGTGGGTATATATTAAAACATAAAGTAGTAAGATTTAAAGTTGGAATTAGCGACAGTTTAGTGACAACTTTTCTATCGCGGTTTTTATAACAGATTTGGGACAGTTTTTAGTCACATGTTTTAGCGACAGAAAATTCTGTCGCTATTTCAATTAGCAGAATTTTAATATTATTGGTTTTTTTAGTGCGACCGAGAGAGGGTATCTCGGTAGGCTCGGGACTATATTTAGAATAATAAAAATGAAGATTTTAATTATACCTTTCTAATCACTTTTGTTTAAATAAATGTGTTATTGATTTATTTAGTAAATTAAATTTATTATATTAAATTAGTTTTTAAAAGTTAAAAGGGTATAATATTATTAAATGATTTTATTAATTTTAGAAACTTTCTATTATTAGCAGGTTACCAAATATACGAACATTATAACGTCAAAATACGTGTTATAGTAAAACAGGAATACGTTAAACAGAAATACTGGAACACTCAGACTTACCAGTTATATACAAACAGTAATACAAGAATAAATAAATTAAACTAAGTACAGTTAAGATAAATAAAAATAAACGAATATCAGTTAACTTATTCGCCTCTTTATTCATGTAGCTCGTGTGAAATCAGAGTAGAATTTCTGTCAATTGATCTCGGTCGGTTACTGGACACGAGGTATGGATTTCCCGTCCTTTCAGTAAGGACTTCCCTTCTATGCATGATTAGGATTTCCCATCTGCAGCCAAATGTTTTCCCAGTGCATGTTATAAATTATCTGAAAATTATTTTAATAACTAAGATATTGCCTGATCCTTATATACAAGCATGACCAGTCAGTAGTACTAGTTACGGAGGTACCGTAACCATGACACTTGAGGCACCGGTGTCATGACTCACCTGCGGGAGAGTGATATCCCGCAACGTTCCACTCAGTTCAGCTTGGCCTTTATCAGTATTATTAATGGCCCGTATGGATGCATCCTAGGCTTATCAGTTTACAGTTATCAGGTGAATGTGGTGTGTGCTCTACATCCTTCACATTGGAGCTGATCCCTCCACCCAGCACCGTTATTTAGAGGTCACCCCTCTACAGCATGACGAGGTCAACCCTCCCGTTATTCATGCAATAGTTGTTACAGCACATGACCTATATAAGCTCTTGGCAATAAAAATACAGTAAATGCATGTTTTCAGATTTAACAGATAACAGTTTAGTTTTATTATTTATAAATCAGATTTATCAGATTTTCTACAGTTTTCATCACACTCCGCATATCAGTCTTTCAGCTTCAGTAATTATTAATTATTTCAAGTTCAGTATATTCTTATCATGCATTATATCCGTTCACTGAGCGTTATGCTCAGCCGTAGTTCTTTCATGTTCTAACGGCAGGTACACCAAGACACTCTTAAGAATATGAAAGCATGTGCATTGGATGGAAGAAATCCAGACTTCGTTACCTTATGTACTTCATTTTTATATTGCCTGTTGGACATTGTTCAATCCTTTCTTTCAGTATTTTACTTTTCATGTTTTGAGCTTATGTGGGATTACCGATGTTTGATTCCGGTATTTCTGTTATGGTCAGTTAATGTTTTAGGACATTTATCTTATGCTTTGATGACACGCCATAAATACACGTAATGGTCCACTTATCCAAGTGGGGTGTTACAATTATGGTATCAAAGCGCAAGGTTCGACCTGTAGGCTCTAAAACTTGACCTGTGACTAATGGATAGTCACCAGGAAACTTCCCAGATTTTGGCGTTGTTATCTTTCATGTTTCTCATGCATTTATCAGTCAGTTTTCTTAAAGTTTTTGACTAAGTAAAAGGTTGGTACAGGACTGGCCATATTTAGTCGCATGAGCTTCTTAGCGAACTTTTGTTTTGGTGAACTGACCATAGGCGTTCACCCTTGCCGTTAAGATTTTTGTATAGATGAACTGACCATAGGCGTTCATCCTTACTCATGTCAGATTCATG
Organism: Glebionis coronaria; assembly: GCA_025667525.1. Classification (NCBI taxonomy): domain Eukaryota; kingdom Viridiplantae; phylum Streptophyta; class Magnoliopsida; order Asterales; family Asteraceae; genus Glebionis; species Glebionis coronaria. The sequence goes on along the minus strand of CM046878.1, from coordinate 604,120,513 downwards.
TTTTCAGTCGAGTATCACTTAGTGAACCAGCCCATATACATTCACCAATGTTCAGATCAAATTTCATGCTTTTCAGTCAAAGGTTATTTTATGAACCGATCCATAGTTGTTCACCTTTGTCATGTCATGACATTTTATAAGTTTTGACAGGTATGGGTTGGACTACAGCCAACCATATTTAGTCCCAGATTGTAAATTTCTATACATGACAGTTCTCATGAAATTTTGACAAGTATGGATCGAACCAGAATCGCCCATACTTAGTCACATGTTTTCTTCCTTGAATTCTGTGGATTGAACTATAGCCATCCACACCAGTTGTTGTTAAACCTCAGTTGATCATACTCTTATGTTCTTTGTAACAATCCAGTTTCACAATATCAAATTAATGTGGCCTTCAGGCGGATTCAGTTTCATGTTTCCTTACAAGGATTATGTTTTCAGCAGAATGATAATGTTTCATGCTAAGATACAGAAGGATTACAGTAAAAATACTATTTCATGATAAATCATGTTGGTCTTCATCAATCATGTCTTCACGCTAACCATTGATAAAACTCCGTTTAATCATACTTATGAGCCCTATACAACCAGCATTAAGTGTACGCAAAAATTGTCAGCCTATCATGTTACTCATTTCAAATCAGTTTGTGAACCGTTTAAACCAATCTATCGTTACCTTGATCATGTCAGACAATTGACACCTGTATCGATCATCCTATAAATTTCCACCAGTGCCATGTAAAGTATTTCATGTGTACTCCATGTACAGTGTCTCAGTTATACTCCATGTACAGTATTTCATGAGTACTCCACGTATAGTGTCTCAGATGCTCCATGTGCAGTATTCATTTTGTACTTCATGTACAGTAGTCCACGTGTACTCCAGGTACCCTAATCCATGGATATTACTAATCGATCATCAATCATCTCAGGCGTTTCCACTTGTCGATATTCTACCAGATGTTGATGCTGCTTGTGAGTTGAAGATTTTACCAGATACGAATGCTGCTAACACTTTGAAGACCTCGCAAATGCTGATGTTGCTGATGCTTTAGAGATTTCTCAAGATGCTGATGCTTTTTATACTATGAAGACTCTGCAGAACAAGGTCGAAAACTACAAATTTGAAAGTTCTGACAAGAAAAAAATTTCAACCATCAGACACTACCATTCTATTCCATGCTTTTACTTCCCCAGTTAGATGTCACACTTCACTCAGCTAATCTTTCAGTCAGAAGAGTGGGAACCGATAACAAGCCGACCACTCAGCAGAAATAGTTACATGAATCACGGCCATGATAACGACCGTCAGGAAACTGACAGACAAGGCGGTAATGACAACCACCGTGCTTATAATTAATCAGTCAGTAATCATCGGGACTTCGGCACAGACGTGACCAGAAATAAGAGGTCAACAGTCTAACCGATCCGCCAACCTTAGCAGTTACCCGAAATCCTCAACCTTATTCAGACTCGCCCATAAAAATACTTGTCCAGATAACAGTCAAGACATATTCTCAAGTATCTTTTCGGAAGACACATGTCAGGACACCAGTCATAGTACACGTCATACAAATATCTTCTCAAAGTACGAGTCAAATTCATAACACCAGTATGCCTCCTTAACCAGGTCCTCAGAAATTCAGGGTACCCTCCAAAGGGGTATACCCGTTCTATTATGCCACGCATAAATCAGACCATTAAAATTCAGTTACCATCATTGGAGTATTACTCAGGTTAGACGCGCAGTGTTCATTCTGTGAGGTTACAGATGAACACAATCAGTGAAAGTTGTCAGGTTTACTTCACGTGATCATATGTCAGCTTTATCTTAAATCAAGTAGTACCTACCCCCCAGCCAGAAAAGACTCCACGGTATCACCCATATTTATAAGTTTTTTTTTCCTTCCAATTGAAGACAAGATCCGTCTTACTAACTCCCAAAAAAAGCAATGTTATTTTCTGCCATAAAATCAGTACACGTTGTTATGCTTTATAGCAAGTGACTTATCATTCCAAAGCTACTAAGACCTTTATTAGCTATCAGATATAAACCCACTTCTAAAGTTCCTTAAATTCATGATCAGCAGATTATTCCAAAGTTTTCAGATAAAAATTTCAGAAGGTTTTCTATAAATTCTTTCCTAACCACAAGACAGAATTTAACATCGAGCTTGTCTCAAGAACGGAACATGTTATCAAAATCCTTGTTGCAGCGCTGCAGCTAAGTTAAAAGAGTTGCAGCATTTGCTGCAAGAATTACCGGAATGAGACTTTATTCGCCCTGGCGCACCACCAGGAAGAGCACCGTTTATGTATATCAAGAAGAAGGTCGGTATCATGAGATCATGTATCGACCACTGAAAATTTGTACAAGATCACCATTCTTAATCAATGTTCATTCCATAAATAGCAGGTTTATCCGATCTGCTACGATGTCTTAAACATTTTCCAGAACAATTTTCGATCATGCTACCATCAGTGGTGAGAGAAAGAACAAGATGTTTTCCAGACTGCTGTTACACATATTTCAGTCTCGCTAAAATTTTTGACTTTACACTTCTGAGCTCCCTAATGCTCCAGCAATATTATGAAATTATGAATAAAATGTTTTCCCATGATTCTCAGACAAAATCGTCAGTATATTCATTGATCACATTCTGATCTGGTAAATTCTAGAGAAGAACACGAGAATAATCTTCTCACAATTGTACAGAATCTTCGATAGGAGAAAATTTTATATACAGCTTCCTAGATATGAATTCCAATTGAACAAAGTGGCGTTTCTGAGCCATTCTACCTTAGCAGAAAAAATTACAACCAATGCTGCGAAGGTGAAGGCCATCACCAAATGGTTAAAACAGACGTCTGTGACAAACATACAAAATTTCTAGAACTCAGAAAACTACTACCGCAGAAATTCCTGACAGTTCTTACGATCAGACTTCCATGACTAAGATTACGCATAAAGGAGGGAACCTACACCGAATTATGTATTCCACAAGACCCTACGCTAGTAAAGGTCTAGTTACCGGGGCTCATACCTTTTGGTGAATATTCACTGAGGTTCCACCAGAATGTACCAAAATTCCAGGTAGGATTTTGATAGAAATAGTATAACACGTTGAGGCGGCTATGTTCATATCTAATGCCTGACATACTGCAGGTTCAAGATAGAACGCCGTCATGCTAGTGAGTTACTACAATCCTTAGAAATTTCTGAGCAGAAATGAGACGAAATTCTTTGAAATTGTTATCAGTTACCACAGACTCAGAAAAATATGATACTAACTAAGTCATCGTCAACCATGTAATCAACCTGGGCGTTTTCTTTCATCTGAAAGGATTACGCACTAGTGGACCTGTAGAAAATTTAGCAGTAAAGTGTATGAATTCAAGGTATTCCATCGACCATCATATCAGACAGAATTCATGTTCACGATCACGTGTATGTTTACGTTCACGTTCACCTTATGTTTATGTTCACCTTCATGTTTACGTCTCACGCTCACATTAATATATTATTTCAGTCCACAATTGTGCGATCTCAGGACTTAAGTCCACGTCCGCATTCATGACATTGCTCACGTTCAGATTCTTGTTCCATCTCACAATATACATTTCACAACTTGTTATTGTATACGGCCACAGGAAGCTTATGAAGCCAGATGCAAGTTTAGCACAACTTTTCCATACCCAGGCAGACGTTTCACGTCTCAGGCTGTATCGCTTGGCATTCCTTCCTCAGTCAGCCCACATTCATGATATGTCCTAATATCACGTTCACAGTATGTTTCACTTATCACGTTCACGATATATTCCATGCCCAGCATTCACTAGATGATCGCGAACCACGTTCACAATTGCTCACGTAGCACGTTCACAATTGTTTATGTCGATCGTCCCTATATATTTTTTTCAGCAGCTTGCGCAGAGAGTTAAATGTTATCTTTTCAGAATATTTTCACGTACCGTTTCATGTATCATACATGTTATAGTTTATTCAGTCTATCAGATTTAGAAAATCCATCTTAAATATTGAACCGGATACTAGACAGCATCGTCAGGACAAGGTCATCGGGACCAAGATATTCATTATGTTTAGATCTTTGAAGGAATCGTTTCGAGCGGGAGGCCATTCGAAATGGAGGATTCCATCCGGACCTCTCATCACTTTTCCTTCAATAAATTCAGTTAAGTTCTTTCAGTCATGTTACATTCCAGGTCCCCTTCAGCCATGTCGCGTTCCATGTTCACTTCAGTCATGTCATGTTTATACCCTTTCAGCAGCATTATGTTCTAAATCAAGGACGAATGATCCTTCAGCTTATATACCTTTTCAGCCTTCATGCTCGTTCAACATATATGTCCTTTCAGCTTATACGTCTTTCAGCTTACGTATACTTTCATCTTTTACTGCGATCAGCTTAAATTACCTATAATTCAAGGACGAATTTTTCCTTTAGAGGGGAAGAATTGTAAAACCTAGTATGGTCGTATCTTTAATTCGGGGACGAATTATTCTTTTTAGAGGGGAAGAATTGTAAAACCCGTATTTAAATAGTCGAATATTCAAATACGCAGTTTTAATTTATTAAAAGCTATTCATTTAATTACTCCAAAAACTAATTATTTAGTCAGAAATAAAGCGCGAGAATTAAATACGAACATACGTTAATAAATATAAATGTCTAGAAATAAAAAGAAAATGAAAACTTGTGTAATGTAAGCATAGGGGCCGAATTTTTTTTTTAAAGGGAAAGAAAAGTGTAAAGGGGCTTTTGGTCGGTTTGTGTAAAAAAACAAAGAAAGAAATGGGCTTGGCCCGTTTGGTTTTGGTGTGAGCAAAGAAAAGGCACGGGTATAACCCCTCATTCCATTCTTACGTAACAAAAAAAGGAAAAGGAAATTAGGGTTTTCTTCCCTTTGGTGGTTGCCGGCTTGAACACAGAAAAGAGAGGGTTATTCGACTTGTTTTTCTTCAAGAATTATTGTGTGTTTGTCCTTAATCATCAAGTCCTATAACGGTAATCATTCTATTCTTGAAATCCGGTTTATATCACAGATTCGGGGCTTTTAATGAATTACTCAAATGGAAATAAAAACGAATCATGATTTATTCTAATTGAGGGGTGTCGTGGTTTGGTTGATACACGAACACCGAGACACTAAGTCTCGGTATGTGTGTGGTCTGTGGCAGCCATGACCCACACAGGTGTCATGGGTTTGGTTTTGTCCAGCCCCGAACAAGGAAACCCCAAACAGGGGGTAATCAAGCATAAGGGTCGTTTTTTTTGGTTTGATGCATGAAACTGAGACCATAAGGTCTTGGTGGTTCTTCTTCTGCCCAGCCGTGACCCACACAGGGGCGGCATAGGGCTGTGTTACAGCAGTCGCAACCAAACAAACCCCATCGGGGGTTAAATTATTTAAGGGGGTGTTTGGTTGGTTTAAAACTGTGGGAAATACATAAAATCAGTGGGAAATACATAAAAGCAGTGGAAATAAGATAGAGGCCAGTGGGTATATATTAAAACAGAAAGTAGTAAGATTTAATGTTGGAACTAGCGACAATTTAGCGACAACTTTTCTGTCGCGGTTTTCATAACAGATTTGGGACAGTTTTTAGTCACAGCTTTTAGCGACAGAAAATTCTGTCGCCATTTCAATTCGGCAGAATTTTAATATTACTGGTTTTTTTAGTGCGACCGAGAGAGGGTATCTCGGTAGGCTCGGGATTATATTTATAATAATAAAAACGCGGATTTTAATTATACCTTTCTAATCACTTTTGTTTAAATAAATGTGTTATTGATTTATTTAGTAAATTAAATTTATTATATTAAATTAGTTTTATAAAGTTAAAAGGGTATAATATTATTAAATGATTTTATTAATTTTGGAAATTTCTATTTTAGGAAACTTTCTATTATTAGCATGTTACCAAATATACGAATATTATAACGTCAAAATACGTGTTATAGTAAAACAGGAATACATTAAACAGAAATACTGGAACACTAAGACTTACTAGTTATATACAAACAGTAATACAAGAATAAATAAATTAAACTAAGTACAGTTAAGATAAATAAAAATAAACGAATATCAGTTAACTTATTCGCGTCTTTATTCATGTAGCTCGCGTGAAATCAGAGTAGAATTTCTGTCAGTTGATCTCGGTCGGTTACTGGACACGAGATACGGATTTCCCGTCCTTTCAGTAAGGACTTCCCTTCTATGCATGATTAGGATTTCCCGTCTGCAGCCAAATGTTTTCCCTAGTACATGTTATAAATTATCTAAAAATTATTTTAATAACTAAGATATTGCCTGAGCCTTATATACAAGCATGACCAGTCAGTAGTACTAGTTATGGAGGTACCATAACCATGACACTTGAGGCACCGGTGTCATGACTCACCTGTGAGAGAGTGATATCCCGCAGCGTTCCACTCAGTTCAGCTTGGCCATTTTATCATTATTATTAGTGGGGCATATGGATGCATCCTAGGCTTATCAGTTTACAGTTATCAGGTGAATGTGGTGTGTGCTCTACATCTTTCACATTGGAGCTGATCCCTTCACCCAGCACAGTTATTTAGAGGTCACCCCTCTACAGCATGACGAGGTCACCCCTCCAGTTATTCATGCAACAGTTGTTACAGCACATGACCTATATAAGCTCTTGGCAATTAAAATACAGTAAATGCATGTTTTCAGATTTAACAGATAACAGTTCAGTTTTATTATTTATAAATTAGATTTATCCGATTTTCTACAGTTTTCATCACACTCCGCATATCAGTCTTTCAGCTTCAGTAATTATTAATTGTTTCAAGTTCAGTATATTCTTATCATGCATTATATCTGTTCACCGAGCGTTATGCTCAGCCGTAGTTCTTTCATGTTATAACGGCAGGTACACCAGGACAATCTTAAGAATCTGAAAGCATGTGCATTGGATGGAAGAAATCCAGACTTCGTTACCTTATGCACTTCATTTTTATATTGCGTGTTGGACATTGTTCAGTCCTTTCTTTCAGTATTTTACTTTTCATGTTTTGAGCTTATGTTGGATTACCGATGTTTGATTCCGGTATTTCCGTTATGGTCAGTTAATGTTTTAGGACATTTATATTATGCTTTGATGACACGCCAAATACACGTAACCGTCCACTTATCCAAGTGGGGTGTTACAATTATTTAACCATTTAAAATTATCCCGTGCATTATTATTTTTCGCGATCCCGAAACCCGAGTCAAAAACTCTTCTCGAGACACCCATGTCTCGGGTTAACCAAACCGGGCCCCCTTTTGCTGACATCACCCAGTGGTTCCCACTGTTTTTTTTGTTTTCTTTGGTTCTCACTGCTTGCTATTTTATTCCCACCGTTTATGTTGTTGTTCCCACTGTCTAAAACAAACACCCCCTATTAGCTCATTGGTTCCCACTGATTACAAACCCAAACACCCCCTTATGGTTTTGGGACTGCGAGTCAGACAAAACCCACCACATGCCCATATTTAGGTCACAGCTGGGCAACATAACCACCACCAAGACCTTATGGTCTCGGTTTTTTTTGTGAAATCAACACAACCCGGCCCTGATTCTAATACTTATTACGTGATTGAATCCAAACCCCACTGTTCTTGTTATACTAATTAGATTTCGTGAATAAAAAGAAGGATAAGAAATGATTTACCTTTTCATGATTAAGGATTTAGAGGTATACACGTAAGATCGAATGATTAATAAAATCAAAACCCGAATCTCCTTGTTTGTTGTTTCTCAGCCGACAGCTCTCATAGGAACCCTAGGTGTTTCTATCTTTTTTTTAGATATGTGCAAAAAGGGTTTCCCCTGTTCTTTTCTTTTTTTCCAACTGGGTCGGGCTCAAGCCCATACCCCTTTCTTCCTTTTGTTTAATAGGTTGCGGCCCATTTAGAGTATGCACACCTTTTATATTTTCGTTTCGTGTCTTAGAGTTTACGTACGTGCTCATATTTTAATTCTGTCATGGATTTATTTATTTTTCCTAAAATGACTAATAATAATACTTCGTAATACTTGAATAGAGAAAATAAATCATTATTCTAAATAAATAATTTCGTAACCTCGCAACGTTTAAATTAAGGTGGGGTTGCGTATAATTAATGTTCAAGGATTTTTAAAACGGTTAGTATCTGAATAGCTATTATTAATTATTTTTCCGAAATAATTAATTACGTCATGTTTTAAATAAAACTGAAATTGTGTATAATTAATATTCGAGGATTTTAAATGTTCGAGGATTTTAAGATGGTTTTTACAAAGAAGATGAATTATGTGTTTGAAGAAGAAGATATGAAAAAAAATTGAAGTAAAATTAGGATTTTATAGGAAAAGAGGGGAGAAAAGTAATTATTTCGGTGGGACGAAAATGAGTGGGGTCTAGTTATTGTGTAAATCAAGTAGTAAGAAACCTACCGTTGGTGGGTTTTTTTTCTTATTATTCTATTTAGAGAAAAAAATGAGACTAACACTCTGTTCTTTAGTTTTTTTGGAGAAGAAAGTGAGAGGAAAGTAAGAAGTTTTGTTACCCGCGCTTTGCCGCGAGAGTTTTGTCGCGCGGTGTGTCACGAACCATTGTGTCAATACTTAGAATTAATGGCTTTTTTGTAACCGTGATTTCCGACACATTGGCCGACTAATCCACGGGGTTTGAGCCCACCGCCACACAGACGCAAACCAGGTAAAGTCCTCCCATATCGGGAGGTTGGCTTTTTAAGAGTGCCAGCTTTAGCAATACCAAAATGCCCCTATAAGTAACTCTTTATATCGACCTTGTGTTTTTAACTATTTGTAGTGCAACTGTATTTTCAAAGAGTTAATAATTTATTTAAAAAACATTACAGCATGAGGAGCAAGAGGGGGTTTTCTAAATAACTATAAATGTTATAGATCGATAAATGCCAGTAGTTAAAACATTTTACAAAAAAAAGACCGTTCAAGAAATTACTTCATGGTACTACAGTTAGGCATGATGTAAATATGAAAAAACAGTATAGGTCACATCCAATCACTTAAAAGAGATTCTCAGCTATTAACATAAGAAAAGCGTAATGGAACTAAAGATCGCCCCATATGTAAAGAATACTTCTTATAATCTATCCATAATTTCCAATACTTTCCAAAAACTCTTAACATTCATTGTTGGGACCTACTTAACCTATGAATTGGTTGTTGGTGATCACCAACATCAAATACAGTACAAGAGTAAAAAAAATGCTCGAACCCAAGAATGCTATCATTTATGAATCACAATAATTCTATTAGCATCACGACATCTGCTACACAACCCCAAAAATGCTTATTGTGCTCATTACTAATAGAAAATAATATAACATTTATAAATCACAGTAATTTTATTACTGTCTGCCTACAGGGTTATGTTGCTTTGGAGTCTGGAACACCTTAACGTACTGAACTTGTCTCATACCGTTTTGTTTCAATAAAATTCCACTTATTAAATCAAGTTTATGTAAGCTAAAAAATATTATTGAAAAAATTATATCTTAATTGCCTAATTTGTTGTTTTGTTAGCTTCCTGGGTAGCCAGAGCCGCACTAAAGATACGATATATATATTACTTGTTCCTTGTGGGAAAAAAACCAAATAAAGTTATTATCAGATTTTTTAAAAATAGCTTAATCATCTTTAATAAACGATAAAAAGACCCCTAAAATATCTTAATCAACCACTAATATCTTGATGAAAAATCATTAAAACTATAATTATACTGGGAAACCCCCTAATTTCGTGTAATTAAATGATAATCTGAAATCTAGGAATTATAAACTTAGAAAACAGATTAGGAATTCCTTAAATCTTCAAATTAAACGACGACAATGGATCACATCACTAAGCTTCTACATATTATTATTCACATGTTGTCAATTGATATCGATTGACTAATTTCACAATGTGATCGTCTCTTTCATGATGATTCATGAATTTGTGAAAACAAAAAAAGAAAGATGATAGTAGCATGATTATTTTGATGAACTTCATAAAAGACGAGACATGGAGTGTTTTGTTACCATGTGTCCTTTTAAACATGTATTTGTATGTTTTAGTGTTTAGGGGCCGTTTGTTTCATATGTTTTAAGTGGGTTTTGGTTTTTAATAGAAAAAGTATGCCTTTGATTGAACTTCACACATTGGGATTGAAATTTTTTAATAATAAAACAAAGGTTTTATAAAAGATGGGTAGAAGATGGGTGTGAGCCAGGTTTTCTGACAAATGTGGGATCTATTAGTTACATTGTGTGTATCTATTTTAAATAAAATAATAGTTTTAATTGTTTATAAATAAACTAAGTCATAACTTTATAATTATATTGATTAAATTATTATAATTTCTCTTTCTTAATCCAACCCCAAATCTATAAATCCAAACCTATATCCATATTTGTATCTAACTCCACTTATAAACCAAACGGCCCCTTAGTGTTGGGTTTATGTTCATTTGTGAAATTTGTTTAATAATAAATACTATACATAAGAATATAAAAGTATTATTTCATAACACAAATGTTAGTAGTCAGCATGATCAACAAATGTTTAATAGTTATAATTAGAGGTATCTTATTAGTTTCTCACAGAGTATCAATTAATATTTCATCATATCATACTAAAATATACATGCGGATTAACTAAACAATCACGCACCCATGGATAAACTTATCATCATACAAAAAATTATAGATGCGATTGAAGAATCTCTATCTCTATAACTGCTCAGTGACAAGGTTTAAAATTAAACTCTTTACTTTGCTTGTTATAAAAAAATGTCTTGCTTGGATCTTCAAATGTATAACTTATAACGGTATTTTGATATTTCTAACAAATTATTTAAATATAGATATTTATAACTGCTCATTAAAAGAAAATATAAAGACGTTTCTGCTTTATATAAAGAGGTTGCAACTAATGATTATTTAGTTATGAAAAAGTTTACGTTTTTATTGCTTATACTTATTTTATTTAAAAGTTATCATTCATTTGTAAATTATTGTTAGACAAAACGTATAAAGGATAAACATTTGTTCGTCACAAACTTAATCGTCGAGTGTACCGCTACATTGCGCGCGTACACTGCTATTGTTTATTTGGATATGAAATAGTCTGTACTGCCATTATAGTTATTATAATTAAAGTTGTTATTTATTCGTAAACTTATTGTTCGAAAAATGTAACACGTGAATAATATCGGCTTACCGTCAAATTAGTTATCGGAAACTTGCCGCCGCGTTGCGTGGGTAGCTGTCTAGTTAATATATAACTAATACATCATAATACTTAAAAACAGTTATATATGCACATTGTATAACAATTTAAAAGCATATATCTACAAAATCATACATATGATGTCTACCTCAAATGATGGTGTACATAGTTTTGAAATATGGATCGAACCAACGGGTTCAACAGAGAACCTGAGTCAATCGATTCGGCTAGCCAAAAAGCCCTCAGAATACGAATCGGAGAAGCCTGTCGAAACCGATAAAAACAACACGTTTACATAAATGTGTACTATTTTTTATAAGTCTCTACTACATAAAAAGAGATTGAACTCTCTCTCTCCAAAATTTAAAATAGTAAACTTTTTACAAGCTTATGGTACAAACCTTTATAGCACAAAAACTTCATAAATTTATTTATGTATTAATTGGATAGCAATACACATTAAATGACAATATGAATACAAATTAATATGCAACATGTATAAATAATTGTTGATATAAATTATAAATACAATTATTCAAATTGATCACTAAATTTAAGGGGTGCTTGGTTAAGAGTTATAAGGCATGCGTAATGGGAAAGAAAATAAAAAAAAACAATTCTTAATTAACTAAAAGGTAATTAATCTCTACTATATATTAAAAGAAAACCTTTTCTAACTATAAAATGTTACAAAAATCAACTTACTAATTCTAATGCATCATGTACAAATTAACTTAGCTTTAAAATTGAAAATAGAAATATTAAATATCATTTAATACTCATTATTAAACCTAATCAATACATAATATTAAATCTAATTAATACATAATTTAAATATTCAGTTTAAAACTAATTAATACATATTAATTAATACACACTTAAAAAAATAATTAATACACCACATTACTTATAAATACTATTATATATATCTATAAAATTGTACATATTGTCTACTTAAATTGATGACGTTCAACTGGAACGGGAGTCATGGTCGGCTCCACTAGGAAGAAAAAACCTTCGGAAGACGAACCGGAGAGGACCCATCGAAACTGATAAAAACGGCACCGTTAAATTAATTTGTACTACTTTTTTGAACAACGCATGAATCTAACCTACTTATAAAAGAGATTGTATTGTGTCTCTCCAAAATTTTAAGTATCTCTACTATATATTAAAAGAAAACCTCTTCTATTTATAGAAATGTTACAAAATTAACTTACTCTTTGTAATGTTTCATGTACAAATTAACTTTGCTTCAAAAATAGAAATAATAACATTGCAATACACAATAAATTCCATTTAATACAACACATTACATTTATTATTATGATTAAATATTATTAATATTAGGGTTTTGCTAACAAACACCCTATGGGTGTTTTTTAAACTTCCATAAATAAAAACAATTCCAAATATGAACTAATTATTTCCATAAATGCATGATTCTAACACTTGTAATTAAGGTAAGTAAATTTTAATATGATATATATTAATATTAACTATGTTAAATATGGTACATTTGAAGTTCATTAATTGTAAAAATTTTAATTATAAAATGTTTAAAAAACACCCATAGGGTGGTGGTTAGCAAAACCCTTAATATTATAATTAAAACACCCAATTATCACAATTTACAAATAAAAAAACACATTGTACAAATCTCATTCTATCCTTTTTTTCAAAACTAATCAACACCAGTTAATAGATAATTAATCAACACCAATTAATATATAATTAATACATACTATTACTTAAATATATAATTATATATTCACAATATACAACAATTTAAAGCATATATAAACAAAAGTATATACATATGTTGTTTATGTAAAATGATAGTGTATATTGTTTTGAATATATAACCAGACCAACGGGTTCAACCAGGGTCGCCATCAGTTAAGCTAGATAATTAAATAAAGTTACTTAAACTTTCAATTGTCGTTTTTCGAGCTATCATTGAAAAGAACATAAAATTAAAATATTGTGACTAAAACTTATGTTATAGGGTACCCGCAGCCGTAACACGCGGGTACCTTGCTAGTCTTTCTTTAATATTGGATCATACTCGCTACCCACAATTTTAAAGGTACTAATCATTCTATTTGAGGATCTATATTCTTGCAATTTTTGTTTACTAGCATAGTACCCGCGCAATACAGCGGTGGGTACCCGATAACTATTTTTTATAGAACAAATGTTACCTTTTAACTAATCAAATGTATATTCAAAGTAAATAAAAATTATAAAAAAAATCAAATCAAATTAAAATAAACTCAATATGAATGAAAAACTTAAATTTAACAAAAATATATTAAAATGGATGTTAAATTGAAGAGCACAAAATTCTAAAAAATATGACAAAATTAGATTATAAAAATAAATAAAAAAAATATTTTAATTTTAAAATAAAAGTTTTTTAAATAGTTTGTTACAAAAGTTGTTACAAAAGTTTGTTTAAAAAATTGAATGGATGAGATTAATATATCAAATATGATCTAATGGCTTACATGTAACATTCTTATATTAATTTTTGGCTTGGAGTTAGGTTTCGTAATTGTAGGTTCGGCATTAAGATCGGAGTTAAATTTGAAATTAGCCTCTTTATATAATAGTATAGAAATATAGATAACTATATCAAATGATTAACTATCTCGTTATTCTTAGAAAACTAATGAACATCAAGTATGGTTTTCTCTCTTCCTTGTCATGATGGCTTTTTTTTATAAGAGATTAGTGTTTTTGATCATGTTTTCAGGAATTGGTGGAATCATTCTCAAAGCTATTTACGTCATCAGCCCCTACATTGCTACCATGTTTTTTTGTTACTATGGATAATAGGGCTTAAATCGAAGGTTAGTGTAATATTACAAATATACAGGGGTGAGCATAAAAAAAAAACTAAACCAAAAACCGAAAATCGAAAAAACCGTCCCAAAATTAAAAAACCAAAGGGATGGTTTCCAAATTTTTTAAAACCGAATGTTTGACCAGTTTTTTATTGCATGTATAAAATCGAATCAGAAAAACCACCTCGCCCCACTTAGTTCCACAAAATCAATATATTTTTATATCTTTAAATTGTTATAATGTGATATTTTTAATATGTTTAGTGATTTTCTTTTTGTTTAAATATACATATTTGTAAAGCATATTAAAATAATTGAATATGATTTTTTTTCACCTAAATTTTGTTAGATTTGTGATTGCTATATAAGTATTTTTATTATAATTTTTGATTTTATATAATTTCATGGTAGCTAATGTTATTATTATTGTAGTGTATGTAATTTACTAGCTTAAAGACCCGTGAAATCACTGGGTATTTTAAAGAATTTTTTATAAAAAGTTATATTCGTAAATAAAGTAAGAAAAACACCAAACATAAAACATGTTCTATTAATATATGAAAAAAATAATGAGAGAATAAGTGAATTGTTCGATAAAGAGTTTATAACAATTATAATAGTAAACGTTAATGTATTTTGGTCTTGATTTTTATTGTCTTGAATAAAAAAATGATGTTTGTGAGAGTTAATCAATTTAATAGCCAATGTTCATTTCGTGGATACCGAATAATCGAAAAAGAAATGTAAGTAAAGTAGGTTGTGCTTGATATATAAAAATGGGTAGTTTGTTGATTAATTTTTAAAATCGTTTATAAAGGCACCTTTTATAAGCTGACAATAAACGATCCATGGGAGTCCCGATTTAATAAACCAATCACAAACAATCACTTTCCGTTAATAAATTAGTTTCATAAACATACCACCTTTTTTTTTTTTTTTTTTTTGAACGGCAAATTCATTAGAAAACCTAGCAAGGCGCTAGGAACCAATTACAAAGAAAGTAAATAAGGGTTTTTGAGCCACATATTCTGAGAAATAAATTGAGAACTACGATTAGCAGACCAAATATAAGAAACCGAGACAATATCATCAAACAACGACGATCGACTTGGAGAGGAGGAGTCAAAAATAGATTTGTTGCGAAACGACCAAATAGCCCACCATGCTGTAGTGAAGACCCCTTCTAGCAGATGTTTAATCTTACTTGGAAGCCGAATGTTTAAAAACCAAGAATTCCACTCGTCGAAGGACGACGCATCCGACCAGGAAATATTCCACCACTGACAAATTTTAAGGGAAATAGACTTGGCCAAATCACATCCGAAAAAAATATGGTGACCTGATTCAGGATGCAACCCACAAATAGGGCATAGGAGAGAGTCTAACGGGATACCTCTTTTAGCTAAGTTATCTCTAGAAGGAAGGCGGTCAAGACGAGCACGCCATCCAAAAACATTCACCTTAATGGGAATATAGTTAACCCATCTCGTAGCATTGGGCGATGAGGGAAGAATTAACTCGTCAAGCATTAAACGAACGTCCTTAACTCGGAATAACCCGTCACCATTAAGGTCACATACCCATCGATCAGAAGAAGGACTAAGAATGACCGAACCAAGCAAAGACTGAAGATCCAACAGTTGATGTTGTTCAATACCATCTCGAACCAATCTTCTGAAGGAAGCATTAAAATCAACATCGTCCATTTTATCCGCGACAGAACAATCTTTCAGATTCTCAAGAGCGTAAATACGAGGGAACCTATCTTTTAAGGGGATATTTGACAACCACCGATCTTTCCAGAATTTAGTATTTGATCCGTTACCCACTTTAATCTTGCAATGTGAAAGGAAGTGAAAACCTTTACCTTCAAGATGTTTGATCTCACGAAGAATAGTACTCCAACACGACGAAGCATACAAAGAATGGTGTTCCAACGAAGGACCGTATAACGCTTCAACTACATGGCACCATAACGATCCGTCACGAGATAAAAAACGCCAAGTCCATTTTAGAAGAAGAGCACGATTTAGAGCGAAAAAACTAGACACCCCGAGACCCCCCTGCTTTTTAGCAGCAAGAACTAAATTCCAAGCTATCCAACAAATATTTCTGTCCTTGATATCCCCACCATAGAAGAACCTGTTGCGTATCCTCTCCAACTCGTGTAAAACACCAATAGGAGCTTGATAAAGAGACATGTTATAAAGAGGCATGGCACCAAGTACGGATTTGATAAGAGTCAAACGACCCCCTATAGAAAGTGTTTTCGCCTTCCATCGTGAGAGCTTCGCTCGCACTTTATGAATAATATTGTGCCACGAAGACTTGTGAGACATGTTATTCCCGATATGAACTCCAAGATATTTGAATGGTGTACGCATAACCGTGCAACCAAAAGAATTAGCTCCCTGCTCGACGACATCGTTAGGGATGCCAACTCCTAAAACTTGACTTTTTTGTAAGTTTATTTTCAGACCCGATGCGAGTTGAAAACATTTAAGAATCTTTATGAGGTTCGCCAAGTTGTTTTCTGACCATTCTCCAACAAAAACCGCGTCGTCTGCATAGAAAAGATGGGATAACGTAGTCGAATCATTTATACGAAGACCTTTGAAGGTGCCGCCATGAACAGCACTAGAGACGGATCTATGAAGTGTTTCCATGACCAGAATAAACAAAAAAGGAGCTAACGGATCTCCTTGTTTAAGGCCACAATGAATCGGAAACTCGCTAGTAGGACTGCCATTCACAAGGATCGACGCCATATTAGAAGAAAATAAACCTCGAATCCAGGAACACCATCTTGGCCCAAAACCGAAGGCCTGAAGAGCTTCAAGGAGGAAGTCCCATCTAACTGAATCGTAGGCCTTTGCGAAGTCTACCTTGAAAACCAGAGCATGCTTCTTCTTTCTTTTGCACCAAGCAAGAGTTTCATTAAGGATGAAAGGACCGTCGAGGATTTGTCTATCCTTAATGAAGGCGGACTGCGTGTTAGAAATAAGATCCGAAATAACTGAAGATAACCGAGAAGCAAGAAGCTTGGTGACCACCTTGTATACACTACTAATCAGGCTAATAGGACGATAATCCATAACAAACTTGGCATCGGGAATTTTAGGAATGAGAGCCAAAAAAGATGGATTACATCCTCTTGGAAAGTAAGCGTTATCAAAAAAACTCTTGACAGCACAACATAGGTCGGATCCAATAACATCCCAAAAACGTTTGAAAAACTCGAAAGTGTAACCGTCGGGTCCGGGAGACTTATTTTCTCCACAATCCCACACCGCGGCTTTAATTTCCGCATTAGTGATATCCCTATCGAGGTCTTCGAGCTGATCAGGTGACAAGCCATTAGAAAAAGAACCATTTAGTTTAAATCTGGTATTAGTAGGGAGTTTAAAACGACTAGCAAAGTGGTTAAGAAAGGCGTTTTTAACGGATTGCGGATCATTTAACCAAGCACCATTGTCGAAAATACCCCGGATAGCTAGCTGCGAACGTTTCTTATTAATGATGCCGTGAAAAAAACGCGAGTTTTCATCCCCCTCTATCGCCCATTTAACCTTAGCTTTCTGAAACGCGTCTTGAGTATCCGATTGCTTAATGATGGAGAGTTTACGGTTTATTTCCAGTCGAGTAAGCAAAGCACCATCAGAGGAACGACCTTGGTCCATGTCTTTATCAATTTGAATAAGCTGCTCCGTAAGAAGTTTCTTGTTTTCCTCCTTGATCAAGTTCTTTTCCCGAATCCAACAACGAATAATCTTTTTGAGATCCTGGAGCTTCTTCTTGAATTTGACAATACCATTAGCGTCATTATGGGAAAAGGATAGCCAAGCTAATTTCACCATATCATCGAATCCCTCACGCATAAACCAGGAGTGATAAATACGGAAAGGAGTAGGCCCAAAGTCGGAGTGAATCTCTTGTAATAAAATGGGCCTATGGTCCGACAAATGTCGATCCAAACAGACAGCCGATATAGAGGGAAAAACTGACAAGATTCCATTAGTGACCAAGAACCGATCCAACTTACTCATTTTGGATCCCGAAGGAAGCGACCAGGTAAAGTTATATCCTTCCATCTTGATGTCAATAAGGCCTGAGGAGGATATAAATTGATTAAACAATCTAGCACTATGGTGATTAAACACCGATCCAAACCGTTCCTCACTAAAACGAACATCATTAAAGTCTCCCATCACTATAGATTCACCATTCCACCTATTTATCAATGAAGAAATGTAGTCCCACAGAAAGTGTTTAAGAGTGACTGATTGTGGAGCATAAACTACCACAAATAACAACTTGGTGTTAGTAGGGAGCCAAGTACCGTAAATAGCTATAAAATTGTCAGAAACAGTCACCTCCTTTTTACTGAATATATTTTGTTCCCAAATGCATAAGATACCTCCTGAATTGCCATTCGAGTCACTACAAGCATACTGAAAATTAGAATTTCCCCATACGAGCTTAACCTCCGCACACGAAATAGAGTCTAACTTCGTTTCATAAACATACCACCTAAGGACCAATCTCAATATGTTCTCCAAAGATGTCTCTTTATAAATTGTTTTAGTAAGCCATTACAAATAACCCGTAAAATGCATTAGTAAAGTAAAAAGGACTTGCTAAAAAAAGTCAAATGGACATTCATAACTCAAAATAGATATTTTATGGGTTCTCACTTCGCATACATGATCGTAATTGTCTGTGAAACAATATTTGAAATATCATAGTGATGATACTACGAAACTTTTAGTTGATTTACTCGTGATTAGGTCATAATTCACAACATGTTTAAATCGTTCGAGACGATAATATCCCGTAACCTTTATGTTTTTTTAAAATAAAACCACAAGCATCACACAATAATTTCAAAGTGAACCAAAAGACATATCATTATTATTTGAAACATTCGTTTTGAGTTTGACTGAATACCAATTTAGCAAACCAACCAAATCATCTTTATCAATGAAGTGATCACAAAAGAATAAATATATGGAACATTAGGCTAACAATAATTACAATTATTGATTTGCTTAACATACAGGTTGTTGTGATCCAGTCGATACTTCATTTTCACAATTTATCCCTGGAAACACATTACTTACTTCACAACTCCTATTGAAGGACATATTTTCAAGCTCTAGTGATTGAAATCTGCAATCAAGATATCAATTTATAAAAAAACAAGATAAAAGCAACATGTCATGCATTAGTGACAACAAATTGTAACTATATCATAAGACTAAGCTTTCAAACAACTCATATGATATTTTTTCTTACAACTTTCACATGATACCCTCCCCATTACTCTCAATTCTTTCATGTAATCTGGTAAAGCAAAGGCGACTCTTTAATCGAGTTGTATCCTCACCTGCTAGTTGCAAAAATGTAGAAATAAGTTATTAATTGTTTCAAGATATACTTAAATAAAAAAAATGAATTGAGGCTGTGCATATAATTTAATTTTAGAAAAAGCATTTGCAATTTTATAGTGTACATCTCATTAGAACCTTGTTCATAAACCGTGTAATACTTCTCTATATTAATTTCATTAACTAAAAGACCCGTCTAACATCGGATGTATTTTAGAAAAAAACATTAGAAGAAGTAATATATAAATGGAAGATTAGTACCAAACGTTAACATGTTTTCTCAATACATGAAATAAACAATCGTAAAATACATGAATTATTGTACAAACATGTAAGTTTGTAAGAATTAATATAAAAAACGGTCGTGCATTTTGGTCTTTAACTTTGGTGGTTTTGAATAACAAATGACTTATGTAAGCGCTAATTAAGTAATCGTTAATATGGTATATTTTTTTGCTTACCTATTGATGATTTAAAATAAATAGTTGTAACAATCTATATATCGATACTGGATCTATTTTGATAGTACTTATCGGAAACTTATGAAAATGTACTTTTTATAAAATCATTTTTGCAATTTACTTGAATAAGTATAATACTTAAAGTAATATACTGGAATGCCACTTTTACCCCTCGAGTAATCAAAGCTTGACAAAATTGCATCTATATTAACCGTTAGACAATGTGCCCATCGTGCAATTAAAAATGTTGTCTTTATAGTTGATGATAATTTACCTTTCTCAACCCACTCTTGTTTTATCGGACCATCAAAAAATCTAAATTTAAATAAGTTAACCATTTGTGCAAAGACGTTGATAAATTTCATGTTTGATAAAAGTTAGAAGTACATTATGCCAATTCCTTGAAATTCAAATTTAAATAAGTTAACCATTTGTGCAAAGAAAAAATACGCAAGTTCGCAATTACCATGTTGTTGTGTTCTTTGTCAACACACATAACTTTTTGTAGCACCTATCTTCTAAGGTATTTTATCCTAAACCTGCAAAACTTTTGTTGAAGTATTTGTTATCTATTTCAATACCTAAAACATGAAATATTGTATTGAACAATTTCATACAACTTTCATTTAACACATATGGGTGGGACCTCCCAGGCATAGAGTTGCCTTCTTCTGCTTGCTTTAGACGCATAGTTAATGCATACTTTTCCGCCTGCAACCTTGACGCCTCCTTCTTCAAATGATCAACCTCTTGGGTTTTATTGGCATAATCTTTCTAGTGTTCCTTATATGTAGAAACCATCTGGCGTTCCTTCTATTTAGTTCCTTCAAAGCCACGATGTCTTGTGCAAGAGCTTGATCAGTTTATTGCTGGTGTTCCTTCAAAGTCATGCTTTCAGGTATGAGAGGTTCAGTTTCTTGCTGTTGTTCCTTCAGAGCCACGTCCTGCGTGAGAGCTTCAGTTGTTGCTGCGAACAGTTGGTAACAGCAATGTTGCCATGAGATGATGAGTTTTTGGCCTATTCTTCACCCGTGGTTGTCAAACATAATTTTGCATAAGTAAAAAAAATGAAAAATCATTTGTATTAGTATGCCTAATATCTTGTGATGGGTTTAAGAAAAAACTACAAAGAATTAAAATACAAAGATAAAAATTACATAACTTTAGCAAGTAGAAAAGTTTTATGCATCTGGTTATTGACAGAGAGGCGTGAACATAACATATATGTCCAACTCAGAGATTCTTTCGATCTCGTAGATTCGAAGTTTCATACAGGTCATATAATTTATACACCCTTAAAAGCTTTTAACCATCCAAATCATTCATTGTTGCAAGTACAAATAAAATATGAGATGAAACATAGAAAAGCAAACGTAAGTTACAGATCAACGTAATAAGCATTAAGAACATAAAGAACAACGTTAAAAATAAACAATGTTTAGAAAGCATTTCGTATACGGGAAAACCAAAGTTGTTTTACAAACAGTTTTAACCCTTTAAACAACAAATCTTTATCGACACGTGATCATGTTCATGGTTTGAACCCTTTTAAACACCCACACATATATATCGAAGTTAACCAACGTCGTGGATTTCCTAAAGTCAAATATACATAGTAACCTTTGTTGCTTTGTTTATACGTCATTGAAACACTACTTTGGTTGTCACTTTTATAGCAGCTGTTATTCAATTCAAAGTATCTAATAACACATAGAAGCTTTCAAACACAACACTATATTAGAGTAGTAGACACATGATTCGTTATTAAAAAGATGATACTAAAGAAAATACCAAATCATTAACTGTGGAGGATATTGAAGCAAGTATCAAATCATAACAGCTTACAAACATAACAATATACACTACAACAAACCAGCCCTTCCCCATCGGGGTTTTCCCCAGCGACATCATGTCGCTGGGGAAACAACGCTAAACGACAAAATCTGTCTGACGTGGCAAACTTGCTCGTAAAAATTTTGACCAAAAAATAAAGAAAAGTTTCCCCAGCGACTTGTCGCTGGGGAAACGTTGACTGAATTTTGACCAAATTATTTCACAAAAATGCAAGCGGGAGATTAACCCGCCAACTTTTCCCCAGCGACATGTCGCTGGGGAAACTTTCTTCCACGTCTAATCCAAGTGATTAGTGTTAATGCGTTGGTTATTTTATGTCCAAAAGTTTCCCCAGCGACATGTCGCTGGGGAAACTTTTTAGGATTCCCTCCAAAAGTTTTCCGTTAACACGCCTATTTAACAAAACGACGAACAAAAGTTTCCCCAACGACATGTCGCTGGGGAAACGTTGACTTCTATTTGACCACCAATTTTCACAAAAAAGTGTAATGTTTATATAATATTTTAGTAAATATAATATATATATATATTAAAAAATATATTTATTAAAATTTAAAATAGTATATCTCTTTTTATGATAAAATAAAATGAGACAAACTGTTAATTTTCCCGCTAATGCTTTCCCCCCAATGTTTTTCTGCCAACATTTTGCCCGCCAAAAGTTAACATTCACTGATAATTGTTAACATTCATTGTTAATATTAATTAAAACTTGTTAACATTCATTGAGGCTTACAAACAGACACGCCTAAACCTAACTTTATTCTACACGGACACTTAAACACGCGCTTAATTAAACATGGATACTAAACCGATAATAGACTCATAAACACGAAAACAGATACATCATAAACTAGTTCAAACGAATGTTTCCCATGTCATCGTAAAGGTCGTGAAGTAGTGCAGCTGATTCCATTGTGTGCCTATCGCAATTTTTGTACAACTCTACTATACTCTCAAGTACCCTTATCATTCTAGTCAAGCGCACACTGTTTGCACACGTTGAAGAGCTTGGAGAAGAAATTGGAATTGTTGAAGGTCTGGGAGAAGAGCTTGGAGGAGAAAAGCTCGTTGAAGGTCTCGAAGAAGAGCTTGGAGGAGAAAAGCTCATTGAACCTCCATGAGAGTTGATTAGTAGTTGCACGCGTTCGTCTTTCCATAAAAAAAATTGCATCCATATGAAACTGGACGTTGAACCCGTGAACGTGGACAAGCATAGTACAGTCTACCAAAGGATTCAGTTTGCCACGATTCTCGAAGAACTACATCTCCATCTCCACACTTGCACGGAAAAGCTTCATGCTTCAACATCTTCATAATAACCATGTGTTTGTGATAATAAGTGTGTGTGTGTGTGTGTGTGTATGTGTGTGATCTGCTGGTGGTTGTTATGATAAGGAGTGTGTGTGGTTGTCCTTTTATGGTAAAAAAAGTGAAGGAAATGGTTAACATTTTCCCGCCAGTGTTTTCCCTCCAATTTTTTCCCGCCAATAATGGTTAACATTGAACCTCTAATGATGAACCCTATCTAATACGTTGAACCTCTAATGTTGAACCCTCTCTAATACATTGAACCTCTAATGTTGAACCCTATCTAATACAATGAACCTCTAATGTTGAACCCTATCTAATACATTGAACATCTAATGTTGAACCCTATCTAATACGTTGAACCTCTAATGTTGAACCCTATCTAATACAATGAACCTCTAATGTTGAACCCTATCTAATTCAATGAACCTCTAATGTTGAACCCTATCTAATACAATGAACCTCAAATGTTGAACCCTATCTAATACGTTGAACCTCTAATGTTGAACCCTATCTAATACAATGAACCGCTAATGTTGAACCCTATCTAATACAATGAACCTCTAATGTTGAACCCTATCTAATACATTGAACATCTAATGTTGAACTCTATCTAATACGTTGAACCTCTAATGTTGAACCCTATCTAATACAATGAACCTCTAATGTTGAACCCTATCTAATTCAATGAACCTCTAATGTTGAACCCTATCTAATACAATGAACCTCTAATGTTGAACCCTATCTAATACGTTGAACCTCTAATGTTGAACCCTATCTAATACATTGAACATCTAATGTTGAACCCTATCTAATACGTTGAACCTCTAATGTTGAACCATATCTAATACAGTGAACCTCTAATGTTGAACCCTATCTAATACATTGAACATCTAATGTTGAACCCTATCTAATACGTTGAACCTCTAATGTTGAACCCTATCTAATACATTGAACATCTAATGTTGAACCCTATCTAATACGTTGAACCTCTAATGTTGAACTCTATCTAATACAATGAACCTCTAATGTTGAACCCTATCTAATTCAATGAACCTCTAATGTTGAACTCTATCTAATACAATGAACCTCTAATGTTGAACCCTATCTAATTCAATGAACCTCTAATGTTGAACCCTATCTAATACAATGAACCTCTAATGTTGAACCCTATCTAATTCAATGAACCTCTAATGTTGAACTCTATCTAATACAATGAACCTCTAATGTTGAACCCTATCTAATTCAATGTACCTCTAATGTTGAACCCTATCTAATACATTGAACCTCTAATGTTGAACCCTATCTAATTCAATTAACCTCTAATGTTGAACCCTATCTAATACAATGAACCTCTAATGTTGAACCCTATCTAATACATTGAACATCTAATGTTGAACCCTATCTAATACGTTGAACCTCTAATGTTGAACCCTATCTAATACAATGAACCTCTAATGTTGAACCCTATCTAATACATTGAACATCTAATGTTGAACCCTATCTAATACGTTGAACCTCTAATGTTGAACCCTATCTAATACAATGAACCTCTAATGTTGAACCCTATCTAATACATTTTACATCTAATGTTGAACCCTATCTAATACGTTGAACCTCTAATGTTGAACCCTATCTAATACAATGAACCTCTAATGTTGAACCCTATCTAATTCAATGAACCTCTAATGTTGAACTCTATCTAATACAATGAACCTCTAATGTTGAACCCTATCTAATTCAATGAACCTCTAATGTTGAACCCTATCTAATACAATGAACCTCTAATGTTGAACCCTATCTAATTCAATGAACCTCTAATGTTGAACCATATCTAATACAATGAACCTCTAATGTTGAACCCTATCTAATTCAATGAACCTCTAATGTTGAACTCTATCTAATACAATGAACCTCTAATGTTGAACCCTATCTAATTCAATGAACCTATAATGTTGAACCCTATCTAATTCAATGAACCTCTAATGTTGAACCATATCTAATACAATGAACCTCTAATGTTGAACCCTATCTAATTCAATGAACCTCTAATGTTGAACTCTATCTAATACAATGAACCTCTAATGTTGAACCCTATCTAATTCAATAAACCTCTAATGTTGAACCCTATCTAATACAATGAACCTCTAATGTTGAACCCTATCTAATTCAATGAACCTCTAATGTTGAACCCTATCTAATACAACGAACCTCTAATGTTGAACCCTATCTAATACATTGAACATCTAATGTTGAACCCTATCTAACTCAATGAACCTCTAATGTTGAACCCTATCTAATACAATGAACCTCTAATGTTGAACCCTATCTAATTCAATGAACCTCTAATGTTGAACCCTATCTAATACAATGAACCTCTAATGTTGAACCCTATCTAATTCAATGAACCTCTAATATTGAACCATATCTAATACAATGAACCTCTAATGTTGAACCCTATCTAATTCAATGAACCTCTAATGTTGAACTCTATCTTATACAATGAACCTCTAATGTTGAACCCTATCTAATTCAATGAACCTCTAATGTTGAACCCTATCTAATACAATGAACCTCTAATGTTGAACCCTATCTAATTCAATGAACCTCTAATGTTGAACCCTATCTAATACAATGAACCTCTAATGTTGAACCCTATCTAATACATTGAACATCTAAGGTTGAACCCTATCTAATACGTTGAACCTCTAATGTTGAACCCTATCTAATACAATGAACCTCTAATGTTGAACCCTATCTAATACATAACATCTAATGTTGAACCCTATCTAATACGTTGAACCTCTAATGTTGAACCCTATCTAATACAATGAACCTCTAATGTTGAACCCTATCTAATACATTGAACCCTAGTATCCTTAACTATCCCGACTTATTCCTAGTATCCTTGACTAAATTAGAATGTTATATTATATATTGGTGCAAGTTTGAACTTATTCCGCGTTTGTGTTGATTTGTATTCCAAGTTTACTTTATATGTGTCTTTTGGTGTGCAAATACAGGTTTTTGTTACAGGTTTTGGTAGATTTTTTCGGAAAAATTCCGGAAAAAATTTGGAAAACGCCTGTTGTGCAGGCAATTTAAAAAAAAAACCTGCAGACTCTTCCCCAGCGACATGGCGCTGGGGAAACTTTGGTTAATCGTTGACTAGTCAAACGTATCGTGAGTTTCCCCAGTGACATGTCGCTGGGGAAACATTGGAAATCGTTGACAAGTCAACGACAACGCGTTGACAAGTCAAATAAAAGGAAAGATTCCCCAGCGACATGTCGCTGGGGAAACTTTGTAATTAGCTAAAATGTTTAAGTTCAATTTAATTTTTTTTGTTTAATAAGGATTTTCCCCAGCGACCTGTCGCTGGGGAAAATGTTGCCACCGTGGCAATCTATTCTTCCAGGAAAAGTCTGTGGGGCCCGCATGTCGCTGGGGTAAGTCGTTGGGGATACTTTTAACAACGAGCTTACCCCAGCGAATTTTTCCCAGCGAAATATCGCTGAGGAAACATATCCCCAGCGACATGTCGCTGGGAAAACGCCAAAAATATCGCTAGGGTAGGGCTCGAATGTTGTAGTGATACTGTATGACAGTATTAACTAACACATCAACTATTAGCACTAAAGGATGCCCATTTTAACCGAAACCTATTTTGAGATAATGAAATGGAGGTTACATGAGAAATGCTTTCAACGTCTCCTTATTCATCCCATCAAGTGAAAAGAGCAAAAAGAATTGCAATGAAGAGATGGTGTACGATTATGTTACAACATGGCCATGTTCATATGCTCTCATTGCTTTTAACCTACATAATCAAGAAAACTTACTCGAATCAAAACCCTAATAAAAAGAAAGGGAAAATCTCAGTTTTATACAACACACATTCATACGCCGCGCTTAATAAGTCATTACTCAAAAGAATGCAACAACAAAATCTCAGATACCAAATTTAAAAAAAAATGCTATATCAAAATATTTAGACAAAAATGAAGCAGGTAATGAGAAGTTTTTGCGATTGCAAGAGTGTTTAAGGATATTGTTTTCAATTGAATTTTATAATTGGTTAGAATTGTAACTGACTAAAATGATTTTTAGAAAGCTTTTATGACATTAAAATTCGTTGAAATTTGAATTGTATAAAAGAAGATTCAATCAAAAAGCTCTTTACAAAAATAACATAAGTTTAAAACGCGTCTGTTACAATGACCATAAAAGTCTTAATTACTTTACAAAATTGACAAAAGTCTCTAACACGTTTTTTTAAAAATTTATTAAAATTATGTTATAATTTTCTTCATGACTTCCTAACATAACATAACAATACATTTATAACATAATATAAAATACATTTATAACTAATAAGATTTAAGTAATTATAACTTTTCTTTTCTTTTTTTATCCTATTACAATGTTTTAAAAATACATTTATAATTCAACAAATAATTTTATAGTTTTTTTCGAAAATAATAAGATTTACATAAAAAACGTGGCTACAAAAACTTTTTTTATATATACAAAAAATAAATATATACCTAAAATACGCATACGATTTTTCTTATATACACAAGAAAGTTTATAGTAAATAGATTTATGAGTTCACCATGAAAAAAACTTTTGTAATTATACTTCAGTTCAAAACTTTACAAAGTTATTAATTTACTAAAAAGATATTGTTTATTTTTTATAAATAAATAATTGGTTGAATTTTTTTATACAGTAAATTTTTGTTTGCAATTTATTCTTAGATGTAAAATAATTGTTATGAGCTCTTATAATTATAAAATATATGTATTTTAATATATAGATAATTTATTTAATTATGAAACGATTTTTTAAGGTTATACAAAAATAAACTTTTGTCAACTTATTTAATTAATTTTCATTTGAAAACTTTTAGAAAATGGTTTCTGTATTGAAGTTTCACATAATGCATTTGTTAAAATAAGACTTTTTCTTGACTTATTTACGGTAATGTTTTAAATTGCTTTTATATTATATATGTTTTACACATTTGTACATTATAGTTAATTTAGGACATGTTTTTAATTCATTATTAAATGTTTGTGCTTTAAAGGACTTGTAAAATCTTTTGTTTTATTATATAAAATAGATTGGAAGTATTATTGTTGGTTGCAACTTGCAATTATGATGAGTTTAATTTGTGTCGAAAGTTATTGACTATTGATGCGGTTCTTTTAAATAGAAAACCCAACGCTTAAAATGAAAAGATAAAAAACCGAAACCGAACCAGAACCGCTACAATAAAAAAACCGAAAAACTGAAACTGAAAAACCGAAACCAAATGGTTTGCGAAATGCAAAAACTGAAAATTGCGGTTTGGTTTTGGTTTTAGCATTAAGCCGCCTCAAACCGCCCCATGCTCACCTCCTACAAATATGTAATGCCAAGCAACACCAATGATACAAAGGATACAAAGAAATACTCATTACATTACTTAGTATTCTTTTTGCCTTTGCTATTATCATTCTTCACTTTGAGCCAAGCACACTCTAATATTAAACCTGTGTTGATTTTGAACCATCAATTTTTTTATTATTTCGATTAAATCGGACATATCAAAATAAGAAGATTTTAAGGTTATTTTAAATATATAAATTAGGAAGATTTTCTATATCTGAATTTTATATCATATTATAACGAATGTTACACAGATTAGCAAATATTTTTCACGGTCAATCATTATAATTATGTAATACTATTTTTATATGAAATAGTTTATTATTGTTTAGAGTAATTTCAACTTAAAAACTATCATCAGTATTTGTATAGTTATTATTGAAAAATATATATATTCATAAAATATTACGCTCGTATAATTTTTGTTTCAAAATATATATAAGTACTATGCTAGTCTTAACTACTTTATAAAATATTTATCACTTTTCCTATAATTAGAAGTATTAAAATATTAAGACTATAACATTTCTTTATTAGAAAATATATAAAACACTACTCAATGTTGACTATTTACAAATGATACTTTAATACATACGTTTTTTATGTGGGAATCAATAACATTCAAAGCCTAATAATCAAAAACTTAAAGTGTTTAAACATTCTCTTAAAAGTATGGAATGTAACATATATCATTACTTTCATTAAAAGCTCATCTGTAACACCTCATTTATCACTATGTAACAACTCACCCCAAAAGTCATATATAATCAACCTCAAAAGTCATAGAACAAAAATAGCGGGTCTTTCTTTTTTCACTTACACAACGAGTCACACCCATCATTTTTCAAAAGTCAAAAAATAACTAAAAATAATTGGAATGGCAACATAAAACAAGTTGAACACATATGTCACCAAATCCCCGTCACAAATATGGTTCGTAGACTAATATGGTGTGTACTTTTGTCGAAAATGAAGATACTGACAATGTGTGTAAGGTGTTTGATGCTGAAAAAGTGGCGTATTAGAACGCTATGATCACGGAGCATACGAGTCTCATTCATCGTAAAGTTATTGTTCGAAAAATTGAAGTCTTGACTCACTGTAAAATTAGTCACCGGTATCTGCCGCCGCATTGCGCGAATACCCGACTAGTACTTAATAATGAATGAAAAATTAAAACGTGAGTAGTAGTAACATTTATTGATGAGTTACATCACCATTTAAGCTGAAATGCGCTAGACAAAAAAAGTTGCATAAAGAAATTCAAAAATAATAGAAAACCACAATGTGTAATACACACTAACGTGCACAACCATAATTATGTTAAATTTTTTATACGGATAACTAATTGACATTATCTGCATATACTGATATATAAAGATATGAGATCTATAAAGAACTACATCCAAACAAGGAATAAAAGAACACATCTCATCCATTCAATTTATCTTAATCTGACGGCTACAATCAAATTCATCAACCATCTTTAAATCTTAAAAAACATTACATCCTCATTTATACATCTACTTTCTCTCTCTACAAAATACGCACACCCTACCTACCTCCGACCCATATCGCCGGAAAATAACAACCATGCCGGAATAACCACAAAACCTTGTCGGAATCCTTAACCACCACCACAGCTTCATCTTAAATCAACGCGCCTTGCCAGAATCACAACAAAACATGTCCTAAATCACAAAAAAGTCGCCGGAAAATAACAACTTCGCCGGAAAATAAAGAATTCGCCTCCATCGTTATATCTAGTCACCGTCGCTATAGTCTTTAGAACTGTTGCTTGAAGCCAATGATCCGTCACAATCTTTGATCATGTTCCCCTTGTGAATCATTAGTATAAAATGGCACTAGTGAAATACACTCAGCTAGTTCTTCCATTAAACATTTTGGGTTTACTTTCTTGTGATGAGTCAACAGTGTTTGTTGTTTGTTGTATCTTTATACTAATAAAAAACCATTGTTTAATGAAATTCATACTGTTTGTTGATTTGGTGTCTAGCTTTCTTTTAATAATTGAGTTTCATAAACTTTTGCATCACTTGTCAAGTGGATTATTTAAAAATATCAAAGCTTGTGAATTTTTTATTTTATTTCAATATAAAAAATAAGATGTGCACTTATAATCCAGTCCATTGGATGTAAAGATGAGTTAAATGGAAAAAGAAATGATTTAGATGATTGTTTTTTGTTTACATATGTGATTTTGCTTTGAAATTAATTTATTATTAATAAATAAAAGTTACATGTGATTTTGGTGAATTACATGTAATTTTGCTTTAGAACTGTTCTATTATAAATAAATAAAAATTACATGTTATTCGCGAAGAGCAAGTGATTTTGCTTGATATTGTTTTATTATTAACAAAATACGTTTTCATCTTTTAAAGAATGAACAAATACATAACAAATACAGTTTGTTACTTGAATAAAAATAACATATTTTTAGGTTAATTGGTCATTTGATAAGTAAAAAAGATTACATAGGATTCAAACATAACTAAATGAAATACATGAAATTCAAGAAGAATTACATGTGATTCAAATAAAATCACATGTAATTCAGAAGCCTATTTATTTTATATATTTTATATGAATGAAACATACACTTTAATATATTGACAAAATTGCATGTGAATAAAAAAAATCACATGTGACTTATCTAAAGTGGGCTTGTTAGAAGCATTTAATGTTTCGAAATGTTTGAATCACATGTAATGCAAGTAAAATCATATGTAATTATCACCGAATCACATGTAATTCAAGCAGAATTTCATGTGATTCAAACAAAATCACATGTAATTCAAAAGCCAAATTGTTTCATATATTTTACATAAGTAACAATAGACATTTTAGTATATGTTAGAAGCAGTTAAAGTTTCGAAATGTTTGAATCACATGTAATGCAAGTAAAATCGTATATAATTATCACCGAATCACATGTAATTCAAGCAAAATTTCATGTGATTCAAACAAAATCACATGTAATTCAAAAGCCAATTTGTTTCATATATTTTACGTAAATAACAATAGACATTTTAGTATATTAACAAATTACATGTGATTCAAATAAAATCACATGTGATTCATCTAAAGTGTATTTGATAGAAGAAGTTAAGGTTTCAAAATGCTTTAATCACATGTAATTTAAGAAAAATTACATGTGATTAAAAAAAATTACATGTAATTCAGAAGGCATTTCGTTTTATACATTTTACATTAATGATAACACACATTTTGATATATTGACAGAATTACATGTGATTCAAAAAAATCACATGTGATTCAAATAAAATTACATGTAATACATCTAAACAAAAATCAAGAATTAATAACCACTTACATGTGATTTCTACGAATCGCATGTGATTTCTACGAATCACATGTGATTTTTACGAATCAAATGTGATTTCTACAACCTTTGATAATTGAAAAAACTTAATTAAAAAACATACATAAACATGTTTAACTTTTGGTAATTGACAAAACATATGTAATTCTGTGGTAAATCACATGTAATTTTATGATAAATAGCATGTGATTTTATGATAAATCACATGTGATTTTGAGGTAACTCACATGTGATTTTGAGGTAAATCACATGTCATCTGTGAGAAATCACATGTAATTAGCATCCCAACCTGGGTAAAAATACAAAGAAATGAAGAAGGCTTATGTGATTTTTTTTAAACAAATTAACAATACAAGTAAATAATAACAACTTTGACTACTTGGTACTACTTAGTACTTAGATCTTCAGTATATAAGGTCCTTGGCATCATCTCATTGTTTAATTGTTTTAAACATGTGATTTACACAAGAATCACATGTGACCCTAACGAATCACATGTGATCCTAACGAATCACATGCGATCCTAACGAATCACATGTGATTTGTACATTATTTATTTTATCAAAGATGTCGAGGAAGAGACAAAACATGTTATGGAAAAAGTTGTAGATAAAGATGATTTTGTAGAAGAAATAATATGGTAAAATAACATGTGATTTTGCTACGTTGTTATGTTATTAATAAATGAAAATCACATGCGATTTTTGTGAATCACTAAAGTTATCGATGACAAGATTAGGTATATTGTTTGGAAAAATACGTGATTCTGGTCAAAATTACATGTGATTTTAGTTAAAATCACAATGTGATTCTGGTGAAAATCACATGCGATTTTGTATGAATTACATGTGATTCAGACATGAATCTCATGTGATTCAAACACGAATCTCATGTGATTCAGACATGAATCTCATGTGATATGATTTATTATATAAAAGTTGATGCGTAACACAAATACAAAATGATTTTTTATTTTAATTAATTGTATCGTATAATTGTATAAACACAAATTCAACTCTATGGTATCAGCGGCAGATTTTTAAAGGACTAGAGTCTAAAGAGGGTCTTGGCTCCGTTCAAGTTTGTGACGAGTATTGTAAAAATTATATTTTTCGTTTTAAAATTATTGTTTATTTTTTTTATTTTTTTATGTATAAAACAATTCGACCTCTCAAAATAAATACTCAAAGTCCGCTATCGTATGATATAGTCACAAAACCAACCCTTTTCATTTGTGAAAATAAAGAAAGAAAAAATAAAGATTTCAAGCATATTAAAAAAATTAAAATATAACAAAAGAAAAATAATTACGTAAAAAAAGAAATAAAAAATTAGATAATAAAAAGAAATACACCATACCTAACGAAAAGTATTTTTGTTTTTTGGTGGTTGTAGGTGAAAACAGTGAGTGTGTATGTATATGAAATGAATGAAAGTGACGGGTGAGAGTAACAGGTGAGAAAAAGTAGTGTATTCAACAGAACGACAAAATATGTAATTACAATAATAGCCCTAATATTAATTGAGTTGAAAATAATCTGAACCGTTAGATTAAGTAAACATGTATGGCCCAGATGTAGTCTTTTGATCTTTTTTGGGTGCATCTTCCCTGTAGAACTTTTGTCCTGATATACATGAACAGAAAAGACATCACCTAATCAAAATTAGTAAAAGACAAAATTATAAATAATAATACTAATAAATGTAATGACAAGGCTAAAGCTATAAAAAAAGTTGAATATCGGATAACTCCTACCTTTCTTCTCCTTACAATCTAATATATAAGATTAAATTTACAATTTATATTGTAGAAGTACTTTGATTATTTCATGTGCCCACTACATAAACTTTTTTTTTTACTTTCCAGCACATTTAACACACGCATCATAGTGTGTGTTTTTCTTGTTTGTTGAGTTATGTCATTATGAATATCTTCAATCTGGTGAATAAACTTGAAGATTTGTTTATATCAATGATTTTATGCATTATTGTTATTATTTGGATTCCATGTAAGTATAGGTTTCCTTTAGTTATAAAAGGAACACCATGCACTTAGTTTTCATTGTATCAAATCCCACATTCTACAATGTAGACGTGTATATGTGTGTGTCTAGATGTCTAGAGCTTTTAAGCAGACATCTATGTTTTATCCCCGTCTTAGGATCGATCACCTAAGATTGAGGTTTGTAGTAGTCATTAGAGATGACGATGAAACCTTATTAGTCAGTAATAAAAGATGTTCTTAATGTTTATTCCGATGTACATCTTATTGTTTTTATTATTGTTCATCCTAGATATGAGATATAAACCGTCTCGAGTCTAATTCTTGGTTTTCACAATTGGTATCAGGGCCATGGTGACTCGTGATATCTAGGATGCTAGGTTTTATGATTTAAGAATGAAGAAGAAACCAAACAATTCATATATGGTTTTAAATTTGTATTTTTATGCAAATCCGTAGTAAAAATGCAATAACTCTTTCGTTAACCGTTGGATCGTCGTGAAATATGAACTAGAGGTTATATAGATATATATCTATGATCTCACCGAAACGATTTGAATGTTAAGCTTTCAAGAAAAATTTATGGCTCATCCAAGTTGGCTGAACAAAAGGGTTTTGAAAGGTTTTACCAGGGGTTTTGTTGATTCTTGCCAAAAAGTGTCACAATAAGCTATAGTAACACTTAAAAGTGTTTTCTTTATACTTAAAAACATGAAGATAACTGTTTTGGGGTTTCGTAAAATGCTGATATTTATGTTGCTCAAGAGATAGTAGCAGCAGAGATTCGATATTGGTTTTCATTTTCAGGGATAGTATTTTATACCTTCTTAGAATGTTTGGTATGGTATTAAGTCTTTGTTGATTATATTATTTTTTGTTTTCGTCGCTACTCAATTTGATTTTTGTTCACAAGTTGTTAATTGCAACTGATAATAATGATGAGAATTGGTCTGTGACCAATTGATTGTTGTTGTTGTTTCAGCTGGTTTGGTGAGTTGGTCCGGGATCAATAATGAACCCTAGCTGAGATGCGATAAGCATGTCTCATAGGCATTAATTCAGAAAAAGAAGAGGTAAAAACGCGAGTGGATGTGATAACAGCAGAAGGATAGGATTATGGAAGCAAATCTCTTTATTATACGTGGGTTTGTGTATAACAGGTTGTTCCATGGATAAAATGGTATGCTTTTTCCCATTGTTTTGGTTTCCATTCCCGCTTTATATATTTTTGTTACTACGACAGATTTGCAACCGACAAAGTGTCTCTAAAAGTTCCCCTTGTTGTTTATTGTTGCCACTGTTTGGGTTTTTGAGACAGTTTAGTAGCAGAATTTCTGTTGTTAATTACCAATGTATGTTTTACCCATCCCCCTGCTTTCTTTGTCCGAGATATCATCCCTGATGCTAAGCTTGTCCGTTATTGGACAACGCATCCCTGTTTGGATCTCAGACAAAACTGGCATATTGGTTTTTGGAAGATGTATTTACACACACAGGTTTGGAGTTTGGTTTTGTTGCACACACAATTATGAGGATCAAATCCCAAAGATCAAATAAAATATCATGTTAATATTTATGGCTCGTTTTTGATTAATTGTATTGGTTGATTACGAAAGAAGTTAATTATTGATTATTTGAAATAGAAGTGAAGTTTCATAGGTTTGCGATTTTATCATATCTTAAAATAACTGTCACTTTTAAAGACAGGTATTAATGATTTACCAATTGTTTGCCATACACTTGAAGCTACTAAAGAAGGTAAACACTTATATAAGCAACCCAATCCCTCTAACTGAAAATAAGCAAATCCAAACACTATTAACCAAAGCCCTTACTTTTCTACTCGAATGTGGGAAACTCTGAATCAATAACAAACATACAAAGATTGAAACTTACTTACCACATGCGAGTATGTTTTGCAACTTACGGTCGTATCAGCATTGGCAAAGACCCTTGACTATCGTCGCATTCAATAAATAGCGGCAAGAAAAAGATGAACATATCGAAACCCGCTGACCAGCATGTAATAACAATAATATATCAACTAATTCTTTCCATTACAGACTAAGATATGGCACCGTTCAAGGAAAACCAGATAAGCACGCCATGGCTGCAACCTCGACAGGTTGCCCCACCAAGATAGGCGTAATCACATATTTAACCGCACCGTTAAAACTCATCATAGCCTAAGAAATCTCACATCCCAAGGATACATGCTCATATGGCAGCACATCAGATGTCACAATCCGACGCACGAATGTAAATATAGTTTTATAATATGCATTGGTTCTCAAGATTATCCTCTATTGTAAGGTTTATAATATAATGTGTCGAATTTGTGTGTATATATTTTCCAGATGACACATTATCAATTTAATATCCTATCAATCTCCCTCGCTAGCATCAACAACTATTAAACATCATACGGCATTACCAATATACGAAGATTGGGCACCTTCCAAGGAAAAGAGGACACGTACGCCATGGCTGCAACCTCGAGAGGTTGCCCCGCCAAGAGACGTTGAATCTCGGTTTTAACCTGGTTTATTCAAGCTCAGCCAGCGAAAGACTTGGCCCGCCAAGGAACGAGTATAATAATGTCGCCATAATTTTAAGGACCAACAGTTGCTTAAACCGAGGAATACCAACATATATGCCCCATGAATCAACAATTAAAACACCTCATGTTCGGCTCAAACTGAAGAATAAAAATAAATACTTGTGACGACATTTTTGTCCATAAACTTCGCTAAATGAACATCCGCTAATCACAATCCACATGAATCAGAACGAAACAAACATCCCCTAAGACTTTACCGAGTTTGAGTATTTGTAACGAGAGGCTCCACTCAAGCCATTGGATTCAGTTAAGTTGAAAATGATGCTTACTAAAAAAGATGGATATTCTCCGGAGTGTCGTCTTTAATTAGTCGAAAAGTAAAAAAAAAGAACATTTGTGAAGCAAAACACATCCATAGAGGACTGAGCATGGTTCAAAAACCGAATCGGACCAATGACCAATGTGGCTTAAAACAGCGGACCGAAGATCAGATTGAAATGTTCGGTTCATGTCCGGTCCGGTCTGATTCGATTCGTCGTTCTGTCCAATCCAACAAAGCATATCCCCCGGTTGTATGCAATGTTTTGGAAACCGGGTCAGTGATTGACCCGGTCGAGCGTTCGGGTCGCCGGGTCAAAGGGCCAACCGGTTCAACTGTCGGGTCAACCCGATTTATATTTTTCATAAAAATTGTATATATAGATGTCATCCGATCGATCCCTGGATCAATAACTTAGTAATTACACATTTATTGAAAGATCTTGCTAGAAAACCAATCTTTGATTTTGATCTGCATTGGATCAACAAACCGGTCTTTGATTTTGATCTACCCTGTTTATCTACAACATCTTCCTCAAACATCCTACCATATTACAAACATCCTACCAAATCACAAGGGTAATAATTCAAAAGAGATAAATCGACGCATAATCTTGCGTTGATATGAAAGATTCTTGTTACCATTGTGGATGTTGAGTGTTTTTCAATCTTGAATCTGAATTGAATTTGGGATTAGGTTGTACCATCAAACATGGTGACTGAGATTAGAAATTTAAAGTAGGGATGAGCACGGCAGACTCAAAACCGACTCGGACCGGACCGACCTGATCCGGACCGAACAATTTCGGTCCGGTCCTCGGTCTGGGGTTTTGGACCAATTCGGTCTTCGGTCCGGTCGGTCCGATCCGGTTCGGTCTTACAAAAATCTCGTAAATATTGTCTAATAGGACCGGACCGGACCGAGGACCGAACCGGACTGGACCAACCCAGACCGGACCGAACCGGACCATTTCAGTCCGGTCTCGGTCCGAGGTTTCGGACCATTTCGGTCCTCGGTCCGGTCCGGTCTTGGGCGGTCCGGTCTTGGCCGGTCCGGTCTTGGCCGATCCGGTCTTAGCCGGTCCGGTCTGGTCTCGGACCGATGCTCAACCCTATTTAAAAGTATGGAATGAAAAAATTTACTAGGTATGGTAAGTATAGTGTACTACTAGTATACTCCGTATTTTTTAAAAATAAAAAAGAAACGATAGAACCCAGCCCGGCTTTTTCACCCTGGTGGAACCGGTTTTACCAAAACCCACCGGTTCGCACTAGGTTTCAAGTAACTACGAAACCGGGTTATTTTGACCCGTTTTTAAGCTGGATCCGGTCCAACCGGTTGACTCGACCGGATCGAACCGGGTTTCAAAACCTTGGTTGTATGTAAAGCTACAGTGGACCGCGCTAGACCGAGGATTGAAAATGACTAAAAGAGTAAACCAAGGACTAGACCGAAATACATTCGACCCGATTCGATTTAGTTCGATTTCTCGTTTGATCTATTTTTGCGATTTATAACGTTGAGCCCTACATAGTACATATATTCATGCTTCCATTTAGTAACGAGTCTTGTAAAACATTCCAATTAGAATAAGCATTGTGATATTTTCATTCAGTCTGATTCTTAATTTATATTGTACTCGGTAAAGTTTTACATCATTATTTACTTTACCTACTAACAGATTCTCGATTTATATTGTACTCGGTAAAGTTTTACTGTATATTTACTTTACCTATAGGAATGGACTCACGTGAAAATAAGTGTAACACGAGTTACATTCTATTTTAAGTAATAAAAAATATTTATTTATTTTTATAAAATATTTTTTTTTTCTACCTTTATAACATCTAGTCTTATTTAATGTGATAGTATTAATAATCATAATAAAAAAATATATAAAACCTTATTATAATAAGCTATAAACCCGCCTCTGCCTACTAATACACACAAATGCAGCCTAAAATTGATCGATTTGATCAAAATCGTGATGTCCACTTCATATTAAAGATCGTACACACAAAGAAATTTGTATTAGAAGCGAGTGGTATGAATGAACATTTAAGTCAACCTCGCCATGCATGAATCTTATCTCCTTTTGTTAAAGTATGCTTGTAAACTACTCTCTTCGAGTCTGTTTGTTTAGTTTTTTATTAAGTTTTCTAAAATTAAATTGTTTGTTAAAATATATGTAATATGTTATCTATTTATAAACGGGTATATGAATTTTATTTTGTGTGCCAATATAGTGTATAAATTAAAGAAATTTATTATTATAACCTTTTAAATTAAATAAATAAAAAAGCTAAAGGGTGAATATACAAAATAATAATAATAATAAGTAATGAATTAATATAAAAAACGTGTTCTTTTTGATTTTTTCTAAACAGTCATTAAATAATTTTAAACACAAAACAAATAAATTATTGAAGACTTACTTTAAATATCTATTTTTCAATTAATACACTATAAGTTTTTATCAAACAATACCTCCGTCTCAAAAATCACATAGTTAAATTTTTTTTATTATGGCTTACTCTCTCTCACTTTTTGACATAATGATAATTTTACTCTAGCTAATTGATTAAAGTTTCTTTAAATTTTATAATAACAATTTCAAGCAAAGATAAAAGTAAACTTGATCAAATTTCTTTATCTAGTTTTAGTATCAGACAATTAAATTAAAATAATTAAAAAAAAATTATAATTTTGAGACTAAACGAGAAAGAATTATAAGTTTGCATGTCTTTTCCTTGTCATATAGACTAGTAGTGTATTTGCGCGTTGCGGCTACAGATACCCTGTAACACAAGTTTTAATTAATAATATTTTAATTGAATGTTTTTCTTACAACGATATCTCGAAAAATAACAATTGAAGGTTTAAGTAACTTTATTTAATTGTCTAGCCTAACTGATGGTGACTCAGGTTCCCAATTAAACCGGTTGGTCTGATTATGTATATAAAACTATATAAACCATCATTTTAGGTAAACAACATGCATATATATGCTTTTATTAATATAGGAGGTGATTTACACACTCAATAAATTAATTGGCACACTCAAAATGTTGTGTGTTGGACAATTTTACCCTTAATATGTATGTTGAAGTTTGCCTACACCACTAATGTAAGGGTATAAATGTTCATACACAAACATTTTGAGTGCACCAATCAATATATAAAGTGTGCAAATCACCTCCCTATTGATATATGCTTTAATTGTTGTATCACGTGAATATACAATTGCATACTTAGGTAATGAGGTGTATTAATTGGTATTAATTAAATTTGAGAAAAACAGGATAGAGTGACATTTGTACATTGTACTGTTTTATTTGTTAATTGTGATAATAGAGTGTTTTATTTACTCTATCCGTCCCATTTTAACTAGCCTCATTACTATTTTAGTTGAAGAATGTTACATCCACATCCTTTTTATATAAAAACTTCTACATACACATGTGTCAAATAATTATTTGTAGTTTATAAAAGATAGAGAAAGTATAAGACAATCTAATTGGTACAACTCACATGCCACATGTGTATGTAGAAATTTTTATGTAAAAAGGGTGTGGATGTAATATTCCTCTTTTAGTTTGTCCCAAAATCTTGTCCACTTTCTAAATTAAGATGTTTATATCTTAATAAACTTACAAATTTACCCATCCTATTTATTTTTCCAAGCAAAGTAAATGCTATATTTATTATGTTTAATAGGGTAAATTTGTCATTTTAATAACAAATGTCCAGATTCATTGCATCTATTATAATTTTTTTTTTTTTTGTTAGGGGCTAATTAAAGTCCGACGGAGGAAGTATAATAC
Source organism: Glebionis coronaria (assembly GCA_025667525.1). Lineage (NCBI taxonomy): Eukaryota > Viridiplantae > Streptophyta > Magnoliopsida > Asterales > Asteraceae > Glebionis > Glebionis coronaria. The sequence goes on along the minus strand of CM046878.1, from coordinate 604,079,871 downwards.
TAAATGGTAATAATTGTGTATTCAAATATTTATTGTTGTATTAAATGTCATGAGTTGTTGTATTAAATGATACTAATTGTGTATTCAAATATTTATTGTTTCTATTTGAATTTTTAAATTATGTTGATTTGTACATGAAGCATTATAAAAAATAAGTTGATTTTGTAACATTTCAATAAATAGAAAAAGTTTTCTTTTTAATTTATAATAGAGATTTTAGTTATATATGCATTTTTCAAAAACAAAATTCTAACGGTCTTCCAAATATATGTGTATCTTAGTATGTATATATATATACATATATATATATATATATATATATATATATATATATATATATATATATATATATATAAATCTGGCCCATCCAAAATATAAGAAACTACTACAAGAAAATATCATAAAATCTCACATTTGACTTTTTTTTTAGTTCGTAAGCTAGTTATTCAATTTCACACTATTTATTTAAAAAGATAATATTTACCAATTTTAAATAATTATTAGTAATTCAATTTTATATTACATACTTAAAAGGTATGATTCATGTCAGTGTTGAATCGACGTATCTATCGAGCACAACTTCATAAAATCACACTTTGAAAGAAAGCTTTTAAAAAAAATCGATCTTAAAAACTCTCGCATGTAATAAAACCTCTGAAAGAAAGTCTTTTAGCAAGAACTACAGTCAATTTACAATAAAGCTAGTACTAAAAAGGTAAAAGTTTTCTTAATCTAACAGTTTTCTTAATCTAATTCCTTTATAAAACATTTTGAGAAGTTATTAAAAAAATACTTAATATTTCAAGTTACATCTACTAATGCATCGTGTACAACCAACACAAGCCTAAAAAATAAAATAACAAAATTTAACACCTCATTCATATAAACATAATTTAATACTCACATAAAAACTAATTAATACATAATAATTAATGCACAATTAAAAATAAAAATAATTAATGCTACTTAATAATATTTAATTAAAACACCTTATTACTTAAAAATATAAATATATATACACATTCTACAACAACTAAAAACATATATCTACAAAAATATACATATGTTGTCTATTTAAAATGATAATATATATAGTTTTAAAAACCGAACCGTGCTAATAGGTGTAATCGAAAACCGGAGTTACCATGGGTTCGGCTAGTCATTTACATAAAGTTACCTAAAACTCAAATTGTCGTTTTTCGAGTTTTCGTTGTAAAAAAACGTAAAATTAAGATTAAGTTTTCCGAAAATTATGTTACAGGGTACCCGCCGCCGCAATGCGAGTACCCTGGTAGTTCTTATATAAGGTTAATCACCTTAGCAATGTAATTATATAAAACTCCTACTACTCCCTCAGTCTCATAATTATAGTCCGTCAACAAAAAACACGCATTTTAATAAAAACACTACGAGTATTTTTTTAGCTTTTTTTTCTCTTACGTTTTACACAATGATAATTTTACCCTTAACTAATTAATTTATAATTTCATTATTGTTTGTAATAACACTTTTTAAATAAAAATATTAAGATAAACTTAATCAAAATTTCTTATCTATTTTTAGAAATAGATTATTAATTTAAAACGATTAAAAATAGTAACCTGAATTATAATTATGAGACGGAGTAATAAACATGTAAACCACTTATAAATGTCAACGCTAAAATTCATTCTACCACCTTTACGCGTTTGACAAAATAAACTTCATTCCCACGTTTCTTCATTAATCACTTTACTTGCATTCTACATCTTCAAACACTTCCATAAACTCCATTCATTCTCCCATTTCCATCCACAATCAACCCTCAAACCGTCACGAAAATGCCGCGCCAAGCACTCCTTCAGGTCCTCATTTTCGCCCTCTTCATCACGCTCACATTCTCTTCCTCACCGTCACCCGCCCCATCCCCACAATCACCTTACCTAAGCAACTCGCCATCCATTTCACCACAATCTGGTGACTCAGATGGCCCATCTTCAGATTCGACATTCTCTCCAATGCAATCATTGCCTCCACTATCAGGTACTCCAGATGATGACTCGTATGGAGATGAACCTTCACCAGATGTTAAGTCCTCACCAGCACCCGCGCCAATTAAGGCTAGTGATGTTGCTCAAGAAGAAGAGAAGAGTAGTGAAGAACGTAAGGAATCGTCGGATAAAGGAATGAGTGGAGGGAAGAAAGTTGGAGTTGCGTTTGGATTGATTGCAGCCGCGTGTTTTGTTGGATTTGGAGGTGTTGTGTATCGGAAAAGGCAAGATAATATCAGGCGACAACAGTATATAGCTGCGCAGAGATTGGAGTTTTGATTGAGTTTGAGATGCGAGATGATGATATATACTGCATCTAGATCTAGATCTTAATTATATATAGATTCAAAGTATTATTTATAATGATATATGACTATAAACATTTGTTGTACTATTTTGATGTGCTAATAACAGATTAACAGATGCATGATTATTTTTTATCTGAAAAAACCTGATCAGTCGATTATCATTCGTTAACTTGTTATTGCAAGAGAACTAACCACCAGTAAGTCTGGCCGCTGCTCTCGACCAAAGTCACACATGATGCTACGGATGAACCCCCCTAACCGTATAAAATAAGGCCCTCTTCTTACTATAGTAAGTTGACGGGCTTCTCCCAAGAGAATGACTTTACTCAACTCTGCCTCTAGACGCCTATGGAGAACTAAGGTACTACTATTCTATCACTTCTAAAAAAATTCGTAAAAAAACTGGTGACATCATGTGATACTTTGTATTGTAAGATGTCAAGTTCTGTTAATCTAAGCAATCAGACGTATTCAATGTTCCATCCGTACAAAGAAATTGTCGTCAATATCTGAAGGTAACAAGAGATCCCCCGTGAACATGAAATTACTAAGTAAACAATATTCTACACTGTAAAAAACATGCTATTTAATTACCCCGTGATTTCTTTGATTTCGCTGGGGGTCAACATCTAACGTGAGTTACCAGACATAACAACATATTTTATCAACTCTATCTACCTAACAACGATACACGCTACAGCACATAAAAATTAACTAGCTTGAAAAACAAACCCAAAACTGGAGCTGAAAAACAGATGCAGTAAGTTTATGGTACCGTGAGGTTTGAGAGAAGTCAAAGTCAAATGCTATGAAATTCAAGTTTCTGCATTTGGATAGGATTTCGGGTCAAGGAGTAGATCCTGCTTCTTGTAGGGAATGCCTCTTCAATATTGAGATGGTCTCTTCCTTGGCACTGCCGACATAACACAATAATCAAAAGTTAGAATATTGAGTTATTGACTATTTTGTGAACTGAATTTTGTCAAAAAACAGATATCCTAGACGGTTTATTCTTAAAGGTGTCCATCTCAATTTATTAGCTTATGAGCGGGCCGATTCAGAGTATGAGTATTCTCCAACAGAATATATAAAGTTTAGCTAATAAAGAAGCGGGTCAAATGGGTCAAAACATGTTAAAAGTCACTCAAAGTGTACTTTAAATGTTAACGAGATAAGTCTTTGTAGCCTGCTTAACACACAATTGTTACAAAATGTAGGACAATAAGTCTTCAAATCAACGTGTTCCAAAAGTTACCCGTTTTGACCCGAATCAATTACCCAACGGGTAACTCACTGGTCCTACTACAAGTTCTGCCACCATTACTTTATTTTGTATCTCAACTATAGAATGGAGCTAGGCTATCTATTTTTTTACTTGCCATCAAATTCAAAGATTAGGTTATAATGGATTTCAAGTCTCACCTCCCTGGTCTCAAGATCGTGTATTTTCCAAGCACGGTGAGGTCAACAATTGTTGATCCTGCACGTCCGGCTGGAAGGATACCACCATCATAAACAAACGCGCAGTGATCCCACAAGTTCTTGAAATCATTAATGTCTACACTACTTGGTTGTCCACTTAGGTTTGCACTAGTCAGGGCTAGTGCACTTCCAGAGCCACGGGAAATCTTCCTGATAAAGTCAGAATCAGGTACTCGAACTCCTACACTGTCTAATCCCGCATTTACAGACTTCTCAAGAATACTTGATTCCCCTGAAAAGAAATAGAGTTTTAGCCATCTCGAGCCAAATAAATACTAGTAACTTTATCAACAGAGTTTTATATCTAACTTTGCCGAATCCTGGGTGACCTGAGCTAGGCTCATACAGGATAACCATCGGGAACTGATTTCTGATATTGGGAAACTAACTAATTTTAGGCTAGGAAAATCCATTAGAGTATCAATTTGTTGATTTATAGTAATTACGAAATACAACCGGTTTTTTGTGGCACATTTGCGAGACATGAAAAGAAAAGTCAACATGGTCAAAAGTGACCGACAGGCCAGCTGCCATGTTACCGAATTGAATGTTCCATTTCTAATTACCTTAAATCCATATTTTCAAACTTTTACGAATATTTGATGAGATTTTGTGGCCACTGTTTGCCATTTCATGTCATCAGCCGACCCTAATATAAACTTATTAAGAAAAAAAAAGATCATCCTGACCAGATCAACACCATTAACTTTTTGTATTGACGATATCAGACAAACAGAAGACAGGACTTTCACAATAAGTAAACGTCGCAACTTTCTTACATATTCTGAAAACAGAAGTGTTGAGTATTTTACAGGACAACTTCATTAACACAACCAGAGTTAGAGACACAAACCTCGTTTTAGCACCACGGTTACCGGTCCAGGAAGAAGACATTCAAGCAAACCAAAAGGCAGATGGTCTGTAACAACAAACCGTCCAATGTCACTCACATCGCCAACACAGATTGCTAGAGGGCTAGTCAGTTTACGCCCTTTAATCTCGTATATTCTATTAATTGCCTCTGCAGAGCTGCACCAAATCACCGCGTAAAAACATCATCAAATTTGCCACACACTTGAGCATATATGTAACTATGATACTGCTAATAAGATTGATCATCTATACATGCTACAGCAAGAGGGTGTTTGGATTGCCTAACTTTTTAGTAATCTGTATATTTTGGGGTATTTCAAAGTGCTAATTAGAGATAATGTGAAATTACTACCCTCAGTTCGAGATTTTGTACTTGGGGTCTTATTCATTATCTTAGTCAGCTGCGCCAAATCACAGCATAAAAACATGATCAAATTCCCTATACGTTTTAAGCAGATACGTAACCACGTATACTGCTAATAAAACTGATCATATTACAACTTAGAGGGTGTTTGGGATTGCGTATTTTTCTGCTTATTTTGGGGTATTTTAAAGTGCTTATTAGAGATAATAGTGAAATTACTACCCTCAGATCGAGATTTTCTACTTTCTAGTCATTTATTCTATTTAGGGTCTTATTGCATAAAATCCCTATACGCTTAAGCAGATATGTAACTATACTGCTTATGAAATTCAGCATAATATAATACCAAAACTTAGAGGGCATTTGGAATGCCTAAGTAGTTTCCATAAAGCAGGCATCCTGCTTATTTTGGAGTTTAATAAGCAGTTTTCACATTATATGCGTATTTAGAGTACAATAAGTAGTTTCCATAAAGCAGGTATCCTGCTTATTTCAAGTGCTTATTTGAACTGAAACTCAAATTGCAAAACAAAGCCTACAAGGTCGATTAATCGCCGCCTAGGCGCTACAGGGCCACCAACCTTTCCATGACCGATTAATTGGTCAAACAATAAGTCAACCATGGTTAATAGCGGTCAAAGACGACCAATGGTGGTCAAACTTGCTGGAAACATGTAAATCTTAATAGAAATACCCAAAACTCGCCATAAACATGTTTTAATCACTTATGGTAGTTGCTTATATTGTTATAAGTTGGTTTATAGGGAAAATCTTGCCGAAATACACAAAACTCGCAAAAAATATCCAAAACTTGCTAAAAATGGCAATCTGATTAATCACCAATTAATCCCGCCTAGACCGATTACAAGCTGCAAGGATGCGACCTCCCAGCTACCGATTCGCGATTTTTGCAACCTTGTCTAAAGTAATATAAAATGGTTTCATTCAACACTTTCTAACCAAATACTCATTTCCAACAGCTTATTTTTAAGCTACTTAAACTCATAAAATATATCAACTAACTACATTTCTACGCATAAACGCGAAAAATACCAAAAACCAATCCACTTAAGCAAAACATCAAACACCTATAAAGCTAATTAGATATAACAAACTACACGCTTATTACGAAGCTTAATACGCAGTTTTCAGATTATATGCGTATTTAGAGTAAAATAAGTAGTTTCCATAAAGCACGTATCCTGCTTATTTCACGTGCTTATATGAACCGAAAGTAATATAAATTGGTTTCGTCCCACACTTTTTAACCAAATACTCTTTTTCCGAGTCTTGCTGCATTTCGTAAAGCATAAGCAATCCAATCACCATTTCCAAACAGCTTATTTTTAAGCTGCTTAAACTCATAAAATTTATCAACTAACTACATTTCGACGCATAAACGCGCCAAACACTTAAGCAAAACATCAAACACCTAAACTACACAATAAAAACCATACCACGCATCACACGCGAACCCGTACAACGTATCAGTAGGCACAGCAATCACTTTTCCATCTTTTATAGCCCCAATTGCTTCATCCAAACACCCCTCATTCGCGGGCCGAATAACCGCACACCGAGCGGCCTTACTTACCAATCCTAGCTTCAAAAACCCGTTTTTCTGCTGATGTATAGCTCTTGAGAAGCTAAATCTGTGCACACCTGAAATGTAGATGATATGAGAAAGTAAAATATGGGTTTTGTAAGGTTTTGAATTCTGAATAAAACCCAGAAAGGAAATTACCTGTGGTGGGGTTTAAGATTGGTAATTTGGAGGTTATTTTTGTAGGGTTTAAGGTATACATGTTTTTATTTGGTTGGTTGTCAATTCCTTTGTTTTTGGAGCAAAGTTTCTTTTATAGGGGTGTTTATTTCGGCTTATATAATGGGCTTATAGCTTATTTGGTTTTAAGCTTATGTTTTCATAAGAGTATTTGGTACCCTTTCGTGTCATCAAGTGGCGTTATGAGAACAGTCACGTTAACATTTTTTCTCATAATAACACCAAAAATACATCTCTTTCTTTTCATAACACCATATTTCTGGTGTCGTCAAGTACCCCAATTTTTAAAAAATAGTTGAAAACGCCACAAAATACTTGAAAATGACACGGGGTGGATCTCGTGCCATCATTTGGCGTTTTCCAGGATCATTTGGTGCGGTGGTGGTGGCTCAGCAATTGAAAACGCGAGGTACGGTGTGGTGCTCGTGCCATCAAGTGACGTTTTCGGGAAGGGATTAAGTCGCAAAATAGCAATGTACTTTTTGAAATGTACCATTTTGATACGTGTACTCTAACAAAGTTGTACAATAGTAACGAACTTTCATAAGGTGTTCCGATCTGCACATTTGGGTGATGTGTCACGTTATTAATGGTGACACGTGTTAGCCTTTTCGGGATGACACGTCATCAAAATGTGCATAAGGGAACACTTATAAAAGTTCGTTGCTATTGTACAACTTTTTAAGAGTACACGTACCAAATCGGTACATTTCAAAAAGTACATTGCTATTCTATAACTTAATCCCTTTCGGGAATGGCTCAAGCCATGGCACACGATACCCTGTGCTCTAAGCTCACTTTTTGTGGTTGTCTTTTTTGCTTGTATAAGTTTGTTATATAGCCTGAAAAGTTTCAAAATATGCCATAAAAAGTGAACTTATGAAACCTAGCCCAAAACCAAATAAGCCATAAGCTGGCTATATAAGCTGAAACAAACAGCCACCGAGTTTATTTTCGGGCCAGGGATATATCTAGTTTCGGCTTATATTTTACGGAGTATAAGCTTTTGCTTATCGAAGTTTCCTATGTTAGTAATAAGCTTAGACAAACTCTATAAGTTTGAGAATTGAGATTAAGCCGGAAAGATAGGTTTATGAAACATAAATCGAACTCATAAGCCCAAAGATAAGCTACGCGTACACCCTCGTACCCACTTTTGGGGCTGCGCTTGGGTTATTTTGGAGAAACTAACCCACATTGGTTTATCAGAAACAGCTTATTGTACACCAAAGTTCTAGCAAAGATTTCAAACTTTGTTAATATTTTAGGATGGCGGGTGAAAAGTCTGAAAACGACCAAAATAATCGTTAGATCACATATATCTGAGCAGGAATCACATACTCCGTCACCCAAAGAACCCCACACGAGGTGGTTCTCCTTGACCCGACCTTGTTGCTCAAACGCAATCAAATCATGACCATATGGTAATATCAAAGTCATGATGTGAGACCGGTATATACGCAGACATAAATTTGTTACTGGTTTGCAGACAACAGTATTAGTATTGACCATGATTCCAATCAACGCAAGCTCGTTTCTGAGTTGTAACATAAACAATCGGCCATCAAACACTAGAACCAAAGATCGACGACGTAACAAGAAAACGATACAGCAAAAGCTTATAGATCAAAGTGTTTAGAATGTTGAAAGATCATGTATAATAATTTTACGACACAACCTGCAACGCTTTCAGCAACTTATGTACAAACGATCAACGAATTTTTTCAAAAATCACAAATAAGTAAGCGGTAAATGTTATTAAGCAAATGACACCCAAACTCATACTTTAAATACACGAATCCACTATTTTCGGGTCATCATAGCATAACCATTTTTTTCTTTCTTATAGTTATGAAATTCACATTCTTCATAAAACATATCACAAAACAAATTAATGACTAGCCAGTGCCAAACTAAGTTTCAAGCTTTTGGGAGAGACGGTCGTAGTGATGGTAGTGGTGGCAGGCGTGTTGACGATGCAGCTTCATTTTGTGGTGATTCTAGATGGAAAACGACGTTGGGAGAATTTATACTGGATGGAGGTGGTGGTGGTGGCGGTGGGGGTGGTATTAGTAGTGGTGGAGTGTCGGATGACAATGATGGAGATGGTGGTGTAGTTTCAACGACTGCAGTGTCACGACGTTGATTTGATCTTCTTTGTTGCCATCTTCTTAACCGGATGGCTTCCACAACAATGCACCTGCAACATATTGCAACTCCGCAACCAGCAAATGTAGCTAGAAGAATCGCTAACATTGGTTGAACCTGAACCTATACATAATAAGAAATATTATCACACAATAAATGTCTTTGTATACACTAAGTATAAGTAATCTGCTCACCAGGTTGTAGAAAATATTTCCGAAAAGAACCACAAACACGAACTGAACTAATGCATATAACCATGCAAATCTTCGGTGAACTGCAGATAATCGTTCAATAAATATTTGGTTATGGATCCTTTTACTAGAACTAGACAAGCAACAATCTTTACTAGGTATTGACTATTGAAACCATCGTGCTCGCCTTAACATTTGTGAGCCGGACGGCTTGCTAAAGGGAAAGACAGGGTCGTGTCAGAGCTTATAATTCTAGAAGATTAAAGACTTTGTAAGTTATTTAAGCGACTTTCAACCATTCTGACCCGTGTGACATGTTTTTTCGGAAAGTCTTAAAATTTGACCCATATTTTCATCCACTTCATTTTACAGCAAAGTGGAAAACGTAGTACGTACCCATGGCAGAAGTCGTCATTGATGAAACAAGCCCCAATATACACGAAAATGGAAGTGATAAAGCAATTGAACCTGTTCTCATCTTCCGAACCTTCACAAGAACAAACTTCATTAAAACAAGATGGCCAAAAATCTAGTAGAAAAAGTTACAGATTGGAACTAAATTTCTTGCTCCCAAAAACACCCGTGTAAAATTTATACGAATCTTTACCAGAAGCTGCTCAAGAAAGCAAAAGTATGCCAGCATGCTAACGATAACAAGGATCGGCATTTCTTGCCACACCCTATAGATGTCACTGCTCAAATCAATACAAAAACGATATTAGATTAAGTTTGACACAAAAAAAAAATAATGAAGAAATTTCCATGGGCTGCAATTGCAACTTGCCTGTACGCGTTAATTTCAATATGATCATCATGCGCCGCAGTTGCAGCATTGTTTCGGTTTGCAACACTACTTTGGATTCTTAAAAGCGTGACAGGTAGATTTTGAACATCCTGATGGCACACGTCACATGTTTTGTTGCCTTTTATGCTGAACCATTTTATGGCACATTCTTTGTGGGCTAAAGCGAGTTCACCCTTGCAGCTACATTCCATCTTTAAGGTTTCTCCTCCTTCACATAATTCGATAAAACATATTCTACAAACGGCCTCCTCTTCAGCTATGTCGTCTACATCATCTGTGAATATTAACAATATACGGCTTTCTTTTTGTGAATCAGAAATTTCAAAAAACACATATCCAAACACCCCTTTCGTTTTGATCACAAAACTATTCAGTAAACTTACCTTCGTCATCGCTAGGAATAGGGGTTGGTGTGACAGCATCAAATTCTTTCACTCGTGAATTTGTTGGAACCACTCGGAAAAATGAGTCCGATCTCTTGAGACGTATCTTTTCATTGAGGATAGGGACAGACTGAGACCGAGGTATATGTTCCTGAACTTTAGTCTGTATATAATAAAACATATAAGATCAGCTCATTTGACTATCGATTTATTCTGTAAGAAAAGGTAACGTGTCCCACAGATAGAAGTATAAAGAATGAGAACTTAAGTACGAAAGTTTGGAACATTCATCCCATTCATTAACAACGAAACTTTGAAATTTGAATAGCTTATAAACCTTGAGTTGTAGTTACTAATATCGTCCACATCGGCTTTTAAGTTAAACCAAGGGTGGTTTTGAGGCATTATTGTAATTGCTTATGTAAATTACAGTAACTTTTTTATAAAACAAGTAACAATTTCTTAAAGTTGAAGTGCTTTTTTACTTTAAAACTAGACACTATTTCTTATCTGCTCAAAAAGAGCGAAAATAAGTACTTAAATAAGCAATCACGGCCCTTAGGTTGAGCCGAGGCTTATTGAACTAGCATGTCACTTTGGTCTTATTGTGCTACAAAAATGAACATGTGATCGAGCTATTTGCGTACCATCTATACTAAAAACCACGAAACAAAAAGGACCAAAAGCAAAACAACTCACATGCAAATTAAGCGAACCGCCTGCTCTTCTCAAACCAGACTCCATGTCAGAATATCTAACAGGGGTAAAAGGTAAAGACGGTGTCATCTTTGTAAACATTTTTGTAAGTGACCATGTTCTTGGAATAGACGTTTTTTCTTGAGGTAAAGAACTCGATGCCATTGGAACTGCATCATCTGAGATAGTATTCTTTTTCTTAAAACTCAAATTCGGTAAAAGACTTTTCTTTGACGATTTGTTTCTTGATGAGCAAGTTGCAGCGGTTGATGTTGCCATATTGAAGTTCACTTTCTTGTGAGACGGAAGTGGAGGTGGTGTCGGAGGCATCCTTATTTGAACAAATTCATGAGAAGAAGCTCTCTTTAACGCTCTTGATGGTTTCTCCATTGCAGGATCTTGTTCTATCAGCTTGCTTTCATCCTGAAAAGAAACAAGTAAACAAAATTACTTGCTAACACGGAAATTGCTGATTTATAAGCAATAAATCCTTTTGAATGGATTAAGCAAGTACCATATCATGAACAACTGGTTTATAATGTCTTTAAAACCATAGGACCTATGACAGAATAAAGGTGTTGCTTAACATTAAGTGAATTAATCAGCTTCTTTATGCCACTTAAAGCTAAGGCCCTAAACTATTTCACCATCCATTTTCATTCTGCGGGTCCCGTTTGTATCTTAGAAAAATGAGAGCCGTCGCGCCCATGAAACAGATGAAACGACATAAACAAATGAACTTACGCTAGTAAGTTTAGTAGACAGTAGTACCATATCTCAGCGGTACTTCTGCAAAGTAAGTGAACCACTAGAAGTCAAGTTCTATAAACGATATGAGCTATGGACAGATAAAGTTGTCGCCTTTTAAACGTGTAACTCTAGTAGTCAAGTTCTCAATCCGGCTAAAATCATCGAAATCCAATTTGTGGGTCCCGTGTATATGTTCAAGATAGAACACGGGACCCACAAAACGGATCAAATTGGTACGTATGAACCAATAAAACTTACAGTAAGATTTTCCACATCATTGACAACTAAAAGAAAACATTGGCAAAATTATAGACATGTTTATGAAACAATAATGCAATCCATATCATTCTGCACTAACAAAAAACTTATAAGATTATATGATGCTTATAAAAAGCCACAAAGGGTCGAAACGAAAGTACCTTTTATTCAAAATTTTAAGCCCCACAAAGATGATTAGTGATTTATAATTGCAACTAGTCCTTAAAAGCAGTAATGATAAGCCCTTGATTAAGCAGGATAATAATATATAATCTGAAAGCAAAATCACTTTCTTTCTGTAAACATATGCTCCAAGAAAGTCAACAAATGGTTAATAAAGTGTCATTAGTAGTAGTACAAATCTTGTAACTCAAGTTATATGCCTCAAGCTCATGATTTCAGGATAAAAAGTGTCAGAGTTAGGAAAAGGAACCCACTTTAGCCGACCGGGGCCTAGAGGGAGTGACGGGTCGGCACTCATCATGTTGCGTGTGTTTTTTGAGGTCTCGCGGACAGCAACACTTTTGTCATAAAGCAGTACTCCTAGTAAAATCGATCAGACTTTGCTTTTCTTTCACTCAAAAAGTGCAAACTCTATACTTACGGATTTTTAATTTGTACTGTAGTTTTTCTTATCATCGTCGGTATGCTGTCAAAAGTGTAAACGACCCTTTTTTTTGTTTGGGTTACCAGCTTTTTCATCTATGAACTAAAGGAACACTCGAAAGTAGCTTTAGAATCAACATACAAATCAAGATTTACTGCAAATATTTTAGCTTAAAGTATCATACCTTTATACCCAAATTGAGTTATACAAACACTTTTTGCCTGAACTACTGTAGTTTAATAAATAGAAGAATGCCTATATCGGTGGCTTGTACTGAGCCACCGATATAACTCTGAAAAAAAAATATCACAATAAACTATATCGGTGGCTTGTACTGTATGTAGTTTAATTAATAGAAGAATGCCTATATCGGTGGCTTGTACTTAGCCACCGATATAACTCTGAAAAAAAAAAGATCACAATAAACTAGTTCATGTGATCAATTCTAAATTTCCCAATTTAGTAATCCAAAACCTTATTATGAAATTTTATCAAAGTACCAAATTGCAATGTTAGTTGAACTACTTTCTACTATTAGTAAGATGTCTAGAATTGGATTAAAAGAAAATTTATGGATGTTTTGTAGCCATAGTAATTTTTCTAGAAATCATTTGGATTGGTTTTCGTATTTAGGTTATCCGGGGAGGGTGAGCATCTTAACTTAGATGTACGCGGCCTTACCAGGTTAATCCCGAGACCGTTTCCAATCCTAGCTAGAATTATGCTCTTATGATTGAATTAAATCAAAAAATGCATGCTAGCATGCATGTTCATGATCAGAAAGGTGTTGTAACAAGTTACCTCACAAGAAACATACACAAATAATGCTTAATCCTTAAGTTTATCATAACTTTATCAACCATTTTCAATACTAAGAATGAACCCTTCTCAAAATTTTCATTCATATATTCATATGATCAATAACATATTAGAATTCAAAACATTAAATTTAAGAACAAGCAAAAAAAAAAAAAAACCCTACCATGTGAACAATTTGGACTACAACTTCATCACTTTTGGAAGAACTTGAATCATGCTCATCACTTGTAGCATTATTAGTAGCATTATTTTCTTGAGTTTTCATGATTCATGCAGATATTTCATGTGGTTTTTGATTTTTTTTGGACACCAAAAAATGTATTTGTGAGAGAGAAGAGTGTTTTGAAAGAGAAATGAGTATGTATGAATTAATATGAACACTTTAGCAACTGTTTTCTTATGTTGTTGTTTGTTACAATTTATTGTGGATGGGATTACTTGTCACTATATGGATGGAATATATACATTTATTTGTTTTCCACCTTATATATATATATATATATGGGACATAGAGTGTATTATAAGGAAAATTATAAAAGTATCAATATTTTAAGTTTTAGAATTAAGAGAAAACAAAGTTATTAGAGTAAATCATTTTTCAAAAAAAGTTAATCACTTTTCTTAAAAGCAGGGCTCTGTAAACAAATTGAACGTAAAATTCACGTTTCATGAATCGTTTGATAAAAAAATTCGTGAATATGAACATTATTAGACAGTATTTTATGTTCATTTAGTTAAATAAACAAAAATAAACAAGAAAAATCATATGTTTAAGTATTCGTGTTTATTTGTCCGGTTAAAACTGACGAACGTGTTGGTTTATAGAGTTCATAACAATTATTTAAAACCCTAATATGGATCAAAGAGCGCATAGCGGAAGCGATTAACAAGATCATTAATTTAACACAATTATGATTAATCAAGGCTAGGGTTACATACCTTTATCCTAGCAAGATCCACAAGACGACGGAGCAAACGACAACTAGGGTTTATCACGAACACCACCAAGAATATAGTCTAAAGTAAGACTATATCACGTTCTTGTACACACGTGATACGGCGAGTTAACCGTGAGTCTAGCACGAACAAACCGAGCTTCCAAGTCTATGGAAGATCTACCCAACAACCCTAGAGAGGGGCTAGGACTAGATCTAGAATAGCTTATTGAAAATCAAAGAAGAACCCTAATAGGGTGTTTGTTTGGCCGGCGGTTAGAGCAAGAGAAAGAGAGATGTGAGGTGAAAAATTATGAGGCTTTAGGTTTGTTTATATACACCTTGGAAAACTTCTCTTCCAAGGTTAAACAAGATAAAGCAACAAAATCTTTTCTCCTTATCTTTGTCTCCTCTATTTAGGCCGGATATATACATGCTCCAAAAGAGGTTTCCGGAACTTTTCCGACTCCTTCTTTTAGCTTCTTTAACCTTCTATAACGGTCGTTTAATACTTAACTTTTAATTACTTAACGATCGTTAGCTACGGTTTGATTTAATAAATATAATAAATATATTTAATAAATAAATAAATTAACTCTTCACGTAATGTGTGCAATCCCGTGATCTCGAGTTCGATCCTATCTCACGACTATTAATTTTAAGTCCATAAACTTTCAGCTCCCACTTGGACAAAATTCTAATATCGTGATCACATTGACTAGCGTCTAGTTACACTAGCAATGTCACTAGTACAACTCGAGTAAGGTTTCTTGGACAAAACCTTTTAATGATTAAATCATTATTATTATTATCCTTTCATTTCAAATACAACGTTAATAAGGATATGGATCCTAGTCATTCCTTTCATTAACCATTCTGTTTCTCGTTTACGGATATAGCAAGATCACCAAAACAAATTTGGGTGCGGCCGCACAAATATCTTACTACTCCCCCGAGGGGCCCAGCTGTATTATACTTCAAAATAAATTTTGAAGGAAATGAATCCCATTTTGACTACAAGCAAAACTTATGAACTTTGCAACACTTCCAGAAATAATCCTTATAGCTACCAGTTACGTTTAGCGTTAGATTATTCCACAGAAATGCACTAGATCCACGACAGTTTCCTGGTATCTCAGGTCTAAGGATAACTATTTATGATTTACTTGATGACAAAGATCCATAAAGTAAAATCATATAGTTGGGATAAGTCCAATATTTGATCCATCAAATATCATCCAAAATTGACCAATATACTTTCAAGTATACTCTGTCACTATTTTGAATTGTCTTAGTTTAATAATATTCCCATATTATTAATCGACAACGGACATTTAGAAACATCATAATGCTCATGGATTTAAAACATGTGAAATAGGATACAAAATCAAATAACAGAAAATAAACGAAATCCAATCTTTATTTCATCAATTCAATAATGTCTTACATCCTTTATCCAAATACTAAAATAGATCAATGCATAAAATTGGTACATGCATCATGCCTCTAGTAATGACATTCATACTTGTTTGGCAAAGCATAAAATAACCAATCTTGACCTATTGAAATTTGAGAATACTTTCTTCAAGAATTCAAATCATTGAAACTCTTGTACATGTGCATCCAAACAATTTGATATTGCCACATAGTATCAAAATTGTGAAACATCCTTGATCACCAATTTCCTAAACTTCCAAAACACATTTGAAGTTCAAAGTATTCTAATTCTTTAATGTATAATGCAACTTTAATCAACATGTCATCTCCAAAGATCCCATGACTAATATTGAGTGTTACCTCAATTATATCTTTTCAAGTTTTACAACTTGTCATAAAAGATACAAAATACGTTACCATTAATATCTATTATGTAATGTTTGATTCCAACCAAAACCTTCAAGTTTGTTGGCTATGATAATTTGCACAACGATTGACAAATTATCCATCTATAGAATATGGAAGCCGATCCAAGATTTAGGATGTTATTCTATTTCCAAACATATTCCTTCAGAATATTCATTACACAAGTTATTCAATAACTTCTTAAATAGATTAATATATTCAAATCATCATGTATTTTAAGCATGATATAAATACAACACGACATACATGAAAATTTCTCAAACCAGATTTAGATTTCTTCATGTCCTAAATATCCACGTAAACATACTACATGGCATATTACGTTGTATTTCCACCGCATAAATAAATAAATTTATTTGTCCCAAGGTTATGTATATCTTATTTTCTAAATCTCCAAAGTAAAGTTTCATCTCAAATCTAAACCAAATCAACATTTAATTTGAATGAAATCTCACTTTCTTACATGTCTATTTGACACATATAATTTAAGAAAATAACCATAATACT
This sequence comes from Glebionis coronaria, assembly GCA_025667525.1. Lineage (NCBI taxonomy): Eukaryota > Viridiplantae > Streptophyta > Magnoliopsida > Asterales > Asteraceae > Glebionis > Glebionis coronaria. The sequence continues at coordinate 604,063,069 of CM046878.1, read as the reverse complement.
CCCACTAGCTTTTAGGAATACTCAGAAACCATCTTATTTAAATTTAAAACCAAACTTGGATTTCAAAATAAACATAAGAATAATCTCCTAGATGCATGCTTTTATCTATTCATGGATAATTGCATTTTGTACTTTTCCAAAGATTTATATTTTGAAGTAATAAACTCATTTCGATTACTTAAGTGCTTTCTCAAGTAGTCATTCAAGAAATAGTTCATATATATCCAAATTTTGTCAATTAAAATATGACCATCAAAATCTTTATATATTTAATGTATTTAGGAAAGAATACTCAATCACAATTAATTACTTAAATGTGACTAATAATCTATTCACAATACATACATTAAATATGTGTACAATTTTGTCCATATAGTTTCGACACAAAGATTAAACCACTACAATTGGCGTTTTTCTTCCTTTGACGAAACTCATCTTCAATTTCTAGTCAAACTATTTAAGATAAACCAAATCTAAAATTTGATTACCTTGTTGGACAACATCTATAACAATCATAGTATGAGTAGTTTACCCAAAACAATATTTTGGTAACAAATCACAACAATTATTTGTAACTCATAATTCTCAGCATACAAATCAAATATCTGAGATATCCTTGCGGACCTATGACATAAATTCCTTTATCTTGAGGTTTAGCATTTACACGCCTACCTCATGATGATTACTAGTGTATTTTAGAAGATCATGTATCTTGTAATTTTATCTTTCAAGATCAAAACTCCCACTTGCTATTAGTAACTTAAAATTACTCTTTAAATACATAGCAAATAGATCAACACTCCAACGTTATCTATATGGGACATTACAAAACACAATGGCCGTTTCATACTCTTTATTTTCTAAACAATCCACTTCATAAGTAGTTTAGCAAAATCCGAACTCCATTTAAGATATAATGTGATTCATCACATTCCATATATAATGGTATCTTATTAATCTTCTTAGCTCAAGTCATACTCAACTTTCTAACCTTGATTTCTTTTGGAATAAAGGAAGATATAGTTATCTTTGAATCAAACATCACCATCATATTGAGAATTTTGATTCTCCTAATGAACATACCATAACAATGATGTATTTCATTTAGGGAAATATTGTAAGTCAATCTTAACAATATTTAAGATAAATATATATCTTTAGGCTTACCTATATACCAACTAAATCATCTTAATGGTATAATAGATTTCCTAACCATTTTGCATGCTTTATAACTCAAGTAATTTTAAAGTCACTTCATAAAAGTTATAAGTCCATTATACGTTACATGTATATGTCTTTAGTGAAATAGAGACAATACATTAACGTCTTACTTTATATTATACGTCTTCCAAGACTTTATGTTTGTGACTTTATTCAATAAATCATAAACATGTATAACTAAAGTAAATCATGAACATCACTAGGTTTCATTCATCTTTTCAAGTTAATTCAATCATACACTATTATATGAACACCACTAGGTTTCATTAGTAGTATAAGATTACTTTATGTATCTTATGTCATTCAAGGAATTTGTCCTATTTTAAGAAACTTCAAAACATTCCACGCCCGTTCTTACGACATGTGGATATTTTACCCTTTAGTTTACAATTTAGTCCAAGCTCTTACATGACTAAATCAAAACAACAAGTGTTTCTTAAAGTGAATGATATATATACTTTTAAGTAGTCTTTTAATCATATTGACACATGATCTAAATATTAATTAGATTGTTTAATCTCTTATCTTAAGAGAATCATATCTTTATGAGTTGTTTCTTGCACACAATGTTCATTTCTCCCACTTGTGCATGGAACAACCTCATATATAAGATAAACATCACGTCTAACGTTCGTCTATACAAAATATGATTGTGTCACATATATTAGCTTTTTACAAGTAGATGTAGAATCACTTAATCAACAAGAATCAGTACATAACTATCTTTGAAGATATTAGTGTCAACAATACGAAAGTAATTATCTTAGGACATACTAAAGATAACATGGGTTATTACCAAGATAACAAAGCTTGTAACTCCCACTGACTTAGAGAATGTTTTAATAGACTCAAAATCAGTCATACAACACAATTCTCCCACTGAACTTGACAACATTGAAAATGTTTCATAATCGGTGAAAATAATTAGTGTTGTGTTTACTTTCTTACACTTTTAAAAAAAAACATTCGTAACAATTACTTATAGTGTTTAAGAGTGTACTCTACTTCGTAAATGATGACTTACCCATCAAATGCTTTTTAACTTGAAAGACTTGACATGCAATTTCTTCCTTAATAGGTCTACCAACCCCAAAATGGTATGTAGTGCCTATAAATGGTCAAAGCACAACTACTAGACAAATATGCTAGTTTGCCTTATAACCAATTAGCGGTAACTTTTAATAACTCAAAATATGCACTTTTCTTAACAATTAAAATTTTCTATGAGTTATGGATTTGAATTTTACATTTCTAAAATCCTTATTACTCCTTCTTTACTCATGAAAAAGAGTTTTAGGTTTATCATTCATTTGTAAATTGACTCTATCCTCAACCATACGGTTTGTAGATCAATAAATGAATAAACCATGTTTACGGTGTAACGTTGCATTAATACATTTGCAAAAGAATTTACAAAATTCAATTTTAGTATTTTTGATAATACCATTCAAGAAAATAAAATTACCCCGGTAATAATAACCATAGTATTTTCCTTGAAAAACTAGAATCCATATTGACATAGATTTATCACATCAGTTGATCTGCTAGTGACAAATGTATTCAACACAGTAACTTGTCGAACAATAATTGCCAAATCAAATTGCAATTTCTAGATATGTCAGGGATTTACATTGCCAAAATCATTTGCATTGTAAACATGTTTCATCCCTTCTTTATGCCTTAAGTTTCCAGATCTCACTGAGTAACTCAATTAAGTCGACTAATCTAAAGAACGTAAAACCTTCATGTGCAATCTTATTCAGTCATGAAGTTTTCTCTCCATTACAACATCGTCCAGAATCTCATATGACGAAAATTGTAACTTCAAGTGTTCGTCAATTAGATGGCATATGACTTAAATTTAGGGTATAGATTTTGGTGTCAAATCATGTATGGAGAAGCATGCATACATCTCCATAATATAAGTTTAATAAAAACGTTTAGTAAACTTTTGTTGAGACTAAAAGTTCATCATATACTTGCAAGTTGAGGTATTGGTTAAACCAATTAAAGATTTTACACACAACTAAATTCACACCGTACTTTTTCAGAACTTAGTTATAGCACAAAGCAATAACCTTATTCATTGTGTTTCGGATGTGAATTAATGTAGTTAAATCAACCTTAAAGAATTATACCAATAACAACCGTAGGTAATTCCAATTTTGACGCACAGGCGAGCCGGGAATTTGGTCAGCGCTGAAGCATAACACCTCCTTCCTTAACCGGGTACATGACCAGCGGTGCGTTATACCCACTTTATAGTTTGTCAGAATTGAGTAGGCCGTTAAGTTGCTATTGCAATTCTAATCAACGCAAATCATATGTAATTTAGATCTCAAAACAATTCATTTATTTTAATATGATTTAGTCCATATTAATTTTTCTTGTAAAAAATTACCCTTGTTTACAACATACAATCAATATAAAACGTATGAAAACAAGTAGGTACAAAAAAAAACTAAATCATAAACACATAATAACAATTTATATGTGCAATAAATAAATCAAATAGCCACATGCATACGATTTATTCAATAAATAATATCAAATCTAGGTTTTTATATACATATAAAAGTCTTCCCTAATTTTATATTTATTGAATCAAATAAATCATGTAGCAAAAACGTAACAATTACCACATAAAACATATGATCCATGAAAAACATGCATGTTCATCACGGATCTCCCACATATCTTAACAATTAAATCTCTATGGATCGAAACATGAATTTACATAACATAACAATTAATCATGCAATTCATCAAAATTTCACCCAAATCACTTAACAATTAATGAAATCACTACGGATGTAACCACGCATGACATAACAATTAATTCATGCATACATCTAAAGTTAATTACCATGTAATTTTAGGGTTTACAAAAAAAAAAATTTTTTTTTTTATAGAAAAATCGGCATAGCCGATTTAAAAATAATAAAAAAAACAAAACCCTAATTTTTATAAAACCTAAAAAACAACATGTAATTTTTAACACAAATCAATATTAGTTAAAAACTTTAGATCTTGATAATTATAATCATGTTAAAACGGCTCTCGATGCCACTGTTGGTTTATAGAGTTCATAACAATTATTTAAAACCCTAATATGGATCAAAGAGCGCATAGCGGAAGCGATTAACAAGATCATTAATTTAACACAATTATGATTAATCAAGGCTAGGGTTACATACCTTTATCCTAGCAAGATCCACAAGACGACGGAGCAAACGACAACTAGGGTTTATCACGAACACCACCAAGAATATAGTCTAAAGTAAGACTATATCACGTTCTTGTACACACGTGATACGGCGAGTTAACCGTGAGTCTAGCACGAACAAACCGAGCTTCCAAGTCTATGGAAGATCTACCCAACAACCCTAGAGAGGGGCTAGGACTAGATCTAGAATAGCTTATTGAAAATCAAAGAAGAACCCTAATAGGGTGTTTGTTTGGCCGGCGGTTAGAGCAAGAGAAAGAGAGATGTGAGGTGAAAAATTATGAGGCTTTAGGTTTGTTTATATACACCTTGGAAAACTTCTCTTCCAAGGTTAAACAAGATAAAGCAACAAAATCTTTTCTCCTTATCTTTGTCTCCTCTATTTAGGCCGGATATATACATGCTCCAAAAGAGGTTTCCGGAACTTTTCCGACTCCTTCTTTTAGCTTCTTTAACCTTCTATAACGGTCGTTTAATACTTAACTTTTAATTACTTAACGATCGTTAGCTACGGTTTGATTTAATAAATATAATAAATATATTTAATAAATAAATAAATTAACTCTTCACGTAATGTGTGCAATCCCGTGATCTCGAGTTCGATCCTATCTCACGACTATTAATTTTAAGTCCATAAACTTTCAGAACGAACATAAACAAAGTTTTGTTCCTGTTCATCTATTTTATTTACAACCCTATTTACAAATATGCTATGTTTTATCTTTCTTTTTTTTCGTTTTGTTCCTGTTCATCTGGTTTATTTACAACCCTATTTACAGATATGCTATGTTTTATCTTTCTTTTTTTCCACTTCTTTATGCTTTTCTTAACCGTACTTTCATATATTTTCTTAATATATGAAGAAAAAAAGTAATTTTATATCAATCCTCATTTAAGATGAAAATTTCATATATATTTATATATGCATTAAAAATATTGTATAATATGCATTGGATAATCCTATTTTAGGTATATATATGAAACTAACGATGAAACTTAAATGATATATGTAATTAATCTTAATAAAAATAATTAAAAATTTCACTACAAGGCCAATGTGTCACTAGATCCATTTTTTTTACGAACTTACGTAGTTCATGTACTAGATTTTGACTCGTTGCGATACGAACAGTGGGAGTGTTAAAAGACGGTGTATCATGAACGAAAGTAGTGTCTCCGATCCTTTTCCCCATATCTCACCGACGATATTTTTCGGTTTTGATACATAACGTACAACCTGAATAAAGTCGAATATTTGTTACAAATCGAGATCGTGCAATCTCATAGTCTATCTCTAGACGAACATATAACAAACGTGAATATCACATCTATGAAACGATAGGTACCAAAAACTTATTTGGTTTCGTGTTTCTATTAATGGTATAAAGAACAAATGGTATGGGGTTGTAGTTTATCTTGCACACGTAATAATAAATACTAGTACAATTTAAAATTTATTGGGCATGTTTTGATCGAATACAATGAATGGCATTATGTTCAACAGAAACGAGTAGGGTGGAGCCTGAGCCCGTCAAAACTCGAGTTTGGCTCGTTTAAGTTTTATAAAGTTCAAGCTCGGTTTATTTTGAGCTTTAGTATTTAGGCTCATGCTTGACTTGTGATATGTTAGACAGGTTCGGATTTGATTCGAGCTTGGCTCGTTTATACGATTTTGTAATATAAAAATAAAGTTTAGCTTGAATTCAGCTCGTAATATATCTATATTACGAATCTTCCTAGACGATCGGTTTTTTTATGATATTGTTTTCCATGCTTATATGTGGTGTAATAGTAGGTGTTCTAAGTCAATTTCTTAGGGTTTTTGGTTAAAGAACCTGTACTTGATTTCTTTGTAATGTCTTTTTTTTTTCTAGCATTTTGCTAGTTCTTTAAATGAAATTTTGTCGTTAAAAAAAATATAAAACTTGAGCTTAAACTCTATTAAACTTGACTCGTTTGAGCTTTTTACCAAACTAATCTCGAGCTTTGCACGAAAACTCGACTTCTTTCCACCCTAAAATTATGATAAATCATATGAATTTGCATTCATTTGGATTTAGTAACTAAAATTAAATGTTGCTTTCTAAAAAATATTTATGTGTTAGCTATTTCACATTTGTGATAATAGATTTGTTAATTACTTGACGTTTGCCAATTTATTAGGTGAAGCGTACTTTCTGTCCGTAGGCACCGACCGTCCTTTTCTTTACTAATAACATGCAATTTTATTTCTTTTAATGGGAAGTGATTAAAAGACAGTGTTAAATTTGATTGAGATATTCATGTTTACAAGCAATTAAAAAAGTTCATATTTTTGGTATAATTATTTAATGAAAAAGATGAAATGTTTTAATCAAATTATGATGTGTACAAATTACTTTATTTTTTTAATTGTAAAGTATAAAAAGTTTGTTATTAATACCTTTTTTATACACGATCTTCGTTTCTAGATTAATTGTCTATATTCTTTTTTGTTACATTTTAAATTAATTATTTATTACTAAAAATTTGAAATATTTAAGAATTGAAAATTAAATCGGAACAAAAACCAAACTGAAAACCCGAACCGCATTTTAGAACCGTAGTTCGGTTCTCAGTTCTTTAATATTTTTTATTTTGATCCTTAGTTTGATTCGGTTTGAAACCGTGGTTCTCGATTTCGGAACGAAAGAACCGCCAACCTTTAAATATGTGAAACTTTTTAACGTGATTTGAATGGGAAGTGATTTGCACACTCCTCAAATTGATTGGCACACTCTAAATTAGTGTGTCTTGACACATATACCCTTATAAATGAAACATGATTAAAAGTGAACGGAGGGTATATACGTCAAGACATACTAATTTTGAGTGTCCCAATCAATATGAGGAGTGTGCAAATCACCTCCCGATTTGAATGGTTTAATGTTGTGTTTCCATCCTTGTTTGTTTTAACTTCATTAATTGTTTATCTATATACCCTATAAAGGGTTTATCCCAATTGTTGAAAATTGAAAGTTGAAAGTTGAAAAAAGAAACAAATATGGAAGGTTGAATAAATCGTTTGTGGTTGAATGTGAAGAGTTTGAAAAACAAAAAAATATGGCAATGCTTAATTCTTCCAGCTCTATATAGTAAGTTGACAAATTACACACTAATTGCAAATCATATTACCATGTTTAATAGTTGAAAATCACATTAAAAAAACACGGCGGGTTTAAACTCTCAACCCTAATTCCACTCCAATATAAATGATGGCTTCTTTGCAGTTCCACAAACCCTAATCATATAGTATAATCGAACCTACATCTTTCTGTCTCTCTCTAAAAATCACAACCACCACAGCCGTCGTTGCCACCATCTTCGCCATCACTACCATCTTTGGAAATTTCCCCCATAACCACCATCACTAATGATGTTTTCGGCTAATGGTTTAGGTGGTTTCAATGGATTGGTGGTTTTGATGGATGGTTTAGGTGATGTTGTTGGATGTTGATGGATTGGTGGTTTTGGCTGATGGTTTTGATGGGTTTTTTTTAATATCACATCCACCATTACAACCACCGGTAGGTATTGGAATGCTTTTCCAATAAAGCTAACCATGTTTCCTTTATTACGTTTAAATATTACTTTGGGCAGGTGGTTGATTTTTTTTTATGAGCAAATGATTTTAGGTGGCTTATGTAGAACCTGATTGATGAGATGAAGAAAAAGAGAGGTGCACCTCCAATGGAGTCATTCTTATAGTGCATTACTTTAGGCACTACATTGGGGTAAGGCTAATCAAATATCGTATAGGTGTTGCTTAGATACGATTCCATGAGGATAGACTTGTAGCCAATCTTTTGAGCCGATCCGATATTTATGAGAAGAGTAGAGGAGTTGAATCAGGTATATTTTTTACTCACATTTGATGTAGGGTAAATGCTATTCTATTTTTTTCTTTTAACTGCGATTGTTTTAATTGTTACAGTGGTGCATTCCTGTGAATTCTCTATCCATAGTATCAAAAAACCAATAGGCTGTGTCACTTCCATGGCAGAATAATGTGGACACGTCATGTACACATGCCTGATGCCAATACCGGTATGAATTCTGCAAACAAATGTCGACACCGAACCCCTGGTCCAAGTTACACAAGCATTCAAGGTAAATATCTTGCTCATCTTACCCATATTTTGGATTTCACATTCAATTATGACAGTTTATCACAATTAAAGGACCAACCAACACTTCCAAAACAACGACATGTATCAACATACAACACACAATACTTAAAAAGCTTGGAATGGTTATTCCAACTGATTTTTTATTTTTGTAGTATCTGATAAATTGACATGGTATCCTTGATTATGAAAATTGCATAAACATTTCTTTTGGATAAACTTTGGTGTCTTTGTAGGTCGTAAATTATTGAATTGTGGGTAGGCTTTTCTTTTGTGAACAAAATGAAAGGAGATTAAATCATACACATGTTTGACTTTCTTTTTTTCGTTCGACAAATAGGTGCATATCAATTGATCTCATGACCTGTGTGCAAATTTTCAATTACTTCCTTAAAGTGGTTGCACGTCGAAAGGGTACCCTACCATTGGAAGGGATATAATCATTCATTAAAACTCAGGTAAAATGCCTTAAACGACTAACAGAGCCGTGAACCGTCGTTCTTTATATATGGATTAAATAACAAGTCTTTTGTGAGGAGCATGTTCCCACTTAAACTTATTTTTGCACCAGAAACATATCCAATCATCAATAATGATCTTATTACCTACTTTATTTAATGAAGACGTCTTTATAATGTTAATCTTTCTATATGGAAAATATACAGTATTTGTTTTATTCTTTTTTTGACATCTGTAAACAAAGAACACCAACATACCATTTGTGTTATTACTATTTGCTACTCTTGCAGATTACAGGCCGTGATGATCCTTTACCTATGTTGTGTTGTCGCGAGAAGTGAAATGATGGCAGAGTGCGACAACTGGTCGCCTCAGAGCACAACCAATTTTGTCAGGTATTTGTGAAGAGGAAACGTATAACGCGTAACTCGGGTGATTTAGGTTACGAGTTTGCGTTTGTTGCGGTGAATAACGAAGGATAGAAGACAACTATCATGCATTCTCAAAAAATTCGCCGCAAAGCGTGTCAGTTGTCAGTTACTAATTTTTGAAAATATTAGATGCACTCTTTTGTGTATTGGTTTAAAAAAGTTTGGTGATGATTTTTAGAAGCCATGCTCTATTCGCAAGAACAAGGTACTATTCTTGCCAGAATGAGGAAAAGATCCAACAGATGCAAAATATCCTCTAGAAATATAATTGCATCTTCTTTGTTTCTTCGAGGTAATCTTAATCTTTCATGGGACCAAGTATATAGTTTTAGTTGGCCCCTTTACCCAAGTATAGAGTTTTTGCAAGACAATGTGAAATGACTACATTTAAATGCATTTTCTATCATCATTAGATATAATACAACAATGTGATCACAATTTAATATTTTTTAGTTACTTTTGAAATTGTGCCTCTGATTGTGACACAAAAGAGTGACAATGTTGCATACGGATATAATATCTTTTAACTAAAGTGTTAAACTTTAGTAACATAAGGTTATGTAATGACATTTTCAAGTTTGTCATGTTCTTTAGGGAATGATCCGCACAAGATACAATGTCTTACTAAAGTCGTAAAATTGAACTCCTCATTCGGTGCATATACAATGTGTGTATAAAATCCAACACCCTTCAAAACTTAAGATTTGATTCTGGTGCACCATTAGGTACGTCATGATTTATTTGTGTATCATGTTGTCAACCAGCTTATTCAATTGTAATCATGTAATTAAATTACATGCGTAAAGTGTCAACAACGTTCCGTAGCAAAGTGCGAACACCATGCATCTCATAATCTATTTAAAAAAAGTGCTCAACGAAGCGTAATTTAACTTCTTACATTATTATAGTTTTTAACCACAATGTATGATGAAAGGTTTACTTAGCCTATACGTGCCTTTTTTCTTCTATAAGTTGGCATGATTCATCTTATAGTTTATGCGCATAGGCTAAACCCATATACACGAATTAGTTAAACATTATTTAAAACAGGCACAATTTTAGTAGCACTTCTTTGAACCCGTTGATTTCTTTGGTTACAGCTTTTGATGTGTAAAATACTTAATTCAAAATTATAATTATATTAAATATCAAAGGTATAACCTTAATAACAAGAATCACCTTCACCTCAACAAATCAAATCTCAAGAAACATGTTTATGTTTTTTAAACTTATTTTGAAAATGTCTTATGTGTTTAACCTTCCTTTAAATCAACTTAAAATTCAACTTATATTATAGCCACTTACTTAAACATTACGCGTCACATTTCAATTACGCACACCAGTATACTTTATATGTTGTTGCATGTTAAGAATTTATTGCATGTTGCGAGCGTTTGCAATTTTATTTTGATCTCACACTTGCCACACTATCGCATATCACTAATTATTGCTCGTTAGGCATTTCCGCCGCTATGCGCGGGTACTCGCCTAGTACTTGTACAAATACATTTATCATAAATCGTTACATTTATCAATTTTTCAAGCATGAAAATAAATATATGGTAAACGTAGCGATTTATGCAAACTGTGAGTAACGTGACGTTTAAACACATTTCCATTCAAAAAAATAGGAACATTATAGATTTCAGGTTGAATTTTTGGATTTTTTAGAAATTATCGGTTTCAATCGAGTAAAATCGAAAATACCCGAAAAGCGTAGGGAACCGAAAACACACTTCGATTCGATTCTCGGTTCTTAAAATATATATGTTTCTCGATTTTCAGTTCCGAGTCGGTTTCATACGGTTTGAAACCCGCGCTCACCCCTAATAAAGTACGCCAGTGAATGTGGACACAATAAAGTATCGATCGGTCGATACATAATTAATCATTGTGTTGAAGATTAATGTTGACGTACAGTCGGTCAAGGCCCCAGCCCGACAGGCCCGTGGCCCATACATCTTACTTACCCTTCAAGAAACTCTAGCACTATATAAACAGGGGCAATGGTCACATTCTACACCAGGTTATCTCTTTTAGCCATACCTCTTATACTATTACGATCAAATATTAACTTGACTGTCGGAGGTGGACCCCGGGACTCCGGTCTCGGGTCCACGTCTAACCGGTTCTTATTTATTTGCAGCATTACCCAGGACCCGGAAAGACGACGAACGGCCCAATTCACATGCATCGACTTTGAACTATTAATATAGTAATCGTTATGAAATAAATTAGTGAATGATGTCGAGTTAAAAAATCAAATAAATAAAAAAACAAATAACACTACAAACATAATTTTCAGATGGAAAAAGGATCATGCAAACAAAAATCCTATACATTTCAAATCATCAACTAGAATTGTATAGGATGAAAATTGATATAAAAAAAACAGAAAGTATTATATTTTATTTGATAAGTAATTGGGTATGTAATATGAAACTGAATCACTAACTATTATTTAAAACTAGCAAGATATCGACGTAATACGACGACGGCTATCCTGTAACCATATTTTACAACGAATAAATATTATTCGATCAGTTAAAACACCACTAAATCTCAGACACACCAACAAATTGATCGATATCACACACTATGCTCGTCATTGTCACACATTCATCCCATCGCCACACTATAATGGTGGTATCAAAGGGCCAGTGGCAACAAAGAGAACATTAGCATGTGTGTCTGGAAGTAAAGGTTGTGTGTAGGTGGGTTAGACCTAATGGTGTCTAAATTTAAATAGCGAAAGTTTGGTCAAGTTTTGAAATTTTGTCAAAGATAATCATGTTTTATAAATGGACTGTTACAAATCTTTTAATAAGATGTTATAAGTTTTGTATATATTTAAATGGGTTGTTACAAGTTTTTATTAGATGTTGTTATAAGTTTTTATGTAGCTTTCCCAATAAAAAAATGTTAAAAGGTTAATATTTTAAAACTTTTAATTATAGAAAAAGTGATAAATCTTTTATAAAGTATTAAGACAAGATTAACAAAATTTATGTTTTGAATAAATACTGTAAAATCAGATAGTTTATTTAGTAAATGTACTAGTTCGTCGTTTTTAAAAAATTAAAATTTATTTTGACCAATTGACTTTTGACACTTGAAGGATAAACGTAAAAGATTTATAAGAGGATATAGCAATTTTCTCAAGGTACGATAGCTAAACATTAATTTTCTTATATTCAAAAAAGAAAACAAGAGATGCCCCAAGAAATCTTCTTTATCTGACCAAATAAAATGTCGGCACTCGTATTCGACTCGAACACTATTACTTTTTTTCTTTTACTTAAATTTGATATTGCGAACCGGTTAATTTTAAATTCTGAATAGCCTAAATTAATGCAGATAGGATTTTTTCGTTGAATGCTTTTTTTCAGTGGGCGAGTTAGTACAGTTACTAAATTATTCGATTCAATGGTATTTACTATTCGATTCGACGGTATTTACTAAAAAGGTAGTCTTTGTCGTATTCAAATAATAATTAGTAATTAGATTCTATAATACTCACATACCTAAAAAGTAGTGTTTGTGAGTTTTAAACGAACACATCTATAAGACACAATCTTATAAATTTTTTTACTTTAAAAGAAAAAACTCGAATTCAAAACTTTTCGCATAAACACATCTAATTAAGGCTGAGCATCGGCCCGGGACAGGACCGGACCAGACCGAGAACCGAAATGGTCCGAAACCCCAGACCAAAATAGTCCGGTCCGGTTCAGGTTGGTTCGGTTCGGTTTGATCCTCGATCCGATCTAGTCCTATTAAACATAATCAACGAGATTTTGGTAAAACCGAACTAGATCGGACCGGACCGAAAACCGAATTGGTCCAAAACCCCGAACTAAAGATCGGACCAAAATTATTCGGTCTGGTTCAGGTTGGTCCGGCTCGATCCGGTTTTCCGATCCGAATCGATTTTGAGAGTGCCGTGTTCGGCCCTACATCTGATTTGACCAAATGAGCTTTCTCGTTGAATACTTGAATACGATTAATTATTTTGGTTAGGAGAACAAGCTATTAGTAATACTTTAATAGTCGAGCGGGCCCTGGACCTATCCTATGTACATTGCATCATACCTGATTCATGATACCACTCACGTACTATTCATATTTGTTACCCTCGATCACATGCATGTTAGACACTGGGGACCGATAAAGCCAAAAATAAATTAGCGTCGATTTCAATATCTTTCGTTAATAAAGTTTTGCTTGATCGACTCGATACTCTCAGAGACAGATTCAGGATTTTAAAAAGAATGTTGCATAAAAAAATTGTTAAATCAACTAAAGTTATACTGTAAAATTTTAAGGTAACTTATAAAATTTTGGGGCTTGCACACATAAATAAAAGAGCATTTTTAACTTTTCTTTTTAATATTTCGTGACCTTAAAACGAATGTAGCTCGTACCATATCCGATACCTCTCCGCCCCCGGATACTCCTTGCTTTTGTCCTGTAAAATGAGCCACATGATCTTGATTTTGGAAATGCCTAATTCAATGATTACAAACGGAAAGAAATCCATGCATGTATTATTAACCAGGAATTAGAACATTTATGGTATGTGCACGTCGGTGGGTGGGAGCGGAGTTAAAAGGGGTTCTAACATGTACGAGAATCCGATAGAATTTTGTCATGCATTATATATTTTATAAAAAGCTCGATTTCTTTGAAACAAACCCGTCCAAAAATTATGTATTAGTATTACATAAAATATTTGTTTTAAAATTTTTATGCGTTTAATAACTTAATGCTCTGGCTCCGTCTCTATACATCGGGTTTAAATTAGGTACGTGTTATATATACGTACCTCTATGGTTTGGCCCCGATTCTAAGATGGTCCACACACTCGACTCGTGTTATAACACCTAGACTCGTCTTAATCAAAAGTGGGAAACAACCCAAAAAGCTTGTTGTGTTAACATCTACCTTTTTTTTCATCATTTGGAGGCACTTAAAGTGTTTGAAAGGTTTTGACAAATATATGAAACCTTGTACGAATTTCTTTTTTCACAATTTGAATTTGACCACATAACGTTTTAAGTTTTTCTATCATGCGTCAATTCAAAACCACTTCTTTTCTTAGCATTACCATTACAAGTTTACAAAATGCAACTACGTTGTCTCTTGAACTTATCCGACCTGAGCTCTGCAACAACGAGATCGTCCTTGATGAGCCTTGTCGGATGTGCTTGACAGTCCCCCATAATACGCTCACTTGGGGACTTCTGTTACCAGCTGTTCCAAGAGACCAAGAGTGTATGCTAGTTTGAACCGCGTCCAGTAGACTCCCTGTTCCGCGGACTAAAACAACTCGTCTCATACTGATATGACCGAGAAAAGAAAATTTATCGCTTTAAGCTTAAAATTGCAGGCTATCAAAATTTTGAAGAACACATTTTTTTTAGAAAGTTTGTATGAGGTATGATTTGGACACTATAAATACTTTCTAAATCTTTTTCCAAGAACATGTATGTTTTCTATTAGAAACTACGGAGCAATACTCATAACCGAACCACATAGCTAGATACAACCGGTTTTCACAAAAAGAAACTCCATAATTGAGAACCAAATCGAAGCAATTATTCTATGTTGGTAAAATAGAGAAAAATGAGTAGTGAGTGAAGAGCGGATACTCTATTATTTGAATTGATGATTAAAACACCGAATCATAGCCTCTTGTATAGGCTTACAACTAAGTACTAAAACATAACTGAAACTAGGAACTTAACGTAAATTTATTGGAAACATTATTACTAGTTTCTATCTGATAAACTCATGAAGACATAGTAAAAGATAGTAACTACTACTCTCTATAACAGTAGCAGTTGTAATGGGCTAATTTAGAGCATCATCATTCAATACACCCCTTGCTTGAAATTTGCATACTCCGAGCTTTTGTCAAAAATAGTCATGCTTCGCCTGAGATAGTGCCTTGGTGAACACATCAGCAACTTGCTCATTGGTAGAACAATACTTCAGTTGAATTATTCCTTCTCATGAAGATCACGAATAAAGTGAGAGCGAATATCGATATGCTTCGTACGGCTATGAAAAGCTGGATTGCTCGTCATTGCTATTGTTGCTTTGTTGTCACAATATATTGTTGTTGGACCATATTGTTCATTGTGAAAATCAACTAGCATTCTTCGCAACCATATTGCTTGACATGCTCCAGATGCTACAGCAATATATTCCGCCTTAGAGGATGATAAAGCGACCACATCTTGCTTCTTCGAGTTCCAAACAACCGCTATAGAACCCAAGTAGAAAGCTTGACCTGAAGTGCTCTTTCTATTGTCTACGTAACCTTCCCAATCACTATCACTGTACCCATACATAGTACCATTTGTTGACTTTGAATACCAAAGTCCAAAATCAATAGTCCCAGCAACATAGCGTAGTACCCTTTTTGCTGCACCCAAATGTAGTCTTGTAGGTTTATGCATAAACCTAGATAAAACATTACCAAAATACATAATATCTGGGCGAGTATGTGTGAGATACTTTAGTCCACCTATTATTGTTGATGCAAAAGTTGGTTGATCCTTGCTAGACCCGAATTAGGTTTAATTCGGGTTGGCTGGGCTCTGGCTCCTGCACCAAGTGAATCGTCTGGTTGGGATCCTGCACACTAAACAACACGCGTTAAGCTTACCGTGGGAAGGTTTCCCACGATTAGACTCCGGCGTGAGAATAAGTAATCGGTTTAGGGTTATATGAGTTTAGAGTGAGTCGTAATACCTCTGTGGAACCCTTGGGGGTTCCTTTTATAGGCAGTGAAACCCCAGTGGGCTTTCACTGATCCTTCGGCCCCAAGGAAGAGATAAACACCAGAATTAGAATGATTGTTATCTTCTAATTCTGGTAATGAATATCTCATCGTATTGGGATTAAGATATACCTAGACAGAATATTATTCTGTCTTGATCTTATGTCGGCCACCTTGGGCCGTGGGCCGTACACATGTGCGAGCACTGTTCACTCAAGCCCATAAGCCTGAATGATATTTATCCACCCATATGTGATGGGCCGGATACGGGTAGTACCCGTGAGCCGGGCTCATGACCCGGTTTGGGGACTATACGTCATCATGTCCCCTCAGTCTAGTTGTTACAGCCGTAGGCGTAACCTCTAGACTATCAAGCTGCTCTCCGGTCATACCAAGAAAGGCCTAGGAAATAATACTGGAAAATTTGTTCCGGCCGCACGTGGCAACCGGTCATATGAATATTCTCTAATGAATACTACCCCAGCCGCACGCAACGGCCGAGACAAATTAAATGTAACATTTAATACGGTCTTACGTAAGAGCCGCATAACCCGACAAGAATCCAGTCGCATTAATGATATTCAACAATCCAGTCGCATGTCTGCAAAAAGTGCATGATTACTGAGCACCCTCGAGCCACGCGAAACTGTTTAAGAAGTGACCCGTGGGTCCCCTACTGACGTTACAGAACTGTCAGAAATCCTATCCATTGGATAGGAAATGTGACTGACAGGTGTCAAAGATCCATGGCACCTCGGAAACCGAGGCCACCCTATATAAGAGTGAGTATGCGTGTATGTTACACACACAACTCACTCACTCTTCCGCCATTGTTAACTTCAAGCTTTTTCCTTCACAACTTTTGCCTTCTTTTCCACGGATATCCATCACCGCAGGTTAGATTACCACGCCCTTAAAAACCTTTTCATAAATTATGGTCAAGGATAACCCCCTCATTACGGACATCCTGAATGTGATGTCGGGGGAGAAATACCTCGACTTCCTGTCGAAGTATTATGTGCCCGAAAGCGTACATCCCACCTTTCCGGGTGATGGTGAAGCTATTACGGACGCACCGGCGGGGAAAATAGGCATATACACACGCCTGTTTGACTCGGCCAACTACCGTATTCCGTTGTCTAAGTTCTTAGTAGACCTTCTTTTGTACTATGACTTTCATATCACCCAGCTCCACTGTATAGGGGCGTGTAAAATCAACCAGTTTGAGATTACATGCCATACCTATAGGGTAACCCCCACCGTGAACCTTTTTAGGGCTTTCTACTTTCCCCAGTTAGTGAACGGGTGGTTGTCGTTCAAGAAACGACCCGGCAATGCCCCGATGACATATAGGAAACCCCTTGACTCCCTGAAGAATTGGTACGACCATTACTTCTTTGTAGATGAGAAAGTATTCCCCACCCCCTTCGTACTTAAAACCAAGGCCCCAAAAGACTATCCGCCCAAACCCAAAGATTATAGTAGCCGGGACCTGAAAATACTAGATACCCATCGCACGGAATTTCATAGAGGGTTGCCGGAGAACTTTCTGTGCTTGGTAGGGATAAGCCGCCGTTACTTTGGGAGGGATGACTTATATCCGTGCTTCTTAACGGAACAGGGCGAGGGTAGGTCATATATATCTTGTAAATTTGATCTATCACATATGTGTAAAATGTTACTAACCCATATACTTCTACAATTATTTGCAGAGATGAACCTCCACGGATTAATTCGTCAAGGCGACCCCATGAAGGTGAGGGAAGGATTCCGGCCGTTGAAGCCGAATGAGCTCCCCTTGCTAGAAGCTTTAGCCGACCGTACAATTCCGCTGGAGGAGACAACCGAACCCAGGTCGGACGAAGAAGAGCCTGTTATTGAGAAGTCCCCATTGGACTTTCATAACGAAGATGGCGACGACCCCTTGCTGGAGGGAGGCACCATCAACCAGGAGGAGGAGCGCGATCCGAATGAAGACGCCACGCAAGCTTCCGGATCCACCACTCTTACTTCAAAAAAGAGAAAAACAACCAGGCGTGTGGCAAAAAAGACTGGGGAAGATGCCGGAGTTGCGAATGCTCCTCCCAAGAAGTTGCGGAAAGACCATCCTCAGTATCAAGGAGAAGGCAGCACCATGACTGGTCAAGCCGACCCTACCCCGGTCATGGAAGGGCCAGTTCTGCAAGTCGCCCCTGTGAGCGCCGTAGCTCCTACCGGCCCAGACCCTGCTATGGGCACCTCGTAAGTACCCCTTACGATTATAACTTGTATCTTCGTATGATATATGTAGACTAAAAATTTCCCCCCCCCTTTTTGTTTAATGACAGGGTTAATCCGGCGGTCGCAGCACAAGGAGAAGAGGTGGGGAGAAATCCATCCTCTGCGGCTACTAACAATCCCCCTTCACCCATCACCACCCGTGCCAAGGAACCGTGCCCCGAGGGGCCAGAAGAGAGCTTGCGTTTAGCATGGAACCTATCGAGCTTGACACGGCTGGAGGCCGAATCAGAGTGTTCGGAATTCATCGAACACATCACCCCGCCTGTCCTCGCACAGGATTTGGATGAGCTAGACCATGAGGCCCTAATTGAACAGTTTGATGTGTCATCCGCGCATCAGGTAACGGTGGGTGCCGCGCTGAGACGCCGACTGATCAAGGCCCTCACCAATGTGAGCCGTGCCGACAAAAGGATCGCCCGCCGGGAGGCTTTGGTCGTAAAGAGCGAGAAGACCATCACGTCCTTGCAAGCGGCGTTATTGACTGCTGAGGCAACGGTGAAGGAGCAGGCGCTTCATGCCGAGACAAGAGAGAAACGTATCGCTGAATTGGAGGCCCTCGTAGCCGCATCAAACGAGAAGGTAATCTTTCAAACATGTTGTTTATATATTCCTACTCCTTGTGTGTATGTAGCCCAAAGATATATATTCGTGTACTAACTCCCAATTTCATACGCAGGTGTCTGCGGCTGAGGCTGCTACTAAGGCGGTGACCGTGCAATCCTTCAGCATTGCTCAGGAGCACGACGCACTGAAGGAGGAATTGAAGCAGGCTCAAAACAACCTTGAAAATCAAGTTGTCGCTGCTGATGAAGAGTTGAGCAAGGTGGTCGTCAGCTGTGCGGAGAGAGTATGCCCCCCCCCCCCCTACTGACCGCGACAGCCGGTCGTAGGTGGATTATCGGGCAAGGACTGCGGCTTGCCGTAAGCGGGGCCCTTAACGCTCCACATCTATTGTAGGCCTTTGCTGGGGTTGTATCTGACGGGATCGACCGTGGCAGGCATGAAGGCATGGTCCAAGCTGCGGAGATGATCACAAAAGGTGAGGATATCACCCAGCATCCGTATCACAATCCCTCTGCAGCGGGCAAGATGACTGCGTCCATGGATGCGTTGGCAGACCTTCAACACCCCCTTCTGGACGAGCTTGAAGCCCTGAAAGATGCTCCCAATGAAACAATAATGTCCCAGCTGAATGCTGACCCAATTCCCTTGACGCTGGCTACCTATGATTTCGTATCCAAAGCCATGTCAGGTGAGAAGCCGCTTGGTGAAGCTTTAAACGCTCTTGCAGTCAAAGTTCAGGGCGGGAAGGATGCTCGCGGGGAGGCCCTTCGTGCTTTAATTGAGGAAGGGAAGAAGGATCTAGAAGAATTCCTCCCCCCCTTGTAACTTGTATGTTGTAAACATGTGTGATTATATTCATCCGTGTATGTACACGGCTCAGACATATATATGTAATAACTTGTCCTTTTATGTTATAAGTCCGTGGCAACCACGGCCATTTTGTTTATTGTTAATTTTGAAACTTGTGTATTTCATTGTACTTTAATGCCGCGCGACGTACCACGTCTTACACATAAAGAAAAAATACATACAAGTCTATAATTTACTAGACATGCGACGTGCGTCTTTACTATGCAGAGTACCGTGTGGATACGGTACACAAAAACTTACCCCAACGTCTTGTGAGTAAGGTGTCTAGTAAGGATACATGATCCGTGCGGCTGGGGTTGCATCCCTCTTACGCGGCAAGTTGAATTAGTAGGTTCACTTAATCCTCTTACCCCACCTGGGGGCGTATAGTACATGTACGGTAATTTGAGAGAATGCATACGAATGAAACATGGCATAGTATAATACAAGTAAAATTCATACGGCTAACAAAGAATCTAACAAAGAAAGGAAAATGATTTGCACGAAACAGGCCGTGGAGCTAGCTAGGCACCACGGCATTTTATTAGAACGTTTACATTTTTGTTTGAATAATGACGACAAGTCCTAAAAAATCCAGAAAGGAAACTTAAACAAACATAAGAAAAACAAATAAAACAAATAACCCGCATGGTTCTTTATTAAGACCGCCTATAGCGAAGTATCCATGCGGGAGCCGTAGCTTTCAAAGATAGCACCTTTTGAGATTGGAGATGTTCCATGTGCGCTCTAGGTCGCGGCCATCCATATCACGTAACTTGTACGCGCCTCGTCCCAAGGTTTCAGTGACTTCATACGGTCCTTCCCATTTAGGGCCCAGTTTTCCTGTATTCTCCACTCGACTCGCTTCGTTAGCACGATAGACGTAGTCTCCTGGTCGAAAAGAAACACCCTTGACCTTGGCGTCATAATAAGCCTTCATCTTAGCCTTGGACTTAGCCTCATTGATGGCTGCTATTTCCCTTTTTTCTTCCAACAGATCCAGGTTGATTCGCAGTTGTTCATCGTTTGTGACGACATTAACCTCCGCCGTGAGGATGGTAGGCATCCCTATTTCTGCTGGTATAACGGCTTCAGTGCCGTAAGCCAATGCAAACGGAGTATCTCCGTTGGCTGTTTTTATCATGGTTCTATGTGCCCATAGCACGTGTGACAACTCATCGACCCATTTGCCCTGTCGTTCATCCAGCCGCGCCTTGATTCCATTCCCCAAGCTCCTATTCGCTCGTTCGACAAGGCCGTTCGTTTGTGGATGCTTAACAGACGCGAAGCGCCGTTTGATGTTCAATGATGCACACCAGTCTTTGAATGGGTTGTCCGTGAACTGTTTGCCGTTGTCCGATATAATTTCTCCTGGTAAACCGAAACGGCATACGATGTGTTCCCACACAAACTTCTTGACCTGCTTACCTGTGATAGACTTGACTGCCTTAGATTCTATCCATCGTGTGAAGTAGTCCATTGCAACAATCAAGAATTTAACCCCTCCCGCAGCTACAGGAAATGGTCCTGCAATGTCAATTCCCCACTTGTAAAATGGCCATGGGGACGTGATAGGTGTAAGCTCCTGCTGCGGGTGTCGCGGTACTGGCCTATGCACTTGGCAATCATTGCACCTGCGAATCATGTCGCGCGCGTCTCTGTGCATAGTGGGCCAATAGTATCCTGTTCGTAAGGCTCGGGCTACCACGGATCGTGGGCCTGCATGCATGCCGCACAACCCTTCGTGTATGTCACTGATGACGTAAGCCGCCTGGCGTGGTCCAACACACCGCAGCCACGGCTGCAAGAAAGAGCGTTTGTAAAGGATGCCTTCTCGGAGTTCAAAATGTTGTGATTTTCTTTTAACGCGCCTTGCTGCTTTTTCCTCGTTTGGAAGGGTTTCATTAGTCAAATAGTTGATGATTGGGGTCATCCACGTAGGTCCCTCCTCCTCAACTATAGCGGCCACTTCCCCTTCCGTGATAGATTTCTCCTTGAGTATTTCCACCAAAACCTGTTTAGACAAGTGGGCGAAGCTCGTGGAGACGATCTTGCTGAGAGCGTCCGCTTTCTTGTTCTCGCCCCTTGGCACCTGCTTGATGGAAAACTTACTGAAAGTTGTGATTAACGACTTGACTTTTTCCAAATACCTGACCATGTTGTCCTCCTTAGCCACATACCCACCTAGAATATGGTTCGCGACAAGCCGTGAGTCCACGTAGGCCTCAAGGTTGCGGACTCCCATTCTAGCGGCGATTTTTAAACCCGTAATTAATGCTTCATATTCCGCTTCGTTATTGGTGGCCGTGAACTCAAAACGGAGGGCGTATGTGAATTCCATTCCTTCTGGATTTGTGAGGATGAGACCTGCCCCGGACCCGTCTGTGCATGAGGATCCGTCCGTGAATAGCACCCAAGGTTCCGCTGGGACCTCGTCTTGCTTAATGATTGGTTCTTCCTCATCCGGCTTCTCGATCAGGAAATCTGCTAAGATCTGGCCTTTAACAGCCGTCCTTGGTCTGTAAGATATATTATGCCCTCCCAATAGGATGCTCCACTTCTCTAGCCTCCCTGCCACGTCTGGTCTAGAGATAACCTGCTTAATTGGCTGATCCGTGATCACCACAATTGGGTGCGCCTGAAAGTACCGGCGCAACCGCTTTGTAGCAAATACTAGTGCTAGCACCAATTTTTCCATGGAGGAATAATTCAACTCCGCCCCTTGTAGTGTTCTACTTATAAAGTAGACCGGAGTTTGTATTGTATCTCTATCCGTCATCAGTACCGCGCTTATTGCGCCATGGGTGGCTGAGAGATACATAACGAGTTCCTCCTTTGGCCGGGGAGCTACTAGCATGGGGAGAGATGCGAGATGCTGCTTGAGTTGGCAAAAAGCTTCCTCAGCTTCCTTCGTCCAGCGGAAGTCTCCCTTTCTAATGCACTTCTTGAGTGTCTTAAATAGGGGCAATGACTTCTCTGCGGATTTAGATAGGAATCTATTCAGCCCGGCTAACTTCCCATTCAGGGACTGCACCTCTTTCCGTGTCTGGGGGGACGGTAGTCGTATCACTGCGTCCGTCTTCTCTGGACAAGGTTTGATGCCGTTTGGGTCAATCAAATATACTAGGAACATTCCTTCTGTTGCCCCAAACGTACATTTCTTTGGATTTAACTTCATGTTAATCCTTCTCAGCGTGTCGAATGTCTCCTGGACATCCCGGAGAAGTGCCTCCTCCGTGTGGCTTTTTATCACCAAGTCATCAACATATACTTCCAAGTTGCGTCCTATTTGTGATTCGAGAGCTTTATCCACCAACCGCTGATACGTAGCGCCGGCGTTCTTTAATCCAAACGGCATTTTCGTATAGCAATATACGCCCTGGCTCGTGTGGAACGCCGTTTTTTCTACATCCTCCTCCGCCATCTGGATTTGGTGATACCCTTTATATGCATCCAAGAAGCATTTGAAAGGATATCCACACAAGGACTCCACCTTCCAGTCGATTTCTGGTAACGGGTAACAGTCCTGTGGGCAGGCCTTGTTCAAATCCGTGAAATCCACACACATGCGCCAACTCCCGTCATGTTTCTTGACCATGACCGGATTAGATAACCACTCGTGGTATTATACCTCGCGCATGATGCCTGCGTCCACTAGCTTCCGTACCTCCTCCAGTATCACTTGGCTGCGCTCGGGCGCCTGGCCGCGCTTCTTCTGCTTGATGGGTTGGTACCCTTGGCGGATCTGGAGCTTATGCTCTGCTATCGTACGGGCACACCCGTCATATGTTTTGGTTCCCATGCGAATATGTCCAGGTTTGCACTTAAAAGAGAGCACATGGCCCTTTTGCCGCTATCCGAGAGCGCCCCTCCTATGGATACCTCCTGTTCCGGATAGTCAGGGTGAATGGCCACCTTCCAATTGGGTGGTGGTGCCCCATCCTTGGGTGGGACAGGTGGAGCCGGTGTTGTCACGGTGTGACACTCGGATGTTGGTACGACTGTGTTGTAAATGGTAACGATTCCCCCCTCAACGGGGAATTTGATCATTCCATGTGCCGTAGAGGGTACTGCCCGGATAGCCAAAATGCCTGGTCTGCCTATGATTCCATTATACGGAGAGTGTGAACGTATCACCATGAAGTTCATCCACGTCGTAGTGGAATGTTCCTCATTCCCAATGGTGACAAGCAAACGCAATTTCCCTATCGGCCAGATAGTGTCTCCACTAAAGCCAGTAAGCGGCGACGTGGCCGGTACTAATTGGCTTCTTATTTCTGGACATAACTGCACAAAGCAGTGTTCATACAGTACCTCTGCTGACGACCCTCCATCCACATACATGCGACGAACATTGTGTGTTCCAATGCTTATCTCAATAGTGAGAGGCGCATCAATCACATCGCTTGCCGTAATGGGAGGGAATGAGATTTCCCTGCCGCGTGAAAATTTTTGGCCAATTTTCTGTCTCGTGCGGCGGTGTCTGGATTGGATCATGTATATGGTAGAAGGCTTGTCCTTTTGGGGATCCTTCTTGTCATACTTCTTGTTGTTGTCTTTTCCATCTTTCCAATCCT
This sequence comes from Glebionis coronaria, assembly GCA_025667525.1. NCBI lineage: Eukaryota > Viridiplantae > Streptophyta > Magnoliopsida > Asterales > Asteraceae > Glebionis > Glebionis coronaria. The sequence continues at coordinate 604,038,530 of CM046878.1, read as the reverse complement.
TAACTAGGTGCTTGAGTTTGCCTGATTTGATTAGCGACTCAATATGCTTCTTGAGCTGGATACACTCCTCCGTGCCGTGTCCTTTGTCATTATGGAACTCGCAGAAGCGACTTCCTTGCCGACGTTCCGGGGGTGTGGTCATTGGGGGAGGCCTTGGAAAGTTTGCCCCTTCAGTCAACAAGATCTCCCGGTAGGACATCTTTAGGGGGGTGAACTTGTCGTCCGACCGTCCGCCTTTGCTTTGGCTCTTATAGTCCGAGCCCTTGTTATTGTTCTGGTTGCCTTGACCGCCCGACTGTCTCCGGGACTGGTCATTTGACCGGTACCCATTTCCTCGGGATGGGTAGGCTGCGGCAACAGCTATCTCTCCCTCTATGAAATTTCTGACCCTTTCCATGAGGTCATCATATCTCTCTGGGCGCTTGTCGTTGAGACGCCTGATCAGTTCTCTGTCTGTTATGGCGTGCATGTAGTCAGAGATTTTCAGGAGCTCAGGCATGGTTCTTGTGCGTGTGCACTCATCATTGAAACGCTCAGTGAAGGCTTATGTGGACTCCCCCGACCGTTGCTTAACGGTTGCCAATGAGACCGGATCCCTATTATACTTCTTTCTTTGAGTATAATTATTCTCGAAAGCAGTGCGTAGTTCCGTGAAACTATCAATGCTCCGTGGGGGGAGTGCCTCGAACCAGTCACGGGCGTTTCCAATCAAGGTCGAATTAAACATTTGGCACCATATAGGCATGGGCCATCGCTCAATTTTAGCCTGAGTATCGAATATTTTGAGGTGATCCACAGGATCACCGGACCCATCATAAGTCTTGATACATGCCGGCAGGCGACGTTTAGTGTCCTCAGAATAGTTCCGTATGCGGAGGGTGAACGGATCTTCCCTGGGATCAGCCCATGGCCGTGTGAGCCTAGGGTCATCCCATGGTTCACACCATGGGCGCGAGAGGTCCTCTGCTTCCGTATCCCGATAGTAAGGGCCACCGTAATACTCCTCATTGTTTGGTGGTGGAGGCGTGCGCCTTGGCCGGCGGCGCTTAGGTGGATGGTCATCTGAGTCCTCCCCAGACGGATCTGCGGACGGTGGTGGTGCCCCGCCCTTTGAATAGGGACCACTTTTTTGAGACGAACCAGGAGCCTTCCTCCCAGTGTTCATTCTATCCCACACACTTGGGCGGCGTGTGGTTCTGGTCAGCTCTCGATCGGGCCGCTCAGGTGAGCCATCCGACCTTTCTCCTTCTTGAGACTGCGTTAATTCTTGTATAAGGCGATCTCCTATGCGCTCAAACACATTCCGGGGTTGAGGGTTTTCCTCAAAGGTTCCCTGCTTCTGAGGACGAGTTCTCCTTCTCCTCCGGTTTTGGGAGGGGGTGGTTGGTCCACTGTCACCAAAGTTGAGTCTGGCTTGGAGGTTCCTCCCCAGACTCAATCTTGATGCGATCCCTGGGACGATCCTCTCGAAGTTCTGAGTGAGAACTCGGGTAAGATCCTCCTCACTGAGTGGTAGGGCTTCCACTTCTTCCTCCATCGAGGGTCTGCGCGGTTCCTTGTTAGGAGGGTCTGGCGCACTTCCTGGATCAGGGTTGTCCAGGGTTGAAGTAGGCGGGGGTGTCACCGAGATCGTGCTCGTCACCCCCGCGGGTTGAAAACCGCTACGGTTACCCAGCCCGCCCGCGAGGCGGTTAGGTGATTGGTTGGGGATGAGAATCCCTTCCCCTTGGGACTTCCGGGCCCCAGGATTCACATTCCTGGGGTTAGTAGGCGGATGCCCCTTCGTCATTGGAGATTCGAGATGAGATTTTGTTCTAGCTTAGTGTTATGGTCCCACGGATGGCGCCAACTTGTTGATGCAAAAGTTGGTTGATCCTTGCTAGACCCGAATTAGGTTTAATTCGGGTTGGCTGGGCTCTGGCTCCTGCACCAAGTGAATCGTCTGGTTGGGATCCTGCACACTAAACAACACGCGTTAAGCTTACCGTGGGAAGGTTTCCCACGATTAGACTCCGGCGTGAGAATAAGTAATCGGTTTAGGGTTATATGAGTTTAGAGTGAGTCGTAATACCTCTGTGGAACCCTTGGGGGTTCCTTTTATAGGCAGTGAAACCCCAGTGGGCTTTCACTGATCCTTCGGCCCCAAGGAAGAGATAAATACCATAATTAGAATGATTGTTATCTTCTAATTCTGGTAATGAATATCTCATCGTATTGGGATTAAGATATACCTAGACAGAATATTATTCTGTCTTGATCTTATGTCGGCCACCTTGGGCCGTGGGCCGCACACATGTGCGAGCACTGTTCACTCAAGCCCATAAGTCTGAATGATATTTATCCACCCATCTGTGATGGGCCGGATACGGGTAGTACCCGTGAGCCGGGCTCATGACCCGGTTTGGGGACTATACGTCATCAATTATACTTCGATAATGACTTGCATTAACAGCTTATGTACTATCTTCAACCTGCAACTTTTCATTCATATTCGTAGGTGTACCTACTGCCTTGCAATTGTGCATATTGAACTTCACAACAAAGTCTTTTGCATACTTTTATTGTGAAAGAAATACCCCATATTTTTCCTGTTTCACTTCAAGACCAAGAAAGTATTGCAATTTCCCTAAATCGGTCATTTCAAACTCACTTTGCATGCTCGATTTAAAGTCGTTAATCAATGATTCATTTAAGCCCATATACATCATGTCATCTACATAGATAACGACCACAAGAAAATCATATTTTCCAGCCCTTTTCACATATAAAGTAGGCTCATTTTCACTTCTTAAAAAACCATTTTTCAGAAAGTATGAATCAACTCTTTTATACCATGCGCCCGGTGCCTGTTTTAGTCCATAGAGGGCCTTTGTAAGCTTATAAACTTTTTCCTCATTTCTATAAACTTCAAAACCGTCAGGTTGGGAAACATATACCTCTTCTTCTAACTCTCCATTCAAAAAAGCTGACTTTACATCAAACTGATAAACAGGCAAATTCAACATAGCACCAATAGACAATAGAACACGTATCATTTTGAAACGAGCAATGGGTGAGAAAGTATCGTCCAGTCAATACCTTGATGTTGAGAGTATCCTTTAGCTACGAGTCATGCTTTGTACCTCTTTACACTCCCATCTGCATTATATTTTATTTTGAACACCCACTTAAGACGAATAGTTCTTTCCCTTCCGGTAAAGTAACCATTTCCATGAGTTATTATGCTCTATTGCTTTGAGTTCCTCAAGCATTGCTACTTTCCATTCATCAACTTCAATTGCCTCTTTAAAACACCTAGGATCAGTTACAAAGAGGGAAAATGAAGATGATGCATAAATGTCTTCAAGTGAATTGTAACGTGGTTCCACTTCATCATGAGAAGTACTTGATGATCCTGAACCACTCACATTATTGTTTGTTGTTGGGGAAGATGGAATTGAACCAGGTGGTGAACTTCTGGGTGAAGAGTGAACAACGGGTGTATAAAAAACATCATCTTGACTTGTATATGGAAGTTTGGAGCTGCTATCAGTTTCCACTGATGTAAAATTCCAACTTTCTTCTTCGTTAAAGACAACGTCTCTACTAATTAAAGATTCACAAGATCATATAGCTTATGGATTATAATATATCATAGTGATGTTTCTAGACATGGATGATAGATTGATTGAGATAACATTCAATACTAATCATGGTACAGTTTCATCATTGATGATGATCATGTGGACTGACTATGTTTAATTGAGCATAATGTTGCAATACATATTAAAATAATAAAAAATACTTTATAGTTTAAGAAACTATTAAAGATGATTGTTTTTAATAAGGTGTTTAGTTAGACTTACACACCTTATAGGATGTAGTGCAACAATACTCCCATTTTGTTGTGCGTAGAAACATACATAAAAACACTCATTATATATGTTTAGAGATCTTCACAATTGTGAATTTGAAACAAGTATTCTCAAAATTCCAAAGATCAAACCTAGTAGAGTTACATGAAATATATGAAATATGGCCATTTCGGATGTCACCCTCTTCTAGGGTTTTAGTCGCTGATTTTTGGTGCCCTAATTCAATAGTTGGGGTTTTTTCTTGTTGTTGTTTGTTCGTATGTTTTTTTAGAGAGATGGAAGCATATAGTTTGGAGAGGGAGGTTGATCCTAAGGGTCCGAAGGTTGTCAAATCAATTCTCAAACCAGATGGGTCTTCACATGTTGGTGATCCGCTTAATAGGGCGCCTATCCATGGGAAACCAGTGGGCGTCAATGCTCCTAGCACTATGGTGCATCAATCGAGGGTTGGTGACAAGGTTGATAATGTTAAGGAACCACATGTTACTAGCACTACGGTGCATCAATTGAGGGCTGTTGCCAAGGATAATAATTTTATGGAGCTGCATGTTACTAGCATTACGGTGCATCAATCGAGGGCTATTACCAAGGTTGATTTTATTGCCTCAAGTGGGGAGAAACACAATGATGTTTCAGTGGATAAACCTAATAGTGCGTTCGCTAATGTTGATAATATATTTTTGTTTGCCAATATGGTTCAACAGAAAAAGGTTAATAAGGTTGTTAAAAATACTGAGATGCGTAGTAACGTGGTTGTTGAAGGTGCAAAGGTTGTTCTACCTTTGGAAGTTGTGGAGGAGGTGATGTCTCATTTTGAAACACGTTGCATGGGTATTTTATAGGTAAGAGATTGGCATTTCCGCTTGTCGAAAATTATGTCAAAGACATTTGGGCTAAGTATGGTCTTAAACGGGTGAAACTCCATGATGATTTTTTCTTATTTCAATCTGTTACAAAGGAGGGAATGGAGAATGTTATTGAAAATGTACCATGGATTATTCATCTTGTTCCATTGCTTTTAAATGTGTGGACGCGAAATACGGTGTTGAAGAAGGAGGAGATTAAGCATGCTCTTGTATGGATTAAATTACATCACGTTCCTATTGTGGCATACTCTAAAATTGGCGTGAGCCTCATCACGACTCAAGTTGGGAAACATATTATGCTATATTCTTATACTAGCAATACATGTCTTAGCTCGTAGGAGCGAAACACATATGCTCGTGCATTAGTGGAGGTCTCAGCAGAGAAAGAACTATTAGAATCCGTTGTTATTGCAATACCACATACTGATGGTGTTGGATATTCTTTAGCTACGGTTGATGTGGAATATGAGTGGAATCATCCGCGATGCAATATTTGTAAGGTCTTTGATCATGTTAATACTGCTTGCCCCACACTCCCTAATACTACCAATACTGCTAAAAATAATGAGGACGACCAAGGGTTTATTGAGGTTACTAGAAGGAGAAACTTAGATAGGCCACAAAATCGACAGAAGATAGATGGCATTAAATTAGGTAAACCAACACCTAATTTTTACTATAAACATCTAGAAAAAGGCGAGACCTCTAAACAAAAGACATGTCCCTACTGCGACTACTGGTGGGAATACTAAGCAGAAGCAAACAGGTCCTTCCACTAGTACTACTAGTACTAGTGGTGTCCAGTTGTCTAATGCATTTGGGGCCTTGGACGATGAGATTAATCAAGAGGATGTGGGTGATTCGAATGTTCAGGGTAAGGAAGATCAGAATACTATCAATGATAGTGATGATGAGGAAGTAGAAGAAATGGTCATGGAAGAGGATCTGAAGGGCAAAAAGACAGTGGCAACTAATATGGATGGAGCAAGCACTCCCATATCCAAGGTTGTCAATGTGTAATATTGATGCGTGGAACATTAGGGGTTTGAACTTCACCGTAAACAAAAGCAGGTCCGGCAGGTTATTTTTGATAATAGCTTATCAGTTTGCGCTATTTGGAATCACATGTTAGTGGTTCCAAGCTTCTTCAGGTTTGTTCTTTTATGTTTTAGACTTGGGAATGAAATTCTAATGGTGCTAATTGTTCGAAGGGCACTCGTATTATTGTCGGCTGGAATAAGAATGATGTGGATTTGACGGTAATAGTACAGGATGACCAAGTTATCCATACTCGTCTGTGGTGTAAGTTGGAAAAAAAAGGAGTTGTTTTGTTCGTTTGTATATACACATAATCGTTATATATAAAGGCGTAGCTTATGGCGGAACCTAGGGATGCATAAGGCGTTTGTTTCAAACAAACCTTGGTGTCTTTTACGGGACGTCAATGTTGCTTTATTCATGACGGACATGGTTGCTGGTCCATCAACTGTTGATATTGCAATGAGGGAGTTTAAGGAATGTGTTGAGGAGAGAGAGCTGACGGATGTTCAACATTCTGGTTTACGTTACACGTGGAATCAGAAATTAAAAGGAATGGATGGTGTTTTGAAAAAGATTGATCGGCTATTAGCTAACCTTGAGTTCTATGATGTTTTTCAAGGGGCTCATGTAATATTTCAATCAAGGTTGATAAACATGAAGCCGAAACCATTCAAATTTACTAAGATTCTGATTCATAATGCTCGGTTTAAGGACGTGGTTCTGGGGGATGGAATGCTCCTATTAGTGGGTTTCATATGTATCAAGTGGTGAAAAAACTTAAGTTGCTTATGAAGCCATTTTGCAAGTTATTATATGAACAAGGTAATTGATGTATTAGTTTTTAGTTGTTTACTAAATTTTAGGAAAAAGAAAGCAACACAGATGTCGTGGTAAGTATTAGTAAATACGTTAGGAAATGTAAATACCGACAAATTCAGTTCGTTCTCGGTGGAGGTATGGTGTTTAAGAGCCATAATAGAAACGTTTTTGGAATAATTACGCTTTTGGAGAGAGAAAAGAAAAAAAATTGAAAGACGGATTACGCTAAAAACGAACTACGACACAAAACGTCAAAATGTAAAACGCGACGTAAAATTCGACTAAAATTAAAAAAATTGAAATATACCAAATAAATTCTAAAAATTATAGCTAAGAAAAAAATATAACAAAACTTTGTGAAACAAATTAAGTTCGTTCTCGGTGGAGGTATGATGTTTAAGAGCCAAATTAGAAACGTTTTTGGAATAATTACGCTTTTGGAGAGAGAAAAGAAAAGAAAATGAAAGACGGATTACGCTAAAAACGAACTACGACGCAAAACGTAAAAACGTGAAACGTGACGTAAATTCGAATAAAACTAAAAAAAATTGAAAAATACCAAGTAAATCCTAAAAATTATAGCTAAGAAAGAAAAATAAACAAAACTTTATGAAATTACTTTAATTAATTATTACTAAATTTTAAGGTTTAATTAAAAACCTAAAAATTAAAATAATTAATAAAAACTCAAAACCCAAATTATTTCAAATGTAAACTTAAAATATATTAATTTAAGCCTAAAAAGTGGTTTTTGAAAATTTAAAACTTATTTTTACTATTTTTAAAGCATTAATTAAAACAGAAAATAAAATAAAGATAAAAAATAGAAAATGAAAAGTGAAAAATCTAATTTTTGCTCAAAAAAATCTAAAACCTATATAGAAACAAAGGAAAAATGAAATCAGCCCACCAGCTTAACACAATAAGCTCAAAAGAGCTTATTATGCCACGACCTAATTTTAAAAAGGGGAATGAACAAGCTGTTAAGTAACTGATGACGTATAGTCCCCAGCCGGGTCATGGACCCGGCCCATGGGTACTACCCGTATCCGGCCCATCACAGATGGGTGGAATAATGTCAGCCAGGCTTACGGGCTTGGATGAACAGTAACCGCACGCATGTGTGCGACCCACGGCCCGGTACGGCCGACACGGCCGACATAGGGTTAGACAGAATAATATTCTGTCTAGGAATATCTTAATCCCAATAAGAGGAGATATTCACTACCAGAATTAGAAGATAACAATCATTCTAATTCGGGTGCTTATCTCTTCCTTGGGGCCGAAAAATCAGTGAAAGCCCACTAGGGTTTCACTGCCTATAAAAGGAACCCCCAAGAGTTCCACAAAGGTATTACGACTGGTACTCTAAACTCACATAAACCTTAAATCGATTACTTACTCTCACGCCGGAGTCTAATCGTGGGAAACATTCCCACGGTAAGCCTAACGCGTGTTGTTTAGTGTGCAGGATCCCAACCAAACGATTCACTTGGTGCAGGAGCCGGAACCCAGCCAACCCGAATTAAGCCTAATTCGGGTCTAGCAAGGATCAACCAACTTTTGCATCAACAAGTTGGCGCCATCCGTGGGACCCATAACACTAAGCTAGAACAAAACCTCATCTCGAATCTCCAATGACGAAGGGGCATCCGCCAACTAACCCCAGGAATGTGAATCCTGGGAACCGGAAGTCCCAAGGGGAAGGGATTCTCATCCCCAACCAATCACCTAACCGCCTCGCAGGCGGGCTGGGTAACCGTAGCGGTTTTCAGCCCGCGGGGGTGACGAGCACGATCTCGGTGACATCCCCGCCTACTTCAACCCTGGACAACCCTGATCCAGGGAGTGCGCCAGACCCTCCTAACAAGGAACCGCGCAGACCCTCGACGGAGGAAGAAGTGGAAGCCCTACCACTCAGTAAGGAGGATCTTACTCGAGTTCTCACTCAGAATTTCGAAAGAATCGTCCCAGGGATCGCATCAAGATTGAATCTGGGGAGGAACCTCCAAGCCAGACTCAACTTTGGTGACAGTGGACCAACCACCCCCTCCCAAAACCGGAGGAAAAGGAGAACTCGGCCTCAGGAGCAGGGAACCTTCGAGGAAACCCCTCAACCCCGGAATGTGTTTGAGCGCATAGGAGATCACCTTATACAGGAATTAACGCAGTCTCAAGAAGGAGAAAGGTCGGATGGCTCACCAGAGCGGCCAGACCGAGAGCTGACCAGAACTACACGCCGCCCGAGCGTGTGGGATAGAATGAACACTGGGAAAAAGGCTCCTGGCTCATCTCAAAAAAGTGGTCCCTATGCAAAGAATGGGGCACCGCCGCCATCCCTGGATCCGTCCGAAGAGGATTCAGATGACCATCCGCCTAAGCGTCGCCGACCTAGGCGCACCCCTCCACCACCACCAAACAATGATAGGTATTATGATAGTCCTTACTATCGGGATACGGAGGCAGAAGATCTCTCGCGTCCATGGTGTGAACCATGGGATGACCCTAGGCTCACCCGGCCATGGGCGGATCCCAGGGAAGACCCGTTCACCCTCCGCATACGGAACTATTCTGAGGACACCAAACGTCGCATGCCGGCGTGTATCAAGACTTATGATGGGTCCGGTGATCCTATGGATCACCTCAAAATATTTGATACGCAGGCCAAAATTGAGCGATGGCCCATGCCTATATGGTGCCAAATGTTCAATTCGACCTTGATTGGAAACGCCCGTGACTGGTTCGAGGCACTCTCCCCACGGAGCATTGATAGTTTCACGGAACTACGCACTGCGTTTGAGAACAATTATACTCAAAGGAAGAAGTATAATAGGGATCCGGTCTCATTGGCAACCGTCAAGCAACGGCCAGGGGAGTCCACAGAAGCCTTCACTGAGTGCTTCAATGATGAGTGCACACGCACAAGAACCATGCCAGAGCTCCTGAAAATCTCTGACTACATGCACGCCATAACAGACAGAGAACTGATCAGGCGTCTCAACGACAAGCGTCCAGAGAGATATGATGACCTCATGGAAAGGGTCAGAAATTTCATAGAGGGAGAAACAGCTGTTGCCGCGGCATACCCATCCCGAGGAAATGGGTACCGGTCAAATGACCAGTCCCGGAGACAGTCGGGCGGTCAAGGTAACCAAAACAATAACAAGGGCTCGGACTATAAGAGCCAAAGCAAAGGCGGACGGTCGGACGATAAGTTCACCCCCCTAAAGATGTCCTACCGGGAGATCTTGTTGACTGAAGGGGCGAACTTTCCAAGGCCTCCCCCAATGACCACTCCCCCGGAACGTCGGCAGGGAAGTCGCTTCTGCGAGTTCCATAACGACAAAGGACACGGCACGGAGGAGTGTATCCAGCTCAAGAAGCATATTGAGTCGCTGATCAAATCAGGCAAACTCAAGCACCTAGTTAAGGATTGGAAGGACGGAAAAGACAACAACAAGAAGTATGATAAGAAGGATCCCCAAAAGGACAAGCCTTCGACCATATATATGATCCAATCCAGACAGCGCCGCACGAGGCAGAAAGTTGGCCAAAAATTTTCACGCGGCAGGGAAATTTCATTCCCTCCCATCACAGCAAGCGATGTGATTGATGCGCCTCTCACTATTGAGATAAGCATTGGAACACACAACGTTCGTCGCATGTATGTGGATGGAGGATCGTCGGCAGAGGTACTGTATGAACACTGTTTTGAGCAGTTATGCCCAGAAATAAGAAGCCAATTAGTACCGGCCACGTCGCCGCTTACTGGTTTTAGTGGAGACACTATCTGGCCGATAGGGCAATTGCGTTTGCTTGTCACCATTGGGAATGAGGAACATTCCACTACGACATGGATGAACTTCATGGTGATACGCTCACACTCCCCGTATAATGGGATCATAGGCAGGCCAGGCATTTTGGCTATCCGGGCAGTACCCTCTACGGCACACGGAATGATCAAATTCCCCGTTGAGGGGGGAATCGTTAATATTTACAACACGGTCATACCAACATCTGAGTGTCATACTGTAACAACGCCGGCTCCACCTGTCCCACCCAAGGATGGATCACCACCTCCCAATTGGAAGGTAGCAATTCACCCTGACTACCCGGAACAGGAGGTATCCATAGGAGGGGCGCTCTCGGATGACGGCAAAAGGGCCATGTGCTCTCTCCTGAGTGCAAACCTGGATATATTCACATGGGAGCCAAAGCATATGACAGGCGTGCCACGCGCGATAGCAGAGCATAAGCTCTAGATCCGCCAAGGGTACCAACCCGTTAAGCAAAAGAAGCGCGGCCAAGCGCCCGAGCGCAGCCAAGTGATACTGGAGGAGGTACGGAAACTAGTGGACGCAGGCATCATGCGCGAGTAACAAGGCACAACACACTGGTAAGTTCCCCTACTCCTTCACGAAAGCTCAAGGGTTCGATACTGGGCTTGACCTTTTTGGTACTTATTTTTTATTTTTTTTCTTTGATAGCTTTTGGAACACATGGCACCCCCAATAGCAGTTGGCTATTGGGGGAGTCAAAATAAGCCAACAGAAAATAAAATCTAATTTTTACTGTTTTTTGAAAATAAGCCAACAAAAAATAAGCCAACAGAAAGTAAAAGTGTTTTTTGAAAATTTAAACACTAATAAGCCCAAGAAAAGAACCTATAAGCCACAGATAGCAGATTCAAAAAGCAACAAATAAGAACCTATGTCCGATATATGACTAGGAGAAAACTTCTTTGTCAGATACCGGATGCCACTATGCAGGGTTATCTCAGACAGTGACCACAAATTTGCTTTTTGTTGAGTTTCTAATAAGCTATATGGCCACAATAAGCTATAAAACTAAGATTTAAGCACAAGCCGCCCTAAATGAACATGTTAACAAACTGTAAGCAAGATTTCTAAACCCTACCATGAAAATCCAATCATAAAGCCCATTGTTGTGTATTTGTTGTTTTAAATGGACTTTCAACAAGAAAAATACCACAATCCTCAGTCAAACATCATGAACATCATACAAACATACATCATTAATCATCCCATAACTAAGCCTATTAGACCACAAAATATCAAATGACCAAAATAACTTGAAAATAAACAGATTTTAACAAAATCTTCCAAAATGAATTTTCAAACAAACACCCTAATATTTTGCCTCAAATCAACTAATCCAACACTACCTAGGTTGTGCAGGCAGAGAAAGGTCCCAAGATGGTCAACCCTACCTTGAGCCATCTATCCCAAACACCCCTTAAGTTCTGATTAACAAATTTTAACAAAAGAATTTCAAATAAATCACTTCATACAACAAGGATTATCACTGAAAAAGTGTTGTTCCCTTGTAATTCGTTATTACTTATCAACCTTAAGTCATAACTCGTTACCAAGACTCAAGTGTGTTGTTTTAACAATTGATAAGAACTAAGAACAATTAAAACAACAATACCAATAACTTTCAACGTATAGACTTTTATTAAAACTCAATAAAGAATCTATAGCCCACTTTGTTTGTGGAATAACAAAGTGGTTGAATGACAATGTGTGGTGATCTCCTCTACTTAAACTTTTAACCAAAGTTAATAGTCTAAGCTCTAATCTAAACGTTCATATGCTCTTTGGCTATATGGTTTAGTTGGTATTGAGAGAGAAGGTTATTCCAGAGTTTCTACTCTTGTAATGGTTAACCTTTTCTCTCTCAATATTCACTCCTTAAATAGGAAGTGCAAATCTAGGGTTTGCATTTTGCATGTTCTCATGCATAGGTTTATCCAGTGGGTGGTTGATGCTCATGCTGGATAAATAGTACAAAGTACTTAATAACTATTCTAGAAAAGATAAATGTTGTACTTATAGCTAACTATACAAGAAACCTACTTTGACTTGAAGTAATCTTTTCCTGCCTAATGCAAGCAATCAGAATACTGAAGTGTCTTCAGCATTCTAGAGGAGATCGACATCATTCAGTTTGGTATTGTCAAACCAAACTGAACTGAAAGCTCTTCTTCAGTACTTGTTATTCAGCAACTAGTCCGCCTAGTATTTAAAGCAAAGACTCCTTTGTCTTCTAAGTTTACTGGAAGAGGAAAGTTGAACATCCTTCAACAACATAGTCTTCAGTAGGAACTTTGTTCCTCTGGTCATGCATCAACAGACTCACTTTACTACTAAACATGAAACACTTGGGGGGATTTTATATTCAAATCCTAGAGTTGCTTCAGGGTCAGCAAATGTCGACCCAACAATCTCTACCTATTTGGATATACAAATAGCCTAAGTCTAAAGTCAGTAGTAAGTGAGCATAACAATTTCTTCTTACTTACACTGAACATTAAATTACTTATAAACATCAAATAATCATTTATTAATAAAACATTACAAATTACAACAAAAGCAATACAAATGATTATTCAATCTTCCTTAGGCCTAGTTCCTTCAAGAATTGGAGTCTGAATTAATGGATCTGAGTTTCTGTGGTTCAGTATAGCAAGTAAGTACATGTTGAAAGTTCTTGCAGCATCAGTAAGTCCTGGGCCTCCATGCTGAGAATAGAAGATCCTTTAAACATTCCAAAGAAGTTGATTGTTCATTTCATCGAGGCCACTAATGCCAACAAAGTCTTGACATTCAGGATGATTAAACATTATCATTCCCAATTCGGGTTCGTCTAGTACATGCCCAGGGAGATGATCTAGAAACTGAATAAAGCCTTTGTATTTCTTTGTGGTGAGAAAAATGTCACCTGCGCCAGGTTCGTCTAGCACACGCGTCGGGGTGTCCTTGTGGTTTGGTTGGGTCTCGGTAGCAGGCAGCCACCACCACCGGCACACAACCGGTGGCGGCGTGGGTCAAGCAGGGGGAACGCAGACAGCAGGGGGACCATCGGCACACAACCGGTGGGAACCCATTGTTGGTCAGTGGCTAGCCGAGAGGAAGGAGACCACCGGCAGGCGCCGGTGGTGATGTTACCCTAGTAGTGGCAACCGGCCAAGCCGGTTTGCCACTGTTAAAGGGGTGTTTGTTTCGGTCCGGTTCAAGGGTTATTCGGTCCAATTCACGACATGTCTAAATTAAATACACGGGTCCGGTTCATGACTAAAATTGTTCAAGTACCTTATTCTTACAAGTATTTATTTTTAACAAGATATTAAATTAATTAAACATGACATGTAATTAATTTAATTAATCATGGACTTAGGTTAATTATTATTTATCAAATAATACATGTTTTAATCTAAGTATTTAATTATTTAATTTAGGCTATAGTATTAATTAATTATTTAAGACATGAAATATAATTAATTAATAATCATGACTTAGGTTATAATTAATAAAGTATTAATACATGTTTTAACCAAAGTATTTTACACACCTTAATTTAATTAAATCATGCTTATGTTTAATTAAATCATATAACCTATAGTTTATTTAATTAACATGATATTAATAAACTATACTATAATCACATGACTTAGGATATTTACCAGTAAACTTAAGCTTATATTATTAGCTTATTAATTTAGATTATTTCTATATATGGAAACTTTCTAATTCAGGAAACTTACTATTTTTGAAAACTTTCTATTTTTCGAAACTGATCTATTTTAAGAATTAATCTATTTTTGGAAACTTTCTATTTTTGGAAACTTACTCTTTTTGGAAACTTTCTATTTTATGAAACCTGCTATTTTTAGAAAGTTACTTATTATTACACAACAAGTAATAATACAAGAAATACAAGTAATACTTAATCAGAATACGTAGAATACATGATAAACACAACATAACCTTAAAATCAGTAAAACAAGACATGAACATATAAAACAAGCTAAGACACGATATAAAATCAGTTACGTACTCAATAAACAGAATACTTATACATGTATCCTATTTATGTAGCATTAGTGAGATCGGAGTAAGACTTCCTTTCGTTCGTCTTTTTCGTTCACTGGACATAAGGTACGGATTTCTCGTCCTTTCAGTATGGACATTCTTTCCATATTAGGATTCCCCGTTTACAGCCAACTGTTTTTCCCAATATTGTTTATATGTTTGATACTTATGTTAGAATAAGAGCCTAAGCCATATACATGCATGGTCAGTGTCACCTAGTTATGGAGGTACCATAACCATAGCACTGGAGGCACCAGTGTTATGACTTCTCCACGGCAAAGTGATTGCTCGTGGCGTCCTTTTTCAGCTTTGGCCATTATATTATATTATCATGTGGGGCGTATGGGTGCATCCTAGTTACATGTTTACCAGTATTATTAGAGTTAATGCGATGTGTGCCTTGCATCTTTCATTAGGAGTTGATCCCTCCTACCCACACTATTTAATTAGAGGCAACCCCTCTAATTGCATGCCGAGGTCTCCCCTCCAAGTATTCATGCACGGTGGAACCTCATGACCTGTATAGGCTATTGGCTAATTAATACAGTTTTCATATAGAAACATAAGTCTTTTCAAAGTATAAAACCAGTTTTATGAACACGCTACAGGTTTTCCAGGACTTATACATTTCTGCTGCTATTAAGTCTTTATTATGTTTCAGTCATTCATACTATGTCATATATCCGTTCACTGAGCGTCTTGCTCAGCCGTTACTTTCCTTTCCATGTTCCAAAACGGCAGGTACCGAAGGACATACTTGAGCATTTAGAGGACGTGCATAGGATGGAAGCTGCCTTAGACTTCTTTTCCTTTTTGCCTTCTTATGCTTATGCTTGTTTAGACACTTGTCTTGTCCTTCTAGTTCATTTAATTTATTTATGTTTTGGGTTATGTTTGGTAATCGATGTTTGATTCTGGTTTTCCATATGGTCATGTATGTTTTAGTACATATTACCTTGCATGCTTTGATGACACGACATTATTACGCGTAATGGTCCACTTATCAAAGTGGGGTGTTACAATTATGGTATCAGAGCCCAAGGCTTCGACCTGTAGGCTCTAAAACTCAACCTGTGACTAGAGAGTAGTCACCAGAAGCTTCCTAAGTCAACGCTTGTTATTCCACGTGTTGATGTTTTCAGCACTTTGTTGTTTTAACCATGATGTTTTCATCGGTATTGTTTTACTAATATGGATGAACAACCGTCATCCAAACTTAGTTATGTGTCATTATTTCAGGCATGATGTTCCTTGTGAACTGTGGCTAATGTGGACTAAACCCTAGTATTTCATAATTGGTCACATAAAAAAAATTTGTTAAGTTTTGACAGCTTAGTTTCACTCATTTATTTCATGTATTATTGTTGTAGGTATTTTGACTAAGTAATGGTTGGTACAGGACTGGCCATATTTAGTCGCATGTGCTTTTAATCGAATCATTTTGTTTTGATGAACTGACCCATAGGCGTTCATCCTCGTCATGTCTTTTTCATTATCATGCATCCATACACTGTTTTCATGCATAAATTTCATGTTTACATGCATAAAAATTTTCTCATGATTATGTATTATGTCCTGATCAAATAAATCATGTCAAAATTTATTTTATGAACCGACCCATGGTCGTCCACACCAACGATCTTCGGATTCATTTCATTACTGTCATAATTTTTTTATGTTCTCGCATAAGTTACTATGTCCTTTTATATCAAGTATGTTTTCATACTATCATGGTTAACTTCGTTTTCATGCTGATTATGTTGTATACTCCTTAATGTTAAGTTGTTTCATGTTTCTTCATGATGATTTCATCTTCATGTTGATTACGTATTACGTCTCTTTTGTTGTTTATGCTTTCATGCAAGATATTGTTGGATTTCATTTAATCTTGCTTTCATGATAGTCATGGTTGGTTTTCATTAATCATGCTTTCAGGCAAGTCATCGTTGAATTTCGTTTAACCACACTTTAGCGTTTCTCTATGCAACCAGAATGATGTATATGCTGGCATTGCCAGGTTATCATGATGGTTTTCTAACCGTTTAACCATTTATTTTTCCTTTCAAATCATGTCAGATGATCGCCCCATACCGATCATTTCATGTGCATTCCATGTACCGTATCCCATGTGTATTACACGTACCTTAATACAGGTGTACTTTACTTGCAATGCTCCACGAGTATTCGCTAGTCGATCCTAAATCATCTCAGGCGTATTCCACTTGTTGATATGATACCAGATGCTGATGCCGCTCATAGCTGGGAGACGTTACTAGAAGTTGATGATGCTGACTATTTGGAGACGCTACGAGATGTGGATGTTGTTCACAACCTGGAGATTTTACCAGACAAAGACAAGGGCGTTAGATCGAAGCGATCGGACGAGGAGATGCTTTACCATCAGGCGATTTCCATCACAATCCATGTTCCTAATTCTTAGTTACATGTCACACGTCGTCCAGTTGTCTTTTCAATCATGTGAGTACGAACCGGCACCAGCCGGCCATTCAGCTGATTAGTTACATGAATCACCGTCAGAAGAATGACCATCATGGAACTGACAGAAAAGATGATAGTAACTATTACTGTGACAACAACAATCCTAGCAATGGCAACAGAAGCTCCGGCCATGGACGTGATTAGAAATACAAAGGGTCAATAGTCCAATCGATCTGCCAATTCTGGCATAATAACCTAATATTTGTAGTTCTATATGTTTCACACCTCAAGACACATGTCAAGACATCAGTCAAGACACATGTCTAACGTATACTTTCTGAAGACACATGTCAAGACACCAGTGAGGACACATGTCATGCATACATTTCCCAAGACACGAGTCAAGACACATGACTCACGTCTAATTCTGGAACATCCCTAAGAAATTCAGGGTACCCTCCAAAGGGTATATCCATTTTGTTGTGCCATGTATTAATCTAACCACAAGAATTTCAGTACCATCACCGGCGTATCAGTGATATCTGTCACGTTTGCTCGATGACACTTTCATTTCTTGCACCCATATTTCATATATTCATGACCATAAAGGACGCCATTCGTATCACCCATGTATACGAAGTGTTGTCCCATAAATTACGTGATTAAGCAAGAAAGAAAGGTAGATAAAAGATGAATTCTAGAGAGAGAAACTAGAGATAGAAAAGAGAGAGAATGGTTGGAACTTTTAGAGGATTAGATTAGAGAGAGAAAAATAACAAAATGACCAACACCCTTCCTAACATGCTAGGAAGAGTATTTATAGCCTTTGCCTACATGTGGCATAATGAGCTATATGATTATAGGTCAGGCTTTCCTTTTGGGCTTTGGTTACTTATGAATGAACCTTAGCTTAAAGTTAAGCCCGTAATACACGACTAACCTACTACCTATTACACCGTTCTAATATACGATACATAATAAACATATGACCGAACACTCTTGTTTGACTCAATATTCTGGGGCTAACAATCTCCCCCAATGAGAGGTCATTACCCTTTATGAGAGGTCATTACCCTTTGTCATTTGGAAATTTGTAGAGATTACTAATCTCACCATAAATGAGTCGTGAACGTGTAATAGTAGTCTTTTTCTTCGTGATGTGATCTTTGAGCCTTTGTCGTTCTCTTTCGACTTTGTCTTTTGATCTTGAGATCTTCAAATCATCCTTGACTTATCTTTGCCATCTTTCGATCTTGTGTCTTCATCCACATGCTCACACTATTAATTGTTGAATATGTCTTTAGGCATGAGTATGTGGTTTTGAATCTTTGACTTTGTTGAGTACACCGTGACGTCGCCTTCTTGAGACAAAACATAGACACAGACTGAATGGCTTTGACATTCGTCCTAAATCGATAGCGTTTTACCTCCGGTCGGTGAAGATTGTTATACGATATTAAATACCGTACCTTTGATTAGGTAGATTCAATTAAGAATCTCCTAGACAGGGTTTCGCAACTGTACTAGCCGTTCTCTTTACTCGACCGTCTCAAAGCAAGACTGCGAACATAAAGAGTGAATCAATTTGATAAATATCCGCTTGATTAAAGTCGTCAATTCAAATTCCTGGAACAAGTGTGATTCATAAAGAATCTTACCATTGTTGCTTTCCAGTTAACACAAGCTTGATTCATAAGAATCTCACAAGTCACCTACTATAGCGCTGTTTGATGTTGACGTTAGAAGGATTTCCATTCGTCATTGTGAATATTAATGAATATCACTCTGAATGTTCTGGCAAGACCATAAAGATATTGCGTAGAAACCTGAAACGAGTTTGAATCAATTCAGAATCAAACCACTGTTGCTTTTCAGTTCTACATATGTTTAATTCATAAAGAATCTTACATATGACGTATCGCAGTGTTGTTTGATGTTAACACTGGAAGGATTTCCACTCATCATTGTGAATACTAAGTAGTATCACTCTGAGTGTTCTAGAAATATCACAAGGATATGGCGTAGGACTCTCTTTATCATCATTCCGTGTGTCCTAATGAGATTTTATTGATCTCTAGGCTCTAGACTCGAGTTGTGCACTTCTAGTGGTTGGAGGCTGGAGCAGATGCCACCTATTCAATATCAACTATCTCGGAGTGAGAAAGTCAATAGAAGTCATGTTGATCTCCATGACAATAAAACAAACTTCTTTTGAGAGAAGCCTGAGTAGCTAGGGAAAGGGTTGTGCATACATCACTGGGTCCATGATGAGTTGTCTTCATGATGTGTTGACCCGGTTTCTGCCTAAGTTGTATGGAAGGCTTCTTTCTTTACACCCTTTATCCTTACATTTCTTTTCATTCTTCAACCCCTTCAATGCTTACCAAGACATCATCACTAGCACCTTGTTGTGATTGTTCCAGTGCTAGCATTAGTGCTTAGTCAGCATTTAGCTACATTCACATTCTACTCCATCTTTCCTAAGGACTTCTAATAATCTATTGGATTGTCCCTGGGAAGATCCCTCCGGTTCTGGTTGGATCATAGGACTTAAACCTAACCACCCTTTTGACACCAATAACGTCGTGAATTAAAGATGTTGTGGGTATGAGATCGTAACCATAAAAACACTTTAAAAAAGTCTAACAAAGTGTTTGAGAAACATTTAACACCTTGCTAGTTTTTTCGTTTCAGAAATGCTCCCCCTTCACATGTGCATCGATAATCGAAAGTGTTTTGCACATGTAGGTAAGAGTTAAAGTGCTTGAGTCTTATGTAAGATCAAATTTTAATCACATTTTCTCCCCTATCTCTAATATATAAAATCTTTTGATATTAGAGATACCAAATTTGATTAAAATATATTTTGAAAAATAGTCTTGAAAATCTTCGGGAGAAAGATGTGTCAATCTTTTGCATGAAGTTGAAATGCTCCCCCTCAAAAATTGATCCAATTGAATTGTCATTGTGAGGATGTGATCCACATTTCGCTTTTTGAGGATGGGAGTTTGTTGAACACACAATTTTTGAAAGACTTTGAATAGTCATTGAGAAATTCTTGAAAAAATTGTGTTCAACGCTTTTTGAAAAATCCTATTTCTTTTTGGCGAAGTGGTTTTTCTAAAGCATAAACTTGAGTTCATAGACTTTGAATGTCTTGACGAATCCACTCAAGTGTAAGAAGATTTCTCTTCTTTTGCTGAGGGTAAGAGCACGAAATCGTACACTCCCCCGTGAATATAGATCCGGGTTGTAATCTGAAAGTGATTACAAGCCATAGTGTTGAGCTTAAAACGTTGAATGTTTTGTGACAAGCTCAACCCTAGATAGATTGCTCTATCCTTTGTTTGGAAATATTGTCTAAAATAGACATTTTTCTTTATTAAAAGAAGAAATGACATGTTTTGAAAAATAATTACAACTTTCATTCGAGCTTTATGTACACACCCGTGTCGTTATTGAGCGACATTTCTATGTACCTCCATATTATCGATACTGAAAGACATGTCGAGAAGAATATTTTTGGATTTTAAAAGATTTTTAATTTTGTGTTTTGTTTTTATATGTTTTATATTTTTGTATTTTGCTTTTCAATGATATTTACAAGATGTTTGATAGATAAATCAAGTAGGCACCTTTGCCAGCATCTCCAGGTCTGTTGGAGTCAAACATCTCATACCAATTTGCCGAACGAGGTACTCAAACCTATCTTTCGACAGAGCTTTCGCAAACAAGTCGGCTAATTGGTAATCCGTTCCAACAAAATATAGTTCATCGATACCTCTTTCAACTTGTTCCTTTATGAAGTGATATCGGACATCAATGTGCTTCGTGCGGGAATGATGTACCGGATTGCAGGAGATGGCTATGGCCGACTTTGAGTCACAGTATATAGGTACTTTATCAAAGTGAAATCCATAATCCGTGAGTTGTGTTCTCATCCATAGAACTTGAGCACAACACGCAGATAGAGACACATACTTCGCTTCGGCTGATGAAAGTGACGTGCAATCCTTCTTCTTGGAAGACCATCCCACAAGCTTATCTTGACCTAGAAATTGTGCACCACCAAAAGTACTTTTTCGTGTATCAAGACACCTTGCATGATCAGAATCTAAATAGGCTGTTAGAAGGAAACTGATTTCTCTCGGATACCAGAGTCCCAAATGAATGGTATTCTTAAGGTACCGAAAGATCCGTTTAACCTCGTTGAGGTGCTTTTCAGTAGGTCGTGCTTGATATCGTGCACAATAACATGTAGCATGTGAAATATCAGGTCTGCTTGCTGTCAAGTACATGAGGGAACCGATCATGGAACGATATCTCGTTTGATCTATGGTATTTCCCTCCAAGTCAGCATCTAGCGATGTGGTTGATAATGGTGTCCCAACAGGGTCACATGAGGTTATACCATGCTTTTTGATTATCTCTTGACAATACTTAGCTTGGTTGATAAAGATACCACTTGGGGATTGGTGAACTTGAATTCCTATAAAGAATTTTAGATCGCCCATCATAGACATTTCAAGTTTATTGTGCATTACTTTTTCAAACAATTTTGAAAGTTTTGGGTTTGTAGACCCGAAAATAATGTCATCAACATAAATCTGCACAAGCAAAATGTCATCCCCATATTTATAAGTGAACAAAGTTAGATCAATGGAACCTTTTGAGAAACCTTTGGATACCAGAAATTTTGAGAGCTCGTCGTACCACGCCCTTGGAGCTTGCTTGAGTCCATAAAGTGCTTTGTGGAGACGATACACCTTGTCAGGATAATGAGGATTGACGAATCCTTCCAGCTGTGTGATATAGACTTCTTCCTTCAAAGGACCGTTAAGAAACGCCGTTTTTACGTCCATTTGATAAACGATGAATCCCTTATGTGCAGCATAAGAAAGGAAAATCCTGACCGCTTCCATACGAGCTACTGGTGCAAATGATTCTTCAAAATCAATACCCTCTTTCTCTCCATACCTTTTAGCAACTAGCCTAGATTTATTCTTGATGATTGTGTTCTCTTCATCCATCTTGTTTTTCCAGATCCATCGAAGATTTAATGGTATTACATCGTATGGTATGTCAACAAGTTCCCAGACTTTAAGTCTTTCAAATTTTTGAAGTTCATCCGTCATCAATTCAATCCAAGCATGATCAGCCATGACTTCTTTGATGTTTTTTGGTTCAACTGTACTCACGGCGAGTGCGAACATACAAACATCGCCATCGGTTTCAAGCTGTCGTCTTGTACGAACGGGCTGTGAAGGGTTTCCAATTACTTGAACCAAAGGATGATCTCGGGTCCAATGATGTGTTGAAGGATGTCGTTGGTAGAATGTATGCATATTTGACGGATCAACATGGCGAGTAGAAGACTCTCCAGTTTCGTGTACCGGTGTACCGAATGGGTTGATAAATTCGTCTTCGTCAGATAATGAATTGTATGCTTGATTTGTGTTCTCTGGAGCAATGACAGTAGTTGTGGATGTTGTAGGAGTGGTTGTTGATGTGATATTCTGAGAAGGTAAATCTGTAGCAACCCGTGTTGAAGTAGATAAAGTTGTATCCTTTTGTTGACGATGATCGGTATCATCATTCTTATCATGAGTGACAGCGGAAGACTTCGATACAACATGTTTCTCCCCCGTGAAATATTCATTATACATTGGTCCATATAACATTTCCAACTCTTCAAGTGTCGTGTTGACTGTCATATCTGCTCTTGGAACATTTCCTTGAACCAGCTTTGAACTTGACGGTTCATTGCTGTGGTCTTGAGTTCCGAGTTCCGTGCGGTTGTGAACGGAAGTCGTTTGTCGTTGTGGATCGGGACTTAAACTGTTTTGTTCAAGTGCCATTTCTTGAAATTCATTGAATCTGATATGAATACTCTCGACTATCAATTTTGTTCTCTTGTTGTAAACTCTATATCCCTTAGACTGAGTTGCATATCCCACAAGAATGCATGCATCACCTTTCTCTTTCATCTTGTCCAGATTTTCACCATCTCGAGTAATGTAACACGTACATCCAAAAACGTGAAGGTGTTTGAGTGAAGGTTTTCGATCATGAATTATCTGATATGGTGTCTTTTCGTGTCTAGGAATAATTAAGGATCGATTTTGTGTGAAGTATGCGGTTGACATGGCTTCGACTCAAAGTATAATGGTAGTTTTGAAGCGGATAATAGTGTTCGAGCAGCCTTAACTAAAGTACGGTTTCGTCTTTCAACAACACCGTTTTGTTCGGGTGTTCGAGCAATAGATGTTTCATGTTCAATCCCTTCGGCTTCAAAATAATTCTTCAGAGTTGAATTCAAGAATTCTGTGCCTCTGTCAGTATGTACCACTTTTACTTGAGCTTGAAGACCATGTTGTATCAACTTAAGGAAGTTAATGAGAACCTCAGGTATTTCATCCTTGGACCTCAAGAAGTAAGTCCATGTGTACCTTGAGTAGTCATCGACAATTACCATAACGTGTTTCTTCCTATTGATGCTTTGAACACGCATGGGTCCACACAAATCTCTATGAAGAAGATCTAATCGTCCTTTAGAGCTTGGTGTAGTCTTTGTCTTGAAACTACTTCGTTTAGCTTTACAAAGCTCACAAGAAGAACAAAGATGATCTTTGATGAATTTCAAATTTGGAAGGCCTCTCACAATATCTTTCTTGGAAAGCAAGTTGATGGTATCAAAGTTAAGATGAGATAATCGTTGAAGCCATAACCAATCTTGAGTCATTGAAGCTTTAGCCATGAAGCAAATTGGAGTTGAGGAAGTTTTGTCTTGAAGTGAAATTGTCTAAAGATCGGTACCCCGTGAACCGGTGAGTAAATCATTCCCATCATAATCACGAACAACACATGTCTTATTTCTAAATGCAACCTCCAAATCTACATCACAGAATTGACCAACCGAGAAAAGATTGTGATTGAGCCCTTCGACGTAGTAGACCCTTTTTATCGTGATATTCCCTTGAACCAAATCCCCATATCCTAGGATCGGTGCAAATTGATCATTTCCGAATCGGACCGTACCCAGGAACTTCTCCACGAAGTTAATTAGAAGCTTGAGATTCCCCATCATGTGCTTCGTGCATCCGAAGTCTAGTATAAAGAGAATTATTTGTATCACCTGCAGAAGATTTTGAACACGATGGAACATTTTCTAAATTAGATACCACGTTAGTTGTGATTTCAGAATCATTATTGTCCTTAGCAACATGTAAAGGCATACTAACACTCGTTGTCACATTTTCTGTCCTAACTTTAGGCATCCATTTATATCCTGTAGGACATTGATTAGCAAACCACCATTTCCACGACTTGCTAGCAAACTCATATAATTCCCTAATTCTGCTTCTAGGTTTCTTAGTGGTGGAGTCTGATGCAATACTTTTCTTAATGGGGGTTGCACCAGAATGGTTCACTTTGCGTTTGGGTTTACTAGCACTAATAGGCATCACAACTTGCTTCTTAGTTCTAGTATCTACGCCTTTGACATTATTCATAGCACACGTAGAATGATTAGCATTAGCACATTTTCCACATTTGACACAAACAAACTTAACATTTAAAGCAAGCAGTCGAATCATTCAAATCGTCATTACATGCGATTACAGACTTTTTATTCTTAAAAACATTCAAATTCCTAGGGTGTTCTTCTACTTGCTTCATCTTCCATTGACTCTTGTGTTTCCAAACTTATCATTCACTTGATTGCGCTTAATCTGAGGCAGGCTAACACTAGCAGTGGAGACTACTCCTGTAGTAGAAGACACACGAGTATTAGTGTTTCTAGAAGTCTGAGGCAATTGACTAACTTTGTTTGTGGGCTTAGTGGTCATTCTATACATCCCTAGTTTAATCACATTATTGTGCTTAACGTTTGGTGCTTGAGTATTACTTATGGGTTGATTCTGTGGTAATCTTTCCTTTCCATCCATCTTGGGGGCAAACACAGGTTTTGCAAACGAGGAATTTTAGAAGGCAGATGGTTTTCCCAAGATAGAGGATCTATTCACTTTATTGGCATTGGGTTTCCTAACAACAAATTTCTTAACACAAGGTTCCACAACTTTCCCAACCATCTTAGCAACAAGTTTCTTCAACTCTGCAATCGCTATTTCCCTGTCTTGTAACTGAGCTTTCAACTCTTTAATTTCCAAACTTTTTTCATTCATTTCTCGACACATTTGGGAAAGTTTTTCTTGCAATTTATTGTCAGTTGGACCTTTTCCGATGTCTTTTTGCAAAGCAAGTTCAAGAGAATGACAATGTTTTTGAAGGAAATCAGTTTTGTATTGAAGTAACTTAAAAGCCTTTTTATCAACATTCTTTACGTTTCGAAAGCTCAATTTCAAGACGCTCACACTCTTTGATCTTATCAAGATATTTGCATGCAACATCAGAATATTCATCGATATCAGCACAGGATTGAAGAGTAACACACAAAATATCTTTGGAGAGACATTCTTCCAAGAGTAAATCATATTTATTTGAAAAAACGGACTTGTCCATTTGAAGATCGTCAATTTCTTTCTCAATAGACTCAACATATTTTAAATCATCAAACATTTCAGACCGAATTAATCTTTCAAATTCAAGAATATTTTCTTTTAATGTGGTCGTGTTCGGTATTAAGATTTGTTTGATAAGCACAGTTATATCTTGAGGAATTGGTTTTTTCCACTCGTCATTTTCTCGTTGTTTCCATTCATTGTCAACAATGGATTTAATATTATCAATGTAATGTTGTATAAACCCAAATGTCTGCCTACTCTTGCTTTTAGAAGCATCAAGAGGCAAGTAGTTGATGAAGTTAGAAACGTTTGTTTTGTTAGTGGAAAAAACTTTCTTCCATTGAAATCTTCTTTGTTTGCTTTCGAGAAAAAAATGCTCACGAGACTTTTGTTTTTGTGGAGTGAAAAGACCATAAAGACTGTTTTCATATGAATAATTATATGGTTTCACAAACTCTTTATTGACTGGTGATCTACTCTCCTCTTCCCAAAGGGATGTCTCATCATTACCAAGAGGATATTCAGGATCGGTCCATTCGGACTCATCCATATAAAGGTGCGGGTTCGCAGCTTGATCTTGGGCAAGGTACTCAGGACTTGCAAAGCTAGCTTGACCCTTAAACATAGACGGAGGTGCTATCATTCTAACGGTTAGAATAGAGTCATGCGTTTTATAAACAACTTTCTTCAAAAATTCGACTTGTGTCTCTAGTTCCGTTACTTTTTCAGTATCTTTTTCATGTCGACTTTTGAAATCTTGTTTTAATGTTTCAACCTCTTGTTTCTTAACCTCAAGAATTTTAGCAGAGTCAGTGTTATTCATTGAAAGCCGTTGTTCAAGTTGGTTAACTTTGGTGGTAGCAAGATACGTTTTTGACGTTCATCCACTAAGAAAACATTATATTGACGCTTCTCTTTGGCTAATATCTCAAGAGTTGTATTATATTTTTTTTCAAAATCGTCCTTTTGATTTTTAATGTACTACCCTTGTACCCCTCAGGCTCTTTGGTTTTCTGAAGAAGCTCATCTTTATAGCGTTCAATGGTCTCACTAGATGTATTTAGAGCGACTTTGCATTCTTCAAAGTTTTGAGTGAGCGCTGCGTTTGCCTTCTTTAATTGCTTTTGACTCTTTCTAGTTTCATTGACATCTTTTTGCAAACTAGCAATTAAATTAGCAAGCTCGACACGCTCCTCATCATCATACGCATTTGCATGTTGATCATCCTCAAACTCATTATTGCACATGTCTGATGAATCAGGTGTGGTATTACTATCAACCTTTCCATCATACATGTGTCATTAATGGCATTGGGTAGGTCACTATGCTCATGAATATCACCAAAGACATTATATTCATCAGTGGTGTGTACCTTATCGAGTGGCTCAGTGTCGAAGATAGGGCCATTGTAATCTTCAGCGACTTTGAGAACTTCTTCAACCTTTGCCATGTACGAATAATGTGCTTCTAATTCTTGGTCGGATGCTTCATCATCATTGTCATCAAGCATTGCTCCTTCCTCAACCGACAGTTTGACCCCTACTTCCATCTTCTTGCATAACAACATCTTCTCTTTATGATAGCTAGAGTCCCTAACCCGTTTCGGCTTTTTGCATTCCTTTGCCATATGCCCATAACCTTGGTAGTTATAACACTGAATCCTACTTTGTTGAACCACTTGCGTTCCAACAGATTCCCTATTCCCAGTAGCAGCAGCAATCCTCTGAGTATCATACTTGGCAGTTTTCTGATCATACCTTGCAGAACCCTCAACATGTGTTGGATTACGTCGATCATACCTAGAAGGACTTTCACCACGTCGACGTGTGTCATACCTTGGAGGACTCTCAACATATTGGTTCTTTGTGTTAAATGATGTTCGCAGATTATTGTTGGTGGGTTTGAAGATTTTCTGGTAGGTCTTCATAATGAAAGCAATTTGTTGTTTCGTCTCCTGATTCTTCTGAGCTTGATCTTCATCACTATCCTCTTCAGATGATGACTCAGATGGTGGTGTTGGTGCTCTTGGTTCTTTACCGCGTGATCTTGTAGATGATGAAGACTTGGATGATGTGGAATATCGTGGTGAGGATGATTGAATGGAGTATGACTTTAGAGTACGAGATCGATGATCTTGAGTGGTAGACACTAGAGCAAGTGGATTAGCCGTCTTTGCAACTTATTCAGCTCGAATTTCATTTGCCTCATGCTGAAATTATTTCAAGATATGAAAGAGAGTGTGATAGTTTACCTTGTCTAACTGCTTCTGTTGTTTCACCAAAGTAACAAAACGTGTCCACTCTGGTTGAAGTTGCTGAAGAAATTGCACATTGACTTGCATGGTGGAGACCTCCAAGTTGTTTCTTGTCATATCGTTCATCATCTTGTAGAATCGTGAATAATAAGACTCAATTGATTCTCCATCCAATGCAGTAAACTTACCAAAATTCCAAAACAAGTTTGTTTTAACATCTTGCTTGTTGAGTGATTCTCCTTGTTGCGAGCGTTCAATAGCCATCCTATTTCTTGTGTCGTATGACATGCATCAACCGTGGCATAAATATCATCTCCAATTCCACTTAGAATCATATAGATCGCTTCTTTTTCTTCATCATACCAAGCACGCTTCTCTGGTGTAAGATCAGATAAAGGTTCTTTTCTTGTGGTTGCAGGTATTTCTACAGTAGTGTATGTGGCTGGTGTGTGAGGAACAATGATATCGGAGAAAACATATGGTCCATTGTTAATACATTGCCTCAATGCATCACCATTAGGTTTTGTATCAAGATAGCAAAGAAAACGTGATTGCCATTGAGCATATCGACCGACCACAAGCATTGGTGGTCTCTCTTTGTTACCCGCCACCATTATGTTGTTGTTCGTCACACGATATTCTGCAGTAGAATCCATCTCAATATTCTCTGAAATGATGAAGTGAATATGGATCTTATGTAGATATGATGTGATTGAGTTGTTGATGAAATTCCGAAAATTGCTATTTTTCTCAGTCCGACAATAAGTTCTTCAGTCCGACAAAACGGTAGACCGAAAAATTTTGTATCGCCAAATTTTGAAATTGAGCTAGAAATGTCCTAAAACTAGTATGAAAAAATTTGAATTTACTTGACGGGAAAATTTTAACTTTTTTTTTTAATCTTCGTGTAAATGATATTCTGAAACTAGTCTAGATAGTGGCTAAGTCTAAAAAATACTCGAACAAAATTTAGCTAAACATGGCATCGGAATGTGCTATCGGAATGTCCATCGGAATACTCTGTCAGAATGTCTGTCGGAATACTCGGTCGGAATGTCTGTCGGAATGAAGTATCGGAATGCTGTCGGAATGTATAACTGTCGAAATATGAGCTATCGAAATCACTATCGGAATAAAAGCTGTCGGAATAACCTATCGGAATACACAATCGGAATAATGGTCGGAATATTAGAACCCTTTTCCGATGGAGTGCTATCGGAATAACTGTCGGAAAATTAAACCCTTTTCCGATGGAATTCTGTCAGAATGCATGTACTTTTTCGAAACTTTAGGTAAAAAAATGAGATTTTTGACAAGAAATCCGTGATTTTAACCAACCAAAAGCAACCTAATCCCTACCATAACTATGTAGGAGATGTAAATCAAGATGTAGAGCACGGAAAGCATAAGAAAAACTTTAATCCGAGATGATTTAAGGAGTAAATCACACGAACCAAGTATAATATCAACAATGAATCACAAAACTACCCCATGGCGATTGATACCAATTGTTGTCCTATAAATTCCGTTATTAAGCAAGAAAGAAAGGTAGATAAAAGATGAATTCTAGAGAGAGAAAAGAGAGAGAATGGTTAGAACTTTTGGAGGATTAGATTAGAGAGAGAAAAATAACAAAATGACCAACACCCTTCCTAACATGCTAGGAAGGGTATTTATAGCCTTTGCCTACATGTGGCATAATGGGCTATATGATTATAGGTCGGGCTTTCCTTTTGGGATTTGGTTACTTATAAATGAACCTTAGCTTAAATTTAATCCCGTAATACACGACTAACCTACTACCAATTACAACGTTCTAATATACGATACATAATAAACATATGACCGAACATTCTTGTTTGACTCAATATTTTGAGGCTAACACGAAGGTTTTCCTTCAGCCTAATGATAAGATCCAAGATGCTAACGCATTACCTCGGACAGATGCGAGTTGAATTTAATCCTAATCATGGACTACGAACAACACACCATGCTATGATTCATGATTATGTATAGTAATGTTCAGGCTCCTGAATACATTCAGCATGGTTTTCCATCAGGAAAATCTGTACAAATTATCTATGATTTACAAGCACGTGCTTTGTTAGCCATGGCTGCTAAAATTTTCTAGCTGTCAGTTAAGACACGACCACTGAAGTTTCTTTTACGCATAACCAGCCGATTTTTCCAAAATCTTCCCATACATTCCAGAAGAACCTTCAAGGAGAAGGACGGTAACATGAGATTATGTGTCGACTACCATCGATTTAAACAACTCACCATTCATAACCGTTATCTCCTCCACGTATTGACAACATGTCCAATCGACTTTAGGGTATTAAGAACTTTTCCAAGATCGGATTCATGATCATGCTGCCAATAGTGACGAGTGAAAGACCAGGACATTTCCATGACTGCTATTCATACACGACTCGGTCATGCTAGATTCATGATTTTGTATTAGTCTCATAAATGCTCTAGCAACATTATGGACTTAATAAATTGAGTTCCATGAACTCATAAACAAATTCATCAGTGTTTTCATCGAGGACAACCTGATTTTCTCTATGTCTAGAGAAGAGCAGGAACACCATACTTGCACTATGTTGCAAATTCTATGACAGGAGAAATTTCACCCTGAAATTTTCCAATATAAATTCTGGTTGATTACAGTGACACGCTGAATCACATGGATTCTCACGGTTAATCTTACTATGACTCAGCTTATGCATAAAGGTGAGAACCCTACACTACATTAGGTGTTCCAGAAAGTCCTACGCTAAGAGAAGTCTAATTTCGGAGACTCATAGTTTCGCAAACTCCTAAGTATCAAGTTTCAGTGAAGCAAGATACATTTACTTTCATATCTAAGTACCTGTCATACCAACAGGCTAAGATAGAACACCAACAGACTGAGATGTTTTTCCACCATCAGAAATTGTGAACAGGATTGGGAAAAGATCTCCATGGATTTTGGTTACCAGATTTACGCAAACTCAGATG
Source organism: Glebionis coronaria (assembly GCA_025667525.1). Taxonomy (NCBI): domain Eukaryota; kingdom Viridiplantae; phylum Streptophyta; class Magnoliopsida; order Asterales; family Asteraceae; genus Glebionis; species Glebionis coronaria. The sequence goes on along the minus strand of CM046878.1, from coordinate 604,007,837 downwards.
AAGCATGATGCTATCTGGGTTATTGTCAACAGTTTGACCAAGTCTACAGAATCCTTACATCAATAAGGATTTCGGAGCCAGCAGATTGATCGGACATGTTCCAGCCAAGGCTCATCCGATCACTTGGTAATCCCTCAGCTATCGGGCCAGACAAAGGTTCGCATTTGTGATCCTTATTTACGTTCACGTCCTTGTTCTAATTTTACGACTTGCTTTCACACTCACGTTCATGACACTATTCACGTTCATGATCGTATCCTGGCTTATGATTTTACGTTCATTTTCGTTCTGGGAAATTTTGCAAGAACTTGAGAGACCAGACTCAAGTTTTGTATAACTCTCTATCCTCAGACAGACGTTTCACGTCACATTCCACGTCTCACCTTATAGCGTTTGGCGTTACCGCCGCCGTATTCCATGTTCACGATATGTTTCACATGTCATGTTCATTCCACGTTTCTCATATCACGTTCACGATATGTTACACGTATCATTGATCACCATATGTTTTCTCATATTACACTCACCATATCTACACGTATCACGTTCACAATTGTTCACGTATCACGTTCACAATTGTTCACGTACTACGTTTCAGTTACCCGTGCACGTTAATTCTTGTCCCCTCGATCAAATTCAGGGGATCTATCTTACGTTGATAATCATGAACTTTTACGTATTTTCAAGTCAAGGTCAGGAGGACCAAGATTTATCATTTGTGTCAAGATCTTGTGGAGGAACCGTTCTGAGAGGGAAGCCACTTGGAAACGGACGAGTCCATCCGGATTTTATCCTCTCATCATTCCATAATTCAGCTATGTTCTTTTCAGGCACGTCACCTTCCATGTCCTTGTCGGTCATGTTGCATTCATGTTCTTTCAGTTTATTTTATCTATAATTCGGGGACGAATTATTCTTTTTAGGGGGGAAGAGTTGTAAAACCCGCATGCTTTTACCATGAACAGTACACTTAGTAAACGTGCGTACATATTAAAACTTTCCTTTTATAGCATGAACACGTGTCACGATTAGTAATTTCAGAAGTTACGTACGTATTATTATTACGACAAGTATTAAGTACGTGATAGTACACGATAATTATTAACAATAATAATTATAATCACGAACATGAAATCATGAACGTAAAAATCTCGAACACGTAATTACGTACTTAATTAATATAATACGATTAATATCGTTACGTGCAAGTATTTAAATATAACACGAACATTTACTTATAATACGGAAACACGGACGTACGAACACGTAAATTTAAACACGGGAAATCTTCGGGTTTCCCTTGTGGGCCCTACAAGCCGCGACACCAAGAGAGACAAGGGGCCAAGCCCACTTTGTTTTTTACTAAATAACAAAAGGGGAAACTTTATTTTCATTCACAAAGTTTTTCCAAGAAAATCAAAAACCCTACTCTTTCTTTTCCTCTCTTTGGCCGGCAGCAAGATCAAACACCTAGGGTGTTTGATTTGAGTTTTGATTAAATTAAATCCAAGGATCGTGTTCGTGTTATCGTTCTTCAATCATTACACGTATTTGGTAATCCGTAAAACCTTTTCTTTTTATTCTTTATATTAATTATGAACACATGTGATCATGGGATTAAATAAACAAGAATTAAAATCATGTTAATCTACCATAGGGGTAAAATTAAAGGTTATTTTGGGTTTGGTTTGCTCGGCCGACACTCAAACCGAGAGCCCATGGCTCTCGGTGTGTCTTGGTTCGGTCGGCAGCAGGAACAAGGAACCCCGACACGCGTCGGGGTGTCCTTGTGGTTTGGTTGGGTCTCGGCAACAGGCAACCACCACCACCGACACACAGCCGATGGCGGAGTGGGTCAAGCAGGGGGAACGCAGACAGCAGGGGGACCACCAACGCACAGCCGGTGGGAACCCATTGTTGGTCAGTGGCTAGCCGAGAGGAAGGAGACCACCGGCAGCCGCCGGTGGTGATGTTACCCTAGCAGTGGCAACCGGCCAAGCCGGTTTGCCACTGTTAAAGGGGTGTTTGTTTCGGTCCGGTTCAAGGGTTATTCGGTTCGGTTCACGACATGTCTAAATTAAATACACGGGTCCGGTTCATGACTAAAATTGTTCAAGTACCTTATTTTTACAAGTATTTATTTTTAACAAGATATTAAATTAATTAAACATCACATGTTATTAATTTAATTAATCATGGACTTAGGTTAATTATTATTAATCAAATAATACATGTTTTAATCTAAGTACTTAATTATTTAATTTAGGCTATAGTATTAATTAATTATTTAAGACATGAAATATAATTAATTAATAATCATGACTTAGGTTATAATTAATAAAGTATTAATACATGTTTTAACCTAAGTATTTTATACACCTTAATTTAATTAAATCATGCTTATGTTTAATTAAATCGTATAACCTATAGTTTATTTAGTTAACATGATATTAATAAACTATACTATAATCACATGACTTACGATATTTCCAGTAAACTTAAGCTTATATTATTAGCTTATTAATTCATCTTATTTCTAAATATGGAAACTTTCTAATTCAGGAAACTTACTATTTTTGGAAACTTTCTATTTTTAGAAACTGATCTATTTTAAAAAGTTAATCTATTTTTGGAAACTTCCTATTTTTGGAAACTTTCTATTTTTGGAAACTTTCTATTTTAGGAAACCTGCTATTTTTAGAAAGTTACTTATTATTACACAACAAGTATAATAATACAAGAAATACAAGTAATACTTAATCAGAATACGTAGAATACATGATAAACACAACATAACCTTAAAATCAGTAAAACAAGACATGAACATATAAAAGAAGCTAAGACACGATATAAAGTCAGGTACGTACTCAGTAAACAGAATACTTATACATGTATCCTATTTATGTAGCATTAGTGAGATCGGAGTAGGACTTCCTTTCGTTCGTCTTTTCCGTTCACTGGACATAAGGTACGGATTTCCCGTCCTTTCAGTATGGATATTCTCTCCTTATTAGGATTCTCCGTTTGCAACCAACTGTTTTTCCCAGTATTGTTTATATGTTTGATACATATGTTAGAATAAGAGCCTAAGCCATATACATGCATGACGAGTGTCACCTAGTTATGGAGGTACCATAACCATAGCACTAGAGGCACCAGTGTTATGAATTCCCCACGACGAAGTGATTGCTCGTGGCATTCCTTTTTAGCTTTGGCCATTATATTATATTATCATGTGGGGCGTATGGGTGCATCCTAGTTACATGTTTACCAGTATTATCAGAGTGAATGCGATGTGTGCCTTGCATCCTTCATTAGGAGTTGATCCCTCATTCCCAGACTATTTAATTAGAGGCAACCCCTCTAATTGCATGACAAGGTCTCCCCTCCAAGTATTCATGCACGGTGGAACCTCATGACCTATATAGGCTATTGGCTAACTAATACAATTTTCATATAGAAACATAAGTCTTTTCAAACTATAAAACCAGTTTTATGAACACGCTTCAGGTTTTCCAGGACTTATACATTTCTTTTGCTATTAAGTCTTTATAATGTGTCAGTCATTCATACTATGTCATGTATCCGTTCACTAAGCGTCTTGCTCAGCCGTTACTTTCCTTTACATGTTCCAAAACGGTAGGTACCCAAGGACAGACTTGAGCATTTGGAGGACGTGCATAGGATGGAAGCTGCCTTAGACTTCTTCTCCTTTTTGCCTTCTTATACTTATACTTGTTTGGACACTTGTCTTGTCCTTCTAGTTCATTTACTTTATTTATGTTTTGGGCTTATGTTTGGGAACCAATGTTTGATTCCGGTTTTCCATATGGTCATGTCTGTTTTAGTACATATTACCTTGCATGCTTTGATGACACGCCATAATTTACGCGTAACGGTTCACTTATCAAAGTGGGATGTTACATGTTCAAGGGCATTCAGCTTTTGTTGAACCTATTTAGATAAGGTCAACTTTTGTTTCTCTAGCAACGCCACCCTATCCTTAATCTTGGAAACAGAGTCACACAAATCATTAACTTGGCCAGGTACTGGTGTGAACTCTGGTGGAAACTCCATGCAAGCACCATTGATCGAGTCCATAAGTGATGACATCTCTTTCTTAAGGGAAGTGGTGGTGGCCACATCTTTGACTAATGGCTTCAGGCAGCAAGAATGACATCCTTGATTTTATCATCAGTAGGAGGAATTGGTCTTGCTTTAAGAGTTGTAAGTTCAGCATCAGCAAGCACCTTTTCCTCCTTGAGTTTAGCCACATGTGATTGATAAATTAACACTTGATTTGTCAATTATTTTACCTGAACAGATCTGGGGGATGGTGGCCTTGATGTCAAGTCAGCAGTATCATCTTCAAGTTCACTATCATCAAGGTTGACTGGAACTCGTTCATTGAACCCAATCTCTTTCTCCAAGTCATCTGAAGACATACTGGACATATAAGTAGGCAAGTGTCCCACCTTGGTACCAGTGGTGAGAGGCACTTCCTTTGTAGGCTTCTCAGCATCACCTCCAGTGTGAAGGTCAGTTTCTACTCCTTCACCACCAGGGTTGGTTTTACCTGATGGATCCTAAGAAAAAGTCCCTGATGAGTTAAGATCAATGAATGTGTTTTTGGTTCCTTCAGTAGGACCCTGTTGTGGGGGTGCTACATCATTAGAAATAGATAGTCCAGGGTCAGCATCAACTATTGTATTTGCTGACGCCTCATGCCCTGATGCTGACTCAGAGTGATAAATGATAGAGTTTGGTAATGAAATTGGAAATGTATTCAAATTTAAATTACTTACCAATGTTGACTCTACACTACTGAGCTGAGGGTGCACTCTATCTTCACCCTTATCCCAAAAGAGGTTGGGATAGGGGTTGCCTTCAAGGCCTCTTTATGCATGTCACCTCCAGCAGAGACTGAAGGTGACAGCTGGCTTGGGTTCTTATCCTTGGCCAAGGACTTATGTTTATTCAAAGCTTGGCCTTTACAAGCATCAGCAACCTCCTTCGATGAAGATTGTGTGAGGGCTCTTCTTTTTCTAGACTCCTAACTTTCTTAGTATTAATAGACATTTGCTTCTTACGTGGTCCAGAAGAAGCTCAAGGCTTTTTGCCCTTCAGATCCCCTTCTCTAGTTGGAGAAGTATCTTATGGAGCTTTGTACACTACTGGAGCATCTGCTGAGCAGATGTCCAGCATGGGTTGTGAAAAAGAAGGATCAATGGTACTGACTAGAATGTTCCAGCGTGTAAGATCGAAGGGTCAAAAAACCAATTTTTCTCCTTTCAGTTTAGAAAATTCATCTCCAAGATGGTCAGCAAATAGGAGAGATAAAAATCTGGTGTAAACAACATTTTTCTCCCTAGTCTTTTTTCTCTAGCTTCCCATGGAGATCTTCAAATATTAGTCTCCCAAAATCAGCTTTGATCCCCAAGTCCTCCAGTTCCCCCCCCCCCCCCCCCCCCCTCAAACACTCAATAAGAATGGTCATCAGCAATTTCCACTTAGGTGGCAAACAACTCCTTTTCAAACCCCCCTTTTTAGTGATCTCTTTAGTATACCCAATTTCTTTAAAGAAATCTTTAACAATGAAAAAATCATCAGGTATAGCTTTATAGTCACTAGGGTTTTCCAAATAGTTTAAACCCAAAACCCTTCTAAACAATTTTAAACCGATTTTACCATGAATCCCAGCAGTTGTAGAATCAAACTCTATTGATTTCTTGTTGTGAGAAGATTGTGCCGTGAACCAAAACTTTTTTAAAACATTTTGGAACATCATTCTTGGATCTTTAAACAAAGCATCACGTAGTACAAATTTTGACAAGAAAGTCATTACTTGATCCTTAGGAACTGATTTTATGGTATTTGGTTTAATTAAAGTGATGTTGTTGGGCTTGAAGATGATATCTTCAATGGGATATGTGACATGAATGGATGGGTTAAGTGTGATCTCAACTTCTTTCTGGGAAGAAGATCCTACCATTGATGTGTTTTGTGTTTTTTTAGAGAGAGAGTTTGTGTGTGTTTTTCGTTGAGATGAAAAGATTTGTAAGTGTGATATGGAATCCAAATTCAAGAGATTATATAAAAACTTAGACTGATTTCTGAAAAGTTTTTAAAACCATTTGAAAAGTTATAAATCTTTTAGGGTTTCTTTTGAACATTTGGCACAAACTCTCTCATTAATGTTCTGTAAAAAGGTATGATTTCATGTTGCTTTGAACAGTGAAACACCTCATGTGTCAGGAAGTTGTTGACTATGGATATGGACGTTTGAAATTTCCTTAATTAACAAATGACACCTTTTGAAAGAATGTTTGTTTTTATTCACAAGAAAATTCAATGCCATTTAATACTTTTCGACTCATGGTTGATTTGTTTTAAAAGTTGTTGCTCAGATATGCTGACGTTGATGGCTATACTTGTGAGTTTTAGTGCGTCAGATGAGACGACAAAAACCCATATACATGTTGACATAAGTGAACAAGACATATGACATTGCACTCTCCTCTACTCAGACCTAGCTACTCATTTGTATTAAAAACTTGGTTCAGATTTTTCTAAAGAGAAACTTTGATGACCGGTGATTATTTGTTCAGCTTCAGTGAATCAGATAAGGAGACAAAACATCATATACGCAATCACATATTGTGAGATAGACACATGACATTGCACACTCCTTTACTCAGACACTGCTACTTTGCATTAATCAAAATAGTTTAGAAAAATTTTGAACCTTTAAGCTTCTTCAGTGAATCCTGAAGGTTCAGGTTTTGTATCATCAATGTTCAGCATACCAAGCTCAATTATCAATCTTTTGAAAGTTGGTTCATCCAGTGTTTTGGTTAAGATATCAGCCAATTGGTAATGAGTGGGGATGAAATGTAATTCAATGTCCTTTTTTACAATGTGATCTCTGATAAAGCGATATCTGATATCAATGTGTTTTGTTCTTGAGTGAAGGACTGGATTGTTGGATATTGCAATAGCACTAGCGTTATCACAAAAGATTGGTACCTTTTTATATTCTATGTCATAATCAGCCACTTGGCTTTTCATCCAAAGAACATTGGCACAACATCCAGCAGCTGCCACATATTCAGGTTCTGCTGAAGACATGGCAACAGTTTGTTGCTTTTTAGCACTCCAACACACAAGTTTGCCACCCAGCAATTGGCAAGCACTAGAAGTGCTTTTTCTGTCCATATTGCATCCAACATAGTTAGAGTCTGAATACCCATTTAGATCAAACCCTGAGGATTTGGGGTACCAAAGACCTAGACTTGGTGTACCTTTTAGGTATCTGAAGATTCTCTTTACAGTAGTAAGGTGTGTTTCCTTTGGGTCTACTTGGTATCTTGTACAAAGGCATGTAGAGAATTTAATGTCAAGTCTGGTTGTAGTTAAATACATGAGTGACCCAATCATACCTCTATACTGAGTCTCATTGACTGATTGTCCATTGAGATCAGGTCCTAAGTTGTTAGGGGGTACCATTGGTGTTTTTACTGAAGCACAATTGATATTATACTTCTTCAGCAAATGCTTGACATATTTTTCTTGATTGATGGAGATACCTTGGTCAGATTGTTTTATTTGAAGACCAAGAAAGTATGTGAGTTCTCCCTTCATACTCATCTCAAATTTGCTTGTCTTAAGCTTGGCAAATTGTTTGCATAATTTCAAGATTGTTGAACCAAAGATGATGTCATCCACATAAATTTGTACTAGAATGGTGTCAGTTTTGGATTTATAGATAAACAAGGTGCTATCTATTTTTCCTCTAACAAATTTATTTTCAATGAGAAATGTTGAGAGTTTCATACCATGCCCTTGGGGCTTGCTTCAGTCCGTACAAAGCTTTGTAAAGCTTGTAGACATGATTTGGGTATTTACTACTCTCAAAGCCAGGAGGTTGTTTAACATAAACTTCTTCTTTTAGGTCACCATTTAGGAATGCACTTAACAAGTGTGAAAACACTTATCCTTTTACCACTTATTTCCAATAATAACAAGACCAAAACGTGTATTTTATGTCGTAAAAGTCGGAATTATGCGTGGTTTGTGTTTTTATTGTGTTTTAGGACCAAAAGATGAAAAAGGAAGAAAACATGGGCTATCACGGGCTTTTATCGAAGAAAACGAGAAAAGACGAAGTCAAAAGGTCAAGAGTGCAAAAAGAACGGAAGTCCAAGGCCTATTCTGAAGATTTATCGAAGAAAAAGTCTAAAGACAGAAGTTTAATGAAGTCGAAGAACTCAAGTCTAATAGAAGAAGAAAATTATAAGACACGTTCAATTTGTATTGACAAATCCCGAGACGACGTCGACAAAGACAAAGAATTTAAATCGAGTTGAGAAGAAAGAAAGGAGGAAGCAAAACATGCACCTCCCCACCTCCTATATATACCCTCCTAATGACACATTGGGAGGGTGTTAGTTAGTTAATTTAGTTCATTTTCATTTTTTTAGTTTAATTTTTAGAGAGAGAAAGTGCTTAACTTTCTCTCACTAGAAAAACTTCATCTTTTATCTTTCTTGTTTTAATCAAACCTTTACTTTTCAAGCTTAATCTTGTCTTAATCTTTATCTTTTTAATCTTTCTTATTAGTTACAATCTTGTGTTCATCGTCTTTTTCATCTACTTTTCTATTTCGTCACATAAAGTTTGTTACTTTACGTGTTTCTTGATTTGTGTGTTGAAGGTTTATAAGTTTTTATCATTTTCCTTGCTTATTGGTAGCTTATTGGAGTTTTTCTTGTCTTATTGTTTTTGAAAAGTTGCTTAAAATCGTCCTTTTTCTAGTTCCTAGTTTTTAGGATCTTTTGATTCAAATTCGCAATACTTTCTAGTATTGTGAAATTGAATCCTTTTAGGCATTGCGAATTCTTCCCTTTCTAAGTTGCGAAATTGAATTGATTCCCTATTACGGAATCTTGGATTCCAGTGATTGCGGATTTGTGCCAATCTAGCATTGCGGAATTCTTCTTTTAATTGTGAAATCTTCCTTTTGTACCATTGCGGAATTGTGGCTTGGTATTGCGAAATCTTGCAAGTTCCTATATTGCGAAATCTTGCACTTCTATCATTGCCAAAATCTTGCAATGTTTAGACATTGCGGAATCTTCTTGTTTTTGTGAATTGCGAATTTGTATTTCAGCTCATTGCGAATTTGTACTTCAATGAATTGTGAAATCTTTCTTTTATTTCCAGCATTGCGAAATCTTGTCATCATGTAACTGCGAAATTGTTCCTTTTATTGCGAAATTATTTCAAATTTTCTATAATTGCGAAATTAATTAGTTTTTATTTAAATTCAATTTTCAAACTTATTTTTCCGGCCATTTTCTTAAGTCTTGTTTTACTTAATTCGTTTTATTTTTCGTAAACTTTATTTTAACTTATCTTAGTCTCTTTTTAAAAGTGTTTTATTTTATAGTTTTTATTTCTTTACGTTTTAACTTCTCGTCATTTAATTTTAAGAGTCATTTAATTTTAGTTTAATCTTTTCTCGCTTTATTTTTATTTTAATTACTCAACGACGCCTTTTCTTTTAATTAGTTTTCGATAACCAAACTTTCTTATTTTTCCACCAAGAACGACTGAGCCGCACTAATTAACGGTAATATATTCGAAAAGACTTGGAACAACGAACTTTGATACTTAGTAAATCTTTGTATTAAATGGCGCCGCTGCCGGCTCTTTTCGTGAAGATTAACGGTTTTTGTGAGAGACGCGTTGGTTTTTGGGATCTGTTCACTCGTGAACGTTATTTTTCTTGCATTTTTCATAAATTTTTCGAAAATCCATAAAAAATCAAAAATTTCAAAAATACAAAAACATTTAAAAAGTCATAAAAAGCATTTCTTTTTCGAAAGTTTTGCACCAAAAATATTCTTCTTGCTTATCTATTGTGTTTAATGGATTCGTTTGTTGACTGTGTAGGGTGTGGAAGACCATATTCTGGTAGTCAATCTTGTCAATGGTGTTCATGCGAACGGTGTGGAATGGATATCCCTAATTACGAATTTGGTCGTTGTCTATCGTGCAATTCGATCAATTCATACTTCAATTCATTCTTCCCTTCTAATGACACTATTTCACCCTCTCCCATTTATGACGATCCATATCCACAAAATGCACCGGGTTTCTCTCAATACCCGTGTTGCAACATTTGTGGGGGCCCTCACGATACTTCTTATTGTCAGCCGTTGAATTATTATGACCCACATCCGTGTTCTAATTCTTCTCAACCGATGAATTATGAGCCACATCCGTGCTATAATTTCGGTTTTCAAAATTTTGAGCCCCCACGTCACACCGTCAATCATCAACCTTCCTTCGAACATTTGAGCTCCCACGAACAATAAGCCACTCTTGTTAAGCAAGGTCAACAACTTCAAGAAGCTTTCAACAAGATCATCGAAAAATGTCAAGAGGATCAACGACAAGAGCAAATATTGAATATCCAGACTTATACTCCTCCTCCTGTGTATCCATACTATTATGATGATGATGACGATGAGCCTACTACTTCTTGGAATGATCTTGTTGCTCAATGTCCTAGTGCAATTTTACCTCATTCTCTCGATATCCCTAATGCGTCTAAGGATTGTGATACATCGAGTGAGATTAGTGAATTTGGTCTCGACAACTTATTTGGGGAGGTTTGTGATGTACCGACTTGTGTTGAGCTTACGGAGGAGGTCCCTCTTAATGATAATGATTTTTCTCCATGCTATGAGAATTTCACCTTTGAAATTTCTCAATCTCCTCCGGGAGATGAAGGCGATGTAGATTTATTCTCTCCAACATACGAGAAGTTCCTCACTGAACTTGGTCTTGTAGATGAGCTGGAAGACGTTATTCTTCACAACAAATTATTGAAAGTTCATCTTCTTGTTGCTGAAATTGAAGCGTTGAATTCTACTCCTTTTTTGAGTCTTTACCCCCATCTATTACCCCCGTTGAGAATAATGACACATTTATGGAAGAAATCGACATTCTATCTGATAGGTGTGAAAACACCCATCCTTTTACCACTTATTTCTGGCTAAAACAAGACCAAAACACGTATTTAATATCATTTGTTTGGAATTATGCGTGGTTTTTGTGTTTATTGTGTTTTCAGAGTCAATCGGATGAATATTGAAGAAAACATGGGATTGCACGGGTTTTATCGAGGAAAAAGACTCAAGACGAAGTCTATTGTCCAAGAGATGCAAAAGATTTGAAGTCATTGTGCCTCTTTGAAGATTTATCGAAGAATAGAGCCAAAGATGGAAGATTCATATATATCGAAGAACTCGAGTCTATTAAACAAAAGATTATAAGACGAGTTGGAACTATTCACCGACACTTCTCAAAATCCAAAGTCGGAAACGTTTATTTAAAGAAACGTAAAGACTAAAGAAGAAAGAAGAAAACAAAGCCCAAAAACAAAGCCCACAAGAGACGCCTATATATAGGATTCCGCTTCACAATTTTGGAGTTAGTTAGTCTTAGTTTTCTCATTTCTTTCATTTCTCTCTAGTTTTAAAGAGAGAAAGTTCTCAACTTTCTCTCACTAAGATTTTTCTTTTTTTTTCATTTTTACCCTTTTCAAGTTTTAAGCTTTTGTATTTTGGATTTCACTCATCTAATTCAAGTTAAGCTTTTTGTTTCCTTAAATCTATTCCTACCTTTCTTTATTTTGTTTTGATCTTGATCCGAAAAGTTCATGCTTGATTCGTTGGTTCTCAAGTCGTGTTGATTTTGATGTTTCGTGATTAAGAGGGTGATCTTCATATTCCTACATAAGCTCTCCTACGTTTAAGCTATAAGCTTCTGATGCTTATTAGCTTCTTTGTATTCTCGGCTTATTCATTTTCAAGCTTTGTTTTAAAAAAGTTTTCTTATTTGATGTTTGGCTCATTAAGTCTCGGATATTAGATTTCAAAAGTTAACGAATTTGTGCTTATTAAATCTTTGAGAAGTTTGAAAATGCTTATTTGATTACTGCTTATTGGATTAAGCTTATTTTCTTTCTTGGACGCCTTTGCCATCTCATTAGGTTTTACTGCTACGATCGTCTAGAGTGCGATCAGTTGTCCCTTCCCTGGTACGATCCACGCCCACGATCACTTACTTTGATCTGGGGTGCGATCGGGTCGCTTGTCCCTGCTACGATCGCCTAGAGTGCGATCCATTGTTACGATCTGGAATCACGATCACTAGCTGCGATCGTGGTTGCGATCTGTTAGTAAGATCGTCCTTCTTCCATCGTACTAGTGAGTACGATCCATTCTTTGGTTATCATCGCATTGAGTGCGATTAGTGGGCACGATCGCGTTGCGATCTGGACTACATCTTGGATACGATCGGATTGCGATCTGGATTATTGTTTGAGTACGATCTGGTTACGATCGGACTCAGATTTATGTTTTGTTTTTGCTTAATTTTTCAAATCTAGTTTTTCCCGCTCTTTTACTTAGTTTATTTCCAACTTGTTTTTAAGTTTTAGAATTGTCAAGTTTTAATTTCCAAAGTTGCACGCTCTTATTTGTAGTTTGATTTTAAGACTTCTAATTTTCTCAACGACAATTTTAATTACTTGCATTTAGTTTAAAATTTAGATAACTAAAACCAAACCCCCTATTTGTAACCAAGAACAATCAATCCACTTTCAACCGTGATCAGTTCGAGGAGATACCGAGACAATAATCTAGAACCCTATAGCAAATCTCTTGTATTAAATGGCGCCGCTGCCGGCTCTTCTCGTTAAGATCAACAATTTTTTGTGAGAACTTGGATTTTGGGATCCGTTCACCGTGAACGTTACTTTTTCATAAAAATTTTCAAAAAACCTAAAAAAATATAAAATTTTCAGAAATACAAAAAAAATTTAAAAACCATAAACACCAAAAATATTTCTGCTTTGTTTTTGCCTTGTTAGTTCTTTTGCAGGTGCATGCGTACACGATCAACGTCTTATCAAGAGCCCGAGCCTCTCGAAGACTTAGACATGGCCGGTGTACAAAACAACAACAATAACAATCCTCCTCTCAACAACAATAATAACAACAACAATGAGCCTCTACCAGACAATCGCCCGATGATTGAACTTCTACAAGCACATGTGGAGGGCAACAATGATCCAATTGTCATACCCGCAATTGCTGCCAACAACTTTGAGCTCAAATCCGGCTTTATCCAAATGGTCTCTGCTCAACCATTCTTGGGACGTACCATTGATGATCCACATGAACACATCAAGAGATTCTTGCAACTCACTAATACGGTCAAATTCAATGGTGTTCCACAAGAGGTAATCCGTTTACAACTTTTTCCCTTTTCTTTAGAGGGACAAGCCCGGCATTGGCTTGCTAAGGAACCGCCACAAAGTATTCTGACGTGGACGGATTTAGAGACCAAACTTATCAACTACTTTTTCCCACCCTCTCGTACTACCGCTTTGCGGAATGAAATTATCAATTTTGAACAAAAGTACGATGAGTCTTTTAGTGAATCTTGGGATCGTTTCAAAGATCTTTTAAGAAAATGCCCACAACATGGTTTTACCAAAGTGCACCAAATTAATACTTTTTATAATGGTTTAAGCATGAATGACCAAGATTCACTAAACAGTACCTCAGGGGGTAATATTTTGGCTAAGACTTCTAATGCCGCTTGGGATATTATTGAAAATAAGTCTCGTGTGCAAACCAAGAGTGTTCGGACCAATGTCGCTAGTGCTAGTACTAGTGACAGCGACAAGCGACTTGACAAAATTACAACGCTTCTTGAATCGCTTGTTACCCACACCGCTAACAACACCAACAGCATCAACGCTAAAAACGCTCACGACGCTCAAGTCAATGCTGTTAGCCAACCTTGTGAAATATGCGGGGGTCCTCATTCTTACACCACTTGCACCGCCACCCAAGACTACCCTTCTGAGAATGCGAATGCAGCATACGGTACCTATCCTCAACCCGCTTATCAAGCTCGTCCTCAAGGTGACCGCAACCTGCTTAGCTACCGCTCAAACAACTATCTCTCACCACCCGGTTTTACTCCTAACAACCCAAACCAACAACAAAACCTCAACCGCCCTCCTCAACAACAACAACAACCTCGTGGACCATACATACCACCTCACAAACAACCACATCCACCTCAACGAAACAACCAAGTTTACCAGCAACCTGCTTATCAACCACCCGCATACAATGCTCCTCCCAACCAAACCACCGCATTACACCAAGACATTGGAACCTACATGAGGACTAACGATGTGATCGTGGACAATCTCCAACAGGAAGTGCGCAACTTGAAAGCAGACCTGGTGAAACAAGGGAACGATCTGAGAGCTGATATGAGAAACACTTTGGATAGTCAAACGAATGACTTAAAGAACATGATGGCTAGTTTCTTCCAAGGTAATCAACCCTCTTCTTCGGGTACTCTTCCGAGTAACATCGTTCCGAATCCAAGAGGGGAGATGAAAGCAATCACCACTCGCAGTGGCAAAGGTACCAAGGAACCCGAGCTTCCTATACCTCCACCGGTGTTTGTGACTAAGGAGAACGAGTCCCCTGCTCCTATTCCTCCTCCTTCTATTTCCCCAATTTCTCCGCCTCTTACTTCTACCCCTCCTCCACCCAAGGATGTGAGTGATCCTTTGATCCCAAAGCCTTCCTCTTCTTCCGATATACCTTATCCATCAAGGTTGAGGAAAGAGAAGCTCAAAAGCAAGGACGATATTCAGGTTTCGAACTTTCTAAAAATGTTCAAACAATTGAATTTTAACATCTCCTTTGCTGAGGCTCTCGCTCACATGCCTAAGTGCGCGAAAATTTTCAAAGATCTTCTTAGCGAAAAGGAGAAGCTTCTTGATATAGCTAACACCCAACTTAATGAGAATTGCTATGCAGTGCTCTTAAGGAAATTGTCAACTAAGCTTGGTGATCCGGGTCGTTTCTTAATCCCTTGTAACTTCCCGGGAGTAGAGAATTGCATGGCCCTAGCCAATCTAGGTGCCAGTATTAATCTAATGCCTCCAAGCGTTTGGAAGCAATTATCTCTCCCTGAGCTAGTCCCCACCAAAATGACTTTGGAATTAGCCAACCGTACGGTTGCTTATCCAGTAGGGATAGCCGAAGACGTCTTTGTAGGCGTCGACAAATTCACTTTTCCTGCCGATTTCGTCGTAGTCGACTACAAGATGGACCCTCGTGTGCCATTAATTGTTGGTCGTCCATTCCTGAGGACCGGTCGCACTCTCATCGATGTTGAAGCCGGTGAGCTTATCATGAGAGTGGGTGACGATAAAATCGTTTTCAACATGGGAAAGTTGTCTAAACAGCCTTATTCTAACGAGAGTGTTAATTGTATTGACGTTCTTGATGAGGCTTGTGAAGAACACTTCAAAGATGCTTGCAAAAGTATTCCTACCTCTCTTCCCAATGTTGAGACCGTTTCCTCTATCGATTCATCACTATCTCTATTTGGAGAAAGTGATTTCCTTTCGAAAGATTTGGAAGCCACCATGGGAGATGTGAACTTAGCTAATGACGATTCTCCCACCAATTGGGATGAAGATCTCCGCCTCATTGAGAACCTTCTTAAAGAAGACAATCTTTCTCCACCATCTCCCACGGTTATTGCTATCGATGCTCCGACTTTGAAAACGCCTCCCATCGAAAATCCTCCGGATTTAGAACTTAAGGAGTTGCCGCCCCATCTCGAGTACGTGTTCCTTGAAGAAAACAAGAAGTCTCCTGTCATCATCGCGAAGGACTTGAAAGAAGAAGAGAAATCTCGCCTCATCGCCGTGCTTAAAGATCATAAGAAGGCAATTGCTTAGAAAATTTCCGATATCCGCGGAATTGATCCGAACTTTTGTACTCACAAGATTCTCATGGAAGATGACTTTAAACCCGCAATCCAGAGCCAAAGAAGGGTTAATCCTCGAATTCATGACGTCATCAAACAAGAGGTTATCAAACTTCTTGATGCCGGCTTGATTTACCCTATTTTGGATTCGCCGTGGGTAAGTCCCGTCCATTGTGTGCCCAAGAAGGGCGGAATAACCGTTGTTTCCAATGAACACAACGAGTTGATTCCCACTCGTCTCGTTACTGGGTGGAGAGTTTGTATTGATTATCGCAAACTCAATGATGCCACGAGAAAAGATCACTTTCCTCTTCCTTTCATGGATCAAATGCTCGAGCGTCTTGCGGGTAATGATTATTACTGCTTTTTAGACGGTTTCTCCGGGTATTTTCAAATTCCTATCGATCCCAAGGACCAAGAAAAGACCACATTCACTTGTCCCTATGGAACATTTGCCTACAAACGCATGCCTTTTGGTTTTTGTAATGCTCCTGGGACGTTCCAAAGGTGTATGATGGCTATCTTCCATGACATGGTGGAAGACACTATAGAAGTATTCATGGATGATTTCTCAGTTTATGGCGATTCTTTCTCTGCTTGCCTTGCCAATTTAGAACGTATGCTTAAGCGGTGTGAAGACACTCGCCTTGTTCTTAATTGGGAAAAATGCCATTTCATGGTAAAAGAGGGCATCGTGCTAGGACACAAGATCTCCAAAGCCGGTCTCGAAGTAGACCGTGCTAAAGTCGATGTTATCGCTAAGTTGCCTCCACCTTCAACCGTGAAGGGTGTGAGAAGTTTCCTTGGTCATGTGGGCTTCTACCGTCGATTCATCAAAGATTTTTCTCAAATCGCTCGCCCGATGACCCACCTCTTGGAAAAAGATACTCCTTTTATCTTTTCCAAAGAGTGTATTGAAGCCTTCAACTCGCTTAAGGATAAGCTAACTAAGGCACCCGTCTTGGTTACCCCTAATTGGGAGCTACCTTTCGAGTTGATGTGCGATGCTAGTGACTTTGCTATTGTAGCGGTTCTGGGCCAAAGAGTGAACAAACACTTCCAACCAATCCATTACGCTAGCAAGACAATGACTGAGGCTCAATTGCATTACACGACAACCGAAAAAGAGCTTTTAGCTGTTGTCTATGCCTTTGAAAAGTTCCGCCCCTATCTTGTCCTTTCCACCATAATCGTTTACACCGATCATTCCGTGTTGAAGTACTTGTTGACTAAGCAAGATTCCAAACCAAGACTTCTTCGCTGGGTTTTGCT
Organism: Glebionis coronaria; assembly: GCA_025667525.1. Lineage (NCBI taxonomy): Eukaryota > Viridiplantae > Streptophyta > Magnoliopsida > Asterales > Asteraceae > Glebionis > Glebionis coronaria. The sequence continues at coordinate 603,990,680 of CM046878.1, read as the reverse complement.
ACTCCAAGAATTTAAAATCGAAATTCGCGATAAAAAAGGAGCTGAAAACTTAGCCGCGGATCATCTCAGTAGACTTGAGGATCCTTACCAAGGGGATCATCCAAACAAAGAAATCAATGATTCTTTTCCCTTGGAAACCTTAATGTCTATCAACTCGACTGCTGATGAAACCCCGTGGTTTGCGGACATTGCAAACTACTTGGCGGGTGGAATTCTCGTTGACGGGTTAACATCCTAGAAAAAGAAGAAGTTCTTTAACGACATTAAGACTTACTTTTGGGATGACCCGTATCTATTCAAGCAATGTGCTGACTTGATTATTCGCCAATGTGTTGATGGACCGGCAGCTTTAGAAATCCTTGACGCTTGCCACAAAGGACCCACCAGTGGTCACTTTGGTCCCAACTACACCGCCAAAAAAGTGTTTGAATCGGGATTTTATTGGCCCACCATTTACCGTGATGCTCACGAGATGGTTAAACATTGTGATGCTTGCCAAAAACAAGGCAAGATCACACATAAAGACGAGATGCCTCAGAATTTCATTTAAGAATGTGAAATCTTTGATGTTTGGGGTATCGACTTTATGGGGCCATTCCTTTCCTCTAAAGGAAACAAATACATCCTTGTAGCCGTTGACTACGTTTCAAAGTGGGATGAAGCCAAAGCTTTACCTACTAATGACGCAAGGGTGGTTTGTAACTTTTTGAAATTGCTATTCGCTAGATTCAGTGTGTCTCGTGCCATTATTAGTGATCGCGAGACTCATTTTTGCAATGACCAATTCGCAAGAGTCATGGCTAAGAATGGTGTAAATCACCGTCTTTCCACCGCCTACCACCCACAAACTAATGGCCAGGCTGAAATATCCAACCGTGGATTAAACCGAATTCTGGAAAGAACCGTGGGAGAGCATCGTGCCTCATGGGCTGATAAACTTGATGATGCTTTGTGGGTTTTTCGTACTGCATACAAGACTCCGATTGGTTGTACACCATATCGTCTCGTGTACGGGAAAGCATGCCACCTCCCCATTGAGTTGGAGCACAAGGCTTACTAGGCCTTGAAGTGGGCTAATTTCGACATCAACAAAGCCGGTGACCTACGCAAGATCCAACTCAATGAGCTCAATGAACTCCGTAATGAGGCTTATGAAAATTCTTTAATCTATAACGAAAAGACTAAGCTCATTCACGACTCTAAGATTAAAAACCGAGAGTTCCAAGTTGGAGACAAAGTTTTGCTCTTTAACTCTCGGTTGAAAATATTTTCGGGCAAGCTAAAATCTCGTTGGTCCGGCCCATTCACCATTGCCCAAATTTTTCCATATGGTACTCTCGAGCTCGCTCAACCTAATGGACCTAATTTTAAGGTGAATGGCCAACGAGTTAAGTTGTACTTTGGTGAGGACATCTCTCAGGAGATGATCCCATCCCTCACCACGTTCCCCATGAACTAATTTTGGGTCGAGTCAGGCTCGTGACTCGGTTATCAAAAACAAGCGCTCTTCGGGAGGCAACCCGAGTATCTATCCTTTTCTGTTCTAACCTCCTAAGTATAGGGGGACCTATATAGGTGTTTGTATTTGTGTGGTGATGTGATTACAGGGATGAATGCACTTTTGGAACCTTTGAAGAACCGTTCTCCCGTGTTATCCGAAATCCGGTTCTATCTCTCAACTATCGTGATTCAATTTTCTTCATACTCACATTTGAAATTGATCACTTTAGTCGTCTCTTCCTTAACTTGATTTAACCAACGTGTACAATGTCATAAGTGTAGGGGAGACTTTTCCCACATGCTTAAACATTGAGGACAATGTTTATCTTAAGTGTAGGGGGACTTCTATCGAAGTTTTAAGTGGACTTTTCCATGAAAATGCCTTCATTTAACCGGAAAATCATCTTTTTCAGCATTGTTCAAATTTTTAATTAACTTTGGCCATTTAGTTGTAATTTTTAAATTTTATCGTTGCTTTCATATGTATATATCCCGCAATAAAGTCAAAAAAATATTAATAAAGTGGTGTAGCTAGTTTAGAAGTCTTTGACATATTAGGGCCGTTGCGATTATTTTGACTCAACTCGAATAGACTTATTCAAGTTTATTCTAGCTAGTATCCTTAACCATGTAGACCTTATTTGGTTTATTAGGCTAAGCATCCACGAGTCTCAGTACTTGAGATTTTAAATTGTGGAGAACGAGAAATGATAGAGTCAATTATAAGTCGGTATTCTTGCGCAAGCTCACTTGGTGTAATTATTTGCCTATTCTCCCATCGCTTGCTAATAATTTATCTGCAATAAGTAAGGTCGTTCGATTTGAAAAGTTACTTAGCTTCTAGCCCAAGATCGTTTAAAAGTTGCTCGGTAATGATAAGAGTTCATAGCCAAGGCATAACTTATGAAGCGGGGCGCGAAGATTGGCGAGTCCGAAAAGGCCCTAACAAGGCATGAGGATTCCATTTTATTGCTGAAGATCCAAAAGTGATGTGAAAAGCATTATTCCCAAAATCAATATGAAGGATCAAGACTCACGACGAAAAGCAATCAACTCCCATAAAGATCATGGAGAAGTCTATCCGAAAAGACCCTAACAAGGTATGAGGATAAATAGATCCAAGTCCGAAAAGGAGGCGGATCGTTGTATCTCAAAATCCCAATTAGAGATTGAAGAAATAATCATGAAGTCGTGGTCAACAAAGTTGGAGTACCCCTCAAAAGTCTCCAAGTGAAGAAACTCTATAACGAAGAGAAGACCATTATCTCAAGAACGTCTCTCGAAGATATGAAGTATGAAGTACATGCCAAATATCGGCCCGAGAAAGGTCTCAAATCGTGAACCAAGTTATGCCAAGATATGAACTTTTTGATATCCCGAGAAGCAGTTTTAAGAGATTTTGTCCTTTAGCTAACTATTGATCAAATCGTCCTACTTTGCTTTCAGCCTAAATAAACTATCGAAATAAGTCCAAAAATGCATCTTCATGATCATTCTAAGACAAAAATAAAATATAAGAGATACAACTAGGAATAAGGGAGTTTAAGCATTTAATTAAGCCATGTGTGTAAGTGTTTGATTTGCTAACTTATAATAACAATGATCTCGTTTTTAAGCTTAGTTTGGGGAACGTGAAACTTGAGGGTGATGAATCGTCGCAGCACCGAAGCCCTAATGTAAGTCCTTGATCTCTTTGCAAGTTATTTCCATATAGCTATTTTCAAGTGAAAATGGTTTTCTATCCTTTTGTTTCCTTTAAAGTTTTAATTTCTCTTAGTACTTTAATTTTTGTTCAGTAATATTTTAATAAGGCCAAGGTTGATTGATTATGAGAAAAGTGTAAATTTGCTTTGTCACTAAACATTGCATGAGGGCATGGCAATGGTTAAGTGTAGGGGATTTGATAGGTGTGAAAACACCCATCCTTTTACCACTTATTTCTGGCTAAAACAAGACCAAAACACGTATTTAATATCATTTGTTTGGAATTATGCGTGGTTTTTGTGTTTATTTTGTTTTCAGAGTCAACTGGATGAATATTGAAGAAAACATGGGATTGCACGGGTTTTATCGAGGAAAAAGACTCAAGACGAAGTCTATTGTCCAAGAGATGCAAAAGATTTGAAGTCATTGTGCCTATTTGAAGATTTATCGAAGAATAGAGCCAAAGATGGAAGATTCATATATGTCGAAGAACTCGAGTCTATTAAACAAAAGATTATAAGACGAGTTGGAATATTCACCGACACTTCTCAAAATCCAAAGTTGGAAACGTTTATTTAAAGAAACGTAAAGACTAAAGAAGAAAGAAGAAAACAAAGCCCAAAAACAAAGCCCACAAGAGACGCCTATATATAGGATTCCACTTCACAATTTTGGAGTTAGTTAGTCTTAGTTTTTTCATTTCTTTCATTTCTCTCTAGTTTTAGAGAGAGAAAGTTCTCAACTTTCTCTCACTAAGATTTTTCTTTTTTTTTCATTTTTACCCTTTTCAAGTTTTAAGCTTTTGTATTTTGGATTTCACTCATATAATTCAAGTTAAGCCTTTTGTTTCCTTAAATCTATTCCTACCTTTCTTTATTTTGTTTGGATCTTGATCCGAAAAGTTCATGCTTGATTCGTTGGTTCTCAATTCGTGTTGATTTTGATGTTTCGTGATTAAGAGGGTGATCTTCATATTCCTACATAAGCTCTCCTACGTTTAAGCTATAAGCTTTTGATGCTTATTAGCTTCTTTGTATTCTCGGCTTATTCATTTTCAAGCTTTGTTTTAAAAAAGTTTTCTTATTTGATGTTTGGCTTATTAAGTCTCGGAAATTAGATTTCAAAAGTTAACGAATTTGTGCTTATTAAATCTTTGAGAAGTTTGAAAATGCTTATTTGATTACTGCTTATTGGATTAAGCTTATTTTCTTTCTTGGACGCCTTTGCCATCTCATTAGGTTTTACTGCTATGATCGTCTAGAGTGCGATCAGTTGTCCCTTCCCTGGTACGATCCACGCCCACGATCACTTACTTTGATCTGGGGTGCGATCGGGTCGCTTGTCCCTGCTACGATCGCCTAGAGTGCGATCCATTGTTACGATCTGGAATCACGATCACTAGCTGCGATCGTGGTTGCGATCTGTTAGTAAGATCGTCCTTCTTCCATCGTACTAGTGAGTACGATCCATTCTTTGGTTATCATCGCATTGAGTGCGATTAGTGGGCACGATCGCGTTGCGATCTGGACTACATCTTGGATACGATCGGATTGCGATCTGGATTATTGTTTGAGTACGATCGGACTCAGATTTATGTTTTGTTTTTGCTTAATTTTTCAAATCTAGTTTTTCCCGCTCTTTTACTTAGTTTATTTCCAACTTGTTTTTAAGTTTTAGAATTGTCAAGTTTTAATTTCCAAAGTTGCACGCTCTTATTTGTAGTTTGATTTTAAGACTTCTAATTTTCTCAACGACAATTTTAATTACTTGCATTTAGTTTAAAATTTAGATAACTAAAACCAAACCCCCTATTTGTAACCAAGAACAATCATTCCACTTTCAACCGTGATCAATTCGAGGAGATACCGAGACAATAATCTAGAACCCTATAGCAAATCTCTTGTATTACTATCAATACCTCCGGTATTGATGATGATGACACGGAGGGGGATATTCTTTTTGATAATTTGTTGCATGAAGATATTGTCCCAAGTCCCCCTCCCGAGCACCTTTCATCCACTCCTTTAGAGACCATTACGGAGGATGAGTGCTTTGACCCGGGAGGTGCCATTGATTATTTTATGATTGATAACCTTACGGCTTTGCCGCTTTCTGAACATCAATTGTCTTTGGGGGATGACAATTTGCTTACTTTACCCACCCCACCTCTTGTGGATCATGATCTCACATACTTTTCGTATGTTGAGAGGACTTTTCTACCTTTTAAGACTTATCCTCTAGCCTCCCCTGTTGTATTTTCCTCCAGGAACAAGGACAAGGTCTTTGATCCCGGTATTACATTTGAGGCTTCGCCATGGACCATTTAATTCGGGGACGAGTTAGGCTCGTGACTCGGTTAACAAAAATAAGTGCTTCTCGGGAGGCAACCCGATTATCTATCTTTATTTGTTTTTATAATAAGTGTAGGGGGAGACCCTTGTATGTGTTTGTTGTTTTCTTTCTTATCATGTGCAGGGATTCGAGCTTTCAAAGATCCATTCTTGATGACTTTTGACGACCCGTAATTCCGTGTACCCATCTTCCCGGTTCTATCCTAAACTCTTTTGATTCTCTATTTTATATTTTCCAATATTAAAATAGGAATCACTTTAGTTGAATCTTCCTTAGCAAGATTTAAACAACGTGCACAATGTCCTAAGTGTAAGGGAGTTTACTCCCAGGTGCTTAAACATTGAGGACAATGTTTATATTAAGTGTAGGGGGACTTCTATCGAAGTTAAGTGGTCTTTTCCATGAATTTGCCCTCATTTTAACCAGAAAACTGGATTTTTCGACATTTTTCAAAATTTTTAATCTATTTTGGCCTAGTAGTTCTTCCTTTGTTAGCGTTATTTACTTTCTTTGCTAAAATAAATTTTAATAAAGTGGTTTTAAAATTTTCAAACGTTGTGAATATTTTGACTCAACCCGACTTTACTTATCGAAGTTTACTCTAGCTAGTATCCTTAACGTGTTTAAGTCAAGTTTTGCTAGGCTTTTATATAGGGAACTTTAAAACGCGAAAGTCTTAACTCTCACGGGTTAAGAACAAGAACTTTTTGCAAGTTCCTATAATTCATCCTAGAGAGTCGTTTATCAAGGGAACTTTAAAATGCGAATTCTAAACTTGAAAAAGTCTAAGAGTTTGCAAGATCCTATAGATGACTCGAAAACCAAAAACTTTGATTTAATTGGCTAAGCATCCACGAGTCTTATTCCTTGAGATTTTAAATTGTGGAGAACGAGAGATAATAGAGTCAATTATAAGTTTGGTATTCTTTCGTGAATTTATGTGAGTTGATTATAAGCCTATTCTCCTATCGCTTGTTAATAAATATATTTGCAATAAATAAGGTTGTACGATTTGAAAAGTTACTTAGCTTCTAGCACAAGATCGTTTAAAAGTTTCTCGGTATTAATTAGAGTTCATAGCCAAGGCATAACTTATTGAAGCGGGATGCGAAGATTGGCGAGTCCGAAAAGGCCCTAACAAGGCACGAGGGCTACATTTTGTTGCTAAAGATCCAAAAGTGATGTGAAGAATCATTTATCGAAAATCAATATGAAGGATCGAGACACACGACGGAAAGCAAACACTCCCCTAAAGATCATGGAGAAGTCTATCCAAAAAGGCCCTAACAAGGTATGAGGATAAATAGATCCAAGTCCTAAAAGGAGGCGGATCGTTGTATATCAAAGTCCAAAATAAAGACTGGAGAAAAATGAAGAAGTCGTGGTCCATATATGAAGAATCTCTCAAAAACTTCAAGTGAAGAAATTCCTATTATGAAGAGAAGACCATAATTTCAAGAACGTCTCTCAAAGATTTGAAGTATGAATTCGCTGCCAAATATCGGTCCGAGAAAGGTCTCAAATCGTGAAGCGATTTATGCAAAGATATGAACTTTATGAGGTTCCAAGAAGCAGTTTTAAAAGATTTTGTCATTTAGCTAACTATTGATTAAATCGTCCCACTTTATTTTCAGCCTAAATAACTATCAAAATAAGTCAAACAATGCATCCTCGTGATCATTAGAGACAAAATTAAAATATAAGAGATACACCTAGGAATAAGGGAGTCTAAGTAAATAATTGGGCCACATGAGTTCGTGTTAGTCTGCTAACTTATAATAACATTGATCTCGTTTTTAAGCTTGGTATGGGGAACGTGAAACTTGAGGATGATGAACATTCATGACTGCCATAACCCCAATGTAAGTCTTTAATTTCTTTACTTGTTTTGTACATATTTCTATCTTTTTAGTTTCCTTAAAGTTTAGTTTTTAATAAAGGCCAAGGTGGGTTATTTATGTTGAGAAATGTAATCTGTGCTTTGAAATTAATGCATTGCATGAGGGCATTGCAATGGTCAAGTGTATGGGATTTAATAAGTGTGAAAACACTTATCCTTTTACCACTTATTTCCAATAATAACAAGACCAAAACGTGTATTTTATGTCGTACAAGTTGGAATTATGCGTGGTTTGTGTTTTTATTGTGTTTTAGGACCAAAAGATGAAAAAGGAAGAAAACATGGGCTATCACGGGCTTTTATCGAAGAAAACGAGAAAAGACGAAGTCAAAAGGTCAAGAGTGCAAAAAGAACGAAAGTCCAAGGCCTATTCTGAAGATTTATCGAAGAAAAAGTCTAAAGACGGAAGTTTAATGAAGTCGAAGAACTCAAGTCTAATAAAAGAAGAAAATTATAAGACAAGTTCAATTTGTATCGACAAATCCTGAGATGACGTCGAGAAAGACAAAGAATTTAAATCGAGTCGAGAAGAAAGAAAGGAGGAAACAACACATGCACCTCCCCACCTCCTATATATACCCTCCTAATGACACATTAGGAGGGTGTTAGTTAGTTAGTTAATTTAGTTCATTTTTCATTTTTGTAGTTTAATTTTTAGAGAGAGAAAGTGCTTAACTTTCTCTCACTAGAAAAACTTCATCTTTTATCTTTCTTGTTTTAATCAAACCTTTACTTTTCAAGCTTAATCTTGTCTTAATCTTTATCTTTTTAATCTTTCTTATTAGTTACAATCTTGTGTTCATCGTCTTTTTCATCTACTTTTCTATTTCGTCACATAAAGTTTGTTACTTTACGTGTTTCTTGATTTGTGTGTTGAAGATTTATAAGTTTTTATCATTTGCCTTGCTTATTGGTAGCTTATTGGAGTTTTTCTTGGCTTATTGTCTTTGAAAAGTTGCTTAAAAGTTGCTTAAAATCGTCCTTTTTCTAGTTCCTAGTTTTTAGGATCTTCTGATTCAAATTCTCAATACTTTCTAGTATTGCGAAATTGAATCCTTTTAGGCATTGCGAATTCTTCCCTTTCTAAGTTGCGAAATTGAATTGATTCCCTATTGCGGAATCTTGGATTCCAGTGATTGCGGATTTGTGCCAATCTAGCATTGCGGAATTCTTCTTTATTTGCGAAATCTTCCTTTTGTACCATTGCGGAATTGTGGCTTGGTATTGCGAAATCTTGCAAGTTCCTATATTGTGAAATCTTGCACTTCTATCATTGCGAAATCTTGCAATGTTTAGACATTGCGGAATCTTCTTGTTTTTGTGAATTGCGAATTTGTATTTCAGCTCATTGCGAATTTGTACTTCAATGAATTGCGAAATCTTTCTTTTATTTCCAGCATTGCGAAATCTTGTCATCATGTAATTGCGAAATTGTTCCTTTTATTGCGAAATTATTTCAAATTTTCTATAATTGCGAAATTAATTAGGTTTTATTTAAATTCAATTTTTAAACTTATTTTTCCCGCCATTTTCTTAAGTCTTGTTTTACTTAATTCGTTTTATTTTTCGTAATTTATTTTAAGTTATCTTAGTCTCTTGTTAAAAGTGTTTTATTTTATAGTTTTTATTTCTTTACGTTTTAACTTCTCGTCATTTAATTTTAAGAGTCATTTAATTTTAGTTTAATCTTTTCTCGCTTTATTTTTATTTTAATTACTCAACGACGCCTTTTCTTTTAATTAGTTTTAGATAACCAAACTTTCTTATTTTTCCACCAAGAACGACTGAGTCGCACTAATTAACGATAATCAATTCGAAAAGACTTGGAACAACGAACTTTGATACTTAGTAAATCTTTGTATTAGCACTTTTGACATCCATTTGGTAGATGGTGAAGTTCATGTAAGTGGCATAAGCAAGGAAGATTCGCATGGCTTCCATACGTGCAACTGGAGTAAAGGTCTGATCAAAATCAACACCAGGCTCTTGATTGAATCCTTGAGCCACCAACCTAGCTTTGTTTTTGGTCACCACATTGGTTTCATCTCTTTTGAGTTTGTAAACCCATTTGGTGCCAGTGGTTGATTTACCATATGGAAGAGGAACCAATTTACAGACTTTATTTCTTTCAAACTGATTTAGTTCCTCTTGCATGGCATCCACCCATCCAGGATGAGTGAGTGCTTCAATAATCTTTATAGGTTCAATTTCTGAAAGGAAGTTTGCATAGAGGCATTCTCCAGGTGAAGCAGCACTCAGTTTCTTTGCCATAGATCTAGTGACTCTACCTTCTCCAGGATTGCCTATTATGTTCACCAGTTGTATGAGACTATTATTAGTCCAAGATTGTTGTGGAGCTGGAGAATAAGCACTGGTATCATGAGTCCATAACATGGAATTGAACTATCTCTAGTGTCTACTAAAGGATATTCAATAGACAAGGGTTCAATCAATGGAGGACTTCCTTCATGGTCAGAAGTAGCACATCCAAGACCTAATTCCCTAGAGATAGTTGGAGAATTTTGAGCAAAAGGCTCAGATTGTTCATCAGCAGCATCATTTGATTGATCAAGTGTGTGAGCATGCTGATCATATTGAGACTGACCATTTTGGTCATTTGTGTTATCTTGCTGATCATTTTGATACTGGTTATTTTCATCATTTGATTGACAGCCATCAGTATTTGATACTAAAGGGTTTCCTTTTGTAGGACTTCTCATATCTTCAAATAGATCAATATGAGGAACTAAATTGCTTGTTTGATATCTTTGAGAAGGCTCATAATGTTGAAATTCATCATATGGATAATTGTGAGATTCATGAATATGATGTTCATCATCTGGTGGATTTGCAAATTTGAGAGCTTCAGAACTTTCATTAAAAGTGATGTGGTAAGTTTCTTCAATACATTGTCTTCTTATGTTGAAGACTCTGTATGCTTTAGATACTAAAGAGTATCCAAGGAAGTAACCATCATCAAATTTTTCATCAAACTTACCAAGGTGATCCTTATGATTGTGAATGAATACTGGACACCCAAACACATGTAAGAATGAGATGTTTGGAATTCTCCCCCTGAAGACTTCATAGGGAGTCTTCATGTGTCTATTCATAATGATGGATCTATTTTGAGTGTAGCAAGCAGTGGCTACAGCATCAGTCCAAAAATGCTTAGAGAGAGTTGATCCAGCAAGCATTGTTCTTGCTGCTTCAATCAAAGTCATGTTCCTTCTTTCAGCCACACCATTTTGTTCAGGTGTGTAAGGTGATGATAAATTTTGTGATATTCCTTTGTCATCACATAACTTGATTAGAGTATGATTTCTAAATTCAGTGCCATTGTCAGTTCTAAGTTGTTTGACATGAGTGTCATTTCGATTTTTAACTCTTTTGATGAAAGACATAATGGCATCTGGTGCATGGCTTTTCTTTGTCAGAAAATATACCTAGGTGTACCTAGAGTACTCATCAACAATGACAAGTGTATATTTTTCATGACAAATGGCCCTAGGTGATACTGGGCCAAATAAGTCCATGTGAAGTAGATGAAGACTTTCCTTAATTGAGAAAGTTTGTTTTGTTTTGAAACTGGCCCTATGGTGCTTTCCTTTTTCACATGTTGCGGATGGTTTGTCCTTAGAATAGACAAGTGAAGGAAGACCAATAACAAGATTTTGTTTTGCCAGCAGAGTTATTGTTTTAAAATTTAGATGTGAGAGCCTCTTATGCTAGAGCCAGTTAGTAATGTTAGAAGCTCTAGCAAAGAAACATGTCTCTTGAGTAGAGTTCGTGTTCATGACATAAACATCTTTGACTTTGGGAGCAATCATCACAATTTCATGATTGGAGTTGAAGATTGTACCTTTTTTTGTCATCAAACAGGACTAGATACTTTGCATCTCAAAGTTGATTGATGTTGATGAGGTTGTGCTTTAATCCATTGACATATGCTACCCTTGTGAAAACTATACCATTTCATTTCACTGAACCAAAGCCTTCAGTAGTAGCTGATGAGTTATCACCAAAAACAACTTTAGGACCTTGTTCCTCCTTATACTTGTGCAGATGACTTCTGGTGCCAGTCATATGTCTTGAGCAGCCACTATCCAGGTACCAAATACGCTTCCTAAGATCACACTGCACAAGTTAAGGAAATGGTCAGTTTTGTTTTGAAACCCACCTTTGATGGGTGGGTGTTTTAGATCTGAAAGGTGTTCTAGATCTGAAGGATCCTTTCGATGAGGATGAAAACGATTGCTCTGAAGAATAAGGAGAGGTTTGAACAGCATTTGCTTTCTTAGCCCGAAGGGCTTCACCTCTTCTGAACCACTCTATATGATTGTGATTAGATGTAGTGTGAACATTAATTCCACAAGTTTCACAACATTTGGCAATAGAGTTTGGGTTCCTAGATTTGATGCCCCTTCTGAGAGAGATTACTCGATTATGTTCATGAGTTTCATGGTCATAACTTCCACAAATGTTACAAACAAGAAAGCAGTGACCGTCATCTGAGTGATGATTGCACATACCACAATGAATGCATGGTGGGAAAGGCATTTTTCGCCTAGAATGAGATGCTTCAGTGTTGTGAGCATCAGCACTAGTTTTAGCAAGCATATATTGAGTATGTTCACAAGTGCGATGGTCAGTCCTCTCACATTTAGTACAATAAATCACTTTTAGGCAAGTTTTAGTGAGATGGTTGTTTAAGCCACATAGATCACAAGCCCTTTTAAATTGTGTCTTGTACTTATAATGTGTAGAGTTTGAAGGTTCATCCCTGAATCGAGTTGGTGTTTGCTATTTTCTGAGTTGTAATTTGAGATCATTGATCTCTTGCATGACAAGAGACACTCTCTCATCTTCATCAGATCTAGCATTCTTTAGTTTATTTGTTGAAATTAAAGAGGTAGTTCCCTTATGTGAACCTTCAGCAGGAGCTGAAGAGTTTTTTGATGTGTCAATTTTGACATGCTTGGGAGATCTACTTTTGTGTTGTATGAGACTTGATGATTGATTTTGGTCCAGTAGAGTGTTCAGCACCAACCAACTTCTCCAAAGGAGGAAGTGGGGTACTTACTTCATTCTATAAATCATCATCTGATTCATCTTCAGTAACTGAAGACTCAACAGGTGCTGATGTGTCAGCATCCGCCTGAAACTCAGGGAGAAGGATACGTCCAATGTCATGATTTGGTAAATTCTCTTCACCTGACCTTACAACATCAGGGATCAAGTTACCATCCTCATTTGAGGCTTTGACAAAGACAATATCATTTGAGTTGGTGCTGGAGGATCCTTCAGCACCAAGCATTTTCCGCTTTTGAGCAGGAATTGTTCATTGATACATTGATTTACCCTATCAGAGTTTCTAAGCCAAGATTTAACAATATATTTTGCTTCTTTTAGTTCAACCCTTAAAGAGTTGTTTTCATCCAGAATTTCTTTGTTCAGTTGTTGAAAAGTAAGTACATCAAGTTTATCCTCTTTTAGCTCTATTAGCTTACTTTCAAACTCCTCAAGTTTAAGAACAAGTTTATGATACTTTTAAATCAAGTTGTTTCTTTGTTCCATAAAAAATTTTAGATCAATACACAGGTAATCAAAGACAAATTTAATGTCATCCTTATCTTCTAATTTAAGAAGAGTTTGTACCTTTTTTATTGTGATATTGACCCATTCACCATTTCGAACACTTTCTCTGGCAACAATATTTGAGTTAGAGCATTCATCATCAGCAAGTGCCATTAGAACTTTCACATTAACCATTTCATCATCATCTGTGGAGACTTCCTCTTCATCCCATTCATAAGCTTCCGTAATAAGCCCTTTGTTCTTATCTTGCTTAGAAGCCTTGGAGGAAGAACCTTCAGTGCTCATGAGAGCCAGTCTAGCCTTGATTTCTCTATACTTTGCCTCAAAGTCTTTTGCTGGTCGAAGTTCAATCCTATTTTGCTGAAAGGAAGTTGAAGCAATTTGTTTCTGTTGAAATGATGATTGACTAGATGGTCTTGATTGAGCTGGTGAGGAATAAGAAGGAATGGAGTTTTGGAAAAACAATCCTTAGCAAAGTGACCAGCCTTTCCACATTTATTGCAAACAGTGTCAGCTGTAGCTTTTGAGGTGCTGGAGAAATTGCCTCATTTCTTAAAGAACCTTCTAGACTTGGCCAGAAGTGCTCTTTCATGAAGTTCCTCTTTGAGGTCATTCAGATATTCCTCACTGGTTCTTGTGTCCTCTTCATCATCAGGACTATCTTGGTAGTCTTGGATGACAACCTCACTGAAGAAGGCTGTTGACAAGGGTGTAGCAATGGTTAATGCTTTACTCTTGCTTGAGCCATCATAAATCCTATCAACTAGGTTTTCATCATATTTTAGTTTCCCCCAAAGAGAGGCCAGATCACAATCTTTAATGTGATTAGCATTTCTTAAGCTTTGGCAGAAACTGAGCCACTTCTTTGGCAATGCATTAACAAAAACTGTGTTGATGTCAAGTTTTGAAAGCTCAACACCATCATTCACTAGTTCATTCATCAGTGCTTTGCATCTGGTGAATGTCTGCGTGAGGGTTTCCCCTTCTTTGTGTTTGAAGGTGTTGTATTGAAGCTTTAAATCCTTTATTCTTGTTTCTTTGACATCAGAAGGTCCCTCATGATAAAGAAAAGGTCCTCCCATGTAGATTTAGCTGTTTTGCAATTCATAACAGAATTCATTTGGTCATCTGGAAGTACGGACATGATGAGACTTTTGAGACGTTGATCTAGGTTAGTAGGTTTTCCCTCGTCAGCAGTCCATTGTACTTCAGGTTTTCTATTATCCCCAACCATGGGAAAAAATGGACCATTTTCAATGATTCCAAGGTATTGAGGTTCAATTCCAACTATGTGGACAAGGAACCTTTTCTTCTAATTCGTGAAATTAGCTACCTCTAGGACAGAAGCAGCATTGAGTTTGCCACCCATATACTCTAGTGTGTTGTTTTAACAATTGATAAGATTTAAGAACAATTAAAACAACAATACCAATTACTTTCAACGTATAGACTTTTATTAAAACTCAATAAAGAATCTATAGCCCACTTTGTATGCGGAATAACAAAGTGGTTGAGTGAAAATGTGTGGTGATCTCCTCTACTTAAACTTCTAACCAAAGTTAATAGTCTAAGCTCCAATCTAAACGTTCATATGCTCTTTGGCTATATGGTTTAGTTGGTATTGAGAGAGAAGGTTTTTCTAGAGTTTCTACTGTTGTAATGGTTAACCTTTTCTCTCTCAGTATGCACTCGTTAAATAGGCAGTGCAAAACTAGGGTTTTCATTTTGCATGTTCTGATGCATAAGTTTATCCAGTGGGTGGTTGATTCCCATGATGGATAAACAGTACAAAGTACTTAATAAACTATTCTAGAAAAGATAAAGGTTGTACTTATAGCTAACTATACAAGCAACCTACTTTGACTTAAAGTAATCTTTTCCCGCCTAATGCAAACCATCAGAATACTAAAGTGTCTTCAGCATTCTAGAGGAGATCGAAATCATTCAGTTTGGTATTGTCAAACCAAACTGAACTGAAAGCTCTTCTTCAGTACTTGTTCTTCAGCAACTAGACCGCCTAGTTTTTGAAGCAAAGACTCATTTATCTTCTAAGTTTACTGGAAGAGGAAAGTTGAACATCCTTCAGCAACATAGTCTTCAGTAGTGTGGCAATCCTCAAATTTCACATCTATGCTATAAGCTATGATTGTCTCAATATGAAAATTTGGCTAGAAATTTTTGCTTTCTGTACCTTACTTGGTAAGATGAACTGCTTCTCACAACCTGAACTGCCATTACAACATATTCCTATATGTTGTCAATATAATGTATATATCAAATCTAAGATCTAAAATCAATCTAATAAGTTTAATATTAATAGGAACATCTCAAATGTAACCATGATGCCCTAAATTCCCTTAGAAACCCTATAATCCCTATAAATGAGTTGTAAACTCAAGAATGGTAAGCTATGAATGGAAAACACATATGAATAAATCTTTAAGGATTATAAACAAGTTGTAAACTATACTTTGAAGACTTAATAATACCTAAGAATGGCAAGAACAAACCATACAAAGCTAAGTACAAATAATTGTACATAATAGTCTAGATCACCACCTAGAAACCCTTGATAAACAATATTTCAAGCAATATAATTACATGTACAAGTATAAAAAACAATGTACTAATTACAATCTATCAAATAAAGGAAAGTTAATTGATCACAAAATGCTAATATTCACAAATGCAAGGCTAACTACAAGTTAAGACCTAGTAACCAAGATTAGCATATAAAATCCATTATACATTGAACTAGAGTCTAATCTTTTGCCATACATTATAAAACTCAACTACGCATCATATTAAGATTATAAATTTATTTCAAGTCAAGTTACAAGTTGTTAAAGCATAAAGTATAAGTTATCAAAGCATAGGATCTTAAGCTCCCATAATTATTCCTAAAATATGATCAACCTATACAAACCCTTAAACTAAAATGTAGAATCCCTAGAAGTCATAAACATACTATATAAGCGCTAGAATAAGTGTTTATAAAGGTACAAACACTAATTACCCAAGATAGAAAGTCATTAGGATTAATGACCTAAAAACCCTTATATTAAGAAATCTACATAGAATCATCACCTAGTTCTTTTTGGACAAGTCTATATATATTAATAGGAATTCATTAAGGTTATAAGATTATATTAGGACAATTGATATGTGTGAAAACACACATCTTTTCTACCACTTAATTACAATAATAACCGGACCAAAACGTGTATTTTATGTCTTTTATGTCAGAATTATGCGTGGTTTGTGTTTTTGTTGTGATTTAGGACGAAAAGGTGAAAAGTGGAGAAAACACGGGAATTCACGAGCATTTACGGACTTTTATTGAAGAAAAAGATTGAAAGACGAAGTCAAGAAGTCAAGAGTGCAAAAAGAACGGAAGTCCAAGACCAATTCTGAAGATTTATCGAAGAAAGAGTCAAAAGACGGAAGTTCACTTAAAGCCGAGGAACTCAAGTCTTATTTATTGAAGAATTAAAAGACGAGTCCAAAGAAATCCCGAGCCAAAAGTCGTTAAAGTCCAAGATTAAAGAAGATTTGAAGGCTTAAGGACTAATGGCGGAATTAACAAAAAGATTAAAGAAGAGGAGGGACCTAAGCATGCAATTAAGGAAGAAAGGAAGGAGAGGAGAAAGCTTCCTCTAACCTCCTCCCTAATCCCCTATATATAGTCATTAGCTAATCACTTTTCATTTTGTTGGATAGCTTGACAAACTATCTCTTCCACTTTTATTTACTTGCACCTTTAATTACTTACACATTTAAATACATGTTTTGCACCTTAATTACCTTTTAATTCCAAGTAAGTGTTTCTTTTAATTACTTGCACCTTTTCTTTATCTTGTTAATCTTCTTCTACCTTTCTTTAATCTTTGATTTACACGTTTTTATCTTGTTAAGTTGTTTAAAGATTTGAATTTTATGCTTTTGATTGTTTTAAATCTCTTATTTTCATAGCTTATTTGGTTTATTTTCAAGTTTATATAGTTTTTATAAAAGTTATTTTTATCTAAAAGTTGTTTTTCTTAAAGCTCATCTTTTTCGTGTCTTTAAAAGTTGTTAAATTTCAGTTTGTTAGCTTATTTTCACAAGGTTTAACTTAGGATTTCGTATAGTGCTTATTTAGGATCTTAGCTTATTTGTGTAGCTTATTTTGTGTACTTTTCCCTGTTTTCCGATCGTGACAATCGGAAAAGGGTTATTTATTCCGACCAGCGTTACTCGCTTGGTCGGAAAAGGGTTTTAACATTCCGATTGGAGGTATTTCTTGGTATTCTGATTGGATTAAGGTAGTGGTATTCCGATCGAGTGTAAGTGACAAACATTCCGATTGGTATCTTCATTCCTCATTCCGATCGAGGTGCATGTCCAGTATTCCGATTGGGACCAGTGACAGTATTCCAATCAGAGTTTTCCGATCAGCATTCCGACCAGGTCCACCCATATTCCGATCAAGGTAAGGCAAACATTCCGATCTGAAGGTGTTGGTTATTCCGATTGGGTGAGTGACAGCATTCCGATTTGGGGCCGACCATTATTCCGATCTGAGGTGATTGTGCACCAATCGGAATATGTTCCGATTGGGGGGTTATTTTCCATACTTTATCTTGCTTAATTTTTAGCTTATGTTTTTTTATACTTGTCTAATTTTAATTCTCGTCAAGTTTTAATTTTTAGTCATTTAAATTAATTTACTTTTCAAAAAGCTTTTAAATATCGCACCTTTCCTTTTAATTAGATTTAGATTTAATTTCACGCTCTTTTAATACTTGCCCTTTACTTTAACGACATTTACTTTTAAGTCTCGCACATTTAAATTTAAAACCAACCAAAAATATTTGTATTCCACCAAAAAACAACCGAGTCACATAGAGAGCCTAGATCAAGTCAATTAGACATACTTAAACGAATCTTTCTTACTAGGTAAAAGCCTAGTTATTAAATGGCGCCGCTGCCGGCTCTTTTCGTAAAGATTAGCGGTTTTCTGTAAGAGACACGTTGCTTTTTGGGATCCGTTCACTTGTGAGCGTTATTTTTCTCGCATAAAAAATTCAAAAAACCATTAAAAAAAATTAAAAACTTGATAAAAATCCAAAAAAAAAAAATTAAAATTAAAAATTTCAAAAATCCAAAAAGATTTTATTTTTATTGTGCATATATATTGTCTTTGTGTTTGGTTTCTTTTTATTTTGCATTTTCAGGTGTATGCGTACTAGATCTTCCAATTATCAAAAGCCCGAGACTCAAGAAGATTTAAGTATGGCAGGTGTTAACAACAATAATCAACCACCACACCTTAATAATAACAACAATGCTCTTCCACAGCCCGATCTTCGGACCATGGAGGAACTTTGTCAACCTACCATGTTTGGACGAGGAGGACCGATTGCGCCGATGCAAATCAACGCTCCTGAGTTTTCGTTGAAGCACCACATGATTCAGCAAGTACAAACAAACCCATTTAGAGGATTGCCTGAAGATGATGCCAACAAACACCTCGACAAGTTCATTACAATCACCCAAAGCATGAAGTTGGATGGTGCCACAATGGATGAACTTCGCCTACAACTCTTTCCACACACTCTATTACATCATGCCGAGAAATGGTTTGATCGTCTCCCGAAGAATTCTATTCACACTTGGGATGATATGACTCAACGCTTTTTGTCGCGCTACTTTCCACCATCCATGGTCACGAGCCTTCGCAATCAGATCAGCGGTTTCATGCAAGACCCTGATGAATCTCTTTTTGACGCTTGGGAGAGATATAATGTCTTGATCGACCGTTGTCCAAACCACAACATGCTTCCCGTCACATTGATTGATACTTTCTACAACGGATTGACTTTTCGAGATCGTGATACGATTAATGCAGCCGCCGGTGGCACATTCATGAAAAGGAGACCCAAGGAGTGTAGAGAGCTTATTGAGAACATGACTACTCACCACAAAAACTGGGATTCCTCTGCTTCTTCAAGGAACAACCCGAGAGTCAATGTTTCCTCCACCTCAGCAAACCCTAATATGACCGAACTCACCCGTGTGCTGACTGAAATGAGCAGAAGTATGCAACTCTTGGCTTCAAACCAACAACAACAACAAGTTAAAGCTGTTGCTACTCTTTGTGAAACATGCGGCGGTCCTCACTCATACACCGATTGTCCTTCGACACAAGGAAATCCGGAAAATGTGTATGCAGCTTATGGTAATTATTCACCGGAAAATTACCAAGCTAGACAACAAGGGGATAGAAATCTGCTGAGCTACCGTTCCAACAACTACCTTTCACCCGGTTTTTCTCCTCAAAACCAAAACCCCGCCAACAACTACACTAGAAGTAACCAAATCCCACCAAGAGCTTCTAATCCTTATCACCCACCCACCCAACAAAACCCACCCATTAATCCCGATGTTGAGGCCATCATGAGAACCCAAGGAGAGCAAATCAAGAACTTGCAGAGCCAAATTATCAATCTGAAAGGAGATATCACAAAGCAAGGAAATGAGATAAGATCCGAGATTCGAGATAACATTCAATCCTCTTTCAGCAGTCAAACCAATGATTTGAAGAATATGCTTGCTAGTTTCTTGCCAGCCGCTCAACCTTCTTCTTCAAGTTCTCTACCTTCAAACACCGTCACTAATCCGCGAGCCAATGTGAGTGCTATTACTACTCGTAGTGGAGTCACCATCGTAGGACCACCAATCCCACCCCCATCATCTACACCTCCTCCACCACCATGTATCCCTACTCCTCCTACACCTAGTATTAGTGCACCATTACCGTCTCCGCCTCGTCATGACGATGTCTCTAGGAATGACCCTTCAACATCCCAACCTTTACCTACACCTGCACCTTCACCACCCAAACCCAATATCCCTTATCCTTCTCGTATAGGCAAGACCAACATGCTAACCAAAGAGGACTCCGAAGTGTCACGCTATGTGAAGATGATTTCTCAAATGAACTTCAACATTAGCTTTCTTGAAGCACTTGTCCACATGCCCAAATTTGTTAAAGCATTTAGGGAATTGCTTAACAAGAAGGAGAAGCTGATTGAACTCGCCAACACTCGATTAAACGAAAACTGCTCTGCAGTTATTCTTAAAGAACTCCCGGAAAAGCTTGGAGATCCCGGTCGTTTCGTGTTGCCTTGCGTGTTCAACAAAACTGAAGAATTTACTGCCCTAGCTGATCTCGGGGCTAGTATTAATTTGATGCCATTGAGTGTTTGGAAAACATTATCATTGCCTGACCTCACTCCAACAAAGATGACTCTTGAACTTGCAAATCGTACTCTCGCTTACCCTGTTGGTATAGCCGAAGACGTGTTCATTAAAGTTGGCGCATTTACTTTCCCGGTCGATTTTGTCGTAGTTGATTATGAAATGGACCCTCGTATTCCTTTAATACTTGGTCGGCCATTCTTGAGAACCGGACGAGCTTTAGTGGATGTTGCCGAAGGTGAGTTAATCTTAAGAGTCGGGGATGATGCACAAGTTTTCAAAATGGGGAAGCTTACTAGTACAACTTTTGGAGGTCGAGAATTAGTGAATATGATAAATGTGCTCGATGACTTTACCGTCTACGACAATCCTCTATTCGACTTTTGCATCGATAATCCACTTTTTCATGATGATGTGGATGATTCTCTCCCTACTTTTGAAGCTTCTCCCATTTATGATTCTCCACCGGTCTTTGATGCTTATGATGATGATGATTCTAGCTCAGATTCGGATGATTTTGATGATTGTACTTCTGAGTATCCCGAGCTGCCCACATATGATGATTTTGATGAGGCCGATACTATTTCGAGCGATTCTTCACACGATGAAGATCCTCCGCCATCACTCGATCCTACTTTGGACGATTACTCATTTGAGGAAGATTTCTCTGAATTTCTCAACACTTACTTCCCTCATGAGAGTGATGCACCTCCTTTGGACTTTGAAGATTATCGTCTTGATCCTACTTTGGATTTGAAGAAAATTTTGTCAAAGGAGAAGAAACCGGTCGACACCGAAATCCGTTGCACATATGATTTGACACCTCTTTGTCCCCCTTCTGAGGACGAGGTTGTGCTTCTTTGCGGATCTTCTTCACACTCGGCTGAGCCTGAGTGCTATTTTCCCCTAAAGGAAAAGGTGTTCGACCCTGGTATTGAAATTCTGCAGCCATCTCAGTATCCACCTGATGAAATAAAAGGAAGTATCTTTGGAACTTATGGAAATCTGCTTGCACCACTTCAACCTTGCTTCCACCATGCTCCATTGCTGCTTAAGGGAACCTTGCCTACTCTTCTTTGGCTTGCCTTGTTCGCCTTAAGCCTATGCTATTTGCTCGATGAAAATTATGTCTTTGATCCTGGTGGATATGTCTTATGCTTCTTCCGTTGATGATCAAGGTCGAGTCAGGCTAATGACTCGGTTAACAAAAATCAAGCGCTTCTTGGGAGGCAACCCATGCATCTATCTTTTCGCTTTCTTTATCATAAGTGTAGGGGAGACCCTTTGGTTTGCTCTCTCCTCTCTTCTACTAATCAGGGATTCGAGCTTCAATGATCCACTCTTGATGATTCTTGACAACCCGTGATTCTGTGTTCTACTTCCTCCTGGTTCTATCCTAAACTCTTTTCGATTCACTATTTTATATATTTTCTCAACATTAAAATAGGAATCTCTTTAGTTGTCTTTCCCTTAGCGAGATTTAAACAACGTGCACAATGTCCTAAGTGTAGGGGAGTTTACTCCCACATGCTTAAACATTGAGGACAATGTTTATCTTAAGTGTAGGGGGACTTCTATCGAAGTTATGTGGTCTTTTCCTTGTAATTGTCCTCATTTTAACCGAAAAATCAATTTTTCGACATTTTTCAAAATTTTTGATCTATTTTGGCCTATTAGTTTTTATCTTTGTATAGTTATTTTCTTCCTTTGCTAGAATAAATCTTTGAATAAGTGGTTTTTATTTTCAAAACGTGTGAATCTTTGGACTCAACCCGAGTTTACTTGTCTAAGTTACTCTAGCTAGTATCCTTAACGTGTTTAAGTCAAGTTTTGCTAGGCTTTTATATAGGGAGCTATAAAACGCGAATGTCTTAACTCTCACGGGTTAAGAACAAGAACTTTTCGCAAGTTCCTATTATTGATCCTAGAGAGTCGTTTATCAAGGGAACTTTAAAATGCAATTTCTAAACTTGAAAAAGTCTAAGAATTTGCAAGATCCTATAGGCAACTCGAAAACCCAAAACTTTGATTTAATAGGCTAAGTATCCACGAGTCTCATTAATTGAGATTTTAAACTGTGGAGAACGAGAGATGATAGAGCCAATTATAAGTTCGGTATTCTTTCGTGAATTTATGTGAGTTAATTATAAGCCTATTCTCCCATCGCTTGCTAATAATTTATCTACTAATAAATAAGGTTGTACGATTTAAAAAGTTACTTAGCTTCTAGCCCCAGATCGTTTAAAAGTTGCTCGGTATGGATTAGAGTTCATAGCCAAGGCATAACTTATTGAAGCGGGATGCGAAGATTGGCGAGTCCGAAAAGGCCCTAACAAGGCATGAGGGCTATGTTTTGTTGCTAAAGATCCAAAGTGATGTGAAGAATCATTTATCAAAAATCAATATGAAGGATCGAGACACACGACGTAAAGAAAATACTCCCCAAAAGTCATGGAGAAGTGTATCCGAAAAGACCCTAACAAGGTATGAGGATAAATAGATCCAAGTCATAAAAGGAGGCGGATCGTTGTATATCAAAGTCCAAAATAAAGATTGGAGAAAAATGAAGAAGTCGTGGTCCAAGTATGAATCTCTCAAAACTTCAAGTGAAGAAGTTCCTTATGAAGAGAAGACCATTATTTCATGAACGTCTCTCAAGATTTGAAGTATGAAGCCGCTGCCAAATATCGGTCCGAGAAAGGTCTCAAATCGCGAAACGAGTTATGCCAAGATATGAACTTTATGAGGTCCCGAGAAGCAGTTTTAAAAGATTTGGTCCTTCTAACTATTGATTAAATCGTGCACTTTATTTTCAGACTAAATAACTATCGAAATAAGTCAAACAATGTATCCTCGTGATCATTCAAGACAAATAATAAAATATAAGAGATACCCATAGGAATAAGGGAGTCTAAGTGAATAATTGGCCCACATGAGTTCGTGTTAGTTTACTAACTTATAATAACAATGATCTCGTTTTTAAGCTTGGTTTGGAGAAAGTGAAAAGTTGAGGATGATGATTATTCATGACATTTCCAAAACCCAAGGTATGCTTTTGATTTCTTTATTTTGTATGATTTTAATTTTCTATCTTTTTAATAAAGGCCAGCGTGGATTAATTATGATGAAAAATGTAAACGTGCTTTGTAACTAATGCATTGCATGAGGACATTGCAATGGTCAAGTGTAGGGGATTTGATATGTGTGAAAACACACATCTTTTCTACCACTTAATTACAATAATAACCGGACCAAAACGTGTATTTTATGTCTTTTATGTCAGAATTATGCGTGGTTTGTGTTTTTGTTGTGATTTAGGACTAAAAGGTGAAAAGTGGAGAAAACACGGGAATTCACGAGCATTTGCGGACTTTTATTGAAGAAAAAGATTGAAAGACAAAGTCAAGAAGTCAAGAGTGCAAAAAGAACGGAAGTCCAAGACCAATTCTGAAGATTTATCGAAGAAAGAGTCAAAAGACGGAAGTTCACTTAAAGTCGAGGAACTCAAGTCTTATTTATTGAAGAATTAAAAGACGAGTCCAAAGAAATCCCGAGCCAAAAGTCGTTAAAGTCCAAGATTAAAGAAGATTTGAAGGCTTAAGGACTAATGGCGCAATTAACAAAAAGATTAAAGAAGAGGAGGGACCTAAGCATGCAATTAAGGAAGAAAGGAAGGAGAGGAGGAAGCTTCCTCTAACCTCCTCCCTAATCCCCTATATATAGTCATTAGCTAATCACTTTTCATTTTGTTGGATAGCTTGACAAACTATCTCTTCCACTTTTATTTACTTGCACCTTTAATTACTTGCACATTTAAATACATGTTTTGCGCCTTAATTACCTTTTAATTCCAAGTAAGTGTTTCTTTTAATTACTTGCACCTTTTCTTTATCTTGTTAATCTTCTTCTACCTTTCTTTAATCTTTGATTTACACGTTTTTATCTTGTTAAGTTGTTTAAAGATTTGATTTTTATGCTTTTGATTGTTTTAAATCTCTTATTTTCATAGCTTATTTGGTTTATTTTCAAGTTTATATAGTTTTTATAAAAGTTATTTTTATCTAAAAGTTGTTTTTCTTATAGCTCATCTTTTTCGTGTCTTTAAAAGTTGTTAAATTTCAGTTTGTTAGCTTATTTTCACAAGGTTTAACTTAGGATTTCGTATAGTGCTTATTTAGGATCTTAGCTTATTTGTGTAGCTTATTTTGTGTACTTTTCCCTGTTTTCCGATCGTGACAATCGGAAAAGGGTTATATATTCCGACCAGCGTTACTCGCTTGGTCGGAAAAGGGTTTTAACATTCCGATTGGAGGTATTTCTTGGTATTCCGATTGGATTAAGGTAGTGGTATTCCGATCGAGTGTAAGTGACAAACATTCCGATTGGTATCTTCATTCCTCATTCTGATCGAGGTGCATGTTCAGTATTCCGATTGGGACCAGTGACTGTATTCCAATCAGAGTTTTCCGATCAGCATTCCGACCAGGTCCATCCATATTCCGATCAAGGTAAGGCAAACATTCCGATCTGAAGGTGTTGGTTATTCCGATTGGGTGAGTGTCAGCATTCCGATTTGGGGCCGACCATTATTCCGATCTGAGGTGATTGTGCACCAATCGGAATATGTTCCGATTGGGGGGGTTATTTTCCATACTTTGTCTTGCTTAATTTTTAGCTTATGTTATTTTATACTTGTCTAATTTTAATTCTCGTCAAGTTTTAATTTTTAGTCATTTAAATTAATTTACTTTTCAAAAAGCTTTTAAATATCGCACCTTTCCTTTTAATTAGATTTAGATTTAATTTCACGCTCTTTTAATACTTGCCCTTTACTTTAACGACATTTACTTTTAAGTCTCGCACATTTAAATTTAAAACCAACCAAAAATATTTGTATTCCACCAAAAAACAACCGAGTCACATAGAGAGCCTAGATCAATTCGATTAGACATACTTAAACGAATCTTTCTTACTAGGTAAAAGCCTAGTTATTAACAATGTACAAGTACCCTAATGCACAAGTACAATATTTCAATGCATGGCTTGTAAATTATGTCAAAATGGATATTTTCACCATTTGGACATGTTTACTTAGAATAACTTAATAAAACCAATGTAGGGACTTTATGAACACATTGAGGGCAATATAAGATTTATAAATTAATTTTAAATCAGTAGTTAGTTGAAGGATAATCACATTTACTAACATTAAACCCTAGATCATTAGAAAACCCTAATCTATAAAAGCATACTTCACGTTTTCACATCAAACCTTTGTTAAACTTCAAACCAAGGACCCAAATCTCTTATATAGAATGTATAAACCCTAATTAAGCCTTAATTATTCACTAATCACTTTCCTAAGTCCCTAATCACCAAAAACACAAACCATAAGTTACAAGCCCTAGAATTGAACCCGGTTTTGTTTTTTCCCTCCAAAAATGATTCAAAATGCTTTCCCCTCCTAAATTTAAACTTAGGACAGATCATATAGATATTTAAGAGATATTTTACAAGTAGGTGATGCACCTACTTGTCAATGACACATACTTGTTCCTATCTTTTCTAGCCGTGACCTATTCTTAACCACATACTTAGATATTTTGATCCTAGACCTAATGACTCACTCCTAGACTTTCATAGATCTTCGCTAGGCTTCCTTAGTCACTAATACCTGGTCCTTATATGTTTCATGGCTTAACTTGGAGGCTAAGGCTTGAAAATAGTATAAATAGGAACCTTTAGCTTCATTTTAGAATCATCCTTCCATTTCTTACCTAAGCACACATACATTCTGTTATTACACCTCCATTTAAGTCCTAAGAAGTCCCTAAGATCAGGAGCAAGCTTTGGAAGAAGCTCTAGGAGTTCTTGAAGAGTTAAGGAAGATATAGTCCATATACCCCATTAGGAGCCATTTTGGAGCATCCTAGGTAATCATTTTGTTAACTTAGCTTTGATCTTGTTATAACACTTTCTTAGAGTTTTTATACAGTTATAAGATGTTAGAAAGATAATCTAAAAGAAACTAAGTCATTTCATCATTTTAAATGGAAGTTATAAGTTAAAGATGTCTTAAAACCCTAGTTATGTAATTTACATGAAATAATAAGTAAAACCCCATTTCAAAAGCTATAATTCTGAAGAAATGTTGTTATTATTATTATAAACATGTTTTGAAACTTTGTTTTAAAATCCTAGATCATTTGGTCTACTTTTTAGGTTGTTATGTGATTTTTACAAGTATAGGGACTAAAATTGTCAATTCTGAAACTATTTATCATTTTGGGCCAAAAGTGTCATTTTATGAAAGTTAAAGCTATAATAATAAATGTTAGAAATTTTGAGGACCTAAGGTTAAATATTGAAGGTTTAAAATGCAAATACTAAAACTATATACTTTAGGGGTTAAAAGTGTAATTATAACAATGTATAACAAAAATGGCTATTTTTGCCAACTTTAAAACTAAATAAGATTAATTATGAATATGAGGAAGTAATGGAAGTATCTTGTTAGTAGGGAGCTTTGTACAAAGATGTTCCATCTCGATATTCCGTTCTGACTGAGTGGTTTGGTTTACGATTTAAAGTGCCCTCGCTCCTCAAACGTTTATAGAATGGCTTATAAGTATGATGGCCCGAACAATGGTGCTAGAATTACAACCAAATAATAATCAAATAAAATATAACCAACACTTAACAATATTGAACTAAAAATCAAAGACTTGATACTATACACAATGTATTAATCCAGGTTTGTGAGAGATCAAGTTGTTGTTTATGAGACCAAGTTGTGGTTTGTATGATCAAGCTGATTATCTGTGAATGAAATATATCTGATTATAGCTCGGATTCTATGGACATGAGGTGAGTTTATAGCCTCACTTTTAAATGCTTTATAAATGATTTAAAAACCCGTGAGGGGGATATATGTTAAAACTGGAATACAAGTGCTTTTAAAATTGTATGGTATGATTATTTCTATTGTACTATACACAATAGAAAATGAGCTAATTGTACTATACACAATGTACAAGTGCTTTTTAAAACTGGAATACACTATGTTTACTACTGCCATTAAGTCCATTTTTATTCGTGAACCGCTAATGATTTCTTGAAAATGAGCGCTAATATTGTGAATTGTACTATTTGGGGGTTGACATCCTCTATCTGGGAAAGTCGCGCTTGCCAGCAGCTGAAGGTTCCTACCTTGGCTAAATAGATACACTTTATTTTTCGAAACTAAGGATAGTCTGGCAGCCTTCCTTCTTATAAGGGCAGTTTGTTGGTCATTGTCTAGCAACGGGGTCATGAGCATAGTGTAGTATGATAACTATTTTATGCGGGTGTATAACAACGTAGCCCGGAGGATATACTTGTATTCAAAACTATTATTACAAACCTATGAATTCACTCAACCTTTGTGTTGACTTTAAGCATATATCTCAGATAAATGGTGACTGGTAGCATGGAGCAGCACAAGGATGACATGAAGAGGCACAAGACTGAAATTATTCTAGATTTTAAGAATCTCATATTGTAAAACTCTGGTTTTTCAATGAAATATATAGAAAGTTGATTTCATCACTCTTTTGGGTTGTTTTCTATCATTATGACTTGTGTTCTATGAAGTAATACCCCAGATCAATGTTCCGCTGCGTAAAGGTAAAATGAGGGTGTTACAAGTAGGAACTTTGTTCCTCTAGTCATGCATCATCAGACTCACTTTACTGCTGAACATGAAACACTTAGGGGGATTTTATATTCAAATCCTATAGTTGCTTCAGGGTCAGCAAATACTGACCCAACAAAAAGGTTAAATAACAACTAAAAAGCAAATTAGAGCAATAAATCCACAACTTTAAAACACCAAACACAAAAAAACATTTCTGCATAAAAATAGAAAATGCTCACCTCCAAGGTGTACATCCAAACCTTAGGATGTTTTGATCTAATGTGCACAAGGCACAAGCCTCCTTTCGGTTGAGAACACACAAACAACAAACAATCAAGTGCCAAGATCTCTGATCTTGGTACAGTAAGCATTAGATAAAGAAAAATAGAGATTTTATTTTTGGAAAACTTTAAACCAAGAACCTTTGAAACCTTGAAAACCTTTTTTTACACAAGATCAAACTTTGCACAAAGCAAAGGTGAAAACGGGTTTTAAACAAATTGCTTAAATAAAAAGAGAACTTGGAACTAAATTTGCAAATTACCAACTTTTCAAAAATTAGAAAAAGGAATTATACTTGTCAAAATAGAACACAAATACTTGAATAAAGAATAATGGAACTCAGATTGTCTTTAAAAAAAACTCCAATTCTTTATTAAACATAAAAAAGGAACTACAATTTTTTAGACAAAATCTGGAACAATAAAAATATAAAACTCCTAATGCCATATATATATATATAGGGTCACAGAATAATCTAGAAGCTTAACAACCTAATGTCAGTTTTCCAGAAAAGCCCTTGAGTCTTGTGAGTTTGAATCTTGGTCAACTGGTCAAGAACACAAACATGTGATTGCTGCCAAGTCTTGAGATGCTTCCAGCTGTTTAAAATCAATCATATCCGTCCAATGAATTATGGGGAAGAAGGTGTTACTGTGGTCCATTAGTTGTGTCGGATTTGGGTTTTGGGTTGAAAGAGATGGGCATGGGAGGCTCCCATAACACATGTGGGTGTTGTGGTGTTGGGTTTAAGGGTTTGGTTGGGTTTGAGGGATGATGAATCAAAGATCTGGAGCATCTTAGGTTTTAATTGTTAGGATTATAGAGTTTGGGTAATTAGGGTTTATGTTGATTATGGGGGTGGTTTGATCTGTTATGGGGGTAAAGATGTGTTTGGCGCCCAACTAGTATTAAATAATCACTTTTGAAAAGTGATTATTAAATTAACTGGTGGGTTAGTGGGTTGTCAGGGTCGGGTAAAAAGGGATTTTGGGTTTGGGCTTAAGGGTTATGGGGTCGCGTTTGGTAGGGTAATGGGTTTAAATTAGGTCGTGTTACTCCCTTCTTCTTTGAGTGAATGTTTAAATCAACCCCTCACATTTTTCACAGTTTTTGAGTAGATTCCCCTTTATAATAACTATGGACAATTGGCAATTTCAGTCCCTATGTATTTAGTAACTCATAAAAAGGACTTAAAATGCAATTTGTAATATCTTCAAGGGCTATTCTTGCCAAATCATGAAACTTCAAGGACTAATCATGTACAAGATGATTCTTCAAGGACCAAATATGACATTTCTTTAAAGATGAGGGACCAAACTTGTCATTTCTTCAAACTTGAGGGACTTTCTTGTAAAATCAACAATCGGGCCCGGGTCTTTGTGTAGCTTCGTTTCCCGTGTTCGCTTTTGCTTGTATCTTTGTGATCTTTTATCTTTTTCACGATATCCGTACCTAAAATACACAATGAACAAATA
Organism: Glebionis coronaria; assembly: GCA_025667525.1. Lineage (NCBI taxonomy): Eukaryota > Viridiplantae > Streptophyta > Magnoliopsida > Asterales > Asteraceae > Glebionis > Glebionis coronaria. The sequence continues at coordinate 603,960,952 of CM046878.1, read as the reverse complement.
CAAGGGTTTTTCACGGTATTGTATGATATATTTAAGCATTTTAATCCCGTTTTGGATGATGAGACTATGTATAATTGTAGTCTCATCGGTAATTTTCATGATAAGGTGAATAGGCTTTGAATTTTGGTTAATCAGGTGCAACGTGCCCTTGATTTGGATCCATTTAATGATGTACTTTAGGAAGAAGAGGCGGTTTATGTTCAATCATTTAATGATGCGCTTCTTATGGAGGAGCGGTTTCTTAGGCAGAAAGCGAAGATTGATTGACTTTGGGATGGTGATTTTAATTCGGCTTATTTTCACAAAGTGGTGAGAAGTCGTATTAGCCGAACTCGTATTGATGTTGTTTCTAGCTCGGATGGTACTTTATATGAAAATGAGAAGGTAGCAGATGCTTTTGTGGCTCATCATGAGGTCTTCCTTAGGCAGGCTGGTCCGACTTATGTGTTTGATGTTGATGACTTATTTGATGTTACTTTAAATGATGATTTGGCTCGTTTTATGAGTCAGGAGGTGGCTGATCAGGAAATGAAGGAGGCTATGTTATCCATTGAGAATGACAAGGCGCCAAGTCCGGATGGATTTATGGCTGCTTTCTTTAAGGAAGCTTGGGAAACTGTGGGACACGATGTAATCTGGGCTGTTAAGGAGTTTTTCATTAACGGGAAGCTGCTTAATGGGATTAATCATACTATTATTGCCCCTATCCTAAAGGTTTCATATCCTGCTCGTGTTACTGATTTTAGGCTTATTTCGTGTTTTAATGTCATATTTAAGTGTATTACAAAGTTGATTGCCAATCGTCTCAAAGATAACCTAAAGACGTTGATGAGCCCTAACTAGTCAGCGTTTATTATGGGTCGTAGTATCACGGACAATATCTTACTTACATAATAACTTATTCATAATTATCATTTAGATCGTGGTGTTGCTAGGTGTGCTTTTAAGGTATATATTGAGAAAGCCTATGACACAATTGAGTAGAATTTTCTTTCGGAAAGTTTGATTGGTTTTGGGTTTCATGCTCGTTGGTTCATTGGATTATGGAGTGTGTGTCGACTACGTCGTTTCTATTAGTATTAACGGTAATCTTTATAGGTATTTTAAAGGAAAGAGGGGTATTCGTCAAGGTGATCCTCTCTCGCCATATCTTTTTCCGTTAATTATGAAGGTGTTAACTCTCATGCTTAAGAGGAGGGTTCGAAGGTCTGATTCATTTACTTATCATCGGTATTGCTCCAAGTTGGAATTAGTTAATCTATGTTTTTCTGATGACCTGTTTTTATTTGCTCATGGGGACACGGATTCGGCTAAGGTTATTATGGATACGTTGGAGGAGTTTAAGTTGGCTTCGGGGTTGACGCCGAGTCTTCCCAAAAGCACGGCTTATTTTTATAATGTCCTTAATCATGTTAAGTTCTCTATTCTTCATATTTTACCTTTTGAAGAGGGTCGGCTTCCGGTCAAATATTTGGGCGTCCCGCTGGTGCCTTCTAGATTGATTTATCGTGATTGTGAGGAACTGGTTGACAAGGTCCAAGGTCGTGTTAATGATTGGAAGAATAAATCCTTTTCTAGGGCTAGAAGACTTTAGTGGATTCAATCAGTGGTGAGTTCCTTGCATGTTTTTTGGGCTTCGGTGTTTATTCTTCCTACACGCATTTTGCTTGACATAGAGCAAATCATGAGGGGTTTTTTGTGGTGTCATGGAAGCATGTGAAAAGGTAAAGCGAAGGTTGCTTAGGGGTTGTTTGTTTTCCTAAAGAGGAGGGTGGTCTTGGCTTACGTCGATTGGAAGTGTTTAATCAAGCCCTTATGGTCGCGCAAATTTGGAAACTTATGACGTGGAAACACTCAATTTGGGTTAAATGCTTTCATGAATATAAGATAAAGAATCGTAATATTTGGGATGTTCCGTCGCGTGGTAATATGACGTGGAGTTGGAGGAAAATTCTCCAATTACGTCCTATTATTCAGAAGTTTATTTGACATAAAATAGGTGATGGATCGAGTGTCTCTACTTGGTATGATTCGTGGTGCACAATGAGTCCTTTGGCTGATGTTATTTCATCCATTGACATTTTTAGAGGAGGATCTTGTAAAACCACTTATGTTCGGGATTTATTGGTGAATTGGAAGCTTGTGTGGCCACAAGAATGGATTATTAAGTACCCTAGTCTGACTTCAGTGCTGTTGCACTTTATAATATCTTGTATGTTAAAGTTACTTAGTTTATATTATGTATTTTAGTTTGGGTCAAACTGTATTTAGTATTGGGTCAAGACAAAAACAAGTTAAGTTTGGGTTGGGTTTGGATAACAACCAAACAGCCCGTATGTAGGCAGTTATTTAGGAAACGATATGTTGGTTGGAATGTTGCACTTTATAATATCTTGTATGTTAAAGTTACTTAGTTTATATTATGTATTTTAGTTTGGGTCAAAGTGTATTTAGTATTGGGTCAAGACAGAAACAAGTTAAGTTTGGGTTGGGTTTGGATAACAACCAAACAGCCCGTATGTAGGCAGTTATTTAGGAAACGATATGTTGGTTGGATAAACGTTGCGACGTTTCATCATGTATATATAGATTTAGAGTCGATGTAAAAACACAAGTCCCATTCCATCAGATTCAATAAAAGTATTTTACATCATATTTGTTCTTGTTTATTTTGTTATTCGCATACCCAAACACCACCATTGACTGCAGAAACTTTTCTGCACACGCACACCACAATATGGTTAATGTTAATCGTGTTCAAACCAAGGATTGGTTTCATCAAAAACCTGTGAATCACTATTCTCAATATGGTATCAGAGCCGAAGGTTCAACCCCTGGGCGAAATCAATCCAAAAGCATCCAGAAGATTATGAGATGCGGTATTCACTCACAAATGGAACCGCAAAGATCGTTCCTAAAAATAATCAAGGACGGCGTCTATCAGAAAAGGGGAAAGGCCTGTTGAAAAACACGCTGGAGGAAGCAGAAACATTTAATACTGCGACTATGTGTGCGGCTTTCAAAAGACTAAACACCAAAGGCACTTCTAGGAAAGAGAGGCGTGCGCGGTGTTACATCTGCAAGGCTAGGGGGCACACGTATTGGAACTGCAAGAACAAGAAGAAAGAGAAAGGGGAGACATCGAAGACGAACGATGTCGAAAACAAACCAAAGTACCCAGAAACTGTTCACGTGAAGACGGATCGGTTGGTAAATGGTTCAGACTTAGGAACATGGGACAAAGTGTGGTATGTCGGAAACACATATAAAAACCACATGACGCCGGTTAGGACGTTGTTCAAACGGATGAAGGAAGAATTCAGAATGTTACAACTCGAAGAAAAGGAGAGAAATTTTATTTTCTCATACGGCGTAGGCGAAGCCCGTGTTGAAACAGAACAAGGTATGTTGGTTATACCAAATGTTTACTATACCCCGAAAATTACTTTGAACATATTAAGCGAGGATTGCCTAGCGAACCAAGGGTATTTGGTTAAGTGTGTGAATGATCGATGTACAATCAAGTACATGTTCGAGGATGAGATGGAAAAGATGGAAGGAAAAAGTGTCACCGATCATGGGCAGCCTTCAACGTTGATTGAGGCACATGACAGGTATTTAGAAAACTACTTTGAATCCATAGATCCTACGTTAGTGAAAGGTATTGAAAACCTTAAAATGAATACGGAGGATAAGGAAGATTACATAGACGATTGGTACTTAAGCATCAATGGAACTCTATATAAAATGAAAGTATATACATTCCCACGACTAGTATCATTCCTAGATTTGATCAAAATCGATAAACTAGTTTACGCGAATTGGGAAGTATTAAAGAAGAAGTTTTTAGAGATGATATATTGGTTCTATACTGGCTATTTAGAGCAAGAAACGATTGGAAGGTTACCACCCGTGGTAGGGGTAACCGAAATTGATATGTTGGGCCTTTATAAATTAGTAGACGAATTGGGAGGCTACATGAATGTAGAATTCAATGGTTACTGGAGTGACATTGCGGGGCTGTTGGGACTAACTTCGGAGAACATAAGCGCAATCAAGGATTGCTATAAGGAGTTTGTCGGTATGGTCAAGATATATTACGAGGAAGCCAAAAGGTTAGGGCAGGAGAGGCAGGAATTGATGGTCGGCATGAAAGCACCACAAGCCTATGCGGAAACCAAGGCAGAAGTAAAGGGAGGACCGGATGAAACTGGAGAAAATGATGCGCAAAGTGAAGTTAAAACAGATGGCAACGAGGAGCAAGAAATGGAAGGCATGGAAACAACAAGTGATGACAGCCTTGTCATCATAATATGAAGAAAGGAACCAAGAATCATGGAAGTTCTAACATACAAGAATTAGGAGGGAGAATGTTGCACTTTATAATATCTTGTATGTTAAAGTTACTTAGTTTATATTATGTATTTTAGTTTGGGTCAAACTGTATTTAGTATTGGGTCAAGACAGAAACAAGTTAAGTTTGGGTTGGGTTTGGATAACAACCAAACAGCCCGTATGTAGGCAGTTATTTAGGAAACGATATGTTGGTTGGATAAACGTTGCGACGTTTCATCCTGTATATATAGATTTAGAGTCGATGTAAAAACACAAGTCCCATTCCATCAGATTCAATAAAAGTATTTTACATCATATTTGTTCTTGTTTATTTTGTTATTCGCATACCCAAACACCACCATTGACTGCAGAAACTTTTCTGCACACGCACACCACAATATGGTTAATGTTAATCGTGTTCAAACCAAGGATTGGTTTCATCAAAAACCTGTGAATCACTATTCTTAATAAGTGCATGCGCCATAGTGTGTAGAAGGGGCTGCAGATGGGTTGGTTTGGCGAACGCAAATAGGTGAGGTTAAAACATTCGCTGTTAATACGATTTGGAATGCTCTTCGTTATTGAGGTAATGTGGTGGAGTGGTATAAACTGGTATGGTTCTCTGCTTGTATTCCTCGACATGCCCTACACTTATGGCTGGTTATTAAACGACGTCTTAAAACTCATGATAATCTTCGTTCGTGGGATCATGTTGATGTGGCAAATGTTGTTTGTGTGAGCTGCAGGCTGATTCGCACGAGAATCTATTTTTTATTGTTCTTTTTCTCGTCAGGTGTGGGATCGAGTTAAAGAGTTGGCAGGTCTTAGTTCTTCTATTCTAGCGATTGATTCTATTCTTGCTGAAATTGGTCGCTTACCAAGTCAGAATTCTTTAAGGGCTAAAATGGCTAAGCTAGTTGTTGTTGCTGCTACATATGGCATATGAATTTTCAAGGACAAGAAGCATTCGATGAGGCATGTTAGTGAGCACATTCTAAGAGATGTTCGACTGAAGTTGATGACGTCTCGAATTAAGAAGATTAGAAGTGCGAACAATGGAAGATCTTGGATATATTTAACAATCATGTTGATGTTTATGTTTTTTTGTAGTTTTTCCCTATTGGTGTTATTGGTGATGTAATTGGTAGGTTTAATCCGTTTGGCATGTCTTACGGGTAGTAGAGGTTCAAGCAAATTGCTTGAGATTAATGTGGTACTTTAGCCACATTCCATTGTACTTAAATATTTTTTTGGAGTAATATGTTTTATCGGGGCAAGGCCTTTTTACAAAAAAAAAAGTTATTAATCTGGACCGTTGATCATTATAGAAATGGATGGCCTAGATGGTTCACCGGGTCCTTACCTTTTTTTGTCTATGTTAAACTTTTGAATACATATATTTTCTAATCAAAAGATAAAACAATTAAACAATTTAAATAATAAAACAATATGTCACGCAGAACGTGGTAATTTTGATATTCATCGAAAAAATATAAAATCTTATTGCGCGAAATAGATTTACTTTATACAAGGTTAGCAATCAAAAAACTATATTACTTTGGCGGCCAAACATGTTACTCGATTAGTTACTTTAGTTAAGTGAAGTTGAACGAGTTAAGGAAAAACAGATTCAAGTAAAACTGATTAAAGTGTTATGATATTGAGTTATTTTTCATTTTTGTTTTTACTTATAACTAGTTTTAATACCCGTGCACGCACGAGACTTAAACATAAAAGTTAAATTAAGTAATAATTTTGTTATTTCGATTTCATATATATTATATGTGTTTTTTAACAACATATAATGTTTATATGTTTGATTATATTGTTCTTTTACTGTACACCGTGTAAATTAATGTAACTTACTTCAATTTTTTTCTTTTGAATTTAATACTTTTTTACTTTTGATATTTTTATTCTAAACAGATATATCATAATTATTGATTAACCAACCATTTACATCAACTTTACACGTATACGATTTATAAATTCATGATTTTCTAATGTTTGATATTATTCTATAAAACAATATTAAAATTTTAATATTTAAAAAGTTACGATTCTCATGGACCCCAAGTTTTACATGATTTTTCTTTATGTGATAATTTTAATTGATATTTTGTATAAATATTTGTTTCACAAAAGATTTGACTTTTTTAACTGAAATGTTAGCTATCATTTTCTAGACATTGTGTGTTTAGTAACACATAACGACCTTAGAAAAATATATTTTCATCTCAAACCGATGTGTGAGGTCCTGCGTTCATTTTGATATTTATATTAATGTAAATAATAATTTACGTAAATTGCATTGCTTGACTTTATTAAGTGTCAAAATAAAAATAGACTATATTTGTGTTTTTATTTGAATATTTATAATCTTGTAATTCATTCATTTTTTAATATAACATATATGTTGTATTTTTAAAATATAAAGTCTAGAGGGTATAAAGTTTAAGGGGTATTTTGTTTATTTTATAAAGTTACTAAAAAATATGGAAAAATATAAGTTTACATTTAAGTCCATCTGATTTGTTTAAAATTCAAGTTTTATTAATCCCCTCCTTTTTTTTAAGTTTTTATTTTCACAAATTAGACACATATATTTTTGTGTGTTTTCATCAAATTCCTCCACCAAAACTTTTAATTTTGACCAAATTGAATTCAATTTTGACTTTTTTCCACCAATCATATCACTTGATTTTGCTTATGTGTCAAAATCAAGCCATTTGATTGGTACAATTGTTTTTTCTACAACCTCCACTTTTTATTAAAATTTTCAAAAAATCTAATTCTTTTATTATATAAAAGATAAAGGGATTAATCTTAACTGGAGTATTTATTATCTAAAATTAAATCCCATAAAAATACAGAGGGTCATTTTTGTCAAAACGTCCAAAAATTACAAAAAAAATCGGCAGAGAGACTAAAGTTATAAATTTAACGAAAAATATTTATCCATTGTAATATTTCACTTGTGATAAAAAAACAATAAAATATCACCAGTTATAACACAATGAAATATCACTAGCAATATTTATTAAACATAATTACAATGTAATATCACGAGTGATATTCGCTGCTTTATCACTAGTGATATTTCATTGTTTTATCACTAGTGAAATATCAATAGTGATAAAAGTTAGTTCGGAAAATTTACAACTTTCCTTACGCCTGATTTTTTAGACGTTTGGACCTTTTGGCAAAAATGGTCCTTTCGCGTTTTTTTAAATATACATTAATCTCCACTTTTATATCAACCAAAATAGATGGCGAGACTTTGTCCCTTAACTTGTAAGCTAAAGCAAAAATGTAAATAAACTTTTCTCAAAGTGTTGTTGATTCGATTTAGTTACTAAGATGAGTGGTGAGTATTGAGTGTTGTGAGCATTTAGGAGCGGTGGCTATTTTTTTGGAATTCTTTTTTTTTAATGCTCTATGAAATAGCATTTAAGAGCTTTGAGCATTGAGGAGTTGTTTTACACATTATAATTACAAATACAGCTACATTATTAAAAACCATAACTACTGCTCACAACCACAGCTCACAACTCTTACTCACTGCTTCTGCTCACTGCTCCTGCTAACTGCTACCCCTATTTTTACCAAACATACCCATAAAATTCAATTCACAAATGTCAATAGCGTGCGACTTTTAGATGACAAATAATAATAGTTCCTGTACAATAATGTCTATTGATACATTTAGTAGGGATTAATATATAACAAGTAATTAACGCTAATGATTGGTAATTAACAAAAAATAGGTATGTAGTTCGTGCTTCGCAACGAAGGGTGTAAGACTAATCACTGACAGTAGATCGATACAATGAAGAATTGTGTGTGTCAATAACTGACCTTGTAATGAATGAATAACCGCAAGCACTATTTCGATAAAAGAGTATTTAAAATCTGTATTAAGTTTAATACATTTTTACAAAATCGTATATATGTCACAAGCATTGCAATATTAGGCTCGTTTGGATTGCGATTCGACAACCTTTTCAACGGTATTTTTTCCCAAAAAACTCGATACATATACGCTCCATATTTAATAAATAAACTTTGTTATACCAAAAAGGTGTAAATAGTTAAAAGTTCAAGGTCATTTTTGTAATATAGGCAGTAGACAATGACGGACGCAGAAAATTTTATAGTGGGAGCAAAACAAAAAAATTATAATCTAAATAAAAAATCGAGTATTATAACTTAAAAATTGAAGATTTCTAGGTTTTATATGGTTAAATGTTAGAATTCAATGTGTGAGTAGGGGCAATATAAGTTTCAAGTGAGAGCATTATAAAAAAAAATCACTAAAATCTCGTCGTTTTGATTTACCTAGGGGGGGAGGGGGACTACCCCGTAGCTATAATGTAAGTCCTCCCCTGACAGTACACCAGTAGTGTGAAGGATTTTTCACGTTAATTATTGGTTGTGCAAAAAACGAATAACCTCGAAGTCTATTTCAATAAAAGAATATTTAAAATTTGTATTAAATTTCAACAATTTTTATAAAATCACACATATGTAAAAAAAAACTGCAATATTGAGCTTGTTTGTTTCGTAATTTTACAATATTTTTAGCGGTTTTTTTCCCTGAAATAATCGATAGATATATGCTTCATATTTCATAAATATATTTTGTTAAGCCAAAAAAGAGTAAATAGTTAAAAGTCGAAGATCGCTTTTATAACCCGTCATATAGTATAAGGGTGATTTGTGAAAAAGGTTAAAAGATTTACTTGTTGGGCCATGGGAACGACACACTTGAATTAATGAAACGACATTCTTGATTTGAAATGACGTCGTTTGCTCGGGTATTTAATATATATTATATTTATTATAAGTTCCAATATTAGGTGACATTTAAAAAAGAAAAAAGGTCAAATGAGGTATAAATTATAGAGCCTGATAATTAGTTTGTAAGAGTTATTAGTAATAAATAACGTGTCACTATTAGTAATGAACCACTAAAGTTAAACAAGAAAATATTGTCTAATTCTTCTTTATTTACTAGTAATAAATAACGTGTCAATTTTAGTAATGAACCAACTAGTATATTAAGGGTGTAATTGAGCCGAGTCGAGCTCAAGCTTAATAGGGCTTGAGTTTGGTTTGATACAAAAAAATTTAGATTTGAGCTTCACTTGATAGCTTGCCAAGCTTTAACAATCAGTACTTGAGCTTGGCTTGAAAAATTTTAATGTGTATAAATCTATATATTTTTATAATAAAACTCATTAATAAATATATGTATAAAATTAAACAACCAAAAATCATTACTCAAAATAAATTTGATTTACTTAACATTAATAAAACCAACAATAAAATCATCATACAATCTTGGTTTCAAAATGTGTTGTGCTCCAATACGATTATCGTCCCAAAGGCCATTCCATGATGCGAATGCGGGCGCAATTTAGACACGTCGCGTTTAGTATTAAAATGAGTACAAAAAATATTTAGACACATATTGTATTCTAACAAGTACCGAGTAAATGCAATAACTATATATATACAAAAACAAAGAATTATTTAAAATACAAAGAATTAAAATATAAACGTAATAAAAACTAAAAGACTTTCTAAAATATATTATTTATTTATGAAATTAGTGTTTAAAATTAGGTTAATCCTCAAATTAACCATTATTTGCTTACATAAATTCATCATAAAAATATATTTTTAATAAAGCTTGAAAAAGCTTGATAAAAACTCGAGCCGAGCTATGAAAAGCTTGATCTTGAGCTTGATAAGGTTTCAAGCTATTTTTTAGGCTTGAGCTTGGGCTTGAGCTTGATAAAAGCTTGGCTTGATCGAGCCAAGCTCGAGCTCGAGCTCGAGTTGCTTGATAAAAGCTTGCCTTGATTGCAGCCCTAGTTTTAATACACATACACGCACGGGACTTACTATAAAAGATAAAATAAGTAATAATTGCGTTATTACGATTTTATATTTATTTATATTTTTTTAAGAACATCTAATATTTATACGTTTAATTATGTTGTTTTACCGTGCACCGTGTAAATTATATAAACTCACCTCAATTTTTTTCTTCGAATTTCATACTTTTTTAATTTTTTATATTTTTATTTTAAATAGTTATCTCTTAATAATTAATCAAGAAACCATTTACATCAACTTAACACGTACACGATATAAATTCATGATTTTTAAATGCTTAATATTATTTTATAAAAAATATTAAATTTTTAATACTTAAATAGTTACGATATTCATGTACTCACGAGTTTTACATGTTTTTTTTATTATGTGACAATATTAATTGATAGTTTGTATAAATATTTATTGTATAAAAGAATTGACTGTTGTTGTAGTATGTAGAATCTCGTCTATTTTTTATCGGTCTTGCATTCATTTTGATATTTATATCCACGTTAATAATAAATTACCTAGATTGCATTGCTTGATTTTGTTAAGTGTCATAATTGAAATAGACAATAATTTGTGTTTTTATTTGAATATTTATATTTATGTGATTTGTTGATTTTTTAATATAACATATATGTTCTATTTTTAAAATATAAAGTCTAGAAAAAATATAAAGTTTAAGGGGTATTTTGCTTATTTTATAAAGTTATTAAAAAATATAAAAAATTATTATTTTACACTTGTCTATCTAATTTATTTAAAATTTAACCACTAAAGTTTTATTAATATCCTCCTCTTTATTTAAGTTTTTATTTTCACAAATTTGACACATATATTTTTATGTGTTTTAATCAAATTCCTCCTCAAAATTTTTAATTTTGACTAAATGAATTCAATTTTGATTTTTTTTAACCAATCATATCGTTTGATTTTATTTATTTGTCAAAATCAAGTCATTTGATTGATATAATTATTTTTTATACAACCTCCACTTTTTAAAATAATTCTTAAATAATTTAATTCTTTTATTATATAAAAGATAAAGTTAAATAAGAAAATATTGTCTAATTCTTCTTCTTTATTTTCTAAGGTTTAACAACCCGGTAAAAATGGTAATCTCTTCCAACACTATCCGTAAATGTCGTATCACATGTATTCTATTAGAAACTACGGGGTTTTCACAAAAAGATACTCCATAACCGAGAACCAAATCAAAACGATTATTCCAGATAATCTTATACATAATTAAGAACCAAAATGAGTATAGTTGGTTCCGAAGATTCAACAGAAATCCAATCCGACAAAGATATCGAACTAAATATATGAAAATGCTACTCTCCTATATTCGCTATTCCATCGACATGTATCAAAAGTTTACATTGGAGGAATAGGTTTGACCCGGAACAAATCCGGCTGGAACAGCATTCCAAGCCTCAACCATCTTGCCCGACTGAGATACAAGCCTAAATGAGAATGGAGCACCGAAAGATGGGTTAATGTTGGCTGCCCAAGTCGCACCCCAAGTATGACTCATTTGGACGAAGTTACGTGTACCGGCTGCTGCTATCTCCACTGACTGAAGGTCACCATCTCTATCTTCAAATTCAATTGCCGTTGCAAACCAGCTTGGGTTTGATCCAGGCTGGGTCTTGAAAGCTATCTTTGTTGCACCATAGTTGCACCACACCCTGTGAAAATATATGTAAATTTGTTTAGACAATCTCCTTATAATTAGTTCCATAAAATTGGATCCAACGAATTAAATAAATGCAAACATGAGATAGGGGTTCTATAGAAAAACTCGATGTACTTTTTAATGTACTTTTTATATATTTTATATATTTTTATCATGTGGCCTTAGGGCACAAGATAGAAAAACAAGATAAAAACATTAATATCTGGTAATTTTTTGTTTGATATTTGCATGGCATAAAATACAAAATCATGAATGTACAGACCTTCGAAACTGAATATCAAGTTGGCCAACATTACGCAGACTATCAGCCTGTCCTGGACGCGCCATTGCACCAAAAGCGGTTCCACTTAAATCAAAATGGAAGGGAGCATCGTTACATCCCGGGCATTCATCGGTAATCGTCACTGTGACTGGATTTCCAGAGCAAAAAGGAAATCTAGTGCATCTGACCTGGTAACATTCTCCACATCCTTTGCCTTGCTTAAAGATACTAGGGTTTCCAGCAGCTATCATGCCATTGTATGGAGCGTTTTGAACAGCATCACCCAATCCGCAAGCTCCACCTTTTCGTTAACATATTAATTAGTACAATTAATGGAAAATGATAATTACAGTAATTAACAAGTAATGAACTTAATATTTACCATCACTTCCAGCACCATTGGGAGCTCCATACCAAGTTCCTGAAGCATGTGAAATTGGAAATCCATAGCCATGTCTCACATTTCCTTGGTACCTTGCATGTACATTTGTGTGCGCGTGTGCTTGTTCATATCCATCGACGTCGAATTCATAGTCCGCGGTCGCAAATGTAACTAAACAAGCTGCATAAATGACAATAAGAAAAAGATTTTGATGGGTGAATGCCATTTTACTTTTTACTTTTGATTTGGAGTAATGAAAATCTTCTGAATTTATATTGGTGTTTACAAGTTCACAAATATGTTCATTATATTTTTGTTTCTAGTATTACCAATACTAGAGAGGTCTAATATACTCTCATTTAAAGCTTACCAAGTTAATGTTATCCGACCAAGAAATCTTCTATTCTTAAATCATATACGGAGTACTACGTAAAACATATACCCATTCCTTCTAAAAATGAGATTTCTAGTTTTGATCGATTAACAAAATAATAATATATCATTGTCTAAATCATTGTCAAGTGATTAAGTGAAACAGTTTGTTAGATAATCCACGATTTATTTATATATTCATATTTTAAGACCAGGTCATTTTGAAAAATTCGAGATTTTAAATAACTATGCGATAAAATTTCATCGAGTTTCTGTGGAACCCTAACTCCGCCATTTGCTTTAAAAAATACAATTGAACACGTTAGTGTTACAACACCTAGCTTCCTTACAAGAGGCATCCGTCCGAGAGAAGGAGTCAGAAACATTCAAACGGGCACCTTGATTCGCAAGTGTAAATCCGAGACTAGTACTCGCATTCACAGAATTGATCGGGAACACTCATATAAACACCTTGATCTGAACGCGTACATCTTAGTCTAATACCTTAGCTTGTCCTCTTATATTCAAAAGTTAGATTTTGGTTAGTTTTAATCAGTTGCACATCAGTTATTCAAAAGTGAAACTATAGCCGAAAATGGCGAGTAAAATGCAAATATCCTATATGTTGTTTATTCAGATTGCAGATATAGTTATCTGTCTTCTGAAAGTACAGGCGGCCTGGTCTTTAAGTAAGTGTCTGTTTTAGTACTTTGACCATAACTTTTGTTATTTTTTGACCGTTAACCTTACAGCCTTACTTGCTACAAGGACTTTTTTGTCCTTTTCATCTTTTTTGTTTTTCCATTCCATCTTTTTTATTTCCATTTCTTCTCTTTTGTTTTTCCTAATTTGTTCATTAGCAACATAAACCCTAAATCCATATCTTTACAATAATCTTAATAATTTCAATATTATCATAACATGGAGATGGTTAACTACTATTATGGTAAGGCAGCAAATGATTAAGATGAAAATTTAGAGATGCAATTTAAGATGCTGTTTATGCAATCTCTTATATGATGCTTCCCTGATTCTGGGAAAAAACAATATGTACTACATTTGACTGTCCATGGTAATATAGTACTGATGAATATTAAATTTAATTAAAAAAGAGAAAATAACACTTCCTAAGATGATGGTTGAAGACGCTGATTAAAAGGACTCGCAGAAACTGCACAACATGCTTTCAGATTTTTCCCTTCAAATGCATATACATTGACACGTTTTATGGCAATTTGGACAACCACAGGTACAATATTTGCATTTTACTCCGAAAATGGCACACAATAAAATTTGACGGCGTATTAGAAAATCAACGATATCCAATCTTATTTTTCAAGAGATATGGATGAAGTGAGACGAAAACAGTTTTATCTTTACGTCCTTATCTAAGGGTGTTTGCGAAACGGTTCAGTTTAGTTAGTTGAATGATTTTAACTATTCATCGCGAGGTGGGTAACTAATTCTACTATCCAAACCGAAACATATTATGTAGGTAATCGGACATACGGTTACCCGAAATAAGCGGTTACCCGTGATTTGGGTCACGGTTAACTATTTAATACGTTAAATCTAGTTTAACTTTATAAATAATATCATGGTTTAGAACATAAATTGTCGCTTTCGTATAATTAAATGACATTAAATAGATAAAATGATATAAAAATTATCCATATATAAGTTATCTCATTACAAAAATTACAAATATTTGTAAACATCATATTAAAATATATATTTATTTATTCGACATTTTACGACCACATCAACTAAATTTTACACATAAATACTTAAAAGAGTAAACTGCAAATTTCGTCCCTTGACTTTCCAAAAACGGAAATTTTACCACTGAACTTGTTAAAATCGTGAAAATTAATGCCTGACTAGACTTTTTTTAACTTTCGGGCGTTAACTCCCGTTAACTCCTTCACGTGCACGTAAGGGTATTTTTGTCATTTCTGATCGTTTGCATCCGAAATCCTTTACCCACCTTTCGTTTCATGTAAAACACATCCTCGAAAGGTCTTTCTCGCCATTAAAACCACAACATGCACCTTTTGTTTTTGCAAAATGTGTCCCTGAGAACTTGACCGTCCACCTTCTGACACCTTTTCAAGGATTTAATTTGCACAACATTTGAAAATAGTACTAACAATATCTTCGTATGACTCTTCGATTTCGGGATGGAACTTGAACTCTTCCCTATAAATATAAGATATTAACTACATTTTCAAACCCAAACTTAGACTTACACATAAAAAAGGGCAAACCAAGCTGGTGGTTATAGGAGATTGGTATTGTGTGATAGATTGGCCCGTGATGTAAACTCGTCTCGCATGGAGAGAAAGTTGTTTTTTCAATTTGGTAATAAAATATATCATAATCTTTAGGGGTGTTCACGGGTCGGTTCGGTTCGATTAGTTAGACAATTTTAACTATCCATCGCGGGGCAGGTAGTTAATTTTACTACCCAAAACTAAATCGTACCAGGCGGTTAACCGGACATGCGGTTACCCGAAATGACCGATTACCCGTGGTTCGGGTTACGGTTAACCATGTTATAAGTTTATCAAGTTTAAGTTTATAAATAATAACATGGTTTACAACTTCAAATTTCGTTTCATATAAATAAATGGTATTTAAATATATAAAAATCATATAGTAGTTATTTCGTTACAAAAAATGCATTCAAATAGTAATAAATAACATATTAACAAAAAGTATGTATTCGATGTCTATGGATTAGGATCACAATAACTAAATTTTCCACATATATGTTTAGAAATGTTGACATTAAAGCGAAACAGTCGTTGTATAAAGAAAGTAGTGTACTAATATACTTAATACATGTACTATTATTTGAATATTTAGTTAAAAAAATTCATATATAATATGTACAGTTCGGTTTGGTTAACCGCGGATATCTAAAAAATAAAACCGAAACCAAACCGTGATAAGCGGGTTTTTTCGGTTTCGGTTTTTTTCGGTTTCGCATTGAGCGGTTCGGCTCGGTTCGTCGATTTCTCGGTTTATTTGAACACCCCTAATAATCTTGCAAATGCTCGGGGCCTTCAAGTCCTAATTGATGAAATTCGCGAGATGATCAACCATCGGAACCTCTTAATCAATGAGGTGGACACTCTGACGGGTTGTATTACTGCGGTTAAAAGTACTGTGGAATTGAAGAACACTCGTGAGCATAATGAGGAAATGGTAGCGAGGTTGAACGAGCTGGTTATAGCAGCCCGTCGTGCCGCAACAGCCAACACTGTGCTTATGACTAAAATGCTTTCACGTTTTAGTGGTTAAGTGTTGTTTGTTTAGGTGTGTTTATCACATGTTTTGTAATGTTTACTCATAATCTAATGTACTATGGTTTTCACTTATGAAATGATAATGAACTTTTATGAACTGTAAATTGTAAGGATAACTAAGAGTAATGATAGATGTAAATTATATGATTGTGGTTCTTCTTAAGGGGTGTTTACATGTGGTCTTGTAATCAAACTATTATTTGGTACAGGGTTGCAAAAGTTCATTTGTCATATATATGGGTGCAACCCATCACATTTAGGGCATTACCCTTATACATACAACCGCCAATAACAACAATCATATCACGCGTAACAAAAAAACTAATTTTTGTGCATCAATGGAAGATTTTAAAGATCTAGCAAATGGCTTCGATGATCTTGAAATCAAGATACAAAAGCTAGAAAAGATTTTTCAAGCAGCAAAAGAACGAATTCTATTGAAGAAAAGTAAACCTAGTGTCGTAGAAATTTTCATTAAACATTTTGGGCTTTTGAAAAAATTGAGTTGTTCCAAACATCCATTTTAGCGTTTGATTTTTAACTTTAGAATCATATCTTAATTGTAGAAGTAATAACAATTGAGTCAGACTCCGACACTGAAAAGCATCAAGTCAGTGATCATGTTAGGCCATGTTCAACTTCTAATAGTTATAAAGCTAAATTATGGTCTAACAAGAAAGTGAACAAGCTGGTGTTCCAGAAAAAAAAGGCCACCTACAATAAGGAAGTGCATCTTAGGGATTGCATCAGTGACCACATGGGAAAAAATTGTGAAGAATGAATTTGGAAATCCTAAACAATCCATGTAAAACCATTGATATGTTGTCTTGCATCTTTTTTAGAAAGTTCAGATGTTGCTTATGTTTGGGTTGTAATTTGATTTTGATTGTTTTAAGTCAACCTTGTTGGAAATACGTTTTATGTATTTAGAAAGGTTCGGTCACTCCAACAATATATAAGTTAGTAGCTCGTAGTCTAGTATCGTAATATTAAACAAACAAGGCCAAGCCAAGCCTACAACATGTGTAGGCCGGCGGCCCATTGTAAGCCCAATCCAATCTCATGGGCTTGGGTATATAAACCCTCTCCTTAGTTGGAGAGGGTGTGGTTCACATTTGGTTTTACACATAGTAAAGTGTGTTTTTCACTACTCTCTCTCTCTCTAAGTGTGTATGTGATCTACCATCTTTCTATCTCTACTCTCTCTCTAGATTAAGCAAGATTTTGCATAATCCTACAAATGGTATCAAAAGCCATGGGATGATTGTATTGTTTATGTGTTTGTGTTTGTGTTCTTGATTTTCATGATTTTTTTATCTAAATCATTCGATCCAATTTTTTTGTGTTTTTTATGGTTTAATCTTGATACAAATCTTCTACATACTTGTGGTAGGGATTTGGTTACTTTGGATTGGTTAAAATCACGAATTTTTAGGCAAAATTCTCATTTTTATTCATCTATTACGAAACAGTCAGAATATTACGAAATAGTGGCATAAAAACACTTCGGAATACCTAGGGTTTTCATTTTTGCGAAGATTGTGTTTTTTAGGTATTGCGAAGATTCTGTTTTTTTACTTATTGCGAAGTTTCTGTGTTTCATTATTGTGAAGATTGAGTTTTGGGTATTGTGAAGATTCAAATTCTTGTTATTGCGAAGTGTTGAAGTTTCAACATTGTGAAGTCCTCACCTTTCAATATTGCGAAGACTGTAGTTGATTATTGTGAAGATTGCTAAGTTTCCAGTATTGGGAAGACTTCAACTTTTGTTATTGCGAAATATAGTGATTTCAGTTATTGCGAAGATTTCTACTTTGAGGTTATTGCAAAATCTGTCATAGTCAAACATTGCGAAATCTTCACAAATATTCCGAGATTTTTCAAAAACGTGATTTAGAAAATTTCGTGAGAGTTATTTGGTCTTAGAATTTTTGGTTTCTCGATTACTCTTAATTAGGGGACTTCATCAATTTCTCATCACAAATCAAGGAATCAAGTTCTTTCGACAACAACAAACACAATTACTTTCTCTCATTGTTCGATCAACGTTTGTAAATTTTTAACTTATCAAAATGGAGTTTACTTCACTCACGGATAAGTCCATCCTCTCGGGTACGGATAATCGTCCACCAATGTTGGTGAAGACTATGTACGAGGATTGGGCTTCCCGAATGGAACTTTATATGTTGAATAAAGAGAACGGACATCTCATTTGGGCATCGGTGCCTCAACGGACCATTGGTATATGGTAGTGTGACGGAAGGTGCATTCACTCGTCCTCGCACAACGGGTGAATTAACTAGAGATGCTAAGATTCAAGATAAATGTGATAAACAAGATACAAACATCATTCTCCAAGCCCTTCCTCCGGATGTCTAAAAACTCGTGAGTAAACATAAACTGGCCAAAGAGTTATGGGATAGAATTCGTGTTTTAATGCAAGGCACCTCGTTAACTAAACAAGAATGAGAGTGTAAGCTATATGATACGTTTGATAAGTTTGCCTCTATCCCCGGGGAGACTCTCAATGATTACTATCTGAGATTTTTAGGATCTCTGGAATAGGTATTTGTAATAGATAAGCTAGGAGGTATGTAGTTCCTCTTGGTCCTAGTAGTAGGAGCAATAAGTGCTCCTGGTCTAGAATAAAGTCAACCATTATTATTCTTAGTAGTTTGTTAGGACATGCATGAGATATGTTAGGAAAGGATATGCATATCAGAAGTTACACATTTTGGTTTAATGTAGTATTAGGGTTTCCTTATAGTATAAAAGGAACCCATTGACAGAAGGGTTAGACACACCTTTCATCATCATTATTCATTTCATATTAATAGTAGAAATCCTTAGTAAGGATCAAGTTATTTAGTTATTTTGTTTCTTCTTGTTCATAGTATTTGTATTCCGTACTTATACTGTGTGTTTCATTAAGAGTCTCTCTGTGAATAGACTTGTGATTACAGAAGTCGTTCACCATCCTTAACAGGCTACAAGATCCACATCTAGTGGACCCAACAAGTGGTATCAGAGCCTGGAAGAGTCTCTGCTCAAGAAGAACCATTTTTTTTACTAACATCTTTGTTTAATCATGTCTGCTTCTAGTTCTACTGAAACAGGAGAACCAAGCACCACCACAACACATCAAACACAGCAAATTGTTGCTACTGTTTCCAATACTAATGGAAAATTCCCACTCTTGAAGAAGGAAGAATATGATAGCTGGGCCATGAAAATGGAGTGCTGGATCACCAATACTGATCTAGAGTTATGGAAAATTGTCCAGAATGGCAACAGCAAGAAGAAAACTGGTAGAGACAAGAATGGTCAAATCATTATTCTAGACCCTAAATCAAATGTAGAAATCACCGCTGTTCAGAAGGAAATCAAAGCAAAAACTATTTTGCTTTAGTCTCTTCCTGATGATCATATGGGTGATTTTTATCACTTGGATGATGCTAGGGAGATTTGGAATGGGATAAAGGCAACATTTTGAGGGAATGAGGAATCCAAGAAGATGCACAGATCATTGCTGAGAGATGAATTCACAGAATTCAATATTTCTGAAACAGAAGGTCTTCATCAAGGGTATGACAGGTTTCAAAAGATTCTTAGCCAATTGAATCAACTCCAGTCCAAACCTGAAAATGAAGACATCAATGCCAGGTTTCTTAGAGCCCTGCCTCATTCATGGAATCAGGTAGTCATTTCTCTAAAGGAAAAAGGAAGCCTTGAATATCTATCTTTTGATGACTTGTTTCATAAACTCAAAACCTTTGAGTCGCACGTGAGAGGATACTCCATTGATTCCTTTTCTACTCCTGCTAACTCTGCTATTTTGTGAGCTTCATGGGATCTAGTCCAATGTCTTATGCCAGTAGCCCAAGCTATACAGTGTCATCTCAACATACTTCTATTCCTGAATCAAAAGCCAAGACTAGTAGCATGGTAGAAGCTGTTCTTCACTCTTTCATTGCTGATGTTGATCCACAACAGCAGCTTGCTTTTGATTATTTCAAACAGGTTGATAAACTTGACTTGGATGAAATGGATCTAAAATGGAAAATGGCTATGCTCACTCTTCGAGTTCATAAGTTTGAAAAGAAAGCCGGTAGAAAATTCACCTACAATCCAAGAGAGCCAGCCAGATTTGATAGAAGCAAGGTCAGATGCTATAACTGTCAGCAGCAAGGACATTTTGCTAGGGAATGCCCTAACAAAAATAACTAGGAGAAGAAAAGGTATTCAGCCTTCAAGGTTCTAGAGCTCAAGGATGAAAAGAAAGCTTTGGTGTCCGTTGACTCCATGGTCAACTGGAATGATCATCAGACTGCTACCTTGAAATCAGCTGAAGCTTCTACTGATGTATTTGCTATGATTGCTGGGCACTTTTCTGATGCAGAGGAAGCAGAAGAATTTGCTCTTATGGGAATTTTGCCTCAGGTACAAAATTGCCATCTTGGTTGTCATGATAAATATTCTGAACTCTTAACTCAATACAATGAACTAAATGAACAAAATGATAAATATTTCTTAGAAGTTCAGTCTTACAAGAGTTCTCTAAAAACTTTGGAACAACAAAAGTAGTGGCTTCAAAATACTCAACGTGAGTATGAGGATAAGATTAGAGTTCTAAGCATTGATATAGAAAACACCACTAACATGCTTACATATACTGAAAATCTTAACAATGAAAGTATTAAGGCTAAGCAAGAAATGCAAGAAAAATTGGATGCCACACTTTTACGATTTGATAAATGGGAAAAAGCACCCAAGAATCTTTCAAAATTAATAGATAGTAGCATGTCTGGTAGGACTAAGAGAGGGTTAGGGTTTGATAAATATATTGATTCAGAAGATGTTTTTTATTTATCTTTTTCAAGTGTCTTTGATCCTGACAAAGAAAAGGAGGGGAAACCTAGTTATAATAGGTTTAAACCAGCTGCAGCAATGCATGCTGTTCCTCCACCTCTTACAGGAACATTTATGGCCATACCCGGGCATACTGACTTGGATGGATCACAGATGCATGAGTCTCCAAAAATCTATACTAATACTAATGACTTTGTCTCTTGTACTTTCAGTGACAAGGCCAGTGACTATGAATCCTGTGGTTCAAGTGAAGAGTCAAGACCTTCAAGCCCCATGACAAATGACCCTTCTAAGTGCTAGGATGAGTGATGAGAGAGTTGCTTCTGCTTCTACTTCCACCGTTTCTAGTTCTAGTTTGTTGAGTTCTAGGAATGTTGATTCTCCTAGATTTGTTTGTAATAAGAATAGCAGTGTGAAACAATGTCATTTGAATAAAAGGTCTTTCAAAACATGCTTTGTTTTTGGTAATAAATTTCATTTGATTAAGGATTGTGATTTTTATGATCAAAAGCCTTCTGGTTATCAAGCTTATCCTGCTCCTGGTCCACCAGGAGTTGCTCCTTTTCCTACTAGCAGTTTAAATCCATGTGCCCAATCTTATCCTTCTAATAAAAGGACCTCTCTTTCATCTTCTAATCTTTGGAGAAGCAATGCTTATGCCTACAATAGACCAACCAGCAACTATTTTCAGAACTTTAATCAGAATTATGCTATTAATTCAGACCAAATGCATTTTGGGTTGGGACAATTGGGTTCTGCTGTTAAGCCCTCAGCAGGTTGTTCTTGGTCACAAAATAACACCCATATGATGAACAGGCAACATAAGAACAACAGTGGATCTCATCAATCTTCTTGGCTATCTACTAAAGATCCACAAGACAGACTCAAGCCTGAAAAGGTCTGGGTCCCCTTAAGACACTAATTTTGCATATGACTTTTCTGTTGTTGTAGATTACTCCATACCAAGATCCATCTCTAGGGATAGTAGATAGTGGATGCTCTAGGAGCATGACAGGAAACAAAGGACTTTTGACTAACTTTGTACCATTTCAAGGCGGAAACGTGTACTTCGGAGGTGGTGAAGGAAGGATATCTGGCAAAGGAACCATTCAGACACCTAACCTTAATTTTGAGTAGGTCTACTATGTAGAAGCACTTCAACACTTCAACTTGATCTATGTCTCTCAGATTTGTGATAAGAAGCAGTTTGTCCTCTTTACGGTTACGGAAGCACTGGTGTTGTCCAAAGACTTTAAGCTACTGGATGACTCCCAAGTTCTACTCAAAATCCCAAGACGACATAACCTCTATAGCATCAAGCTGAATGAAGTTAATCCTACTGGTCAACTAGCTTGTTTGGTTGCCAAAGCATTAGAAGATGAAGCCACCAAATGTCATAGAAGGATGGGACATGTAAACTTTAAGACCATTCACAAACTGGCAAATATGAACTTGGTCTCTGGTTTACCTCCCAAAACTTTCAGGAATGACATTAATTGCCTTGCGTGCAGCAAAGGCAAACAACACAAAGCATCCTTCAAGGCCATTAATGCTCTCAGCCTCATAACTGAACCATTGCAGCTACTACATATGGATTTGTTTGGTCCTACCTCTATTAGGAGCATTGACCATAAACACTACTGTCTTGTGGTAACTGATGGATATATCAGGTTTACGTAGGTTTTCTTTCTGGCTGCCAAAAGTGAGACATACTCCATTCTCAAAGACTTCATTACACTCATTGAGAATCAGCTGTCGAAGAAGGTGAAAGGTATCCGATGTGACAATGTAACATAATTCAAAAATGCAGATCTCATAGCACTTTGCAATTCCAAAGGTATCAAAAGAGATTATAGTGCTGCCAGGACTCCTCAACAGAATGGTGTTGCAGAAAGGAAGAACATGACTCTTATAGAAGCTACAAGAACTATGCTTGCAGATTCCAAGCTTCCAACTATGTTTTAGACAGAAGCTGTCAACACTTAAAGTTATGTGTTGAATAGGGTTTCCATTACCAATCCCCATAAGAAGACTCCCTATGAGCTACTCACAGCCAAAGTCTTAAACATTGCTCATTTGAAGCCATTTGGTTGTCCTGTCACCATTCTGAATACTAGTGACTATTTAGGTAAATTTGATGGCAAAGCAGATGAAGGCTACATTGTGGGCTATTCAGCTCACTCACGAGCCTATAGGGTTTACAATCTCCATGCCAAGCATGTCATTGAAACTATTAATCTCAGGTACTTTAAGGAGAAGACAAACATCCAAGGCAAGGGTCCTGGATGGTATTTTGATCTTGATTATCTAGTGACTCATTGGGATATTTTCGCTTCAAAACTAACCAAGATGCAGGTCCACAAGTGTTTGCAACTTCTAGTGCATGTGCTTCTTCTAGCTCTTCGGACTCAGATGAGGATGATGACATTTTTGTTGTACCATCCTATTCCACCACAGTCGCTCCCAACACCAATGCTACTCCTATTGATGCTACTTCATCAGACATTATGGATTCACAAGGAGCTCTTGACACATTGCTCAAGCAACAACAAGATGCTACTACAATAGATACTCAAAGAGGCTTTGAGTTTCCTTTGAGTACTCCTGTTGTACCAGTTACTCCTAGTGATCCTAGCGTTACTCCTAGTGCAAGTTTAACACCTACTGGTAGTCCGGTTAGTGATCCTACTTCCATAACTAGGTTCTCTGGTCCTTCTAACTTGGGAAACTATCAAAAGAAGACTTCTACTAAGCTGGATGATATTCATAAGCAACCAATAGATGGAATTTTTTACTCTGCTTCATATGATGATGACACTGTTGGGGATCTCAATAACTTGGCACCAGAAGTGGATGTAGCTCCTACTCCTGTTCAGCATATCAATAAAGACCATCCTGCTACTCAAATCATAGGAGATCCTGGTTCTACTATCAAGACTCGCCGCATGCATAAGAAAGCAACGTCTGGTAATCATGCTCTTGTGAGCTACATTGAAGACCAAAAGCGTAATAATCACACAAATTTTCTTCACTGCTTGTTTGCTTGTTTTCTTTCATAGGTGGAACCTAGGTATGTCTCACATGCACTTGAGGATCAAAGTTGGGTTGAGGCTATGTAGGAGGAGATGCAGCAGTTCTTGTTTCAGTATGTCTCACATGCACTTGAGGATCAAAGTTAGGTTGAGGCTATGTAGGAGGAGATGCAGCAGTTCTTGTTTCAGAATGTTTGGATTTTAGTTGACTTACCAGATGGAAAGACAGCAATTGGTACCAAATGGATTCTCAAAAACAAGAAAGATGCAAGGGGTATTATGGTGAGAAATAAGGCCAGGCTGGTCGTACAAGGTCACACACAACTAGAAGGAATTGACTATACTGAAGTTTTTGCTCCTGTTGCTAGAATTGAGGCCATTCGTCTGTTTTTGGCTTTTGCTTCTTATATTGGCTTTACGGGTTTTCAGATGGATGTCAAGAGTGCTTTTCTCTATGGAAAGATTGATGAGGAAGATTATGTCACTCAACCTAAGGGCTTTGTGGATTCACTTCATCCCAAGAAAGTCTACAAGGTGGTCAAAGCTCTTTATTGACTTCATCAGGCTCCTAGAGCTTGGTATGAGCGTCTGTCCACTTTCTTGTTGAAACACGGCTACAGAAGAGGCACTATTGACAAAACACTGTTCCTTAAAAGGAATGCCAAAGACATCATCTTGGTTCAAGTATATGTGGATGATATTATCGTCGGTTCTACTAGGAAGGAATGGTGTGATGAGTTTGAACAACTAATGAGAGGCGAATTTCAGATGAGTGCCATGGCGAACTCACATTTTTCCTTGGTCTTCAAGTCAAGCAGCAGACGGATGGTATCTTCATTAGTCAAGAAAATTATGTTCATGAGATCATTCAGAAGTTTGATGTGGAACCTCTTAGACCAGCAACAACACCTTATGAAGTCACTAAACTCAAACTCAAGAATGAGCCAGATCCTCCGGTAAATGTTCACATGTACAGGTCCATGATTGGCTCACTCATGTATTTGACTGCATCACGCCCGGATATTATGTTTGCAGTAAGTGCTTGTTCTAGACATCAGGTGGCTCCAACTGTGTCTAACTTGAATGCAGTCAAGAAAATCTTCAAGTACATCAAGGCACAACCTAAGCTAGGCTTCTGGTATCCAAGGGAATCACCTTTTGTTCTTGAAGCCTATAGTGATAGTGATTATACAGGTGCTAATAATGATAGGAAGTCTACTACTGGTGGTTGTTAGTTTCTGGGTCAAAGACTTATCTCATGGCAATGTAAGAAACACACAATAGTAGATACCTCCTCAACAGAAGCTGAATATGTAGCTGCTGCTAGTTGTTGTGGACAAGTCTTGTGGATACAAAATCAAATGTTGGATTATGGGTTCAACTTCATAAACACCAAAATTTTCATCGACAATCAAAGCACTATCTGCATTGTGAAGAATCCTGTGTTTCATCAACGAACCAAGCATATCGAGATTCGGCATTATTTTATACGGGATGCCAATGAGAAGAAGTTGATACAGGTTCTTAAAGTACATACGGATGATAATGTTGCTGATTTGTTGACTAAAGCATTTGATGGTCCAAGGTTCAACCACTTGGTGGTTCACATTGGTATGGTCAATCCTTGAGGCCTAGGATTGAGGGGAGGCTAAGCCTAAGGGAGGCTTATTGTACATATTTACTTATACAGTCTTACATATGGTAGCTTCTAACAACAGTTTTCATGGGTATCCATGGTGTGTGCAACTTCAAGTGGACAATTTTGGTTACTCCTAGTGGCGGACTTCTGCTCCTAGTGGGTACAAACGCTTATTCTTCAATTGTGGTTGGATTCTAGTATCAATTTTGGGTCACTGTTCATTATGTTGACTTTTGTTGACCACTCGCTGCTCCTAGTGTTGACCTTTACGCGTTTTGAATTTCAGTCAACAAGAGTTACTTCTAGTGCACATATTTTGTTTATCTTTGGTAACTGAGATTTGCTAATTATGAGTTAAAGGGCAAGGGGTTACTCCAGCATTAATGACTTAATTTTGAAAGGGCAACCCCCATAATTAAGGGTCAATGAACAGTTTTTGTGACCATTATTAATAGTCAAAAGGCTCGTTTGACTCAATTATCAAACATAATCACACACACATATGCTCCTACCCTTCACCCTCTTCAATCAATCATCTTCCACTGTTCAAATCATCATCAATGGCATCACTCCAATACAAGCCCGATCACAACAAGGTGGCCTATCTTGGAGAAGTTCCTAAAAGAGACGAGTTCACTGACATCCTCGAATACATTGAAGCTTCAAATCTAAGGTATGCCCTTACTGTTTGCCTCACTGTGTATGATACTGTCATCCGTCAGTTTTGGGCAACTGCCAACACCAATGTTGTTTTGGGTCGCCCATTAGAGCTCCATGCTTCTATAGATGGTCGCTCCTATGTGGTGACTGAGGCATCCATTAGGTCTGCCCTTCATCTACAAGATGAAGATGACATTATTTCTCTTCCCAATGTGGAGGTGTTGGATGGTATGGCTGCCATAGGTTATAATCATGAGGGGAAGTTTAACTTCCAGAAAAATAGATTTGCCCCTCAATGAAAGCTGCTGGTTCACTTTTTGATTCACTATTTGAGTCCAAAATCTGGGAGTTGGGATGCGTTTCCCATCCCCCTTGCTACTGGTTTGATATGTATTGATCAGGGTCGCACTTTTAACTTTTCTCGTTACCTATTTGATGGCATGCTTAGTAATCTTAGTGACACTGGTTCTAGAAAGAAGTTCTTGATGTACCCTAGGTTATTGCAGTAGGTTCTTATGTGCTTACCTAGGTATAGGAAGGAATATGTGCCTCCTAAGCTTACTCAAAAAGTTTTTTTGCGAATATGGCACTTGGTTATAATGGTCCTTTGAGGCCCCTCACTGATGTTATGCTGGGCCTTGCCCAAGGGGGTCCCAATGTGGTTCCTCCGGCTGGCCAAGCCAAAGAGAAACCTCAATTGGTGGATGATCCTATGGAGGAGGAGAACCATGCTACTGGTGTGCCCCATGTGGAGGTTGAGGAGCCAGTTCGAGAGGTGGTGGTAGAAATGTCATCTACCTCAAAGGCTGCCCCTTCTTCTCTCCCACATGAGTCCCCATTTGCTGATTCACCCCCTCCTAGTCCAGCTCCACATTCTGCTGAGAAGCCTTTTAGTTCTAATGCCTATATGGATGACCCATCATTTGCTTCTGGTCCCAATGATTCATCCCCCAAACCAAGTCCTCATGGTGGGGAAGCTGAGGAACTTGTTACTTTGACTTTGTTTCTTGCTCTTATGCACAGGTACTATGCCAAGATTGTTGGATTGGAGGATGAGCTCAACCAACACCTCAAGCTCACAAGGGATTTTGTGCTCCCATTGGTGAACAGGGTCAAATCCTTGGAGACGTAGCTCAAGCGCCATAGGAAGAGGGTGGTGCTCTCTGATTCTGATGAGGATGAAGAGGAGGATGGGTTGATTGTTTTGGCAAGGGCTGCCTTTGCTGCTAAGCTGAGTGATGACATGCCTTCTCCTCCTAGTCCTTCACCCATTCCAAATGCTGATGTTGGTCCCAAGCCAATGGATGACTCGGCTGGTCCTTCATCTCCCACACCTGGTCCATCTCATGATCCAGAGGGTAAAGCCCCTATGACTGATGCACCCTCTCCTCCCAAAAAGAGAACTCGCCGACAATTGGAGGAAGAAAGATTAGGAGTAGAGGTTGCTCAGAAATTGCAAGAAGAGTTTGACCATCAAGATGCGGCTGCCACAACGGCTGTGGCCGAGGATGAAGCCCTGCAACAACAGAGACGTGAGAAGATAAGGCACAATGCCATGAATTGGGATACTAATGACTGAATGAATGTGATTACAGTCCTCACTTCTGACTACTCTCAATTCACCGATTTGTTGGGTGCGGATGTAAATCAAGGTAATTGTGTTCAGCGAGCAATGTCCTTGATGCAAAAACAAAGGGAAGCTCTTGCTGCTCAGCTTCGTGAGCAACGTCGCAACAGACCTTTGTCTCGTGCTGAGGAAAAGAAGTTGATGCAGTAGTAGGTGAAGAACCAGTCTGGTGCCTATTTTCAGACTGGTTGGACATGGACGAAGGTGAGGAAGCTATCTTTTGATGAGCTTAAGGAACTTTACACAAATATGATCAGGCAGAGGGATATACCTATTCCTGAACATGCTATCTATCGCCCACCTCCTCGTGTTTTCCACACTTCCAAACCTGTTGTTGCTCCTACTTCATCGACGTTTGTTCAAGAAGGTACTTCTGGGGTTTCTTCTGCTGGTGCACCTACTACTGCTGTTCCCACCACCACTTCTTCAAAGATTTATCCCACTCATTCTACTATTGGTACTACCACCACTCATGAAGCTACTACCACTCCTGTTGATCCTACACCTACCTCGGTTCCTGCACCACTTCCCACTCCATCTGCAGCTGCAGCCACTACTGAACCTATGGTTGTTGATGATTTTGTTTCTACTGCTGCTGCTCCTACGAATGTCAAGGTCAAGGAGGAATCCTCTTCTGGTGTCCCCACCCCTCGTCGTTCTATTTGGAAGAAGAAGGCTCGTCGTGGTAAGACTGTCCCATTTGAGAAGAGGGGTCCTGATAATCTCATAGATGCCACTTCTGATAGCGAGACTGAGTTACCCCTTGGCAAAGGTTGGATTGTAGCTTGGGAGGTTAAGCCATACCCCATTTATCTTGGTGCCTATACTCATATGATCACGACTAGTGATGGCTAGAGTCAGTATGTTTGTGGATTGCAAAGTATTTTGTCATGGGTGGAGCGTCATGATCTTATGCTGCTGTATGGGTTGGTTGATGCTACGATTCCTAAGTCTCCTAGTGAGCTTCCTAACTGGCCTGGGTTGTCTATTTAGGGAGAGTTGAAGTTGATGTTGGATTGTCCCCTGGATTCTCCTCGTACTGGTGTATGGAAGGAACAACCTCGCTGGGTGGTAAGGAGGTGGAAGTTGTATGTTGGGTGTGTTGTGCATGTGTTGGAACTTGAGTCTGGTGCTATTGTGTTCATGCTTACTGATGTGGAGTACCCTTTAACCATTGCTACCATGGAAGCTATGCTGGAGAGTTACCTGGTGGTGTCTAATGCTCATTTAGGCAACGAATCTGCTATGGCCACTTCTTTGATTGAGAGAATTCAAGCTCAGCTGCTGGAAGACAAGGTTGCTGCTTCTGGTATGTAATTGGTATGTGTTGGTTTGTTTCATTTCTATTTTTTTAATACTTTCTACATTCTTTTCACCAATATGTACAGTGATTGGTGACTAACATTTTACTCTATTTAGTTAAAAAAACATACTTTTATATAATATCTACTTATACTTTTGACATGTGATGGAATTTCAAAACTTGTACATCATATAATATCTGCTTATACTTTTCCATCATGCAACTGTTTTTCACTTGGCATTTTCACACTTGGGCTGTCATGAGATGTCCTACTGGTGTTGGACCTATTCCACACAACAAATGGTGCTTAACTCACCATGTCTTGCAGACAAGAAAGAGTTGATTCACCATGAGGGTACGGCTCTAGTGTGATTATCAAATCTGTTAATTGTTGCCAGTTTACCCAAAATTAGATGGTTTTAACTTGCCTTGGTCCAAGACTGAAAAGTGGCTAGTCCAAGGGGGTACGGCTCTTGGTAAAGACTCATATCAAATCCGTTGATAGCTGTAATAGCTTGCTCAAAGCTATAGGGTTTTCAGCTCACCGATGCTTTATTGCTAAGAGTTGGCTAGTCCAGAAGGGTACGGCTTCTGGTAAAGATCTAATTCAAATCAGTTGACGGCTGTGATGATTTGCCCAAAATCATTAGGGTACCCCCCACTCACCATTGATTCACGTTCTAAGAGTTAGGTTGGGTTCTGGTCTCCCAGGGTGATGTTTATTCCACCGCAAAGACTAGCTAGCCCAAGAGCGAGCAGCTACTTGGTAAAGGCTTATCAAATCTGCTCATGTAACGGTGAAGATTCAACAAGTGCAGTTGTGTTCAAAGCTTTCAAGAAGCTTCTCGGTGTTACTAGTTGCAGCAGTCTTTGTGTTTTCAATGTTGATGGTTAAATTGATGATGTTTGTGCTGAGTTTTCAATCCTCGTGCTGTTTTGCAAGATCTACCAAGAAAATTAAACTCAACCAGTCAAATTCAAGTTTAGGGGAGGATTGTTAGGACCTCTGGAATAGGTATTTGTAATAGATAAGCTAGGAAGTATGTAGTTCCTCTTGGTCCTAGTAGTAGTAGGAGCAATATGTGCTCCTGGTCTAGAATAAAGTCAACCATTGTTATTCTTAGTAGTTTTTTAGGATATGCATGAGATATGTTAGGAAAGGATATGCATATCAGAAGTTACACGTTTTGGTTTAATGTAGTATTAGGGTTTCCTTGTAGTATAAAAGGAACACATTGGCAGAAGGGTTAGACACACCTTTCATCATCATTATTCATTTCATATTAATAGTAGAAATCCTTAGTAAGGATCAAGTTATTTAGTTATTCTGTTTCTTCTTGTTCATAGTATTTGTATTCCGCACTTATACTGTGTGTTTCATTAAGAGTCTCTCTGTGAATAGACTTGTGATTACAGAAGTCGTTCACCATCCTTAACAGGCTGCAAGATCCACATCTAGTGGACCCAATAGAGATTCACTCTATTGATTAATGAGCTCAACATCTATGGCCTGGCAATTCCTACGTTTCAATTAAACACCAAGTATTTGAACACTCTTCCTTCCGAATGGAGCAAGTATGTGATGGCTGTTAAATTGGCTAAGGATTTGCATCAAACCAACGTGTATCAACTTCAAGATTTTCTTCAACAACATGAATGCCATGTAATTGAGGCTCGGTTGTCAACACCTCAAGACCATGATCCGATGGCCATGATTGCTTCTCATCAAATGAATCCTCCTCACAACTTGGCATACTCTTATCAAAAACCATCATATATGCAGCTACCACAACACACCTATCAGCAACCACAACAACCATCTTATCAACCACTAATGATGCCACAGCAAGCATTTCAACAACAAAGTGTTCTTCAACAGCCTTATCTACAGCAACCATCAGATCATGCATTATCATCACAAGCTATCACTTCGCCAATGGGCTATACTCCTCAGCAATGATATTTTCCAATTGAAGCACCACAAGCACAAGCCTTTTATTCCAATGAACTCGATACGCCAACTGATTTCTTAAACCATCTCACTGCCTACTTTTCAAAACTTTTTGCAACTAGAGGTTTTCCACCAACGAACAATCAGCTCCGTACTTCTTCAAATCCTCGCGAACAAGCCACTATTTAAGATGGTCAAGTGACGGTGCAATCCATTCAAGGAAGGTAAAATTCATATGGACCAACTACAAGGACCGTGAACGATCAAGCTGTGAACTCTCAAGCTAGTGGAAATGGAGGTCCTATTGGTCCTCAAAAGGTTGTGACCTGCTATAATTGTCGAGGACAAGGTCATATGGCAAGGCAATGCACTCAGCCAAAAAGGAGAAGGGATGCAACGTGGTTTCGAGAGAAGATGTATTTGGTCGACGCTCAATCAAAGGGAAATATTTTGGATTCAGAGGAATTAACATTTCTTGTAGACCCAGGGGCAGCAGATAATGAAGGCATTGCAGTCGTCTCTACTTCTAATGCTGCATATCAAGCGGATGATCTTGATGCATATGATTCGGATTGTGATGACATTTACTCAGCCCAAGCTGCTCTCGTTGCTAATCTTCTCACTACGGTTCTGATGTCGTCAATGAGGTACCAACCACAACCAATCATATTCATGATAATCCACATCAAGTTGGGCATGAAAATAACAACCCCGAACAGCCTTCGGTAACTAGTAATTCAAATGTTGGGGTATCCAATCCTTCACATTTGAGTGAACCTCAACCAAATGCTACGACGGGTATGGAATCTTATGCTCAACATTATTTGGTAATGGTGCCTAAACATATTATTGATAACATGAATGTGGCCGTCCGATAAACCGTAGATTTGAATGCCTATCTAACCAATGAGCTTGCGATGTATAAGGAAAAGGTCAAAACTTTTGAAATGGTCCCTCAAGCAGAGAAAATAACTTATTCTGAATTTGACCATTCGTTTTGAAAGGATAGAGCACTTAAACCAAATTGAATCATTAAGAGCTAATCTTTCCAATGAATTAAAAGAAAAAGAGTCGGCTGTAAATGATTTTCAAAAACTTAAAACGGATTTCGAAACTCTCGAGTCTAAAAAGTTTGAATAAAAAATTAATGCTACCAAATTTCTTAAATTCAAGGAACAACAACTTTAAAAACAATATGCTTCCACAGAAAAGGTTGATCTTTTAACCAAATCGTTTAAAGAACTAGAACTTAAGCGTCTTCAAGATTTACTACCTAATCCGGGTTATGCAAAACAAGCTCATGAATATATTCCTTGTCTTTATGATGTCACCCAAACTGGTAAATCGAAAGAGGCTCCCTATGTTCGTGACGATGCGTAGTCGATGTCACTTGCGGAATAAAATCTATCAAAAATGCTTTTAAAATTCCCTAGAAAGTTTGATTATGTAAAGCATAATAAAGATCAATTTGATAAAAAGACCCGCTTTAGACAACAAAAGGAATTAGCTCAATTATCAGCTTGTGTGCCCCAAAGTTTGTCAAATGAAAACCTTTCTAGTACGTCTCCTACACTTGTCAAAAAGGATTTAACTAAGTTAATTCCACCGGTAAGTAAGGTGTCCAATAGCTTAAATGTGTTGCACTAACACTTTACCTATTTCGACAAGGTCATTAAGGAACGTATGACAGCTTCGGCCATCATGGAAGGTGAATGGAATTTTGAACACACTAGAGTTGCGTTTCGAGACGAAATAATCCCGTTTGTGGACAATATTAAAGCGTGTTTTAGCAATATTGATCAAGATTTGGTTTTGGAATTAAATGAAGTTAAACGTGTTTTCAATGAAATAGATGATGCCTATGAAAACAGCTTAGTTGAAATGGAACGAATTTTACGCCAAAATGATCATCTTCTGAAGCAAGTGATGTCGCATGATATTGTTTTTGTCTGTGTGAATAATAGTGTTGATAATGATTCTATTGTGCATAATGTTGAATCTCTGGATAATGTGGTAGATAGTACTTGTCACAAATATGACTCTGAATTTTTAAAGCTTCAAGATTTTTATTCTTCGCTTTCAAAACGTTTTGATGTGATTCATAAACATTGTATTTCGCTTGAATGTAAACAACAATTTATTCAAGAGCTTTTTGAAACGTCATTCG
Source organism: Glebionis coronaria (assembly GCA_025667525.1). Lineage (NCBI taxonomy): Eukaryota > Viridiplantae > Streptophyta > Magnoliopsida > Asterales > Asteraceae > Glebionis > Glebionis coronaria. Next base: position 603,927,454 of record CM046878.1, on the reverse strand, counting down.
AAGGTGTTAATATAGATGATTCAAAATTTCAAAAGAATTTTTGATTGAATTTACAATCAAAATAGCGTCAACCAAGTGACAAGGTTGCTAAATCATTGCCAATAGACATAGAGAAATCTAAGGAGATTAACTGTGTGAACGTACTTGAGGCCGCTAAGAATTTTAAACTTGATCTAGATAATCGAGTTTCCAAGATTTTGTCCAAAGTTGATAACTTAAAACAGAAAAATACACAACTCTTCGATTCAGTAAAGCCCGCATGTGCTAATACCACTGCACAGAATCAATCATTGATTGAACATATAAATCGAAAGTCGGTGGAAATATCTGATTTGAGGGAACAAATTTGTGATAAAAATTTAGCTTTGGCTGAGTTAAAGGAAACACTTCGTATACTAAAAGGTAAGAATGTTGTGGATAACGCAGCCACTGTCTCAGCATCGTCCTCTAGTGCAATCAAAAGGAACCTCATCGCCGTCACACCACTTAACAAGGGCCCTAGGACTAAACCATCTCAAACATTGGTCACTAAAGATAAGGAAAAATCAAAACCAGCTTCTAATATTCTCGTGTTGCCTTCTACAAGAGTAAACACCACTACTAAGGCTCAAAGATCTAAGCTTAAAAGAAACACGAAGATTGATAGGATCTTGCCCCCATCTAGTAGTCAAGTGAAGAAGAAATTAGAAGCCCACCCTATGAATGTTATTTTTGTTTTTAATAAAAAGAATCATGTAGCTAAACCTAAAGGCTTTGCGGTTGTGCAGCGTTCTAAGCCTACTGTGAATTCTGATTTGAAATGTTGGAATTGCAATGAATGTATATTTTCTAGTCATCATGATTCTTGCCTTATTGACCATGTGAATGAGATGTATGCCCGAAAGCACAATTTAGAATGGAAACCGACTAGGAAAATGTTAACCCAAGTTGGATGGATGTGGCGTCCCACTGGTAGAACTTTCACTATTGTAGGAAATGCGATCCCTTTAACTAGGATCACTCCCAATAAAGTGAAGAAAGCGTGCCCTTTAACTAGGAGTACCAAGGCTACCAATACACAAGAGTGTCCTTTGAATAGGAACACCAACACTACTGTAGGAACCAAGTGTCCTTTAAATAGGTCTACTCCCACTGTAGTGTCCGTTAATAATCCAAAACCTCGGGAAATTGGAATAATAAAACATGTTATTGGTAAAACTCACATTAGAAAATGCTGGAAAGCTAAGGCTGATACAAATGTTAGTAATTCTGATATTGATATCAATATCTGTATCTGCTAACACTTCAGAACCCATAGTTTACAATGCATTGTCTACTGTTGTTGTTTAAAACAGGTTGTCCAAATTGTTCTCTGGTATTTGGACTCTGGTTTCTCCAAGCATATGACCGGAGATCGCTCTCAGCTCACAAAATTTCGTCAGCAAGTTTCTTGGTACGGTTCGATTTGGAAATGATCATATTGCAAAGATAATGGGTTATGGTGAATATCGTATTGGAAATGCTATAATTTCAAGAGTGTATTATGTGGAAGGTCTCGGTCACAATTTATTTTCTGTGGGACAATTTTGTAATGCAAACCTTAAAGTTGCTTTTCGAGAGCATATTTGCTTCATTCGTAATTTGGAAGGGGTAGATCTGTTGAAAGGTACTCGAGATTATAATTTGTATACTCTGTCCCTACAAGACATGATGTCCGCTTCTCCCGTATGTCTTCTCTCCAAAGCATCGAAGACTAAATCATGGTTATGGCATCGACGGTTATCTCATCTTAACTTTGACGCTATTAATAATTTGGAGAAAAACGAACTTGTTCATGGTCTTCCTAAACTTAAATTTCACAAGGACCATTTGTGTTCCGCGTGTACAATAGGGAAGAGCACTAAGAAATCATACAAACCCAAGACTGAAGACACCAACCAAAAGAAACTTTATTTGTTGCATATGGATCTTTGTGGGCCAGTGCGTGTTGAAAGTCTTAGTTACATCCTCGTCATTGTCGATGATTACTCTCGGTTTACATGGGTGAAATTTCTTACAACAAAAAATGAGGCACCTAAATTCATCATCGGATTTCTCAAGATGATTCAAGTGCGTCTCAACACTACTGTCCGACGCATTCGTACAGATAATGGAACCGAATTTGTGAATCAAATCTTGCGTAATTATTATGAAGAAGTTGGCATTGAAACATCTGTTGCTCTCACTCCACAACAAAACGGTGTAGTTGAAAGGCGAAATCGCACACTTATGGAAGCTGCTCGAACGATGTTAATTTACGCAAAGGCGCCATTGTTTTTATGAGCATAAGCAGTATCTACAGCAGTTTACACCAAAAACCGGTCACTAATTCGAAAACGTCATGGTAAAACACCTTATGAGCTTCTACATGGAAAAGTACCAGATTTATCATATCTTCATGTATTTGGTTCTCTTTGCTATCCAAATAATGATGGTGACAATTTGGGAAAACTTCAACCAAAGGCTGATATTGGTATTTTCATTGGTTATGCACCCACAAAGAAGGCATTCCGAATCTACAATCGTAATTCTCGCAAGATCCTCGAAACTATGAATGTTGATTTTGATGAGCTGACCGCAATCGCTTCTGCGTAAACCAGCTCTGAACCCGCACTTCATAAATGGGACCCGGTAACATTAGCTCTGGTCTTGTCCCAAACAACCCTACTTCATCATCATTTACACCACCTTCTAGGAATGAATGGGATACGCTGTTTCAACCGTTCTTTGATGAATTCGTTACTCCTCTAAGTATTGTTGCTCCAGAATCGGAGGTAATAGCTCCGGTTACCGAAGTTTTCGCTCCAGCAACCGAAGCACAATCAGATACGTCTACACCTACAATTGGTTAAGATATACCTTCAACGAGTAATTATCAACCAATACCCGAATCAACTACCCATGTCATGCCTATTGATGATGAAGAGGATGATGATGATCACGATTTGGAATTCGCTCAAATGCGTGAACTTCCATTCTTTGGTGTACTAATTCTCGACCCTAATCAAGCCGGATTGTCCACCTCATAGGAAGCTCCTACAACGGTCTACTCCAATCCACGGATTCGTGAGCATGACAGCAAGTGGACAAAGGATCATCCGATAGATTCTATTATTGATGACCCTAATCGTCTGGTATCCACATGAAGTCAGTTACAAGAAAGTGCATTGTTTTGTCATTTTGATGATTTTCTCAGTGAAGTTGAACCTAAGACGTGGCAACAAGCTTTTACTCAATCACATTGGATTGAAGCTATGCAAGAAGAACTTAATGAATTTATACGTCTTGATGTATGGGAACTTGTCCTATGCCCGGATCAAGTGAAGTTACTCACTTTGAAATGGGTTTACAAGGTGAAACTCGATGAGTTAGGTGGAATACTGAAGAACAAAGCTCGACTAGTAGCTCGTGGATACAAACAACTATTAGGAATCGACTTTATGGAATCCTTTGCACCGGTTGCCCATTTGGAAGCTATTAAACTATTCCTCGCTTATGCAACCCACATGAATATGATCGTCTATCATATAGATGTGAAGACGGCATTTCTTAATGGTAAAATCAAGGAAGAGGTCTATGTTCAACAGCCAGATGGTTTTGTGAACTCTAAATATCCTAATCACGTGTACAAGCTTAAGAAGGCTCTCAATGGGTTGAAGCAAGCTCCACGAGCGTAGTGTGAGCTATTGTCACAATTCCTCATTACGCAAGGCTTCGCTAAAGGTAAGGTGGATTCCACGTTGTTCATTCAGAAACGAGGTAAAGAATGATTATGGTACAAATATATATTGATGATATTATATCTGCGGCCTCGACCCAAACCTTATCGGATGAGTTTGGGACACTCATGTCTTCCAAGTTTAAGATGTCAATGATGGGCAAGGTACTCCCTCCGTCCCAAAATAATTGTCCATGTTTGACTTTTTCGATCTTTTTTCTAAAACTTTGACCGTAAATATATTTATTTGTGTTATATAATACTTGATAAAAATTATATCAATGAAAATATATTTAAAACTCTATCCATTCATATATTTGGATTAAGTATTACATAACACACTCAAAGATAATTAGGGTCAGAGTTGCACAAAAAAGACTTCGAAAGTTAAACATGGACAATTATTTTGGGACGGAGGTAGTATCATTTTTCTTAGGACTTCAGATATCTCAGAGTCCTAGAGGCATCTTTATCAATCAATCCAAGTATGACCTTGAATCACTTAAGAAATATAAGATAGAATCTTGCGACCCCGTGGATACTCCAATGGTGGAACAAACTAAACTAGATGCAGATCCACATGGGATTGCCGTTGATCTGAAACTTTATCATGGAATGATCGGTACCCTTATGTATATCACAGCTAGTCGACCTCATCTTCAGTTTGCTATATGTATGTGTGCTCGGTATCAAACTCGGCCTACTGAGTTACACTTAGATACTGTTAAACGGATCTTTCGGTATATTAAAGGAACCGTTAATCGGGGACTTTGGTATTCGAAGGACTCTTCGATTTCACTTATGACATATGAAGATGCGGATCACGCAGGTTGTCAATATACAAGGCGTAGCACGAGTGGAACTTTGCAAATACTAGGAGATCGACTAATCAGTTGGGCATCTAAAAGGCAGAAAAGCGCTGCAATTTCAAGTACGGAAGCAGAATACATAGCTATGTCCGGTTGCTGTGCTCAAATTCTTTGGATGAGATCGCAATTAACCGATTATGGTCTAGGTTTCAACAAAATTCCGATGTACTGCGACAACAAAAGGGCAATTGCCATATGCTGCAAGAACGTTCAATTCTCCCAGTCAAAGCATATTGACATACGCTACCACTTTATCCAGGAGCAAGTGGAAAATGGAGTGATCGAGCTTCACTTTGTCAGATCTAAGTATCAATTGGCGGATATTTTCACGAAGGCTTTAGATCGCTGATAGGTGTGTAAACACCCATCCTTTTACCACTTAATTCTGGCTAAAACAAGAACCAAAACACGTATTTAATATCATTTGTTTGGAATTATGCGTGGTTTTTGTGTTTATTGTGTTTTCAGAGCTAACCGGATGAATATTAAAGAAAACATGGGATTGCACGGGTTTTATCAAGGAAAAAGACTCAAGACGAAGTCTATTGACCAAGAGGTGCAAAAGATTTGAAGTCACTAGACCTATTCGAAGATTTATCGAAGAAAAGGACTAAAGACGGAAGATTTTCATAAGTCGAAGAAACTCAAGTCTATTTAACGAAGAAATTAAAAGACGAGTTGAATTTAATCGACGACAAATCCCGAATCAGAATCGAAAACGTCAACTTTTCTGAAAAGACGAGAAGACAAAAAGAAGAGAAGAAAGCCCACTCACCAACCAAGGGGAGAAGCCTATAAATACTCCTCCCATTCAAGACTCCACATCTTCTTTTTTCAGTTATTCTTCTTCCTAGTTTTTAGGAACCATCTCCCTTAAGGAGTGGTTTCAATCTTTGTTTGATTTATCTTTCAATCTTGTAAGTTAATCTTTTCTTGTTTGTTGAATCTCAATTCATTAATACAAATCATCTTTTAATCTTTCCATCATCTTGTTCTTCATATCTTTTTGATTCTTAGTTCTTAAGCTTCATTCGTTTGATTTGATTGTCATAAGTAAGTGGGTTTTGTGATTTTTGTTGTTTGGATTCAAGTTTTCTTTGAGTAAAAGATTAGTGGTAAAATTGGTTAAAGTTTGGATCAAAAACTTAGTGATTTCTGGTCTTGATTTCGTGTTCTGTAACTTCCCTGTTCTTCGCTGCTCTTTCTGATCTCGCCCAGATTCCGAATAGGGAATCTGGGATTGTGTCCGTTCGGAATCTTCCATTTATTCCGAGTAAAGGTTTGGTTTTCTTTTCTATACGGAATTTTTACTTATTCCGAGTAAGGCTTTATTTCCAGGTTTTCCGAATAGTGTTCTGTTTAAAAATATTCCGCATAGCCCAAACTTTCCGAATGGAATTTGTTTTCCGCATAGGACAATTTATTATTTATTCCGCATAGACCGATTTCAAATTTCTCTATTCGGAATATTTCATATTCCGAATAGTCCCATTATTCCGCATAGAATCCTATTTTCCGAATAGGGCATTTTTCCGCATAGAGTTTATTGTTCCGCATAAGAGGTACTTTCCGCATAGAACAAAATATTCCGAATAAGCAATACTTTCCGTATAGGGAATTTCCAGATTTTTCCGCATAAGGAAGTTTATTCCGAGTAAGAAGATTTTTCCGCATGATCATAACTTTCCGCATAGGGCATTTCCAGATTATTCCGAGTAAGAGCTTTGTTCCGCATGGGATTAAATATTCCGAGTAAGGGGAACTTTCCGAATAAAGAAAATATTCCGCATAGCAAGTAATATTCCGAATAGAGCAGTTTCATTTTTCCATCAAGGTATTTCCTACTGTTTCATTTAAAGCTTCTAGTTTAGTTTTATTATTACTTGCCTTTATCATTTTAGTAGATTTAGACCAAAGCTCCCCCTTTTTAGTCACCAATTACAGCTATTCCACTTTTGACCGTGATCGATTCGAGAAGATACCGAGAACGAAACAACGATATATATCAATTGGGTACGAGCAACGCAAAGAGAGATCTTGCAAGCAAAAACCTTTTATTAACTAATCAAAAGTCAGTTATTAAAATGGCGCCGCTGCCGGGTCTTTTCGTAAGGATCAATGGTTTCTTGTGAGAAAAATTGGATTTTGGGATCCGTTCTTTCGGGAACGTTATTTTCAAGCACAAAAATTTTCAAAAAAATATAAAATTTTCAAAAATACAAAAACAATATAAAACCTATAAAAAACAAAAATATTTTCTCTTGCATTTTCTTTTTAGTGTATGCGTACTCGATCCACGTCTTATTCAGAGCCCGAGACTCTCGAACAATTAGACATGGCCGGTATACACAACAACAATAACAATATTCCACCCCCCCCCCAAAACAACAACAACAACAACAACAACAATGTCCTTCTACCCGATTTACGAACCATGGAAGAGCTATGTCAACCCACAATGAACGGACGTGGAGGCCCGATTGCACCGATGCATGTCACGGCTCAGGAGTTTTCGTTGAAGCATCATATGATCCAGCAAGTACAAACGAATCCCTTTCGCGGAATTCCGGATGATGATGCCAACAAACACCTCGACAAATTCATCACTATTACCCAAAGCATGAAATCTCCCGATGTTTCTATGGATGACCTTCGCCTTCAACTCTTTCCCCACTCGCTTTCTCATCATGCCGAAAAATGGTTTGACCGTCTTCCTAAGAATTCTATTCATACGTGGAACGACATGACTCAACGCTTTTTATCGCGCTACTTTCCCCCATCCATGGTCACTAGCCTTCGTAACCAAATCAGTGGATTTATGCAAGAAAATGATGAATCGCTTTTCGATGCTTGGGAACGTTACAATGATTTGATCGACCGCTGTCCTAATCACAATATGCTCCCCGTCACTCTCATTGACACCTTCTACAATGGTCTCACCTTTCGTGATCGTGACACGATCAATGCCGCCGCCGGTGGTACTTTTATGAAAAGGAGACCAGAGGAGTGTCGAGAGTTGATTGAAAACATGACTACTCACCACAAGAATTGGGATTCATCCGCATCCTCAAGATCTAACTCGAGAGTCAATGTTTCTTCTACTACCTCCAATCCTGAAATGTCTGAAATTTCTCGACAACTTGCTGAAATGAACAAGAATTTCATGGCCATGGCCACAAACCACTTTCAACAAGCTAAAGCCGTTGCTATTTCTTGTGACACATGTGGTGGTCCTCATTCTTATAATGATTGTCCTTCCACTCAAGGCAGTTATTCTGAAAACGTTAACGCGGCATACGGTACATATCCCACGGGAGGCTATCAGGCTCGCCCTCAAGGAGACCGTAGCTTGCTAAGTTATCGTTCCAACAATTATCTTGCACCTCCCGGTTTTCCTCCTGCAAACCAAAACCAACAACAAAGCTATAACCGAAACAACCAACCCCAACCTCGTGCTCAAAACCAATATCTATCCCAAAGAAATACCTACCAAACTCAAGGAAATTCTCAAACTTACCAAGCTCCACCTCTCAATCAACCGATGGCAGTGAATCCCGACGTCGAGTCGTTCATGAAGACTAATCGTGAGATGGTGACGAATCTTCAGAGTCAATTTGTCAACTTGAAGAATGACATGGTGAAACAAGGAAGCGATATTCGCGCCGAGCTAAGGAATGATATGGCCAAACACAGCGATGCTATTAATGTCAACATGCAAAACTCTTTTAATAATCAAGCTCTTCACCTTCGTGATATGATTGGTTCGCTCATCCAAGGTAATCAACCCTCTTCTTCGGGTACTCTTCCGAGTAATACCGTTGCAAATCCAAGAGGGGAGATGAAAGCAATCACCACTCGTAGTGGAAAAGGTTATATGGAACCCGAGCTTCCTACACCTCCACCCGTGATTGTGAACAAGGAAAAAGAGCAACTTTCCCCACCTCCTTCACCTTCTATCCCCATTTCCCCACCACCCGTGGTTGTAAGTGATCCTATCCCCTTAAAGCCTTCTTCTTCATCCAATATACCTTATCCTTCAAGGTTGAGGAAAGAGAAGCAAAAGAGCAAGGATGATATTCAGGTTTCAAACTTCCTAAAAATGTTTAAACAATTGAATTTTAACATCTCCTTTGCCGAGGCTCTCGCTCACATGCCCAAATATGCTAAGATGTTTAAAGATCTTCTAAGTGATAAAGAAAAGCTTCTTGACATTGCTCAGACCCAACTTAATGAGAACTGCTCCGCAGTGCTCTTAAGGAAATTGCCCACCAAACTTGGTGATCCGGGTCGCTTCTTGATTCCGTGCAACTTCCCGGGAGTAGAGAATTGCATGGCCTTAGCCGATCTAGGTGCCAGTATTAACTTAATGCCTTTAAGTGTTTGGAAGCAATTATCTCTCCCCGAGCTCGTCCCCACACGAATGACTTTGGAATTAGCCAACCGTACGGTTGCTTATCCAGTGGGGATAGCCGAAGATGTCTTTGTTGGCGTTGATAAATTCACCTTCCCGGCTGATTTTGTCGTCGTTGACTACGAGATGGACCCTCGTGTTCCATTAATCGTTGGACGTCCATTCTTGAGGACCGGTCGCACTCTCATTGATGTAGCCGCAGGCGAATTAATCATGAGAGTTGGTGACGATCAAATTGTCTTCAACATGGGTAAGATTTCTCAGCAACCTTATTCATATGAGAGTGTTAATGCTATTGATGTTCTCGATGAGGCTTGTGAAGAACATTTTTATGATGCTTGCAAAAGTACTCTCTCTTCTCTACCCATTGTTGAGACCGTTGCCTCAATTGCTCCAGCATTGACTCCTTTTGGAGAAAGTGACTTAGATGAGTTCGAAGCTAGCTTGGGTCCTCTCGATATTAAGTATGATAATTCGTCCACCAATTGGGATGAAGATATTCGTACTATTGAGAGACTTCTCAATAAGGACCCATTGTCTCCTCCTACTCCTAAAGAGGTGACTAATGATGATCCATCGTTAGTTTCACCATCTATTGAGGATCCTCCTACTCTCGAGCTTAAGGACCTACCGCCTCATCTTGAGTACGTTTTCCTAGAAAACGACGAGAAGTTACCGGTTATCATCGCAAAGGATCTAAAAGAAGACGAAAAAGCCCGACTTGTCGCTGTGTTGAAGAAGCATAAACGCGCTATCGCTTGGAAAATCTCCGACATCCGTGGAATTGATCCTCACTTCTGCACACATAAAATTCTCATGGAGGACGATTTCAAGCCCACTATTCAAAGCCAACGAAGGGTGAATCCAAAAATACATGAAGTCATCAAAACAGAGGTTATCAAACTTCTTGATGCGGGTATGATTTACCCTATTTCGGATTCACCGTGGGTTAGTCCAATCCATTGTGTGCCAAAGAAGGGCGGAATAACCGTTGTGCCCAATGCAAACAACGAGTTAATTCCTACCCGTCTCGTTACTGGGTGGAGAGTTTGTATAGACTACCGCAAACTCAATGATGCCACGAGAAAGGATCATTTCCCTCTACCTTTTATGGACCAAATGCTTGAACGTCTAGCGGGTAATGAATATTACTGCTTTCTGGATGGTTTCTCGGGTTATTTTCAAATACCCATCGATCCCCAAGATCAAGAGAAGACAACATTCACTTGTCCCTACGGCACATTTGCTTATAAAAGAATGCCTTTTGGCTTATGCAATGCCCCCGGGACTTTCCAAAGGTGCATGTTGGCTATATTCCATGACATGGTTGAGCAAACCATGGAAGTCTTCATGGATGATTTCTCGGTCTTCGGGGATTCCTTCTCTTCTTGCCTTGCCAATTTGGAACGTATGCTTAAGCGGTGCGAAGACACTCGCCTTGTTCTGAATTGGGAAAAATGCCATTTTATGGTAAAAGAAGGCATTGTGCTAGGACACAAAATCTCTAAAGCCGGTCTTGAAGTCGACCGTGCTAAAGTTGATGTCATAGCCAAATTACCTCCACCTTCAACCGTGAAGGGTGTGAGAAGCTTTCTGGGTCATGCGGGCTTCTATCGTAGATTCATTCAAGATTTCTCTAAAATCGCTCGCCCGATGACCCACCTCTTGGAAAAAGATACTCCTTTTATCTTTTCGAAAGAGTGTCTCGAAGCCTTCAATCTTCTCAAGGATAAGCTAACTAAGGCACCGGTCTTGGTTACCCCTAATTGGGAGCTGCCTTTTGAATTGATGTGCGATGCTAGCGACTTTGCTATTGGTGCGGTTCTGGGCCAACGAGTGAATAAACACTTCCAACCAATCCACTATGCTAGCAAAACAATGAAGGGGGCTCAATTGCATTATACGACAACCGAAAAAGAGCTTTTAGCTGTTGTCTATGCTTTTGAGAAATTTCGCCCCTATCTTGTTTTATCCACCACCATCGTATACACGGACCATTCCGCGTTGAAGTACTTGATGACTAAGAATGATTCTAAGCCAAGACTTCTCCGCTGGGTTTTACTCCTTCAAGAATTCAACATTGAAATTCGTGACAAGAAGGGTGCTGAAAACCTGGCCGCGGATCATCTGAGCAGACTTGAGGATCCATATCAAGGGGACCATCCGAACAAAGAGATCAATGACTCTTTTCCCCTTGAAACCTTAATGTCTATAAATCCCAATCTTGATGGCACCCCGTGGTTTGCCGATATTGCAAACTACTTAGCGGGTGGTGTTCTCATCCAAGGGTTAACATCCCAACAAAAGAAGAAGTTCTTGAACGATGTTAAGACTTACTTTTGGGAGGACCCTTTTCTATTCAAACAATGCGCTGACCTGATTATTCGTCGGTGTGTTGACGGACCGGCAGCTTTTGATATTCTCCAAGCGTGCCACAAAGGACCCACCGGTGGTCACTTTGGTCCCAACTACACCGCCAAAAAAGTGTTTGACTCGGGATTCTATTGGCCCACCATTTATCGTGATGCTCACGAGATGGTTAAACATTGTGATGCTTGCCAAAAACAAGGCAAGATCACACATAAAGATGAGATGCCTCAAAATTTCATACAAGAATGTGAAATCTTTGATGTCTGGGGCATCGACTTTATGGGGCCATTCCCGTCTTCTAAAGGCAACAAATACATCCTTGTCGCTGTCGACTACGTTTCTAAATGGGTTGAAGCAAAAGCTTTACCCACTAACGACGCGAGGGTGGTTTGTAATTTCTTGAAACAACTGTTTGCTCGTTTCGGTGTTCCTCGTGCTATTATCAGTGACCGCGGGACTCATTTTTGCAACGATCAATTTGCAAGAGTCATGGCTAAGTACGGTGTCAATCACCGTCTTTCCACCGCTTATCATCCTCAAACCAACGGTCAAGCCGAGATATCCAACCGTGGATTGAAGAGAATTTTGGAACGTACTGTGGGCGAGCATCGTGCCTCGTGGGCCGATAAACTTGATGATGCTCTGTGGGCCTTCCGTACCGCCTATAAGACGCCGATTGGTTGTACACCCTATCGTCTTGTGTACGGGAAAGCCTGCCACCTTCCCATCGAGCTGGAACATAAGGCATACTGGGCCTTGAAGTGGGCTAACTTCGACATCAACAAAGCCGGTGATTTTCGGAAGATTCAACTCAACGAGCTTCAAGAATTGAGGAACCAAGCTTTCGAGAACTCATTGATTTACAAGGAGAAGACCAAGATTATCCACGATGCTAAAATCAAGAACCGAGAGTTCAACGTTGGTGATCAAGTCTTGCTCTTTAACTCTCGGTTGAAGATCTTCTCAGGCAAGTTGAAGAGCCGCTGGTCTGGTCCATTCACCATCGCCAATGTCTTTCCCTATGGTACCATTGAGCTTTCTCAGCCAAATGGGCCTAACTTCAAGGTGAATGGCCAGCGTTTGAAGTTGTACGTTGGTGAGGACATCTCTAAGGAGATGATTCCATCCCTCACTACGTTTCCCTTAAATTAGTTCGGGACCGAGTCAGGCTCGCGACTCGGTAAACAAAAACAAGCGCTCCTCGGGAGGCAACCCGGGTATCTATCCCCCTTTCCCGTCTTTCATCATAAGTGTAGGGGGAGCTGTATAGGTTGCTTGTTTTTGGATGGTGATGTGATTACAGGGATTATTGCACTCTTGGAATCTTTGAAGAACCGTAATCCCATGTTATCCGAAATCTGGTTCTATCTCTCAACTATCGTGATTCAATTTTCTTCATATTCACATTTGAAATTGATCACTTAAGTCGTCCCCTCCTTAGCTTGATTTAACCAACGTGCACAATGTCATAAGTGTAGGGGAGACTCTTCCCACATGCTTAAACATTGAGGACAATGTTTATCTTAAGTGTAGGGGGGACTTCTATCGAAGTTTTAAGTGGACTTTTCCATGAAAATGCCTTCATTTAACCGGAAAATCATACTTTTCAACATTTTTCAAATTTTTAATCAACTTTGGCCATTTTGTCGTAATTTTTAAATTTTTATCGTTACTTTCATATGTATATACCCCGCAATAAAGTCAAAAATATTAATAAAATGGTGTAGCTAGTTTTGAAATCTTGAACATATTAGGCCCGTTGCGTTTATTTTGACTCAACCCGAGTTTACTTATCCAAGTTTACTCTAGCTAGTATCCTTAACCATGTAGACCTTAATTGGTTTATTAGGCTAAGCATCCACGAGTCTCATTCCTTGAGATTTTAAATTGTGGAGGACGAGAAATGATAGAGTCAATTATAAGTCGGTATTCTTATACAAGCTCACTTGGTGTAATTATTTGCCTATTCTCCCATCACTTGCTAATAATTTATCTGCAATAAGTAAGGTCGTACGATTTGAAAGGTTACTTAGCTTCTAGCCCAAGATCGTTTAAAAGTTGCTCGGTAATGACGAGAGTTCATAGCCAAGGCATAACTTATGAAGCGGGGCGCGAAGATTGGCGAGTCCGAAAAGGCCCTAACAAGGCATGAGGATTTAATTTTATTGCTGAAGATCCAAAAGTGATGTGAAAAGCATTATTCCCAAAATCAATATGAAGGATCAAGACTCACGACGAAAAGCAATCAACTCCCATAAAGATCATGGAGAAGTCTATCCGAAAAGACCCTAACAAGGTATGAGGATAAATAGATCCAAGTCCGAAAAGGAGGCGGATCGTTGTATCTCAAAATCCCAATTAGAGATTGAAGAAATAATCATGAAGTCGTGGTCAACAAAGTTGGAGTACCCCTCAAAAGTCTCCAAAGTGAAGAAACTCTATTATGATGAGAAGACCATTATCTCAAGAACGTCTCTCGAAGATATGAAGTATGAAGTACATGCCAAATATCGGCCCGAGAAAGGTCTCAAATCGTGAACCAAGTTATGCCAAGATATGAACTTTCTGATATCCCGAGAAGCAGTTTTAAGAGATTTTGTCCTTTAGCTAACTATTGATCAAATCGTCCTACTTTGCTTTCAGCCTAAATGAACTATCGAAATAAGTCCAAAAATGCATCTTCATGATCATTCTAAGACAAAAATAAAATATAAGAGATACACCTAGGAATAAGGGAGTCTAAGCATTTAATTAACCCATGTGTGTAAGTGTTTGAATTGCTAACTTATAATAACAATGATCTCGTTTTTAAGCTTAGTTTGGGGAACGTGAAACTTGAGGGTGATAAATCTTCGCAGCACCAAAGCCCTAATGTAAGTCCTCGATCTCTTTACGAGTTGTTCCCACATAGCTATGTTCTATCCTTTTGTTAACTTTAAATTTCTCTTAGTGCTTTAATTTTTGTTTAGTAGTATTTGAATAAGGCCAATGTTGATTAATTATGAGAAAAATGTAAAATTGCTTTATCACTAAGCATTGCATGAGGGCATGGCAATGGTTAAGTGTAGGGGATTTGATAGGTGTGTAAACACCCATCCTTTTACCACTTAATTCTGGCTAAAACAAGAACCAAAACACGTATTTAATATCATTTGTTTGGAATTATGCGTGGTTTTTGTGTTTATTGTGTTTTCAGAGCTAACCGGATGAATATTAAAGAAAACATGGGATTGCACGGGTTTTATCAAGGAAAAAGACTCAAGACGAAGTCTATTGACCAAGAGGTGCAAAAGATTTGAAGTCACTAGACCTATTCGAAGATTTATCGAAGAAAAGGACTAAAGACGGAAGATTTTCATAAGTCGAAGAAACTCAAGTCTATTTAACTGATTGTAGGTAAATTTAGATAACTTGCTTTAGGAAAAACAAGCAACTAAATATGAGCGGTAAGTATCGACGAGTGATTTAGGAAAACCACAAGTAATGACCCACAATCAAATAAGATGAGAGAAAGTTCGTTTCCCAAGGAGGTATGGTGTTGTGAATTAACTTGTATTTCTTTGAGATTAATATTAAGAAGAATGGGGATGAGAAGATGAAAGACGGATATGTTAAAATTAAACTACGATGAAAACGTAAAGCCGTAGAAAAACCACAAAAATTTAAAAATTATTAAAATCAAAAACAAAATATCAAAAAGGCTAAAAACAAGTCTCAAATAATATAAACAAAGATAAAAATCCAACAAAGATATTTTAAAACCTTTTATTAATTAAATAATTAATTTTAAATGCTAATTAAAGCCCTAAAATTAAATTTAACTAATTCAAAAGTCTAAAATATGATTTTATTGAATAATTACTCTACTTATATTATTATAAGACTAAAAAGTAATTTTCTAAAAATTAAAACCTATTAAAACTATTTTTAAAACCCTAAAAATGACTAAAAATGATTAAAACCTATTTAAATTTAAAATAATGATAAAAATAAATCTAAAAGTTATAAAAATATTCTAAAAATGGAAATAGTCCTAATTAATGCTAAAGAACTTAAGAAAAATGAAAAATAAAGAAAAAGAAAATTTTGAAATTTAAATAATAAAATAATAATAAAATAATGCTAAAAATAAAAAGTTTCTAAAATTTAAAATAAAAAATTTATAAAAATCCTAAATAATATAATTAAGAGAAAAACACAAATTATAGCTTCTAAACCTTTTTTAATAATTTTATAAAAATCTTTAAAGTTTATAAAAAAAACTTAAAATATTATAAAATTAAAAATTAAAGTTTATAAAACCTAAACTAGATGTAAACCTCAAAAATATATTTTAAAAGCTAAAAACTATTTTTCCTAAAAATTAAAACTGTTTTTGGTATTTTTTAATGATTTAATAAAGTACGGCTATAAAATAAATCCTAAAAAATAATCTATTAAATGGAAAATTATGAAACTAATTTTGAAAAATCAACAAACCTAATATTTATCTAAGAAAAATAAAAAGAACCCAAATAGCTTAATAAATAAGCAGGAAATAAGCTCAAAAGCTACGGTTTATTTAAAAAGAGACAAAAGAAAAACGGGTTAAAAGGTTTAACCATCCATCCTTGGTCAGTAAAAGACCCAAGGGCAGGATGGTTAAGTTGTTGGTGTGTTGAACGGCAGGTCACGGGTTCGAGGCTATATAAACCCCTTTTTTCCACTTTTTATTTTTTGCTTTATTTTACTTTTGCCAAATCAATCACAGACCTTTGTTATGCTACAATCCAACTCCAATACTCTTTTTAATCAAAGTTAGAACCAAACTTAGGATGATAAACGTGTGCAGGTTGAATTTGAACACTAGCAGGTTGCTAAGTGCTCTTACCTTTTTGATTTTAGCCAAGAGGAGCCTGGCCAATGGCTTGTTTGGTGAATGTTTTGGAACAAAGAGGGGCACCCTTGTGCTTATTTAAGCACAAGGAGTCACAATAAGCAACAATTAAGCACACAGGCACAAGAAGTAAGCAAATCAATCATCCACAGACCTAGGCTATTTGTCTGTGACAGAATGATGATGACAGTGGACTTATAGGCCTATAACTTGAACTCTAGTGACATTTAAACCACCAAATTAAGCATACACACTTTCAAACTAGTAATCAAGCAATACCAATCCTAAAATCATACAATTCCTCACAGGTTTTCAAAGATCAAATACCCTAAATGCATGAAAATACAAGCAGATTAGTGTATAGCAGATTTTTAACACCCTACTTTACTTTTAAAACTCAATTAACTTACTCCAAACTTAACCAAATCCGTTTTAAACTAACTAACTACTTACTACTAACCTAACTTACCCCTTTTTAAATTCTTCTAACAACTTAAATCAACCAATTCAATATTACTCCCCTGCTAAAACTTAATGCCAAACACCACTTAAGATTATGAAAATTAAACTTTTAACTAATCAAACCTTGCAAAAGCTATTCAAATTGGTTTAATGTTATTCTAACATGCATACCAACTCAGGAAAACACAAATCAAACACTAAAAACAACCTTAAACTCAGAATCAAACAAAGATCATACAAAGCTATTTTTCTGAAATTTTAAAGAGAAAAGAAAGTTACCTTAGGGTCTTAACATCCAAGACCCTAGAGGGTGTATAACCCTCCTCCAATCCAACTCGGGTTGGAGCAGAACTGAATCAACCTTCTTCTTCCCTGTTTAAATCAAAGAAAAAGAACAAATCCAAGCATATGCTATATCAACCTATTTTACTTTCTTTCTTACCCAAACCTTTCTAAAAACTTTTTCCAACCTTAAAACATGTTTAAATTATCCTATTATCACCTAATAACAGGAAAATCTTAACACCAAAACCTTTTAAGCAGATTACACCAAAAATCTCTTAAATTCCAAAAACCTTGAAATCTTTTTAAAACACAAAAATCTTTCACCAAACACAAACTTGGAACTCAGTTTTCCTCACAAACAAACACCAACTTTAAGTAAATAAAAAAGGAATTATATTGTATAAAAACAAAAACACAACTTTTTATTTCAAATAAAAGGAATTACAAAATTTAGTGAGAAAAACTGGAACAAGGGCTTCACACAGGTTGTGAGCTCCTTATATAGCACCTATAGAACATACTAGAACAGAAATATGTAAACCCTAATCATAAGAAAATCCCAAATGTGCCCTTGAACGGTTTTGGTGTGAATTTTGTCCTTTCTTGATCTTGGTCGTTCATATTTGCTTTGAGAGTAAGCCATTCATCTTGGACGTTGATTTAAGCCACGTCACATAACTTGGGGACAAAGGAATGAGGTGATTGGTGGATTGGAGAATTGGGGGTTTGGACCACAAACGTGGGATGCAGGTTTTTAGGAGTGGGAAGGGTTTGTGAGTGTGGGAATTAAACGTGTGAGGGTTTAATTGAGTTTTACCCAAGGGAAGGTCGGGGTAAATTCTGGGTGGTAAGAACAATGAATAGTAACTATTTAGATCCGAAAATGGGGGAAATAAAAGTGTTAAGCGGGGTTTTTGTTTAAATGTTTCCACTTTGGCAACTTCAGTCCTCCTCTTTTGTTATTTTTGCCATTTGAAGTTTTTAAGCCCTAAAACTTGTTTCTGCCTTGTTAATAACTTTCAAGGTTTGGCAGTTTTGGCACAAACTTAATAAAAAGGTTATCAAGGGTAATTTTTGGCATTTTTGAATATTTCAAGGGCTGTTTTTGAACATTGTTGATCTTCCAAGGTCTTCTTTGTATCTTTACTTCATGAGGGACCATAATTGGCAATTTGAATTTGTTGAGGGACCAATCTTGCCATTTCTTCAAAGTTGAAGGACCTTTTTGCAATTTTGACAAACTTAAGGGACCAAACTTGTAATTATTACTATACAAGGGTTTTAAGTTGTCATTTCTTCATTCTTGGATGATCAATCTTGTTTTGTCTTCAAGTCTTCAAGGGTATTTGATGAAAATTCCATGATTAGGGCCCGGTTCTTTGTACGGCTTCGTTTCTCGTGTTCGTTTTTCCTTGTATCTTGTGATCTTTTGTCTTTTTCACGATATCCATACCTAAAATACACAAGTAAACAAACACAAGCATATATATGGTATTTTATGACATTTTAATGCATTTAAAGCCCGAAAAGAACGATGAGATCATGTATAAATGCCATCTCATCACTCCCCCATACTAAGCCATTGTCGTGCCCTCACGCAATGCTAGAATAAAGTATCTAAGCATCACTAAAGTTCAATTTTATTAACCTTTATTGAAAAGTAAAAGACTTGCAACATACTACGATGATGTGTAAAGACATAATGTATAATTTTCATCACCAAAATGTGACTTTTAGGGTCAAAGAATAGAAACAAGTTAATGTCCCTTAGAGTAAATTTCGTCATCCTTGATTGTCGTACATTCCATGCTAAGTGCAAAAACAAGATCATAGTTGGTACAAGTCACAATGCTAACACTACTCATACGTCCAAATTGTGTAATACTTTTTCTCCCCGCAATCCTAGTTATTATAAAAGGAAATGGGTTACTAGCATTTTTTTATCTATTTGTCATGGATCACAAGTGATTCATATTGACTTATTTGAGTAGTTATTAGTCCGAAAGCAAAGTAGCACGATTTGATCAATAGTTAGCCGAAGGACAAAATCTTTTAAAACGGCTTCTCGTGTATCTCCTTAAGTTCATATCTTGGCATAACTCGTTTCACGATTTGAGACCTTTCTCGGACCGATATTTGGCATGTACTTCATACTTCAAATCTTGGGAAGACGTTCTCGAAATTATGGTCTTCTCTTCATATATTTGGAATTTCTTCACTTGACGTTTTTGAGAGATTCTTCATATAGGACCACGACTTCATCATTTTTCTTCAATCTTTACTTTGGATTTTGATATACAACGATCCGCCTCCTTTTCGGACTTGGATATATTTATCCTCATACCTTGTTAGGGTCTTTTTGGATAGACTTTCTCCATTCTTTAGGGGAGTAATTGCTTCTCGTCGTGTGTCTCGATCCTTCATATTGATTTTGGAACAATGATACTTCACATCATCTTTGGATCTTTAGCAAAAATAGAGCTCCTCATGCCTTGTTAGGGCCTTTTTGGATGATCGCCAATCTTCGCGTCCCGCTTCAATAAGTTATGCCTTGGCTATGAACTCTATTCAACCCCGAGCAACTTTTAAACGATCTTGCGCTAGAGGCTAAGTAACCTTTCAAATCGTACGACCTTACTTATTGCAATTATGTTTTATTCCTAATGCATTGATCTTATGGGAAGAAAAAGCCACAATTAAAAACATATGAGTTTTTGAAAGAACACTTTCATGTTCTACGTTTAGCATGATCACTTGTCTAACTCTATCATTTCTCGTTCTTCACTATTTAAAGACCTCTAATTAAAGAGACTCGTGAATACTTAGCCATGCAAGTCAAAATTAAGCTAAATTTGGATTAGCTTTCATTAAGACTATATCAAATCAAAGTTTTGGGTTTTCAAGCCACCTATAGGATCTTGCACTTTCTTGGACTTTTTCAAGTTTAGAGAATGCGTTTTAAAGTTCCCTTGATAAGTGACTTTCTAGAATCAATTATAGGAACTTGCGAAAAGTTCTTGTTCTTAACCCGAATGAATTAAGACTTTCGCGTTTTAAAGCTCCCTATATAAAAGTCTAGCAAAACTTGAATTGAGCGGGTTAAGGAATGTAAATGGCTCCAAATGCCCATCAAGTCAAAAATTAACTCTTATTCTACCCATCGGAAAATATACATTCGTGTCTTAAAAACACTTATGAAAACTAAGAAAAATTTTAAAATTTGGCCATTTTTAGCCTTATTAGCAAAACAAAACGTTGAAAATTGGAAAACGTGAGGGCGTAGCAAAGCAAGTACCTATTCACCCCCCCATACTAAAAGTAAACATTGTCCTCAATGTTTCGAGTCTAAAGGTGGAGCACCCCCATACTAGAGACGAAGAATCGAATGCTTAGGATCTAGCATGGAAAGGGTGATCAACAATATATCTAAAGCCGTTTATTAATTATGCTAAAAGATAATTGTTAGAACAATAAAGGATATGTCATGGATTCGTGAAAAACTTCTTCAAACGAACGATGGAGGCTCACGTAAACGAACACGAGAGTCTTCAATCGTAGACGATGATGATGATGATCTAGATAACACAATCACAAACAACCACGAGACAACGAGTTGGAAGGGTACAAGTCCCTTTATTAGTGAACATAAAGCATAAAGATAAGCATGGGATCTCCCCCACGAGGCACCTCGTTTTTGATTACCGAGTCATGAGCTCGACTCGATCCCCTCCAAATATGAACATTTAGGGATTTCATGGTGTGGTCAATTTTTGATGGGGCTTACATGATAAACAAGGCCCAAAAAGCAACCGGTAAAAAGGACTAAGTCCTTAGATGATGCAAAATACCGGGGTCGAAGATGGCGTTCTCGTTTTCATGGAGAAAACAATTCATCACCACTTCATCACGTGCCATAAACTCAAAGAGTTTGAAGAAAATAGATGAGAAATAGAAGGGTGGGACAATTGGTAAGACAAACGTTTGAGCTACTCGAGGTAGACTCGCACCAAGCAAATAGATATAGTTTCCATTTATTGCATCGGTGGAAGACCGAGATTTCCCTTTACATGAAATTCCGGGATCGAATATCTCGTCCTCGGTGGACAAGGATGAGGGAACATAAGGGGCTTCCCCCATACTAAAACCACACAAAACATCGTCAAAAGGAGTAGACGAGTTTGTAGCACTCAAAACACGTGGTGATGACGGAGTTAGATTTGTAGAAAAATCAATTAAATCACATTTAAGATCTTTTCCTTTGTTATCTTTTAAACTCTCCTTATGAAAACCCTTTTTGATTATGTCGAAAACATTCGGTGTTTCTAAGACGATGTTAGTCACACTAAAAATTCTCACATTTTGAAACCGTTTTGGTTTTGGTGGTGGCAAGTTCTCAAAACGTTTATCGACGAAGAAAACCTCCCCATCGGGGTCCATATATTCATCATCCGAAAGATCTTCCGTAGAAACCGGCAACTTATCAACACTTTTCAAGAATGAAGGTGAAGGATTTTTCGATTCAAGTATTGATGGTTTCTTTTTTGTAGGCTTAGCACTCATAACCTCCACCGGCGGAGGAAATGGTAAATTGTTTTTGGAGACATTCCCTAAAACTCTTGGTGAAAATTCTTTGCAAACGACATTGGTCGAGTCACCATGGTTTAAAGTTGCAATAGAATATACATGAGAAAGATTGGAGTTTTGTGTTGCATTGATGACAAGTTCTTCTTCATTGAAACGAAGGGTGATTTTACGAGCATGAACATCGATAAGTGCTCGTGATGTATCCAAAAATGAACGACCCAAAATGAGAGGAACTTTTCGATCGATGGGAATGTCTACAACGATAAAGTCAACGGGATAGTAAAACTTTCCGACTTTAACGAAAACGTCCTCGGCTACTCCACATGCCATGATCGTAGAATGATCGGCCATCTCGATGGACATGTTCGAAGGAGTAAGAGCCGGAAGCGAAAGCGATTTGAAAATCTCGAGAGGCATCAAATTAATACTAGCGCCAAGATCGGCCAAGGCGTAGCATTCCTCCATATCTTGTATAGCACACGGAATCAAAAATTTACCGGGATCACCGACTTTTTGTGGTATGCGGCTTAGAAAAACCGATGAACAACTAGATGATTGTTGTAACTTCTCTTTGTTGTTAAGCATACTTTTGAAGTTTGCGGCGAATCGAGGCATCATGATTAAAGCATCGGCAAAACTTATGTTAAAGTGCAAATCACGAAACATTTTCATAAATAGCTCAAATTGATAATTGTTCCTTTCTTGTGCTTTCTCTTTGTTTCGTCTCGAAGGGTAAGGTAAGGGTGGTGTGGGTTGGTCATTAGGCAACGGCCTTGGAAACTCGGGTTCCACAATTGGTATTGGTGTAACCGTAGGTGTGGTTTGAGCGGTACTTCGTGGGATTGTAATGTGCTCCTTTTCGACCATCACCTCGGGTTCTTTCTCGATTTCCTTCTCCGTAGAAGTACTTGGACGAGAGATTGGTTCTTTGAAAGTTTTACCACTTCGTGTAGTAACAACCTTCAATTCTCCCCTCGGGTTGTTAATGGTATCACTAGGAAGACCACCCGAAGAAGAGGGCTTACACATGATAGCTTCAAACATCTTAGCCATTCGGTCCTCAAATTTTGATTGCCTAGCATCCGCTTTCAATAACTCTTGCTTAATCTCATGTTGTCCTAATTCCATCTTTTGTTGGTTTTGTTGAAGACGTTGGACATTTCCTTCCATTTTATTAGCATGAGTTTTAAGTTCATTAGCAAGTTCATTTTTAAGCTCGTTTTTCAACTCGGATCTTAAGCTAATCATCTCACGTTGCATATTATCAAATTTAGCATCATTTGCTTTTGCATAATCTAAAAATTCTCCTTGCAAATTTTTCGTGTGAGCATTTTGAAAACCTTGTGTAGTGTTTTGAAAATCACGGTTTTGGTTTTGATTAGAGATTTGTCCATTCCCACTTTGATAATTCCCTTTGTTGTAATTGCGTGTGTTGCCTTGGTAATTACCTTGGTTGTTGTTTCGATAATTGTTAACATTTTGGTTTGGTGGAGCTTGATTTTGGCGGGAACCTTGGCCGTTTTGGTTGTAAGTTCCCGTTGCTACATAAGCACTCGAAGTGTTACCATCCGCGGTAATGCACTCGGAAAGATCATGAGCTCCTCCACACGATAAACAACTCTTAGCAACCGCTTTAACCGAAGCGGAATTGGAAGCTTCTTGAGCCTTCCAATGGGACATTAGATTAGCAAATCTATCAAAAAACCGATTTTCCTCATTAGCTTCATCATGTAAGGCGTTAATGCTACGAGACGATTGTGATGACGATGACGAACCCATATTGGCAACACTCGGTGTGTTACGAGGGCTATAAACCTTAGATCGATTTTCAATGATTTGTAAAGCCTCATTTGTCGTCTTGCACAAAAAATTACCACCCGCGGCGGCATTCAAATAATCTCGTTCATGATCATTAAGCCCATTATAAAAAGTATCAATTTGATGCAATTCCGAAAAATCATGGTGAGGACATTCATGTAACATCTCCTTAAATCGTTCCCATGCCATTGAAAAACTTTCATTGTTACGTTGCACAAATCGCGAAATCTCATTTTTTAAGTGTGTTGTTTTCGATGGTGGAAAAAACTTGTTCACAAACTTGGAAACGAGATCGGCCCATGTCAAAATCGAATTTGGCGGTTCTTTCTCGAGCCAAATTTTTGCGGGTCCATCCAACGAATATGGAAACAACATCATCTTAATGGCGTCATGCGGAACATCTTTGAATTTGCTAGTAGCGGTGAGACGGTTGAAATTCCTAATATGGTAATGCGGGTTGTCTTTCTCGTGACCTCGAAACTTGTTTGCTTGCAGCATCGACATTAAACCCGTCTTAATCTCGAAATTCTCCGCAAGGATGGCGGGAATAACAATAGCCTCTCCAAAACCCTCGGTGGGTGCTTGTAGCAACTCCATCATAGTACGATTAGCCATTACGACTTCTTGTTCTACAATAGGTTCAACAATTGGAGGTTCTTCAACAATCAACGATCCTTGATTTGCTTGCTTTTGAAGTCGTTTACGAGCTCGTTTTGCTTGATTACGAGTGATCATAAACTTCACGAAGAATGGGAGGTGAGCAAAGAAGATTCTTTTTGGTTGTTTTGTGGATTTTCAATTTTTTTGTGTTTTTGATGATATTTAATTTTTTTGGATTTTGGTGTATCTTCGTAGACAACAATCTACAAAATCTCTCCTCGAATCAAACTCTTGATTAAAGAAGCCTCAAAGGAATGAAAACGATCACGTGGAGTGAACGCCTTCGAATGACTTTAGAACTTTGGTGAAAACCAAATTGTTCACGAGGGTTTAATCACAAAGAAAACCAAGCAAATATAGTATACGTATTAATACTTTGGGCGGCAAAACCCTCGATTAGCCTTCAATCTCAAAATACTCACAAGCAAGCGGGGAAACGAGGCGGCGCGAAGCACTTAAGAGCCTTTTTCCTTAGGGTATATTTTATAATACCCGCCTTATACCCACCTTATAGTTTGTATTTTTCAAAATCGAGCTTCACGAAAGTATTTATCTATTTTTGCCTTTTCTTTTTGTTTGAGATTCGAATACAATGATCGAGTGATGAAATCCCGAATCAAGGTTGTGTTTTCACACTTTTGGAGATATTGTATTTTGATTGTGATACTTAATACAATATATTAATAATATTCACAAAGAAAAACCGAGAAAACCGATAATACGTGTTAAGGGAGTTCCACTTAACACAAATACTATTTATGGATAATATCAAAAACAAAATTTTCCAAATTAAGACACGACACACCTCCCCGGCAGCGGCGCCAAAAATGATTGTAGGTAAATTTAGATAACTTGCTTTAGGAAAAACAAGCAACTAAATATGAGCGGTAAGTATCGACGAGTGATTTAGGAAAACCACAAGTAATGACCCACAATCAAATAAGATGAGAGAAAGTTCGTTTCCCAAGGAGGTATGGTGTTGTGAATTAACTTGTATTTCTTTGAGATTAATATTAAGAAGAATGGGGATGAGAAGATGAAAGACGGATATGTTAAAATTAAACTACGATGAAAACGTAAAGCCGTAGAAAAACCACAAAAATTTAAAAATTATTAAAATCAAAAACAAAATATCAAAAAGGCTAAAAACAAGTCTCAAATAATATAAACAAAGATAAAAATCCAACAAAGATATTTTAAAACCTTTTATTAATTAAATAATTAATTTTAAATGCTAATTAAAGCCCTAAAATTAAATTTAACTAATTCAAAAGTCTAAAATATGATTTTATTGAATAATTACTCTACTTATATTATTATAAGACTAAAAAGTAATTTTCTAAAAATTAAAACCTATTAAAACTATTTTTAAAACCCTAAAAATGACTAAAAATGATTAAAACCTATTTAAACTTAAAATAATGATAAAAATAAATCTAAAAGTTATAAAAATATTCTAAAAATGGAAATAGTCCTAATTAATGCTAAAGAACTTAAGAAAAATGAAAAATAAAGAAAAAGAAAATTTTGAAATTTAAATAATAAAATAATAATAAAATAATGCTAAAAATAAAAAGTTTCTAAAATTTAAAATAAAAAATTTATAAAAATCCTAAATAATATAATTAAGAGAAAAACACAAATTATAGCTTCTAAACCTTTTTTAATAATTTTATAAAAATCTTTAAAGTTTATAAAAAAAACTTAAAATATTATAAAATTAAAAATTAAAGTTTATAAAACCTAAACTAGATGTAAACCTCAAAAATATATTTTAAAAGCTAAAAACTATTTTTCCTAAAAATTAAAACTGTTTTTGGTATTTTTTAATGATTTAATAAAGTACGGCTATAAAATAAATCCTAAAAAATAATCTATTAAATGGAAAATTATGAAACTAATTTTGAAAAATCAACAAACCTAATATTTATCTAAGAAAAATAAAAAGAACCCAAATAGCTTAATAAATAAGCAGGAAATAAGCTCAAAAGCTACGGTTTATTTAAAAAGAGACAAAAGAAAAACGGGTTAAAAGGTTTAACCATCCATCCTTGGTCAGTAAAAGACCCAAGGGCAGGATGGTTAAGTTGTTGGTGTGTTGAACGGCAGGTCACGGGTTCGAGGCTATATAAACCCCTTTTTTCCACTTTTTATTTTTTGCTTTATTTTACTTTTGCCAAATCAATCACAGACCTTTGTTATGCTACAATCCAACTCCAATACTCTTTTTAATCAAAGTTAGAACCAAACTTAGGATGATAAACGTGTGCAGGTTGAATTTGAACACTAGCAGGTTGCTAAGTGCTCTTACCTTTTTGATTTTAGCCAAGAGGAGCCTGGCCAATGGCTTGTTTGGTGAATGTTTTGGAACAAAGAGGGGCACCCTTGTGCTTATTTAAGCACAAGGAGTCACAATAAGCAACAATTAAGCACACAGGCACAAGAAGTAAGCAAATCAATCATCCACAGACCTAGGCTATTTGTCTGTGACAGAATGATGATGACAGTGGACTTATAGGCCTATAACTTGAACTCTAGTGACATTTAAACCACCAAATTAAGCATACACACTTTCAAACTAGTAATCAAGCAATACCAATCCTAAAATCATACAATTCCTCACAGGTTTTCAAAGATCAAATACCCTAAATGCATGAAAATACAAGCAGATTAGTGTATAGCAGATTTTTAACACCCTACTTTACTTTTAAAACTCAATTAACTTACTCCAAACTTAACCAAATCCGTTTTAAACTAACTAACTACTTACTACTAACCTAACTTACCCCTTTTTAAATTCTTCTAACAACTTAAATCAACCAATTCAATATTACTCCCCTGCTAAAACTTAATGCCAAACACCACTTAAGATTATGAAAATTAAACTTTTAACTAATCAAACCTTGCAAAAGCTATTCAAATTGGTTTAATGTTATTCTAACATGCATACCAACTCAGGAAAACACAAATCAAACACTAAAAACAACCTTAAACTCAGAATCAAACAAAGATCATACAAAGCTATTTTTCTGAAATTTTAAAGAGAAAAGAAAGTTACCTTAGGGTCTTAACATCCAAGACCCTAGAGGGTGTATAACCCTCCTCCAATCCAACTCGGGTTGGAGCAGAACTGAATCAACCTTCTTCTTCCCTGTTTAAATCAAAGAAAAAGAACAAATCCAAGCATATGCTATATCAACCTATTTTACTTTCTTTCTTACCCAAACCTTTCTAAAAACTTTTTCCAACCTTAAAACATGTTTAAATTATCCTATTATCACCTAATAACAGGAAAATCTTAACACCAAAACCTTTTAAGCAGATTACACCAAAAATCTCTTAAATTCCAAAAACCTTGAAATCTTTTTAAAACACAAAAATCTTTCACCAAACACAAACTTGGAACTCAGTTTTCCTCACAAACAAACACCAACTTTAAGTAAATAAAAAAGGAATTATATTGTATAAAAACAAAAACACAACTTTTTATTTCAAATAAAAGGAATTACAAAATTTAGTGAGAAAAACTGGAACAAGGGCTTCACACAGGTTGTGAGCTCCTTATATAGCACCTATAGAACATACTAGAACAGAAATATGTAAACCCTAATCATAAGAAAATCCCAAATGTGCCCTTGAACGGTTTTGGTGTGAATTTTGTCCTTTCTTGATCTTGGTCGTTCATATTTGCTTTGAGAGTAAGCCATTCATCTTGGACGTTGATTTAAGCCACGTCACATAACTTGGGGACAAAGGAATGAGGTGATTGGTGGATTGGAGAATTGGGGGTTTGGACCACAAACGTGGGATGCAGGTTTTTAGGAGTGGGAAGGGTTTGTGAGTGTGGGAATTAAACGTGTGAGGGTTTAATTGAGTTTTACCCAAGGGAAGGTCGGGGTAAATTCTGGGTGGTAAGAACAATGAATAGTAACTATTTAGATCCGAAAATGGGGGAAATAAAAGTGTTAAGCGGGGTTTTTGTTTAAATGTTTCCACTTTGGCAACTTCAGTCCTCCTCTTTTGTTATTTTTGCCATTTGAAGTTTTTAAGCCCTAAAACTTGTTTCTGCCTTGTTAATAACTTTCAAGGTTTGGCAGTTTTGGCACAAACTTAATAAAAAGGTTATCAAGGGTAATTTTTGGCATTTTTGAATATTTCAAGGGCTGTTTTTGAACATTGTTGATCTTCCAAGGTCTTCTTTGTATCTTTACTTCATGAGGGACCATAATTGGCAATTTGAATTTGTTGAGGGACCAATCTTGCCATTTCTTCAAAGTTGAAGGACCTTTTTGCAATTTTGACAAACTTAAGGGACCAAACTTGTAATTATTACTATACAAGGGTTTTAAGTTGTCATTTCTTCATTCTTGGATGATCAATCTTGTTTTGTCTTCAAGTCTTCAAGGGTATTTGATGAAAATTCCATGATTAGGGCCCGGTTCTTTGTACGGCTTCGTTTCTCGTGTTCGTTTTTCCTTGTATCTTGTGATCTTTTGTCTTTTTCACGATATCCATACCTAAAATACACAAGTAAACAAACACAAGCATATATATGGTATTTTATGACATTTTAATGCATTTAAAGCCCGAAAAGAACGATGAGATCATGTATAAATGCCATCTCATCATTAACGAAGAAATTAAAAGACGAGTTGAATTTAATCGACGACAAATCCCGAATCAGAATCGAAAACGTCAACTTTTCTGAAAAGACGAGAAGACAAAAAGAAGAGAAGAAAGCCCACTCACTAACCAAGGGGAGAAGCCTATAAATACTCCTCCCATTCAAGACTCCACATCTTCTTTTTTCAGTTATTCTTCTTCCTAGTTTTTAGGAACCATCTCCCTTAAGGAGTGGTTTCAATCTTTGTTTGATTTATCTTTCAATCTTGTAAGTTAATCTTTTCTTGTTTGTTGAATCTCAATTCATTAATACAAATCATCTTTTAATCTTTCCATCATCTTGTTCTTCATATCTTTTTGATTCTTAGTTCTTAAGCTTCATTCGTTTGATTTGATTGTCATAAGTAAGTGGGTTTTGTGATTTTTGTTGTTTGGATTCAAGTTTTCTTTGAGTAAAAGATTAGTGGTAAAATTGGTTAAAGTTTGGATCAAAAACTTAGTGATTTCTGGTCTTGATTTCGTGTTCTGTAACTTCCCTGTTCTTCGCTGCTCTTTCTGATCTCGCCCAGATTCCGAATAGGGAATCTGGGATTGTGTCCGTTCGGAATCTTCCATTTATTCCGAGTAAAGGTTTGGTTTTCTTTTCTATTCGGAATTTTTACTTATTCCGAGTAAGGCTTTATTTCCAGGTTTTCCGAATAGTGTTCTGTTTAAAAATATTCCGCATAGCCCAAACTTTCCGAATGGAATTTGTTTTCCGCATAGGACAATTTATTATTTATTCCGCATAGACCGATTTCAAATTTCTCTATTCGGAATATTTCATATTTCGAATAGTCCCATTATTCCGCATAGAATCCTATTTTCCGAATAGGGCATTTTTCCGCATAGAGTTTATTGTTCCGCATAAGAGGTACTTTCCGCATAGAACAAAATATTCCGAATAAGCAATACTTTCCGTATAGGGAATTTCCAGATTTTTCCGCATAAGGAAGTTTATTCCGAGTAAGAAGATTTTTCCGCATGATCATAACTTTCCGCATAGGGCATTTCCAGATTATTCCGAGTAAGAGCTTTGTTCCGCATGGGATTAAATATTCCGAGTAAGGGGAACTTTCCGAATAAAGAAAATATTCCGCATAGCAAGTAATATTCCGAATAGAGCAGTTTCATTTTTCCATCAAGGTATTTCCTACTGTTTCATTTAAAGCTTCTAGTTTAGTTTTATTATTACTTGCCTTTATCATTTTAGTAGATTTAGACCAAAGCTCCCCCTTTTTAGTCACCAATTACAGCTATTCCACTTTTGACCGTGATCGATTCGAGAAGATACCGAGAACGAAACAACGATATATATCAATTGGGTACGAGCAACGCAAAGAGAGATCTTGCAAGCAAAAACCTTTTATTAACTAATCAAAAGTCAGTTATTAAAATGGCGCCGCTGCCGGGTCTTTTCGTAAGGATCAATGGTTTCTTGTGAGAAAAAATGGATTTTGGGATCCGTTCTTTCGGGAACGTTATTTTCAAGCACAAAAATTTTCAAAAAAATATAAAATTTTCAAAAATACAAAAACAATATAAAACCTATAAAAAACAAAAATATTTTCTCTTGCATTTTCTTTTTAGTGTATGCGTACTCGATCCACGTCTTATTCAGAGCCCGAGACTCTCGAACAATTAGACATGGCCGGTATACACAACAACAATAACAATATTCCACCCCCCCCCCCCCCAAAACAACAACAACAACAACAACAACAATGTCCTTCTACCCGATTTACGAACCATGGAAGAGCTATGTCAACCCACAATGAACGGACGTGGAGGCCCGATTGCACCGATGCATGTCACGGCTCAGGAGTTTTCGTTGAAGCATCATATGATCCAGCAAGTACAAACGAATCCCTTTCGCGGAATTCCGGATGATGATGCCAACAAACACCTCGACAAATTCATCACTATTACCCAAAGCATGAAATCTCCCGATGTTTCTATGGATGACCTTCGCCTTCAACTCTTTCCCCACTCGCTTTCTCATCATGCCGAAAAATGGTTTGACCGTCTTCCTAAGAATTCTATTCATACGTGGAACGACATGACTCAACGCTTTTTATCGCGCTACTTTCCCCCATCCATGGTCACTAGCCTTCGTAACCAAATCAGTGGATTTATGCAAGAAAATGATGAATCGCTTTTCGATGCTTGGGAACGTTACAATGATTTGATCGACCGCTGTCCTAATCACAATATGCTCCCCGTCACTCTCATTGACACCTTCTACAATGGTCTCACCTTTCGTGATCGTGACACGATCAATGCCGCCGCCGGTGGTACTTTTATGAAAAGGAGACCAGAGGAGTGTCGAGAGTTGATTGAAAACATGACTACTCACCACAAGAATTGGGATTCATCCGCATCCTCAAGATCTAACTCGAGAGTCAATGTTTCTTCTACTACCTCCAATCCTGAAATGTCTGAAATTTCTCGACAACTTGCTGAAATGAACAAGAATTTCATGGCCATGGCCACAAACCACTTTCAACAAGCTAAAGCCGTTGCTATTTCTTGTGACACATGTGGTGGTCCTCATTCTTATAATGATTGTCCTTCCACTCAAGGCAGTTATTCTGAAAACGTTAACGCGGCATACGGTACATATCCCACGGGAGGCTATCAGGCTCGCCCTCAAGGAGACCGTAGCTTGCTAAGTTATCGTTCCAACAATTATCTTGCACCTCCCGGTTTTCCTCCTGCAAACCAAAACCAACAACAAAGCTATAACCGAAACAACCAACCCCAACCTCGTGCTCAAAACCAATATCCATCCCAAAGAAATACCTACCAAACTCAAGGAAATTCTCAAACTTACCAAGCTCCACCTCTCAATCAACCGATGGCAGTGAATCCCGACGTCGAGTCGTTCATGAAGACTAATCGTGAGATGGTGACGAATCTTCAGAGTCAATTTGTCAACTTGAAGAATGACATGGTGAAACAAGGAAGCGATATTCGCGCCGAGCTAAGGAATGATATGGCCAAACACAGCGATGCTATTAATGTCAACATGCAAAACTCTTTTAATAATCAAGCTCTTCACCTTCGTGATATGATTGGTTCGCTCATCCAAGGTAATCAACCCTCTTCTTCGGGTACTCTTCCGAGTAATACCGTTGCAAATCCAAGAGGGGAGATGAAAGCAATCACCACTCGTAGTGGAAAAGGTTATATGGAACCCGAGCTTCCTACACCTCCACCCGTGATTGTGAACAAGGAAAAAGAGCAACTTTCCCCACCTCCTTCACCTTCTATCCCCATTTCCCCACCACCCGTGGTTGTAAGTGATCCTATCCCCTTAAAGCCTTCTTCTTCATCCAATATACCTTATCCTTCAAGGTTGAGGAAAGAGAAGCAAAAGAGCAAGGATGATATTCAGGTTTCAAACTTCCTAAAAATGTTTAAACAATTGAATTTTAACATCTCCTTTGCCGAGGCTCTCGCTCACATGCCCAAATATGCTAAGATGTTTAAAGATCTTCTAAGTGATAAAGAAAAGCTTCTTGACATTGCTCAGACCCAACTTAATGAGAACTGCTCCGCAGTGCTCTTAAGGAAATTGCCCACCAAACTTGGTGATCCGGGTCGCTTCTTGATTTCGTGCAACTTCCCGGGAGTAGAGAATTGCATGGCCTTAGCCGATCTAGGTGCCAGTATTAACTTAATGCCTTTAAGTGTTTGGAAGCAATTATCTCTCCCCGAGCTCGTCCCCACACGAATGACTTTGGAATTAGCCAACCGTACGGTTGCTTATCCAGTGGGGATAGCCGAAGATGTCTTTGTTGGCGTTGATAAATTCACCTTCCCGCTTTTCATATTAAAGTCAAGTATTTCTTATAAAAGCTTTGGCTGAACAATGGGAATTAATTTTCTCGGGCATGGTTTACTTTATAACCATGTAAGGGATTGTATTTACGTTATAACACAATCTAACACGGATATATGTACGCATAAGTGCATTTATTTGTTAAAACAAGAGAAATCTTGTTTTTATGAAGTTATCATCTCTACAATCGTAGCCATTTACTATTGGTATCCACATACTCGACGATACGACTATTCAAACGACGAATACAACTCTTTCGATAGAACACGGGTCAACAATTGAGGGGGAGCAATTGTCAAGCATTCATAATCTTCGATGCCTAGAGTGTCAAGCTCACAAACTAGTGTCAAGATAAAGATACCAATCGTACATGTTGTGTCATGAGATGACTTCAGACGTGACGAGGCGACCAACATTTACCGACAAGAACCACGTGATTCTATCATATGATGTTCTCATCAATCAGGTCCAACCTTGTCATTATTTTTTAATATGGTAAATATGTGATCAATTTACAAATCGGTATCATTTCTCGCACATTGGTATCATGAAGATAAAACGGACTTGTATTTTTCTTCCCAAAAACTTTGTTAAAACTTCATTAAATCAACTGATATCAAAAATATCGGTTGGGTTAATATTTTTAATATGGGGGAGAAAATATGATTTAATATGAGACATGATTACTCAAAAATGGTTTGACTTAACGTGATGGCTCATCCCGACATGTGCGAAATATTTTCGAATATCGTGGCATATGTTAAGGGGGAGCAAAATGGATTTGCTATATCAAAAATAGAGTTCATGGTGATCTATGCTTACCCACAAACCGTTTATTTTACGACGATGAAGATTGTGATGACAAAAGGATGGTAGGATAGGTTAAGTCTAATGATTCGTCCAGAACCGGAGGAATCTTCCCAAGGACATTCCATAGCTAGAAATAGTAGTCCTTAGGAAAGATTGAGAAAGATTGCGAACATAGCTGAATGTCGACCAAGTACTTAAGCTAGCACTGGAACAATCACAACAAGGTGCTAGTTATGATGTATTGGTAAGCATTTAATGGGTTGAAGAATGAAAAAGAATTGTAAAGATAAAGGGTGTAAAGAAAGAAGCCCTCCTTACAACCTTAAGCAGAAACCAGGTCAACTCATATGTTATTGAAGATACACATCATAGACCCAGTGACATAATGCACAACCCATCTCAACTAACTCAGATATCTCTCAAAAGGTATTTGTTTTAATCACACGGAGACAACACATTATCTATCGATTTATTCACTCCGAATATTTTGATATTGAAATGTTGGCACTCCTCTCCAGCCTCCAGTCACTAAAATCTAAAATGCACGATCGAGTCTAGAGCCATTTGAGATCATCAAACATCTCATTACGACACATTTCCATATTTCCTTGCTTTTTCACACACTGTGAAAAGTAAGAAAAATATTAAGAGTCCTACGCAAAATCTTCATGATCTTGCCTGAACATCCGATTAATACGCAGGTATTTACAATGAAGATGGAAATCCTTCTTGAGCGAACATTAAAAAGCTCATGGTAGGTGACTTATGCGATTCTTTAAGAATCAAACTTGTGATAACTGGAAAGCAACAATGGTTTAAATATTAACTTAATTTAAACACGTTCCAGGCCTCTACGTAATATCTTAGTGATCTTGCCATAACATTCAGAGTAATACTTGTTGGTATTTACAGTGACGAATGGAGATCCTTCTATTGTTAACGTCAAACAACACTAGGTAGGTAGCTTGCAAGATTCAATATGAATCAAGCTCGTGACAACTGGAAAGCAACGATGGTGCGATTCTTTAATGAATCAAACTTGTTCCAGGAATAGGAATTGACGGCTTCAATCATGCGGACAATCTTATCCAAATGATTTACTCTTTACGTTCACAGGCAGCTTTGGACGGTCGAGTAAAGAGAACGGGTTTACTCGCGAAATCTGGTCAAGTAGATTTTTAATTAAATCTACCTGCCACAAGTACGATATTTAATATCGTCCAACGGTCTTCACCGACCAGAGGTAAAATGCTACCGAATTAGAATGAAATGTTCAAACCCATTTCGTTCGTGTCTACTTATGTCACTACATTTGAAGACGGTGGCTTTAAGGAATTCGAGAAGAAGTCGTCCCCGCATGCTTATACTTTATGCACTTAATACTTCATCTAATTCAAGAAAGCCTAAAAGTCAAGTCTTCCGCTATATCGAACTCTGAAGCTTTCGAGAATTACGAAGGTATAAGTATGTAGGACATGATGTCACGAGGAGGCCAATATCACAAGTGATGGATGCACAAGATCAAGGCAAGAGATTAATACTTAAGATTGATATCAAAGATCACACCAACATGTTCACCAGAAAAGAAAAAGAAAAAAAAGACGAAGACTACGAGCCCAAGACAAGCATAGTATGATAGGTTTATTTTTATATTGTAACTCGGGTAACACCCTTGTTTTGAGTAACCTCCCTTAGGGGGAGATTGTTGGAAACACGTTTTACGTATTTAGAAAGGTTTGGTTACTCCAACAATATATAAGTTAGTAGCTCGTAGTCTAGTACCGTAATATTAAACAAACAAACAAGGCCAAGCCAAGCTACAACATGTGTAGGCCGGCGGCCCATTGTAAGCCCAAGCCCATCTCATGGGCTTGGGTATATAAATCATCTCCTTAGTTGGATAGGTTGTGGTTCACATTTTGTTTTACACATAGTAAAGTGTGTTTTTCACTACTTTCTCTCTCTAAGTATGTGTGTGATCTACCATCTTTCTATCTCTAGTCTCTCTCTAGATTAAGCAAGATTTACATAATCCAACAAACCTCCTATAAAGTTGTACCTTTTCTTTTGGTCTAAATGATCACTGGTTAGTCTTTCTTCTGATTGTGATAATTTTGTCTTGAAACTCAGATTTGAACTCCAAACTTTCACTTTCATTAATAAAAAAGGATTATAAGAATTGATAAGGTTGTAAGGAGAGTTTGGGTTTAGGTCATAATCATTCACTACTTGCATAGGTATTAGGCTTAGTTGCTTTACTTTATCTAGGATTAGTCAATCTTATTTATGTCTTTGTATGCCTAAAAAACATAAAACACAAAGAATAGGTAGTGTTATGTTTCTATCAATTTCAGATCAATTTATTTAAATCTAGGATTTGTGTTGTTAAAACTTGTTAGATCTAGCTTAAATTTACTTCTTTTATTTTTTTTATGAGGTTTAGAAGTATTACTTTAAGTTTCATACACTTATAGCTTAGAATAAGCCATCTACTAGTTCATACTTGGCCAAAATTGACCAAGCATTTTGCACAACACACCAGCCAGGATTTAAGGGGTCAAACCTAGGTTTTAGGAATTGAAACTTGGTACACTCTTAAAATAGGTAGTGAAGTAATTCTGTTTGAGGTTTTCTTGGAATTTAGAGTTGAATTGTAGCTTATAATTAAACCCAAAGTTCACTATTAGTACTGCCATACCATAGGATTAGTACTAGCAGTGGTAATAAATTTTTTACTGCTAGTGTTATTTGAGATTTTTCATATTTGATTTCTAGCTTATTTGCTATTTGAGTGTATCTATGTGTTTTAACTTGTTGCTTGTGCTTTTGTTCTTATACTGGCTATAAGCAAACTGCTTATAGTCCAGCTTATTCTGTCCAAAAAGTAAATTAAGTCTGTGTGAAGCAAAAAGAACATAAGGATTCGACCTTGTGACCTACTCACACCACACAGCTAAACACACACTCACTTGAACCAGTTACCTCTTAGGACTTTTCATTTCTTCTTTTTCTTTTATTAACTCTTTCTATTAATTTCTTGCTAATGATCCAAACAGCCTTAAGTAGCAGCAAAGCAATCAACATATAACTGTCTTAATAGGGTTAATTCCAAGACTTCCATACAAAACAATGACTTTGTAAACAAGAAAACAACAAGCAACTACAACCTAGAACAAGTAAACAACAAGCAACAGTTGATACTCAACTTACGTTAACACTTACACCACTACCATTTCCAATAAATGTATCTTTCCTAAAAACCTTAACTAGGTTTTTTTTAGTAATGTGAAGATAATAGATGGATGGTTTAGGAGTAAACACCGACACATTACGAAGAATCGAAGCAGCTCCTACAGTAATATCTTTTCTAAGATCCTCTACGGCAAGGACTATGTGATGAATTGTACCAGAAAGAGACCCCGAAAGGTCTTTGACTGTTACTGATAGATCACCCAAGTCATTTGGAGTACAAGACTTGATTATCGCAATCACTTGCTCAAGTTTCCCATTTTTAAAAAAGTTCTTGCCATTGCCTGAAAACCCAGTCATATATAATACCCCAATTAAAATTCACAAACTTTACCGCGCTAACCCATGGGCAACGACTAAAATCTTCATCCTCGCCAACATCCTCAATAACTTTCCTAGTATACTCTTGTGTGGACATCAAGACTTCCTAGGCACATTCCTGGCTATCCGCTAATTTACGGATTTTGGCTGCTTGAACAATAACAGCGAGGCCCGGTATTATCCTAACCGTTTTTGCATCCGAATATCAACAATTGGGTTTTGCGATGTAACTATGATTTCGGTGGTGGTGGTTGTGCTAACCGAATTTTCATCACAATTATCAACATTTGGGTTATCAGCAATGTGGTTTTGCGATGACACTATGGTTTCGGTGGTGGTGGTCTAATCGGATTTTCATCACAATTATCAACATTGGGGTTATCAAAAATTTGGTTTTGCGGGGACGGATTAAGCATTGCTTGATAAAGTTTTATGTTGTAGGGATCGGAATCGTCTATATCAAGCAATAATAACAGTCATGATCGTCACATTGTGGTGAATTCATTTTGAAACTGCCTGAATCGAAGTGTCAAACGACCATTATCATGTTGTGGTTTTAATGACGGGAAAAACCTTTCGAGGATGTCCCTTTTGCATGAAACGAAAGGTGGGTAAAGGATTTCGGACAAAAATTCCCTCACGTGTGTGGAACATGAGGGAGTTAACGGGTGTTAACGCCCGAAAGTTAAAAAAAAGTCTACCGGGGGTTATTTTGCACGATTTTAATAAAATCAGTGGCAAAATTGCCGATGCTTTCCGTTCAATGGCAAAATTGCCATTTTTGCAAAGTTAATGGATGAAATTTGCAACTTACCCTAATTAAAAATGTTGACATTAAGAGTAAAATAGTCATTATACAATAAAAGTATTATATTCATATATTGTTTGATTATTTAGTTAAAAAACTTTATGTATAATATGGACGGTTGGTTCTGTTTACCGCAAATATCTAAAAATAAAAATTGAAACTGAACCGTGATTTACGGAGTTTTTCAATTTTGGTTTCAAATTTTTTCAGTTTGTTTCTCGATTTCTCGGTTTTTTTAACAGCAGGACATGGCACCTACCCCAAATGAAACCTAGTACTACTATGAGTCAACTACACAAATATCAACAACCTATCACATGTAACCTTAAATATGGGACATAAATGAATCCCCGTGATTCCCGCTTTCAAATCTCATTTAAACAACAAAAACTATCAAAAAACCTTAAAATCCAAATTTACTTTCAATTAACCCTTAATTGTTTGTTTCATTATGTAATCATTCATATATACAACATTTGATCATGTAGGTTTACATTTCATATATGATTATATATCCATAATGGATCATAAACCATTCAAAACACCAATGTTGATGATGAAAAGAACACCATTTAGAGTATTTTTAGGCTTCCAAAATTCGATCGTATTACTCGTGGGTGGAAATCACACGTCTTCCAGGTTTTGTACGCGTTAGATTGTATCGGTTTTACTCGTTGTTAAGTATTGTATTTTCCGAATTTGGTTATTTTGTTAAGTGTCCCCAAAAATGGATTTAAAGGCCTTGAAATGGCAAATGGTTCGTGGCGTATTAGCCAGGCAAGTGATTATAGGGTGTTTATGTTTTGTGTTGGCTATGGTTATTGTGTCATTTACGCGAATGGCATATGAAGTTCAAACGAATGAGCCGGTTTTAGTGAATTTGGACCAATGTTCATTGGATGTTGGATTGAGTGAGAACTCGCGCATGAAAATTACGAATGTGGGTGGTAAGAATTTGACCAGCAGTGTGGTTAAGGAGTTGGTGAATAAGAAGATGTTAAGGTTTGATGATAGAGCATTATGTGTTGGTGAAGGGTCGGGTTCGGATGTGTTGACATTGAGAGAAGTAGGATTTAATGAGGTCGTTGGTGTTTATGAGAGCACGGTTTCATCAGTTGATTTCAATACGAATTATTTTGATTTCGTGTTGTCAAGAACCGTAGATAGAGTTCCTATACCTGCTCTTCTGGTGCTAGAGATTGAGAGGGTGTTACGTCCGGGTGGTATTGGTGCTATGCTTGTTGGTTTCTCGGCGTTTAATATGGGCAGTTTGGTAAGATCAGCCACCCCGGTTTCTTTGCTATTAAGAACTTCCGAGATTTTACATGTTTGTGGGATTGGATCATTTGCATTGATCGTGTTCAAGAAAAAGCTGAATAACGTTGTTTGTTCCCAAGATTACAAGCTTCCTAGTGAATGTCCGTCTATTTCAAGAAACAAGCCTTTTATGGAGCGTATCGAGGGTATCATGGATCAAAATATGGTTTCTTACTTGCCTAAATTCGTGAACGTTTCATCAAGAAATAAGTTGATCTATATCAACATGGGAGCGGGTGAATTGGGAAACGATTATCCTATCCATTTACACGCGTTTAACGTGTACGTTGTTGATCATAACGTGTCTGCTCTATCTGCTAATGTGAAAAAGCCCGGTGTCACATTTGTATATCACCCCGGCCTTGTTGAAAGACACGACAACTCTTGGCCGAGAGTCAATCATGCTGATTATTTCGAGGCTCCATTGCATGAACCACGTTTTGAATTTATAGATTGGTTCAAGGAGACCGCTAAAGATGGAGACTTTGTAGTGCTTAAGATGAATGCCGGCTTGACTCAGTTAAAAGTATTGTTTGACTTATTCGAAAGTGGAGCAATTTGTCATGTTGACGAGATGTTCATTCGTTGTTCTGAAGGTGTGGATTGTGGAAACAGGCTATGTAGCGACTGTCTGAGCCTTTTTAAAGGTCTTAGAAATGCTGGTGTGTTTGTTCACCGTTGGTCCGGAGACTAAACTTGCATTTATCTTATCGTTGTACGGTGAATTTAATAAGGTCTAGATTATCATGTGTCTTGAGACCTCTTGTGTTTTGTTGTTCGTATGATATCAGATTATGTACGACTGTATATGTTATGTTGTGGTTGATTTATTTGCATTTTAAGTACTTATGGGTAATGGGTCAATTACTGATATAATCTTGATTTGGGTTGGGTTGGTTGACTTGTATTCTCTTGAGTCCAATTTTGACAATATTGTATGTAAATTTTGGACTAGGACTAGTTTGGGTTGGGCTTTTTTCTCCAGGCAACTCTTTTCTTTTGATACAAAATTATCATGTTTACAGCTGGGGTGGAAATGAGCCGAATTACTAGTAAAAAGCTAGAGATCAGATTGATAAAACTCGAACGAGTCAAGTTTAAATGAGCTCGAGCTAAGTTGCAGTTCGATTATTAAACGAGTTTAAGCTCGAGTTTTACGTACAAAACTTATTTGGGTTCGCGGGCCTAAACAAGCTTAATGTTCTATATACAAGATTATTAACGAACTTAATAACAAGTTTTTTAACGAATCAGTATATATGTTACGAGCCAATCTCAAGCCAAATTTTAATTTTACATTATCAAATTATATGAACAAGCTGAGCTCGAGCCAAACCAACCATGTCTAACATACCACGAACCAATCTCGAGCTTAAATAATAAGACTTCAAACGAGCCGATCTCGAACTCGAGTTTTGCAAAAATTAAACGAGTCCTCGAGTCGAGCTCGAGCTTTAATAGACTGGGACTCCGCTCAACTCGTTTCCACCCCTAAATACAAGCATTGTTGGATAACAAACTTTATTATCATATTTGGGTTTTTCTATCTTGTGTGCTAAGGGCACATGATAAGAACATATAAAGTACATAAAAAGTACATCGGGTCTCACAGAAAAGTACACAGGAATCCACAAAGTGTGAATCCCTGTCTACTTTTCTGTAGGACCTGATGTATTTTTTACTTTCTTATCATGTGCCCTTAAAGTACAATTAAACAGTTAGGAAAATTATGAACATCTTTTAGCTTATGAGTTAAACATTTATTTTGTATAATGTTTGTAAAATGAATTTACATCAAGATATCCACAAAAGCTAAAGTCACATGTACCAATGTTCCACTGTCTGACTCAAGATTTACATCCCATCCCACCTGTTCTGTTGGCCTACTAAAAAAAGCCCATGTGTTTTACAAAATGACTAAAACACCCTCTAATTTTTACCTTTTTACAATGGTTATAAATAACGTAAGACGTAACGTGGCGGCATGTTCAAGCTATATGCTTTAACGGCTAAGGCGAAGCTTAAAGCATGCCTTATGGCAGCACTACATATAAAATTATTTATACGTTTTATCAGATTTCAATATTATATTTATATTTAGTTTAAAATAAATGTTGTAAATAACAACCAAAGTTAAAAAAACTTTCTTTACATGTAATAATAATCATTTTATTGGAGTTGAATTCTAAAAATTATCGTACCTCGTGTCGTAGCGCGTCTTGCCTTGTTGCGTAACGTGAAGGCCACGCCTCAAGTTTTAGTGTACCTTAAAACGAGTTATAGCGGGCTATTTAAAACTATGCTTTTTAGTGTATTGTTTTTCACTTTTTCAAAAAAAAACTTAAAAAGTCATTCTTGCCCTCTTTATCTTTTGTCTTATTGCTGATTGTAACTACTCACTGATTGGTGCAACTAACCACATTTTACTCTCCAATCATGATGAAAACTCAAGCCAGAGCAACTAGGGCCACTTTCTTGGTTCATCACACTCAACTCATTTTTTTATCATGTGCTCATGTTTAACAATCTATAAGTGTTCAAAGGAGTACTTTTTTTGTGTTTGGGAAATTCATTGTTACATATATTTGGTGTTGTGAATTGAGATACAACTTAATAGTTGATAGTAAGTTGGTACATATACGATTATAGTGCATTCGCCGATCGAGTTTGGCATAGTCTTAGAACGAGCGTTGTTTTTAGTTAGTGGCGTATATTATTTGTGCTTTTTGCGTAAATCAGTATACTGAAATCGACAGATATCAAAAATTATACGTTCTTACTCGCTATTCGACCACTCACAATGTGTTTACCTTCTCAGGTATTAAACACTTGCAATTAACATGATATCAAGTTATATCAACAATGGTATGTTATCATATCACATAGTAACTCAAATGTAAAACTAGTTACTAAAAGTAGTACTAGTAGTATTGATCAACTAGGTCTTGGCACATTGTATCATTTTCTCATCGCAAGCGCTCACTTAACCGATAAAATAAGAGCACAATGAGTCGTCGTGTCATAAAAGTGGTGCCAAAAGTGAATTAAGTGATGTCACGTCAGAAACTACGTAGGTTATGGCACGAAAAATCTTATGGTATCACTTTTTAAAAGGAATGGTGATTTTAGTGTCATAGGGGTATTTTTGGTGTCATATAAAGTATACACCCTCTAGATTCAAAAAAAAAAAATTAAAAACCCACTATGTGGG
Organism: Glebionis coronaria; assembly: GCA_025667525.1. Classification (NCBI taxonomy): domain Eukaryota; kingdom Viridiplantae; phylum Streptophyta; class Magnoliopsida; order Asterales; family Asteraceae; genus Glebionis; species Glebionis coronaria. The sequence goes on along the minus strand of CM046878.1, from coordinate 603,885,161 downwards.
CTGATGCTAACGGCGCGAGAGCTTTGACGCCAAACCATATAGTGGTGCGTCGTTCTCAAAAATAGCGTCGTTGCCTTTGGCGCCTGGACTCCTGACTAATCAGTTCAGCTGAAACAGATGTCGGTTACTTAGAGCCAGATCTTTAGAAAAATGTCTGGTTATCATCAGTATCAAAAGATGTATGAGATCAAAGTATTCTGATCTCATTGGTATACACCTTTACTTTTGGATTACTAGTAGTATTGATTAAGAGAAAGAAAATGGGAGACAAGAATGGGCCTACTATTCTATAAATGGCAAGAGGTTTCATTCATCTGATAAAAGCTGAACTGTCAAAACACAGCTAATATTTGCCAAATCAAGGACAATGTGGGTAGGGGGGATACCCCTTCAGTTGAAACCCCATCCACATGTTCCCACTGATAAACTACAAAGCACTTTTGACTTCATTCTTACCCCATCCCACATCACCCCTATGCCTGGCCTGGCCCTATCTTCTTTGCTTCAACTTTAATTTATCATCATGAATGTTACTGTTTTCTTCAATACATTTCATTCTATTTCTAAGTCATAATTCATATATACATTATGAGTTTAGGATTCTTTAAAATTCGAACTTTATCGGTAAAGTTCTCTCGCAAAGATAACATCCGGGCCTACTGCAAGACCCGGTTTTCTGTATCTTTGTAAAAGAACTTTACATTTAAAGTTCAATGAACTTTAGAGGATCCGTACTCATAAATTATACATTGGCATACAATCTAGTTAAGGTATGAAATTAAAGAACTAAAAATATAAAGTTTGATAAGCCGAAAGTATTGAAAAAACAGAAATCGAGAGAAAAGCGATTAAAAGAATCGTCTTGTGTTGTCAATAGAACGAGTAGCCCATTATCGACTACGAGTACCATTGAGAATGTTGATGGCCACTCGCATACACCTGGACTGAAAGCACCTTGGTTCAATGTAATTCTGGACAATGCGTACATGTAATCACTCTTAGATCGGTAAAGATACTGCAATGGTTCCAGGACTGTATTCCATTGATGATGCAGATATGCGGGTAATATGTAGTATGATAAACTTTGAAATCAATATACTTTTGAAATTTATTAGCACAATTTAAAAGTACAGAAGACTAAGAAAATGGATGAACCCCGGATGAAAAAAAATACATGTTAATCGGAAAAATTTCAAGGGATAAAACCTATGGTTAGAGTTTCATGAACCCATCACGGCACAATTGTAGACAAATACACCAGCATGTTCCTTGACACCAAGTACCTTCCAATCCAATATACCATTTTTAACCCCTGATTTGGGATTCCATGAGTTAAGAACAATGGCTTCACCTTCTGGTCCCCGTTGTCCACCCACTACTAGTAGTTCTTCCCCACGCGCTCTAAACGCTAAACCCCAGCCGTGTGATGAATCTGCCCTAACTGGAAGTCTTCCTAAAACATCCCACGTGTTCTTCTCTTTATTGTACTTCATAACCATGTTGCTTAAGTACTCAACCGCGTATAGTTCATCAGCAACGACTGCAACAAGAGGAGGTGCTTGAGCAGCCCGGTTTACATAAGGGTACATCCCATCAATTTTCCTCCATTTTCTAGTCTTGAGATCGAATTCCTCACCACAGGTTAATGAGTCGTTCAGGTTCAACATCCCTCCTATCACGTAAAACTTTCCATCCATAAAAAAACCAGAACATAGTCTACGCGGGGTATGCATATTAGGCAGCATTTCCCATTTACCAGTTGACGAATCATACAACTCAGCAGACTTCAAAATGTTCCCCTTCTGGTCAGTACCTCCAGCTACAATAGCAATCGACCCCAAACTCCCAGACCCAAATAAACAACGAGGATAATTCATCCCGTCACACTTAACCCAATTCCTATTTATCAAACCATACTTCCATATCGCAAACCCAAACAATTCACGCCCAAAAACCAATAACTCACTACCCACCGCTAAACTCTCTTTATCCGCATGATTAAAACACTCATCACAGGGAATCTTCGGCAAACGCATCCACTTCTTACTTATGGGATCAAACGCCTCCCACCCCCTAGGATCACAAACCATATACACCCAATGCTCTATAACCCCTAATTGTTTCCTCAACTCGTATAGATAGCCACTCTTCACTAACAAACTAAACTTAGTATTTAAACACGAAAGTGACGGGTAATCATATCTACACGCCCACGCTAGGCAAATTAACGCTACATCGTCGTATAGTCCCGGAAGAAACGATCCTCTCTTTCCCCTCATCTTTTTTAACCTCAACTAGTCCTTTTTCTTAAAACGGAGAAAAAGGATCACTAGTATTCTAGTTTCAACTATCAAAAAGCTGTTTATTCTCAGAAAAACAACTTAACAGGTACCTTTTTCGCGTAAACTAGATACACTACAATCAAAACCTTATTCCTATACAGTAATCATCATCCTCTTTCTAAACATAAGTTACGGGACCGCGCGTACATCTGAGTCAAAAACTCGTCCAAAGTAACCTGTCCACGAAAAAAACTCATTGTTATAAAAAATAACTCCTAATAATTTAGGTCATAACTAGGGGAGTAGGGGGTGTTTATTTCGGCTTAAATAGCGGGCTTATGGCTTATTTGGTTTTGAGCTTACGTTTCATAACCTCGTTTTTTTTTCTTTTTTTTAGAAACTTTTTGGCTTTACATATGTCATAAGTTTATGACATAATAAAATTATATAAGCCAAAAAGTCTCTAAAAAGACAAAAAGAGAAAAAAAAGAAAAAAGAAAAAACTAGGTTATGAAACATAAGCCGGAAATCAAATAAGTTATAAGCCCGCTATACAAATCTCATTGTAAGAAGTGGTGCTTGTTTCGTCTTATATAGCGGGCGTATGGCTTATTTGATTTTGGGCTTATGTTTCATAACCTTATTTTTTGTGTTTTTTTTAGAAACTTGTAGGCTTGTCATATGTTATAATAAACTTATATAAGCCGCAAAGTCTCTAAAAAAAGATTAAAAAAAACGAGGTTATGAAACATAAACCCGAAACTAAATAAAGCGTAAGCCCGCTATATAAGACGAAACAAGCACCCCTTAATGTAGAAAAAAACACAATAAACATACATTGTTGAGATCGGAGTATGTATTATAACCCTAGAGCCATAGATAAACACAGAGATGATGACGTGTCACAGGAACTCTGTGTGTGTGTGTGTGAGTTTGTTATGTGAAAAAGAGAGGTACGTTTTTTAATATGTGTGGTGGTGTTTTGTTATAAAACTGTAACTGAAAGTGAAAGTGTTAAAAGAGGTTCTGTCGTTCGTTGTATTTGCTGTTCTTGTCCTTTTAGTGTGTTACTATGTTATTAATACCCTCTTTCTTTTAAAGGGTGAGCATCGGGTCAGAATTGACCCGAATCGATACAAATCAGAACTGAATAAGTGATATTTTTAACCGAGAATCGAACTGAATATATAATATAATCCAAAATTGAACCGAATAAGGTCGGTTCGATTTAAGTAGTTCGATAACCAACCAACCAAACCAAAATAAATATTCAAAACCAAACCGAATAAGCTCGGTTCGGCAAGTTTCGATCAGTTTTCGGGTAAGGCCGATTTTTTGGTCCTTTTGCTTGGCCCTAATGGGGAGATTAGAATTAGTTTTTTTGAGGTATCTAGTTCTAGTATTAGTAGAGCGTGTTTTTCGTGGGTTGAAATTTTTATTTGATTTCAGTATGCGAGTGTAACTAGTCAAAAGTAGTTGTAAACTAAGACTTCTTTCGTTTTAAAATTATTATTTATCGACAAAAAACACACAATTTAAGAAAGATATTATAATTACAATTTTTTTTCTTTTATTTTTTACATAAAGATAGGTTTATTCTTAACTAATTAATTTAAAAAAAATTAAAATTTGTAATTATAATTTCAATTGAGGGTAGTATCGTAATCTCGATCTAAGTATCTTTTCTAATTTTAGAAGTAGACAATTAATTTGAGATAATCTGAAAAAAAATGATGAACAATAATTTTTTGACAGAAGTAGTAACACTTAACAAGAGCAATGAATAATAGATGTGAGCAATAGACAAATTAATTTGAAACAACCCGAAAAAAAATAATGAATAATAATTTTGCGACAGAAGTAGTAACACTTAAAAAAAGCAATGAATAGTAGATGTGATCATCCATAACTATTTTTTGTAATAAAGTTATTCGACTAAGTAGTTGTATGTGTAATCATAATATATAAAATAGATTTTAGAAGCTTGAGACTCATAAATGTTACTAGTATTTTATAAAATGTTAGAAAATAAACTTTCTCAATATATAAAAGAGGAGGGTGTTATAAAGAGCTTCATTCTCTTCATTTTCTTTTCACAGTTGCCATATCAGCGTTATATCATTATGAAGCAACTAACTAAAAATTCCTTTTTAAAGTGGAGAGTCAACTCGTCTCTACTTTGACCCTATCACTATCTTTCATTTAGTCTATTCGCATTTTCACACAAATTAGAATACATTTCATCCAAATACAAATTACAAATACGGAATTTAAAATACGATACGAAAAAAATTACAAAAATTTTAAACACACAACAATAAAAATAAACTACTCATTTTGGGGTTGATTACGTTCCCGAATATTGTCAATAAGGCACCGTTGAAGCCTTATATGTGTTGGTTTATCACAAAGTTCTTTTTGTTGTCTCTGACGGATTTTACAACGCTCGACCCATGTCTTTAATATATTTGGTTGTGGACAAACATACATTTCAGCTGCTTCAGATATAACATATCCTTGATTTTTCAAAATCATGTTATGCAATATGATGCACATGTACATGATTTTACGTAACTTGTTGACACTAAATTGACGAGTCGGTTGAGAAATAATACGCCATCTTCCTTGAAGGACACCAAATGCCCTATCAATATCTTTTCGGGCACCTTTTTGGCGGCGCTTAAACAAAGAGTTTTTTTTATCGCGTGCAACACTGAATGATTTTACAAACGATGACCATTGTGGGTAAATCCCGTCTGCAAGGCAGTACCCTTTATGAAATGTTTGCTCGTTTACAACATACGGGGCCTCTCGTTCTTTTCCATCCAAAAGGTCGTTAAATAAATGAGAATGATTCACAACGGTAATATCATTATTCGAACCTGCAACACCAAAAAATGCTTGCCAAATGCACAAATCGTATGATGCAATAGCCTTTTGTATGGTTGGGTATTTTTTATCACCTCTACTATATTGGTCGTGCCACGATTTTGGACAATTAATTCATTCCCAGTGCATACAATCTATACACCTCAGCGACATCACGTTCACGATTGATGTATCTACGCGTTTGTTCAACTTCAGCTTCATCTGCTTCGTTAAGCAGCATTACCATTTCTAAATCGGTCATATCTTCAAGATCGGACGAATCGAAAAAACTTGAGTCACTCTCTTTTTTATATGATTTTTGTTGTTTGATTGAGAGATTATAAATAGATGTGTGTGTTAAAAGTGTTAAAATTGGATATATATAATAATAAAAGTTTTTTTAAAAAAAAATTAAAAAAGAATCGACCGAATCAAGTGACTTCTTCCTTGTTCATTGATCTGCGGGGGGAAAGGAACCGTCTACCAATTGGGAAGCTAGACATCAAATAAGTGGCTTGATGAGGATAACTAAGCTGACACGCCAGAGTTGGCTGCTGGCACAACAGGGTGGTCGCTTACCGCACCGCAGGCAGACGCGCGGTAGTGTTCATGGTGGTGCTTCAGATTCCAATGTACTGCGTCCAAGATCAAAATGAGCTTGTCGACGGACTACTACCGTCACATTCTTAAGTGAGCTGGAGCGCAACCATCTTATCCACTGAACTAGCTAGAAGCTATCGCTTCGGGTTGAAGCACTAAAAGAAAAAAACCGAGAAAGGCGACGACATATGACGACATTGTTTTCTCTTTCTTCTTTGTGTATTCGCCGATGCAACAAGGAATGGGCGACAAAAAAGAGGGTGGTGTGACGACGAACTTCAGCGAAAACCGATAAAAATTACACCTCAGCTAAGCGAGCCTCGCCACTCCACTACACACCCTCCTCTCTAAAGCTACAAATTGCTTGACAAACGATAATTTGCATACTAACTTTGCATCAAATTTTATTTAAAAGGGCCTCAATAGCATATCTAGTTTTACCTTTTACTTTACATACTTTAGTGACTTTTTCCATATTAGTAAAGTTCCATATGTGGGTTATTCTTATTTCTTAATATCAAGTGTTTTAGGAGTACTTTGTTTTTAGTACATTTGTCCTGTCTAAATTTTACAATATTTAAGGTAAAAAGTCAACTTTAAACCTTGTTTTTAGTCATTTGGCCTCATTAATCTTTTAATAAACAAAAAGATATAAAATATTAGTATATTATTATAAAATGAAAAGAGAAAAAGATGATTGAATGGAAAAGCCAAAAAGTGTGGTGTAGTGGTAGAATAATACAATAAGAAGTATTTTAATACTAATACACGTTTGACACAATTTGGATAACTCGTGTTGAATTTTTTATAAAACACACATGGTAGGACACGAACAAGGTGCATGTGAGCTCATTTGTATGTACTTACCTCACATGTGTGATTTATCTGTAATTTATTATAACCCGAGGCGGAGCTAGAGAGTTTTCGAGATGTATAAGAATTCGATAGTTTTGTCGCGTATCATGTATATTTACTAAAAATATCGATTTTGAAATAAATCCGATTTTAAAATTATGTGTAACATAAATATTTGTTTTATACTCGTATTAAAAATTTTATGCACACGATGACATAATTGTGAATCTGACCTTGATTATAGGCGTTGTCCCATCAGTTTGCACCATGTTACAGCACCCTTATCTATATCTATACTACCTATAAAGGGAAAAACCTTTATTTCTTGAAAAGTGAAAAGTAAAATGTGAGAACTTAAAGTTTATAAATAATTAAATGTGAAAACTTAAATTTCATAAATAGATTTAATCATTATTAGTCAAACTTCTTCCATAATTTCACTACTCCTAATTTCGACCATCGGGTCACTGGTCGACCAACGGGTCAACGGTTCGACCACCGGGTCAACCCGATCGAGTCACCCGGTTACCAGTTCGTTCACCGGTGTAACAGGGTTTCGAAAATATATGACCAGGTTTAATTTTTACCGTTTTTCCAACTGGTTAAATCGGCCAGGTCAAACTGGGTTTTCATAGTATTTGAGTTAGTGGGTCAAAACATGTTACTTTTTCAACGGGTTATGAATGGTAATTTAAATTTTTTATGTTGTTCTACTTTAACACAAAATGAATAACTCGATTTGTACACGTTTTTTTAGAACGGTTGATATGTGCACGTTTTATTTTGATTGTCACACGAAACACTTACCACAATATAACATATCGTTAATTATTTGTCGCTAAGAATTTTCGCCGCTATGCATGAGTAATCGTCTCTCTTCCAAAAACCTGTATAGCATATCACAAAAAATACGCATTTTTTAAAAAAAAAATGGATAACAAATGTGAAGCAAAGGTCATTAGGGCGGAGTAGGGGTGGGAAAAAACCGATTCATGAACCGCAGAAAAAAATTCGAAACCGGTTTAGATAAAACAGCTTTTTTGAAACTGGTTTTCCCAAAGCGAAACGACGGTTTCGTAACCAGTTTATTAAAAAAATCCCGACGGTTTAAAAATCAGTTAAAACCAAACCGAACTGGATAAAAATCGATTAAAGTCTAACAAAAAATCATGTTTAAACAGATTTGTTGACCGGTTAACATAAACCAAACCGGTTTTGAATAAAAAACTGTTTCTCTAGGGCGGAGCAAAGTTGTTCTCAGAATTGCTTGTGCATGTGTTCATCATGTATTATCAATTTTGAAGTATTGATGTGAATTATGACACCACAAGACTAGCTTAAATCATGGGACCGTAAGACTCTTTCAAGTCCTTTCGACAGTGGACAACTGGTAGTTCCCTTGCACTGATTAGTGATCGTTACTGGGTCCGAGCATTACCTCTAACTTCTTTCGACTAAAAGAATTTGAGACTAAAGATTATTGAAACCACATTTACTCCATATGAAATGAGGTCATAACACGCATAGCGGGATTATATTTGGTGTTTCCTTCATTTGAATTTCAGTATGCTACTGTCATACTGTGTACTATGTATGAATTAAAAGAACATCATTCAATGCTACTAAGTACTAACAAATGAGCAAATACACACATGTTTCGTGTTTGAATCCCACAGCGATATACCACCCTTACCTAGCAACTTCATGTATTACATTGTCACAGGATTATGAAGTGCCAAACTATAATCCTGCCGTATACCATTCCCCTTTTTTGGTCTAATATTCACCTTAAACTCAACTGACTTTGATAAACGATAACTCAAAAGCAAAAAACACCTTAATTTGTATTGCTCATGGCGGCTGTTTTGTTCCCATTGGATTCTTCTTCCCTCGGTGATTTGTTTCGTTTGCACCAGCAAAGATATTGGGGGATGGGCCCGTCGTCTCCCATGACCCACGGATGCAAAGAAACCGCTTCAAGAGTCATCCGTTGCATAGGATCTGATCAAATTGAGTACATGATGAAAGTTAGCAAAAGGAACATTATATTGGTACCACATTAGCATATGAGTTGCAATTTGACATGATTACTGAATGACTCGGGTCCATATCAAGTTTGGCTGAACGTCAAACTAGTACTAATTTTTAATAGAGTGCACGCAATATCATGAGATGGTCTTATCGTACGAAGATACTTTGTTCTTTCCTAGAGAAAGGCATATGCAGTTTGACTAAAAGTCAAGATCATTTACGATCCATGATCAAATAGAGCACATGAAAATAGCATGGCGAATGTTGTAGATCCAAATCAAGGCCTTCGATTATTTATAATGAGATATCGAGCAAATAACATTCTAACATGAAAGTTCTCAAGTAAAAGGAATTTCGGAACTTTATGAGACACGTTTACTAACCTTTGCAGAGAAGCCCCTCAATAAGGTTCTTGAGCAAGGGGTTCATATCCTCTGGGAGTAACAAGGTATTATTAACAATCTGGGAAATAAACACCAAAAATTAGTACACTAATAATGATGGGAGTTTTCGATAATGCTGAAACCAAAGACAAGTGTTAAAATGAACATCAACGTGAAAACTTTCACACCTTATCATATGTATCTTGCAGTGTGTCTCCTAGAAAGGGATACTGTCCAAAAATCATACAGTATAAGGTAACTCCAACGGCCCAGATATCCGCAGTTTTGCCATGATAATTTTGACCTATCAATCAGAAAATCAAAAGGTACGACTAGGTGAGGATGCATACCATACTTATAAGTTATAACAATTGAATCACTAAAGAACCTCCGTACCCAAACAACACTCGGGAGCAGTAAAGACAGGAGTCCCGGGGGAGCGACGAAGCTCGTCATTCTCATCCTACATATACAAGCAAGGTAAGTTATTCTAACAACTAATTCAACGGGCAGATCATCGGAATGTCATGTGTAAAAACTATTTATATAATCATTTTTATTACATTACCTTATTAATTGTGAACTGTAATCTCATTCACTAATTACATTGTTTACACGTATGAGGCATACTTTGAATTTAAAATAACTATAGCTAATAAATACTCGCCCCATCGGCCCCCATCCCATTAAATATAAAAAAAATTACTTTGTACACAGATTAATAAAGACGTTTGACTCTAAACTAGACAACTAAAAGACCACTTATTAGGATAGACCAAGGAAACTGGTGGAGCAAAATCGGGTATTAATATTTAGTACATAATCGACAAAAAACATATTTAGATTGAGCATACCAAAAAGATAAATGTGACCTTTTTAGGGACAACCCGTAAAAGAAAGTATGCATTTTCGGGGACGGATGGAATTCAAATTGAACATACCAAAACAAGAAATATAGCATTTTTAGGGACAGACCGTAAAGAAAACATGCATTTTCAGTACAAAGAATTAGTAATCAGTTATGTAAGAATATAGCTCAACTAAACCGTGAAAAGAGTTGATAGTTACCTCAAAAACCTGGCTGACACTGAAATCACCAATTTTCACTGTGCCAGTAGCACTAACCAAAAGATTATCAGGCTTGATGTCTCCATGAACAATATTCTGTGTTCAAGAAAATAGGAGATATAAACACAGAAATCCAACCCCATGGATTAGTCGACCAATGAGTCGGAAACCATGGTTACCCAAAAAAAAAATTCCAACGACTTTATACTAAGTCTAATACTCCATCATCATTAAGGCGGGCCGTATAAAAGTACGCACTTTCTTTGTCCCAAACTAATGCAACATTTTAGTAAGCATGTAGTTTATATATCAAGATAAATTAGTTAATAAAATATCAAAAAATAAAAATTAACAATGTAGGAATCAGGAAACTTATTCTGGATGTGAGCATTTGCGGAAAAACTGGGTAAGGAAATTGAGGCATTTATTTTGAGACAAAGGACATATACTTTTAAATAAGTGAGTAACTAATTAAATGGTTAGTTAGCATATTGGAACGAGAATGAGGATTCGTACATGAGAATGGAGATACGTCAATCCAGAAACTATATCACGCAAATAACTCCTTGCAACAGTCTCTCCTAGGCCACCTGAGGGCCCAGCGCCCTCAAAGACCCACTGGCCCTTGACATATTCAAGAACTGAAAAAAAAAATATATTGCGTATCAATATACAAAATAGCATGACGTAAAAAAGCATGATACAAGGTAAAAGATGGAAATTTCAACCAATTTACTTATGAAAGGGGCGATTTGGGTTATGTTTTATCTCTGATGGGCAAAGTAAAAAAAAAAACACGCCGGATGTCATATATATATTTCTTAACTGTAATACCCTTCTAGATCCTTGTCATTCAAAAAATCAGATTTTTAATAAAATGATACAGTATAATTTTTGTAATCATATTTGACAGTTACGACACTGATTATTAATAGAAGATTTCCTATCCGTTAAAAAAACATTTTCAGCCAACCTGGTTTGAGTTTTTGACGTTTTACCAATTGTGACTGACCCACCATTCGGCCACCTCTAATACACACACACACACAAATAAGATGTTGCAGTGCATACCCATGTAAAAGCGATCTGTATTGGGATCGTCAATCACCTCAACAAGATTCACTATATTGGGATGATCCAACATTTTCATGATTAACACCTACAAGTCATTAATGAAAAATATAAATTAAAAATATGGTTCTGCACATAAAGTAACAAACACAACAAAAACCATAAAAACTGTTCGATATCAATCAAGCAATCTATCAATGAAAGCGAGAGAGTATTTGATGTACAGTTTTTGCAAGTTAGGAATAGCTACTAGTAGTATATGAGGATGAATGATTGTATAGGTACGCATATTACCTCACGAAGAACATCAGTCATGGCCGTCTCAGATGGGGCAACTCGTAGCTTTATTAAGTGAGACTTGTGAAACGCCTGCATTAACAAATTTCATACAGACCACCTTATCTTATAAGTTATAAAAACCAGCAAATTTTATTTTATTTTTTGGTCAAGGAAAATTGCAGTAAAAAACAGCTATTTTATAAATACTTTTATTTTCCAACAATTTAAATTGACTGTTAGGTAAAAATGACAAATCCAACTTTAATAAATGATCAAACTCTATATCTCTGGTCGCCTAAGAGAACATCCAAGCCAATTAAAGTTGACTTGTATTGATTAATCGACTTCTAAAAGTGGAGCATTTGAAAATTTAAATAGTACAAAAGATAATATTAACAGTATAAGTTTAAACTATTTTAAAGCAGATTAGGTTTTTGTTTTTCCAGAAAAAACACTACTCCAGAAGAATTGGATCTGAATCAAAATAGGAAAAGAACAAAAAACGAACCTTAATTGCATAATGCTTCCCGTCAACCAGGCTTCGGTAAAGAACCTGTACATATAAGTAGAAAGAGTGCTGATTAATACACTTTCTTCATGGGCAAGATGTATATACATAAATATGGAGCAATTTACTAATTACCACTTTCCCATAGCTACCAGAGCCAATTTTACACTCACGGACGTACTCATTCACCATTTTGTTCCCATCTTCATCCTAAAAATCAGCAAAATAAACAATCGAAGTTGTGTGTATGATCAGCAAAATAAACATAAATGTCAGTATCAACATGTTTGTTGAGATTAAGAGCAATAACATCAGCAAATAACCTTACGTTATGATGAGTCTACGAAATGCTATCAAATAGTATTTAAGATGTAAACAGTGTTGGTCACATTGCTATGGTTGCATATGATAACACTACTGCCAACGTTTAATCTCCCAGGCATAAATCGAATCAGGAAATACTATAGTTGCATTCGATAATACTTTTCCTTCTGCGATACTATTTATCGTGAAAACTCTTTATGTGTTTACATTAAAAGGAGATCGAAACTATTTATCAAGGTGTGTTTATACAGAAAACGATCCCAGACGACCAATCCTTAATAAGTAATAAACAGCTACAGTAGTATTTAGAGATAAAGTTTGTTATATATTTACCTCTGAGCGTATAACTTTGTGTGTTTCTTTAACAGGGAACTCCCTACAAATCGTTCCGTTTTCTGTCCTGTATTCAAGGATCTCCTGAGAGCTCTTTCTAGGGTCTCTGAACACCTCATGGTCTTCTCTATCAGTTTCAGTCATGATGTCACAATCCGAGTTATTATCTTCTTCTTCATCATCATCGTCCTCTTCTACTTCTTCGTTCAACAACAACCCCTGTAGAACATGATTCCCTCCCTCTATCCTTGGCCTCAAATCTTTTTTGTGCTTCTTTGCAAATGAGAATCCGAAACAACCACAACATCCTATCTCCATCATACTTGCACCCGAGTATTCCTGTATCGTCATGGTGCGAATGGTCTTTCTCAATACGATAATAACTCAATAAGACAATTTTACTAGCTTCATTAAAACAAAGATGTGCAAAAGGGAAACATTTGTCAAGCTAATTAGCTGTCCCTTATATAATCATTCTCCTCAACAACAAGAATAAATATATAAGCAAATTGGGTTGACTTTTTGACACCAGGCGTGCTTGTTTCAAATTCATATTCTATGACTTTTTAAAGGGTGGTTGGGATTGCTTGTTAAAACTTAAATGCTTTTTGAACTAACACATAAACATCTTCGAGTAAGCATCTCACAAAGTGTTTATTCCAAACTACTTTTTTATCTTTTTCTAACAAAGTCTAGCATAATCATATAAGCAGTTCAGATAAGTCATCCCAAACACCCTAAAAAGCAAGGTTTTCAAGATCGGGATCTTACTTAGGATCGTTTTCGTTTTTACAAGATCTAGATCGTAAAGTAGGATCGGGATCGTAAGATCCTACTATAATATAATTTTCTTAGTAGTCTTTGTAATATACATTGTAAACACAAAATTTTACGAATATTTTATAAAAATGTGGTTCTACATTATGATTATGAAATGTATAAGAAGATTTACATGTTGTTTTTTAGATTATACAAAATAGATCCTATAAATTTGTTGTTTTTTAGTTTGTCGCTCGAGAAAAAGTAAGATCGGATCGTAGTAGATCCTAAGATCCTATGATCAAGATCGGGATCCTATAAGATCTTAAGCATGCAAAGATCCTACGTAAAATCCGGATCGTTTTTGCTTTGCAGTATCGTAAAATCGTAAGATCCTAAGATCAAGATCGAGATCTTGACAACCTTGCTAAAAAGCATTAATCTGTTGTGTCAAAGTAAAAAGCATTAATCTGTTGTGTCAAACGCATTAGCAGATAAACAGCTTTTATATGTAATCACAAACACCAGGTTAACTTTCTAATCTCGACCCTTTTGCCAACTTTAAATTGATCCATATCGATTTTGCGCATGAACAAACCATAAGTCTTAGTGGGTGTTTGTTTAAGCTAGTTTTTGGGCTTATGAGCTAATTTTACTCTGCTTACATATCATTAAGATGGAAAATAAGCCGGAAAAATGGGCATAAGCGCATAAGTCAAAAAATAATCTTAAATACCAAGTACTTAAAACGAATTCCAGAAATATTAAAACTAAAGTAAATTTGAGTTGAGTAAACTACCTGATCTATAAATATAGAGGAAGGAGGCAATAAAGCCGTAATCAATCTGCTATTTTACTGAACTCCAAAGGATGCCATTCAGAAAAATGAAAGAGACAGTTAACGGAATAAACATAATCGTTCGAACTCGAAGCCAGCAACATCTCTAAAAGACAACAACTCGTCTTCCAGTTTTTTCCTTCACCAAAAACAAAAAATTATCAGAATCAAATAAATTATCAGCAATTCAACGCCAAAAACATCTCCTAATGCAATAAAACGTGACAACCAATAAAGCTCAACATAAAGCAATTAGATAGTATCTATACTAGCTTTTCTATTGGCTTAAAACCAAAACGCCAACTTTTTTGAGCTAGCCGCTTGATTTTGAGTTAATTTTCTTAACTAAACTTAGAGGGTGTTTGTTTAAGCTTGTTTATGAGGCCATCTGTTTTCGCTTATTTCGGGACTTAAGTTTCAATATATAATTAATTAAGGTTATAAAATGTAAGCCGCAAAAACAAATAAGCTCTTACGGGGTGTTTGTTTAGGCTTATGAAACATAAGCCTATTTTGGCTTATATTTCATAAGCCCCAAATTTGTGGCTTATCTGGAGAGTTATGGGCTTATATAAGTTTATTATGATATGATAAACTTATATAAGCCCATAACTCTCAAAATAAGCCATAAATTTGGGGCTTATGTATTATAAGCCGAAATTTAGCTTATATTTCATAAGCTCCAATTTTGTGGCTTATTCGAGACTTATGGGCTTATATAAGTTTTATTATATCCCATAAGTCTTCAGATAAGCCACAAATTCGGGGCTTATAATATATAAGCCGAAATGGGCTTATGTTTCATAAGCCGAAAACAAACAAGCTCTTAAGCCCGTAATTAAGCTTAAACTAACACCCCTAAACAAAAACAGCTACTGTAAAACAAAAAAGCCCTTAGCATACTCCCAAAAAAAAAAATATAACTCTACTAATAACAAGCTAATCCAAACAACCACTAATCTAATAAACATGAAATTAACTAAAAAACATTTATGAGCTAATAATAATCATATGACAATCAACAACATTAATCAGGAGATAAATAATTAAATAAGTTACCTTAAAATTAAAAATTAAGCTCTTAAGCCCATAATTAAGCTTAAACTAAAACACCTTTACAATAAAAAAAAACTAAACAAAAAAACCTTAGCATTCTCCGAAAAAAGCTAACTTTTCGGGGTTTTCGATATTTTAATAACTCAACTAATGCATATACTAATAAGCTAATCCAAACACCCACTAATCTAATAAACATAAAATTAACTAAAAAAAAAAACATAACCACTTACAAGATCAAATAAAATATTTATGAACTAATAATCATACAACATTAATCAGGAGATAAATAAATTACCTTGAAACTAAAATTAAGGTTATAAATAAAAAGTCAACATTTGGGGTGTAAATTTTGGGAAAAAAATATTTATAAAAAGTTTTATTTGATTTGATTTGAAGAAATTGTAAATTTGTAAATAACAATTATATGTAAATAGTTGTGATGATGATGATGAAATAATTAGGGCATATGCGTTGTTGGATTCTTGTTATTATTATTTGAATATTTTGTTTCCCATGTGATGAGATACCAATCAATATTTCTTTTTGGGTTTTGATTATTACAAATTATATTTCATTTTTTTTATGTTTGTTTCCATGTGTTTTTGTTACAAGACATTGACATTGACTTTTTGTCATGCAATTGTTGTTTGTTCTTAAATCTTATGGTCCAAATTTTAGTGGTTTGGTTAGTTTGGTGGTTAGTAAAAGGTGTCACGACAAGGTAAACTCTTTTTATTTGTGCTATTTTAGCGTCACATCATCTCAATTAATTAAAACAAAAAAATCAACTAAATACCCCTCACTCACAACTAGTCTCTCTCCTCTTCACTTGGGTACCACCACTCACCATTTTATTTCTTTTTTCATTTTTCACACAAACTAAAATTTGTTTCACTTAAATAAAACATTACAAATACAAAAATAAAAATTACGAATACGGAATAAAATTAAAAACGATACGATACAATACGGTACGGTTCGACAGAATTTAATCGGTTTCGGGGTCCGAGTCAGATTCCGATGAAATACCCCACGATCTCTTGATGAATTCGCGTGTCTTTTCCCACTTGATCTGCTTCGTCAACTCTTGTTTCTCCCGTTCTTCTTCTGCTAATGCTTCACGTAATGCTTCTTCATCATTAAGCAGTTGATATTCTTGTTCCTCAGTAAGACGGAACTCAGCATGTACCTGGTATTCTTCAACAGGGCTCTCTGGTTGATGAATAGTAGGAACGGATGATTCACCCATCGTGTTTGGGTAAGGTTGTGGAGGGTAAGGTTGTGGAGGGTAAGGTCGTGGAGGGATTGTCTCTGGTACCTTTTCCGGTGTCGATGGGTTACTTCGAGTAGCTTTTCGTTTGTTTTGTTTCTTGTTTGCAGAAGTGTTTCCTTGAGACATGTTTTAGAGTGTGGTTTTGTGTGAGAAAAAAAAACTAAATGGAAGTAGTATTTAAATTAGAACTGTAATGTATGTATATATAGAAAAATAAATAAAATTTAAAAAAAATTTAAAATTTAACTGTTAGGCAACGATTTAAAAATCGGTGGGGCCCAAACTTTCTCTTTTCCTCTCGTTGAAGATTGACGAAGGGGGAGCGGCGAGGGTGGGGGTGGTGTCACGGCGAGCACCGGCGAGGGTGCCACGTCGGAGCGATGAGGGCCCCTCGCCGTGACACCGTTTACTCTTAGTAGTAAGGGGTGGAAACGAGCCGAGCCTAAGCTCGCCAGAGCTCGAGCTCGGCTCGTTTAAGTTTTACAAAGCTCGAGTTCGAGCTTGGCTCGTTTCGAGCCTTATTATTTAGGCTCGGGCTCGAGCTCGAGGTATGGTAGACAAGCTCGGGCTCGGCTCGTTTATAGGATTTGGCAATATAAAAATAAAAATTGGTTCGAGCTCGGCTAGTAATATATCTAAATTAGGGTCGTTAATAAGCTTGTTATCAAGCTCGTAAGAAGCTCGGATATAAAACATTAAGCTCGCGAGCCTAAACGAGCTTTGTACGTAAAGCTCGTGCTCGAGCTCGTTTAATAAACAAGCTGCAACTTAGGCTCGAGCTCGGGCTCGAGCTCGTTTATGCTCGGCTCGTTCGAGCTTTTTACCGATCCGATCTCGAGTTTTTTACGAGCAGCTCGGCTCGTTTCCACCCCTAGTTAGTACGCATGAGCAGTGCTAATAGAAGGATTAGTGGGTGCTTAGTCTTCTATTATTACCTTGTTTTCTTCATTATTTATGTATACAACAAGCCGTTCTCTAATAATTTTTACATTGAGCCTCCTTTAACAAAATAATTATTTGCTTTACGTATGAACAGCTTCCTTTAACTAAAAATCTTGGCTCCGCCCACACTAACGTGAAGTTGATGTGTTTATTCATCATTACGCCTCGTTTAAAAATGGTGTGTAATTAATTTGTTTTCCTTATAATAACATGTTAGTATTTGTATTTAGACAACTTGTAACGGTAGTGAAAATGACATGTGAGGATAACGGACCAAAGTTGCGGTGTTGACGACTGTGGAAGTGAAAGTAAAAGAACATTGTTCAACATGACAATATTGTTGGAAAATGTTTTGCAAAATATGGTTTTTGCAATACTTTGGACATAATTTTATGTATATGTTATATATATTTGTAGTACTTGGTAGCTTTGCGTTCTCCTCGAAGAGAGCTTCGCAACGAGCTAAAGTATGTCCAATATGGAGTTAATGTGAATGAGATATCGTGTCCCAAAGTGAGTCACGTGAAACACAATATTTGGAAAATATTTTGTCCCACATCGCTTGAAACATGAAGTGAAAACATGTTTATAAGGAAATCCTAGTTTCTTGGCCAAAAACGGGTTCAAAGCTACTGAACTTGCGCGCGACCTGCGGACACGAATACAGCTCCGAGGTGCGGACAGATTTCGGTATCTTTTTTGCTGCGAATTCGATTTGTTTTTTCCAGAAAATTTTGTACATCTATTTTAGGAATAGATACAAAAGTTATTCACATAATATTTGTGTGTGTTTAAAAGACAGGAAATCTGTTTTAGTTATAACAGATTTTCCTGACTTTGGTATATATTTTTCTTTGAGAACAAGTCAAGTTTTCAGTATAAATATAACCTCTTCTCATTCAGTTAAACCATCAGAAAAACGTAGTCTTTTTCATACTCCATTACTAGACGATTTTTCCAGCAGTTATCGATCAGAAACTCAGAAGGCTTCCGTGATCTTTCAGGCAAGTTTTTCTAGTCCGGCTGTACAACAGCTTTGGACGTTGTACCCTGGGAAACGGACGACGAATCTGTTTTAAGGGAAGCGTGTTAAACACGTGTCTCGTCTCTAGAATCTTACTGCTTTCAATTTTATTTGTTATTTAATTCTGTTCTTTGTTTCTGTTAATTTTGTAATCTGTTTTTTAATAAAAGTATACACCGTTTCTCACAATATTAAAACAGATTCTGTTTAACAGAATTAAAACTTTTATTAAATCGGATTAATAATTTTATCAGATTTATAATAAACTGTTTCTGCCAAAACCAGGATTGAGTTTCACTGGAAATCAGTTTTAGTTTTACAGATTTTGATTAATAGATCTCTAACGTTTTCATTAAGCAATTGTTCTTATCAGTTTATATTGAAACCAAGATTGTGTTTCTGTTAAACTGAATTATTTGATAATTGAATCTGATTCATTGAAAACAAGATTGAGTTTCTTTGAAATAGATCCACTATAAGTATATAGAGATCACGATTGAATTTCCTATATACAGATTTGTAACAGTTGTCTAACTGTTTGTGTTTTGATCTTGTTTGATTTTTTAGAATGTCTACCAGCACTCCTGAAACTCCTGCAACTACTACTGTGAAAGTAACTGTTGCGCCAGTTACCCACACAGTTGCTAATCATGCTGAAAAACCAGAAAAATTCAATGGGCAGAATTTTAAGAGGTGGCAGCAGAAGATGTTCTTCTATCTCACTACTTTGAACCTTGCGAAGTTCTTAAAGGAGACTGTACCTCAAGTGGAATCTCCTAAAGAAGGTGTACCCGAAAATCAACAAGCCGTGCAGGCTGTTGAAGCATGGAAACATTCAGACTTCTTGTGTCACAACTACATTCTGAATGGTTTCTTGGACTCTTTGTACAATGTGTACTGCAAGACTAAGACTACCAAAGAATTATGGGAGTCGTTGGAACGCAAGTACAAAACTAAGGATGCTGGTACAAAGAAGTTCGTGGTAGCTCGTTTTTTGGATTACAAGATGGTTGATTCAAAGAGTGTGATAACTCAGGTTCAAGATCTGCAGGTTTTGCTACACGACATTCATGCTGAGGGTATGACTTTGAGTGAAACTTTTCAAGTTGTTGCTATCATTGAAAAGTTACCTACGAGCTGGGTAGAATTTAAAAACTACTTGAAGCATAAGCGAAAGGAGATGACTGTTGAAGACTTGGTTGTTCGTCTTCGTATTGAAGAGGACAACAAGCTGGCTCAGAAAAACACTTATACACCTGATTCTACCAAGGCAAATATGGTTGAGCATGGTTCGTCTTCTTCAAAGTCTAAAGGCAAGAGCTTTGGCAAAGGGAAGAATGACAAGAAGAGCAAACGGAAGTCTGAGTACCTTGCTCCTAAAGGTGGAATTGCAAAGCAGAAGTTCCAAGGAAATTGCTTCAACTGTGACAAGCCAGGTCATCGTGTTGCTAATTGCAAAGCGCCAAAATGGGTGACTCCACGCGAGGCTATTATGGTGAATGATAATGTGGACATGATTGCTATGGTGTCTGATGTCGTTACCATGATCTCAGAAGTTAACCTGGTAGGTTCTAATAATAATGATTGGTGGGTTGATACTGGGGCAACCCGTCATGTATGTGCTGACAAGAGTATGTTTCACTCTTTCAGAGCGGTTGACAATAGAGAGAAGCTGTACATGGGCAACTCTGTAACTGCTGATATCAAGGGCGAAGGAGATGTTATTTTGAAGATGACATCCGAGAAAGAGCTCAAGTTGACTAAAGTCTTGTATGTTCCGGAGATTCGCAATAATCTTGTGTCCGGATGGCTTTTGAATAAGTTTGGTTTTCGTCTTGTTTTTTAGTCTGATAAAGTTGTACTTTCTATGAATCAAATGTATGTTGGTAAGGGGTATGTCCTGAATGGTATGTTTAAGCTCAATGTAATAGTTGTTAAGAATGCTAATGTATAGATTTTGCAAGGCAAATCTTTTAATGCAATTAATATTCGTTTCCTCGACTCGACTCGAAATTGATATCCGACTAAACGTTAGACTTATTGTTTTTGGTAACTAAATCTTTTTTATTTTTTAAACAAATTGAAAACAATTTAATTAAAATCTAATTAATTAACTATTTTAAAACTATCTTAAATAAATTTGAAAACTAATTTTAAACTAAAACCTAAATAAAATATTCAAATCTAATTAATTTTAAACTAGTAACTTTAAATGAAATCTATTTTTAAACAAAACTAACTTATAAAATTTAAACTAAATTTAAAAATATTTAAACTTCCTAAAAGTAAATAAAATATTTTTTGACCTTTTTATATTTTTTTTTATAAAAACTGAATAAAAGAAAATTAATATAAAATTTTTAATTATATTTAAACAAACTAAAACTTGTATTTAGTCTAATAATTAAAAACTGACAAGGGAAAAGATTTACTATATTAATAAACTGACGCAGAATTAAACATAAGAATGGTGCTAGATGAGCTGGTAAGGCGCTGGTCTGTTATTCGAGAGGTCAGGGGTTCGAGAATCAAATAAGCTACTAACAATTAAGCTAATAATACTGAAGAGGAAACAAACATCAAAGCAGCAATAAGCAATATGAACTAAACCATATCTAAATCAGTAAAAATAAGCAAATCCAGCAATACTCAAATCCTAACTAGCAGACTATAAACCGAAAATTAAGCATACCTAAGACAACTTCAATTTTCAAACAGTAACTTAACAAATTTAAACAGACTGAAACTTGGACAAATATTAATAAGCAGATTAAAACTTCAAAAAAAAATAAACCTAAAAGAAAACTAAGCAGATCCAAACAACTTAATGAAACTTAACAGTAAGAAATACTAACCAAATAAACCAATAAAAACAAGCAGATACCAAATAAAGAAGCAGATCCAATAAACTCAAAACTTAAACAAATAAAGTAGCAGTTATAATAAACTTAAAATAAAGCAAAGATTAATCTAAATTTAACATGAAATATAAAAGAGATGAGAAGATGAACCTCGTGATGAAAACCGTTGGGACGTAGGTAGGCGCTGAACCCCCTATGAACCGAAGCAAACACCACCAAATATCATCCGATTCATCACCGAGAACTTTCCAACCAAAATAACTCAGACTTCGAACCAAGAACAGTGATCCTTCGAACCAGAATTTTTTAATATTTTCCTAGTAGGGGAAAATCGAATACACTTTCTTTTATTATTTTTTTATTTTTTATTTTTTATTTTTTTTATTAATCAGTTATAATAAAACAAACAGTAATACTAAAAACAGATTTGAAGATGAAAATTAAATTTGACAAGAATTAAAATGAGACGAAATTAATAAAACTAACTTTTCATTAATAATCAAAAGATTACAAAGACTGGAAATTAAAAATTACATTAAACCTAAACTAATTTGCAGAAAATTAAATAAAAGAAAAAAGTGCTCTCTTGAAATTACAGATTAAGGGTTTTTATAGGCAAACCCTAGGAAACCCTCTTGTGAACTTGGAGGGCACGTTCTTCAATCTTGGCCGTTTAACCCTTCTTCTCTTCTTCTCTTTCTTGATCAATGGCTAGAAAAACATCTCTCATCACATGGATTGCCAGGCTGGATAGAGGTGTGTTTGTTGTGTTTGTTTCGGCTGAGGTGGAGGATGTTTATTGGAGGATACTTGGTGGAGAGGTGTCACAACCAATCAAAAACGGAGGATTAGGCCACGTCGGAAGGAAGGGAGGACCAAAATTAGTGTTTGCTTCCGATTCTTGGGGGGATTTAATTGGTAAACGTGTGAATCACACGTTTTTGGTGAAACCCCCAATTTTTATTGGGTATTTTTGATTAGGGTTTATGGATTTGGGGTAAAAAGTAACTGTGTTTTTGAGATGGGAGAGAAAGAGTTGGGTGAAACTCTTTGTTTTTATCGAAAAGTAATGGGTGTGGGGTAAATAAAAATTATTTATTTGTGTGAGTTGGGATAAACGTGTATGGGATGGAGTGAGAGTAAATCGTATGTGAGGTGTTGGTGTTGACCAGGGTTTGACCAGCAATTTGCAAAGTGAATATACTTCACTTCTACCGTCCAATGTGTAGGTAATAAAATAGGCTTGGCCCAATTAGAACCTTTCATCCGTGTATTTTCTTTTGTATTTCATTAATTGGGCTGTTGGCCCAAATGTATCACTCCTGTCGTTTCTTTAACAAGTAAATGGGCTTGTTTTGGGCCTTTATTCTTTAACAAGCATATTTTAACTATCAAATGGGCTTTTAAGCCCATTTATCCAATGTGGGACCCATTTGGCTCGAATATCTTCAAAAAGATTTAATCCGCTAGAAACGAACTTGATTTCGGCTTCTTTGATCATTTCTTCAAAACCGTGTCGGTTTAGCCGGTTTTCGTGAACTTGGGCACACTTTTGGTCGTTTGACTTTGTCTTCGTCTCTTTCTTCAACATTTGACCGTGAAATCCCGTGTTTTCTTTACTTTTGATCATTTGTACCTATTTTAACACAAAAACACAAAACCACGCATAATTCCGACTTTTACGACATTAAACACATGATTAGGTCTTGTTTTTCATTGATTTTAGTGGCAAAAGGATAAGTGTTTACACACTTATTAAATCCCCTACACTTGACCATGCAATGCATTATTTTAAAGCATAAAGTTACATTTTTCTCATAATTAATCCATCTCGGCCTTTATTAATATATACTAATACTACTATGATGAAAAGATAAAGACAAAAGTTATAACAATTTATTAACTTAGAAATTATTTGATGGAAGAAACTTGTAAAGAAATCTAAGACTTTAATTAGGGCTTTGGTGTCATGAATATTAATCACCCTCAAGTTTCACGTTCCCCATACCAAGCTTAAAAACGAGATCATTGTTTACCATAAGTCCTCAAGTTAAAACCACTTATATAAGACAATTGTGTAATACTCTTTCTCCAATTTCTACTTTGTATCTCTAGATTTTATTGATTGTCATTCACCCGTAGGCTCATTTGACTTATTTGATAATTATTATTCCAAAAATGAAGGCCAAACGGTGCAAACCCGACACTCAAAACCTAACCTCGTCCTCAAAAACGTTGTCACTAAAGTAAGCCCACATCAAGGATGATTTAACACGATTTGGGGAATAAATTCCCGAACCCAAAATTTGGCCAATAGTACTACTTATTAGTTATTCCTCCAAAGTCATGTATACTTTATGTGGAGTTTAGCAAGTTCACATCATATACCCTTAGGCTCTTTAAGATGTAAAAATGCTCCTCGTCTATTGTCCACACCCTAAGGCTCCTTGAACGATAAACGAGGGAATTGATTTTTGAATCAATTTTTATTCAACACTTACCATGCCATACACCCTAAGGCTCTAATGACAAGGTTCGTGCTACATGCCCCACACCCTAAGGCTCCTTGAGGTCAGGTTTTAATCTTATTCTTTCTTATTATGATATATATATTAGGCCAAATTCCATGGTCCCATGGTCTGAATACCTCCTACTTAGTGGTTATGAGCCACCTTAGTCGGAAGTCCACAACGCTGGCACCCTCAATGTGTCCATGCTTTAATTACAAGGAGAATAAAGATTTGGCTAAGAGTTAAGATATCGAATTGACACCGCAAAAATCCTCATTTATTAAGCTATTAAATATACAAGCGGGAAGAAAGAGCCACAAAAACCATATAAGCAAAAATTAACCCTTAAACTTATTATCAACTCTATCATCTCTCGTTCTCCACAATTTAAAATCTCAAGGAATGAGACTCGTGGATGCTTAGCCTAATAAACCAATTAAGGTCCATATGGTTAAGGATACTAGCTAGAGTAAACTTGGATAAGTAAACTCGGGTTGAGTCAAAATATTCACGACGGGCCTAATATATCAAAGATATCTAAACTTGTTAAAACCATTTTATTTATTTATTTATTTATTTTGACTTTATTCTTGAAATGGAAATTATTACGATGCGATGACAAAAGGAAAATAAATAAAAATACTACTAGGCCAAAATAGATCAAAATTTTGAAAAACGTTGAAAAAAAATATTTAATTTTCCGGTTAAATGGGGTCAAATTCATGGAAAAGCCCACTAAAATTCGATAGAAGTCCCCCTACACTTAATATAAACATTGTCCTCAATGTTTAAGCATGTGGGAGAATAAACTCCCCTACACTTAGGACATTGAGTACGTTGTTTAAAATCGAGCTAAGGAAGGGACAACTAAAGTGATTACATTTATTCGTTTTATTTATATACAAGATTGAATCACAATAGCAAAAACTTATCGAAGGAACCGGGTCACGGGAAACACGGGAACACGGGTCGCGTCAAAAGCACCAAAAGTGGATCATTAAGCACATGTCCCTGCACACAACATCACAACACAAGCAACCTACTTGGCTCCCCCTACACTTATTGGTGAAAATGGGTGAAGGCGAAAAAGGGTGGAAAGGGTAAAGGTAAAATCTAACCTAGTTATACGATGCTTGATTTATTTATCACGAGTCTCTAGCTCGACTCGATTTCCCGAATGTCATCATTCAAATGGGAAAATCATGGGAAAACCGAGATTTCCAAAGGAGGAAAATCTCTACATGATAAGGGTGAAATAAAGTCATATAAGGCATACCCCATAAAAATTCACCCGGGTCAAACACATAATTTCCATCACAAAAGGAAATAAACCCCGAGGTGGTAAAATCACGCAAGTCAAAGAAGAGTGGGGTATCCTTAGGCAAAAGTCTCTTACAAGGAAAGGTGTTATGGGGATAAGACAATGAAAGCACAGAAGTCTCTATTCCGGGATCAAACACCGATTCCTTAACGGGAAAATAGCAAGAGGTAGTAACATTTAAGCTCAAAATATCATCAAAATCCAAAGTGGGAAGGTCGTCCTCTTCCAAACTCGATGTGAAAACATAAGTATCATCGGAGTTATAGAAAAACTCTTCCTCATGAGGAAAATAGGTATTTAGAAAGATATCTAAATCCTCCTCAAATGGAATAACCTCTAAAGTCGGAATGATCTCTAAGAGTGGAGGATCCTCCTCGAAAGTCATGACTTCTAAAATTGGAGTATAAAAGTCAAAAGGAGTCTCCATGGAAGAATCACTCATAGGGATATGAGGTGCATTAAGATCATGGGGTGGGTCATCAAAGTTAATGAGATCACTTAAAGAAGTGTCATCATCGTAGGTATCAAAGATTGGTTGATCAAAAATGGGTGGGTCAAAAGTGGGTGGGTCAAAAGACGAGTCGTCTAAGCCGAAGATAGTGTGATCACTTGAAGAAGTGTCATCACTATAAGTGTCATAAATAGGAGTTTCAAAAATTTGAGGCTCTAAGGGAAGGGATGAATTTATCACAAAATCATCTTGATTAGACGTTTTAATTCCAAAAGGGTTAATAAAAATATCTTCATTATCATAATTAAGAACATCAATCATATTGACCGACTCTTTTTCATTTGATTTTGTTGTGATTTTTCCCATTTTAAAAACTTGTTGTTCATCCCGAACCCTAAGAATTAACTCCCCTTCGGCCACATCAACTACGACTCTTCCGGATCGTAAGAATGGTCTACCAAGTATTAACGGAATACAAGGATCCATCTCATAGTCGACAACGACAAAGTCCACGGGAAAAGTGAATGTACCAACTCGAACAAAAACGTCTTCGGCAATACCAACGGGGTATGCGAGAGTTCGATTAGCTAACTCGAGAGTCATGCGAGTCGGTACAAGGTCGGGTAATGATAATTGTTTCCAAACCGAAAGTGGCATAAGATTGATGCTAGCGTCGAGATTCGTTAAAGCCATACAATCATCGATTTGAGGAAACGAGCAAGGTAAAACGAATCGTCCGGGATCTCCTAGCTTTTCGGTAAGCTCTTTGAGAAGAATCGCGGAACAATTCTCATTTAAACGGGTGTTCACGAGCTCAACCATTTTTTCTTTCTTATTAAGCAAATCTTTAAACATTTTCACAAATTTTGGCATTTGAGCAAGTGCTTCAATAAGGCTTATGTTAACATTGACGTTGGAAATCATTTTCAAAAAGTTAGAGACATGACCGTCATCTTTGGTGAGCACTTTAGCCTTGTCTAACCTAGAGGGATAAGGGATATTAGGCTTAGACTTAGAAGGTTGAGAAGGAGAAGGACTCGCTTCTTGAACAACCGTAGGGATAGGCTCTTTCGACAATGGAGAACTAGTACTAGGAGTGGTAGTGGGAGGAATCACCGAAGGGGGAGTAGGATTACTCATTATGACCTCCGGGCCTTGTCTCTCCTTTATGGGCGAAGAGATGGAAGGTCCCACTAAAGTGGCTCCTCTTCGAGTATTGATAGCACTCACATTAGCACGAGGTTAATCTCGGTATTTGAAGGTAAGGCTCCTTGGGGTCTAAGGGTTTGAATTATTGTCAAAAATCTCTTATCGTTGGGCTCTTGCATTTGTCTAGTAGATTCTTGCATTGCTTTCATGATTTTCTCATGTTCGGTCAATTTTTGGAGATCCAAGTCCATTTGAGGATTTTGCATGTTCATTTGATTAAACCCTTGATTAGGAAAACCTTGGTTTTGATATTGAGATTGAAAACCGTTGTTATTATAAAAACCTTGGTTATTATTTTGAAAACCTTGATTTTGACCATTAAAATTTCCTTGATTTGCATTCCCTTGAAAATTACCCATTTGAGGACCTTGGTTCCTATTTTGGTATTGGCTATTTTGGGCGGGTGGGGGTGGTCTTTGTGGTGCTACAAAACCCGGGGGAGCCAAATAATTAGTACTCTTGTAAGGCAAATGGTTAACATCAACATTTGGTTTGAATTGAACCCTCTCATTAGCATTAAAAGCACAAACTTGTTGTTGTTGATTATAAACCTTGTCACAATTAAAATATGAATGTGATCCACCACAAGTCTCACACGTTTCACTAGTTTCTTTTAAGGCATTCACTTGACCATTGAGGGCTTCGGTTTTTAGAGCAATTGATTCAATAAGCGACGTAAGCTTATCAATTCTCTTATCATTCTCACTAGAACTAGCACTTGCCATAGTGGCCCTAACACTCTTGGTTTGCACTTTAGCCTTGTTTTCAATTATGGACCAAGCCTCGTTCATGGTTTTCACAAGAATATTGCCCCCCGCGGCACTATTAAGTGAGTCTTGGTCATTTAGAGTTAAACCATTGTAAAACGTATTAATTTGATGCACTTTAGTGAAACCGTGTTGTGGACATTTTCTTAAAAGCTCTTTAAATCGATCCCAAGACTCACTAAACGTTTCCCCATATTGTTGTTCAAAGGTGATGATC
The DNA here is from genome assembly GCA_025667525.1 of Glebionis coronaria. Taxonomy (NCBI): domain Eukaryota; kingdom Viridiplantae; phylum Streptophyta; class Magnoliopsida; order Asterales; family Asteraceae; genus Glebionis; species Glebionis coronaria. Next base: position 603,857,328 of record CM046878.1, on the reverse strand, counting down.
TCATTCCTTAAAGAAGTGGTCCGTGATGGTGGGAAAAAGTAGTTTATGAACTTGGTCTCTAAGTCAATCCATGTTGTGATACTTTGGGGTGGTTTCTTATCAAGCCAAATCCGGACTTGTCCCTCGAGGGAAAAAGGAAAGAGTTGTAAACGAATAGCCTCTTGTGGCACCCCATTGTATTTGATGGTATTTGCTAATTGTATGAAACGTTTGATATGAGCGTGTGGGTCATCATTAGTACGGCCTAAAAATGGTGTAGCGGAAACCATTTGAATAAAACCCGTTTTAAGTTCAAAATGATTTGCTCCAATATCCGGCACCACAATCGCGTCATCGTTTCCTTCAAAGTGAGATTGGAGGATCTCAATCATTGGTCGATTATCCGTTGCATAGTGTTGTTCAAAGCTCGATTCTCAGGATCGGCTTTAATGACGGTCTTTTTGTTTTTCTTCTTCTTCTTCTTCTTCTTCTTTTTGGAAGAATTGGAAGAGTTTGGTACACCAATCGGTATGTATGTATGCGCGCGAGTGCGCATACAATTAAAACTTTGGAATGAAGTAGGTGACCTCGGTCGACTTTGAGAGGAAAAGGATTTTCCCTCTCGAGGTGCAATATGAAAAAGCTACAAAAATATATACTTAATACTAATTGAGTTGGCAAACCAATAATCGGTCGTCCCTCTCAATATACGCACAAGCAAACGGGGAAACGAGGTGGCACAAAGCACTTAAAAACCTTTTTCCTTAGACGGCCTTTTATAGCGCGTCGCCTTATACCCACCTTATAGTTTGTATATATCGAGTTCAAACGTCTTACTAGTATTTATCTATTTTGCCTTTTTATTTCGTTTAGGATTCGAATACAATAGTTAGGTGATGAAATCCCAACTAAGGCCTATTTAAAAAATAGGTAAATTAATGTTCTACGTAATATACTATAGTAAAAGAAAAATCTTTTTGTATTTTTTTAGAAAAATATATATTCACAATAAAAACGAAAGAAATCGAACTAAAAAATAACACTAATACGTAATATTTTTTGTGTAATACTTTTAGGAAAAAGTATTACTTTTGTACTTTTTTTAATTTTTTTGTTGCAAATCTTAGGAAAGAATTTGCTTTTGTGATTTTTTATTTTTATTTTTTTAAGGTTTTGATTTTTTTAAGGTTTTGATTTTTTTTGTGTTTTTGATGTTGTGCAAGAAAATTAACGTTCAAAAAGAACGGATCCCAAAATCCAAACGTCTCACGAAATCGTCAATCGTAACGAGCGAAGCGGCAGCGGCGCCATTTTTAATGTATAGATTTTGCAAGGCAAATCTTTTAATGCAATTAATATTTGTTTCCTCGACTCGACTCGAAATTGATATCCGACTAAACGTTAGACTTATTGTTTTTGGTAACTAGATCTTTTTGATTTTTTAAACTATTTGAAAACAATTTAATTAAAATCTAATTAATTAACTATTTTAAAACTATCTTAGATAAATTTGAAAACTAATTTTAAACTAAAACTTAAATAAAATATTCAAATCTAATTAATTTTAAACTAGTAACTTTAAATGAAATCTATTTTTAAACAAAACTAATTTATAAAATTTAAACTAAATTTAAAAATATTTAAACTTCCTAAAAGTAAATAAAATATTTTTTACCTTTTTATATTTTTTTATAAAAACTGAATAAAAGAAAATTAATATAAAAATTTTAATTAAATTTAAACAAACTAAAACTTGTATTTAGTCTAATAATTAAAAACTGACAAGGGAAAAGATTTACTATATTAATAAACTAACGCAGAATTAAACACAAGAATGGTGCTAGATGAGTTGGTAAGGCGCTGGTCTGCTATTCGAGAGGTCAGGGGTTCGAGTCCCCTGACAGACGTTATTTTTGCTATTATTTTTATTTTGGAATTTGAGAAACCAAACAGATCAATTGTATCTGTTTTTATGCACAGCAATACCAGACAGTAATCTTATAAGACCAAACAAATAATCCTAATAAGCAAACTAAACAAAATAAGCTGAATCAAATAAGCTACTAACAATTAAGCTAATAATACTGAAGAGGAAACAAACATCAAAGCAGCAATAAGAAATATGAACTAAACCAAATCTAAATCAGTAAAAATAAGCAAATCCAACAATACTCAAATCCTAACTAGCAGACTATAAACCGAAAATTAAGCATACCTAAGACAACTTCAATTTTCAAACAATAACTTAACAAATTTAAACAGACTGAAACTTGGACAAATATTAATAAGCAGATTAAAACTTCAACAAAATAAACCTAATAGAAAACTAAGCAGATCCAAACAACTTAATGAAACTTAACAGTAAGAAATACTAACCAAATAAACCAATAAAAACAAGCAGATACCAAATAAAGAAGCAGATCCAATAAACTCAAAACTTAAACAAATAAACTAGCAGTTATAATAAACTTAAAATAAAACAAAGATTAATCTAAATTTAACATGAAATATAAAAGAGATGAGAAGATGAACCTCGTGATGAAAACCGTTGGGACGTAGGTAGGCGCTGAACCCCCTATGAACCAAAGCAAACACCACCATATATCATCCGATTCATCACCGAGAACTTTCGAACCAAAATAACTCAGACTTCGAACCAAGAACAGTGATCCTTCGAACCAGAATTTTTTAATATTTTCCCAGTAGGGGAAAATCGAATACACTTTCTTTTATTATTATTATTATTTTTATTTTTTTATTAATCAATTATAATAAAACAAACAGTAATCCTAAAAACAGATTTGAAGATGAACATTAAATTTGACAGGAATTAAAATGAGACCTAAAACTAACTTTTCATTAATAATCAAAAGATTACAAAGACTGGAAATTAAAAATTACATTAAACCTAAACTAATTTGCAGAAAATTAAATAAAAGAAAAAAGTGCTCTCTTGAAATTATAGATTAAGGGTTTTTATAGGCAAACCCTAGGAAACCCTCTTGTGAACTTGGAGGGCACGTTCTTCAATCTTGGCCGTTTAACCCTTCTTCTCTTCTTCTCTTTCTTGATCAATGGCTAGAAAAACATCTCTCATCACATGGATTGCCAGGCTGGATAGAGGTGTGTTTGTTGTGTTTGTTTAGGCTGAGGCGGAGGATGTTTATTGGAGGATACTTGGTGGAGAGGTGTCACAACCAATCAAAAACAGAGGATTAGGCCACGTCGGATGGAAGGGAGGACCAAAATTAGCGTTTGATTCCGATTCTTGGGGGGATTTAATTGGTAAACATGTGAATCACACGTTTTTGGTGAAACCCCCAATTTTTATTAGGTATTTTTTATTAGGGTTTGTGGATTTGGGGTAAAAAGTAACTGTGTTTTTGAGATGGGAGAGAAAGAGTTAGGTGAAACTCTTTGTTTTTATCGAAAAGTAATGGGTGTGGGGTAAATAAAAATTATTTATTTGTGTGAGTTGGGATAAACGTGTATGGGATGGAGTGAGAGTAAATCGTATGTGAGGTGTTGGTGTTGACCAGGGTTTGACCAGCAATTTGCAAAGTGAATATACTTCACTTCTACCGTCCAATGTGTAGGTAATAAAATAGGCTTGACCCAATTAGAACCTTTCATCCGTGTATTTTCTTTTGTATTTCATTAATTGGGCTGTTGGCCCAAATGTATCACTCCTGTCGTTTCTTTAACAAGTAAATGGGCTTGTTTTGGGCCTTTATTCTTTAACAAACATATTTTAACTATCAAATGGGCTTTTGAGCCCATTTATCCAATGTGGGACCTATTTGGCTCAAATATCTTCAAAAATATTTAATCCGCTAAAAATGAACTTGATTTCGGCTTCTTTGATCATTTCTTCAAAACCGTGTCGATTTAGCCGGTTTTCGTGAACTTGGGCATACTTTTGGTCTTTTGACTTTGTCGTCGTCTCTTTCTTCAACATTTGACCGTGAAATCCCGTGTTTTCTTCCCTTTTGATCATTTGTACCTATTTTAACACAAAAACATAAAACCACGCATAATTCCGACTTTTACGACATTAAACACATGATTAGGTCTTGTTTTTCATTGATTTTAGTGGCAAAAGGATAAGTGTTTACACACTTATTAAATGCTATCAATAAAATGAATTCTTCTGCTTACTTGATTGAGTCTTCTAATGTGTGGCATGGTCGTCTTGGACATGTTAATTTTAATTCAATGCGTCGTTTGATTAAATTTAACGGCATACCAAATTTTCATATTGATTCAAATTATAAGTGTGAAACTTGTGTCGAAGCCAAACTTACAAGATCATCTTTCAAATCGGTTGAACGAAAAACCGAACCACTTGATATGATACACACAGACATATGTGATTTGAAATCACTACCCACAAAAGGTGGAAATAAGTACTTCATCACGTTTATTGATGATTGCACATAGTACTGCTACGTTTACTTGTTGAAAAGTAAAGATGAAGCTATAGACAAGTTTGTTCTATACAAAACCGAAGTTGAGAATCAACTTGGTAGGAAAATCAAGGTTGTACGAAGTGATAGAGGAGGTGAATATGTGTCTCCTTTTGCTGATCTATGTGTGAAACATGGAATTAGACACGAGTTTACTGCTCCTTATTCACCTCAGCAAAACGGTATTGCCGAAAGGAAGAACCGTACCTTGAAAGAAGTGGTTAATGCCATGTTGTTAAGTTCTGGTTTGAGCCGGGACATGTGGGGGGAAGCCATTATAACGGATATTTATCTTTTAAACAAGATGCCTCGTAAGGATAAAGAGGAAACCCCATATGAACTGTGTATGGGAAGAAAACCATCATACCAGTACTTACGAGTGTGGGGGTGTCTAGCCAAGGTAGTTGTGCCGACACCTAAGGCCCAAACGATTGGACCTAAATCTGTGGATTGTATATTTATTAGATATGCTAAGAATAGCAGTGCGTATCGTTTCATTGTACATGATTTGAAAAATCCAGATATACACAAGAACACGGTTATGGAATCAAGGAATGCGTCCTTCTTTGCAAACATATTTCCTTGTTTAAAGAATGAAAATGGAAGCACATCTAGAATAGATGATGCAGTTGTCCAAGATAAGAGACAACGAGATGATAATGATCTCCAAGATGAGAGACAAGATCAACCCGAGGAAGAAGAGGTTGAACCTAGAAGAAGCAAACGGGCGAGAACCGAGAAATCATTTGGACCCGATTTTGTCTCTTTTATGGTAGAAAATGAACCCACTTCTTATCAAGAAGCTGTAAATTCCTCGGAAGGGCCTCGATGGAAAGAAGCGATTAATAGTGAAATAGAGTCTATTTTACAAAATCATACTCGGGAGCTCGTGGATTTACCTCCTGGTTGTAAACCACTAGCCTATAAATGGATCTTCAAGAAGAAGATGAAAGTTGATGGCACCATTGACAAGTACAAAGCAAGATTGGTGATCAAAGGTTTTAGACAACGCGAAGGTCTAGATTAATTTGATACTTATCCGCCTGTTACGCGAATAACTTCTATTAGGACGATTCTTGCTATTGCCGCATTAAGAAATTTAGAAGTTCACCAAATGGATGTGAAAACGGCTTTTCTAAATGAAGATTTAGAAGAACAAATATACCTGAACCAACCCGAGGGTTTCATGGCTTCTGGACAAGAGAGCAAAGTTTGTAGGCTTGTTAAGTCATTGTATGGCTTAAGGCAAGCTCCAAAACAATTGCATCAAAAGTTTGATCACGCTATGCTAGAGGGTGGATTCAAAATTAATGAGTGCGACGAGTGTATTTATGTCAAAGACACAAATAGTGGATATGTAATCTTGTGTCTTTATGTCGATGATATGCTTATCGTTGGCAGTAACGACAAGATGATCAAGTCTACTAAAGACATGTTGAAATCAAAGTTTGACATGAAAGATATGGGTTTGGCTGATGTGATCCTTGGAATAAAGATCATACAAACTCAAAGTGGACTTGCATTAAGTCAAGCACATTACATGGACAAAATTCTTAATACTCATAATGCGGGGGATACCGGCCTAGCTAGAACTCCAATTGACACCAGTTTGCATCTATCTAAAAATAGAGGCGCGGGTGTTGCCCAATTAGAGTATTCAAGAATTATTGCCATGTTAATGTATTTGATGACATGTACCTGACCTGACTTAGCATATGTTGTTAGCAGGCTGAGTAGGTATACTAGTAATCCAAGTGATGCACATTGGAAAGCTATGACTAGGGTACTTCATTATTTGAGATACAGTCGTGATTATGGACTGAATTATGCTAGATATCCATCTGTTATTGAAGGATACAGTGATGCAAATTGGGTATCTGACATAAAGGATTCTAGATCAACCAGTGGATATGTGTTTACACTGGGAGGGGCCGTTATATCTTGGAAGTCTTCCAAGCAAACTGTAATAGCTAAGTCCACGATGGAATCAGAATTTATCGCGTTGGATAAATGCGGAGAAGAGGCGGAATGGCTACGTCAATTCATAGAGGACATACCCAGGTGGCCTAAACCGGTAACGGCCATTAGTATACATTGTGATAGTCAATCGACAATTGGCAGAGCTCATAGCACAATGTATAATGGAAAGTCTAGACATATCCGTCGTCGATATAATTCGATACGACAACTACTCTCAACAGGAGTTATCTCAATTAACTATGTGAAGTCAAAGGATAACATCGCGGATCCGCTTACGAAAGGCTTAAGCAGAGAGTTAGTTAGTAAGTCGTCTAAAGGAATGAGACTAAAGCAGTGATAACGCCTAAATCCAACATGTTTTTAGGAGCGTTATCCGTACTTTTGTACATGTATATTGGTTAATTATATGATACTTTTGTGCATATTTGTGCTCAATTGTGTTCGCAAGTCTTTGTGTAGCCAATTGCAGGAATTGAGTATAAAACAACATGAAAATGAAGAATTGTACGAGTACGAAGAATCCTAGTCAAGTTCAAGACCCGTGTACAAGTTACAAGCCTTTGAAGATCAGTTTCGGGTGCAAGAACAAGTATTTCCAAGGAGCAAATAAAGATATTCAGCATGAAAGTTGCCACCATCACATGGGAGTTGATTTGCCTCCATCATGAGTGAAGTTTCCTCCAACATTTGTCTAGGCAAAAATGTGTCTACATACATGCAAGATCATACAAGAAGTTTCTAGACATGCTTTGGCTCCAAGCCATGCATTCACTCCATGCCATCAACTAGCCTATAAATAAGACCCTTGAGGTCATGTAACTATATATCCTTATATGCCTTTCACATATCTTTTCACTTTTCAATCATCTTCTCATACTACATCAAATAAACTCTCTCATCCTTGTCCAAACTCCCATTCCCGGATTTGAACAAGGTGGTGCTAGAAGAGTCAGTTTTAGAGTCCAATAAGCAAAGTTATCATCACGAAACTCTTAGGGATCATTACCCTAATCATTATTAACATTTTTCCACTTTGTAAGACTCTTGATTATGACTTATAATACTTTTATTTCTGAGTTTATTTCATCATTTGTTATGAGTAGCTAAGTTTCATTCTACACTAGGTAGGATGATGTTTATAGTATGAAGTGATGGTTGTGATTGTGATTTATGTTTAATTGAATGTCAAGCTTTCCTATGATCCATTGATATTTATGTTTCATGTGACAATTGTTATCAAAACTTAATTTGTTGGTAAAGATTTCATAGGTCGAAAGGGTTATTTTCTATCAACAAGTCATAGCCGGTTTGTCTATGATTGGCTATCTTTTGTATTGATCATTTCTTAAGAAGTTTTGATTATCAAGAAACATAATTACAAGTGTTAGCAAATTCGTGAAACGACCGTGAATCGAATGTGTTGAAAGTGGGTTAAGTCTTGAATTGAGTGATTGAGTCTAATGCTTGTTTTCTTTAACCAAGGTCTTGACGAAGATTCAAGCTTTTGAAAACAATAGATTGGATTATCTATCTAATTATCATAATCACAAATGTTAATGTGTCATCACAATCATACCATTACGAATGCTCAAACTAGTCTTTACCAAGTGTACCTTTAATCATATTATTTATCTCATCATTTTTACTTATTGTTTGTTTGTCAACAATTGCTACAATCAACGATTATAGTTTCATTTTAGAATAATCATAGGTTTTCCAAATGCCCGTGAACGATCTTGGTATTACCACATAAAAGCTATACACAAATGAAAGGGTTATACTTGCCCGTGCGTTTTTAGTCAACCCGGTAATTCGTGTTTATAAATTTAAAACTTGTTATCAACACCACGCATCAAGTTTTTGGCGCCGCTGCCGGAGATTTTGATTGTGTTCTTAGTTCCAAAATCACCCTATAATCAAACCCATTGTAGTGTACTCATTGCAAACAAACCCAAAAAAAAGTAAAAAAATAAAATAAAATCTGACAGGAGAGCATTGCCGCCGGCAACACCTTCCTGCCGCCGGCAACACCATCACATAAGCCCCTTTGCCGTCCGACAAGGAGCTCCTGCCGCCGGCAAGCGACAAACAGAAGCCTAATTGCCGTCCGGCAACCCCTGTTTGCCGCCGGCAAGGTCCCAGACCATAAAAAAAAATTAAAAAAATTATGTTCTTATTTTGTTTGGTTTATTTAATTTCCTATTTACTTATTTTCTTATTAGTTATATTTTGTTTGTTTTTGTTTTTGTTACTTGTAATCCTTTTCAAAAGTCGTTCAAGACTTTAATGAACACAAGTTCTTCCGGTCAAGAATTGCTTAGTCCATACACCGATCCCGAACGTTATATTCACCAATCTCGAAAGAAAAACCGTAAGAAACACCCCTTTGTTTCTTTTGAAAACCGAATCTCAAAAACCAAAAACCCACCATTTGATAATCTCTTAGACGCCTTTGTCGTCTACAACCCATTTAACGATCTACCATTTCCAATGGCTGACGATCAATCAATGTGGGCAGCCAACCGAGTAGTAGCACCTACCCCCGAGGCTGCTATTGTTCAAGTTGAGCTTGGAGAAAACTTCACCGTGAAAGGTCATCACCTTTCAATGATCAAAGACCGCCAATTTGACGGCCGTACGATAGCCGATCCGCATAAGCACATATCCGAATTCATAGAAATATGTGGCATGTTCCGTTATGGAGCCGACGTCGATGGAGACGCCATAAAACTCAAACTTTTCCCATCATCTCTATCCGGAGATGCAAGAGTTGGTACAACGAGTTGACGTCCGGTACCATTAAAACATAGGAACAAATGAGAACCGCTTTTGTTAGCCGTTTCTTTCCACCCGCCATGTACGAAAGACTCATGGGAGAAATCCGAGGTTTCGCCCAACTTCCACAAGAAACACTCATTGATGCGTGGAATCGAATGAAAGATCTACTTCGTAGTTGTCATGGACATGGTTTACTAAAAGGAACCATCATCCAAATCTTTTATCATGGTCTTAATGAACCGACGCAAGCAATCCTTGACGCCGGTGGACTTTTTCTCTATAAGATTCCTAACGAAGCATATCAATTGCTCGAGGACCGAGTTCTCTTAAAACTCGATTGGTCCAAAGATAACCGAACCAAACCTTTCAAGAAAACCGTTGCTTTCGTTGAAAGTGACAAAAATTCCAAACTCATGGAAAAGATGGACGCTCTCACATCTAAATTCGACTCGCAATTCAAAACCATCAAAGACGAAATAAAGGAGATGCGAGGCAAATGTACTCTTTGCGGAGGACCACACCCATCCACGGCGTGTGATGATACAAAAATAATAGAACCGCCACAAGAAGCAAACTACGCCCAAGGAGGATACCGAGGAAGTGGTTATTGAGGTAACTACTATGGTAGAAATTCCGGCATATGGCGTGAGTATCCCAAAAACGAAAATCGTAGCTCACAATCCCGTGAGAACGATAATTCCGGTCCATCTAACGAAAAGAAACCCGAAGAGTCGACCCTAGAGAAAACATTGTTAGCTTTCATAGAATCTAAAAAATCGACAAACACGTTCATTAAGAACCAATTCTTCGATCTCAAAGCCAACGTTGAAAGAGGACAAAGACACCACACCGCAACCATTAATGATCTCGAAACCAAACTCGATCGAATCACCGATCAATTAGCCAATCGACCAAGTGGTTCACTACCAAGCAACACTCAAACAAACCCAAAAGCATCTACGGATAAACCATACCGCCCACCACCCGCCTGTAATGAACATGTGAATGCCGTATTCATAAGGAGTGGCTTGAGTTATGATCTACCACAAAACCCGAACACCAAAGCTCCCACTTTTGCCAATGAAAGTGAAGACGAGGCCGATGAGCCCGAGAAGGAAGAAACTGTTCCTCCTTCCAAACCCAAACCAGAATAAACCACACCCATTCCAACACCAACACCAAAGGCGTATGAACCAAAAATTCTGTATCCTCAACGCCTACGAAAAGAAAAGATGGAGGCTCGTAATGCCAAATTCCTTAAGATGATCAAGGAAGTTAAGATCAACGTTCCACTTGTTGATATCTTAACCAGCATGCCCAACTATGGGAAATTCCTCAAAGATCTTGTGAGCAACCATAGTAAGACGGAGCAAATCTCTGATGCGTTTCTAAATGAAGAATGTTCTGCAGCTTTGCAAAGCAAACTTCCACCAAAGCTCGGAGATCAGGGAAGCTTTCTCATACCATGCACCCTAAACAACAATATCGAATGTCACGCCTTGGCCGATCTAGGCGCAAGTATCAATCTTATGCCATACTCATTATACAAGAATGTTTCAAACAATACTTTGAAACCTACGAGTATGAGTATACGTTTGGCTAACCACACCTACCAATATCCCATTGGGATATCCGAGAACATGCTTGTTCAAGTTGGCAAATTCATATTTCCCGCCGACTTCGTAATCCTTGAGATGGAGGAAGATCATCACGTCCCTCTCATTGGGATATCCGAGGACATGCTTGTTCAAGTTGGAAGATCATCCGTATACACCGCCGATGCTATCATTCGTGTGAATAATAAAGAACTCAACCTTGGAGTTGGTGACGATCGAGTCACATTCTTAGTCGATAAAGCTATGCAACACTCCCATTCCAATGATGACACATGCTTCCGAGTGGATGTTATCGATGAAGTAACAGAAGGAGAGTTGGACGCATTGCTTGATGACAACGCACCATTCCAAACAACTTTGGAAAAGATTAGCGATATCGATCGTGATCGTGAATTCGAAGAATTCATGGCCCTTGATTCCGAAGTAACTCTCGAAGAAGAGGAAAACAAGCCGTTCGAAGTTTTGCCTTCGAAATCGAACTTTATAATTCACAAATCTATTCATGATCCACCGACGGATCTTGAATTAAAACCTCTTCCCGAACATCTCGAGTACGCTTATCTAGAGAAGGACTCACTCCTTCCGGTGATTATCTCATCCAAGCTCGAGAAAGATGAGAAGGAACGTCTCGTTTCTATGCTCAAAAACCACAAAGAAGCATTTGCTTGGAAAACATCTGATATACTGGGTATTAGCCCAATTTTTTGCAAACACAAGATCAATCTCGAAGACGATGCCAAACTCGTTATTGAGAGGCAACGTCGACTTAACCCAAACATGAAGGAGATAGTAAAAGCCGAAATCATGAAACTCCTTGAGGCAAGAATCATCTATGCCATAGAGGATAGTCCTTGGGTTAGTCCTATTCATTGCGTTCCAAAAAAAGGTGGAATGACTGTTGTGACCAACGAAAATAACGAACTTGTTCCTACAAGAAACGTTACCGGTTGGCGTGTGTGTATTGATTACCGCAAATTGAACGATGCCACATGAAAAGATCATTTTCCTCTACCATTCATGGACCAAATGTTGGAAAGACTAGAGGGGAACAAATTCTTTTGTTTTCTCGATGGCTTTTCCGGATATTTTCAAATACCTATCAAACCATCCGATCAAGACAATACCACTTTTACGTGTCCTTTTGGAACATTCGCTTATAAGCGTATGCCTTTTGGGCTTTGCAATGCACCTGCGACTTTTCAAAGGTGTATGATCGCAATCTTTCAAGACATGATCGAAGTATCCATGGAAGTTTTCATGGATAATTTCTCAGTCTTCGGAAACTCATTCGAGTCTTGCCTTTTTAATCTAGAGCGCATGCTCATCCGATGCAAACAAGCTCATCTCGTGCTCAATTGGGAGAAATGTCACTTCATGGTGACTGAAGGAATTGTGCTTGGACACAAAGTCTCCAGAGCCGGATTGGAAGTGGACAAGGCCAAGATCAAAGTGATATCCAAATTACCACCACCCACTAACGTTAAAGCCGTTAGAAGTTTTCTAGGTCTTGTAGGATTCTACCGCCGATTCATAAAAGATTTTTCCAAAATCGCTAGACCGATGACCAAACTCCTTGGAAAAGACACAGTCTTTGATTTCAATGAAGAATGCATAAAGGCATTTGACAAGCTTAAAGACAAGTTAACGAATGCACCGATCATGGTTTCACCGGATTGGTCGCGACCGTTTGAACTTATGTGTGATGCAAGCGATTTCGCTGTAGGAGCCGTATTAGGACAACGCGAAGGAAAACATTTCCGTCCTATACACTTTGCGAGCAAAATTCTAAATAGCGCGCAGCTCAACTACATAATCACCGAGAAAGAACTACTTGCCGTAGTCTTTGCTTTCGACAAATTTCGATCCTATCTCGTGTTGTCGAAAACGATTGTATTTACCGATCATTCCGCGTTGAAATATCTATTCTCAAAACAAGATGCTAAGCCGCGTCTTATTAGATGAATTTTACTACTCCAAGAATTTGACATCGAAATCCAAAACAAGAAAGGAGCTGAAAATGTCGCAGCCGATCATTTGTCGCGACTTGAAAATCCAAACATAGAAGAGTTAAGGGATAAAGATATCAATGATTATTTTCTCGATGAAACTCTTATGAAAATCTCTACGGACGAATCTCCGTGGTTTGCAGATTTTGCAAATTACCTCGTTGGAAGAATTATAAGAAATGGTTTAACCTATCACCAACGATGTAAATTCTTTTTCGACCTAAAACACTATTTCTGGGAAGATCCCTACCTTTTCAAAGTATGCCCCGATGGCATGATTAGGAGATGTGTTTACGGCACGAAAACAAGGAAGATCCTTGATGAATGTCATCATGGCCCTACTGGGGGACATTATGGTCCTTCAACCACCGCGAAAAAAGTCTTCGATGCTGGTTTTTATTGGGCAACAATTTTTAAAGAGGCGTATACTCTAGTAAAAAATTGTGATGCTTGCCAACGTACTGGTAGCCTCTCACGAAGAGACGAAATGCCTTAAAACAGCATCCAAGTTAGCGAAATATTTGACGTATGGGGAATTGATTTCATGGGACCCTTTCCCAAATCCCATAAGTTCGAATATATCTTAGTCACTATTGATTACGTGTCCAAATGGGCAGAAGCCGAGGCTTTACCCACGAACGATTCACGAGCCGTAATCAACTTTCTGAAAAAACTTTTCTCTCGCTATGGAATGCCGAAAGCTTTAGTTAGTGATCGAGGTTCCCATTCTTGTAATAAACAAATGGAGAAAATCTTAAAGCGTTATGGAGTCACCCATCGCTTTGCAACCGCGTATCATCCACAATTGAGTGGACAAGTTGAAAATACCAATAGAGCCTTAAAACGAATACTCGAAAAAACGGTTAAGGACAATCCTTCCGTTTGGTCAAGGAAACTTGACGACGCTCTATGGGCTTTTCAAATAGCTTATAAGACACCAATTGGCACAACACCTTATCGTTTATTGTACGGTAAAACGTGCCATTTGCCCTTCGAATCGAGCACCGTGCTTATTGGGCATTGAGAAGATGTAATCCTGATCTCAAAATCGCTGGAGAAAACCGATTCTTGCAACTGCATGAACTCGATGAATTAAGACTCCAAGCTTATGAGAATTCGAAATTGTACAAAGCACGTACCAAAGCTTATCACGACAAGAAACTTCGAATCCGAAATGAATTCAAGAAAGGAGATAAAGTTCTCTTGTTTAATATGCGCTATAAATTCAAAGCCCCCAAGCTTAAACAAAAAGTGGTACGGTCCTTTTATAGTAAAACATGGATACCCGTCCTGTTATGTTGAATTGTATGACAAGAGTGGAGGAAGCTTCATTGTTAATGGACACCGTGTTAAACTATACCATGAGGAGTGGAGTGAACATTTTCCGCTCAAAGAAAATAAAGAAAACTAAAAAGAAATACGAGTCCGGCTGATGACTCAATAATAAAAAAATAAGCGCTTCTCGGAAGGCAACCCGAGTGTTTTTAAATTTAAATTTTTAAGTGTGATTTTCCTTTTTAAAATAAATTCATGCTTACACCCCACAAATTTTAACCAATATTTTGCTTAAGTGTGAGGGGGTGTAGCATGTGTCGCTTTAATAAAAACCTATAAAAACCAAAAAATAGAGTGTTTTTTTTCGTATTTTTGTGTGTTTTATCTTTTTTGTAGGTACCGCAAGTTGAAGGCGAAGACAAGACTCTTGTATGATGCATGATATGCCCGTGATTATGGTTTTTCTCTCATTCCCTTGCTTTTGTTCAGTTTTATCACATTGAGGACAATGCTAAACTTAAGTGTGAGGGGGTTGTGGGGAAATCGAGAAAAAGATGCTTAATTGCCATATTTTTGGGCTACTTTAAAACTTTTGTTCTTGTTTTGCCCTCGTAAATAAAAAGTTTCAAGCAATGTATATAGATAATTAAGAACTTATCCAATCGGTAATTTTTTGAAAATTTGAGATGTATTTTTGTGTCAAAATTACCCAAGTCAAAGTCTCATATAATAGTAGAAGAAAAATCCAAAAATAGGAGAAAGTTGCAAGTCCCATGTTTGTCAATACAACATTAACTTTGTAAGTATGTTGATCCATGGCTAGGAGTTTTAGCCAAGAAAATGAAAAAAAAAGTCAAAAAGACAAATAAATAGCCAATGAGCTATAATGTTATAAAGTTGAAGGAAGAAGAAGAAATAAAAGGTATCGATTAGCCAGTGTGCTAAGTCGTGATACATGTTGCTTCAATTCATATGTTATTAGTGTATTATAGTTAGAAATAAAAGACTTTCTAGATTTTTATGGGTATTGACTTTATATCTCAATTTTTCAACCTTAAAAACTTAAGTCGATGAGTTTTTCTTGTACTTGTACTTGGTAGACTTGCATCGAATTTTTGTAAAGATACATGTACCTTTGGATTTTTTATTTTCTTCTTGCTTGAGGGCAAACAAAACTTAAGTGTGAGGGGATTTGATAACGCCTAAATCCAACATGTTTTTAGGAGCGTTATCCATACTTTTGTACATGTATATTGGTTAATTATATGATACTTTTGTGCATATTTGTGCCCAATTGTGTTTGCAAGTCTTTGTGTAGCCAATTGCAGGAATGGAGTATAAAACAACATAAAAATGAAGAATTGTACGAGTACGAAGAATCCTAGTCAAGTTCAAGACCCGTGTACAAGTTACAAGCCTTTGAAGATCAGTTTCGGGTGCAAGAACAAGTATTTCCAAGGAGCAAATAAAGATATCCAGCATGAAAGTTGCCACCATCACATGAGAGTTGATTTGTCTCCATCATGAGTGAAGTTTCCTCCAACATTTATCTAGGCAAAAATGTGTCTACATACATGCAAGATCATACAAGAAGTTTCTAGACATGCTTTGGCTCCAAGCCATGTATTCACTCCATGCCATCAACTAGCCTATAAATAAGACCCTTGGGGTCATGTTACTACATATCCTTATATGCCTTTCACATATCTTTTCACTTTTCAATCATCTTCTCATACTACATCAAATAAACTCTCTCATCCTTGTCCAAACTCCCATTCCCGGATTTGAACAAGGTGGTGCTAGAAAAGTCAGTTTTTGAGTCCAATAAGTAAAGTTATCATCACGAAACTCTTAGGGATCATTAACCTAATCATTAGTAACATTTTTCCATTTTGTAAGACTCTTGATTATGAGTTATAATACTTTTATTTCTTAGTTTATTTCATCATTTGTTATGAGTAGCTAAGTTTCATTTTACACTTGGTAGGATGATGTTTATAGTATGAAGTGATGGTTGTGATTGTGATTTATGTTTAATTGAATGTCAAGCTTTCCTATGATCCATTGATATTTATGTTTCATGTGACAATTGTTATCAAAACTTAATTTGTTGGTAAAGATTTCATAAGTCGAAAAGGTTATTTTCTATCAACAAGTCATAGCCGGTTTGTCTATGATTGGCTATCTTTTGTATTGATCATTTCTTAAGAAGTTTTGATTATTAAGAAACATAATTACAAGTGTTAGTAAATTCGTGAAACGACCGTGAATCGAATGTTTCGAAATTGGATTAAGTCTTGAATTGAGTGATTGAGTCTAATGCTTGTTTTCTTTAACCAAGGTCTTGACGAAGATTAAAGCTTTTGAAAACAATAGATTGGAATATCCATCTAATTATCATAATCACAAATGTTAACGTGTCATCACAATCATACCATTACGAATGCTCAAACTAGTCTTTACCAAGTGTACCTTTAATCATATTATTTATCTCATTATTTTTACTTATTGTTTGTTTGTCAACAATTGCTACAATCAGCGATTATAGTTTCATTTTAGAATAATCATAGGTTTTCCAAATCCCCGTGAATGATCTCGGTATTACCACATAAAATTTATACACAAACGAAAGGGTTATACTTGCCCGTGCGTTTTTAGTCAACCCGGTAATTCGTGTTTATAAATTTAAAACTTGTTACCAACACCACGCATCAAGCTCTTAAAGGAATGAGTTTCTATGAAGGAAAACCTAACCCAGTTGACTGGAGATCCCAAGATCTGGGTTCAATAGGACAACCTAATCATAGAAATGTGGGGGAAGTCACGTCAATGTGGGGGAGTTACTTAATACAGTAACTTTCCTAGTCCATTCCTAGAACAATGTGACTTGTTGAGAGGTTAAACATATGGCTTAATGATTCAGGATGAGATCATAAAGCATAATGATTCAAGATGAAATCATAAAACATATGTTTTTAATGATTCAAGATGAAATCACCTATGTGAGAGAGAAGTTGGGTCGCTTCAAAAGGAATTGTGGGGGCGCAATTTCTAAGAGCTCTTGTAGAACCAGGCGAGTGTTCATGACCATAACGAACACGACTATGAGGACTTGACAAGGTCAGGGAGAGTCTTGTGTGAGTGTGTATTGTCGTCTACATAAACAGAGGCTGAGTTCAAGGACATCTAATAAGTGTGAAAACACTTATCCTTTTACCACTTAATTATAATAATAACCAAGCCAAAACGTGTATTTTATGTCGTAAATATCGGAATTATGCGTGGTTTGTGTTTTTTTTGTGATTTAGGATCAAAATGTGAAAAGGGAAGAAAACATGGGCTTTCACGGGCTTTTATCGAAGAAAAAGACAAAAGACGAAGTCAAAAGATCAAGAGTGCAAAAAGAACGGAATTCCAAGGCCTATTCTAAAGATTTATCAAAGAAAAAGTCTAAAGACGGAAGTTTAATGAAGTCGAAGAACTCAAGTTTAATAAATGAAGAAATTATAAGACGAGTTCAATTAATCCCGAGACAAAGTCGAAAAAGTCGAAGAATTTAGAAGACGAAAAGACGAGAGAAGAAAGAAAGGAGCAACACATGTTAACCTCCCTAATCACCTATAAATACCCTCCTAATGACACATTAGGAGGTGTTGACTATCTTGACAAAATAGTTCTTCCAATTTTAATTTCATGTCATTCACTTAATTGTCATTTAATTTCCTTGTCTTGCACCTTTAATTTGTAAGCTCTTTAATTCTTGCTTTTACTTTTAATTATTGAATCTTATTTTTAATCGAGTTCTTAATTAATCTCTCATTCTACCTTTCTTGTTTTGATTTAATATTTATGTTTATGTGCTTATTGTCATGCTTATTTGATTATTTGTTATGTTTTTATGTTGATGATTGTGTTAGCTTATTGATTTTATAGCTTATTGTGTGTTTTTCTTAAATTTAGTTAAGTGTTTCTAAAAGTTATTTTATAAAAATTTGATTTTAAATATTTTATTATTTAGTGTTTTTTAAAGTTTTTAAATTTTGGTTTAATAGTTTTTTCTTAAAATCAATTTGGTTAAGTCTTTAGTTGAGTGCTTATTAGTTTTTAGCTTATTTTGGTTCTTTGCTTATTTGCAAATTTTGTGTTATCCGGGTTTTTCATAACGCTTAAATTCCGAATAGTGAAGTTTAACAATATTCAGAATAGTGGAAGTCACCAACATTCCGGATATAAGCCAAGACAAACATTCCGGATATGCAGCTTGTCAAGAATTCCGGATAAGCCCAAGTACCAAGGATTCCGGATAGTAGTGGAATCTACATATTCCGAATAAGAGAAAAGTGGTGATTCCGAATAAGCATTTAAACACATTCCGGATTGCAAGTGAAACGAGGATTCCGGATAACCCCTAGGACAAAACATTCCGGATAGTGGTCTAAACGTGGATTCCGGATAAGCCATCATTTTTGGATTTCGGATAGTGGACAGAAGGCAATTCCGGATAATGCTCATATGTCAAATTCCGGATAAGCTTCAACAAGAATGTATTCTGGATTGCATGGTTTTGGTGGATTACGGATAAGAAGGTAAGTTTTATTATTCCGGATAAGTGTAAGTGTTGGTATTCCGGATAGTGACAGTATTTTGGATTCCGACTCAGGTTTTGTTTATTCCCTGTTTTATTTTCAAGCATTTAATTTCCCGCCATTTTTCTTTAGTGTTATTTTAATTGTTTTTCTTTATCTTTAATTTCAAGTTTGCATTTTTATTACATTGTCAAATTTACTTTTCGTTGAGATTTAATTTTTGTCATTTAATTCATTTACTTTTAAAGTTTTAATTTTGCACCATTTACTTTAAATTTTTGCACATTTATTTTACAACAACGACAAAAATATTGTTTTCCACCAAAAGACGACTGAGTCTCACTTAAACCAGTAATCAATTCGAATAGACACACACAAGAACAATTTCACATAGTAAAAACCAGTTATTAAAATGGCGCCGCTGCCTGCTCTTTTCGTAAAGATTAACGGTTTTCTGTGAGAGACGCGTTGAATTTTGGGATCCGTTCACTCGTGAACGTTATTTTTCTTGTTTAAAAATTTCCAAAAAAAATCCATAAAAATTAAAAAAATTTCAAAAACACAAAAACATTAAAAAACTTATAAAAAGCATTTCTTTTTCAAAGTTTTGCACCAAAAAGATTTTATTTTTATTTTTTCAAGTACATATATATTCTCTATTTCTTTGGTATCTTTTTCTTTTGCAGGTGTATGCGTACTAGATCTTCATCTTATTCAGAGCCCGAGACTCGTGAAGATTTAGTTATGGCTGGTGTGCACAACAGCAATAATCCACCACACCCCAACATGAATAACAACAACAATGTTCTCCCACCCGATCTTCGAACAATGGAGGAGCTGTGTCAACCTACGATGAATAGACGCGGAGGACCGATTGCGCCGATGCAAATCACGACTCTAGAGTTTTCGTTGAAGCATCACATGATCCAACAAGTTCAAAATACTTGTCCATTTCGCGGATTGCCGGATAATGATGACAACAAACACCTCGACAAGTTCATTACCGTAAATCAAAGCATGAAGTTGCCCGGTGTTAATAAGTGTGTAAACACTTATCCTTTTGCCACTAAAATCAAGGAAAAACAAGACCTGATCATGTGTTTTATATCGTAAAAGTCGGAATTACGCGTGGTTTTGTGTTTTTGTGTTAAAATAGGTACAAATGATCAAAAGAAGAGAAAACACGGGATTTCACGGTCAAATGTTGAAGAAAAAGTCCAAAAAGAGACGAAGACAAAGTCAAAAGATCAAAAGTGTGTCGAAGATCATGAAAACCGACAAGTCGACTTAATTTTGAAGAAATGATCAAGAAAGTCAGAATCGAGCTCGTTTTAATGGAATTAATCATTTTTTTTTGAAGATATTCGAGCCAAGTGGGTCCCACAATTGGGTATTGGGCCTAAAAGCCCAATTACCATTTTTCTTTATCAAGTTAAACGGATGGAGTTATAATAAGATGGCCCAGGCCCAAGTGGATAGAAAAAAGGAGACGGAAGGAGTTTATTGGGCCCAAGCCCAATATTTTCTCTTGCACAAGTAATGGAACGGAAGTGGGAAAATTGGGCCTTAAACCCATAAAAACAAACGGATGAACAATTACTTGGTCAAAGGTTAACACAAACGCACAAAACAAATACCCACTTTTACGCCCCACCTCAACCCCCACACGTTTTAGAAATAAAACGTTTACTTTTTTTTTACTTCCCCACGCACCCCAAAGACCACACACGTGTACACCTTACCCAACTTTTCCCATTCACAAAATAAATAAATCCCATTATTTACCCACTCCAAATACCCCACTTTATTATTTTGTTAAAAATAAAGTACACTCACCCTCTCCTTCTTCTTCTCCCATTTTAACAGCCTTCATTCTTCCCTCAAAACCCTAGATTTTTACCCATAAAAAATAACCACGAAAATTGGAGGTTTTTACATTATTGATTAATTCACACCAAAACAAATTAAATCCCCCATTTTTCGCAGCATCCACAAGGTGGTCCTCATTCCCTCCAACGTGGCAATCCTTGTGATGAAAGAGAAATTAAGAAGATCCAACGGTTCATATTTTGGCTTTCTTTTCAAGCTAGATCAAACGGTTGAGAAAGAAGACCCCAAGCTCTTGTTCAACTATAAGAACCCCTGAAGAAATCAGAGAGAGGATAGTCCATTTTTTTAAGCTTTTTCTTTATTTTCAGTTTTTTTAAATTAAATTAGGAGTAGGGTAAATTAGCTTTAATTTTATGCAAATAGATTTTAGGTAAATTGTAATTTCAGTTTTCAGTTTTGTAATGGTTTTGAATTATTAATGAAAGTTCTATTTTGATTAATTTTGTCTCGAATTTAATTTCCTGTTACTGTTTAATTTTAATCTGAATCTGTGTTTTTTATATAATCGGTTTACTACTATTAATTTTGTCATCTTTTTGCACAAATTACTGTTCGTTTTATCACTTTTAATATAAAAAAAATAATATAGATATATATATATATATATATATATATATATATATATATATATATATATATATATATATATATATATATATATATGTTCGAGTGAATAGCTGTTTGGGATCAAGCTGATGTTGATGATGATGGTTCGAAGGAGGTGTTTGGGATTTGGATTAGATCAATAAGATGGCTCAGCGCCAATCTTCTTCCCAAAGGATTCGACACAAGGTTTGATTTCTTTTATTTATTTTTCTTGTTTTAGTTTATTATTTGATTTAGGTTTGAGTAATCTTCTTATGTTTTTCTTATTGTCTGCTAGTAATCGTTTGGTTGGAAGTGTTTGGTTTTGAATCTTAGTTTTTAGTTACTGGTAAATTTAATAGTTCGGACCTGCTTATTTAAGTTTTAGTTTAAGCTTATGTTTTTAGTCTGTTCTAGCTTGTATGTTTGGATTTGCTGCTAGATTTGCTTATTTAGATTTGGTTTTGGATTATCAAGCTTATATATATTTGGTTATTTGGTACTTTCGGATCAGCTTATTTGGTTTGCTTATGTTGGATTGCTGTTAGTTAATGTCTAGATTAATTTAAGTCATGGTCTTCTTAATTTGCTTATTGTTCTTGCACTTTTTTTGTATTTTGCTTATTGAGTTATAGCTTATATGATTGTTTGGCTTATTTACCTTAAACTGCTTATAAGTTTTTACTGGCTTGGCTTATTTGGTATTTGTCTGCTATTTAGTTTCATAACATACAGATACAAATTATCTGTATGTTTGTTGATTCCATAAATAAATGTCCATAAAATATATAGCAAAAATATTAACTAAGTTTTGTCTGGGGTGAGATTCGAACCCCAGACCCATCGTCTAGCAAACAAGCGTCCCAACCAACTCATCTCATGTCTCTTTTGTGTTTACTTTTGCCTAATTTAATTAATATAGGAATTTTTATTATTTGGCAGTTTTCAGTTAAATAGATTTAAATAAGTTTTTAGTTTAATTAATTTTTAGTATAAGTTTTATTTCAAATCCTTTAATCCGTTTTTCTATAAAAATAAAAAGATATAAAAAATATTTTAATTTTATTTACTTTTATAAATTTACATTAGTTTTAAATTTCTTTTATAATTTTAAATAGTTTTTTTATATAAAATTAAAAGTAGTTTTAAATTCTTATTTAAATTTTAGATTTAAAATTAGTTTTCAATTTATTAAGTATTGTTTAAAAATAGATTTTAATTAAAAGTTTTTAAGTTTTATTAATTAGATAAATTTTATTTTCAAATTAATAGTTTAAATAGTTGATTCAAATATTTTTCTTTCAATTAAATAGATTTAAGTTAGTTTAAAAATTCCAACAATAGATTTTACCAAAAACAAAGTTAAGTCGTAACGATTAACCAGATTTCAATTCGAGTCGAATCGAGGAACGATAATAGAAATAAAAAAAAGGGTAAACAAAAAATCTCTAGTTTCAAAATGGCGTCGCTGCCGCTTCGCTCGTACGATTGACGATTTTTCGTGAAGACGTTTGGATTTTGGGATCCGTTCTTTTTGAACGTTACGTTTCTTGCAACAAAATAAAAAATACAAAAAAAAAATCAAAAACTTAAAAATACAAAAAAATTAAAAAATCACAAAAGCAATTTCTTTCCTAAGAATTGCAACACAAAAATTAAATAAAAATCAAAAGTAATACTTTTTCCTAAAGGTATTACACCAAAAATATTACGTATTAGTGTTAATTTTTAGTTCGATTTCTTTCCATTTTTCTTGTATATATATATTTTTCTAGAAAAATACAAAAATATTCTTCTTTATCCTCTATTGTGTTTAATTCTTTTTCTCAACCCCTCTTATTTATAATTCTTCATGGATTTGTCTTGCGTTCGGTGTGGGAGACCATGGCTTGGTTTTCCAATATGTCCATGGTGTACTTGTGCGAAGTGTGGTTCCGATATCGACAATACACAATTTGGATTTTGTCCATTGTGCAATTCTAGAAATTCGTACTTCTCCTCTTACACAAATTTCTCCCCTCCTCCCGTCTATGACAATCCCTATCCTCAACATGCACCGGGTTTTTCTCAATACCCGTGTTGCAATCATTGTGGGGGCCCTCACGATACTTCTTATTGTCAACCGATGAATTATGAGCCACATCCGTGCTATAATTCCGGTTTTCAAAATTTTGAACCCCCACAAAACTCCGTCATTCATCAACCTTCTTTTAAGGAACAAAGCATTAGTTTGGATGAAATTCTAGAACGCTTAAAACAACTCGAAATTAGCTTGCATGACGAAAGACAACAAGAGCAAGTATCTACTCTTAGTGTTTCTACTCCTCCTCTTGTGCGTTCTTACTATTATGATGATGATGACGACGAGAAGACTATTTCTTGGAATGATCTTTGTGCTCAATGTCCTATTGCAATTGTAATTCCTTCTCTCAATATCCCAAATGCATCTAATGACTTTGATACATCGAGTGAGATTAGTGATTTTGGGCTTGACAAATTCTTTGCTGAAGTTTGTGATGTGCCGATTTTTGCTGAGCTTACGGACACGGTCGTTCCGCTGGTCCATGATCACATACTCACAAATCCAAATGCGAAAATTAATTCTTCCAATAAGAGTTCTATATGTGGTGCGTATGATGATTTCGTCTTCGAGCCCGAGATTAAGGAAATTATCGACCGAGAGCTAGCTCTTTTACCTCCACTTCCACCTACAAGTGAGGTCGATTTTTCCAATATCGAGGCCGAACTTGATGAGTTGGAACGTCTTATTTTTAATAATAATGACGAACCAACTCACATGACCACGCATCCAATTCTCGAGGAGTTACCTAATAAACACTCCTCTAATGAGAATTACGTTTACCACATTCGTGAGGATTTAACTTATCAACAAATCCCACAAATGAATGATGGTTTCGTACTTGATCGTGATCTCTTCGAGAGAATTTCTAAAATCCTCAATGAGGGGAACGACAAACCTTTGTTTGACGAGCCTATCTATGATGAAGAAATCGAAGAGATTCACGTTCATGAGGATGAATGCTTTGACCCGGGAGGTGACATTGACCATTCTTTGATTGATACCTTTACGGCTTTGCCGAATAGTGACTATCCTATGTCTTTGGGGGATGACAATTTGTCTCCTTTACCCATCCCACCTCCCGTGGATCACGACCTCACATACTTTTCGTATTTTGAGAGGACCTTTTTACCTTTGATGACTTATCCTCCTGCCTCTCATTTATTATGTTCCTCCGGGACCGAGGATAAGATTTTTGATCCCGGTATAACATTCGAGGCTTCCCCATGGACCATTTAATTCGGGGTCGAGTCAGGCTCGTGACTCGGTTAACAAAAACAAGCGCTTCTCGGGAGGCAACCCGATGATCTATTATTTTATCTATTTTCTACAATAAGTGTAGGGGGAGCCGTGTAGGTTGTTTGTTTTGTGTGTTGTGATTGTGTAGGGACATGTGCTTTGATGATCCACTTTTGGTGTTTTTGACGAGACCCGTGTTCCCGTGTTTCCCGTGTACCCGGTTCCTTCGATAAGTTTTTGCTATTGTGATTCAATCTTGTATATAAATAAATGTAATCACTTTAGTTGTCCTTTCCTTATCTCGATTTTAAACAACGTACTCAATGTCCTAAGTGTAGGGGAGTTTATTCTCCCACATGCTTAAACATTGAGGACAATGTTTATATTAAGTGTAGGGGGGATTTCTATCGAAATTTTAGTGGCCTTTTCCATGAATTTGACCCCATTTTACCGGAAAATTTTAAAAATTTTCAACGTTTTTCAAATTTTTGATCTATTTTTGGCCTTGTAGTATTTTTCTTTTCTTTTGTCATCGCATCTTATTTTTATTTTCCATTTTAAGAATAAAAACAAAATAAATAAATAAATTAAATGGTTTTAACAAGTTTAGATGTCTTTGATATATTAGGCCTGTCGTGAATATTTTGACTCAACCCGAGTTTACTTATCCAAGTTTACTCTAGCTAGTATCCTTAACCATATGGACCTTAATTGGTTTATTAGGCTAAGCATCCACGAGTCTCATTCTTTGAGATTTTAAATTGTGGAGAACGAGAGATGATAGAGTTAATTATAATTTTGGTATTCTTTCATTAACTTATGTGAGTTAGTTATGAGCTTTTTCTCCCATCGCTTGTTAATAAATATATTTGCAATAAATAAGGTTGTACGATTTGAAAAGTTACTTAGCTTCTAGCACAAAATCGTTTAAAAGTTGCTCGGGATTAATTAGAGTTCATAGCCAAGGCATAACTTATTGAAGCGGGACGCGAATATTGGCTTATCCAAAAAGGCCCTAACAAGGCATGAGGATACCCGAGTCCAAAAAGGCCCTAACAAGGCATGAGGATTCACTTTTTTTGCTAAAGATCCAAAGATGACGTGAAGATCATTAATCCAAATCAATATGATGGATCAAGACACACGACGAGAAGCAATTACTCCCCTAAAGATCATGGAGAAGTTTATCCAAAAAGACCCTAACAAGGTATGAGGATAAATAGATCCAAGTCCGAAAAAGAGGCGGATCGTTGTATATCAAAATCCTAAATAAAGAAGAGGATAAATGAAGAAGTCGTGGTCAATATTGAAGCATCTTTCACTCCTTATGAAGATGTATACCAAAATGAAGAGAAGACCATAATTTCAAGATCGTCTCTCAAGATTTGAAGTTTGAAGTACAAGCCAAATATCGGTCCGAGAAAGGTCTCAAATCGTGAAACGAGTTATGCCAAGATATGAACTTTTTGAGGTTTCGAGAAGCAGTTTTAAAAGATTTTGTCCTTTAGCTAACTATTGATTAAATCGTCCCACTTTATTTTCGGCCTTAATAAATTATCGAAATAAGTCAAAAATGCATCCTCGTGATCATTCAAGACAAAAATAAAATACAAGATACACCGTAGGAATAAGGGGGTCTAAGTGATTAACTAAACCAGATGAGTAAGTGTTAGTTGTGCTAACTTATGGTAAACAATGATCTCGTTTTTAAGCTTGGTATGGGGAACGTGAAACTTGAGGGTGATTAATATTCATGACATCTAAGCCCTAATTTAAGTCTTAGATTTCTTTACGAGTTTCTTCCATCAAATAAATTTTCAAGTTAATAAAATAGTTATGACTTTTGTTTCCTTTAAAGTGTTTATCTTTTTATCGTAGTAATAATAGTATATAGAAATAAAGGCCGAGATGGATTAATAATGAGAAAAATGTAACATTATGCTTTAAAACTATGCATTGCATGGGGTCATTGCAATGGTCAAGTGTAGGGGATTTAATAAGTGTGTAAACACTTATCCTTTTGCCACTAAAATCAAGGAAAAACAAGACCTAATCATGTGTTTTATATCGTAAAAGTCGGAATTACGCGTGGTTTTGTGTTTTTGTGTTAAAATAGGTACAAATGATCAAAAGAAGAGAAAACACGGGATTTCACGGTCAAATGTTGAAGAAAAAGTCCAAAAAGAGACGAAGACAAAGTCAAAAGATCAAAAGTGTGCCGAAGATCACGAAAACCGACAAGTCGACTTAATTTTGAAGAAATGATCAAGAAAGTCGGAATCGAGCTCGTTTTAATGGAATTAATCATTTTTTTTGAAGATATTCGAGCCAAGTGGGTCCCACAATTGGGTATTGGGCCTAAAAGCCCAATTACCATTTTTCTTTATCAAGTTAAACGGATGGAGTTATAATAAGATGGCCCAGGCCCAAGTGGATACAAAAAAGGAGACGGAAGGAGTTTATTGGGCCCAAGCCCAATATTTTCTCTTGCACAAGTAATGGAACGGAAGTGGGAAAATTGGGCCTTAAACCCATAAAAACAAACGGATGAACAATTACTTGGTCAAAGGTTAACACAAACGCACAAAACAAATACCCACTTTTACGCCCCACCTCAACCCCCACACATTTTAGAAATAAAACGTTTACTTTTTTTTTTTACTTCCCCACGCACCCCAAAGACCACACACGTGTACACCTTACCCAACTTTTCCCATTCACAAAATAAATAAATCCCATTATTTACCCACTCCAAATACCCCACTTTATTATTTTGTTAAAAACAAAGTACACTCACCCTCTCCTTCTTCTTCTCCTATTTTAACAGCCTTCATTCTTCCCTCGAAACCCTAGATTTTTACCCATCAAAAATAACCACGAAAATTAGGGGTTTTTACATTATTGATTAATTCACACCAAAACAAATTAAATCCCCCATTTTTCGCAGCATCCACAAGGTGGTCCTCATTCCCTCCAACGTGGCAATCCTTGTGATGAAAGAGAAATTAAGAAGATCCAACGGTTCATATTTTGGCTTTCTTTT
The DNA here is from genome assembly GCA_025667525.1 of Glebionis coronaria. Classification (NCBI taxonomy): domain Eukaryota; kingdom Viridiplantae; phylum Streptophyta; class Magnoliopsida; order Asterales; family Asteraceae; genus Glebionis; species Glebionis coronaria. Next base: position 603,829,805 of record CM046878.1, on the reverse strand, counting down.
CAAGCTAGATCAAACGGTTGAGAAAGAAGACCCCAAGCTCTTGTTCATCTATAAGAACCCCTGAAGAAATCAGAGAGAGGATAGTCCATTTTTTTAAGCTTTTTCTTTATTTTCAGTTTTTTTTAATTAAATTAGGAGTAGGGTAAATTAGCTTTAATTTTATGCAAATAGATTTTAGGTAAATTGTAATTTCAGTTTTCAGTTTTGTAATGGTTTTGAATTATTAATGAAAGTTCTATTTTGATTAATTTTGTCTCGAATTTAATTTCCTGTTACTGTTTAATTTTAATCTGAATCTGTGTTTTTTATATAATCGGTTTACTACTATTAATTTTGTCATCTTTTTGCACAAATTACTGTTCGGTTTATCACTTTTAATATAAATAAAAAATAAAAAATATATATATGTTCGAGTGAATAGCTGTTTGGGATCAAGCTGATGTTGATGATGATGGTTCGAAGGAGGTGTTTGGGATTCGGATTAGATCAATAAGATGGCTTAGCGCCAATCTTCTTCCCAAAGGATTCGACACAAGGTTTGATTTATTTTATTTATTTTTCTTGTTTTAGTTTATTATTTGATTTAGGTTTGAGTAATCTGCTTATGTTTTTCTTATTGTCTGCTAGTAATCATTTGGTTGGAAGTGTTTGGTTTTGAATCTTAGTTTTTAGTTACTGGTAAATTTAATAGTTCGGATCTGCTTATTTAAGTTTTAGTTTAAGCTTATGTTTTTAGTCTGTTCTAGCTTGTATGTTTGGATTTGCTGCTAGATTTGCTTATTTAGATTTGGTTTTGGATTATCAAGCTTATATATATTTGGTTATTTGGTACTTTCGGATCAGCTTATTTGGTTTGCTTATGTTGGATTGCTGTTAGTTAATGTCTAGATTAATCTAAGTCTTGGTCTTCTTAATTTGCTTATTTTTCTTGCACTTTTTTTGTATTTTGCTTATTGAGTTATAGCTTATATGATTGTTTGGCTTATTTACCTTAAACTGCTTATAAGTTTTTACTGGCTTGGCTTATTTGGTATTTGTCTGCTATTTAGTTTCATAACATACAGATACAAATTATCTGTATGTTTGTTGATTCCATAAATAAATGTCCATAAAATATATAGCAAAAATATTAACTAAGTTTTGTCTGGGGTGAGATTCGAACCCCAGACCCATCGTCTAGCAGACAAGCGTCCCAACCAACTCATCTCATGTCTCTTTTGTGTTTACTTTTGCCTAATTTAATTAATATAGGAATTTTTATTATTTGGCAGTTTTCAATTAAATAGATTTAAATAAGTTTTTAGTTTAATTAATTTTTAGTATAAGTTTTATTTCAAATCCTTTAATCCGTTTTTTTATAAAAATAAAAAGATATAAAAAATATTTTAATTTTATTTACTTTTATAAATTTACATTAGTTTTAAATTCTTTTATAATTTTAAATAGTTTTTTTATATAAAATTAAAAGTAGTTTTAAATTCTTATTTAAATTTTAGATTTAAAATTAGTTTTCAATTTATTAAGTATTGTTTAAAAATAGATTTTAATTAAAAGTTTTTAAGTTTTATTAATTAGATAAATTTTATTTTCAAATTAATAGTTTAAATAGTTGATTCAAATATTTTTCTTTCAATTAAATAGATTTAAGTTAGTTTAAAAATTCCAACAATAGATTTTACCAAAAACAAAGTTAAGTCGTAACGATTAACCAGATTTCAATTCGAGTCGAATCGAGGAACGATAATAGAAATAAAAAAAAGGGTAAACAAAATCTCTAGTTTCAGGTGTCACCATGGATTTTCTTCGCCTGCACCTATTTCCACACACCTTATCCCACCATGCCGAAAAATGGTTTGATCGTCTTCCGAAGAATTCAATTCATACTTGGGATGAGATGACTCAACGCTTTTTGTCGCGCTACTTTCCACCATCCATGGTCACGAGCCTTCAGAATCAAATCAGTGGATTTACACAAGAACCTGATGAATCACTTTTTGATGCTTGGGAACGATATAATGTTTTCGATCGATGTCCACACCACAACATGCTCCCCGTCACCTTAATTGATACTTTCTACAACGGTTTAACTTTTCGTGATCGTGATACGATTAATGCAGCCGCCGGTGGCATATGTATGAAAAGAAGACCTGAGGAGTGTAGAGAGCTTATCAATAACATGACCACTCATCACAAAAATTGGGATTCATCCGCATCTTCAAGGAATAACTAGAGAGTCAATGTGTCTTCTACTTCTTCAAACCCTGATATCACCGAATTGACCCGCGCAATGGTCGAAATGAGCAAAAATATGCAACTCTTGGCTATAAATCAACAATAACAAGTTAAAGCTGTAGCAACTTCTTGTGAGATTTGCGGGGGTCCTCATTCATACACTGATTGTCCTTCTACTCATGACAATCCGGAAAACGTGTATGCGACTCATGGTAACTATTCAACGGAAAACTACCAAGCCCGACCTCAAGGTGATCATAACTTGCTAAGTTACCGTTCTAACAACTTTCTTTCACCCGGTTTTTCTCCTCAAAACCACAACCCCAACAACTACAATAGAAGCAACCCAAACCCACCTCGAGCTTCTAATGCTTATCACCCACCCGCTCAACAAACACCACCTATTAATCAAGATGTTGAAACTTTCATGAAGACCCAGGGAGAGCTAGTTAAGAAGTTTCAAAGCCAAATCATTAACTTGAAAGGAGATATCACTAAGCAAGGGAATGATATTAGAACCGAGCTTCGACATGATATGCAAACCTCTTTTAGCAATCAAACAAATGACTTGAAGAATATGTAGGCTAGTTTCTTTCCAAGTACTCAACCCTCTACTTCGGTCTCTCTTCCTTCTAATACCGTCACCAACCCAAGAGCGAATGTTAGTGCTATTCTACACGTAGTGGAGCAACTCTTGTAGGACCATCTACCCCTCCCCCATTTACTCTATCTACACCTCCTCCACCACCATTTATCCCTCCTACTCCCACGCCTAGTATTAGTTATCCATTACCGTCTCCACCTCTTACTGAAGTAGTTCCCAAGAAACACCCTGCACCAACCCCACCTTCCACCTTTAAACCTTCAACATCTCAACCTTTACCTACTACACCTACACCACCTAAACCCAACATCCCTTATCCTTCTCGCTTAGACAAGTGCCAATTGCTCACCAAGGATGATATTCAAGTGTCAAACTTTTTGAAGAAGATTTCGGGAGTGACCATCACCTTTAGCCTTGTTGAAGCTCTAGCGCAAATGCCTAAATTTGTTAAGATGTTTAAGGAATTGCTTAGTAAGAAGGAGAAGATGGCCGAGTTTGTTAATACTCGATTGAATGAAAACTGTTCTGCAGTCCTTCTTAAAGAACTTCCGGAAAAACTTTGAGATCCCGGTCGTTTTGTGCTACCATGTACTTTTAACCAAACCGAAGAATTTACTGCCTTAGCTGATCTCGGGGAAAGTATTAATCTGATGCCTTTAAGTGTTTGGAAAACACTATCATTACCCGATCTTACACCAACAAAGATGACTCTTGAGCTAGCAAATCGTACTCTCGCTTACCCTGTTGGTATTGCCGAAGATGTGTTTGTTAAAGTTGGTACCTTCACTTTTCCGGTCGACATTGTTGTTGTTGATTATGAAATGGACCCTCGTATTCCGTTAATACTTGGTCGGCCATTCTTGAGAACCAGAAAAGCTCTAGTCGATGTTGCCGAAGGTGAGCTAATCTTAAGGGTCGGGAATGAGGCACAAGTTTTTAAAATGGGGAAGATCACAACCAAACCCAATGGAATAGAATCGGCGAATATGATTAATGTGCTTGATGATTTTGTCGTCTACAACAATCCTCTTTTCGATTCTTGCTACGATAATCCACTTTTCCAAGATGATGTGGATGATTCTCTCTCCAATTTTGATCCTCCACCAATTCACGAGTCTCCACCAATTTATGATGATGATTCTAGTTCTGACATGGATGATTCTGATGATTTTTCTTCTGAGTATAAAGACATGCCAACTTATGATGACTTTGATGATGTCGATACTCTTTCGAGTGATTCTTCACATGATGACCTTGTTCCTACTTTTGATGAAGATCCTCCAACAAGAATGCTTGATCCTACTTTGGATGACTACTCATTTGAGGAAGACTTTGCTACTTTTCTCAATACCTAATTCCCCTATGAGAGTGCTTCTCCTCCTTTGGACTTTGATTTTGGTCTTTATCCTCCTTTGGATATGAAGAAACCCATTTCAAAGGAGAAGAAGCCGGAAGACACCGATATCCGCAGTACTTATGTCTTGACACCTCTTTATCCTCCTTCTGAGGATGAGATTGTGTGATTTATGAGCGGATCTTCTTCAAATTCTACTGAGCCTGAGTGTTATTTTCCCCTAAAGGAAAAGGTGTTCGATCCCGGTATTACAATTTTTAAGCCATCTCAGTATCCATCTGATGAAATAAAAGGAACGATTTTTGGAAACCATGGAGATATGCTTGCACCTCATCACCATTGCTACCACCGTGCTCAACAACTGCTTAAGGGAACCTTTCCTACTCTTCTTTGGCTTCCCTTGTTCGCCTTAAGCTTGTGCTACTTGATGGATGAAAACCATGTCTTTGATCCCGGTGGATGTTCTTCAAGCTTCTTACCATGATAATCAAGGTTGAGTCAGGCTCACGACTCGGTTAACAAAAACAAGCGCTTCTCGGGAGGCAACCCGCAGTATCTATCCTTTTTCTTTGTTTTTATAATAAGTTTAGGGGGAGACCCTAGTATGTGTTTGTTGTCTTCTTTCTTATCATGTGCAGGGATTCGAGCTTTCAAAGATCCATTCTTGATGACTTTTGACGACCCGTGATTCCGTGTTCCTGTCTTCCCGGTTCTATCCTGAACTCTTTTGATTCATTATTTTATCATTTATGATTGAAATAGGAATCACTTTAGTTGTTATAACACCCCCAAATCATATGCTATGCGCAGCGGAACTACAACATTTGGGTGCTACGTAGTTATCATCACACATAAGCTATATTAAACGACTCAAAGAGACGTAAAAGTTTAAACATAAATTTAAACATTATTAAAATCATACAAGTATACAGTTTTCCAAATCCCAAGATAATACTAAACAGGGTATGCGTTAGGTCCCCACTTAATCTCAACCCAAAGGATACATTTTGTTCACATGGTAGAAAAATAAAAGAGTTTTAAGTTAAATAAGGGTGGAAAAACAAGTAGACCGCCAAGCCACACAACTCCCATCCTTTGCATGCTCCTTGCTACACATCATCGATTACCTGAAACACATGCTTAAAACCGTCAACACAAAGGTTGAGCGAATCTATAGGTTTATCAAATCATAGGTTGAACATAAGTATTAAAACCAATCATGACCATTCAATAGCATTGTCGTACTCACAATCTATTATTCAAGGATATTATCTTTAGCAATAGCTAATAATTGTGTTTAAGCTCGTGACACTAATCCGTTAACTCAATCACCCGCGTACATTTACCGGCATGATTAAGATGAAACCAGTGCCCCTTCTAAAGGCATCAGTTGCAATTATACCTTATTTCTTATCACAAGTTATCCGTCCGCAGAGGGTACTCAACGTACTAGCTCTCGTCTCGGATAGGGTCATCAACCCCATAGTACTATCAATTGTATAAGCGGCTATCTCCAACCCACACAAGGGTAAGACAATAGTTAATAGTTCACGAATTTAGGGACTTTTGCAACTAGGTACTCAACACAATTCAAGGCAACATTCGGGTCCAACAATCATTCATGACTTATGTTCATTTTCATTTAAATTAGCATGTATCCCCCTCGCGGGTAAAAACATTTGAAATAAGTAAAGAGAGAGGCTATAGACTCACCTTGCGTAGTAGTAGTGGTTCTAGCGAAGACGTAACGATAATATCACCGACGATGTGGATGCCCCCGGGAAATCAAATACAACACCTAACGAATAACACTTAATGAATAAACTCCTTCAAGTACTTTCAAGTACTGTATGTATATAATTAAAGTCACTCAAAGTTTGTATAAACTCACGCCAAAATTCCATACAAGTGATTATTACTAGACTCGTACTATCTATCTATGTAATTAGAAATATTTCAAATTTTATAACTTTGCCGGTACTTACCAAAAGTACGGGCTGTTTTCTATGACTTAAGCATTTCTATAAATTACAAGAAAATTTATAAAAATCCCTTATGACCTGTAGAAAACCTATTTTAAATCCAAAAAGTTTCCACTTTTGTGACCCATTACTCATTACATCACTAGACGTACCCTTTTCGGACTGATTTTGCACTTGTACAACGTAAGACTTGTTTGACTCATTTAAAGGACACCATTAGCTAATTTGACCATTAAGTATAAAAATAGACTCTAAAATGCAGGTTTGAAACCAATGAACAACTTTCAATCATTTATAAAACTCTATCTATGGTCCCCGGGATTTGACCCAAAACCAAACATAATTTCGGATTATGTTGATTCTCATCTCCCGGTACACGAACTTTCAAAATAGCATAACTTTTTACTCGTTTGGACTTAGAAGCTCTTCTTTATACCGAAAGAAAGCTTGAGACGAACCCTACAACTACATTCTAATCTTAGGACCTGTACAAAAGTATAAAACCACGAAAACACCCTCTAGACCTGCTGTACTAAAAACACCCCTTTCAAAACCTTAACAATCATCATTCCAACACTTCTCATCACTTCCTAAACCTATACCAACATCATTCAATCAATCTAATACAACCTAACTACCCTTAATCACTTGTATGAATATTTCTCATAAAAACCCAAATCAAAAATTAGACATGCAATGTAATTAAACAATTTAAAATGATAAAAACATGAATATGAATACATACCCATCTTATTTAAGATCAAACACCCAAGAACACCCAAACCCCCAATTATTTCGTGGGTTTTGGGGCTGTAGAACACCAAAACACAAATCCCCATCTTGTTTAATTGATTATCTCCACTCCTAAACACAAGATTTAAACATGCATTAAGAAAAACTAGATCAAAACCCACTTGTTCATATGGATAAAATTTTGAAAAATTAAAGATGTTGCATGTGTGTTTTTAATGGATGAAAAGACTTACAAAGATGAAAGGAGGATGGGTCTTTGATTGCTTTTTCCAAAAACCCAAAAACAAAAATGGTGGTGGAGGTGGCGGCTTATGGTGGCCGGCGGCCATAGAGAGAAAAAGGGGAGAGAAAACCCTAATTTTTGAAAGTAAAAATGAAGTGTGTGTGTGTGTTAGTGGTTCCTTTTGTAAAAATGGAGGGACCAATTTTGACATAGTAGATATCTTTTGGCGTTAGTGGCAAATCTACTTTTAAAGAGCGGGATTATGACATACTAGTCGGTTTTAAAATTTTACGAGAGTCGGGGTTCGTCCCGGCTACCTCAAATTACTTTTAAATGGTTCAAACGCACACAAAACGAATATACATATTGTTCCGACTCGACTTAACACGTAATAAAAATAAAAATCTCGAAAAACTCAAATATCGATCAATCGATAATAAAATGTAAGTTTTGGGCATCCGTCGGTATCGTAGTCGTTATCGGTTCTTCTTAAATCGTCAAATGTTAAATTACGACCGTAAACGTTGGTTTCAACTTAAACCGTCAAATCTATAGCAAACGAAATTTCTTAAAAATTTCAAAAATATTCATAAAATAGGATTAAATAAACGACGTTGGGCTCGGGATATCACATCCACAAGTGAGTCGTAACTTAAGAGATGCTCATACTGAACAGCTCTTGAGACAATAACTTAGCATCATACGGCACTTTCACTGGTATCACATCCTCCCCTCCTTAAGGGAGCGACGTCCCGGCGCTCTCTGGTTCTTATGCTCGCATTCCGTACTACTAGAAAGATGAGGGTACTACTTCCTAAAGAGGTCTTCACGTTCCGATGTGGACTTCGGTTCACGTCTCGGATTCCATCACACCTTCACCATGAGTATTATACCTTGCTTCAATCTCTTAACATCACGATCCATGATCTCCACTTCAATTTCTCAAATTTTTCCCATGGGTATCAACACTTCTCTTACCACAGCTTCTCGCGGTTAACGAGTGGTTCTTAATCTACACCATCTCTTCCATAGCCTCTCGAATCATTTCAAGCCCATTCAACTGACTTTTTCTTACTTCATTCTATTCAACTGGCGATCTACATTTGCATCAACATAATTCTTCAAATTCGACACATGAAGAGTATTGTCATTTTCACGAAGTTCATCCGGCAGTTCAAACTAGCACACAACTGGTCCAACATACCTTTGGCCCCACCTCTCTGATTCTCCAAAACGAATCACACTATTCCATGATCTCAATTACCACCAAAATCAAGCACAATGCTCGGAGCACGTCTTCCAACGTTCGAATCGTCCTTTCACTTGGTCCATCGTCTCATGAAAATAATTACTCACAAAATAAAATCACACGGGTCGCACATAACCCCATCGAAAATGTTCAGAATATACAAGACGAAGTAATCAATGCTTAGTCGTACAAAATCACCTTATTGCAATATTATGTACATACAACCCTAGCTCATCGAAAATGAACCCATCGATACGGAAATCATTCGACGTATACATAACTCTCGAAAACATCGCAATCCAATCAAACACAAGAGCCACTATAAAACACATACAATCACACTACGACATGTTTGCAGCATAGCCAAACCGTGCCAAGCCAATGAGTTCAATCAAGTTAACTCATGCTTGCTAATCAGCCGAGCCAAGATAAAATAAGAATATTTGACGGAGTTCGGACGAGTCCAGTCAAAAGGAAAATTTCAAGTTAAAGAATGTTCACAAGCTTGCTAGCCGTGGATGCATATCGATAAAAAGAAAGAAAATACATACATATGTCATCGTAGGGTGCTCACACACCGTTCCATACCCAAAAAAAAAATATATAATACAAGAACACCATCTTACTTCCGTCCCAAACGTGGTCAAAATCTCAATATATATCATCATTCACAGTAAAAAAAATATATTACATGGCATGTGTTCTCCATGATCGGACTTCATTGGACAATGTCGTCTCAAGTTCTCACAACTTACGATCACTCGACCAGATCACTTACCACATAAATACATAAAAGGCAAGGGTTTACCACAAAAACATCAACTATGGCTATCTATTGTTTAACCATCGATGATCAAAGAAAATCGAGTCAAGCAAAGAGGATTCCTTACTTTGAATAAACGAAGGGGGCAAATGGAATTGTCTTCCAACTACCAATGCACAGTTGGTAAACTTCAACAATTTATCATGTGTCGTTGTCATATCAAAAGAACAAGAAAAGAAGCAAATAAAGTACGATACATTCGATGTAGGAGAAGTCTTCGTCATTTCCCTTAGAGTTACTCAAACTCGGATTTCCTCTACTTCGGAAGTCTTCTATTTTTGTTAAAATTTCTTCTTAGTGTCGGTATGAGCCCCTTTGGTATTTCATCAACACCCTCGTGATTCCGATGAAATTCGCATGTTACATTCAACACATAAAACATTTTCCAAAATTACTCGGTCAAGGTGACTTGCCAAGTCAACGCCAAACGAAAGAAGAGATTTCAAGGAATACAAGAAAATTCAAAATTTTCTTTAGGAATCAAAGAGAATACGATTACTTGTATAAGGATCCACCATTTTCAAAACGTTCTCATCCAAACATTTATCAAAAACACTACCGGTTTTAAAGATGACCAATTGATTTGAAACTACATTGCGCTTCCTAAACTATGCATAATTAGCTAGATCATGCATACTTAAGGACCAAGCAACGACAACCAACAAAATAGGACTCTTCCCTAATTATGCATAGTTAGCTAAGCTGTGCATGATTGAGGATCGAGTGACGACACAAACATTACTATTACACACCAAACACGACTATGAAAGTTTTCGACCTAGTCTTCAAAATAATTAAATCGTTTGAACTGAAATTTGAAATGGGAAAAATATTGCTACCATCGTTTTAAGGAACACATCAAACATTTTTAGTCCACTTTGGAAACATACTTTTGCTTTGCCTTTTTATGAGAAAATAAATAAATAAATAAATAAATAAATCGACACCATTCACATTGGGTTGAACGAACCATTTGACACACTCATACCTATTTTCACAATAGACTATTCACAAAATAACGGTAAGGTGGTTCATGATTAAAGATCATTGCAAGCACAACAAGTAATAAAATAAAAAAATCAATGAGTTTGAACAAGGTAAACGAGCAATATATTTGCCAACAGAAATTAACTACATTAGAAATGAAAATACTTCGAATGTCTCGGGATAACAACAGCGATCTACGAATACATGGAGTAAAAATCGAATATCAACGCAAGCGTCAAAAATAGAACAATAATCATAATTCCCATCGTCTCGAGTTGCACACACATTCGCCAAGGGCATACGGGGAGAGGAGAAGGATCACCTGGTCGAATATAAACAATTTCACCAGGAAGATCGAGTTCTTTCACCTCTATAATTCGACAAGCGGCTTCCCCTCCTCGCTTTTGTTCAATATAAATAAATAACCACTTTAATGAAGATTTATAGCATCATTCAAGTAAATACAGAATTTTAGGTTCCATTAACCGAAAGAAGAAAAGTCACAACGTCCATGAACTGGACAAAATATACCGGGTGACATACCCTCATCATCAAGTACTAGCGAAATAGTAGTTTTAAAATAAATATAATAATAATGGTTTCATATCATGGAAAATATTAAAATGAACAGTCACATGACGACTCAAGTTTAGATACAGACCCACAAAATCAAAGAAGGGTTGTTGTACGATCGAACCATCGTGACTCAAAATATTACGTCTTAAGAAAATAATGCAAGTATGCGTGTATTGGGTGCTCCATTTTCATTTTCTAATTAATGTTACCATGTACCTTGTAAAAGCGAGCATTTACACATTTTTAATTTGTGTTACACCATTAAAGAATTTATACCTTTCATTTTTCAATCTCTAGGAAATTACTAACATTAATAAATGCGGTGACTCGATCATTATAATCGACAATTCACTAGGTTTGAAAATCTCCATACTTGTGTCAAAATCTCGTTAATGTTCATATCTTAAGTACCAAAAACGTACATAGTAAGAATTTTTCAAGTTTTACGTTATTATTATTACGACTTATCTTATCACATATATACACATATCCAACATGACTCAAACTAGTCCAATTAACTCTAAAAAAATCAACCTTTGACTTTTTATTATACACATGTGTTCCTTAAAACTGATTTGTATGCTATATTTTATTCACGCGACTTGAGTCAGGCGTCAAAGACGTTTCACGTAGTATTATCTTGGATAAATTACTGATTTTAGTCGAGACTCGAATTTCAGAAATAATAATATAATAATAATTAATCAGAAATGCTTATTTCAATAATTCTAAAATGTAGAAAATTCAACTTTTAATCCTTAGCCCATTATCAAATGGTTTTTAACACTAACACATCTCGCGGCGGAATAAAACAAAAGATTTTTCAAACGATTTTAAACAAGCATCATCGAATTATGCATAGTGATCCTCTATAACGACAATTAAACAAACAAATGATTTCCAATGACGTTCCATCAATGTTTAAATATTTATTTCAAGCGTTAGAATTTCTCACTTATAGTGTATATTCCGATTTTATCTCAGTTTATTCACTACAACAAGTAACGTGTTCTAGTTTACACCAATGCATACGTAAACATAACCTTATGTTTAAAATAAAACCAATTTTACCAAGTTTTTAGCTCCAAAATACATGACCAATTCTTCTACTCATGTTTTATATTACAAGATACGTCAAAAGTTTGCTACATTTGCCCGAAAATTAGTTCATACTAAATCCAAAGTTACATATACTCAACAGTCATATCGTAAATTTTATTATAAACTCCTTTTTCAAATTATATTAAACAAATTCTTAAAAAATCTATCACTAGCTTCTAGTATCAAATTATTAATATATAAAAACAAGGATTTTACGAGTAATATAAATTACTTATTATGATATACCAACCAAGGTTGAAGGAAAAAATAATTTCACTTTGTCCATTTCTTCTCTACACTTATTTTACTGGTTACAAGACACATCATAGGTCGATTTTTATCCAAAAGTTTCATTCACCATTTATTTAATATGTAAAACACTTTATGTTTAAATCATTCAATCAACAAAATTTAATGCTTATTTAACTCGCACAAATGCCGGACCTCGTCAAGTATTAGAATTCAAAATAATGAAACAACAAAAACAAAATGAAATAAACGAAGCGAGAATACATATGTCAACTAAGTGTTGTTATCGGCCTCGGATGAGTCTCGAAATCAAACTCCACAAAATTAACACAAAAACCAACCAAATTCTAAGTTATCGCGATTGATCACAACGCTAGTCTATTTTAAAACACATCTTTAAATTCGAGTAGAATGGTAAGCAACGATTAAATGGCGATACGCCCCAACCACGTTTCATAGTATACACACATGATTCGCCGCTACGATGCACGCATCGTTGATTGTACTTCGTCTATATTGTAGTTACGCCAACCAATATATCAAACCCATAAGGAATAAAGGAAATAAAATAATATGTAAGTAAATTACGTTTCAAAAGAAGATGTCCTAAAATGACACATCACGGTGCGATAACGACAATCATGATCAATCTAGTCAATATACAATATGTTACGAAGAATTATTTACGTATCTAGAGTATTAAACGAGGTTCACACTCGGTTATTCGATCAATAAATTAATTATCAAGATTGATAATTAGCGGTGAGGCTGAATTCTCAACAAAACCGCATTGTAAAATGTACGACAATCACGCAAGGACCATTGCTTCGCGTGCAATGCCTTTAAATACCATACTATATACATACTTATACATACAATCATTCCTACATACACGTAGGATTACAATGCAGTGTTGCCATGTAATGAAATGTAGCCCGTTATGCCAAATACATGCAACATATAAGATAATCTTACGAGAATTTGTAAATTACGATAATAAGTACTCAACGTACACAACAATATATCTTAATATATATCATAGTATTTACTTACTAAATACTAGGAAATTCGTGTCAGTTTTGAGGGATACATCTAAAATATAAAGCAATGCTAAAGAAATCTTACCGGAGCCATGCAGGATAGTTGTGTGCTTGGACAATTTCTTACGAAACCAAAAGTTATAGTTTAGGATTTTTCAAAATGACCTACTTCTCTATAACTCATGGCTCTTATTACCAATCTATAACACCCCCAAATCATATGCTATGCGCAGCGGAACTATAACATTTGGGTGCTACGTAGTTATCATCACACATAAGCTATATTAAACGACTCAAAGAGACGTAAAAGTTTAAACATAAATTTAAACATTATTAAAATCATACAAGTCTACAGTTTTCCAAATCCCAAGATAATACTAAACAGAGTTTGCGTTAGGTCCCCACTGAATCTCAACCCAAATGATACATTTTGTTCACATGGTAGAAAAATAAAAGAGTTTTAAGTTAAATAAGGGTGGAAAAACAAGTAGACCGCCAAGCCACACAACTCCCATCCTTTGCATGCTCCTTGCTACACATCATCGATTACCTGAAACACATGTTTAAAACCGTCAACACAAAGGTTGAGCGAATCTATAGGTTTATCAAATCATAGGTTGAACATAAGTATTAAAACCAATCATGACCATTCAATAGCATTGTCGTACTCACAATCTATTATTCAAGGATATTATCTTTAGCAATAGCTAATAATTGTGTTTAAGCTCGTGACACTAATCCGTTAACTCAATCACCCGCGTACATTTACCGGCATGATTAAGATGAAACCAGTTCCCCTTCTAAAGGCATCAGTTGCAATTATACCTTATTTCTTATCACAAGTTATCCGTCCGCAGAGGGTACTCAACGTACTAGCTCTCGTCTCGGATAGGGTCGTCAACCCCATAGTACTATCAATTGTATAAGAGGCTATCTCCAACCCACACAAGGGCAAGACAATAGTTAATAGTTCACGAATTTAGGGACTTTTGCAACTAGGTACTCAACACAATTCAAGGCAACATTCGGGTCCAACAATCATTCATGACTTATGTTCATCTTCATTTAAATTAGCATGTATCCCCCTCGCGGGTAAAAACATTTGAAATAAGTACAGAGCGAGGATATAGACTCACCTTGCGTAGTAGTAGTGGTTCTAGCGAAGACGTAACGAAAATATCACTGACGATGTGGATGCCCCCGGGAAATCAAATACAACACCTAACGAATAACACTTAATGAATAAACTCCTTCAAGTACTTTCAAGTACTGTATGTATATAATTAAAGTCACTCAAAGTTTGTATAAACTCACGCCAAAATTCCATACAAGTGATTATTACTAGACTCGTACTATCTATCTATGTAATTAGAAATATTTCAAATTTTATAACTTTGCCGGTACTTACCAAAAGTACAGGCTGTTTTCTATGACTTAAGCATTTCTATAAATTACAAGAAAATTTGTAAAAATCCCTTATGACCTGTAGAAAACCCATTTTAAATCCCATAAAAAGTTTCCACTTTTATGACCCATTACTCATTACATCACTAGACGTACCCTTTTCGGACTGATTTTGCACTTGTACAACGTAAGACTTGTTTGACTCATTTAAAAGACACCATTAGCTAATTTGACCATTAAGTATAAAAATAGACTCTAAAATGCAGGTTTGAAACCAATGAACAACTTTCAATCATTTATAAAACTCTATCTATGGTCCCCGAGATTTGACCCAAAACCAAACATAATTTCGGATTATGTTGATTCTCATCTCCCGGTACACGAACTTTCAAAATAGCATAATTTTTTAATCGTTTGGACTTAGAAGCTCTTCTTTATACCGAAAGAGAGCTTGAGACGAACCCTACAACTACATTCTAATCTTAGGACCTGTACAAAAGTATAAAATCACAAAAACACCCTCTAGATCTGCTGTCCTAAAAACACCCCTTTCAAAACCTTAACAATCAGCATTCCAATACTTCTCATCACTTCCTAAACCTATACCAACATCATTCAATCAATCTAACACAACCTAACTACCCTTAATCACTTGTATGAACATTTCTCATAAAAACCCAAATCAAAAATTAGACATGCAATGTAATTAAACAATTTAAAAATGATAAAAACATGAATATGAATACATACCCATCTTATTTAAGATCAAACACCCAAGAACAACCAAACCCCCAATTATTTCGTGGGTTTTAGGGCTGTAGAACACCAAAACACAAATCTCCATCTTGTTTAATTGATTATCTCCACTCCTAAACACAAGATTTAAACATGCATTAAGAAAAACTAGATCAAAACCCACTTGTTCATATGGATAAATTTTTGAAAAATTAAAGATGTTGCATGTGTGTTTTTAATGGATGAAAAGACTTACAAAGATGAAAGGAGGATGGGTCTTTGATTGCTTTTTCCAAAAACCCAAAAAAAATGGTGGTGGAGGTGGCGGCTTATGGTGGCCGGCGACCATAGAGAGAAAAAGGGGAGAGAAAACCCTAATTTTTGAAAGTAAAAATGAAGTGTGTGTGTGTTAGTGGTTCCTTTTGTAAAAACGGAGGGACCAATTTTGACATAGTAGCTATCTTTTGGCCTTAGTGGCAAATCTACTTTTAAAGAGCGGGATTATGACATACTAGTCGGTTTTAAAATTTTACGAGAGTCGGGTTTCGTCCCGGCTACCTCAAATTACTTTTAAATGGTTCAAACGCACAAAACGAATATACATATGGTTCCGACTCGACTTAACACGTAATAAAAATAAAAATCTCGAAAAACTCAAATATCGATCAATCGATAATAAAATGTAAGTTTTGGGCATCCGTCGGTATCGTAGTCGTTATCGGTTCTTCTTAAATCGTCAAATGTTAAACTACGAACGTAAACGTTGGTTTCAACTTAAACCGTCAATCTATAGCAAACGAAATTTCTTAAAAATTTCAAAAATATTCATAAAATAGGATTAAATAAACGACGTTGGGCTCGGGATATCACATTCACAAGTGAGTCGCAACTTAAGAGAGATGCTCATACTGAACAGCTCTTAAGACAATAACTTAGCATCATACGGCACTTTCATTGGTATCACAGTTGTCCTTTCCTTAGCAAGATTTAAACAAAGTGCACAATGTCCTAAGTGTAGGGGAGGTTACTTCCACATGCTTAAACAATGAGACAATGTTTATATTAAGTATAGGGGGACTTCTATCGAAGTTAAGTGGGCTTTTCCTTGTATATGTCCTCATTTTAACCGGAAAATTGATTTTTCAACATTTTTCAACATTTTTCAAAATTTTTGATCTATTTTGGCCTAGTTGTATTTACCTTTGTTATAGTTATTTTCTTTCTTTACTAGAATAAATTTTTAATAAAATGGTTTTAATGTTCAAACGTTGTGAATCTTTTGACTCAACCCGAGTTTACTTATCCAAGTTTACTGTAGCTAGTATCCTTAACGTGTTTAAGTCAAGTTTTGCTAGGCTTTTATATAGGGAACTTTAAAACGCGAAAGTCTTAACTCTTACGGGTTAAGAACAAGAACTTTTCGCAAGTTCCTATAATTGATCCTAGAAAGTTGTTTATCAAGAAGACTTTAAAATGCGAATTCTAAACTTGAAAGAGTCTAAGAAGTTGCAAGATCCTATAGACGACTTGAAAACCTAAAACTTTGATTTATTTGGCTAAGCATCCACGAGTCTCATTCCTTGAGATTTTAAACTGTGGAGAACGAGAGATGATAGAGTTAATTATAAGTTTGGTATTATTTCATGAATTTATGTGAGTTGATTATAAGCTTTTTCTCCCATCGCTTGCTAATAAATTTAATTGCAATAAATAAGGTCCTACGATTTGAAAAGTTACTTAGCTTCTAGCACAAGATCGTTTAAAATTTGCTCGGTATTGATTAGAGTTCATAGCTAAGGCATAACTTATTGAAGCGGGATGCGAAGATTGGCTAGTCCGAAAAGGCCCTAACAAGGCATGAGGGCTACATTTTGTTGCTAAAGATAAAAAATGATGTGAAGAATCATTTATCAAAAATCAATATGAAGGATCGAGACACACGACGAAAAGCAAACACTCCCCTAAAGATCATGGAGAAGTCTATCCGAAAAGGCCCTAACAAGGTATGAGGATAATTAGATCCAGGTCCTAAAAGGAGGCGGATCGTTGTATATCAAATTCCCAAATAAAGATTGGAGAAAAATGAAGAAGTCGTGGTCCAAATATGAAGAATCTCTCAAAGAGTTCAAGTGAAGAAATTCCTATTATGAAGAGAAGACCATTATTTCATGAACGTCTCTCAAGATTTGAAGTATTAAGTCAATGCCAAATATCTGTCCGAGAAAGGTCTCAAATCGTGAAGCGAGTTATGCCAAGATATGAACTTTATGAGGTCCCGAGAAGCAGTTTTAAAAGATTTTGTCCTTTAGCCAACTATTGATTAAATCGTCCCACTTTATTTTCAGCCTAAATAACTATCGAAATAAGTCAACAATGCATCCTCGTGATCATTCAAGACAACAATAAAATATAAGAAATACACCTAGGAATAAGGGAGTCTAAGTGAATAATTGGGCCATATGAGTTTGTGTTAGTTTGCTAACTTATAAGAACAATGATCTCGTTTTTAAGCTTGGTTTGGGGAACGTGAAACTTGAGGGTGATAAACATTCATGACATTCCAAAGCCCTAAGGTAATCTTTTATCTCTTTACTTGTTTTCTTCCTATGAATATTTTATAACTTTCTATCTCTTTAAATGTCTTGTGTTTAATAAAGGCTAAGGTGGATTGATTATGATGGAAAATGTAAAGCTTGCTTTGTAATTAATGCATTGCATGAGGCCATTGTAACGTTCGAGTGTAGGGGATTTAATAAGTGTGAAAACACTTATCCTTTTACCACTTAATTATAATAATAACTGTAGAAACTAGAAGGAGGGGGGGGGGGGGTTGAATAGTTTCTCTTCGATTGGTGACCAAATTAAAATTACTTTCAATTTGGTTTGTATCAAACCTATCTTTTGTTTGAAGCTGAGTTGCATAATGATTAGGTTCAATTCAAATGCACTAGCAAGGATAATAGGTAAGTGTAATGATAATGAAATAAGTAAAGAGTAAGGAAGGAGACAACCTAGTGGGAAGACACCAAGATTTATAGTGGTTCGACAACGAGGCTTTATCCTCGTTTCTACTCCACTCCTCGAGTACACCTACTCGAGATTTCCACTATATCCACAAGCTCCCTTCTCGGCGGAGAAAACCTTACATCGTTGCTTACATTATTTTCCGACACTAAGCTAAATGTCGAGACCTAATCTTTAGCTAGGACCAATCTACACAACGTTGCCTACTTCACAATTTAACGACACAAGGCTAGATGTCGAGTTCTAATCTTAAGGTAGAACCAATCTTCACGACGTTGCCTACTTCACCATTTTACGACACAAGGCTCGATGTCGAGTTCTAATCCAAAGATAGAACCAATCTTCACGACTCTTCACTTTGAAGCTAAGTGAGAACTTCACACAACACAACTACTAATCACTTTCAAGTTTAGTGAGAACTCACAAGACACAACCACATCACTTTATAGTTTAGTGAGAACTACTAATCAAATCTATTACAACTCAACTAGACTTATCCAAGTACACACATGTAGCTTGGATTTACACAACACAAATCCAAGCAAACACATATGCAATGGATGTACACAACAAATCCAAGTATCCACAAATAACTTGGATGAACACAACTAGTCCAAGTATTCATAAATACTATGGATTGACCTAAAACAAAAAGGGTATCATGATGAATATGACTAGCTCATAGATTCATCTTTATCACAACACTAGTGAGTGAGTGATCTTCCCATTGAACAAGGTAAAGGAGGGGATCAAGAGGATAATCATATGTAAACATCCTTAACACTTTAAGTGATCATTTACTAATGATTATGCTATAGAAAATAGAAAGAGGGCTGAGAAAAACGTCCAAGAGGCTTAATGGAAAATGAGATTTGACCCACTATTTAAAGGAGACAAAGTATAACGGATATATAACGGCTACTGTGCGCGGTACCTTATCTAGCCCGGTGGTTCCATATCCCTAAGGAACCGCGTAGGTACTTAAGGTACCTCCACTAGAGTACGCTCCGTTTTTTGTCTTTTAGTGGGGTAGGAATATATGAGGTATTTGAAGCATTCAAAGGATATTCTAACAGCATTTGGAATATGCTATTTTCAAATTTTCATTTTCCATTTTAATAAAACATTTTCTAAAAAAGAAAGTTTATTAAAAAGTCTTTTGTCATATTAACAAAAGTGAGTTTTAAGGATAATCATTTTGATGATCACTAAGTATGATTAAGAAAGGTTAGTGATATGATTATTACCTTGATGATAGTGTTAGTTAAATAATTCGTTTTGTGTTTTATACTAAATGTGTTGTATAGTTTGTTGTGATCAAAACTAAGAAAGATTAGTTAACACTAATAATGTTTTTAGGCATTACTTGCATTAACAATCTCCCCCTTTTTGATTATGACAAACTATAAACTCATTTGCATAGAAACACAAAATATTGAATTATTAACGAGTTTATCACTATCATTTCTCCCCCTTTGTCGTAGCAAAAAGGTTAGCATAAGTCTTCGAAGAACATCGAACTTTGCTAGTAGCCCCCCCTTGGTGGTTGCTCCCCCTTGCTTGGGGCACCAAGTATATGAGCTAAGGTGACATGCTACACAAAGGTTAGTAGAAAGGAAAGAAACACCAATGTATATGATAGGTGTGAAAACATCCATCCTTTTACCACTTATTTCTTGATAAAACGAGACCAAAACGCGTATTTAATGTCATTTGTTTGGAATTATGCGTGGTTTGTGTGTTTGTTGTGTTTTCAGAGCCAACCGGATAAATATTGAAGAAAACATGGGATTGCACGGGTTTTATCGAAGAAAAAGACGAAAAGACGAAGTCTATAATCCAAGAGATGCAAAAGATTTAAAGTCAATGGGCCTATTTGAAGATTTATCGAAGAAAAGGACCAAAGATTGAAGATTTACATATGTCGAAGAACTCAAGTCTATTAATTGAAGAAATTTAAAGACGAGTTGAATATATTCGTAGACAAATCCCGAATCGGAATAAAAAACGTCGACTTTTCTGAAAAGACGAGAAGACAAAAAAAGAAAGAGAGAAAGCCCACTCACCAAACCAAGCCAAGCACTATATATACTCCTCCCATTCACATTTTCAACTAGTTTTTCTTTCTGTTATTTCATTTCCTAGTTCATAGGAACCAACTCCCTTAAGGAGGTGGTTTTCATTTTCTTTGATTTCTTCCATAATCTTGTAAGTTTGATCTTTCCATTTTGATTGCTTGAATCTTAATCATCAATACAAGTTTACATTTAATCTTTCTATCATCTTGTTCTTCCTTTTCTTGTTGATTCAAAGTTCTAAGGTTTTTATTTTATTGGTTTGATCTTAAAAAGTAAGTGGGTTTTATGTTTTTGTTGTTTTGGATTGATGTTTATCATTGGTAAATGATTAGTGGTTAAATTGGTTTAAGTTTAAAAAAAAACTTGGTGGATTTTGGGTTAAATTCGTGTTTCAGACATTCCCCTGTTCTTCGCGTTTTTAAGCTTGCCCAGATTCCGGATCAACAATATATTCCGGATCAAGGGTTTTGTGATTTTATTCCGGATTAAGTTCTTTGGTTCGGAATATTTAATATTCCGGATCAGCTATATTATTCCGGATCAAGTTTTATTCTGAGTAAAAAAATTATTCCGAATCAGCTAGTCCATCCGAAATAATCAATATTCCGGTTGAGCAGTTATTCCGAATAAAGGTTTCTTCTAAAACATTCCGGATCAGTCATTATTCCGCATCAAGCACATTATTCCGGATCAAAAGTTATTCCAAACGAAGGCCATATTCCGCATGAATCATTATTCCGCATGAAGGACATTTATTCCGGATATAATTTTATTCCGCATCAAGCAAACATTTCGCATCAACTATTATTCGGAATGAAGCAGTTTTTTAGGTTATTCCGCATGAGCCAAATTTTCCAAGTATTCCGGATCAAGCGAATATTCCGAATCAACTGTTTTTCCAGGTTTAGATATTTTACTGTTTGATCTTAATTCTAGTTTTATTTTCAGTAATTGCTTTTAGTTTAATTTTATTACTTCTAGCATTTATCGTTTTAGTAGATATAGACCAAGTCTTCCCCTTTTTAGTCACCAAGTACAACAATTCCACTTTTAACCGTGATCGATTCGAGAAGATACCGAGAACGAAACAACGACAATTACAATTGGGTACGAGCAACGCAAACAAAGATCTTGCAAAAGCAAACCTTTTTAATCAACTAAAATATCAAGCATTAAAATGGCGCCGCTGCCGGCTCTTTTCGTGAGGATTAACGGTTTTTTGTGAGAGACACGTTGGCTTTTGGGATCCGTTCACTCGTGAACGTTATTTTTCGTGTCCAAAATTTTAGAAAATCCAAAAACATTTGAAAAATCATAAAAAGCATTTCTTTTTCAAAGTTTTGCACCAAAAATATTCTTCTTGCTTATCTATTTTTCTTTATGGATTTTTATGTCCATTGCGTCGGGTGTGGGAGACGATTATACGTGAACGACTCTTGTCAATGGTGTACATGTGAGCGGTGCGGAAACGATATCGACAACACACAATTCGGATTTTGTCCCTTGTGCAACTCGACTAATTCGTCCTTTTTGAATCCACCTCCTGTTCCCCCGTGCATCTATTGTGGAAGCGATTCTCATTGGCATGTTTCGTGCCCGGTTCGATACCCGTATGGTCACGAGCAAGAACCAGGTTACAATTATGACAATGGTAATAGCTATCTACAAGATGCACCCGATTTTTCTCCATACCCATGTTGCAACAACTGTGGGGGTCCTCACGATACTTCTTATTGTCAGCCAATGATATATTATGAGCCAGATCCGTGTCCTCAATTTTCTTCACCGATGGATTATTATGACCCAACTCCATGTTATAATTCTTCTCAACCGATGAACTACTATGAGCCACACCCATGCTATAATTCAGGTTTTCAACACTTTGAGCCCCCACACCCCAACCTCAACCATCAATCCTCTCAGCAAATTAATCTTGACCAACAACTCACTTCTTTGAACCATATTCTAGAAAGTATAGCTCAACTCCGAGCTGACTTTCATCAGGAAAGGCAACCTTTGCTTGATATGGACGAAACCTTGAAAACCACCGACACCTTTTTGAGCCAATTTAGTCGTTTTCCCATCGTTTCTACACCAAAATGTTTAATTACAGCGTGGGATAGAATTGGTGAAATTGAACATACTCGGGGAGATGAACAACAAAAATTGCTTCATGAGCTTCTTAAAGATGTGGAGGTTATCAAGGAAGAGTTAGCCGACTACGTCACTCCTAACTGGACTAGTCCCATCTATTATGATGATGACGACGACGATGATGTCTACACTTTCAACCAATCTTCTGAAGTTGCTGCTCCTACTCTCGATGTTCCTACTGCGTCTAAGGATCTAGATTCGTTGAATGAGCTTAGTGATGTTGGTCTCGACAAATTATTGGATAATAAGGTTTGTGACTTACCTGCTATGGAGCCTGAGGACGACGTTGCTCTTACGGAAGAGGTCGATCCTAGTGATGACGATTCTTCTCTCCGCTATGAGAATTTCACTTTTGAAATTTCTCAATCTCCACCGGAAGATGCGGGCGATGATGATTTATTCTCTCCGGCTTACGAGAAGTTCACCGATGAACATGATCTTGTGGATGAGGTGGAAGACGTGCTTCTTCGCGATAGATTACAGAAAGTGCACCTTCTTATTGCTCAAATCGAAGAGTTGACTTCTCCTCCTCTTTCCGAGTCTTTACCTTCATCTATTCCTCCCGTTGAAGATAATGACCCATTGCTGGAAGAAATCGACATTCACTCCATGCCTCCAGGTATTGATGATAATGATACGGAGGGGGATATTATTTTTGATAATTTGCTGCAGGAAGGTATTGTCCCAAGTCCCACTCCCGAGCACCTTTCATCCTCCCCTTTAGCCACTATTACGGAGGATGAGTGCTTTGACCCGGGAGGTGACATTGATTATGCTATCATTGATAACATTACGGCTTTGCCGCTTGCTCAGCATCCAGTGTCTTTGGGGGAGGACAATGTGCTTACTTTACCCACCCCACCTCCCGTGGATCTTGATTTCACATACTTTACGTATGTTAAAAGGACCTTTCTCCCATACAAGACTTATCCCCCCGCCTCTCCTTTATTGATGTCCTCCGGGAACGAGGACAAGGTCTTTGATCCCGGTATTACATTCGAGGCTTCCCCATGGACCATTTAATTCGGGGACGAGTCAGGCTCGTGACTCGGTTAACAAAAACAAGCGCTTTTTGGGAGGCAACCCAATTATCTATCTATCTTTCCTGTTTTCACCATAAGTGTAGGGGGATCCCCGTTGGTGTTTCTTGCTTTCTTTCTTATCATGTGCAGGGATTAGAGCTTCCAAGACACACTCTTGATGACTTTTGACGACCGTGATTCCGTGTTCCCGATTTCCCAGTTCTATCCTAAACTCTTTTCGATTCACTATTTTATATTTCCAATATTAAAATAGGAATCTCTTTAGTTGTCCTTTCCTTAGCAAGATTTAAACAAAGTGAACAATGTCCTAAGTGTAGGGGAGTTTACTCCCACATGCTTAAACATTGAGGACAATGTTTATATTAAGTGTAGGGGGAACTTCTATCGAAGTTAAGTGGTCTTTTCCTTGTATTTGTCCTCATTTTAACCGGAAAATCAATTTTTCGACATTTTTCAAAATTTTTAATCTATTTTGGCCTTGTTGTATAGTTGTTTTTACCTTTGTATAGTTATTTTATTTCCTTATTAGAATAAATTTTAATAAAGTGGTTTTAATTTTCAAACGTTTTGAATCTTTTGACTCAAGGCGAGTTTACTTATCTAACTTTACTCTAGCTAGTATCCTTAACGTGTTTAAAGTCAAGTTTTGCTAGGCTTTTATATAGGGAGCTATAAAACGCGAAAGTCTTAACTCTCACGGGTTAAGAACAAGAACTTTTCGCAAGTTCCTATAATTGATCCTAGAGAGTCGTTTATCAAGGGAACTTTAAAACGCGATTTCTAAACTTGAAAGAGTCTAAGAATTTGCAAGATCCTATAGAGGACTCGAAAAACCAAAACTTTGATTTAATAGGCTAAGCATCCACGAGTCTCATTCCTTGAGATTTTAAACTGTGGAGAACGAGAGATGATAGAGTCAATTATAAGTTTGGTATTCTTTCGTGAATTTATGTGAGTTAATTATAAGCCTATTCTCCCATCGCTTGCTAATAAATTTATCTGCAATAAATAAGGTTGTACGATTTGAAAAGTTACTTAGCTTCTAGCCCAAGATCGTTTAAAAGTTGCTCGGTATGGATTAGAGTTCATAGCCAAGGCATAACTTATTGAAGCGGGATGCGAAGATTGGCGAGTCCAAAAAGGTCCTAACAAGGCATGAGGGCTACATTTTATTGCTAAAGATCCGAAGTGATGTGAAGAATCATTTATCAAAGATCAATATGAAGGATCGAGACACACGACGAAAAGCAAATACTCCCGTAAAGATCATGGAGAAGTCTATCCAAAAAGGCCCTAACAAGGTATGAGGATAAATAGATCCAAGTCCAAAAAGGAGGCGGATCGTTGTATATCAAAGTCCAAAATAAAGATTGGAGAAAAATGAAGAAGTCGTGGTCCATTTATGAAGAATCTCTCAAAACTTCAAGTGAAGAAATTCCTATTATGAAGAGAAGGCCATTATTTCATGAACGTCTCTCAAAGATTTGAAGTATGAAGTCGCTGCCAAATATCGGTCCGAGAAAGGTCTCAAATCGCGAAGCGAGTTATGCCAAGATATGAACTTTTTGAGGTCTCGAGAAGCAGTTTTAAAAGATTTTGTCCTTTAGCTAACTATTGATTAAATCGTTCACTTTATTTTCGGCCTAAATAACTATCGAAATAAGTCAAACAATGCATCCTTGTGGTCATTCAAGACAACAATAAAATATAAGAGATACACCTAGGAATAAGGGAGTCTAAGTAAATAATTGGCCCACATGAGTTCGTGTTAGTTTGCTAACTTATAATAACAATGATCTCGTTTTTAAGCTTGGTTTGGAGAAAGTGAAAACTTGAGGATGATGATCATTCATAACATTTCCAAAACCCTAAGGTATGTTTTCGATTTCTTTACTTGTTTTGTTATTTTCTATCTCTTTAATAAAGGCCAACGTGGATTGATTATGATGAAAAATGTAAACGTGCTTTGTAACTAATGCATTGCATGAGGACATTGCAATGGTCAAGTGTAGGGGATTTGATAGGTGTGAAAACACCCATCCTTTTTACCACTTAATTACAATAATAACCGAGCCAAAACGTGTATTTTATGTCATTTATGTCGGAATTATGCGTGGTTTGCGTTTTTGTTGTGATTTAGGACGAAAAGGTGAAAAGTGGTGAAAACACGGGCATTCACGGGCTTTTATCGAAGAAATAGACGAAAGACGAAGTCGAAAGATCAAGAGTGCAAAAAGAACGGAAGTCCAAGACCAATTCTGAAGATTTATCGAAGAAAAAGTCAAAAGACGGAAGTTTACTAAAAGCCGAAGAACTCGAGTCTTATTTATGAAGAAAATTCAAGACGAGTTTAAAGAAATCCCAAGACAAAGTCATTGAAGTCAAAAGATTAAAGAAGATTAATGACTTAAGCATGCAATTAGAGAAAGAAGAAAGAGGGAGGAAGCTTCCTAAGCTCCTCCCTAATCTCCCTATATATAGTTTGATAGTGTGTTCATTTCAAGTTGTTGGTGGCTTGAGAACCCATTCTTCCACCATTTTTCATTCCTGCAATTTTAATTCTTGCACTTTAATTTTCATGTATTGCACCCTTTAATTCAAGTAAGTTTTATTGAATCTTTACTTTTCTTGTTCAATCTCTATCTACCTTTCTTGTTTGATTTGTTCTTAATCTTTGTGTTCATGTTCTTGAGTTTTATAGTTTTGATCAAGTGGGTTTTGATTATGTTGGTTATGATTGTTAGTTTTATTGATTTGGATTGATTGGTTATTGTTAATAGATCATTTGTGGTTGTTTTGGTTTAATCTTTTGGTTAATCTTGATTAGTTTTGATTAAATTCGTGCTTGGTTTTCATTCCCTGTTTCTTCATATTCTAGTTACTGTTTCTTCATACTTGCCCAGATATTCCGAATCAACTGACTTCATCCGGAATGTCTAGTATTCCGAATAAAGGACTTCATCCGGAATGTCTAGTATTCCGAATAAAGGACTTCATCCGGAATATCTATTATTCCGAATAAAGGACTTCATCCGACATATCTAGTATTCCGAATAAAGGACTTCATCCGGAATATCTAGTATTCCGAATAAAGGACTTCATCCGGAATATCTAATATTTCGAATCAAGAGTTTCATCCGGAATGTTCAAATATTCCGGATCAAACTGTTTATTCCGAATCAACCATTTTCCCTCTTTTTTATTCCGGATCGACACTTTATTCCGAATCAAATAGTTTATTCCGGATAAGTGACGTATTCCAGATGAATTATTTTATTCCGAATGAGTGTTTTCCAGTTTTGAGTTTTAAGCTTTACTTTTCCCGCCTTTTTCTTTATTTGCATTTTTATTTGCTTTCCTTTTAGTTTAAGTTTAAGTTTGTGTCATTTACTTTATTTCCCTTTTAATTTCTCGTAATTTAAATTTCGTCAAGTTTTTATCTTTCATTGTTGTTTCTTTTTACCGTCTTTTATTTTATCTTTCCAAGTCTTTATTTTTAATTAGTTTTAGACAACGACCATTCCCTTTTTATTCCACCAAGAACAACTAATCTCTTGCACTCAACCAGTTATCAATTCGAAGAGATTCCGAGAAACGAAAATTTTCAACTAGTAAAATCTAAGCATTAAAATGGCGCCGCTGCCGGGGAACGTTATTCTCAAGCACAAAAATTTTCAAAAAAAACCCAAAAAAAAATATAAAATTTTCAAAAATACAAAACATCAACAAACCTAGCCAAAAATATTTTCTCTTGCATTTTCTTTTTAGTGTATGCGTACTCGATCAACGTCTTATTCAGAGCCTGAGACTCTCGAAGATTTAGACATGTCCGGTGTACACAACAACAACAATAATAATCCACCCCTCCCCAACAATAATAATCCACCACACCCCAACATGAATAATCCACCCTTACCCGACCTACGAACCATGGAGGAGCTATGCCAACCTACGATGAACGGACGTGGAGGCCCAATTGCGCCGATGCATATCACGGCTCAGGAGTTTTCGTTGAAGCATCACATGATCCAACAAGTGCAAACTAACCTATTTCGCGGAATTCCGGATGATGATTCCGACAAACACCTCGATAAATTCATTACCATCACCCAAACCATGAAGTCGCCCGTTGTTTCTATGGATGAACTTCGCCTCCAACTATTTCCCCACTCGCTTTCTCACCATGCCGAAAAATGGTTTGACCGTCTCCCAAAGAACTCTATTCATACTTGGGACGACATGAATCAACGCTTTTTGTCGCGCTACTTCCCACCATCCATGGTCACGAGCCTTCGTAACCAAATTAGTGGATTCATGCAAGACAATGATGAATCGCTCTTTGATGCTTGGGAACGATACAATGATTTGATCGACCGTTGTCCAAATCACAACATGCTCCCCGTCACTCTCATTGATACTTTCTACAATGGTCTCACTTTTCGTGATCGTGACACGATCAACGCCGCCGCCGGTGGTACTTTTATGAAAAGGAGACCGGAGGAGTGTAGAGAGTTGATTGAAAACATGACTACTTACCACAAGAATTGGGATTCATCCGCATCCTCAAGATCTAATCAGAGAGTCAATGTTTCTTCTACTACTTCCAATCCCGAGATAACCGAACTTACTCGACAAATCGCGGATATGCACAAGGATTTCATGACCATGGCCACTAACCACTTTCAACAAGCTAAAGCCGTTTCTATTTCTTGTGACACATGTGGTGGTCCTCATTCTTACAATGATTGTCCTTCTACTCAAGGCAATTTTTCTGAAAACGTTAACGCGGCATACGGTACTTATCCCACGGGAGGCTATCAAGCTCGTCCTCAAGGAGATCGTAGCTTGCTAAGTTATCGTTTAAACAACTATCTTGCTCCACCCAGTTTTCCTCCTCCAAACCAAAACCAACAACAAAGCTATAACCGAAACAACCAATCCCAACCTCGTGCTAACAATCAATATCAATCCCAAAGAAACCCATACCCACCGCAAGGAAATTCTCAAGCTTACCAAGCTCCACCTCTCAATCAACCGATGGCATTGAATCCAGACGTCGAGACATTCATGAGGACTAATAGAGAGATGGTGACGAATCTTCAGAATCAATTCGTCAACTTGAAGGGAGAAATGGCGAAACAAGGGAACGATATTCGAGCCGAGCTAAGGAATGATATGGCGAAACAAAGCAATGATATTCGTGCAGACATGAGAGACTCTTTCAGCACTCAAGCGGTTAACATTCGTGATATGATCGGTTCGCTCTTCCAAGGTAATCAACCCTCTTCTTCGGGTACTCTTCCGAGTAACACCGTTGCGAATCCAAGAGGGGAGATGAAAGCAATCACCACTCGGAGTGGAAAAGGTTATACGGAACCCGAGCTTCCTACACCTCCACCCGTGATTGTGAACAAGGAAAAAGAGCAACTTTCCTCACCTCCTTTGCCTTCTACCCCCATTCCCCCACCACCCGTGGTTGTGAGTGATCCTACTCCCCTAAAGCCTTCCTCTTCATCCAATATACCTTATCCTTCAAGGTTGAGGAAAGAGAAGCAAAAGAGCAAGGATGATATCCAAGTTTCAAACTTTCTAAAAATGTTTAAACAATTGAATTTTAACATCTCCTTTGCCGAGGCTCTCGCTCACATGCCTAAATACGCGAAGATGTTTAAAGATCTTCTTAGTGACAAGGAGAAGCTTCTTGACATTGCTCAGACCCAACTTAATGAGAATTTCTCCGCCGTTCTCTTAAGGAAATTGCCTACCAAACTTGGTGATCCGGGTCGCTTCTTAATTCCTTGCAACTTCCCGGGAGTAGAGAATTGCATGGCCCTAGCCGATCTAGGTGCCAGTATAAAATTAATGCCTTTAAGTGTTTGGAAGCAAGTATCTCTCCCCGAGCTTGTCCCCACCAAAATGACTTTGGAATTAGCCAACCGTACGGTTGCTTATCCAGTGGGGATAGCCGAAGACGTCTTTGTTGGCGTTGACAAATTCACCTTCCCGGCGGATTTTGTTGTCGTTGACTACGAGATGGATCCTCGTGTTCCATTAATCGTTGGACGTCCCTTCTTGAGGACCGGTTACACTCTCATTGATGTAGCCGCGGGCGAAATAATCATGAGAGTTAGTGACGATAAAATTGTCTTCAACATGGGTAAGATTTCTAAGCAACCTTATTCATATGAGAGTGTTAATGCTATTGATGTTCTCGATGAGGCTTGTGAAGAACACTTTCACGATGCTTGCAAAAGTACTCTCTCTTCTCTACCCAATGTTGAGACCGTTGCCTCAATTGCTCCGTCATTGACTCCTTTTGGAGAAAGTGACTTGGATGATTTCGAAGCTAGCTTGGGTCCTCTCGATCTTAAGTATGATGATTCTTCCACCGATTGGGATGAAGACATTCGTACTATTGAGAAACTTCTCAATGAAGACCCGTTTTCTCCTCCTTCTCCTAAAGAGGTGACTAATGATGATCCATCATTAGTTACACCATCTATTGAGGATCCTCCTACTCTTGAGCTTAAGGACTTACCTCCCCATCTCGAGTATGTTTTCTTAGAAGGCATTGATCAACTTCCCGTTATCATTGCTAAGGACTTAAAAGCCGATGAGAAAACTCGTCTCATTGAAGTTCTCAAGAAACATAAAAGAGCTATCGCTTGGAAAATCTCCGATATTCGCGGAATTGATCCTCACTTCTGCACACATAAAATTCTCATGGAGGACGACTTTAAGCCCACAATTCAAAGCCAAAGAAGGGTAAATCCTAAAATCCATGACGTCATCAAAAAAGAGGTTATCAAACTTCTTGATGCGGGTATGATTTACCCTATTTCGGATTCACCATGGGTTAGTCTAGTCCATTGTGTGCCTAAGAAAGGCAGAATCATCGTTGTGCCCAATGCAAACAACGAGTTGATTCCTACACGTCTCGTTACTGGGTGGAGAGTTTGTATAGACTACCGCAAACTCAATGATGCCACGAGAAAGAATCATTCCCCTCTTCCTTTTATGGACCAAATGCTTGAACGTTTAGCGGGTAATGAATATTACTGCTTTCTAGATGGTTTCTCGGGTTATTTCCAAATACCCATCGATCCCTAAGATCAAGAGAAGACAACATTCACTTGTCCCTATGGCACATTTGCCTACAAAAGAATGCATTTTGGCTTATGCAATGCCCCCGGGACTTTCCAACGGTGCATGTTGGCTATCTTCCATGACATGGTTGAGCAAACCATGGAAGTCTTCATGGATGATTTCTCGGTCTTTGGGGATTCCTTCTCTTCTTGCCTTGCCAATTTAGAACGTATGCTTAAGCGGTGCGAAGACACTCGCCTTGTTCTCAATTGGGAAAAATGCCATTTTATGGTAAAAGAAGGCATTGTGCTAGGACACAAAATCTCTAAAACCGGTCTTGAAGTCGACCGTGCTAAAGTGGATGTCATAGCCAAATTACCTCCACCTTCAACCGTGAAGGGTGTGAGAAGTTTTCTGGGTCATGCGGGGTTCTATCGTCAATTCATTCAGGATTTCTCTAAAATCGCTCGCCCGATGACCCACCTCTTGGAAAAAGATACTCCTTTTATCTTTTCTAAAGAGTGTCTCGAAGCCTTCAATCTTCTTAAGGATAAGCTAACTAAGGCACCGGTCTTGGTTACCCCTAATTGGGAGCTACCATTTGAATTGATGTGCGATGCTAGCGACTTTGCTATTGGTGCGGTTTTGGGCCAAAGATTGAATAAACACTTCCAACCAATCCATTATGCTAGCAAGACAATGACGGGGGCTCAATTGCATTATACGACAACCAAAAAAGAGCTTTTAGCTGTTGTCTATGCTTTTGAAAAATTTCGCCCCTACCTTGTTTTATCCACCATAATCGTTTACACGGACCATTCCGCGTTGAAGTACTTGATGACTAAGCACGACTCTAAGCCAAGACTTCTTCGCTGGGTTTTACTCCTTCAAGAATTCAACATTGAAATTCGTGACAAGAAGGGAGCCGAAAACCTAGCCACAGATCATCTTAGTAGACTTGAGGATCCATATCAAGGGGATCATCCGAACAAAGAGATCAATGACTCTTTTCCCCTTGAGACCTTAATGTCTATTAATCTCAATCTGGATGACACCCCATGGTTTGCCGACATTGCAAACTACTTAGCGGGTGGTGTTCTCATCAAAGGGTTAACATCCCAACAAAAGAAGAAGTTCTTGAATGATGTTAAGACTTACTTTTGGGATGACCCTTTTCTATTCGAACAATGCGCTGACTTGATTATTCGCCGATGTGTTGACGGACCGGCCGCTTTGGACATTCTCAAGGCTTGCCATAAAGGACCCACCGGTGGTCACTTTGGTCCCAACTACACCGCCAAAAAAGTGTTTGACTCGGGATTTTATTGGCCCACCATTTATCATGATGCTCACGAAATGGTTAAACATTGTGATGCTTGCCAAAAACAAGGCAAGATCACACATAAAGATGAGATGCCTCAAAATTTCATACAAGAATGTGAAATCTTTGATGTATGGGGCATCGACTTTATGGGGCCATTCCCTTCTTCTAAAGGCAACAAATACATCCTTGTCGCTGTTGACTACGTTTCCAAATGGGTTGAAGCCAAAGCTTTAACCACTAACGACGCGAGGGTGGTTTGTAATTTCTTGAAACAACTGTTTGCTCGATTCGGTGTTCCTCGTGCTATAATCAGTGACCGCAGGACTCATTTTTGCAATGATCAATTTGCAAGAGTCATGGCTAAGTATGGTGTCAATCACCGTCTTTCCACCGCTTACCATCCTCAAACCAACGGTCAAGCCGAGATATCCAACCGTGGATTGAAGAGAATTTTGGAACGTACTGTGGGAGAGCATCGTGCCTCGTGGGCCGATAAACTTGATGATGCTCTGTGGGCTTTCCGTACCGCCTATAAGACACCGATTGGTTGTACACCTTATCGTCTTGTGTACGGGAAAGCATGCCACCTCCCCATCGAGCTGGAACATAAGGCATACTGGGCCTTGAAGTGGGCTAACTTCGACATCAACAAAGCCGGTGATCTTCGCAAGATTCAACTCAACGAGCTACAAGAATTGAGGAATGAAGCTTACGAGAACTCATTGATCTACAAAGAGAAGACCAAGATTCTCCACGATGCTAAAATTAAGAACCGAGAGTTCCACGTTGGTGATCAAGTCTTACTTTTTAACTCTCGGTTGAAGATCTTCTCGGGCAAGTTGAAGAGCCGCTGGTCTGGTCCATTCACGATCGCTAATGTCTTTCCCTATGGCACCATTGAGCTTTCTCAGCCAAATGGGCCCAATTTTAAGGTGAATGGCCAGCGTCTGAAGTTGTACTTTGGCGAGGACATCTCTCATGAGATGATTCCATCCCTCACCACGTTTCCCATGAATTAGTTCGGGACCGAGTCAGGCTCGTGACTCGGTTAACAAAAACAAGCGCTCCTCGGGAGGCAACCCGAGTATCTATCCCCATTTTCCCATTTTTCATCCTAAGTGTAGGGGGAGCTATATAGGTTGCTTGTGTTTGTATGGTGATGTGATTACAGGGATAAGTGCACTCTTGGAATCTTTGAAGAACCGTGCTCCCATGTTATTCGCAAATCCGCTTCTATCTCTCAACTATCGTGATTCAATTTTCTGCATACTCACATTTGAAATTGATCACTTTAGTCGTCTCTTCCTTAGCTTGATTTAACCAACGTGCACAATGTCATAAGTGTAGGAGAGACTTTTCCCACATGCTTAAACATTGAGGACAATGTTTATCTTAAGTGTAGGGGAGACTTCTATCGAAGTTTTAAGTGGACTTTTCCATGAAAATGCCTTCATTTAACCGGAAAATCATCTTTTTCAGCATTTTTCAAATTTTTAATTAACTTTGGCCATTTAGTCGTAATTTTTAAATTTTTATCGTTGCTTTCATATGTATATATCCCGCAATAAAGTCAAAAATATTAATAAAGTGGTGTAGCTAGTTTTGAAATCTTTGACATATTAGGCCTGTTGCGATTATTTTGACTCAACCCGAATAGACTTATCCAAGTTTATTCTAGCTAGTATCCTTAACCACGTAGACCTTAATTGGTTTATTAGGCTAAGCACCCACGAGTCTCATTACTTGAGATTTTAAATTGTGGAGAACGAGAAATGATAGAGTCAATTATAAGTCGGTATTCTTGCACAAGCACACTTGGTGTGATTATCTGCCTATTCTCCCATCACTTGCTAATAATTTATCTGCAATAAGTAAGGTCGTACGATTTGAAAAGTTACTTAGCTTCTATCCCAAGATCGTTTAAAAGTTGCTCGGTAATGATAAGAGTTCATAGCCAAGGCATAACTTATGAAGCGGGGCGCGAAGATTAGCGAGTCCGAAAAGGCCCTAACAAGGCATGAGGATTGAATTTTATTGCTAAAGATCCAAGGTGATGTGAAAAGCATTATTCCCAAAATCAATATGAAGGATCAAGACTCACGACGAAAAGCAATCAACTCCCATAAAGATCATGGAGAAGTCTATCGGAAAAGACCCTAACAAGGTATGAGGATAAATAGATCCAAGTCCGAAAAGGAGGCGGATCGTTGTATCTCAAAATCCCAATTAGCGATTGAAGAAATAATGATGAAGTCGTGGTCAACAAAGTTGGAGTACCCCTAAAAAATACTCCAAGTGAAGAACTCTATTAACGAAGAGAAGACCATTATCTCAAGAACGTCTCTCAAGATATGAAGTATGAAGTACATGCCAAATATCGGCCCGAGAAAGGTCTCAAATCGCGAAGCGAGTTATGCCAAGATATGAACTTTTTGATATCCCGAGAAGCAGTTTTAAGAGATTTTGTCCTTTAGCTAACTATTAATCAAATCGTCCTACTTTGCTTTCAGCCAAAATAAACTATCGAAATAAGTCCAAAAATGCATCTTCATGATCATTCTAAGACAAAAATAAAATATAAGAGATACACCTAGGAATAAGGGAGTTTAAGCATATAATTAAGCCATGTGTGTAAGTGTTTGAATTGCTAACTTATAATAACAATGATCTCGTTTTTAAGCTTAGTTTGGGGAACGTGAAACCTGAGGGTGATAAATCTTCGCAGCACCAAAACCCTAATGTAAGTCCTTGATCTCTTTGCAAGTTATTTCCATATAGATATTTTCAAGTGAAAATGGTTTCTATCCTTTTGTTTCCTTTAAAGTTTTAATTTCTCTTAGTACTCTAATTTTTGTTTTAGTAGTATGTTAATAAGGCAAAGGTTGATTGATTATGAGAAAGGTGTAAATTTGCTTTATCACTAAACATTGCATGAGGGCATGGCAATGGTTAAGTGTAGGGGATTTGATAGGTGTGAAAACACCCATCCTTTTACCACTTATTTCTTGATAAAACGAGACCAAGACGCGTATTTAATGTCATTTGTTTGGAATTATGCGTGGTTTGTGTGTTTGTTGTGTTTTCAGAGCCAACCGGATAAATATTGAAGAAAACATGGGATTGCACGGGTTTTATCGAAGAAAAAGACGAAAAGACGAAGTCTATAATCCAAGAGATGCAAAAGATTTGAAGTCAATGGGCCTATTTGAAGATTTATCGAAGAAAAGGACCAAAGATGGAAGATTTACATATGTCAAAGAACTAAAGTCTATTAATTGAAGAAATTTAAAGACGAGTTGAATTTATTCGTCGACAAATCCCGAATCGAAATCAAAAACGTCGACTTTTCTGAAAAGACGAGAAGATAAAAAAAGAAAGAGAGAAAGCCCACTCACCAAACCAAGCCAAGCACTATATATACTCCTCCCATTCACATTTTCAACTAGTTTTTCTTTCTGTTATTTCATTTCCTAGTTCGTAGGAACCAACTCCCTTAAGGAGGTGGTTTTCATTTTCTTTGATTTCTTCCACAATCTTGTAAGTTTGATCTTTCCATTTTGATTGTTTGAATCTTAATCATCAATACAAGTTTACATTTAATCTTTCTATCATCTTGTTCTTCTTTTTCTTGTTGATTCAAAGTTCTAAGGTTTTTATTTTATTGGTTTGATCTTAAAAAGTAAGTGGGTTTTATGTTTTTGTTGTTTTGGATTGATGTTTATCATTGGTAAATGATTAGTGGTTAAATTGGTTTAAGTTTTGATTAAAAACTTGGTGGATTTTGGGTTAAATTCGTGTTTCAGACATTCCCCTGTTCTTCGCATTTTTAAGCTTGCCCAGATTCCGGATCAACAATATATTCCGGATCAAGGGTTTTGTGATTTTATTCCGGATCAAGTTCTTTGGTTCGGAATATTTAATATTCCGGATCAACTATATTATTCTGGATCAAGTTTTATTCTGAGTAAAAAAAATTATTCCGATCAGCTAGTCCATCCGGAATAATCAATATTCCGGATGAGCAGTTATTCCGAATAAAGGTTTCTTCTAAAACATTCCGGATCAGTCATTATTCCGCATCAAGCACATTATTCCGGATCAAAAGTTATTCCAAACGAAGGCCATATTCCGCATGAATCATTATTCCACATGAAGGACATTTATTCCGGATAGAATTTTATTCCGCATCAAGCAAACATTCCGCATAAACTATTATTCCGAATGAAGTAGTTTTTTAGGTTATTCCGCATGAGTTGATTTATTCCGCATGAGCCAAATTTTCCAAGTATTCCGGATCAAGCAAATATTCCGAATCAACTGTTTTTCCAGGTTTAGATATTTTACTGTTTGATCTTAATTCTAGTTTTATTTTCAGTAATTGCTTTTAGTTTAATTTTATTACTTCTAGCATTTATCGTTTTAGTAGATATAGACCAAAGCTCCCCCTTTTTAGTCACCAAGTACAACAATTCCACTTTTAACCGTGATCGATTCGAGAAGATACTGAGAACGAAACAACGACAATTAAAATCGGGTACGAGCAACGCAAACAAAGATCTTGCAAAAGGAAACCTTTTTAATCAACTAAAATATCAGTTATTAGTATATATGATCACTACCTACTAAGTAACTTGAGAGGGAGAGAGAGAAGAAATCTCAAATTAGAAGCAAGTATTTTGCTAAGTTTGTCCAAAAAGGTAATTGACAAAATCAAACTTCAATCTAATGAAGATGATAAGCTTGTCAAGGGGTTAAAGTTTAGAATTGATGGAATCACCCATAAGCAATTGTAAAAATTAACCATGATCAACTCAAAATAGAACTAAAGGGATAACACACAAAGGTTACATAATAGAAAAGACACAACAAAGTAGATAGTTATACACACAATATGAGTATCTAAAGCAAAAGATATGGAAAATAAACCACTAAGCATAAGCTAGTCTAATAGTGATAATTTTCCAAGATTGCAAAAAAAATAAAAGACTAAAAAGACGACGATGCATCATTCGAAGTTTTGTCCACCGGAACGAAAACTTGAATAGGAGGTCGAGTGAGGAGGAATTCAAGAAAATTTAACTTCTCATACACATGAGCAAGTTCAATTTGTTAAAATCGACAACAAGCACACGAGGATCCATGATGCAACACAAAATCGGTTGATGGGGGTATGGCATCAAACCTAGGGTTTGGTGGTGGAGGGGTAATGGGTTTGGGAATGTTTTCACAATGCCTTGTGAGGTTTGGGAAGGTTGAAAGGTCATTGAGTTGAGGGGTATTGAAGGATTGTGGTGGTGGGGGAACATTTTCTTTAGCTCCGGTGATGGGGTTAATGGTATAAGTCTCATTCCAATACTTGATTGGAGAGAAGGTAGGGTTTTTGGGTGGTTTGGAGGAAGATGGTTCATTCTTCTTAACCCAAATAGGTCGAACCGAGATTTTCGGTTTCTTTGAAAGCTTGGATGAGGAAGCTTTGGGTGAGTGGGGTTGTGACAAAGAAATGTCAAGGTTAGGAATGTAGGAGTTAGGCATTGTGAGAGTGTGAGAATGAAATCTCAAGGTTGTGTGAGAATGAATTCTCAAGGTTGGGAAGGTGTGAGAATGAAAATCTCAAGGTTGGGGTATAAGTAAAATGTAATCAAGGTAAGAATTTGAATACAAAAAGTGTAGTGTCAAGGAATGTTTAGTCAATTTGAGTAAACAAGGAATCTTGACAGGGTATAGGGTTTAAAGAATTTTGACCAAAAACGTGTCAAAAGTCATTTACTGTCCGCGGTACCTTATAGGGACCGGCGGTTCCTTACCACTTAAGGAACCGCGGGACTTTAAGGAACTTCGTCCAGTGGACTTGAAACCAAGTTTTTCTAGGGTTTTGGGAAAAACTAAGACTTTTTCAAAAAAGTTACAAATCTTGGAATTTTACCTCTATTAGCACCAAATTATGCTAGTGTTGCATAAAGCAACACATTCTCAAAGAATGTCTTGACAAAGGGTGACAAAATATTTGAATATCATTTTGAACCAATTTTAGTCAAGTTTTTAGAGGTTGTGATAGATTTAGGTTCAATTTTAATTTCAAATTAAAGTTGATTAATGTGCACATAAGAATAGGAACACATAAAGCTAAATCCATAGAACAACTTCATGAAACACTCATGAATGAAGCAAGTACAATGACAAATAAAACTAACTAATACATAGCTAGCTTAATATTAAATCTAGATGAGTAGTCTTCTTTGGCTTGGTTTTGTTGAAAACCATTTATTCAGAAAACTTCATCATTCATCTCCTAGGAGAAGGCATGGAGAACAAGGAAAGCAAGAACTCTTGCAACCTCCTATGTAGTCTAAACATATCCATCCTAAGGTTATGGATGATGTAGTGGTTGTAAAGACAACATGGAAAACTAGGACCATGTGTTTGTTGAAACCCATAGTATGGATCACCCAAAAGGAGGGAAAGGGAACACCCAAAATTGGGATGCTTGAGTTAGGTGGAGGTGGATGAGGCATGTTCTCCAAGGGTGATGTGGGTGAGAGTGGAGGCATGTTCCCTAAAGGGGAAATGGGTGAGTGTGGAGGTAAGTTCTCCAAGGTTAGTGAAATGGGTGAGTTAAGAGGGGTAAATGGTGAAGTCACCAAGGTGTCATCAAAGTCATTCACAAAAGGGATGCTTTGGATTGGTTGGGGTTGTGTGGTCACATCCAAGGGTGCACTTGGAGTGAAGGGTGAAGAGAGCTCATTCATTCTTGAGTTGAATGAAGAGGAGGTAGAACCAATGGAGTGGTTAGTACCATGGGTGGATGTTGTCTTTCATGGTGCAAGGGGTGGTGAAGGTGATGAAGAAATGAGGATAGGAACCATCTCATTCTTAGGTGTGTGGAAAGGTGAGGAGTTAGGCTTGGCTACCTTAATCCTAATCTTAAGTGTTTTCCTTGGGGTGTTTGAGGTTTTTGTAGAAACCATGGTTGACAAGGGTGGTTTAAGGGTTAGGGAAGGATGTTTTGATGTGTGAAGAACATGACTAACAAGGTGGGTTTAAATGGGTGAGGGGATGATCCAAACTAGTAATGGGTTAAAATCATTTTAGGTGAATAATGTATTTAGGTAAGCTAGTTTAGGAAATGTACAGTTTATTATAGAAAATCATGCAGTGTTTACACAAAATTAAGAAAACAGTGTAAAGCAAAAGATGATGTCGTGCACAGTGGCCGGCGGTTCCTTATCTAGGACCGGCGGTACCTTATCGATAAAGAGCCGCGGGTTGATATGGAACCGCGACCAGAGGTCTTTCAAAAATTTCACATTCCAAATTTTGATAAACCCAGATTTTTACCAAAGGATTCACAAGCCAAAGTTAACTACAGATCATAATCTAATGAGCTAACTATCACAAAGATGCACAAAGCTATGTAAATCACAAACATCGTTGCATAAGCAATATTTAGGATCAAAGTAAATAATAATCCAAACAAAGTTAATACACAACCAAATGAAAGAAAGTCAGGAAATCATCCTAGATGAGTGTTGCAAGTAACCATGAGCATAACATCTAATTCCTTGATTCACTTCTGAGACGTTCTCGAAGAAGATGATTGAGATAAAATTGATAGTCGGAATCAACTTCATGCGAGGACAAAATGGAGATTGAAGAGGACATGAAGTTATTGAAATTGGAGGGAGGGTTGCTAGAAGACTCTTCTTGAGAAGTATTTTCGACTTGACACGAGTTCACATTGATCTCGGGTGAAATGTTCCCTTGAATGGGAGCCATGACACGATCAACGGAGTGATAAGGAGAGGAAAGAAAAGACGGAAAGTCAAAATGAACTCTTCTAAGAAGACGAGAAAGAAGCATTCTGAAGGGAAGACTTGACTTAGACTCAAGAAGAACAAACTTAATTCTTCTAGCTATGAAAAATGCGAGATTGTAAGGAGTTGTAGTAGCAACACAATACAACATATGTACAAGACAAGCGGGTACAAAGTCCCGATTCCCTTCTAGACACATTGCATTTTCCCTAATGATTTCGGCCCAAGGAATCATGAAATCATTAAGATCGCTAGTAAGTAATTCCCAAGGGGAGAGAGTTCGAACGACTCCTTGAGATTTACCAAGAATAGGATGTTCACGAGGTTTAGAAATGACATGAATGATGTCCGAAGACGATGGAAGCACAGTCACATAATGAGCATCAATAGGGGCCGATTCTAAAGAGTCAATACTCCAAGCATCGGTGAACCGACATTGACCATTAGATGGCACTCCAAGAATATTACCGAATTCTTCAAGAGTGTAAATAATGATTTTCCCCATTATGGAAAATCGTATAGATAAACCATTATTGATGCCTATCAATGTGAATGAGCTAAAGAAATCCATAAGAAACGAAGGAAATATTGGCTCATCAATATCAAGAATACAATAAAACCCAATAGACTTAAACATGAAGCGAATAAACTCATTTGCGAAATTGGAACAAACGATGCGTCCTTCATGGAAACAACGATGTTCAAGAGACTTGGACGAGTTTTTGTGAGAGTGAATCAAATGAGGGTAAGGAGAAGAGGGCATGTATGCTCGTGTTCGTTCATGATCTTTTTGATATCTTGAAGACATGACAAGTACCTAAACACGAAAATATCTTTCCAATCACTCATATGAAAAAATAAAATCAACAAACAAAAAATATGAGAATGTGTTATATCAATTTCTTGACAAACATAGGATTGAACCCATATCATTCACATGTTCACAATGTGTCTATTCCATCATTAACCAAGAACACATGATCTATATTAGATCAACCATGGATTAGAATATTGGTTTTTCAAAACAAGGTTTTTAGGTAAGCATTAACAATGTCATTACCTACTTGTTCATGGGTTCATCTCAAATCCATCTTTTAATCAAAATAATTAATCAAAATTGGGATTTGTTCTATAAGTGGGTTTTAGTGAAATCTTAATGAATATGAACCTAAGGAATCATAGTAAAATAACCATGTCAACCCACATTCCTATTAAGGTTTTAATTCAATTTCAATTTAAAAAATCCCCAATTATGAAAGGATGAACCCTAGAATAAAATAGATGAAATTGAAAGAAAATACTTACAATTAATTGATGTTAGATGAAGGATGAGAGAAACCCACAACTTGGAATCAATTAATTTTGAGTGATTGAAGGTTTTGGAAGCTTCAACAATGGTGGAAAAGATGAAACCCGTCGGCTGTGTGTTTTTGGGAGAGAGAGATAGTGGTTTGAAAAGGAATAAAATAATCAAACTGGCGCTCTGACACTCTTTACTGCCCGCGGTTCCTTATCGATAAGGTACCGCGGGTTTGAGCCGCCTAGATAAAGAACCGCCTACAGAGGCAGGTTTTTATCAATGAAAAATGCCAAATTTTAAAAACCAAGTTTTTCTAAGATACTTAAAAATATATCATGAATCTTTTAGAATAACATTGGATCATCAAGACACTAGGCAATATGTTTTAATGAAGGATTACGAGTTGAATCAAGATCGAAAAGAACCGAAACGGACAAACGACTACTCGTAGCAAAACGACAAAGTGGAGAGAAGTCAAGGGAAGTGAATCAAGACTAGGACCAATGCTCAAGGGATTAACGACAATCTTCAAATAGTGGTAACGAAGAGCTTGTGTCATATATAATGGTTTAAGACGTGCCTTTCCGGCGAAACGTTAAACGGCTTTGGAATGAATAAACACAAAGCAATTATTCAAGTATAGACTAAGATCACTTTCAATAATAGTCTTAGTCTAAACCAAAATATGAGCAAGGTATTAATTCACTTTCTCTCCCACAAAGGGCCTACTAACCGTATGGGTGCAAACCATGGAAATCATGCTTGATACTTTAAGCTACTACTAACTCACTCTACATCACCATAGTGAGTCAAGTATCCAAGCAATGAAGGTTTGAGAGGATAAAAGGAAAGAATCACAAACCACAAACAAATGTCAAGGCAAGGATGCCAAGAGCAAGCACATAGTCAAGTAATGATCAAAAGAATGATCAAAGGGCGTGTGGAAGAACGAAAGTGTACCTTGGCCACAAAGAGCAATCCATCAAGGAGTCAATGCTATGCCCAATCAATGACTATGATGAGTACTAAGTCTTCAAGGACTAATATCATTCCCAATCATCTTGGTATCATCATTCAAAGATGTTAAAGATCAATGAAGATGAGTCTTCTACAAGTGCAGGTAACTCAATCCACAACCAATTAAGTGATTGATCTTCATGAGTACCTACACAAAGCAAGATGCAAACTAGTAGATACATTTCAAGAGTATATCTAAAATGCATAAAGGCTACTAATCTTAAGTGGGATGCATTATTATCAATTAAAGGACCTATTTTTCAAGAATAAAATAGTTTTGACCAAAGATAAACTTTAGTACAACTTGACCTTCTAATTTGAGGAGACAATGGATCGATCCAAGTTTCAAAGTACAATATACTTCAAAGATCTTGAGTGACCATCGCTCTAATACCAATTGTAGAAACTAGAAGGGGGGGGGGGGGGGTTGAATAGTTTCTCTTCGATTGGTGACCAAATTAAAATTACTTTCAATTTGGTTTGTATCAAAACTATCTTTTGTTTGAAGCTGAGTTGCATAATGATTAGGTTCAATTCAAATGCACTAGCAAGGATAATAGGTAAGTGTAATGATAATGAAATAAGTGAAGAGTAAGGAAGGAGACAACCTAGTGGGAAGACACCAAGATTTATAGTGGTTCGACAACGAGGCTCTATCCTCGTTTCTACTCCACTCCTCGAGTACACCTACTCGAGATTTCCACTATATCCACAAGCTCCCTTCTCGGCGGAGAAAACCTTACATCGTTGCTTACATTATTTTCTGACACTAAGCTAAATGTCGAGACCTAATATTTAGCTAGTACCAATCTACACAACGTTGCCTACTTCACAATTTAACGACACAAGGCTAGATGTCGAGTTCTAATCTTAAGGTAGAACCAATCTTCACGACGTTGCCTACTTCACCATTTTACGACACAAGGCTAGATGTCGAGTTCTAATCCAAAGCTAGAACCAATCTTCATGACTCTTCCCTTTGAAGCTAAGTGAGAACTTCACACAAACAACTACTAATCACTTTCAAGTTTAGTGAGAACTCACAAGACACAACCACATCACTTTATAGTTTAGTGAGAACTACTAATCAAATCTATTACAACTCAACTAGACTTATCCAAGTACACACATGTAGCTTGGATTTACACAACACAAATCCAAGCAAACACATATGCAATGGATGTACACAACAAATCCAAGTATCCACAAATAACTTGGATGAACACAACTAGTCTAAGTATTCATAAATACTATGGATTGACCTAAAACAAAAGGGTATCATGATGAATATGACTAGCTCATAGATTCATCTTTATCACAACACTAGTGAGTGAGTGATCTTCTCATTGGACAAGGTAAAGGAGGGGATCAAGAGGATAATCATATGTAAACATCCTTAACACTTTAAGTGATCATTTACTAATGATTATGCTATAGAAAATAGAAAGGGGGCTGAGAAAAACGTCCAAGAGGCTTAATGGAAAATGAGATTTGACCCACTATTTAAAGGAGACAAAGTATAACGGATATATAACGGCTACTGTGCGCGGTACCTTATCTAGCCCGGTGGTTCCATATCGCTAAGGAACCGCGTAGGTACTTAAGGTACCTCCACTAGAGTACGCTCCGTTTTTTGTCTTTTAGTAGGGTAGGAATATCTGAGGTATTTGAAGCATTCAAAGGATATTCTAACAGCATTTTGAATATGCTATTTTCAAATTTTCATTTTCCATTTTAATAAAACATTTTCTAAAAAAGAAAGTTTATTAAAAAGTCTTTTGTCATATTAACAAAAGTGAGTTTTAAGGATAATCATTTTGATGATCACTAAGTATGATTAAGAAAAGTTAGTGATATGATTATTACCTTGATGATAGTGTTAGTTAAATAATTCGTTTTGTGTTTTATACTAAATGTGTTGTATAGTTTGTTGTGATCAAAACTAAGAAAGATTAGTTAACACTAATAATGTTTTTAGGCATTACTTGCATTAACAATAACCAAGCCAAAACGTGTATTTTATGTCATAAATGTCGGAATTATGCGTGGTTTGTGTTTTTGTTGTGATTTAGGATCAAAATGTGAAAAGGGAAGAAAACATAGGCTTTCACGGGCTTTTATCGAAGAAAAAGACAAAAGACGAAGTCAAAAGATCAAGAGTACAAAAAGAACGGAAGTCCAAGGCCTATTCCGAAGATTTATCGAAGAAAAAGTCTAAAGACGGAAGTTTAATGAAGTCGAAGAACTCAAGTTTAATAAATGAAGAAGTTATAAGACGAGTTCAATTAATCCCGAGACAAAGTCGAAAAAGTCGAAGAATTTAGAAGACGAAAAGACGAGAGAAGAAAGAAAGGAGCAACACATGCTAACCTCCCTAATCACCTATAAATACCCTCCTAATGACACATTAGGAGGTGTTGACTATCTTGACAAAATAGTTCTTCCAATTTTAATTTCATGTCATTTACTTAATTGTCATTTAATTTCCTTGTCTTGCACCTTTAATTTGTAAGCTCTTTAATTCTTGCTTTTACTTTTAATTGTTGAATCTTATTTTTAATCGAGTTCTTAATTAATCTCTCATTCTACCTTTCTTGTTTTGATTTAATCTTTATGTTTATGTGCTTATTGTCATGCTTATTTGATTATTTG
This sequence comes from Glebionis coronaria, assembly GCA_025667525.1. NCBI lineage: Eukaryota > Viridiplantae > Streptophyta > Magnoliopsida > Asterales > Asteraceae > Glebionis > Glebionis coronaria. Next base: position 603,785,004 of record CM046878.1, on the reverse strand, counting down.
TTATGTTTTTATGTTGATGATTGTGTTAGCTTATTGATTTTATAGCTTATTGTGTGTTTTTCTTAAATTTAGTTAAGTGTTTTTAAAAGTTATTTTATAAAAAGTTGATTTTAAATATTTTATTATTTAGTGTTTTTAAAAGTTTTTAAATTTTGGTTTAATAGCTTTTTCATAAAATCAATTTGGTTAAGTTTTTAGTTGAGTGCTTATTAGTTTTTAGCTTATTTTGGTTCTTTGCTTGTTATCCGGGTTTTTCATAACCCTTAAATTCCGAATAGTGAAGTTTAACAATATTCCGAATAGTGGAAGTCACCAACATTCCGGATATAAGCCAAGACAAACATTCCGGATATGCAGCTTGTCACGAATTCCGGATAAGCCCAAGTACCAAGGATTCCGGATAGTAGTGGAATCTACATATTTCGGATAAGAGAAAAGTGGTGATTCCGGATAAGCATTTAAACACATTCTGGATTGCAAGTGAAACGAGGATTCCGGATAACCCCTAGGACAAAACATTCCGGATAGTGGTCTAAACGTGGATTCCGGATAACGCATCATTTTTGGATTCCGGATAGTGGACAAAAGGCAATTCCGGATAACGCTCACATGTCAAATTCTGGATAAGCTTCAACAAGAATGTATTCCGGATTGCATGGTTTTGGTGGATTCCGGATAAGAAGGTAAGTTTTATTATTCCGGATAAGTGCAAGTGTTGGTATTCCGGATAGTGACAGTATTTCGGATTCCGACTCAGGTTTTGTTTATTCCCTGTTTTATTTTAAAGCATTTAATTTCCCGCCATTTTTCTTTAGTGTTATTTTAATTGTTTTTCTTTATCTTTAATTTCAAGTTTGCATTTTTATTACATTGTCAAATTTACTTTTCGTTGAGCTTTAATTTTTGTCATTTAATTCATTTACTTTTAAAGTTTTAATTTTGCACCATTTACTTTAAAGTTTTGCACATTTATTTTACAACAACGACAAAAATATTGTTTTCCACCAAAAGACGACTGAGTCACACTTAAACCAGTAATCAATTCGAATAGACACACACAAGAACAATTTCACATAGTAAAAACCAGTTATTAACATCGCGTAGATCTAGGAGACTAGGTGCATCTCACAAGGGAAGGCTCAAAGGGTTACACCTACCTATTCTATGCAGGACTTTACAGTAGAAATTTCGCCGAAACTTTCGTGTGTTTTCGACCGATTCCCATTCATGTGGGGGATTGTTGGAAAATGTCTTGCAAAATATGGTTTTTGCAATACTTTGGACATAATTTTATATATGTATATGTTATATATATTCGTAGTACTTGGTAGCTTTGCGTTCTCCTCGAAGAGAGGTTCGCAACGAGCTAAAGTATGTCAAATATGGAGTTAATATGAATGAGATATCGTGTCTCAAAGTGAGTCACGTGAAACACAACATTTGGAAAATATTTTGTCCCACATCGCTTGAAACATGAAGTGAAAACATGTTTATAAGGAAATCCTAGTTTCTACCCTACAATATTCATTTGTGGGTTTTTACTCCCACGCTTACGCGCGCGCAGGGTGGGGGGGGGGGTGCAGAAAGTGAGATTTCTAGGCCAAAAACGGGTTCGAGGCTACTGAACTTGTGCACGAGCGCGCGGTATACAGACACGAATATAGCTCCGAAAACTGGCTTGGGTGCGGGCAGATTTCGGTATCTTTTTTGCTGCGAATTCGATTTGTTTTTTCCAGAAAATGCTGTACATCTATTTTAGGAATAGATACAGAAGTTATTCACATAATATTTTTGTGTGTTTAAAAGACAGAAAATCTGTTTTAGTTATAACAGATTTTCCTGACTTTAGTATATATTTTTCTTTGAGAACAAGTCAAGTTTTCAGTATAAATATAACCTCTTCTCATTCAGTTAAACCATCAGCAAAACGCAGTCTTTTTCATACTCCATTACCAGACGATTTTTCTAGCAGTTATCGATCAGAAACTCAGAAGGCTTCCGTGATCTTTCAGGAAAGTTTGTCTAGTCCGGCTGTACAACAGCTTTGGACGTTGTACCCTGGGAAACAGACGACAAATCTGTTTTAACGGAAGCGTGTTAAACACGTGTCTCGTCTCTAGAATCTTACTGCTTTCAATTTTATTTGTTATTTAATTTTGTTCTTTGTTTCTGTTAATTTTGTAATCTGTTTTTTTAATAAAAGTATACACCGTTTCTCACAATGTAACACGCAATGTAAATATTTTAACAAAGTAGTTATTGTATGGGAAAATTAGGAATTTTTTCTTTAATGAAGTGCACATATGTAATTCGTCAAGTGTCACACTACATCATTTATTGTAACCTAGATGAGTCTTTGAAAATAGGTATGAACACTTTGTAGAGATAATCACGACTCGAACCATTCATGTATATAGTGTTTCCTCACAACAACTAAAAGTTAGCAGTAGCACCCATTTCTACATCGGTTCCAAAAGAGCGAAGAAAAGGGATGTTTTGTTAAGAGATCTCGGTACAGTGGCTGGCCAGCCGCGTTTTCGTCACGGCGCAAGCCACTGTCCCGTCGCCTACGTTTTTTTATATTAAGTCGTAATAGCCAGCCTAGATGGTGTGGCTGTGATATGAGCTTAAACTCATATCCTTTTAATATCAAATAACCCTAAAACATGAAGCAAAATACCAATTTATCTTGCACAAACAGTGTTATGTGGTATGTTTGTGTTTGTGTGCACTTGTGTAGGTAAAAAGATACATTTCCAAGCAAACAAGGAAAAATCAAGCTCAAATGGATGAAAAAGACAAAGAAGGATCAAAAGTGACAAGACTTTGAAGTACAAGGACCTATCTTGACAAGTTATCAAAGTTGAAGGACTAAAAGTGCAAATATTGTAAAAAGTCAAGATTCAAGTCAAACTTGGTCAACTCTCAAGTCAACTCAGTCAAAGGACCATTTTGTTCAAAGAATGAAAGTTGAAGGACCAAATATGTCAAAAGAATGAAGATTCTAGTTTAAAACAATAATCTGCCAAGTTGAAGGACCAATTCTGCCAATAATGGAAAGATATTCAAGTTTGATCCATGTGACAAGTAATTCAGCCAATGAGAAGAAAGGAAACAAAGCACACAGATTGAATATTAAATATCCACTCAGCCGCATGCATTTATTACCCAATCCCAACAGTTCAATCCGTGTGAAGCTTTTTCAGCCAATTAAACACTGACACGTGGCATCTTCTTCAAGGAAAAAATTTGCCAGGATCGCGTTTTAGCTACAAGCAATTTCATGGAAAGTTTTCAACACCAAACTTGATCGTTTTGAAGAGACAAACACATTGGTGCCAATCAATTAACAAATCATTCACTTAATCAAGAATCCCCAATTCCTTGTTCATACCTGCAAATGCAATATGCAGAATTCTACACGTGGCAAGCTGGGATTGGTTCTGACACGTCACCAACCCCAACAAACTCTTCCTTCATGTCTATAAATAGCTGGATTAGACTTCATTTTCACTGGTAGCTTAAATTTGTAAAAACACATAGTTCTTAATTTCCTTTCCTTTTTCCTTTAATTCTACCCTAGCTACTCAAGAGTCTGACAAACTCTTGAGTTAGTTAGTTAGTTAGTTACTAGCTTCCAACAACCTTGTAAACGTTTTTCATTGAATAAATTTTGAATTCAAGCTTTCCCGCCAAAATTGTTCTTACCATTCCTGTTCATACTTTGCTGCTATTGGATTCTGTTGTTGCTGTTAAGTGTTTGTTATGATCAAAGATTGATCATAACTGACATTGGAGAAGTTTTGCTAGCTGTTTGAAGATTTCAGTTCATTCCTTTGATTTTTGAAGAATTCAAACAGAATGATGATTCTAGTTGATTTGTTAGCTGAATTTGTTGATTGATAGTTTCCTAGTGATAAGGTGGTGGTTATCACTAGGGTAAGAGAGCTCAGCGCTCCTCTTCTTCTCAAAGGATAACTCCAATAGGTTTTAAAAGTCCTTATTTCAATTCCTCTCAATAAGTCATATGCATGCTATTTTTCCTAGAGTAATCTTGATGGCTGCCTGATAAAAGTTGCTTGTAGTTGCTGTTTGTTTGACCTAAGAGTGTTAGTAGCTTAATCCTGTTTACTTGTTCTTTGATTTGGATTATATTCTAGTTTACTGCATTGATTCAGTCACTATTGGCCTTGCATTTGGTTTGTAGTTCTAGTACTGTTAATAGATTGCATTTAGCTCTATTACCTTTCATTTTGATCATTGAGTTTAGACTGCTAAAGCTTTTGATTCAGCTTAAATCAGAACTTAAAAAGCCTTTGTAAAAAGTTTGTAAACATCAGTAAAGGAGTGTTTGGGACTAGTTTAAAAAGAGTTTTCAAGATTTGAGATTTGGAGTTTTAGAGTTCATTTGTAGTCCATTGGTGGTTATAAGGTATTTGAAGTCATTTACAAGTCAAGTAGAAGGTCAAACAGGCAAATGGCACTTAAAATGTTTGGGTCAGTTTTCATTTAGTTTTGGTTTTAGAACTTGTCATTTTCAATTGATCAGTATTCATTCCTTAGTTGATGAAATTTCACCAAATTTGTTCTCAGCTTTAGCTTACATCATAAAGGATCAGATTCCAAAAGGATTTTATACAGTTTACAATAAGCAGATAGCAATAAGCAAAAATCAGATAAGAAGACTTAAAGCAAGTTTCTGTAACTTGTATACTGAAATTTTGTATCTCAGTATTCTCTTCATAAACTTAGCAATTTTTCTTCACAAATCCCATTAAGTAGTTGAGTTACATGATTTTTGAGATTTTTAGCTTTTTGAAAAAAAGCTGGTCAACGCTTGGTCAACATAAGCCCATTTTTAGCTTAATTCAGATTCTGAGCTTATTTCTGGATGAAAAATGTTCTAGTTTGATTTCCCATTCCTTAATTCAGTTGCTTAATCAGTTTCAATAAAAAGATCAAGTTGTGACTGATTAGATTTGGCTATAGCTTATTTTGTGCTTATTGATAAGCACTCATTTGCTTATTTTTCATCTTTAGCCAATTTCCTTTGACAAGTGTAGCTTATTTTGGATTTGAAACGTTTTGCAATTTGTCTCATCAAATTTGGTTGAGTATTAAGCTCAAACGAGCTTATTTTCTTGCTTATCCCGTTTTTGGTTAAAAAGTTTTTGAAATTGCCATTTAGTCCCTATAGTTTTAATCAGTTTGTATACTTGGCTAATCTTCCATGTTTTTAGGGTTTGCACTTTGTTAGTCCTTGGAGTTTGAAAAGTTGTTAAATTCAGTTAGCATTTTGTTAGTTTGTTACACTTTTGGTTAGATTGTTATAAAATTTGCATTTTTGATCCTTGTAGTTAACTGTTTTACACTTTTAGTCCCTAGAATTGTAGAATTTACATTTCAAGCATTTATTTTTCATAGAATTTACATTTTCAGTCCTTTAAGTTTCATATTTTACATTTTGAGATTTTACTTGAATAAAAACGTGATATTTGCAATATGTTTTACATATAAGTAGGTAATATTTTTCCGTTTTGCAAGCACTTGTTGAATTAGCAAATAGATTATCCAAGCAAGCTTAACAACTAAGAACAATTAAAAACCCGATATTGGTTGGACTTTCTATTAGCAAGAACTGAGAAAAAACGAACTGCATTTTACTCAATTTCAAATGGCGCCGCTGCCGGTTCTTTGACTACACGAGAGACTATCGATTGACGGTTTTCATTGGCTTTTGGGATCCGTTCACTTTGTGAACGTTATTTTTACGTATCATAAATCAAAAACAAATAAAAAATAAAAAATATAAAAATATATAAAAACTAAAAAATTAACAAAACAATTCTTTTCCTAAAGAATTAACCAAAAAAAAAAAAATTAAAAAATCCAAAAAGCAATCTTTTTCCTAAGAGATTGCACCCAAAAATATATATTATTGGATTCTCTCGGTTTTTATGTACATATAGTATTTTCCCTTAAAAACTCATAAATACAAAAATATTTTCCATATATTATTATAAGTAAATACATATACGTATAAGAACAATCAATCTACATATCTTCCATAAGTATTGCCGAGGCAATACACCGTGTTGAGGGGCGTTCCGGTCCTTGACACGTGTATCGATCAAACAAAATAAAGCAAGAATAGATAAATACTCTCAATAAGCAACAATTCGAAGAATACGAACATTTAAGTGAATAGAAAGGCGATGTGCTATAAAATGCCATCTAAGGGTCAATAGGTACTTAAGTGCTTCGCGCCACCTAACCCCCCGTTCACTTGTAATTATTCTAAGAAGGAAGGCTTCATTGGGGGTCTTGCACCCAAAGTAGTATATACATATATTGTTATTTTCTTGTGGATATTTAATATTGAAACTAGAAGAGGATAATCCATTTCTCTTCAAAGTCACACGAGAGCTTCTCTCTCATTCCTCGTATTGAGTTGCATGCTCACTCGCGGGCGTGCACAAATACCGATTGGTGTACAACCTCTTCCTCTGAAAAGGAAGAAAAAGAGAAAGAGTAAGACCACCACCGTCCACCAAGCCGATCACGAGAATCGTGCTTTGACTCCACCACAAGAAGCCATGGCTATTGATAATCGCACTTTGTATGAACGTATGCAATCCAACATTCATGGATATTCTAGTGCCATTAAGATTCCCGACTTTCCCGCTAACACATTTGAGCTACATACATCTATGATCAATATGGTTGCACTATCACCTTTCTTTGGTAAACAAAATGAGGATCCTCATGCTCACCTTAAGAGATTCCTTTCACTTTGCAATACCATTAAGCATAATGGGGTTCCACATGAGGTGATTAGGTTGATGTTAGTGTCATTTTCTTTAGAGGGAACCGCTAAGCATTGGTTAGACACCCAACCACCCGATAGTATCACCACATGGGATGGTTTCACCACTAAGTTTTTGAACAAGTTCTTTCCTCCACATAAGACTATGGCTTTGAGGACTTTAATTATGAGCTTTCAACAAAAACCTAGTCAATCCTTTAGTGATGCTTGGGAAGAGTATAGTGAGTTGTTGAGGCGATGCCCTAATCATGGATTGGATCAAGTTCACCAAATAAGCCTCTTTTATGATGGCCTTAAAGCTCACCACCAAGATTCACTCAATGCTTCCGCGGGAGGGAGTATTCTTCTTAAGACCTACCAAGAGGCTTTGGACATCATTGAGACTAAGGCAATGGTTCAAACTAACAATCCATTTGAAGAAAAGGTTCATGTTATCCAAAACAATTCTCAAATCCCTTGTGATAACCTACTCCTCAAGTTTCAAGAAGCGATTTTTCAAAGGATGGATAGAGATAGTGAGAGGAATTTGCAAGCACAACAAGACATGCTTCAAACTTTTAAGAACTTGTCATTGAACAATTCCTCAAATAATGTGAATGCCATCACCATTTCTTGTGTTACTTGTGGAGGTCCCCATTCTTATGAACAATGTGATAAGGTGCTAGGGTATCAAGGGGAATGCTATGCTTACCAAGAAGAACACCGTGAACACTTCAAGCCTAATATCAATCCAAATAACCTTTCTTACAAATCCCAAAACTACCTTTCTCCACCCGGCTTCCCACCCCAACCACCCACCCAAATTCTACAAAATACTCCTCAAATTTTACCAAGGAATCAAGGGCAAAGACCACCATACCAAGGAAATAACTACAAGGCACCCAATCAATTTCAACCTCAAGCAAATACCTTTTATCCACCAAATCAAGGATTTAACTCCCAACCTTTACCTTTCCAACCTCAAGGTTTTCAAGGTTATGTGCCACAAGAGTTTAACACAATGGATCTCTTGCAAAAGATGAATCAAGAGAATGAAAGGAAGTTACAAGCTATGGAGAAGAAAATGAATGACCAATTCAATAAGGTTTTAGTGGTATTAAATCAAAGACCACAAGGGGCTTTACCTTCCAACACACAAACAAACCCACGGGCCAATGTCAATGCTATTACAACAAGGAGTGGAACAACAACAAAGGATCCTTCACCTCCTAAACCTACTATTGTTCAACCCACTTGTGCTCCTACTTGTGACAAGCCTTCTACTTCTACTCCACATCCTCAAAATACTCCTATTCACTCAAACACACCTTCTCAACCACCTCATACTTCTCCTTTACCTTCTACACTTCCCAATGAAGAAGCTAACAAAGACAAATCTTCCACCACAACACCTATTCCACCTACACCAAAACCTACTCTTCCATATCCTTCAAGGTTGAAAAAGGACAAGTTAAAGAACAAGGATGACATCTAAGTCTCCAATTTCTTAAGGATGTTCAAGCAACTCAACATCAACATATCCTTTGCGGAAGCTCTTGCTTATATGCCAAAGTTTGCTAAGATGTTCAAGGATTTGCTCTCAAACAAAGAAAAATTGGTTGATTTGCCCAACACATCACTTAATGAAAATTGTTCCGCGGTGTTACTTAAAACCTTACCAACAAAACTTGGAGATTCGGGGCGCTTCTTGATACCTTGTAATTTTCCCGGTGTTGAAAATTGCATGGCTTTGGCGGATCTAGGGGCGAGCATAAATCTCATGCCTTTATCGGTTTGGAAACAACTATCTCTTCCCGAGCTCACTCCCACTAGGATGACTCTTGAACTAGCCAACCGAACCATAGCTCACCCCGTAGGTATAGCGGAAGATGTGTTTGTAGGTGTGGATAAGTTTACCTTTCCGGCCGACTTTGTAGTGGTCGATTATGACATGGATCCTAGAGTGCCTTTGATTGTTGGTAGACCGTTTTTGAGAACGGGTCGTACCTTGATAGATGTGGCGGAAGGAGAATTAATTATGAGAGTAGAAGATGAGAGAGTGGTGTTTAAGTTAGGGAAAGTTTGTGATAGAAAAGAGGTTAAGGAATCTAGACCTTGTGAGACTATTAACATTGTGGATGTGCTAGATGAAGTGTGTAATGAACACTTTCATGATGCTTGTAAGAGTGCTAGTGATGAGATACCCCATGTTGAAACCGTGGCCTCAATTGCTCCCTCTTTAACACCTTTTGGAGAGAGTTATTTCCTCTTGGAGGAATTTGAGTCCAACTTTCTTGGTGATGATGATTCTCCCATTAATTGGGAAGAAGATATTCTTACGATCCAAAAGTTGCTCAATGAGGACCCTATTCCTTCTCCTATTCCACAAGAGATTACCATTGAGGAACCTTCCATAGTAAAACCTTCTATAGAGAGTCCACCTTCCATTGAACTTAAGGAACTTCCATCTCACTTAGAATATGCTTTCTTAGAAGGAAAAGACCAATTACCGGTGATTATTGCTAAAGACTTGAAAGAGGATGAGAAAGAGCAACTTATTGAAGTTCTTAAGAAACATAAGAAAGCTTTAGCATGGAAAATATCCGACATAAGGGGAATTGATCCACATTTTTGTACTCACAAAATCCTTATGGAGGATGACTATAAACCCGCCATTCAAAACCAAAGGAGAGTTAACCCAAAAATCCATGAGGTTATTAAGAAAGAAGTGATTAAACTCTTAGATGCGGGTATGATTTACCCCATTTCCGACTCTCCATGGGTTAGCCCGGTTCATTGTGTTCCAAAGAAGGGTGGAATCACCGCGGTGTCTAATGAGAACAATGAGCTTATTCCCACGAGAATTGTGACCGGTTGGAGAGTTTGCATTGATTATAGAAAACTCAATGAGGCAACTAGGAAAGACCATTTCCCGCTTCCCTTTATGGATCAAATGCTTGAACGTTTAGCGGGAAATGAGTACTATTGTTTTCTTGATGGCTTTTCGGGTTATTTCCAAATACCCATTGACCCTAAGGATCAAGAAAAGACCACATTCACTTGTCCCTACGGTACATTTGCTTACAAGAGGATGCCTTTTGGCTTATGTAATGCACCGGGGACGTTTCAAAGGTGCATGATGGCGATTTTCCATGACATGATAGAGCAAACCATGGAGGTTTTTATGGATGACTTTTCCGTATTTGGAAATTCTTTTAGCTCATGTCTCACCAATCTTGAGAGAATGCTTAAGCGTTGTGAGGAAACACGTTTGGTGCTTAATTGGGAGAAATGTCACTTTATGGTGAAAGAGGGGATTGTTTTAGGACACAAGATATCCAATAAGGGATTAGAAGTTGATAGAGCTAAAATTGATGTGATTGCTAAGCTTCCCCCACCCACCTCGGTTAAAGGTGTGAGGAGTTTCTTAGGTCATGCGGGATTTTATAGGCGCTTTATACAAGATTTTTCTAAGATAGCTAGACCGATGACTCACCTCTTGGAGAAAGAGGCTCCTTTCATTTTTGACCAAGCTTGTTTAGACTCTTTTGAGACTCTTAAGGAAAAATTGACTAAGGCTCCCGTTTTGGTTTCTCCAAATTGGGAATTACCTTTTGAGCTTATGTGTGACGCTAGTGATTATGCGGTGGAGGCCGTCTTAGGACAACGAGTTAATAAGCATTTTCAACCTATACACTATGCGAGTAAAACCATGACCGGTGCACAACTTCATTACACTACCACGGAAAAAGAGTTGCTTGCTATAGTATATGCTTTTGAGAAGTTTAGACCATATCTTGTGCTTTCCAAAACCATAGTGTATACGGATCATTCCGCTCTCAAGTATCTTATGACAAAACAAGATGCTAAGCCTAGGCTTTTGAGATGGGTTTTGTTGCTTCAAGAGTTTAAGATAGAGATTCGTGATAAGAAAGGGGCCGAGAATTTAGCGGTGGATCATTTGAGTAGACTTGAGCATCCTTTTCAAGGAGATTTCCCACATCAAGAAATCAATGAATCCTTTCCATTAGAGGAGCTCATGTCTATCTCTTCCCAAGAGGATGCCACACCTTGGTTTGCGGATATAGCAAACTATCTTGTGGGCAATGTGCTTATTGAGGGTCTTACTTATCAACAAAAGAAAAAGTTTCTTAAGGAAGTTAAGTATTACTTTTGGGATGATCCATATCTTTTTAGGCAATGTGCGGACCAAATCATTAGACGGTGTGTAGATGGGCCCGAGGCATTTACGATCTTAGAGGCGTGTCATAAAGGACCTACGGGTGGACATTTTGGGCCTAACTACACCGCCAAGAAAGTCTTTGATTCGGGTTACTATTGGCCTTCCATTTACAAAGATGCCCAAGAGATGGTGAAATTTTGTGATGTTTGTCAAAGACAAGGAAAGATTACACAACGTGATGAGATGCCACAAAATTTTATCCAAGAGTGTGAGATATTTGATGTATGGGGCATCGATTTCATGGGACCTTTTCCATCCTCTAAGGGAAACAAGTATATACTTGTGGCGGTGGATTATGTGTCCAAGTGGGTGGAGGCTAAAGCCTTACCTACCAATGATGCTAGAGTGGTTGTAAAGTTCTTGAAACAATTGTTTGCTAGATTTGGTGTACCTCGGGCCATCATAAGTGATCGTGGTACGCACTTTTGTAATGATCAATTCACGAGAGTTATGAAGAAATATGGAGTGAATCATAGACTTTCTACCGCGTATCACCCTCAAACAAATGGTCAAACCGAGGTCACAAATCGTGGTTTAAAGAGAATTTTAGAGAGAACGGTGGGAGAACATCGAGCTTCTTGGTCGGATAAGCTTGATGATGCTTTGTGGGCGTTTAGGACGGCTTTTAAAACACCAATTGCTTGTACTCCTTATAGGCTTGTCTATGGAAAAGCGTGCCACCTCCCATTTGAGTTAGAACATAAGGCATCTTGGGCTCTCAAGTGGGCTAACTTTGATTTAAACCAAGCCAGTTCACATAGGAAAGATCAACTCAATGAGATGGATGAGTTGAGAGCCAATGCCTATGAGAATTCTTTGCTTTACAAGGAAAAGACTAAGAAATTGCATGATGCTAAGATCAAGAATCGTGAGTTCAAAGTTGGAGAGCCGGTTCTCCTCTTTAACTCAAGATTGAAGCTTTTTGCGGGCAAGCTTAAGTCGAGATGGTCCGGACCATTCACTATTGCTCAAGTGTTTCCATATGGAACTCTTGAGTTGTCCCAACCCGATGGTCCAAATTTTAAAGTGAATGGTCACCGTGTTAAACATTACTTTGGGGAGGACATTTCCGTTGAAATGGTCCAAGAGGTCCCCATTTTCCCCATGAATTAATTCATTGAGGGACGAGTCGAGCTAGAGACTCATTAACTCAAGCATCGTATAACTAGGTTTAGAGTGTTGTAGGCTAGAAATAAAGGTATAGACTTAGAGATAAGTGTAGGGGAGACCTTCTTTTGTCTTCATGATTGTTTGTAGGGTTGCTCACTCATCTCATGCTTTGGAGCTTATGGAGGAGGCCCTTGTATCCGGTTCACTTCGTTACTTTAGTGAATTTTCATTGACACCTTGTGCTTAAACATGATTTCACTAATAGTTGTCCTTTCCTTAACTTGGGTTAAGCAAAGTCTATTCATTGTCATAAGTGTAGGGGAAGTTTTTACACTTCCATGCTCTTAAACATTGAGGACAATGTTTAGCTTAAGTGTAGGGGGGTCTTCTATCGAAGTGACCTTACCTAGAACTTGTCATTGTCTTGCATGATAACATGGAAAATTGAATTTTCAACATTTTTCAAATTTTTGATATACTTTGGCCACCAAAAATATGCATACATAATTTTTGCATTAATCATTTTGCATAACACATTTGCATTGTATATATTTCTTCTTTTGTTTTCATCAAAAAGATATAAAAAATAGAAAAATATAATAAAACATGGTTTTAACAAATTTAGATTTCTTTGACATATTAGGCCCGTCATGGATATTTTGACTCAACCCGAGTTTGCTTATTTTAGCACTCTCTAGCTAGTATCCTTAACCATGTAGTCCTTCATTGGTCTATTAGGCTAAGCATCCACCAATCTCATTGTTTGAGATTTTAAATTTGTGGAGAATGGGAAATGATAGAGTTGAAGCAAGTGTAAAAGGGCTAGATAGACTTCATGGCAATTACTTGTGGCTAAAACCTTCTCTTCTTAACCTCTATTTCTTCGCATGTATATAATTGTTAATAAATAATCAAGTACGGTTTTAATTGGTTTGTAATCTCTTATGCATTTTTGGCTAATCATTTATGGTTGATATAAGTACGTCTTAAGATTCTAAGTTAGCAGGTTTTATGTGTACTAGACTTATGTCATGCTCCATACTTAGCGGGTGTTTTTCCTTTTCTTCTTTTCAAATTTCTTTGTGAGGAATAAAGAAAAATAAGAGCGGCTTATGAAAAAAAAAATGAGTGGCTAGAAAAAAAAAGAAGAAAAGAAAAAGAAAGAAAAAGAGAAAAAAAATAATGCAAGACCCCCAAGAGGGGCAGTGTGGTGTTAATTATAGTGACTATTGAGTTCCAATATTACCTTGACGGGTTGCGGGGATTCAATAGATTGCTCCAATCCAATATTGCCTTGACGGGTTGCGGGGTTGAAGATCCAAAGTCTCAAAAAGATGGCGGATGTAAATTATTGCGTGAGTTTTATTTTTCTTTCCTTAGCGAGTGTGTAGCTACTTATGAAAGCATGACATAAGGATTTTACACATAAGGCGAATGACTTATTACTCTTGAAACGGACTTATATTAATTGTGAGCGGTTTTTCAAGTAATGGATGAGAGGATTACTTAGGATTAAAACCGTGCTTCCTTATTTTTGGATTTTGCACTTCTTATATTTCACACTTGAAATAAATGACAAATTTGCCCACAAGCAATTTGCTCAAATAATAACCGGTTCCACATTTAATTGTCATGAATAAGTTGATGCACTTTTTACTTGTGAATGCAATGATCCCATTTTTAAGCTTGGTATGGGGAAAGTGAAACTTGAGGGTGATGAATGTCCATGGTACCCAAGCCCTAATCTAAGCCATTGAATTCTTTATGAGTTATTTCAATCAAAACCATTTCAAGAAAAATCAAAAAGATATAGATAGAATTGTATTTTGTTCATTGCATTATTAAAAGTCAAAATCATGCATCATCTAGTTTAGAGTAGTGTAGATGCATTTCATATGGCCAAGGTGGATTAATTATGAGGGAAATGTAAATTTGAGCTTTAAAATATAATATTGCATGAGGACATGACAATGTTCAAGTGTAGGGGAATTTGATATGAGCTTAAACTCATATCCTTTTAATATCAAATAACCCTAAAACATGAAGCAAAATACCAATTTATCTTGCAAAAACAATGTTATGTGGTATGTTTGTGTTTGTGTGCACTTGTGTAGGTAAAAAGATACATTTCCAAGCAAACAAGGAAAAATCAAGCTCAAATGGATGAAAAAGACAAAGAAGGATCAAAAGTGACAAGACTTTGAAGTACAAGGACCTATCTTGACAAGTTATCAAAGTTGAAGGACTAAAAGTGCAAATATTGTAAAAAGTCAAGATTCAAGTCAAACTTGGTCAACTCTCAAGTCAACTCAGTCAAAGGACCATTTTGTTCAAAGAATGAAAGTTGAAGGACCAAATATGTCAAAAGAATGAAGATTCTAGTTTAAAACAATAATCTGCCAAGTTGAAGGACCAATTCTGCCAATAATGGAAAGATATTCAAGTTTGATCCATGTGACAAGTAATTCAGCCAATGAGAAGAAAGGAAACAAAGCACACGGATTGAATATTAAATATCCACTCAGCCGCATGCATTTATTACCCAATCCCAACAGTTCAATCCGTGTGAAGCTTTTTCAGCCAATTAAACACTGACACGTGGCATCTTCTTCAAGGAAAAATTTTGCCAGGATCGCGTTTTAGCTACAAGCAATTTCATGGAAAGTTTTCAACACCAAACTTGATCGTTTTGAAGAGACAAACACATTGGTGCCAATCAATTAACAAATCATTCACTTAATCAAGAATCCCCAATTCCTTGTTCATACATGCAAATGCAATATGCAGAATTCTACACGTGGCAAGCTGGGATTGGTTCTGACACGTCACCAACCCCAACAAACTCTTCCTTCATGTCTATAAATAGCTGGATTAGACTTCATTTTCACTGGTAGCTTAAATTTGTAAAAACACATAGTTCTTAATTTCCTTTCCTTTTTCCTTCAATTCTACCCTAGCTACTCAAGAGTCTGACAAACTCTTGAGTTAGTTAGTTAGTTACTAGCTTCCAACAACCTTGTAACCGTTTTTCATTGAATAAATTTTGAATTCAAGCTTTCCCGCCAAAATTGTTCTTACCATTCCTGTTCATACTTTGCTGCTATTGGATTCTGTTGTTGCTGTTAAGTGTTTGTTATGATCAAAGATTGATCATAACTGACATTGGAGAAGTTTTGCTAGCTGTTTGAAGATTTCAGTTCATTCCTTTGATTTTTGAAGAATTCAAACAGAATGATGATTCTAGTTTATTTGTTAGCTGAATTTGTTGATTGATAGTTTCCTAGTGATAAGGTGGTGGTTATCACTAGGGTAAGAGAGCTCAGCGCTCCTCTTCTTCTCAAAGGATAACTCCAATAGGTTTTAAAAGTCCTTATTTCAATTCCTCTCAATAAGTCATATGCATGCTATTTTTCCTAGAGTAATCTTGATGGCTGCCTGATAAAAGTTGCTTGTAGTTGCTGTTTGTTTGACCTAAGAGTGTTAGTAGCTTAATTCTGTTTACTTGTTCTTTGATTTGGATTATATTCTAGTTTACTGCATTGATTCAGTCACTATTGGCCTTGCATTTGGTTTGTAGTTCTAGTAGTGTTAATAGATTGCATTTAGCTCTATTACCTTTCATTTTGATCATTGAGTTTAGACTGCTAAAGCTTTTGATTCAACTTAAATCAGAACTTAAAAAGCCTTTGTAAAAAGTTTGTAAACATCAGTAAAGGAGTGTTTGGGACTAGTTTAAAAAGAGTTTTCAAGATTTGAGATTTGGAGTTTTAGAGTTCATTTGTAGTCCATTGGTGGTTATAAGGTATTTGAAGTCATTTACAAGTCAAGTAGAAGGTCAAACAGGCAAATGGCACTTAAAATGTTTGGGTCAGTTTTCATTTAGTTTTGGTTTTAGAACTTGTCATTTTCAATTGATCAGTATTCATTCCTTAGTTGATGAAATTTCACCAAATTTGTTCTCAGCTTTAGCTTACATCATAAAGGATCAGATTCCAAAAGGATTTTATACAGTTTACAATAAGCAGATAGCAATAAGCAAAAATCAGATAAGAAGACTTAAAGCAAGTTTCTGTAACTTGTATACTGAAATTTTGTATCTCAGTATTCTCTTCATAAACTTAGCAATTTTTCTTCACAAATCCCATTAAGTAGTTGAGTTACATGATTTTTGAGATTTTTAGCTTTTTGAAAAAAAGCTGGTCAACGCTTGGTCAACATAAGCCCATTTTTAGCTTAATTCAGATTCTGAGCTTATTTCTGGATGAAAAATGTTCTAGTTTGATTTCCCATTCCTTAATTCAGTTGCTTAATCAGTTTCAATAAAAAGATCAAGTTGTGACTGATTAGATTTGGCTATAGCTTATTTTGTGCTTATTGATAAGCACTCATTTGCTTATTTTTCATCTTTAGCCAATTTCCTTTGACAAGTGTAGCTTATTTTGGATTTGAAACGTTTTGCAATTTGTCTCATCAAATTTGGTTGAGTATTAAGCTCAAACGAGCTTATTTTCTTGCTTATCCCGTTTTTGGTTAAAAAGTTTTTGAAATTGCCATTTAGTCCCTATAGTTTTAATCAGTTTGTATACTTGGCTAATCTTCCATGTTTTTAGGGTTTGCACTTTGTTAGTCCTTGGAGTTTGAAAAGTTGTTAAATTCAGTTAGCATTTTGTTAGTTTGTTACACTTTTGGTTAGATTGTTATAAAATTTGCATTTTTGATCCTTGTAGTTAACTGTTTTACACTTTTAGTCCCTAGAATTGTAGAATTTACATTTCAAGCATTTATTTTTCATAGAATTTACATTTTCAGTCCTTTAAGTTTCATATTTTACATTTTGAGATTTTACTTGAATAAAAACGTGGTATTTGCAATATGTTTTACATATAAGTAGGTAATATTTTTCCGTTTTGCAAGCATTTGTTGAATTAGCAAATAGATTATCCAAGCAAGCTTAACAACTAAGAACAATTAAAAACCCGATATTGGTTGGACTTTCTATTAGCAAGAACTGAGAAAAAACGAACTGCATTTTACTCAATTTCAGGCTGCACCGTGGCTCGCGTTGTGGGTCGAGTTTTCTTTTTTTAATTATTTTTTTAAAGTTATGGACGTTGGGTAACGAGTACTTTTCTTTGTTGGGGGTTGACCGTTTGAGGGGCTTTAATACCCCATTTTCTTAACTTTTTTCACTATAAATACCCCATTTAACTATAAAAAATATACCATCTTCTACAATATATTCACACTAGTTTCTTAATATGAATGCCAAATTTCTCGATTTTTCCGCGATTTACGAAAGATATGATCAAGATGATATGGAAGATTAGGCACGATATCTTCAATATTGGGAACAACTTAATATGTTAGATGATGAAGAGCTCGAAAGTAAGGTTAATACAGGTTCGTCCTTTAGAACGTACATTCCACGTGAACGAGAAGTTGCGGAAGAAAAACTTATGTCTGATTACTTTGGTGACCTTGAAACTCCGCTAAAGTATCCGGAAGAAAATTTCCGCCGAAGGTATCGTATGAGTTCTACGCTTTTTAGAAAAATAGTTCATGATATAACAAATTACAATGCTCAACCACTACCCCTACTTTTATTTCTTTAAACAACGTCGCGATTGTATGAGGCATTTAGGTTTTAGCCCTATTATGAAATGTACATCGGCAATACACCAATTGGCGTACGGTACAACACCCAATTTACTAGATGAATAATTGCAAGTAGCCGAACGTTGTTCTCGTGAATGTTTATGGACCTTTACTAAATGCATTTATGTATTATGGGTAGGGCTGAGCATCGGTCCGGGACCGGACCGGACCGGCCAAGACCGGACCGGACCGAGGACCGAAATGGTCCGAAACCCCGGACCGAGACCGGACCGAAATAGTCCGGTCCGGTCCGGGTTGGTCCGGTCCGGTTCGGTCCCGGTCCGGTCCGGTCCTATTAGACATATTTGACAAGATTTTGTTAAGACCGAACCGGACCGGACCGGACCGAGGACCGAATTCGTCTAAGACCCCGGACCGAGGACCGGACCGAAATTGCTCGGTCCGGTTCGGTTCGGTCCGGTCCGGTCCGGTTTTCCGGTCTGGATCGGTTTTGGGTCTGCCGTGCTCAACCCTAATTATGGGTACGTTTGGCGAGAAGCGGTGGTGAAACTTTTTTGAGCGGTAAGTGAGAATGTTTTAAATTCAGTACTTGTTTGGCAAAAAGAGCGGCGAGCTTTTAATTTTTAGTGGACGTTTGGCAACAGGAGTGGTGAGCATTTTCGGACGGTGCTATTTTTTAGGAATGCTACTTTTTCAATGCTTATTTAAGAAGCGGTGACAAATGAGCAGTGAGTTGTTACTGCTACTACTCACAGCTACTGGTCACTGCTACTGCTCATAGCTATCGCTCACTACTACTACCCACAACTACTGCTCGTTTTGACAAACACACCCTATATATAGAAGAGTATCTTAGAACGCCTAATTCTGAAGATACAGAGCATATTTATGAATTTTACAATAGGAAACATAATCTCCCGGGTATGCTAGGTAGCGATTGTATGCATTGAGAACGAGCAATTGTCCTAAAGCCTTACATTGTCAATTTAAAATGTGTGATAAGAAATACCCAAAAATTATGCTCGAGGCTGTTGCAGACCAACAATTATGGACATGGCATTCTTATTTTGGGGTGTCGGGATCAAGTAACGACCTTATTTTTTATATGGTTCACCGTTATTTGATAAGCTTCTTTTGGATGTGGCTCCGAAATCTGAATTTGTTGTAAACGGTAAAACATACAAGCAAGGATATTATTTAGCAGATGTGATTTATCCTCAATGGTTTGCGTTTTTTAAGTCGTATACAATTGCAACTAATGAAAATAAAATGAAATTTAAAAGAGTTCAAGAAAGTGCAAAAAAAGATGTTGAGTGAGCGTTCGAGGTCTTACAAGGTCGTTGGGGAATTATTCAAAAACTAGTCTGAAGTTACCAAGTCAACCCGATTAAAAGAATCATGTATTATTGAAAATGATATTGAAAGACTCAAAAATTGACATTAGTGAATATAAAGATATGTATGCTCTGGCTCAAGCGAATATGAAACGCACTTGGACAGAACGATGTGAGACACATAGAAGGAAAACAAGGAACTTTGGGATAGGAGAGTTCACGATGACCTTAGACATGATCCAGTTGATCATTTGTGAAACCTTAATCACTGAGTAGTGATGTTTTTAAATTATTGTAATTTTTATGTATTTTTTTATTTGTAATGTTATTTTTATGTATTTTTTTTGGTAATGTAATTTTTATTTTTATTAATGAAATAACAAGTGTTTAGTTTAAAACAAGTTGTTGTATTAAAAATGATGGCTATCATAACATAATTGTAAGTTAAATAGGGAGATTGTTTTTGAAGTTTATGGTGGGGTTTGGTGTTATAGAAAAAAATGGTGATGTGACACCACTTTTGTCCACGGCTCAAACTGTACCCAATGCTCTAATAGTAGTGGAGTTTAATTTATAAAAGCATTTGGTAGAGTAGATGTAGATTCAAATGAAAAATGATGTAACCCTGAATGCTTATTTAAAAATTATTGACAAAGTAGTATCTTTATAATTTATAGATGCTAACCGTTTCGATCCAAATGAGTTTTGTAACAATGCTAATAGTAATGGGTATTATTGTTACGACAAGGTGGTTCGGTGAATCTTATATGGGATCGTCGAGTGCTCGCCGCAACACCACGTGGCCTCACCGAGTATGCATCGATTGACACTCGCTGGCTACACAACGAAGTAAAAAGACAAAAAATCATCTTTTTTGTTTTTATGTCTTTTGATTTTGTTAACTGTGTTTTGATAGTGAAATAATAACAAAAGAGTAGTGATGTGCACACTTTAAACTATTTAAATTGTTTGTACAATAAACATAACAAAAAGGTGGTTTGATAATAGTTGAAGTATTGGGACTTATTGTTTGTGCTTTGGGCTTGCGTAATGAAATATGAATTGGGTTGGTAAAGCTAGTGGGCTTTTTTTTTCCTTTTCTTAGTATTATGTTTTTAGTTTTGTAGTGTAGAATGAAATGTATTTCTAATTTTCATATTGTATTATGTAATATTAGTTTGAATGAAATGAATTTAGTTTGTCTGAAAAATAATAAAATAAAATAAAGTTACAGGTGAATGAAATTCAAACAACATTGATTGTGTTATGTTATGAGAAATAAAACATTGTGTTGAATTGACGTGAGACATTCCAAAAACCCAAAGTGATATTGAGTGTCTACTTTAATATCTTTGTTTGTCTTATATTAAGTGTCTATTATAATAAATGAAAGAATCTTTATAAATAAATTTCATTTTTGCCCTTTAAAAATGTGGTCCATATTTATGTTTTTTTTTTCTTTTTAACTATTTTGCATTAAATAAAGGGTGTAAATGTCATTTGGTTAGCATTAATTGCAAGATTCCAATATACTTAAAACTTTATATTTTTAGGGGGTGTCTGATTCATCGAATTTAATATAATTTGGTGTAATTGTAATTTGGTTTTCAATTACATAAATTGTTTGGTTAGTTAGTGGGTGTAATTCCAACTACTCAAATTACATCAGACCCACATTTTTAATGTAATTGCAACTAGCATGGTACTCGCGCGTTGCGGCTACGGGTACCCTGAAACTAAAATTTTACAAGCGAAATGTTTTATAGTTATATTCATAAATAATGCCGATAGTTTTAAGTTGAGATAACTTTGAGTAATAATAAACCATTTTATATAAAAATATTATTACGAGATTATGATGATTGATGGTCAAAGGTATTTGCATATATGTGTAACATTCTTCGCAATATTATATAACATACAAATATAGAAAATCTTCTTATTTGATATGTTTGCACGTTTTTATACATCATAATTACCTAAAAATCTTCCTACTTTGATGTGTACGATTTAATCGAATTCATTAGCAAAATGACTAGTATTTCACTAAATTTGTACTAAAATGCATACATAACCGGTATATGTCTTTGAAAATGTAAATTTATAAAAAAATTGAATGGTTCAAAATCAAACACAGAAATATGATATTAAACTTACATTAGTGAAGAATTTAAATAATTGTATCTAAAAAATTAGAATTTATAGCAATAATCATTTGTATATGTTGCATATATTAATTTGCATTAATTTTGTTATTTAATGTGTATTGCCTATAAATTTATGAAATATTTGTGTTGTAATGGTTTGTATCAAAACCTTGTAACGTCATACTAATTAAAATCCGGAGAGAGAGAGCGCAATATCTTTTATATATAGTACAAATTTATGTGTTGGTAAAAAAAGTAGTACAAAAATTTAATAGTGCTGTTTTTATCAGTTTCGGTGAGTTCTCTTTGTTTCATCTTCTGGCGGTTTTTATTGGCTAGTTGAACCGACTATTATGTGTTGTTCAGACAAAGTAGTTCGAATTAATTTAACAGTGACGTTTTTATCAGTTTCGGTTTGTCCTCTCCGATTCGTCTTCTGACGATTTTTAGTGGCTAGTTGAACCGACTGTGACTCCGATCCCTAGTTGAACCTCATCATTTTAGGTAGACAATATTTACAATTTTGTAAATATATATGTTTTTAATTGTTTTACATTGTGAATATATAATAGGATTTGTAATTAATGGGGTGTATTAATTACTTTTTTTAGTTTATTAATTAATTCTAATGAATTTTACTAACCAATGCTCATTGGGTAGAAATTAGTCGACAATAGATGAATACAAATTTTATAAATTAATATTAAAATGTATTAAATACACGTTAATATAAATATTAGATTATATATTAATTAAATTTAATTAACATTGTTAATTAATTTTAATATTAAATTAACTTAATTTTAATATAAATATTAAATTATGTATTAATTAAATTTAATATTATTGTATGTATTAATTAGTTTTAATAATAAATATTAAATTATATATAAATTAATATTTTGTATGTAAGTGTACATTAGCCTGAACCCGACTAACCCGACCTCCAATCGTCAAGTAGCAAGTCAAGTGGAGGATTCGAGTGACACAAGGTCTTACACGAGACACTAGTCAAACCCACCAACTCCAAACTCCAAAAAAAATCACCATTTAAATTTTAAACCAAAAAAAATCTTATATTTTCCACCATCACCCCAGAAAGAAGAACCAATAACTAATGGCGGTGGGTGTTCTTGCTTTACAAGGCTCTTTCAACGAACACATCGCCGGTACCCCTTTTTTTTAACCTTATTCATCTATCTGTTTGTTTCAGCTTATTTGGTATTGGGCTTATGTTTCATAACCTTATTTTCTGAAACTTTTTTTCGCTTATATAATATGTTGGGGGTGTTTGTGTAGGCTTATATAACATAAGCCTCAATTTGTGGCTTATTTAGAGACTTATGGGCTTATATAAGCTTATTGTATCATGATAAACTTATATAAGCCGCTTAAGTCTCAAAAAAAGCCATAAAATTAAGGCTTATGTATATAAGCCGAAAATAAACCATATTTCGGCTTTTTTTTTTTAGAACGGCAAATGTTAGTGGTTAGTGGGTCAAGTCGTGCAATGATATCCAAGCGGAAGAATGTCTTCTTCGAACCCTCGCCTAGTTATGTTAGACTCCTTATCCGCTTCGCCTTAAAGGCTCTTGGCAGGTCTTGAACCCGAGACCTCCACGAAACCTTCCCAAGGAAACCAACTGAGCTAAGCTAGTTGGTTGCATATTTCGGCTTATATTTCATAAGCCTCAATTTTTTAAGCTTATTTGGAGACTTATGGGCTTATGTAAGTTTTTTATATTATAATAAACTTATATAAACCCATAAGTCTCCAAATAAGCCACAAAATTGAGGCTTATGTCATATAAGCCGAAATGAGCTTATGTTATATAAGCTAAAACAAACAGGCCCTTATATAGCAGACTTATAGGTTATTTTGAAACTTTTAGGCTTATATATGGGTTCGTTTGGTAAGAGCTGTTTTGAAGTATTTTTTTCAGAGCTGTTAGCTTTTTGTTATGAAGCTTTGTTTGGCACAACAAATTTTTTTAGCTGATAGTTTTTTATTTTAAACAAGTAGCGCTTAAATGTAAAGCTGATTCAAGAAGCTTTTTAAATTTGTAACAGCTGTAAATTACTGATATACCCTCCAACCATATTACAATTTATTTAAATATGTCCTTTTAAGTCATTTTACATCTTAATTTTACAATCAATAGCTAATATACCAAACATTTTTATTAAAAAAAATATAGCTTATAGCTCATGTTAACAGCTTTTTAATAAACAACTTACAGTTAACAGCTTACAGCTAGTTTTGCCAAACATAGCCTTTTATTGAAAAAAAATACAGCTTATAGCTCATGTTAACAGCTTTGTAGTTAACAGCTTATAGCTTACAATAGTTTACAGCTAGTTTTGCCAAACAAGCCATAAGCTCATTATGTCATCAACAACATGCTTCCCCATACACAGCCAAGACGGGTATGGGGAAGCTCATTATGTCATAATGAACTTATATAAGCCGACAAGTTTCAAAACAAGCCACAAAAAGCGAGCTTGTGAAACAAAAGCCCAAAACCAAATACAGCCATACCCCAGCTATATAAGTCGAAACAAATGCTCCCGAGTTCAGTTGAAAAAATTAAACTAATTGTTTGAAGTGTTTTTGTAGCTTTAAGGAGGATTGGAGTGAAAGGTGTTGAGATAAGGAAAGCAGAACAGTTGGAGAATGTGACGTCACTTATTATTCCTGGTGGCGAGAGTACTACCATGGCTAAGCTTGCTGAGCTGCATAATCTGGTTCATTTCTTTCTTAGTTTTGTTTTTACGCGCTCTGTGTAGCTAGACCTTTTTTTAGAAAGACAAGTACTTCTATTTGTGTCAAAAAAATAAAAAAAAAATAAATAAAAAAATAATAGATGTTGTGCACTATTTTGGTTTCTTTCAAATTAAGCCTAGGGTATGTTTGGCACATAGCGGTGTGGAGCTTTTTGGAGGGTGAGCGTTGAGAAATGAGCATTTTGATTTTTAGTGCTTGTTTGGCAAAAGGAGCGCGGTGTTATTTTTTAGGAAGGCTAAATTTTGCAATGCTTGTTCACTACTACTACTGCTCCCTCATGGCTACTGCTAACAACTAATGCTTCTTTTAACCAACACACCACATTTTCGAGCTTTGAGCGGGGCAGGGTGGACCTTTTATGACTCGGTTGTACGTGGCCTTAGCCTGGCCACCCGCAAATGTACACACCTAGCGAGGTTTGAACACAAGTTTTCTTCGATCAAAATCTTTATAAAACAAAAGGTCACATCTTATTGGCCGGTGTTGAGTTTTCTAAAAAATGTGCGACAACAATAGACGGAGCAGTAGGTGGAGTCGGTGTTATCTGACGATGTTGTAGTAAAAATTGTTGCCACCTCAGCTTTTTCCCTTACAACTTTAACTTAAAAGGGAGGGCTTCACCTGGTGCGAGTCAGGTTCAAACCCAGTGATTAGTCGGTCAAAAGGTCGGAAACCATGTTTACAAAAAAAAAGCCATCTCTCATCAAAAGTTATAGGACACCCCAGGCCCCACATTTTTAACATAAAACACAAATAGAGAAAAGGAAAAAAGCCTGATGGCAGGCTTGTCTGGTGAATTTGGCGTCAAGCCCTATAACTTGGGGTCGGGTACGGTCTCATGCCATAGGACGGTGCCATAGGACTACAACGCACCCTATGGCACTCCATACCGTGTGCTCTTATTACGGGAAAAAAGGAGTGTTAGGAAAGATATGACAAATCATTTGTTTTATATAAGAACCGGTAAAAGAAAAGTAAAGATGTCCCCTTTTAAGCCAAAGGGATTTAATATTTGAGGTGTTTCTTTTTATCGGATTGGGTGTTATTGCAACCAGTTAATTGTTTAAGTGGCCTATTAGTTATAGGACTTTACCAATGGGCAATGGGCCTTTGGTCTAGTGGTATCGGTGAGATGGTTATGTTCTCAACCATGACGTTGTGTCCAAGTCCCGCTTGGGACAATAGTGCGATTGGTGTGGTTGTGTGGAGACTGTATAGAGTTGTGTGTGTGAGTTTGCCTTTCAAAAATGGAAGTTATGGACTCGTTGTTGTAACCATTATCATATACGTATGCAAACATTCAAAACTTTCTTGGCGGGGGTTTTTACTGCTGGTATCATTTTGTTAAGTTTTCATAATTTACTAGGGGTCCGTTGTGTCTGTTGAACCTTTCAGTTTTACTTGCTTTTTTGTTCCATAATTTCCATAACTATGATATGAATTGATAATCTCCTTGCAGTTTCCTGCTCTGCGTGAGTTCGTAAAAATGGGAAAACCTGTTTGGGGAACGTGTGCTGGTCTTATCTTCTTGGCAAACAAAGCAACTGGTGAGGTTTTATTTCCCTGCAGTTTGTGCTGTCAAACTGTAAATATAGACGCATTTTGTTTGGGTTTGAACCTATATATCGATAATATAGTAAGATACGAGAGATGCCAAGATGGGCGGGTCCGGTTTCTCTCTCTTTTTTTCTTTACCACACCTTGTATAATTAGTTAATGGGTTAAATCTTTGGATAAGGTGATTTAAGGGTTTGTACTTTGTATGCAGTAAAAATAGATTTTTGACGACTTTGAGCCTGTTTGACCCGTTTCCCATTAGCTAAAATTTGCTTTGACCCAGTTTAGATAAAACCCAACAAAACAACCCGTTCCTGGTAAATAAATTGAAACTGACCCATGTATTATGTATTGTTAAAGCCAATAAAAAAATGGTTGTCAGAACATGCTATCAGCTTTAAAAATCAAAATGAAATTGTGGATATTCCACATCCATGATTCCTTTTCACTTTTGAATGTTGAACTTTACCACCATCTTATTTCAGGACAGAAAGAAGGAGGGCAGGACCTTGTCGGAGGGCTTGATTGTACCGTTCATCGTAATTTCTTTGGTAGCCAGGCAAGTCACAGCTTTTAGCATCTTTAAGTTAATAATTAAATAAAAAGCCAAGCTGAAAATGCACTTCATCATATTTAAAAATCCTAATTTAGCTGGAATGCGTTTGATATATTTAATCCCTAAGCTATAGGCTGATTGATATTTTATTTCCTATTATATATGCCATGCAGATTCAGAGCTTTGAGGCTGAGATTCCTGTACCAGATCTTGCTGCTACGGAAGGGGGCCCTCCAAGTTTTCGTGCTGTTTTTATTCGTGCTCCTGCCATTCTAGAAGTGGGACCGAATGTTGAAGTTCTGGCTTCCATTTCTGTCCAATCAAGTAAAATAGCTGATCCATCATCTCAAGAGGTTAGCCCGTTTTCTTTCTTTTCTGTATATAACTTTAGCTTCACTTGTTAATTTCAGTCCTCCTATCAATAAAGGCCGGTTGTTTAAAACACGTCAGTCTTCTTATGATACATTGGCATAATCTCATGCATATATTATCACCTGTTAAATTGCGGGCACATCTATTTGTATGAGATTCAGTTAGTCAAGTATAGATGTGGTTAACATTCAAGTTCATAGCATATACTAGTTAGATGAGTAACTAGATATTTTGGATGTAGGAAATCGTTACTTGTTGACAAAAAGGTCTGATAGACTGAAATCATGGATTCTTTGTAAGCGAGGCACGTTTTGGAAGGAAAAAGAAAGACGTAAAATTGATTATATATACCCATTACACATATAATTGTTAGTCTCCTCGTAGAGTAGAAGTGGTTATTTCCGCCCACTTACTCATAAATGGATTGGTTTGTGTAATTTGTTTCCTCGATCGAGCCAGATAAAAACATCTGGCTAAACGGGACATGAGTCACCGGGTTAAGAATCGCATGAAAGCCCATTTTTACCTTTTTAGTACATCAACCTCCTAAACATTGTATTCAGGTTGTTTATAATCATAACTAATGCATTATGTCATGAACTTTTTTTAAAATGGACTGTTAAGAGTTAACATATCAGTCGGCCTGGTCGTTTCGCCAAAATTAGGCTACACACTTCTTTCAGCAAAATTCACAAGAACTATCTTAGTATACAGTCGAAATCCAAAATGAAATTGGGCTTATTCGTTAAACATCATTTTGAGAAACCCTTGGTAATTTGTAATCATTGTTTAGGCGAGTGCTGAATCTGAAGGCAAAGTGATTGTAGCTGTGAAGCAGGGCAATTTACTAGCAACTGCTTTTCATCCTGAACTGACAATTGACTCGCGATGGTATTTCGTATTTCTAGTTCTATTTTTTTTTAATCTAATGTAGGTTTAGAAAAATGGATGGATTGGCTAATGGGTAAACGAAGTTTTACTATATTATACTAATAAAGACTAAGGGGGTGTTTGGGATTGCGTATTGAAAACAGATTATTCATTTTGAAAATGAATAATCATCATTTTGAAAACGTCATTCTAGAAAATAGTGTTTGGATTTGATTATCCTAGTTGAAATCGCAATAATCAGATAATCAGTTTTTTGAGTGTTTGGCAAATTTGATTATTTGATTATTTGATTATTTGATAAGTAAAATAAATAAAATAAACTCCATTTTTTCAAAACTTCATTTTGGAAGCTTACTTTTTCAAAACTCCATTTTGAAAATGAAATAAGTAGCTCCCCACTTACTTTTTCAAAACTCCATTTTGGAAGCTTCTAAACGCAAAAAATCACTTTTCTCCATTTATTATCCAAACACTCATTTTAACTTATCTCCATTTTCAAAATAAATAAGTAGATAATTTAGTTGCAAACGCAATCCCAAACACCCACTAAGTTTTACAATAGTAATATCATGTTTTGAATTAAAAGAATAATAACGTCGCATGTGATAAAAAAACACACTTTCAGCTAAATTTTAACACATTTGACCCAAAACTTTACCCATATCGACTCCTTCATGACTTACTGTGTCGAGTCTATCATATAATTGGAAAAAAGCTGATGTATGATATGTTTATTTCTTTTACAGGCATAGTTACTTTATGAAAATGTCATCTACGGACAATGAAATAGTGTCAATAGCGAGCAGCAGCAGTGGCAGCAACTTGTTTGAAAATCAAGAAAGTTACTTGTACAACAAACAACCGAAAACCGACCTTCCTATATACCAGTAGGGGACGATTTCATCAACAAATAAAGTTACTGATTCTTTGTCATTTGGAATGATTCCCAACAGGGTGTCTGCAATTTACAGTTGTTTTGTACAGTTTATTTAACTATGGAAATTAGTTCGTATTTTTGCTTTTTTAAATGACGCTTTTGAATCATTGCCATTTATGAAGATCTTGGTTTAGCCGATTTTTTTTTTAATTAAGATGCACTTAAACTTGTTCATGTTGGGGTTTGAACATGCAGCCTCTTGGTTTTTTATGGCTGTGTAGTTGTTCAAGCTTCGTACTATGGTTCGAAACTGGCACTTTGTAACCTTACAGGCCTTCAGAAGGACCGAAATGGTCCGCACCGGGTCGTCCGGTTCGGTCTTCGAACCGGCTGGTCCTATTAGACATAATCGACGAGATTTTTGATAGGACCGCACCGAGGACCAAAATGGTTCAAAGCCCCGGATCAAGGACCGGACCAAAATTGTCCGGTCCGGTGTGATGCGCTAACGCTCAACTCACGCCAAAAGGATACCAGCCAGCTTTGGCACTACCGCACCTCACACTCTAAGAGTAATTCAATCAAATCAGACAATCAAACTAAACTGGCACATCATCATTATCTCGAGTTTCTTTTTCTTAGTTCAAATAGTGACTAAACCGTCGTAATCTGCTCGGACAACTGATCGAACACTTGTCTTACAAAAATTAAAATTTCATAAAATTAATGCTCATTTTTTTTACACCAAAAATGTTTGACTAAATCGGCTTTTAGACTAAGATGAGTGAGTCGTTAATATCTCTCATAACTTGTAACCTATTTTCTCTTGATTGTTTGGATGATCTTCACGGTGTTATTCTTTCCGAGAAAACTTGTGTTTTTTTCTTGTACAACTAAATATTATAGTGACAAGATTTAAATGTTTCATTGATGGTATTTATGAAAATTTATAGCAACTGTTCAATCTCTTTCAAACACATTTATATACATTTATGATAAATCTTTTTCTCCATTTGATCTCTCTTTTCCTTTCCTGTTGCCAATGCATATATGGTTAATGCATAGCTACCAGCCTACCATGTATTGATATATTTACAGAAGCAAGCGCCTTCAATGTTTAATGCAAAACTACTTTTTTTATGTCACATAAAAGATATAACATTTAATACAACATACACAATATAGAAGAGTAGCTGCAATAAAACAATTATGCGTTTACTTAGAGGGAAAACACTATATTTTCTAGAAAATAAGGAAAACAAAAATTGCGTTCAAATCAACGTTTTTCAAAAAAAGTTCTCAAAAAAACACAAAATTTCTATTTTACCCCTTTATACACAAAACAAGAGAACAACTTTTATTTGTTTTCCATATTTTCCATTTAACACGCTAGTTTTATTTTTTCGTTTATTTTCTTAATAGCACTTGACCAAACTCTAACACATCTCACCACCACAACGAAAATGTTTTTTTTTCGAGCTTTTACATTTTCGTCAGTTTTATGTCTGATTTTTTACGTTTTCGTCAGTGTTTATACATTTTCATCAATATTTTTACTTTTTCGTCAGTATTTTTACTTTTTCGTTAGTCTTTTACGTTTTAATCAGTATATTTACGCTTTTGTTAGTATTTTAACGTTTATGTCGTTTTTACGTTTTAATCAGCATCTTTACGCTTTTGTCAGTACTTTTACGTTTTGTCGTTTTTTTACATTTTAGTCAGCATCTTTACGCTTTTGTCAGTGTTTTAATATTTTCGTCATTTTTAACGTTTTAGTCAGTATCTTTACGTTTTTGTCAATATTTTTACGTTTTCATAAGTTTTCTGTACGTTTTAGTCAATAACTTTACGCTTTTGTCCGTATTTTAACGCTTTCGTCATTTTTTTATGTTTTCGCTAGTATGCTTACGTTTTTATCAGTGTTTTTATGTTTTCCTCAGTACTTTTACGTTTTCCTCAATAGTTTTACGTTTTCCTCAATAGTTTTATGTTTTCGTCAGTTATTTTACGAAAATGTGAAAATGCTGACCCAAACATGAAAATACAGACGAAAACGTAAAGAAATTGAACAAAAATGTAAAAAGCTGACAAACACGTAATAAATCGAACGAAAACGTAAAAACTGAGAAAAACATAAAAATAATGTCGAAAAAATGTAAAAAAATTGACAAAAGATAAAAACACTGACGAAAACCTAATAAATCGAAGAAAAACGTAAAAACTGACAAAAACGCAAAAATACTGGCGAAAAAGCAAAAAAACTGAAAAAGGATAAAAAAAAGTTTCCATTTTTAGTTGTTATATTATTTTAATTGGTTAGTTTATGATAAATGTTTTCGTGTTTCGAAAATATTTTTATAATATTAAAAAATATATATAAAAAATGGAGATAAAAAATAAGAACACTTGAACATGTTTTCTAGTTTTACAAAACGAAAAACACAAACACATGCTTCTCTAACTAATTTTCTAGATTTTCAGGTGTTTTGTAGAAATAGAAATCTCTTCTCTTTTTATATAAAACAGAAACTAAGAAATGATGGAAAATGTTTTCCAACTAACACACCCTAATGTTTAAAATGAACGTGAGCAATGATATGTATTTTATTAATTAAAAAATAGACACGTGTCGAGCAAAATATCAACTAGAGCAATGACGTGGTAAAGCATGACCAAAATGAAAATTGAGTTAAAAAATGACTAGAAAATGTTAAGGGTATGGAAAACACGACTAGAATAGGAATTTTCTCGAACCAGATTGTGCAACTCAACAAGCTTAGCCATAGTAGTACTCTCGCCACTAGAAATAATAAATGTCATCACACTCGCCAATTGTTCTGTTTTTCTTAGACAACTTTTATCAATGACCCTCTACAGTTGGTTGGTGGGTTCATTAATTAAATAAGGTATATTACCTTTACAGAAGTGCATTTATTAAACACAACCTCCTCGAAATATTTATGATATGACATTCAAGTCACACAACCAACTTAACGGATGTCTGTTTCTTATTTGAGTTTCATATTTTCATTTATTATTTTGAGATTATGTAGAATATAAATAACTTTATAGATAATGTTTACTACAATAATTTTTATTTTTTAAAGTAATATTTATACCATTGATTTCTACTTCAATTCTCTATAAAAGGAGTCCAATGTGACCATAGTTACACACACATTTTCAAATCTTAATTTCTAACTAGGGCTTTTGCCCGCGCTCCGCTGCGGCGGGCTGTGTTCATGTATGTTAATCCTACCGCCTATCCCCTCAGTATAAAGAAGGTTAGGCTCCCATTTATTTTTGCATTCTCGTTTATTTGGTTTCCTGTTCTTTAATGCCTTGTCTCTCATGCAGGGGAGAGATCCTTCTACCAGGTATCCGGATATGAAGAAGGTTAGTCTTCTATTTATTTCTGCACCTTCTTCTCTACAAAGTTCGCTTCTAAACATGTAGTCACCTGGATATTAGAACAAAGTTTAACAAACACCTGATCATATACATATATGCAACTTTTTTTATTGCCTTTAAAAGTTGACCCACACCTCACCTTTTGTCATCATAGTGAAGTTTATTCCGAGTGGACCATCTCCGAAATGTGCAGCACCTAAAGAAACAAAAAAACCAAAAGAAGTGAGCAGCCACTAATCTCCTCTTTTGAAAGAGTTTCTGTAAAAGAGGCATCAAATTTCATCATGATAGAGTCCACCAATATCCTGCAGAAAAGGCATCTAATTAGACTTTTACGGAAATGAAGTTAATAAAGTCAATGGGTTGTGTTTTTACCTCGGGTGGGTGCTGGTTGTTTTAACAGGTTAAACATTTCCATAACTCATAAAATTCTTATCAGACCCATACCATTTGAAAATAACCGAAACAAACCCATGACCGAAGTTGTTGTTGCTTGCCGCAGTAGATCCATTTTCCTTAGCTACCCGTGACAGAAGCAAAAATGATGGTTAAATGCTACAGAAACTTGTTTATTATTTATGTGTACCCAATTGCCAAAAGTTTTTTTTTATGGTTTCTTTGTTTAAGAGTATTCTTAACTTGTTGAGATCATTCTTTCTCACTTCTAACATGAAGATATCTCAAACTGCCCTAAAGTTCTAGACCCGAAGGAGAGAGTGTTATGAGTATCGTATTGGATGATGCGTACTCTTATAATGCCAGTTTAAACAGACAATGAGCAAAGGAGGCCTTTTTCTGCATGATGATGATGTGGATTTTTTTTGTGACATTTTATTCTACCCTGAAAGTAGACTGTAATAGTTATACTTAATTTCTTTTATAGAAATCCGGAATGAGTTACCAGCCATTCTATCTGTAGTGTTCCTGGACTAATATATTGTCATACTCTATATGGCCACCCTTTCTATGCAGCCTAGGATTGCATGTGTTAAAATGTTATCGATTTGATCATCATTTTCATTAACATTCTCTAGTATAGTTTTTCCTTGTTATGCGTTGTTCCTTCTTGTTTTTGTTTTGACCCTGCATACCTAAAACAGAATTTTATCGGGTTTTTTTTGCAGTGGAATTAGCTAAATAGATACGTTTTTTTACCCCAAGTGTTGAAGATATTTAATATAACGCAAAATCTTCTTAACAACACCGTCTCTTGGACACCATTACTATCCTATGGGTGACATTCAGAAAGGATGTTCACGATTACGGATCACGGTATAGCAGTTAGAGACATAGATATAAGCAACTGCTATAGAAAAGATACTATATGGTCATTAAAATTTACGAAACACCAAGTAAATGGATTAAAAGTGACCTTTCTGGTGATAAAGTTTTTTTTTAGCTGCAAAGTTCAGTTTTGTATGTTCAGAAAAACAAAAACGCTTCATTCAAAGCGTTAATACAACTCTTATTTTTATGATCATCTTAATCGGTTTATAACTAAGATTTTACAATATAAAGATAATTAATAAGCATATTGTAAGTGAATTTTAACTAATCACTTTTAGAGTAACCACAATGTAATACTATATTCTTCCTGATCTAAAAACGCATAGTCTCAAACTAAATACGATAAAAGCTTAAATAAATGTTTTCCTTCAATCATCTTATAGCACTTTTTCAAACACTATTCAACCTATATTTATTTATGGGAGATATCTGGGATGGGAAGGACATGTGTTTATGGGAGATATCTATAATAATTTTTAGGCTGATGATTCTTAACACTTTCGTGAGTCAAACTGTCCAAAGAAGCGTCTATTTGAACTACTGATCGTGTTGTTTGTTTTTGTGGTATGGTGTTTTGAACAAGTACTCAAGAAGGCGGAGAAGACGACATTGCATAAAAGCATAGAAATTTCAAAATCACGTGCATTTTCAAATAAGTTGCCCGTAACAACACATATTACATATCAATGCCCAAAACAACACATAGTACATATCGATGTGTGCAATTATTTTAATCGAGGTTTTTAGTAATTCAAAGTTACTTTTGTATGCAAGTTTACTTTACTTTTTTTGATAATATTTATCGGTATCATCTAAGAAGGCTAATAAGTTGCTCCATGATATTCTTAATAGAATTCAAAACACAAAAAAATGTATGATGATCGGGTTTAGATTTCAAATGAAGTCAATCTATAAAATAATATGTAACTCACATTTCAGATTCAAATCCAATATCCAGAAAAACTTCGGGATTTAAGGGAGGTGCAAGCTTGTACTTTCTTTGGGTCAGGTCATCCTTCCTTGCAAATTGTCCTGAATATCATCATGCGCTAGTTACACGAACAGGAAAAATGTAACTACCATTAGTCCATAAGACATGAGAAACATTCTATTTTGGCAACAACAAAAATGCAACACAAAAATATAATATACAAAACAGAAGATCAGTTATCTTGAGTTCGTCATTTGATGCGTACTAATGGAAAACCAAACCATTGAATCATGAGAATAGACTGTTCAATTTAAACAGAGAGTAGCATTGTTTCTACCTGCCTCGTATTATTTCTCGTTCCTTCTGTCAGCAATATGTCGAGACACATTGTCGAGACACATCATAAACGAAGATACAGTAAGTACTCCGCATCCTTTTATCACATATCTTAATCATAAGCACAGAACACTCAAAAGATGCGAATGTGC
The DNA here is from genome assembly GCA_025667525.1 of Glebionis coronaria. NCBI lineage: Eukaryota > Viridiplantae > Streptophyta > Magnoliopsida > Asterales > Asteraceae > Glebionis > Glebionis coronaria. The sequence continues at coordinate 603,750,594 of CM046878.1, read as the reverse complement.
CATGGGTGCAAAGCTATCAGCTTTCTTAAAAGACTGGTACATTTGCACCATCAATACAGCCTTTTCAAACACCTTTCATTATCTCTTTCTCAAAAACAAAGAAAAATGAAGTTGTTACCTCCATGGACACGATGTATCATTCCTGGTAGGATAACGTGGGGCTCAGATATGCGAGGGTGGGACGGGAGGAAAGGGTACGTGACCTGACATGGCTGCAAGCACAACAGCGTGCTGCCCCGCCAAGTTTCGGTCCACTTCCACCCTACACCATCCGCCAACCGCAATAGTTTCATCATCGCCCTCCTTTACTGTTCAATTTAAACATAGAGTAATATTGTTTGTACATGCCTCGTATTATTTCTCGTTCCTTTTGTCAGCAATGTGTCCAGACACATTGCCGAGACAACGAGACTATACTGCTAACAATAGAGGGAATTGTGAACCACAATCGTATTTAAGCAGAAAGTGACAAAGATGGTACGTAACCGCGGTGTATGTTCCCATCAAAGAAGCATGTATACAAGGGACATCGGCCCGCCATGGCTGCAAACACGTTTGTGCGTTGCCCCGCCAAGATATGGGTCGATTTGATCATAGTGATGAGACAATTACCAACGGCACACAACCATCAGTATCATTGTAAACAGGCAACCGTATGAGCTAATCATTGTAAACACAAAAAAACGCATGATGATCGGGTTTAGATTTCAAATGAAGTCAATCTATAAAATAATATGTAACTCACATTTCAGATTCAAATCCACTATCCGGAAAAACTTCGGGAGTTAAGGGAGGTGCAAGCTTGTACTTTCTTTGAGTCAGGTCATCCTTCCTTGCAAATTGTCCTGAATATCATCATGCGCTAGTTACACGAACAGGAAAAATGTAACTACCATTAGTCCATAAGACATGAGAAACATTCTATTTTGGCAACAACAAAAATGCAACACAAAAATATAATATACAAAACAGAAGATCAGTTACCTTGAGTTCGTCATTTGATGCGTACTAATGGAAAACCAAACCATTGAATCATGAGAATAGACTGTTCAATTTAAACAGAGAGTAGCATTGTTTCTACCTGCCTCGTATTATTTCTCGTTCCTTCTGTCAGCAATATGTCGAGACACATTGCCGAGACACATCATAAACGAAGATACAGTAAGTACTCCGCATCCTTTTTTCACACATCTTAATCATAAGCACAAAACACTCAAAAGATGCGAATGTGCCATGGGTGCAAAGCTATCAGCTTTCTTAAAAGACTGGTACATTTGCACCATCAATACAACCTTTTCAAACACCTTTCATTATCTCTTTCTCAAAAACAAAAAAAATGAAGTTGTTACCTCCATGGACACGATGTATCATTCCTGGTAGGATAACGTGGGGCTCAGATATGCGAGGGTGGGACGGGAGGAAAGGGTACGTGACCTGACATGGCTGCAAGCACAACAGCGTGCTGCCCCGCCAAGTTTCGGGCCACTTCCACGCTATACCATCCGCCAACCGCAATAGTTTCATCATCGCCCTCCTTTACTGTTCAATTTAAACATAGAGTAGCATTGTTTGTACCTGCCTCGTATTATTTCTCGTTCCTTTTGTCAGCAATGTGTCCAGACACATTCCCGAGACAACGAAACTATACTGCTAACAATAGAGGGAATTGTGAACCACAATCGTATTTAAGCAGAAAGTGACAAAGATGGTACGTAACCGCGATGTATGTTCCCATCAAAGAAGCATGTATAAAAGGGACATCGGCCCGCCATGGCTGCAAACACGTTTGTGCGTTGCCCCGCCAAGATACGGGCCGATTTGATCATAGTGATGAGACAATTACTAACGGCACACAACCATCAGTATCATTGTAAACAGGCAACCGTATGAGCTAATCAAGAATAAGGTAATCCTAAAATTTAAACATACACTCCCAACAGTAGGAAGGTTTATTTATGAGATCACAACCGTGAGACGCCCGTGACAATCGTCGCCTGGCATCAAAACCGGCAACAAAAGACACGGCCATCACTGCCGCTGCCCGACATGAGAAACAGTTGCGTAAATGAATAGTACATCGTCTTATTGTATCTTTAATAATAGAGGGGAATAACGTTTCGATGGCCATCTCGCACTCTCAGAAACTTTAAATTTGACAACAGCTCCAAAATAACGAAAGCTCCCCTTACAAACAGACATTAGTTAAATACGTCTTCTACCACCGCCTAATAACATATAGCGTATCTCAGTTTTTTTAATATGCAAATCAATATGTGACACCAAGCCGTAGCTTAACTACAAACAATTAAAAGCAAATCATATATCAGCGTGCTATCCCTACACAACTCAAAGCTACAACAATTCATTAATTAGTGTCTAAACTCTAAATTGGATACCCGTGTGCACTCTTACAACCTAGAACTATGCCAAAAATAAAGCGCTTCACCCCACAACCTGTGTGCAGTCTTACAAACCTAACACAGTAACACCTAAGTGATCAGGCATAATTCTAAAAGAAGCATAACAACAACACTATCTAAAAGTAACCCGAAATTAAGAAAAACCCCAAATTTGGTCAAATCCTAAATATCAAAATTAAATTCTCATATAAGTATAATCTTAATATTTAATGTACCTGAGTGAAATAAGTGGAACAAAAATTACCACAAAAAGCATTGATCATATGAACCATGTCATAATCACGCCTGCCGCTTTCGATGCATATGATCACCATTAATTGGGTAACAAACATCGCGAATGAGTACCAATCATCATCGATCAATGACGACGATCTGTTATTAACTGGAGTTCGATCAATGGCGCAGGACGATCTGTTATTAACTGGAGTAATTTTAGTGAGAGAGAGATTTGGTTTTTAGTGAGAGATAGATTAGGTGAGATGGAGTGAGGACGGAGTGAGTGAGGACAATGAGTTTAACCCTTTTTAGGACTGTTCTTATGTGTGTGTGAGGAGAGTAATAAAAGAGATTAAAATATGTGGGATGTGAGGGGATCACTGTTCCTAGGGGAACGTGATTCCCCTCTATTATTTAGTATATAATTTCTTAACTTTAACATATATTTATTTATCATGAATTCTAACCATCCAATTTATTTTCAAACTCTTCTAAATTCTCAAAATTATAAAAACTATCCATTTACTTCTCCAAACTCTAAATCTAAAATCAAAACTCACTTTTCTTAAAATTTAAATTAAATGTCTACTATACCAAATCATGAAATACTTTCTTTATTAACACACTCATTTTATAAAAAGTATATTTATAAGGTAAATACTTCATATATGTTGGAAATACGTTTTTACGTATTTAGGAAGATTCGGTCACTCCGACAATATACTAAGTAGTAGCTCGTAGTCTAGACATCGTTATTTAACAAACAAGTCCAAGCCTAGCCTACAACATGTGTAGGCCGGCCCAAACATGTAAGCCCAAGCCCATTACAAGGCTTGGTATATAAACCCTCTCCTTAGATGGAGAGGGTGTATGGTTAATCATTTTTCACATAGTTCTTATTAAGTTTCTCTCTCTAGAATTGTGTGTAATCCACCATCTTTCTATCTCTTTCTCTCTCTAAAACATAAGCAAGATTTACATATCATACAAATGGTATCAAGAGCCATGGGATGATTTTTTAGTTCTTGTGTTTGTGTTCTTGATTCTCTCGCCATTTTTGATCCATTTTCACACGTCCAATTTTTTTTGTGTGTGTTTTTTATGGTTTTTTCTTGATACAAATCTTCTACATAGTTGTGGTAGGGATTTGGTATCGTTACTTTGGCTGAAAACACAAATTTTTTGGGTGTTTTGATCATTTTTGGCTTAAAATCACGAATTGGTTGAGTTTTGTCCGAGAAAAGTGGGAATTATTCCGATCAGGTCATCGGAAAAGGGTTTATAGGACATTCCGATCAGTGTAATCAGAATAGGGTTTAAGGATTCCGATTTTGGGTACATTCCGATCAGGTATTCCGATTAGGTATTCCGATTTGGCATTCCGAAAAGGGACATTCCGATTTGGCACATTCCAAAAAGGGACATTCCGATTTGGTTCATTCTGATTTAGGACTTTCCGATCTTTGACATTTCGATTAGGGTTTATTCCGATTTGGGAGATTCCGATCAAGGTTATTCCGATAGGGCTTATTCCGACTGATATTCCGATCACTATTCCGATCAACATTCCGATAACAAAAATTATTCCTTAAAAAATTTCGACTCGTGTGTAATTTTGACTTGGAATTTTTGGTTTATCGAGGACATATTTTAGGGGATTTTAACATTGTTTCTCGACTTCAACTCACAACAACAAACACATTTACTTTCTTTCATTGATCTATCAACGTTTGTAAATCTTAACTTATTGAAATGGAGTACACATCTCTTACGGATAAGTCCATCCTCTCGGGTACGGATAATCGTCCACCAATGTTGGTGAAGACTATGTATGAGGAATGGGCTTCCCGAATGGAACTTTATATGTTGAACAAGGAGAATGGACATCTCATTTGGGCATCGGTGCTCAATGGACCATTAGATTATGGTACAGTGACGGAAGGTACAACTACTCGTCCTCGCACAACGGGCCAATTAACTGGAGATATGAAGATTCAAGACAAATGTGATAAGTATGCTACAAACATCATTCTCCAAGCCCTTCCTCCAGATGTCTACAAACTCGTCAGCAAACATAAAGTTGCCAAAGAGTTATAGGATAAAATTCGTGTTCTCATGCAAGGCACCTCGTTAACTAAACAAGAACGAGAGTGTAAGCTTTATGATACTTTTGATAAGTTTGCCTATGTGCCAGGGGAGACTCTCAATGATTACTATCTGAGATTTACTCTATTGTTGAATGAGCTCAATATCTATGGCATGAAAACTCCTACCTTTCAATTGAACACCAAGTATTTGAACACTCTTCCTTCAGAATGGAAAAAATACGTGACAGATGTTAAATTGGCTAAGGACTTGCATAACACCAATGTGGATCAACTTCAAGCTTTTCTTCAACAACACGAATGCCATGTGATCGAGGCTCGGTTGTCTACACCTCAAGTTCATGATCCACTTGCAATGTATGCTTCTCAACAAAACATGGCTTATACTTATCAACAACCATCATACTTGCAGCAACCACCACCACACACCTATCAGCAACCATCTTATCAACCACCAATGATGCCACAGCAAGCATTTCAACAAGGTGTTCATCAACAATCTTTTCCGCAGCAACCATCATATCAGACATCACCATCACAAGCCAACACTTCTCCAATGGGCTATACTCCTCAGCAAGGATATTTTCCAATAGAAGCACAACCAGCACAAGCTTTCTACTCTAATGAACTTCCACCAATCCAAGCACCGGTCTTTACTCTAAATGATACGCCAGCTGATGTTCTAAACCATCTCACAACCTACTTGTCAAAACTTGTTGCAACTAGAGGATTTCTACCAACAAACAATCAGCTCCGCACCTCATCAAATCCTCGACAACAAGCCACTGTTCAAGATGGTCAAGTGACGGTGCAACCAATTCAGGGAAGGCAAAATTCATATGGACCTCCTACAAGGACTGGGAAAAATCAAGCTGTGAATTCTCAAGCTAGTGGAAATGGGAGTCCTATTGGTCCTAAGAAGGTTGTGACTTGCTACAATTGCCGAGGACAAGGTCATATGGCTAGGGAATGCACTCAGCCGAAAAGGAGGAAGGATGATGCATGGTTTCGTGAGAAGATGTATTTGGTTGATGCTCAGTCTAAGGGGAAGATTTTGGATTCAGAGGAGTTAGCATTTCTTGCAGACCCAGGGGCAGCAGATACCGAAGGCATTGTAGTTGTTTCCACTTCTAATGCAGCTTATCAAGCAGATGATCTTGACGCATATGATTCGGATTGTGATGACATTCACTCTGCCCAAGCTGCTCTCGTTGCTAATCTCTCTCACTACGATTCTGATGTCGTCAGTGAGGTACCAACCACATCTAATAATATTGATGACAACCAAAATCAAGTTGGGCATGAAAATGACAACCTCGAACAACATTCTGGAACTAGTAACTCAAATGATATGGTACCCAATCCTACACATTTGAGTGAACCTCAACCAAATGCTACGACGGGTATGGAATCTTATGCTCAACATGATTTGGTCATGGTACCTAAACATATTATTGATCAAATGCATATGGACCTCAGACAATCCGTAGATACCAATTCCACCCTAACTGCTGAGCTTGCGTTGCATAAAGAAAAGGTCAAAACTTTTGAAATGGTCCCTCAAGCAGAGAAAATAACATGTTCTGAATTTGACCAATTTCGTTTTGAAAAGATTGAACACTTGAAAGAAATAGAATCATTAAAAGCTACTCTTTCTAATGAATTAAAAGAAAAGGAGTCGGTTGTCAATGATTTTCAGAAACTTAAAATGGATTTCGAAACTCTCGAGTCTAAAAAGGTTGAATCAGAAATTAATGCTACCAAACTTCTTAAATTCAAGGAACAACAGCTTTTAAAACAATACACTTCCACAGAAAAGGTTCATCTTTTAGCTAAATCATTTAAAGAACTCGAACTTAAACGTCTTCAAGATTTACCACCTAATCCCGGTTATGCAAAACAAGCTCAGGAATATATTCCCAGTTTTTATGATATGACCATAATTGGCAAATCGAAAGAAGCACCTTTTGTTCGTAGTACTGAGGAGACACAATCACTTGCGGATGAAACTCATTCTAAAATGCTTTCAAAATTCCATACAATTGATTATGATCAACATAACAAAGATCAATTTTTGAAAAAGACACGCATTCACTTACAAAAGGAATTAGCAGAATTGACAGTTCTTGTGCCCCAAAGTTTGTCAAATGAAAACCTTCCTAGTACGTCTCCTACACTTGTCAAAACGGATTTAACAAAGTTAATTCCACCGGTAAGCAAGGCGTCCGTTAACTTAAATGCGGTTCACCAACACTTAGCCGATTTTGACAAGGTCATTTTGGAACGTACGACGGCTTCGGCCATAACGGAAGGTGAATGGAACTTTGAGCACACTAGAGCTGTGTTCCGAAATGAAATTGTTCCGTTTGTAGACAATGTTAAGGCTTGTCTTAGTAATCTTGATCAAGATTTGTTTTTGGAAATAGAAGAAGCTAGACGTGTTTTCAATGAAATGGAAGATGCTTTTGAAAACAGTTTACTTGAAATAGAACGGGTTTCACGCCAAAATGATCAGCTTCTGAAGCAAGTGATGTCTCATGATATAGTTTCTGTCTGTGTGAATAAAAGTGTTGATAATGATTCTATTGTGCATAATGTTGAATCTGTGGATAATGTGGTAGATAGTAATTGTCACGAATCTGACGCTGAATTTTTAAAGCTTCAAGACTCATATTCTTCGCTTTCAAAACGTTTTGATGAGATTCAAACACATTGTATTTCGCTTGAATGCAAGCAACAATTTATTCAAGAAATATTTGAAACGTCATTCGAAGGTGTTAATATCGATGATGCAAACTTTGAAAAGAATTTTCAATTGAATTTACAATCAAAACAGCGTCGGCCAAGTGACAAAGTTGCTACATCTCTGCCGATAGAAATAGAGAAATCTAAGGAGCTTAACTGTGTGAACGTACTTGAGGCCGCTGAGAATTTTAAACGGGATCTAGATAATCGAGTTTCCAAGATTTTGTCCAAAGTTGATAACTTAAAACAGAAAAATACACGACTTTTTGATTCAGTAAAGCCGCATGTGTTGATACCACTGCACAGAATCAATAATTGATTGAACAATTGAATCAAAAGTCGGTGGAAATATCTGATTTGAGGGAACAAATTTGTGATAAGAATCTGGTCTTGGCTGAGTTAAAGGAAACACTTCGTACTCTAAAAGGTAAGAATGTTGTGGATAACGCAGCCACTGTCTCAGCATCGTCCTCTAGTGCAATCAAAAGGAACCTTATAGCCGTCACACCACTTAACAAGGGCCCTAGGACTAAACCATCTCAAACTTTGGTCACTAAAGATAAGGCGGAATCAAAACCAGCTTCTAATATTCCCGTGTTGCCTTCTACAAGAGTAAGCACCACTACTAAGGCTCAAAGATCTAAGCTTAAAAGAAATAAGAAGAATGATAGGATCTTGCCCCCATCTAGTAGTCAAGTGAAGAAGAAAGTAGAAGCCCATCCTAGGAATGTTATTTCTGTTTTGAATAAAAAGAATCATGTAGCTAAACCTAAAGGCTCTGCGGTTGTGCAGCGTTCTAAGCCTACTGTGAATTCTAATTTAAAATGTTGGAATTGCAATGAATGTATGTTTTCTAGTCGTCATGATTCTTGCCTTATTGACCATGTGAATGAGATGTATGCCCGGAAAAATGGATTAGAATGGAAACCGACTGGGAAAGTGTTAACCCAAGTTGGTTGGATGTGGCGCCCCACTGGTAGAACTTTCACTATAGTAGGAAATACGTGCCCTTTGACTAGGATCACTCCCACTAAAGCGAAGAAAGCGTGCCCTTTAACTAGGAGTACCAAGGCTACCAAAACACAAGCGTGTCCTTTAACTAGGAACACCAACACTACTGTAGGAACAAAGTGCCCTTTAACTAGGTCTACTCCCACTGTAGTGCCCGCGGATAATCCAAAACCTAAGAAATTTGGAACTGTAAAACCTGTTAGTGCTAAAACTCACATTAGAAAACGCAGGAAATCTAAGGGTCACAAAAATGTTAGCAATTCTGATAATATTTTATCTGCATCTGCTAACACTCCGGAACCAATAGTTTCCAATGCATTGTCTACTGTTGTTGTTGAATACAGGTGGTCCAAATTGTTCTCTGGTATTTGGACTCTGGTTGCTCCAAGCATATGACCGGAGATCGCTCTCAGCTCAGAAATTTCGTCAGCAAGTTTCTTGGTACGGTTAGATTTGGAAATGATCATATTGCAAAGATAATGGCTTATGGTGAATATCATATTGGGAATGTTATAATTTCAAGAGTGTATTATGTGGAAGGTCTCGGTCACAACTTATTTTCTGTGGGACAATTTTGTGATGCAAACCTAGAAGTCGCTTTTCGAGAGCATACCTGCTTCATTCGTAATTTGGAAGGGGTTGATTTATTGAAAGGTACTCGAGGGAATAATTTGTATACCTTGTCTCTACAAGACATGATGGCCGCTTCTCCCGTATGTCTTCTCTCCAAAGCATCGAAGACTAAGTCATGGTTATGGCATCGACGGTTATCTCATCTTAACTTTGACGCTATTAATCACTTGGCGAAAAACGAACTTGTTCGTGGTCTTCCTAAACTTTCATTTCACAAGGATCATTTGTGTTCCGCGTGTACAATGGGGAAAAGCACTAAGAAATCTTACAAACCCAAGACGGAAGACACCAACCAAGAGAAACTTTATCTGTTGCATATGGATCTTTGTGGGCCAATGCGTGTTGAAAGTCTTAGTGGCAAAAAGTACATCCTCGTCATTGTCGATGATTACTCTCGGTTTACATGGGTGAAATTTCTTAAAGCAAAAAATGAGGCACCTAAATTCATCATCGGATTTCTCAAGATGATTCAAGTGCGTCTCAACACTACTGTCCGACGCATTCGTACAGATAATGGAACCGAATTTGTGAATCAAATCTTGCGTTATTATTATGAAGAAGTTGGCATATCTCATGAAACATCCGTTGCACGCACTCCACAACAAAACGGTGTCGTTGAACGGCGAAATCGCACACTTATGGAAGCTGCTCGAACGATGTTAATTTACGCAAAGGCTCCATTGTTTTTATGGGCAGAAGTAGTATCTACCGCAGTGTACACCCAAAACCGGTCACTAATTCGTAAACGCCATGGTAAAACACCTTATGAGCTTCTCCATGGAAAAGTACCAGATTTATCATATCTTCATGTATTTGGTTCTCTTTGCTATCCAAATAATGATGGTGACAATTTGGGAAAACTTCAACCAAAGGCTGATATTGGTATTTTCATTGGTTACGCCCCCGCAAAGAAGGCATACCGAATCTACAACCGTAACTCTCGCAAGATCCTCGAAACTATGAATGTTGATTTTGATGAGCTGACAACAATGGCTTCTGAGCAAAGCAGCTCTGAACCCGCACTTCATGAAATGGGACCCAGTAACATTAGTTCTGGTCTTGTCCCAAACAACCCTACTTCATCATCATTTACACCACCTTCTAGGACTGAATGGGATACGTTGTTTCAACCGTTCTTTGATGAATTCTTTACTCCTCCAAGTATTGTTGCTCTAGAACCTGAGGTAATAGGTCCGATAACCGAAGTTTTCGCTCCAGCAACCGAAGCACAATCAGATACGTCTGCACCTACAATTGGTCAAGATATACCATCAACGAGTAATTCTCAACCTACACCCGAACCAACTACCCATGTCATGCCTATTGATGATGAAGAGGATGATGATGATCACGTCTTGGAATTTGCTCAAATGCGTGAACTTCCATTCTTTGGTGTACCAATTCCCGCCCCTAATCAAGTCGGGTCGTCCACCTCAGAGGAAGCTCCTACTACAGTTTACTCCAATCCACGGATTCATGAACATGACAGCAAGTGGACAAAGGATCATCCTATAGATTCTATTATTGGTGACCCTAATCGTCCGGTATCCACACGAAGTCAGTTACAAGAAAGTGCAATGTTTTGTCACTTTGATGCTTTTCTCACTGAAGTTGAACCTAAGACATGGCAACAAGCTTTTACTCAATCATGTTAGATAGAAGCTATGCAAGAAGAACTTAGTGAATTTATACGTCTTGAAGTATGGGAACTTGTCCCATGCCCGGATCAAGTGCAGTTACTCACTTTGAAATGGGTTTACAAGGTGAAACTCGATGAGTTAGGCGGAATATTGAAGAACAAAGCTCGACTAGTAGCTCGTGGATACAAGCAATTATTGGGCATCGACTTTATGGAATCCTTTGCACCTGTTGCCCGTTTGGAAGCTATTAGACTATTCCTCGCTTATGCAGCCCACATGAATATGATCGTCTATCAGATGGATGTGAAGACGGCATTTCTTAATTGAGAAATCAAGGAAGAGGTCTATGTTCAACAGCCGGATGGTTTTGTGAATCCTAATTATCCTAATCATGTGTATAAGCTTAAGAAGGCTCTCTATGGGTTGAAGCAAGCTCCACGCGCATGGTATGATCTATTATCACAATTCCTCATCACGCAAGGCTTCGCTAAAGGCAAGGTGGATCCCACGCTGTTCATTCAGAAACGAGGTAAAGATATGATTATGGTACAAATATATGTTGATGATATTATATTTGAAGCCTCGACCCAAACCTTATCCGACGAGTTTGGGACACTCATGTCTTCCAAGTTTAAGATGTCAATGATGGGCAAGGTATCATTCTTCTTAGGTCTTCAGATATCTCAGAGTCCCAGAGGCATCTTTATCAATCAATCCAAGTATGCCCTTGAATCGCTTAAGAAATATAAGATGGAATCTTGCGACCCCGTGGATACTCCAATGGTGGAACGAACTAAAATTGATGAAGATCCACATGGAGTTGCCGTTGATCCGATCCTGTATCGTGGAATGATCGGTACTCTTCTGTATATCACAGCTAGTCGACCTGATCTTCAGTTTGCTATATGCATGTGTGCTCGGTATCAAACTAGGCCTACTGAGTTACACTTAGCCACTGTGAAACGAATCTTTCGATATCTTAAAGGAACCATTAATCGGGGACTTTGGTATTCGAAGGACTCTTAGATTGCACTCATGGCATATGTAGATGCGGATCACGCGGGTTGTCAAGATACAAGGCGTAGCACGAGTGGAACTTTGCAACTACTAGGAGATCGACTAATCAGTTGGGCATCGAAAAGGCAGAAAAGCGCTGCAATTTCAAGTACGGAAGCAGAATACATAGCTATGTCCGGTTGCTGTGCTCAAATTCTTTGGATGAGATCGCAATTAACCGACTATGGTCTAGGTTTCAACAAAATTCCGATGTACTGTGACAACAAGAGTGCAATTGCCTTATGCTGCAACAATGTTCAATTCTCCCGGTCAAAGCACATTGACATTCGCTACCACTTCATCAAGGAGCAAGTGGAAAATGGAGTAATCGAGCTTTACTTTGTCCGATCTGAGTATCAATTGGCGGATATTTTCACGAAGGCTTTAGATCGCGCTCGAATTGAATTTTTGGCCGACAAGCTAGGAATGAGAACCTTCTCGCCCGAGACTCTAAAGGAACTAGCAGATGAAGCGAAAGAATAGTCTTGGTAAAACTATTCTCCGTATCCTTGGTGATCATCTGTATATATTGTTTATATTTTTATCCACAAAAGCAAAATAGAAAAATATAAAACCATATAAAAACCATAAAAATTGAAAAATTCATAAAAAATCCAAAAATATTTTTACTTTATTTTTCAAAGGCATGTCTTTTGGTACGATAAGATTTACGGACTTAGAAATGTTGATTAATATTGACATGGCGCCATAAATAGAGTTCGTACAAAAGTTGTAAATATTTCATAAAACATGCCCTTATGGCTTGTAGTTATTTCAGACTGCAACCCGGCTTTCACATTAAAGTCAAGTATTTCTTATGAAAGCTTTGGCTCACAACGGGAATTAATTTTCTCGGGCAAGGTTTACTTTAAAACCTTGTAAGGGATCAAGTTTACTTTATAACTTGGTCTAACACAAATATATGTACGCCTCAGTGCATTTATTTGTTAAAACAAGAGAAGTCTTGTTTTTATGAAGCTATCATCTCTACAACCATAGCAATCTACAGTTGGTATCTACATACTCGACGATGCGACTACTCAACCGACGACTACAGCTCTTTCAATAGAACACGGATCAACAATTGAGGGGGAGAAATTGTCAAGCATTCAGAATCTTCGATGCCGAAAGTGCCAAGTTCACAAGTTGGTGTCAAGACAACAATACCAATCGTACACGTGGTGTCGATAGATGACTTCAGACGTGACGAGGCGACCAACATATGCTGACAAGAACCATTTGATCTCATCATATGATGTTCTCATCTATCAGGTCCAACCTTGTCAATTCTTTTCTAATATGGTGAATATGTGATCATGTTACAAATCGGTATCATATCTCATACGTTTGATATCATGAAGATAAAATGGACTTGCATTTTTCTTCCCAAAACCTTTGTTAAAACTTCATTAAATCAATTGATATTAAAAACATCGATTGGGTTAATATTTTTTAATATGGGGGAGAAAATGTGATTTAATATGGGATATTATCACAAATGGTTTGACTTAATGTGCTGGCTCATCCCGACATATGCGAAATGTTTTCGAATATAGTGGCATATGTTAAGGGGGAGCAAAACGGATTTGCACATCAAAAATGGATTTCATGGTGATTTATACTTACCCACAGCCCATTTATTTCACGACGATGAAGATTGTGGTGACATAAGGATGGTAGGATAGGTTAAGTCCTATGATTTTTCCAGAACCGGAGGAATCTTCCCAAGGACATTCCATAGCTAGAAATAGTCGTCCTTAGGAAAGTTGGAGAAAGATTGTGAACGTAGCTGAATGCCGACCAAGTACTTAAGTTAGCACTAGAACAATCACAACAAGGTGCTAGTTATGACGTATTGGTAAGCATTGAAGGGGTTGAAGAATGAAAAAGAATTGTAAAGATAAAGGGTGTAAAGAAAGAAGCCCTCCTTACAACTTTAGGCAGAAACCGGGTCAATACATATGCTATTGAGATCATTTTTATTGATGCTTGATATTGAAGATAAGACATCATGGACCCAGTGATGCAATGCACAACCCATCCCAACTAACTCAGATATCTCTCAAAAGGTATTTGTTTTAATCACACGGAGACAACACGTTATCTATTGATTTATTCACTCCGAATAAATTGGTATTGAAATGGTGGCACTCCTCTCCAGCCTCCGATCACTAAAATCCAAAATGCACGATCGAGTCTAGAGCCATTTGAGATCATCAAATATCTCATTAGGACACACTTTCACATTTCCTTGCTTCTTCACACACTGTGAAAAGTAAGAAAGATCTTAAGAGTCCTACGCAAAATCTTCGTGATCTTGCCTGAACATCCGAGTAATACGAAAGTATTTACAATGAAGATGGAAATCCTTCTTGAGCGAATATCAAAAAGCTCATGGTAGGTGACTTGTGCGATTCTTTATGAATCAAACTTGTGATAACTGGAAAGCAACAGCTGTTTAATTCTTAACTGAATCTAAACACGTTCCAGGCCTCTATGCAATATCTTAGTGATCTTGCCAGAACACTCAGAGTGATATCTTAGTGTTCACAGTGATGAGTGGAAATCCTTCTAGTGTTAACCTCAAACAGCACTTGGTAGGTAACTTGCAAGATTCTATACGAATCAAGCTCGTGACAACTGGAAAGCAACGATGGTGCGGTTCTTAATTGAATTTCACTTGTTCCGGGAACATGAATTGACGGCTTCAAATCATGCGGATATTATTATCCAAATGATTCACTCTTTATGTTCGCATTCAGCTTTGGACGGTCGAATAAAGAGAACAGGTTTACCCGCGAAATCCTGTCAGGAAGTTACTTAATTGAAACTATCCGTCACGGGTACGATATCTAATATCGTCCAACGGTCTTCACCGACCGGAGGTAAAATGCTACCGATTTAGAATGAAATGTTCAAAGCCATTTTGTTCGTGTCTACTTATGTTGCGGCATTTGAAGACGGTGGCGTTGCGGAATCCAAGAAGAAGTCGTCCCCGCATGCTTATACTTTATGCACTTAATATCTCATTTAATTCAAGAAAGCCTAAAAGTTAAGTCTTCCGCTGTATCAAACTCTGAAGCTTTCAAGAATTACGAAGGTATAAGTATGTGGGACATGGCGTCACGAAGAGGCGAAGATCACAAGTGATGGATGCACGAGATCAAGGCAAGAGATTAATTCTCAAGATTGATATCAAAGATCACATCAGCATGTTCACCAGAAAAGAAAAAGGAAAAGAAAGACGAAGACTACGAGCTCAAGACAAGCATAGTATGCTAGGTTTATTTTATTATTGTAACTCGGGTAACGCCCTTGTTTGGAGTGACCTCCCTTAGGGGGAGATTGTTGGAAATACGTTTTTACGTATTTAGGAAGATTCGGTCACTCCGACAATATACTAAGTAGTAGCTCGTAGTCTAGACATCGTTATTTAACTAACAAGTCCAAGCCTAGCCTACAACATGTGTAGGCCGGCCCAAACATGTAAGCCCAAGCCCATTACAAGGCTTGGTATATAAACCCTCTCCTTAGATGGAGAGGGTGTGTGGTTAATCATTTTTCACATAGTTCTTATTAAGTTTCTCTCTCTAGAATTGTGTGTAATCCACCATCTTTCTATCTCTTTCTCTCTCTAAAACATAAGCAAGATTTACATATCCTACAATATATATTTTTATATCAAATCCTAACTACATATAATTATTGCAGTAACCATTTTCTTCATTACATATCAAATCAACTTTTTTAATCCCAAAATACACACCTCAAATTTACAAGTATGCACTTTGTTAATTTCATGTTTCTTATATTTTGGGGTGTTTGGATTAGCTTTTTTACGCGTTAGTCGAGTTATTAAGAGCAGGGGGAGTCCATTAGATGGGCGAGGCGCCAAAGCCACAACGCAGGAAAAACCAACGGCGGAGGGCTCCGTCCCTCCGCGCCATCGGGCTGGCGCCATGGCCACCAGCTCTCGCGGTGGTCACTTTTCTTTTTTTTCTTTTAATTATTAAAGTGGGTATATGTGGGCCCCTTATACCACTTTTTACTCCTATGGCACCACTTTTCCCACGACTCAGGGTTACCAGTGAAAACTGGTGCCTTGGGAAAAACTGGTGCCGTGGGAAAAATGCTGACGTGGCAGCACTTTTTGTCCCACGGCACCAAGCCATGGCACCAGGATTACCTGTGCTCTAAGATATCAAAAAGCCCAAAAGTTCACTTATTTTCGGCTTACATTTCATAACCTTTATCTTTAGGGTGTTTGTTTAAGCTTATGTATGGCTGATCAGCTTATTTGTTTGTCGACTTGGCGTATATATCATAAGCCGCAATTTCCCGGCTTATTTTGTGACTTTTGGCCTTATATAAGTTTATTATGTTATAAAAATTTATATAAACCCGTAAGTCTCAAAATAAGCCAGAAAATTGGGGCTTATGAAATATCAGCCGAAATTAAGTAAGCTTGTAGGTTATAAGCTTATGTTCAAGCCTAAAACCTAAAATAAGCCAAAAAAATAAATAAAAATAAGGCGCATATTACATAAGCTGAAAAATAGTTTTTCTTGATTGATTTATGCTAGGGAGATTAAGTGTTGGCAGTGTTTACTATAGTTAAATGTAACCATAACTATTTGATAGCATTTTGTAGACTCATCATAACGTCATGTTATTTGCTGATGTTATTCTTCTTAATCTCAACAAACATTTTCATAAATATCTTTTCCTCAGATTTTTATGCTTAGTATATTATGTCTGGTTTTTACCTATCAAACTTAGTACTAGTAAGAGTGATTGGTCATTGATACACAACTTCAATTCTTTATTTTGCTCATTTTTAGGATGAAGACGAGAACAAGATGGTGAATGAGTATGTCCGCGAGTGTAGAATTGGCGGTGGTAGCTATGGGAAAGTGGTAATTATAAGTTGCTAATATATATGCACCTCGCCCATGAAGAAATTGTATTAATCAACATTCTTTCGACTTATATTGCACAGGTTCTTTACTGAAGCCTGGTTATGGGAAGCATTATGCAATTAAGGTACTACTCTTATTTTTTTATTCTATTCTTTTCCCATTTTGATGTAGCTCCAATTCTTCTGGAATAATGTTTTTTTCTGGTACTGCTAGTGTTAGGGTTTATTGTATATTTTAGTACCTTTAAACTTATATTGTTCTCTAAGGCGGCGAGAGATATATTGACTTTTTTCAAGACCTTGTTTTTTTTCAGAAAGTTGTCTAAATTATTCTTTTAGTAATTCTGTACCAAAAGTCCATTTTGCACCGTTCGTCCTGCCGAGACACATTTTCTACTCTTTAACCGACATCATTTCGATGCTTGTTACTTTTAGTGAAAATTACTTGTATCAACTTTATGGATCGCTTGTTACGAAAGTGGTCGCCTAATTTTTATTTTACAAAAAAAGATTTTTGACGTGCTGCATGCTTGTCCAGATGCGCCACCACTAAAATAGCTACACTTTTTAGTAAAACCAACAAGATATCTTTACTTGGGACTCGGCGCACACAAGCCAAAAAATACAAGATTAGGAAAATACTATAGAAGTTTGTGGCTGGAATTTGAGTCACCCGCGCCGATAATGGATGTTATATGGAGACAATTAGGAGTTATGGATTTGACTTTCAAGTCTAATGATAATAGTAATAGAGCTTTCAAATACATGTAAATAATTATTAATAGAGATATTCAACTCCGTCCACCCTATTCAACTTCGTTCACCGTTCATATTAGCAATTCGACACTAACATCATATAAAAAATCAAGTTTTATCTTCGATTCATAAAAGCTTACATGGTTATAAGCTATCCGGAGGTCAATTCGAGATAACATTAAGAAACTCTAATTAAAATAATAATATAATATGCAAGTGAAACAATATACATACAAATATGTTTGAAGGACATTAATCTTGATTTTTAGTCGAGTTACTTGCTACACAAGTGTGTCACTTCCTCATCAGCTGCATTCAAACTCTCTGTAAACTCGGGTCTTCTTTGTAAGTCCAACCTTCCCAAGGGGCTTAATAAACACAATTGTCATCATATGTGTGGGTTCTTGGTGTGAGGACAACAAATGTTATCCATGCAAGTTGTCGATTAAGCTTCAATTGTATCATCTGTTATATAAAGAATAAAAAATGGTTAAACAAACTTTATGAAGAAAAGTTCACCCACCAGAGTGCATCCCACCTTGTTCCAATTTAGGAATTCTATGACTTTGACACAACCCACTCAACTTAAACCGATAACCATTACCAGGTCCTTGACGGAGTAACACATTTTGCGAAGCAAAAACTCCATGAATGACATCATTAATGTGAAGTAGGATCAATGCAAACACAACATGCCTTGACATTAAAATATAAAGCCTCTTTTTATAGGTCGTTACGGGTTTTGTATGAAAATAAAACATTTAAGTCGTTAGTATACCCAAAACCTACATACGTAACTCCTTGGACAGAGGGACTAGTTGTTTATCCAAATACTTAACTGAATTCAAATACTTAACTGAATTCCCTCGTGTCTTTACAAAAGCCATATACAAATTGGTTATCCCATTCAACCATTTCTAAGCTTAACACATTTGGAATGTGTGAACATGCATCATGAACATCAATGACCTTTTCTACAAAAGCGTGAACATCAACGATCATTGGTATCCTTCTAACAAAGACGTCATTCCTATGTAAATCCCATCCAAGTAAAAAACGTCTCCCTTCCATGGAGCTAGTTCACAAGAGGATTTTTTATTCGGATTCTTGTGCTCATACTATTGATTACCCTAATCAAAATTTCGTCACGTGGCACTATAGTGTAGCTTAAGTTGGGCGCAAATCTCAATAAACCCTTGTGGATTGTGAGCACAATATACAACGAATTCTGGTTTTTCGTTTTGCAACGGTCATAATTGCAAAGCGTACGTGCGAAATAATTCCAAATCTCCTAGCGCTGATAAAACCAATTCACGCGAAGTAATTCCAAATCTACTAGTGCTCATAAACCAATTCACGCATATAATGGATTCATAAACCAGGAAAGCATGTTATCTCACGAAACAGAACGTAAATACCTTTGAAATAACACGTGTTGGGTTATCAATGCTAAGAGATTAGGAATTACTTTGCACCTACACTTTGCAATTGTGAAAACCATAATGCGTTGTATGTTGTGCTCTATTCAAAGGTTTATTGAGATATGCAGCCAAATTAAGCTACACTACAATGCAATGGACGAAATTTTGATTAGGGCCATCAATAGTATGAGTATAAAGATGCGGATTAAGAACCCTCTTGTGGAACTAGCTCTGTGGAACTGAGAGGTTTTTTACTTGGACTTAACTTTACATAAGAATGACGTCCTTGTTAGAACGATATCCGTTGATGTTCACACTTTTGTAGAAAAGGTCATTCATGTCCACGATGCATGTTCACACATTGCAAATATGTTAAGCTTATGGATGGTTGAATGGGATGACCAGTTTGTCTATATGGATTTTGAAAAGACACAAGGTAACATGGTTAAGTATTTGGATAAAAAATTAGTCTTTTTGTCCAAGGAGTTACGTATGCAAGTTTTAAGGTATGCTAACCATTTTATATGTTTTATTTTGCTAGAAACCCACACTGGCCTTTTAAAAGTGGTTTGTATATTTTATGTTTTTTTTGTCAAGGCATGTTATGCTCGCATTGATGCAACTTCACATTAATGGCGTCATTCATTGATCGGTTGCTCTACAAAATGTGTTGATCCGTCAAAGACCTGGTAATTTTTATCAAATTAAGCTGAGTGGGCTGAGTTAGAGAACTCCAAAGTTGGAACTAGGCGGGAATAAATAAAAAATATATAGGCAATCTGGTGGTTAATTTTTTTCATAAAGCTTATTTACTCATTTATTTTTCTTTATATAATAAATAAGAGTAAAATGCATATATCATCATTGTGGTTTCTCAAATTTGCAGATATGGTCATTGGTATTTTGAAAGTGCACTCAGCCTCCCTGTGAGGAAACTTTTGTTCTATTTTCGTCACTTGACCAAACGCATGTTAAAAGTTGACTGTTTGTTGCTTTTTTCACAAGGGCAAACCTGTCTTTTCTCATATCCATCTTCTCCAATAGACTTTTTAACACTCTCATCTTCATCTTTTACTTCTGACATACATCATCTTCCTACTCTCTATCCCCACCACCAAATAAAACCCTAGATCCAATAATGCAAATTACATATGGTACAACATCCACAATATCCAACTACTCTAACCTATACATCTCCTGGGCAGAACAACACTAATCCTATCCCATTCTCCATACTAACATCACCTCGAATTTAAAAAAACAATACAAGATCCCAGTTCTTTCTTTAGTTCTACAAAAATAAGACCTTTTAAGATCCCCATATTCCCAAAAAAGAGTACAGTTACAGATCTTTTAATCTCTTCATTTGGTTCGATTCGAAATTTAATGGGTATTGGTCAAAATACTTTACGTCTAAAACAAATTAACTTGGCTCTAAATGAATGACAAAAACTAACAACGAAGTTTCTTTGCTATAAATAAGTGGCGTACCTTTTGATTTTTACCCTCAATAATGAGGTCGATTATGGCTTATGTTTGTTTACGATACCTCTTGAATTATTGAATTACAAAGATTAGATTATTATTTTATTAAGATATATAGATCATATATTACCAAGTTACACATCAGCTAGCAGTATAACTTCAATGAAAAATTACTGTCTTTTTTCTAACCACACTAGCAACGGAGATTTCATTAGATTATAAATTATTTATATTATTCAAGTGTGAAAATCTTGAACCTGTGTGGATGGTGGGAGTGTGATAGTGGAGGGATGGAAAGGATGAAGATGAGAAGGTTAAAAAAAGTGTGTAGGAGAAGATATAGATGGGAGAAGACAGGTTTGCCTTTTGAAAAAAATACGTAACAGTCAACTTTTAACATGTGTCTGGTCAAATGACGAAAATGGAACAAAGGTTTCCTCACTGGGAGGCCGAGCGCACTTTCAAAAGACCGATGACCATATCTGCAAAATTTGAGAAACCACAATGATGATATGTGCATTTTACTCTAATAAATAATATAACATCTAAAGCTTACACAGCTTAGAATCGCCATCTTGCAAGTTGTCCTCACACCAAGCACCACACATATGATGATAAATGTTTTATCAAGCCCCTAAGGAAGGTTGGACTGTGATACAAAGAAGACCCGGATTTACAGAGAGTTAATGTGTTTGGTGAGGAAGTGACTCACTTGTATAGGAAACTAATCTACCAAAACTTACGGTTAATGTCCTTCGACCAAATTTGTTTGTATATCGTTTCACTTGCATATTTTATTATTATTTTAAATAGAGTTTCTTAATGTTATTAAAAATCTACCTCTTGATGGCTTATAACCATATAAACTTTTTTTACTCAAAGACCAAACTTGATCTTTTATGTGATGTTAGTGCCGAGTTGCTAAAACGAAAGGCAAGCGAAATTGAATATTTGTCTACTCAAGTGTTTGGGATTGAATGGAAAAGCACGTTAGATTGTGATGACCAATTAGCAAAGATGGGGAAGAAACTGATGCATGACCTATTTAGATTCTCTTAGGACGTAATTAGGCTTTTCCGAAACACTAGACATTACCTGGATGAATTTTAGCAACTTCCGTTGAATTATTTCTACATATAACATGGCAAAATCTTAGCAGGAATCCTGCTAAATCTTAAAAAGCGTTTGAAAAATTCATTTTTGAAGTTCCCGAAGTTGATGAGAATGATTTATAAGCATGTCATTATGTATTGGAAGGATTCTTTGATTTACGAGAAGTATCATAGAATGTTTGATAAATTCATGCAAGCACTTGAGTTCGTTGGTATGAGGCAGTTTAGTAAAAACACGTGGAAAAACTGTGATGTGGTAATCGATTTGTCTAATTACACTCTCAGCCAATCAAATAACATATTAACCCGCTAAAGTGTCTTCTCATCGGTTGGAATATAAAGTGTACACCTATTTTGGGACATCCTAAAATAGCAACTTGGACACTTAGAGGGCACAGAATGGTCACTTGTGTGGGGCTGCGTGGGGCCGCGTGACCACACCGTCGTAAACAGCGTGGAAGACGCCGTGGCCGCACCCACGCCCGTGGAACTCACCCACATATACAAAACATCCCTTATTCAACTTTACACTATCCCCTTATCAATTTAACCCAACCAAACGTCCCCTAAACGGCTAGTTTTTTGGCTCCAAAATTTTTTTTGAAATTTTTTTAAAAATACTGCTAGCCAACGGCTAGTTTTTCTATTTTTTTTTTAATATTGAAAACAGCCTTAACGGCTAATTTTTTTTAAAAAATTTAAAAATGTCTAACGGCTAGTTTTGAAAGAAACCAAAAAAACCTTTTTTTTAAACCCTATATATACATAACACAAATTTTACACACACAAAAAAATATAAAAAACTTAAAACCCACACTCTAAATGGATCAAGAAAACCGTGAACGGGCGACCAAAAACAAAAATGTGCCGGACATTAAAGTTGATTTGAGTCAACTAGGGGCGGAGTTTCTACGCAAAAGGCAAGCCGCCCTTAAAGCCTTCGAAGTGGCAAAAACAAAGACAACGAGCGCCAAAGGAGGAACTAAAATTTCTCTCAATATCGAATCGGGATTGTGATGAAACCAACGCTCGTTTGATCAATGAGAAAAAGGATGAAATCAAAAAGAAATATGGAATTGAATAAATTAGTTTTAATTTTATGCATTTTTTTATTTTTTTATTTTCGTATTGTTGTTTTTTTTTATTTTAGGGTGTAATGTTTTTATTTGAATGAATAAAGTAAATTAGGATTTTAATAAATTAATTGTTGAGGGTAGTTTATGAAAATAAGTGGAAAAATTGGTGTGGGTGGAAATGGTGTGATGATAAGATGGGTTTTTTTGGTGTGGACGTGGAAGTGAAAAAACTGACGTGGCTGGGTGTTTTTTTTGTGTGGTGATGTGACCACTCCATGCCCTCTTAATATGGGATAGGTAGTACTTGTATATGTTTCATAATAGATGTAGGCAATACTATTTGGTTTGAACCACTTAAGAGTCGCCTAGTGGTAAAAGGGTTTGCGAATATGGCACTAAAAGGTATGAGGTCTCATGATTCCTGCTAGGTGGAAACAACTGTCTGAAGTGGCCACGGCAACCCTTTGAAAAATAAAAGGTATGAGGCTTAAACCCTGTGGATTAGTCGTGGATTAGTCTGCCTAAAGAGGAGAAACCATGGTAACAAAAATAAAAACCTTCTTGGTTTGTTTCAAATAAATCGTACATGTTCAAGCCATTTAGATGAGGTTTCGTTTGACTGAGATGCGGCCTCACCGGGTTAATGTAGCAAATGAACCCAAGTTTTGGCCGATCAAACTCTTTCAAGAAAAGGTCACATCTTATTGGCCGCCATTGAGTTTTTTAAAAATCGCGACACATACGCAATAGAGCCTTAGAGCAATAAGTGAAGTCGGTGTTATCCGACGTGTTATAGCAACAATTGATGCCACCTCAACCTTGTCCCTTATAACTTAACTTAAAAACTCCCTCCCTCGTCACAAGTTATGGGACACCCCGGCCCCACAATTTGGGGTCCGGTACGGTCTCATGCCATACGACGGCACCATAGGGTTACAGCGCACCCTATGATACTCCATACCGTGTGCTCTTATTGTGAAAAAAAGGAGTGTTAGGAAAGAAATGACAATCATTTGTCTGATATAAGAACCGGTAAAAGAAAAGTAAAGACAAGCCCTTCTAAAGTTGCATGTATTTCCTTGAAGGTGCACTTATTTTGAGACAAAGGGATTTACGGGCATGATTGTTATTTGAGGTGTTTCTTCTTACCGGATTGGGTGTTATTGCAGCCAAATAATTGTTTAAGTGGCCTATTAGTTATAGGACTTTACCAATGGGCCTTTGGTCTAGTGGTATTGGTGAGATGGTTATGTTTTCACTCAACGTGTGGAAACTGTATAAGGTTGTGTGTGTGAGTTTGCCTTACATAAATAAAAGTTATGGGACTCGATGATCTTGTATACAAACGTTGCTAATTTTTTAGTCATGAAGAAATTGGGATTAAGTTTTGGCTTCTTCTTGTAACCATTATCATATACGTATGCAAACATCCAACACACTTTCCTGGTATCTTATGTTTTGAACGGCGAGTTAGTAGTTAGTGATTCGAGCCCACATTGACATCCAATTAAGCAGTATGCAAGTTTCGAAACTTCTCCTTTAGGGGATAAACCCCACTCATACTTTTATTTAATTCAGGCATTTGAACATCCTTAGTGAGACTCGAACTACCTCTCTAAGAATACCTCCCAAGGTTACCGTTAGTGGGCAACTGATCCTTTTGTTATGTTTTCAAAATTTTAGTAGGGGTCCATTATCTCGGGTCTGTTGAACCTTTGCTACAATGTAAAGTTTTACTTGAATTTTGTTACATAATTTCCATAATCTGATTTGAATTGCTAATCTCCTTGAATTTATAGCTCTGAGAGAGTTTATAAATGGGAAAACCTATGTGGGGAACGCGTGCTGGTCTCATCTTCTTGGCAAACAAAGCAAATGGTGAGGTTATATTTCCCTGCAATTTGTTTTGTATTAAACTGTAAATAAAGCTCGTAATTTCTTTGGTAGTCAGGCAAATGCCCCAATTTATCATACAAATTCAGAGCTTTGAAGCCGAGCTTCCTGTACCAGAGCTTGCTGCTACAGAAGGGGGCCCTCCGAGTTTTCGTGCTGTTTTTATTCGTGTTCGTGCAATTCTTGAAGTGGGACAAGATGTTGAAGTGTTGGCTTCCATTTCTGTCCAATCTTCTCAAGAGGCTAGCCCATTTTCTTTCTTTTCTTCATATTGTTATAATTTTACTTGTTAGTAAATTCCTACTGTGAAAAATATATATCAGTCTTCATATGCTACATGTCAGGAGGAATTGGGTATTGTTGTTGTTGTTGAGTCTTCTTATGCTACATGACATAATGTCATGCACAAATCACCTTTTGTTAAGTTATGGGCGCATCGATTTGTATATAATTTACTCGATCCATTACAAAATATTATCCACATTTAACTGGTACTTACTGTCTTGACTGATACTTGTATTCACCCATTACCCAACTCGCCTGTAATCTAGTTACCAAATTCCTGTCGTAAATTAAAAGAGCGCGTATATATTTCTAATTGTGTGTTCTTGCAAGCTACAATCTATTTTCTTCCCCATTAATCTTTTCAACATATTTCGTTGAAAAGGCTCGTTAATTTCCAAATTAGTCATTCTTCGCTAAATTGAGGCTATCAAATTGTGTTAGCGTTATTCACAGAGAGTATCGGAGAGAACCTAAACCTTTTTGGAATTGAGAAAGAAAAGATGAAACTTATTGAAATAATTAGATTGTTTTTCTAAAACTTTTTACGTAATATATAGTTTCAGCTTATTCTTTAAAGTTTAAACATCATTTTGATAAACGCTTTTGTCATTTGTTATCATTGTTTGGGCGAGTGCTGAATCTGAAGGCAAAGTGATTGTAGCTGTAAAGCAGGGCAATTTACTAGCAACTGCTTTTCATCCTGAACTGACAATTGACTCTCGCTGGTATTTCGCATTTCTAGTTCTGTCTTACAATATCATGCTCTGAATTAAAAGAATTATAAGGTCGTAAGTAATAAAAAACACATTTTCGGCTAAATTTTAACACATTTGACCATTGACCCAAAACTGTACCCATATCTACTCGTTCGTAAGTTAATGGGTCGAATCTAACATATAATTGGAAAAAAAACTGATGTATGATATATCTATTTCTTTAACAGGCATAGTGCTTTATGAAAATGTCGCCTACGAACAATGAAATAGTGTCAATAGTGAGCAGCAGCAGTGGTAGCAACTTATATGAAAATCAAGAAAGCTACTTGTACAACAAATTAAACAACTTATATCGGGGCAAATTTCATCAACAAATAAGTGACTGATTCTTTGAGTCATCTATAATGATTCCAAACTAGGTGTGTTTAGAAGTTACGGTTCTTTTGTATAATGGTGTCAAAAGATAAAAAAATGGTTCAATGAGTTCACATATATCCCACTTTATTAAAAAAATAAATAAATTCAAAAAGTGACTTTGGCGTTGGCCAGTAGTCTTGGTGCCAGACTCCTTGGCGCGAGGTCCGGTGTGGTGCGCGGAAGCCCAGCTCACGCCAAAGGGCTACCAGCCAGCTTTGGCATCACGACCATACCTAACACTCTAAGAGTAATTTAATCAAATCAGACGATCAAACTAGACTGGCACACATCAACGTTATCTCAACTTTCTTTTTCTTAGTTAAAATAGTGAGCGAACCCTCGTAATCTGCTTAGACAAGTGACCGGACACTTACAAATATTAAAATTTCATTAGTTAAAATAAAACATTACGATACATAAAATTAAATTAAAAACAATACAATAAAATTAGTGCTCATTTTCTCTATGACAAAAATGTTCGACTAAATTGGCTTTCAGACTTGTTACATTTTTTCTCTAGATTGTATTGGACGATCCTCACGATGTTATTCTTTCCAAAAAAACTTGTGTTTTTTCATGTATAACTAAATATTATAGTGACAAGTTTTAAATGTTTCATTAGGGGCTATAATCACTTTTTCTTTTAACTTGTCATAAATTTTGCATTCTAAAAATTTAAAAAGACATCTTTACAAATAGCCTTCAATGCATAAAAGTTGTTTAAAGACTTTTCTTAGCTTTTCATTAAATGTCAATAACTTGTAAGATTTGGTGTCAAACACTTGGTACCAAGCTTTTTTTTTTGTCAAGTCATTCATGAAGTCCTCATAGCAATGGAAAAAGTCATATAAATGACTTAGACAAATAGTAAAAAGCTTTTTTTCTAGGTACCATTACACTTGCTCTTATATACATTTATGTTAAATCTTTTTCTGTTACATGGAACGAAAACAATAAATGCAAACCTACAATGTATTGATATATGTAGGGCCCGTTTGATTTAATGGTCTACTTTGGATTTTGAATTAAAAATTGACAATTAGCTGTTTGGTTGCATTTAAGGGTTGTAGGTTTAGATGGTAGCCTAATTATTAAAAGTTTTTTAAAAGGGGAGTGATATGCATGGTTTTCTTACAAGAAGGAGGTTTTATTTTGTTTTTACCTCTATTTTACTTTCTCTTTCTTTGTGCTTATAATTTAAAATAATAAAATTATCTAACACATTTATTTATCCCACTTTTATTCATATAAACAAAATTAATTTATATTTTACTATATTGTTAAATTATTAAATTATTAAATTATTATATATTATTTTCTCTTTCCTACGTTAAATATAAATTCAAACTTACACAAAATCTTAACCCTACCAAATCTTAAACCACCCAATTTACAAACTAACACCCAAAGTAAAACCCGACTTCAAACCAAACGGACCCTTAATGAATCAAGCACCTTCAATGTTTAATGTAACACTACTTTTTTTATGTTACATAGAACATTTAATGCAACATACACAATATAGAAGAGTAGTTGTAATAAAACAATTACTCGACCAGTCTCATAATAAGTGTTCATTTGAAGTTTTTTAGTTTCTTTTAATATACATTTGACCATAAATTTTTTTATTTTTGTTACATAATACTTGATAAAAATTATTCCATTGAAAATACATTCATATATAACTTTTATCAAGTATTATATAACACAAATATAAATATTAATGGTCAATTCAGTATTAAAGACTTTGAAAATTCAGATAGACACTTAATATTCTTTTTTTTCTTTACCAAAAAATAAACTAAAATAAAACAGAAATACACACATATACTTATGACTTATACAATTGATCCATATCACAAATTAATTTCACGTCTAATTTGTCTGATCTATTGTGTAGAGATTAAATAAAAGGTAATTTCATAGCAAGTGGTCTCAAATATTATTCACATAGATTTTGTCTTTTATTTTTCAGTTTGTTCGGTGCAAGTGATCTCAAATACCAATCCTTTAGATTTGTTTTTTAACTAATTTTTTGTGTTTAAATTGAGATATTTCTAGTGTTATGTTTTTCACTTTTTTATTTTAGTCAAATTACGATTTTTGTGTTTAAAATTTTTTGTGTTTTTATTTTAGTAAAAAAAAAGAATATGTTTTTATGAAACGATATTCAAAATTGTCGTGGAGCAGTTGAACATGGTGATCAATCAGTAGAGAGTGACGGTGTTAGAGTATTTGAGCAATGGTAATGAAGCACTAGAGCGTTAATGGAGGAATAGAGTGGTGATGTCACAAAAGTAGTGTGGTGATTATAGAACGGCAGAGAGCTGGTTTTGTCGTCAAAATTTAGAAACAAGTTTTAATAAAGTGAGAAATAAAATACAATATGAGGGCATTTTGGACTTTTTACTATATTAATAATAAGACAAACTCTCAAATGATATGTATTTTACTAATTAAAAATAGATACGCGTCGAGCGAAAAATCAACTAGAGCAATGACGTGGTAAAGCGTGACCAAAATAAAAATTGAATTAAAAATGACTAAAAAACGTTAAGGGTATGGAAAACACGACTAGAATAAGAATTTTCTCAAATCAGATTGTGCACCTCAACAAGCTTAGCCATAGTTGTACTCTCGCCACTAGAAATAATAAGTGTCACCACACTAATCAACTGTTCTGTTTTCCTTGGACTACTTTTATCAATGACCTTCTAACACTCGGTTGGTGGGTTCATTAATGACCTTCTAAGGGTCGGTCCGGTCTGATCCTATTAGACATAATCGACGAGATTTTTGATAAGATCAGACCGACCGGACCGAGGACCGAAATGATCCAAAAACCCAGATCGAGGACCGGACCAAAATTGTCCGGTCCGATGTGATGCGCTAACACCCAACTCAGGCCAAAGGGATCAGCCAGCTTTGGCACTACCGCACCTCACACTCTAAGAGTAATTCAATCAAATCAGCGATCAAACTAAGCCTACACATGAGCGTTATCTTATGTTTCTTTTTCTTAGTTCAAATAGTGACCAAATCCGCGTAATCCGCTCGGGCAAGTGACCAAACACTTTTCTTACAAAAATAAAAATTTCATTAATTAAAATAAGACACTATGATAAATAAAATTAAAAACAATACACTTAAATTAGTGCTCATTTTCATTACGTAAAAAATGTTTGACTAAATCGGCTTTAAGATTATAATAAGCGTCTGAGTCGTTAATATCTCTCATAACTTGTAACCTATTTTATCGGATGATCTTCACGATGTTAGTTTTTTCGAAAAAAATTGTGTTTTTTCATGTATAACTAAATATTATAGTGACAAGTTTTAAATGTTTCATTGAGGGTATTTATGAAAAGGGAAAATTACCAAAAAGGTTTGTTGCACATTATTCTCTTCCCAAAAAAGGATAAATTTTTTTTCCCGAAAAGGACTATTTTTTTGGGAATATAGGGCAACTGGGTGCAGAATGCGCCACGTGTCCTCTGTTGCCCTATCTCTTGGGGCAATCTGTCAGAATTGCCCTATTTTTTGGACACTTGTTAAAATCTGAATGGTTGCTGCCCTATATTTCTTTGTTGCCCTGGACCGTATGAGGAAAAACATGTTTTTTGGACCCTTTGAAGAATTGCCAAAAAATGAAGGACTCTTTTGATAATTTACCCTTATGAAAGTTTATCATGACAAGCAATTGTTGAATCTCTTTCAAACGTGTTTATATACATTTATGATAAATCTTTTTCTCCATTTGATCTCTCTTTTCTTTTCCTGTTGCCAATGCATATATGGTTAATGCATAGCTACCACCCTACCATGTATTGATATATTTAATGAAGCAAGTGCGTTCAATGTTTAATGTAAACTACTTTTTTTATGTTACATAGAAGATATGACATTTAATGCAACATACACAATATAGAAGAGTAAATGTAATAAAAAAATTATTCCTTTCGTCCCATAATAAGTGTCCACTATGAAATATTCTAAGTTTTTGTTACTAAATTTTGACCATAAACATTTGTATTTGTGTTATATAATACTCGATGAAAATTATATCAATGAAAATGTTTTTTAAAACCGAATCTATTCATATGACACAAATACAAATATTTATGATCAAAGTTTAGTAACAAAAACTTTGAATATATTTAATAGTGGACACTTAATATGAGACCGAGATACTAATGCTTAATGAACATGATTCTAAATGTTGCGTTAAGCATCATTCATAAACTAAAGTAAAACAAAAAACATACACGTAGATTTTGTCTTTTTTTAATTTTCAATTTGTTCGGTGCAAGTGATCTCAAATACTAATCCTTTTGATTTGTTTTTTAAATATCTTTTGTGTGTAAATTGAGACGGCAGAGCAGTAGAGTGGTGATATTGAACGTGGTGACCGATTAGTCGAGCGACGATGTTAGAGTATTTGAGCAATGGTAATGAAGCACTACAACATTAATGGAGCAATAGAGCGGTGATGGCATAATAGTAGAATAGTGATGATAGAATGCTAGAGAGGTAGTTTTGTCGTCAGAATGTAGGAATAAGTTTTAATGAAGTGAGAAATAAAATAAAACATGAGCGTATTTTGGACTTTTTACTATATTAATAATAAGACAAACTCTTAAATGATATGTTTTTATTAATTAAAACTAGACACGTGTTGAGCAAAAAATCAACTAGAGCAATGACATGGTAAAGCATGACCAAAATGAAAATTGAGTTAAAAAAATGACTAGAAAATGTTAAGGGTATGAAAAACACGACTAGAATAGGAATTTTCTCGAACAAGATTGTGCAACTCAACAAGCTTAGCCATAGTAGTACTCTCGACGCTAGAAATAATAAGTGTCGCCACACTCGCCAAGTGTTCTGTTTTCCTTAGACTACTTTTATCAATGACCTTCTACGAGTTGGTTGGTGGCTTCATTAATTAAATAAGGTATATTACATTTGCAGAAGTGCATTTATCAGACACAACCTCCACGAAACATTAATGGTATGACATTCAAGTCACGCAACCAACTTGACACATGTCTGTTTCTTATTTGAGTTTCATATTTTCATTTATTACTTTGAGATTATGTAGAATATAGATAACTATATAGATAATGTTAATTTATTTTTATTTTTTAAAGTAATATTTATACCATTGATTTTAACTTCAGTTCTCTATAAAAGGAGTGTAATATGGCCATAGTTACACACATATTTTCAAATCTTGATTTCTAATTTCTTACCTTTAATATATGTTTATCTATTATGAGTTCTATCCATCCAAATTATTTACAAACTCTACTAAATTATCAGAATCATAAAAACTATCCATTTACTTTTCCAAATTCTAAATCTAAAAAAAAAGCTCATTTTTCTTTAAATTTAAATCAAATGTCTACTATACCAAATCGTGAAATACTTTCTTTATTAACAAACTCATTTTTATAAAAAGTATGTTTATAAGGTAAATACTATATATATATATTTTTAAATCAAATCCTAACTACATATAATTATTGCAAGAACCATTTTCTTCGATACATATTAAATCAAATTTTTTATTCCCAAAATACACACCTCAAATTCATTAGTATGCAATTAGTTAATTCCATGTTTCTTATATTATGGGTGTTTGGATTACCTTATTTTACGCGTTATTCGAGTTACTAAGATATCAAAAAGCCCAAAGTTTCACTTGTTTTCGGCTTACATTTCATAACCTTAATTTTTTGGGTGTTTGTTTAGGCTTATGTATGGCTAATCAACTTATTTGTTTCTCAGCTTGGCATATATATCATAAGCCACAATTTCCCGGCTTATCTTGTGACTTTTGGGCCTATATAAGTTTATTATGTTATAAAAATTATATAAACCTGTAAGTCTCAATATAAGCAGGAAAATTGGGGCTTATGAAATATCAACCGAAATTAAATAAGCTTGGAGATTCACATATAAGCTTATGTTCAAGCCTAAATCCTAAAATAAGCCAAAAATAAATAAAAATAGGGCGTATGTTACATAAGCCGTGATTCGATTTATGCGAGGGAGATTGTAAGTGTTGGCAATGTTTAGTATTATCAAATGTAACCATAACAATTTGATAGCTTTTTGTAGACTCATCATAACGTAAGGTTATTTGCTGATGTCATTGTTTTTAATCTCAATAAACATATTAATACTTATCCTTTCCTCTGGTTTTTATGTTTAGTACTATTATGCCCTGTCTATACCTACTTAGTACCAGTAAGAGTGCTTGATCATTAAAACACACAACTTCAATTGTTTATTTTGCTCATTTTTAGGATGAAGACGGGAACAAGATGGTGAATGAGTATGTCCGCGAGTGTAGAATTGGCCCTGGTAGCTATGGGAAAGTGGTAATTAGTAAATTGCTTCATATTTATGTATATACACCTTTCCCATGAAGAAAGTGTATTAATCAGCATTCTTTCGACTTATATTGTACAAGTTCTTTACCAAACCTGATTGATGGGAATCATTATGCATAAGGTACTGCTCTTCTTCTTTTTTTTTATTCGGTTATTTTCCCATTTTGATGCAGTTCCAATTCTTCTGGAATAACGTTTTTTCTGGAAAGCCTTAATCTGCTTTAAAACTAATTAAACCTAGGGAAAATTATAAAAAGAGTCCAAAAAATGGGCAATGCCCAAAAAAGGCCAAAAAACATGTCTTTCCCGATTTGCCCCAAGGCAACAAAGAATATAGGGCAGCAACCGTTCAGATTTTGACAAGTGTCCAAAAATAGGGCAACCTTACCAAGAGGCTTAAAAAACACAATTGTCATCATATGTGTGGGTGCTTGGTGTGAGGAAAACAAATTTTGTCCATGCAAGTTGTCGATTCCGAGTAATGTAAGCTTCAATTGTATGATTTGTTATATAAAGAATAAAAAATGATTAAAAAAACTTTATGAAGAAAAGTTCACCCACCAGAATGCCTATATATATTTCATTTATCCCACCTTGTTCCAATTTAGAAATTCTATGACTTTGACATAACCCACTCAACTTAAACCGATAACCATTACTAGGTCCTTGACGGATTAGCACATTTTGCGAAGCAACAACTCCATGAATGACATCATTAATGTGAAGTAGGATCAATGCAAGCACAACATGCCTTGACAAGAAAAACATTAAAATATAAAGCCTCTTTTTATAGGTGGTTACGGGTTTTGTATGAAAATAAAACATTTAAATCGTTAGCATACCCAAAACCTACATACGTAACTCCTTGGACAGAGGGACTAGTTGTTTATCCAAATACTTAACTGAATTCCCTCGTGTCTTTACAAAATCCATATATACAAATTGGTTGTCCCATTCAACCATCTCCAAGCTTAACACATTTGGAATGTGTGAACATGCATCATGAACATCAATGACCTTTTCCACAAAAGCGTGAACATCAACGATCATTGGTATCCTTCTAACAAAGACGTCATTCCTATGTAAATCCCATCCAAGCAAAAAACGTCTCCCTTCCATGGAGCTAGTTCACAAGAGGATTCTTCATTCGGATTCTTGTGCTCATACTATTGATTACCCTAATCGAAATTTCGTCACGTGGCACTATAGTGTAGCTTAAGTTGGGCGCAAATCTCAATAAACCCTTCTGGATTGTGAGCACAATATACAACGGATTTTGGTTTTGCAACGGTCACAATTGCAAAGCGTACGTGCGAAGTAATTCCAAATCTCCTAGCGCTGATAAAACCAATTCACGCGAAATAATTCCAAATCTCCTAGCGTTGATAAACCAATTCACACATATAATGGATTCATAAACCAGGAAAGCATGTTATCCCACGAAACACAACGCACATACCTTTGAAATAACATGTGTTGGGTTATCAACGCTAAGAGATTAGGAATTACTTTGCACCTACACTTTGCAATTGTGAAAACCATAATGCGTTGTATGTTGTGCTCATATTCTAGAAAGGTTTATTGAGATATGCAGCCAAATTAAGCTACACTACAATGCAATGGACCAAATTTTGATCAGGGCAATCAATAATATAAGTATAAAGATGCGGATTAAGAACCCTCTTGTGGAACTAGCTCTGTGGAACTGAGAAGTTTTTTACTTGGACGAGACTTTACATAAAAAGGACGTCCTTGTTAGAAGGATACCAAATACCGTTGATGTTCACACTTTTGTAGAAAAGGTCATTCATGTCCACGATGCATGTTCACACATTGCAAATATGTTAAGCTTATGGATGGCTGAATGGGATGACCAGTTTGTCTATATGGATTTTGAAAAGATACAAGGTAACATGGTTAAGTATTTGGATAAAAAATTAGGCTTTTTGTCCAAGGAGTTATGTATGCAAGTTTTAAGGTATGCTAACCATTTTATATGTTTTATTTTGCTAGAAACCCACACTGGCCTTTTAAAAGTGGTTTGTATATTTTAATGTTTTTTTGTCAAGGCATGTTATGGTCGCATTGATGCAACTTCACATTAATGGCGTCATTCATTGATCGGTTGCTCCCGCAAAATATGTTGATCCGTCAAGGACCTGGTAATTTTTATCAAATTAAGCTGAGTGGGTTGAGTTAGAGAACTCCAAAGTTGGAACTATGCGGGAATAAATAAAAAATATATAGGCAATCTGGTGGTTAATTTTTTTTCATAAAGTTTATTTACTCATTTATTTTTCTTTATATAATAAATAATATAACATTTAAATCTTACACAACTTAGAATCGACATCTTGCAAGTTGTCCTCACACCAAGCACCACACATATGATGATAAATGTGTTTATCAAGCCCCTAAAGAAGGTTCGACTGTGATACAAAGAAGATCCGGATTTACAGAGAGTTAATGTGTTTGGTGAGGAAGTGACTCACTTGTATAGGAAACCAATCTACCAAAACTGGTTAATGTCCTTCGGCCAAATTTGTTTGTATATCGTTTCACTTGCGTATTTTATTATTATTTTAAATAGAGTTTCTTAATGTTATTAAAAATCTACCTCTTGATGGCTTATAAACATATAAGCTTTTTTTACTCGAAGACGCCAAACTTGATCTTTTATGTGATGTTAGTGCCGATTTGCTAAAACGAAAGGCAAGCGAAATTGAATATCTGTCTACTCAAGTGTTTGGGATTGAATGAAAAAGCACCTTAGATTGTGATGACCAATTAGCAAAGATGGGGAAGAAACTAATGCATGACCCATTTAGATTCTCTTAGGACGTAATTAGGCTTTTCCGAAACACTAGGCATTACCTTGATGAATTTTAGCCAACTTCCGTTAAATTAATTCTACATATAACATGGCAAAATCGTAGCACGGATCTTGCAAAATCTTAAAAAGCGTTTGAGAAATTCATTTTTGAAGTTTGCGAAGTTGATGAGAATGATTTATAAGCATGTTATTATGTATTGGAAGGATTCTTTGATTTACGAGAAGTATCATAGTTGGTATGAGGCAGTTTAGTAAAAACACGTGGAAAGACTGTGATGCGGTAATCAATTAGTCTAATTATACTCTCAGCCAATCAAATAACATATTAACCCGCTAAAGTGTCTTCTCATCGATTGGAATATAAAGTGTACACTTATTTTGGGATATCCCAAAATAGCAACATGGACACTTAATGGGATAGGTAGTACTTCTATATGTTTCATAATAGATGTAGGCAATACTATTTGGTTTGAACCACTTAAGAGTCGACTAGTGGTAAAAGGGTTTGCGAATATGGCACTAAAAGGTATGAGGTCTCGAGTTCGATTCCTGCTAGGTGCAAACAACTCTCTGAAGTGGCCACGACAACCCTCTGAAAAGAGAGGGCTTAAACCCTGTGGATTAGTCGTGGATTAGTCTGCCTAAAGAGGAGAAACCATGGTAACAAAAATAAAAACCTTCTTGGTTTGTTTTAAATAAAATCGTACCTGTTCAAGCCATTTAGATGAGGTTTGTTTTGAATGAGATGCGGCCTCACCAGGTTAATGTCGGAAATGAACCCAAGTTTTGGCCTATCAAAATCTTTCAAGAAAAGGTCACATCTTATTGGTCGCCATTGAGTTTTTTAAAAAATCACGACACATACGCAATAGAGCCTTAGAGAAATAAGTGAAGTCGGTGTTATCCGACGTGTTATAGCAACAATTGATGCCACCTCAACCTTTTCCCTTATAACTTAACTTAAAAACGCCCTCCCTCATCACAAGTTATGGGACACCCCGACCCCATAATTTGGGGTCCGGTACGGTCTCATGCCACACGACGGCACCATAGGGTTACAGCGCACCCTATGACACTCCATACCATGTGCTCTTATTGCGAGAAAAAAAGGAGTGTTAGGAAAGAAATGACAATCATTTGTCTGATATAAGAACCGGTAAAAGAAAAGTAAAGACAAGCCCTTCTAAAGTTGCATGTATTTCCTTGAAGGTGCACATATTTTGAGACAAAGGGATTTACGGGCATGATTGTTATTTGAGGTGTTTCTTCTTACCGGATTGGGTATTATTGCAACCAAATAATTGTTTAAGTAGCCTGTTAGTTATAGGACTTTACCCATGGGCCTTTGGTCTAGTGGTATTGGTGAGATGGTTATGTTTTCACTCAACGTGTGGAAGCTGTATAAGGTTGTGTGTGTGAGTTTGCCTTACATAAATAAAAGTTATGGGACTCGATGATCTTGTATACAAACGTTGCTAATTTTTTAGTCATGAAGAAACTGGGATTAAGTTTTGGCTTCTTCTTGTAACCATTATCATATACGTATGCAAACATCCAACACACTTTCCTGGTATCTTATGTTTTGAACGGCGAGTTAGTAGTTGGTGATTCGAGCCCACATTGACATCCAATTAAGCAGTATGAAAGCTTCGAAACTTCTCCTTTAGGGGATAAACCCCACTCAAACTTCTATTTAATTCGGGCATTTGAACATCCTTAGTGAGACTCGAACTACCTCTCTAAGAATACCTCCCAAGGTTACCCTTGGTGACCAACTGATCCTTTTGTTAAGTTTTCAAAATTTTAGTAGGGGTCCATTATCTCGGGTCTGTTAAACCTTTGCTACAATGTAAAGTTTTACTCGCATTTTGTTACATAATTTCCATAATCTGATTTGAATTGCTAATCTCCTTGAATTTTCTGCTCTGAGAGAGTTTATAAATGGGAAAACCTATGTGGGGAACGTGTGCTGGTCTCATCTTCTTGGCAAACAAAGCAACTGGTGAGGTTATATTTCCCTGCAATTTGTTTTGTATTAAACTGTAAATAAAACTCGTAATTTCTTTGGTAGTCAGGCAAATGCCCCAATTTATCATACAGATTGAGCTTTGAAGCCGAGCTTCCTGTACTAGAGCTTGCTGCTACAGAAGGGGGCCCTCCGAGTTTTCGTGCTGTTTTTATTCGTGCTGCTGCAATTCTTGAAGTGGGACGAGATGTTGAAGTGTTGGCTTCCATTTCTGTCCAATCTTCTCAAGAGGCTAGCCCATTTTCTGTCTTCTCTTCATATTGTTATAATTTTACTTGTTAGTAAATGCATGCTGTGAAAAATATATATCAGTCTTCATATGCTACATGTCAGGCGAAATTGGGTATTGTTGTTAATGTTGTTGTTGAGTCTTCTTATGCTACATGACATAATGTCATGCACAAATCACCTTTTGTTAAGTTATGGGCGCATCGATTTGTATATAATTTACTCGATCCATTACAAAATGTTATCCACATTTAACTGTTACTTACTGTCTTGACCGATACTTGTATTCACCCATTACCCAACTCGCATGTAATCTAGTTACCAAATTCCTGTCGTAAATTTAAAGAGCGCGTATATATTTCTAATTGTGTGTTCTTGCAAGCTACAATCTATTTTATTCCCCATTAATCTTTTCAACATATTTCGTCGAAAAGGCTCGTTAATTTCCAAATTAGTCATTCTTCGCTAAATTAAGGCTACCAAATTATGTTAGCGTTATTCACAGAGTATCGGAGAGAACCTACACCTTTTTGGAATTGAGAAAGAAAAGATGAAACTTATTGAAATAATTAGATTGTTTTTTTAAAACTTTTTATGTTATATATAATTTCAGCTTATTCTTTAAAGTTTAAACATCATTTTGATAAACGCTTTTGTCATTTGTTATCATTGTTTAGGCGAGTGCTGAATCTGAAGGCAAAGTGATTGTAGCTGTAAAGCAGGGCAATTTACTAGCAACTGCTTTTCATCCTGAACTGACAATTGACTCTCGCTGGTATTTCGCATTTCCAGTTCTGTCTTACAATATCATGCTCTGAATTAAAAGAATTATAAGGTCGTAAGTAATAAAAAACACATTTTTGGCTAAATTTTAACACATTTGACCATTGACCCAAAACTGTACCCATATCTACTCGTTCGTAAGTTAATGGGTCGAATCAAACATATAATTTTAACACACTTTTGAACGTGGTGACCGATTAGTCGAGCGACGATGTTAGAGTATTTGAGCAATGGTAATGAAGCACTACAACATTAATGGAGTAATAGAGCGGTGATGGCATAATAGTAGAGTAGTGATGATAGAACGCTAGAGAGGTAGTTTTGTCGTCAGAATGTAGGAATAAGTTTTAATGAAGTGAGAAATAAAATAAAATATGAGCGTATTTTGGACTTTTTACTATATTAATAATAAGACAAACTCTCAAATGATATGTTTTTATTAATTAAAACTAGACACGTGTTGAGCAAAAAATCAACTAGAGCAATGACATGGTAAAGCATGACCAAAATGAAAATTGAGTTAAAGA
Organism: Glebionis coronaria; assembly: GCA_025667525.1. NCBI lineage: Eukaryota > Viridiplantae > Streptophyta > Magnoliopsida > Asterales > Asteraceae > Glebionis > Glebionis coronaria. The sequence continues at coordinate 603,711,894 of CM046878.1, read as the reverse complement.
ATGACTAGAAAATGTTAAGGGTATGAAAAACACGACTAGAATAGGAATTTTCTCGAACATGATTGTGCAGCTCAACAAGCTTAGCCATATTAGTACTCTCGACGCTAGAAATAATAAGTGTCGCCACACTCGCCAAGTGTTCTGTTTTCCTTAGACTACTTTTATCAATGACTTTCTACGAGTCGGTTGGTGGCTTCATTAATTAAATAAGGTATATTACATTTGCAAAAGAGCATTTATCAGACACAACCTCTACGAAACATTAATGGTATGACATTCAAGTCACGCAACCAACTTGACACATGTCTGTTTCTTATTTGAGTTTCATATTTTGATTTATTACTTTGAGATTATGTAGAATATAGATAACTATATAGATAATGTTTAATTATTTTTATTTTTTAAAGTAATATTTATACCATTGATTTTAACTTCAGTTCTCTATAAAAGGAGTGTAATATGGCCATAGTTACACACATTTTCAAATCTTGATTTCTAATTTCTTACCTTTAATATATGTTTATCTATTATGAGTTCTATCCATCTAAATTATTTACAAACTCTTCTAAATTATCAGAATCATAAAAACTATCCATTTACTTTTCCAAATTCTAAATCTAAAAAAGAAAGCTCATTTCTCTTTAAATTTAAATCAATTTCTACTATACCAAATCGTGAAATACTTTCTTTATTAACAAACTCATTTTTATAAAAAGTATGTTTATAAGGTAAATAATTTATATATATATATTTTTAAATCAAATCCTAACTACATATAATTATTGCAAGAACCATTTTCTTCGATACATATTAAATCAAATTTTTTATTCCCAAAATACACACCTCAAATTCATTAGTATGCAATTAGTTAATTCCATGTTTCTTATATTATGGGTGTTTGGATTACCTTATTTTACGCGTTATTCGAGTTATTAAGATATCAAAAAGCCCAAAGTTTCACTTTTTTCGGCTTACATTTCATAACCTTAATTTTTGGGGTGTTTGTTTAGGCTTATGTATGGCTAATCAACTTATTTGTTTCTCAGCTTGGCATATATATCATAAGCCACAATTTCCCGGCTTATCTTGTGACTTTTGGGCATATATAAGTTTATTATGTTATAAAAATTATATAAACCTGTAAGTCTCAATATAAGCAGGAAAATTGGGGCTTATGAAATATCAACCGAAATTAAATAAGCTTGGAGATTCACATATAAGCTTATGTTCAAGCCTAAATCCCAAAATAAGCCAAAAAATAAATAAAAATAGGGCGTATGTTACATAAGCCGAAAAATTATTTTTCTTGATTCGATTTATGCGAGGGAGATTGTAAGTGTTGGTAATGTTTAGTATTATCAAATGTAACCATAACAATTTGATAGCTTTTTGTAGACTCATCATAACGTAAGGTTATTTGCTGATGTCATTGTTCTTAATCTCAATAAACATATTAATACTTATCTTTTCCTCTGGTTTTTATGTTTAGTACTATTATGCCCTGTCTATACCTACTTAGTACCAGTAAGAGTGCTTGATCATTAAAACACACAACTTCAATTGTTTGTTTTGCTCATTTTTAGGATGAAGACGAGAACAAGATGGTGAATGAGTATGTCCGCGAGTGTAGAATTGGCCCTGGTAGCTATGGGAAAGTGGTAATTAGTAAATTGCTTCATATTTATGTATATACACCTTGCCCATGAAGAAAGTGTATTAATCAGCATTCTTTCGACTTATATTGTACAAGTTCTTTACCAAAGCCTGATTGATGGGAATCATTATGCATAAGGTACTGCTCTTCTTCTTTTTTTATTCGGTTATTTTCCCATTTTAATGCAGTTCTAATTCTTCTGGAATAACGTTTTTCTGGAATGCCTTAATCTGCTTTAAAACTAATTAAACTTAGGGAAAATTATAAAAAGAGTCCAAAAAATGGGCAATGCCCAAAAAAGGCCAAAACACATGTCTTTCCCGATTTGCCCCAAGGCAACAAAGAATATAGGGCAGCAACCGTTCAGATTTTGACAAGTGTCCAAAAATAGGGCAACCTTCCCAAGAGGCTTAATAAACACAATTGTCATCATATGTGTGGGTGCTTGGTGTGAGGACAACAAATGTTGTCCATGCAAGTTGTCGATTCCGAGTAATGTAAGCTTCAATTGTATGATCTGTTATATAAAGAATAAAAAATGATTAAACAAACTTTATGAAGAAAAGTTCACCCACCAGAATGCCTATATAAATTTCATTTATCCCACCTTGTTCCAATTTAGGAATTCTATGACTTTGACACAACCCACTCAACTTAAACCGATAACCATTACTAGGTCCTTGACGGATTAGCACATTTTGCGAAGCAACAACTCCATGAATGACATCATTAATGTGAAGTAGGATCAATGCAAGCACAATATGCCTTGACAAGAAAAACATTAAAATATAAAGCCTCTTTTTATAGGTGGTTACGGGTTTTGTATGAAAATAAAACATTGAAATCGTTAGCATACCCCAAAACCTACATACGTAACTCCTTGGACATAGGGACTAGTTGTTTATCCAAATACTTAACTGAATTCCCTCGTGTTTTTACAAAAGCCATATATACAAACTGGTTGTCCCATTCAACCATCTCCAAGCTTAACACATTTGGAATGTGTGAACATGCATCATGAACATCAATGACCTTTTCCACAAAAGCGTGAACATCAACGATCATTGGTATCCTTCTAACAAAGACGTCATTCCTATGTAAATCCCATCCAAGCAAAAAACGTCTCCCTTCCATGGAGCTAGTTCACTAGAGGATTCTTCATTCGGATTCTTGTGCTCATACTATTGATTACCCTAATCAAAATTTCGTCACGTGGCACTATAGTGTAGCTTAAGTTGGGCACAAATCTTAATAAACCCTTTTGGATTGTGAGCACAATATACAACGGATTTTGGTTTTGCAACGGTCACAATTGCAAAGCGTACGTGCGAAGTAATTCCAAATCTCCTAGCGCTGATAAAACCAATTCATGCGAAATAATTCCAAATCTCCTAGCGTTGATAAACCAATTCACACATATAATGGATTCATAAACCAGGAAAGCATGTAATCCCACGTAACACAACGCAAATACCTTTTAAATAACATGTGTTGGGTTATCAACGCTAAGAGATTAGGAATTACTTTGCACCTACACTTTGCAATTGTGAAAACCATAATGCGTTGTATGTTGTGCTCATATTCTAGAAAGGTTTATTGAGATATGCAGCCAAATTAAGCTACACTACAATGCAATGGACCAAATTTTGATCAGGGAAATCAATAATATAAGTATAAAGATGCGGATTAAGAACCCTCTTGTGGAACTAGCTCTGTGGAACTGAGAAGTTTTTTACTTGGACGAGACTTTACATAAGAAGGACGTCCTTGTTAGAAGGATACCAAATACCGTTGATGTTCACACTTTTGTAGAAAAGGTCATTCATGTCCACGATGCATGTTCTCACATTGCAAATATGTTAAGCTTATGGATGGTTGAATGGGATGACCAGTTTGTTTATATGGATTTTGAAAAGACACAAGGTAACATGGTTAAGTATTTGGATAAAAAATTAGTCTTTTTGTCCAAGGAGTTATGTATGCAAGTTTTAAGGTATGCTAACCATTTTATATGTTTTATTTTGCTAGAAACCCACACTGGCCCTTTAAAAGTTGTTTGTATATTTTAATGTTTTTTTTGTCAAGGCATGTTATGGTCGCATTGACGCAACTTCACATTAATGGCGTCATTCATTGATCGGTTGCTCCCGCAAAATATGTTGATTCGTCAAGGACCTGGTAATTTTTATCAAATTAAGCTGAGTGGGTTGAGTTAGAGAACTCCAAAGTTGGAACTAGGCGGGAATAAATAAAAAATATATAGGCAATCTGGTGGTTAATTTTTTTTCATAAAGTTTATTTACTCATTTATTTTTCTTTATATAATAAATAATATAACATTTAAATCTTACACAGCTTAGAATCGACATCTTGCAAGTTGTCCTCACACCAAGCACCACACATATGATGATAAATGTGTTTATCAAGCCCCTAAGGAAGGTTCGACTGTGATACAAAGAAGATCCGGATTTACAGAGAGTTAATGTGTTTGGTGAGGAAGTGACTCACTTGTATAGGAAACCAATCTACCAAAACTGGTTAATGTCCTTCGACCAAATTTGTTTGTATATCGTTTCACTTGCGTATTTTATTATTATTTTAAATAGAGTTTCTTAATGTTATTAAAAATCTACCTCTTGATGGCTTATAACCATATAAGCTTTTTTTACTCGAAGACGCCAAACTTGATCTTTTATGTGATGTTAGTGCCGAGTTGCTAAAACGAAAGGCAAGCGAAATTGAATATCTGTCTACTCAAGTGTTTGGGATTGAATGAAAAAGCACCTTAGATTGTGATGACCAATTAGCAAAGATTGGGAAGAAACTGATGCATGACCCATTTAGATTCTCTTAGGACGTAATTAGGCTTTTCCGAAACACTAGGCATTACCTGGATGAATTTTAGCCAACTTCCGTTAAATTAATTCTACATATAACATGGCAAAATCCGAGCACGGATCCTGCAAAATCTTAAAAAGCGTTTGAGAAATTCATTTTTGAAGTTCGCGAAGTTTATGAGAATGATTTATAAGCATGTCATTATGTATTGGAAGGATTCTTTGATTTACGAGAAGTATCATAGTTGGTATGAGGCAGTTTAGTAAAAACACATGGAAAGACTCTGATGTGGTAATCAATTAGTCTAATTATACTCTCAGCCAATCAAATAACATATTAACCCGCTAAAGTGTCTTCTCATCGATTGGAATATAAAGTGTACACTTATTTTGGGATATCCCAAAATAGCAACCTGGACACTTAATGGGATAGGTAGTACTTCTATATGTTTCATAATAGATGTAGGCAATACTATTTGGTTTGAACCACTTAAGAGTCGACTAGTGGTAAAAGGTTTTGCGAATATGGCAATAAAAGGTATGAGGTCTCGAGTTCGATTCCTGCTAGGTGTAAACAACTCTCTGAAGTGGCCAGGACAACCCTCTGAAAAGAGAGGGCTTAAACCCTGTGGATTAGTCGTGGATTAGTCTGCCTAAAGAGGAGAAACCATGGTAACAAAAATAAAAACCTTCTTGGTTTTTTTAAATAAAATCGTACCTGTTCAAGCCATTTAGATGAGGTTTGGTTTGAATGAGATGCGGCCTCACCGGGTTAATGTAGGAAATGAACCCAAGTTTTGGCCGATCAAAATCTTTCAAGAAAAGGTCACATCTTATTGGCCGCCATTGAGTTTTTTAAAAAATCGCGACACATACGCAATAGATCCTTAGAGAAATAAGTGAAGTCGGTGTTATCCGACGTGTTATAGCAACAATTGATGCCACCTCAACCTTTTCCCTTATAACTTATCTTAAAAACTCCCTCCCTCGTCACAAGTTATGGGATACCTCAGCCCCACAATTTGGGGTCCGGTACGGTCTCATGCCACACAACGGCACCATAGGGTTACAACGTACCCTATGACACTCCATACCGTGTGCTCTTATTGCGAGAAAAAAAGGAGTGTTAGGAAAGAAATGACAATCATTTGTTTGATATAAGAACCGGTAAAAGAAAAGTAAAGACAAGCCCTTCTAAAGTTGCATGTATTTCCTTGAAGGTGCACATATTTTGAGACAAAGGGATTTACGGGCATGATTGTTATTTGAGGTGTTTCTTCTTACCGGATTGGGTGTTATTGCAACCAAATAATTGTTTAAGTGTCCTGTTAGTTATAGGACTTTACCAATAGGCCTTTGGTCTAGTGGTATTGGTGAGATGGTTATGTTTTCACTCAACGTGTGGAAGCTGTATAAGGTTGTGTGTGTGAGTTTGCCTTACATAAATAAAAGTTATGGGACTCGATGATCTTGTATACAAACGTTGCTAATTTTTTAGTCATGAAGAAACTGGGATTAAGTTTTGGCTTCTTCTTGTAACCATTATCATATACGTATGCAAACATCCAACACACTTCCTGGTATCTTATTTTTTGAAAGGCGAGTTAGTAGTTAGTGATTTGAGCCCACATTGACATCCAATTAAGCAGTATGCAAGCTTCAAAACTTCTCCTTTAGGGGATAAACCCCACTCAAACTTCTATTTAATTCGGGCATTTGAACATCCTTAGTGAGACTCGAACTACCTCTCTAAGAATACCTCCCAAGGTTACTCTTGGTGGCCAACTGATCCTTTTGTTAAGTTTTCAAAATTTTAGTAGGGGTCCGTTATCTCGGGTCTGTTGAACCTTTGATACAATGTAAAGTTTTACTTGCATTTTGTTACATAATTTCCATAATCTGATTTGAATTGCTAATCTCCTTGAATTTTCTGCTCTGAGAGAGTTTATAAATGGGAAAACCTATGTGGGGAACGTGTACTGGTCTCATCTTCTTGGCAAACAAAGCAACTGGTGAGGTTATATTTCTCTGCAATTTGTTTTGTATTAAACTATAAATAAAGCTCGTAATTTCTTTGGTAGTCAGGCAAATGCCCCAATTTCTCATACAGATTGAGCTTTGAAGCCGAGCTTCCTATACCAGAGCTTGCTGTTACAGAAGGGGGCCCTCTGAGTTTTCGTGCTATTTTTATTCGTGCTCCTGCAATTCTTGAAGTGGGACGAGATGTTGAAGTGTTGGTTTCCATTTCTGTCCAATCTTCTCAAGAGGCTAGCCCATTTTCTTTCTTCTCTTCATATTGTTATAGTTTTACTTGTTAGTAAATGCCTGCTGTAAAAAATATATATCAGTCTTCATATGCTACATGTCAGGCGAAATTGGGTATTGTTGTTAATGTTGTTGTTGAGTCTTCTTATGCTACATGACATAATGTCATGCACAAATCACCTTTTGTGAAGTTATGGGCGCATCGATTTGTATATAATTTACTCGATCCATTACAAAATGTTATCCACATTTACGTGGTACTTACTGTCTTGACCGATACTTGTATTCACCCATTACCCAACTCGCCTGTAATCTAGTTACCAAATTCCTGTCGTAAATTTAAAGAGCGTGTATATATTTCTAATTGTGTGTTCTAGCAAGCTACAATCTATTTTATTCCCCATTAATCTTTTCAACATATTTCGTCGAAAAGGCTCGTTAATTTCCAAAGTAGTCATTCTTTGCTAAATTAAGGCTACCAAATTCTGTTAGCGTTATTCACAGAGAGTATCGGAGAGAACCTACACCTTTTTGGAATTGAGAAAGAAAAGATGAAACTTATTGAAATAATTAGATTGTTTTTTTAAAACTTTTTACGTTATATATAATTTCAGCTTATTCTTTAAAGTTTAAACATCATTTTGATAAACGCTTTTGTCATTTGTTATCATTGTTTAGGCGAGTGCTGAATCTGAAGGCAAAGTGATTGTAGCTGTAAAGCAGGGAAATTTACTAGCAACTGCTTTTCATCCTGAACTGACAATTGACTCTCGCTGGTATTTCGCATTTCTAGTTCTGTCTTACAATATCATGCTCTGAATTAAAAGAATTATAAGGTCGTAAGTAATAAAAAACACATTTTCGGCTAAATTTTTACACATTTGACCATTGACCCAAAACTGTACCCATATCTACTCGTTCGTAAGTTAATGGGTCGAGTCAAACATATAATTGGAAAAAAATTGATGTATGATATATCTATTTCTTTAACAGGCATAGTTACTTTATGAAAATGTCGCCTACGAATAATGAAATAGTGACAATAGTGAGCAGCGACATCAACTTATATGAAAATCAAGAAAGCTACTTGTACAACAAATTAAACAACTTATATCGGGGCAAATTTCATCAACAAATAAGTGACTGATTCTTTGAGTCATCTGGAATGCTTCCAAACTGGGTGTGTTTACAATTTACGGTTCTTTTGTATAATGGTGTCAAAAGATAAAAAATGGTACAATGAGTTCACATATACCCCACTTTATTAAAAAAAATAAAATTCAAAAAGTGACTTTGGCGTTGGCCAGTAGTCTTGGCGCCAGACTCCTTGGCGCGAGGTCCGGTGTGGTGCGCGGAAACCCAACTCACGCCAAAGGGCTACCAGCCTGCTTTGGCACCACCACCATACCTAAGACTCTAAGAGTAATTTAATCAAATCAGACGATTAAACTAGACTGGCACACATCAACGTTATCTCAACCTTCTTTTTCTTAGTTAAAATAGTGAGCGAGCCCTCGTAATCCGCTTAGACAAGTGACCGGACACTTACAAATATTAAAATTTCATTAGTTAAAATGAATCATTACGATACATAAAATTAAATTAAAAAAACACAATAAAATTAGTGCTCATTTTCTCTACGGCAAAAATGTTCGACTAAATTGGCTTTCAGACTAAGATGAGCGTCCGAGTTGTTAATATCTCTCATAACTTGTTACATTTTTTTCTCTAGATTGTATTGGACGATCCTCACGATGTTATTCTTTCAAAAAAAACTTGTGTTTTTTCATGTATAACTAAATATTATAGTGACAAGTTTTAAATGTTTCATTGGGGGCTATAATCGCTTTTTCTGTTAACTTGTCATAAATTTTGCATTCTAAAAATTTAAAAATACATCTTTACAAATAGCCTCCAATGCATAAAAGTTGTTTAAAGACTTTTCTTAGCTCCTCATTAAATGTCAATAACTTGTAAGATTTGGTGTCAAACACTTGGTATTTACCAAGTTTTTTTTGTCAAGTCATTCATGAAGTCCTCATTGCAATGGAAAAAGTCATATAAATGACTTGGACAAATAGTAAAAAGCTTTTTTAAAGGTACCATTGCACTTGCTGTTATATACATTTATGCTAAATCTTTTTCTGTTACATGGAACGAAAACAATAAATACATATACGATTAATGCAAACCTACCATGTATTGATATATGTAGGGCCCGTTTGATTTAATGGTCTACTTTGGATTTTGAATTAAAAATTGACAATCAACTGTTTGGTTGCATTTAAGGGTTGTAGGTTTAAATGGTAGCCTAATTATTAAAGGTTTTTTAAAAGGGGAGTGATATGCATGGTTTTCTAACAAGAAGGAGGTTTTATTTTGTTTTTACCTTTATTTTACTTTGTCTTTCTTTCTGCTTATAATTTAAAATAATAAAATTATCTAACACATTTATTTATCCCATTTTTATTCATATAAACAAAATTAATTTATATTTTAATATATTATTAAATTATTAAATTATTAAATTATTATATATTATTTTCTCTTTCCTACGTTAAATATAAATTCAAACTTACACAAAATAAATTAACCCTACCCAATCCTAAACCACACAATTTACAAACTCACACCCAAAGTAAAACCCGACTTGAAACCAAACGGACCCTTAATGAATCAAGCACCTTCAATGGTTAATGTAACACTACTTTTTTTATGTTACATAGAACGTTTAATGCAACATACACGATATAGAAGAGTAGTTGTAATATAACAATTACTCGACCAGTCTCATAATAAGTGTTCACTTAAAGTTTTTTAGTTTTCTAATATACGTTTGACCATATTTTTTTTATTTTTGTACATAATACTTGATAAAAATTATTCCATTGAAAATACATTCATATATAACTTTTATCAAGTATTATATAACACAAATATAAATATTAATGGTTAAATTCAATATTAAAGACTTTGAAAATTTCAAATAGTCATTTAATATTCTTTTTTTTGTTTACCAAAAAATAAACTAAAAAAATAAAAAATACACACATATACTTATGACTTATACAATTGAGCCATATCACAAATTAATTTCACGTCTAATTTTTCTGATTTATTGTGTAGAGATTAAATAAAAGGTAATTTCATAGCAAGTGGTCTCAAATATTATTCACATAGATTTTGTCTTTTATTTTTCAGTTTGTTCGGTGCAAGTGATCTCAAATACCAATCCTTTAGATTTGTTTTTTAACTAATTTTTTGTGTTTAAATTGAGATATTTCTAATGTTATGTTTTTCACTTTTTTGTTTTAGTCAAATTGAGATTTTTTTGTTTTTATTTTAGTAAAAAAAAAGAATATGTTTATATGAAACGATATTCAAAATTGTCGTGGAGCAGTTGAACATGGTGATCGATCAGTAGAGCGATGGTGTTAGAGTATTTGAGCAATGGTAATGAAGCACTAGAGCGTTAATGGAGTAATAGAGCGGTGATGTCACAAAAGTAGAGCGGTGATTATAGAACGGTAGAGAGGTGGTTTTGTCGTTAAAATTTAGAAATAAGTTTTAATAAAGGGAGAAATAAAATAAATTATAGGGCATTTTGGCCTTTTTACTATATTAATAATAACACAAACTCTCAAATGATATGTATTTTAGTAATTAAAAAATAGACACGCGTCGAGCGAAAAATCAACTAGAGCAATGACGTGGTAAAGCGTGACAAAAAAAATTGAATTAAAAAATGACTAAAAATGTTAAGGGTATGGAAAACACGACTAGAATAAGAATTTTCCCTTATGAAAGTTTATCATGACAAGCAATTGTTGAATCTCTTTCAAACGCATTTATATACATTTATGATAAATATTTTTCTCCATTTGATCTCTCTTTTCCTTTCGTGTTGCCAATGCATATATGGTTAATGCATAGGTACCAGCCTACCATTTATTGATATATTTAATGAAGCAAGTGCGTTCAATGTTTAATACAAAACTATTTTTTTATGTTACATAGAAGATATGACATTTAATGCAACATACACATTATAGAAGAGTAAATGTAATAAAACAATTACTCCTTTCGTCCCATAATAAGTGTCCACTATGAAATATTCTAAGTTTTTATTACTAAATTTTGACCATAAATATTTGTATTTGTGTTATATAATACTCGATGAAAATTATATCAATGAAAATAATTTTTAAAAAACGAATCTCTTCATATGACACAAATACAAATATTTATGATCAAAGTTTAGTAACAAAAACTTTGAATATATTTAATAGTGGACACTTAATATGGGACCGAGATAGTAATGCTTAATGAACGTGATTCTAAATGCTGCGTTAAGCATCATTTTATAAACTAAAGTAAAACAAAATACATACACGTAGATTTTGTCTTTTTTTTTTATTTTCAATTTGTTTGGTGCAAGTGATCTCAAATACTAATCCTTTAGATTTGTTTTTTAAATATATTTTGTGTGTAAATTGAGATGGCAGAGCAGTAGAGTGGTGATATTGAACGCGGTGACCTATTAGTCGAGCGACGATGTTAGAGTATTTGAGCAATGGTAATGAAGCACTACAATATTAATGGAGTAATAGAGCGGTGATGGCATAGTAGTAGAGTGGTGATGATAGAACGCTAGAGAGGTAGTTTTGTCGTCAAAATGTAGGAATAAGTTTTAATGAAGTGAGAAATAAAATAAAATATGAGCGTATTTTGAACTTTTTACTATATTAATAATAAGACAAACTCTCAAATGATATGTGTTTATTAATTAAAAACTAGACACGTGTTGAGCAAAAAATCAACTAGAGCAATGACGTGGTAAAGCATGACCAAAATGAAAATTGAGTTAAAAAATGACTAGAAAACGTTAAGGGTATGAAAAATACGACTAGAATAGGAATTTTCTCGAACAGGATTGTGCAGCTCAACAAGCTTAGCCATAGTAGTACTCTCGACACTAGAAATAATAAGTGTCGCCACACTCGCCAAGTGTTCTATTTTCCTTAGACTACTTTTATCAATGACCTTCTACGAGTCGGTTAGTGGCTTTATTAATTAAATAAGGTATATTACATTTGCAGAAGTGCATTTATCAGACACAACCTCTACGAAACATTAATGGTATGACATTCAAGTTACACAACCAACTTGACACATGTCTGTTTCTTATTTGAGTTTCATATTTTCATTTATTACTTTGAGATTATGTAGAATATAGATAACTATATAGATAATGTTTATTTATTTTTATTTTTTAAAGTAATATTTATACCATTGATTTTAACTTCAGTTCTCTATAAAAGAAGTGCAATATGGCCATAGTTACACACACATTTTCAAAACTTGATTTCTAGTTTCTTACCTTTAATATATGTTTATCTATTATGAGTTCTATCCATCTAAATTATTTACAAACTCTTCTAAATTATCAGAATCATAAAAACTATCCATTTACTTTTCCAAATTCTAAATCTAAAAAAGAAAGCTCATTTTTCTTTAAATTTAAATCAAATGTCTACTATACCAAATCATGAAATACTTTCTTTATTAACAAACTCATTTTTATAAAAAGTATGTTTATAAGGTAAATACTTTATATATATATTTTTAAATCAAATCCTAACTACATATAATTATTGCAAGAACCATTTTCTTTGATACATATCAAATCAAATTTTTTATTCCCAAAATACACACCTCAAATTCATTAGTATGCAATTACTTAATTTCATGTTTCTTATATTATGGGTGTCTGGATTATCTTATTTTACGTGTTATTTGAGTTATTAAGATATCAAAAAGCCCAAAAGTTCACTTGTTTTCGGCTTACATTTCATAACCTTAATTTTTGGGGTGTTTGTTTAGGCTTATGTATGGCTAATCAGCTTATTTGTTTCTCAGCTTGGCGTATATATCTTAAGCCACAATTTCCCGGCTTATCTTGTGACCTTTGGGCCTATATAAGTTTATTATGTTATAAAAATTATATAAACCTGTAAGTCTCAAAATAAGCAGGAAAATTGGGGCTTATGAAATATCAACTGAAATTAAATAAGCTTGGAGATTCACATATAAGCTATGTTCAAGCCTAAATCCCAAAATAAGCCAAAAATAAATAAAAATAGGGCGTATGTTACATAAGCCGCAAAATTATTTTTCTTGATTCGATTTATGCGAGGGAGATTGTAAGTGTTGGCAATGCTTAGTATTATCAAATGTAACCATAACAATTTGATAGCTTTTTGTAGACTCATCATAACGTAAGGTTATTTGCTGATGTCATTGTTCTTAATCTCAATAAACATGTTAATACTTATCTTTTCCTCTTGTTTTTATGTTTAAGTACTATTATGCCCTGTCTATACCTACTTAGTACCAGTAAGAGTGCTTGATCATTAAAACACACAACTTCAATTGTTTATTTTGCTCATTTTTAGGATGAAGACGGGAACAAGATGGTGAATGAGTATGTCCGCGAGTGTAGAATTGGCCCTGGTAGCTATGGGAAAGTGGTAATTAGTAAATTGCTTCATATTTTATGTATATACACCTTGCCCATGAAGAAAGTGTATTAATCAACATTCTTTCGACTTATTTTGTACAGGTTCTTTACCGAAGCCTGATTGATGGGAATCATTATGCATAAGGTACTGCTCTTCTTCTTTTTCTTTATTTGGTTATTTTCCCATTTTGATGGAGTTCCAATTCTTCTGGAATAACGTTTTTTCTGGAAAGCCTTAATCTGCTTTAAAACTATTTAAACTTAGGGAAAATTATGAAAAGAGTAAAAAAAAAATGGGCAATGCCCAAAAAAGGCCAAAAAAACATGTCTTTCCCGATTTGTCCCAGGGCAACAAAGAATATAGGACAGTAACCGTTCAGATTTTGACAAGTGTCCAAAAATAGGGCAATTATGACAGATTGCACCAAGAGATAGGGCAACAGAGGACACGTTGCGCATTCTGCATCCAGTTGCCTTATATCCCCCAAAAAATAGTCTTTTTTTTTCAGCCTTTTTTGGGAAGAGAATTATAGGCAAAGACCTTTTTGGTAATTTTCCCTTAAACTTATACCAACTACTGTTAGTATTAGGGTTGAAACTTATATTGTTCTCTTAGGCGGCCAAAGATATTGAGTTCTTTTCAAGACTGGTTATTTTTTTGAAAAGCCTGGTTTAGATTTTTTTTTTCGGTAATTCGTCCTAAAAGTCCACTTTGCACCGTTAGTCATGTCGAGGCTGTTTGTGGAGTAGTGTAGTATTCAATAGCTCGTACCTTGATCATGAGAACGTACTTCTAAATCTCTTCATACGCATTACTTTTAGTAGGGATGAGCATGGTTCGGTTTGGTGCGGTTTTTGACTAAAACCGAACCGCAACCGCACTTGCGGTTTTTATATAAATGAAAACCGCACCGAACCAAAAACCGCGGTTTCGGTTTTGCGGTTTTTTGCGGTTTCTGCGGTTTTGCGGTTTTTAACCGCACTGAACCATTACTTTTGACTTATATAATAACTGTGGTTTTTTGCGGTTTTTTTTCGGTTTTTTGTTTAAAATGTTGATTTTTTCGGTTATAACAATGTATAAATTGAATCTAACAAACACTTTATTAATAACTTATATGAATATCAATGATAATTTTCAGTCTTATAACTCGCATAAAATAGTCGATGTGACGTTTTTCAGTATAAAATAATTATTGTGTGGTGCGGTTCGGTTTTGCGGTTTGGTTTTATAGGTGAAAACCGCAACCGAACCGCACTTGCGGTTTTTACTTTTTCATAAAACCAAACCGTCGGTTTTTGTCGTGGTGCGGTTTCTACGGTTCGGTTTTTGCGATTTTTTACGGTTTTACGGTTCGCGGTTCGATTTCTGCTCACCCCTAACTTTTAGTGAAAATTACTTTTATCAACTTTATGGAACGCATGTTACAAAAGTGGTCACTTCATTTGAATTTTATAAAAGAGTCCTTTTGGCGTGCTGCACGCTTGTCCAGGTGCGCCACCACTAAAATAACGCTGCGTGTCTACACTTTTTAGTAAAACCAACAAGATCTCCTTACTTGGAACCCGACACACACAACCATAAGTACTAGATTAAGACAATTGGATTATGTGAATATTTCGGTTAAGAAAAAGAATTATGTATGTTTAAGTACTTTCCAAGATTCCGTATACTTCTTAAAAGATAAACTGTAAACACGAGATTTTGTGGGTGACAATGTGGTTAGTGGTCAACTGAGTGTTTCAAACAAACACTCTTTTCATGTTATTTTAAACAGTTAGAACTAAAACCAAAATAGCCTACTTTTCGAAAGTGCTAGTTAACAGATCTTATTAATAAGTTGTAAAGATAGCCACTAAAAGCACCTTTTTTTAGTGGCAAAACAAACTTGAGCTATACAAAAAGTTATGTGTGCAAGTTAGCTCCATGTGGGATGAACCCCTACTTGAAAACTTGTGACATATTCCCGAAAAGTTATTAGAGTTTTCAAATAAATTAAATGTAAATAAGTATTGCTCTACTAATATTAAGAGATGATAATCGAAGGGTATTCGTATCGAGTGGTTAAAATGATTTTCGCGGAAACTATCATGGCCTGATGGGTTCCATTACATTACAAGAACCCGTATGGATGACCACATCACAATCGTTCCATTTTTTAACTAAACTGCCTCATACCAACTTTTTATGTTACTTCTCATAAATCTTATACCTCTTCTAATACGTAATGACATGCTTATAAATCATTGTCATGAATTTTGGGAACTTTTCTTTGATGATTTTTTCATTCGCTTTTACATATTGTTTAGGCTTAAATTCATTCGGATGATCCCTGGTATTTCAAAAAAGCCTAGTTACGCCTCTAAGAGAATCTACTTTGTATGATCTATCTTTGAGCTCTGGGTCATGTATTGATTTCTTCTCCATCTTTGCTAACCAATCATCACAATATAACTTGCTTTCCCATCCGGTCCTAAACACTTGAGTAGATAGATATTTAAATTCGCTTGCCCTTCGTTTTAGCAATTCCGCACTAACTTCACATAAAACATCAAGTTTGGTCTTCGAGTGATAAAAGCTTATATGGTCGTAAGCCATCACCAAGTCAAACTCCGAATAATATTAAGAGACTCTAATTAAAATAATTATACACTATGCAAGTCAAACGATATACAAACACATTTGTTTGAAGGACATTAACCTTGAGTTTTTGTCGAGTAGCCTCTTCTTACAAAAGTGTGCCACTTTTTCACCAACCACATTCAAACTCTCCATAAACTCAAATCTTCTTTGTACCGTAGTCTAACCTTACTCGGGGGCTTGATTAAAAGAATTGTCATCATAAGTGTGGGTGATTAATGTGAGGACAACAAGTAGTGGAAGGACAATACTTGTTGTCCTCACAACAAGCACTCACATATATGGTGAAAATTGTGCTTATCAATCCCCCAAGGAAGGTTGTACTACAGTACGAAGAAAACCCGAGTTTACAGAGAGTTTGAATGTGGTTCGTGTTGAAGTGGCAAGCTTGTGTAGGAAGCTACTCAACCGAAATTTAAGGTTAATATCCTTCAAACAAATTTGTTTGTATATCATTTCACTTGCCTATTGTATATTAGTTTAATTAGAGTCTCTTAATGTTATTTAGATTTGACCTCCTGATGGCTTATAACCATATAAGCTTTTATGACCCGGAAGACCAAACTTGATCTTTTATGTGATGTAAGTGCCGAGTTACTAAGACGAAGGATGGACGAAGTTAGAATGTCTATCTACTCAAGTTTTTGGGAGCGAATAGAAAAACACATTAGATTGTGATGAATGGTTAGTAAAGATGGAGAAGAATTCGATGCATGACCCCGAGCGAAAAGATGGAGCCTACAAAGTAGATTTGTTAGGACCTCATTAGGCTTTTTAGAAAAACTAGGCATCATCAGGATGATTTTGAGCGCACAAAATTTGAAAAAGCGTTTGAAAACTTAATTTCTGAAAAGTTCCCGAAGTTCATGACTGTTGGAATTTAAGTAAACCCTTAACTATATTAACACATTAATAATACGAGTACGCAGCGGAATATAGGATCACGTATAGACAAGTAATTAACATAAACAATAAAAAAGTGTCTACCTTTTAGCAATAGATTAAACCCCTTTATCGAACCACCAATATAAACGAAAACCCAAAGATCAAACAACGACCTCTATAAGAGTACGCACACAATACGTTATAGCAAACGATTAAATATGCTAGTACCAATAGTGATAAAGCTACTCAATACTTGTTTTCTTTAAAATAAGTAAAACCAAAACTAATAATTATGATATTAATTTTGATGGCAACTCGAACAAATAAGAAACCAAAGTAATCGTAATAGAGAGTACCTTTTGTTTTCTATAGTTGGATAATCTATTGATAATAACCATATTTCATCCGATATTTATACCATTCATAGGTCGGTGGTAGTCCTAATCTAATTAGGCATACAAATGACCTTTTATACGAAATGCCTTTTATTTGTTTCGTATACAAACTTTTATAATTAACGTATAATTATTGTTTGTAAAATCCTGTTAACTAACTAATTAATTAACTTTGGTAATAGCTTATCACTAATTGATATATTAAGCATAATATATTAATGTATAATTATTTTATATATTAACGCGTGCGTCTCCTTAGGTTCGGGACGACTTCCGGACATATATTATTTACGTGTACATGTTCCTACAGCTCCCACTTGGATATGTACGCTAAATATAATATAATAACATTGGTTAGCGTCTAGCAACACGCAATGCTCCCGGAACCTCTCGAGTGTAGTTTTCCATAAAGTACAATTAAATGACTTAAACATTTACAATTCCTTTGTTTCTCAAATGCTATGTTAATAATGTATATAGATCAAAGTCATTCCATTTTAACTATTCTGTTTATCGCATTACATAATTAAAATAAATTACCAATCTAATCGAGACAAATATAGATTATCATTGGGTATGGTCATATAAACATCTAATTAATTAACGAGGGACCCACTAGCATTATTCTTAAATCCTTGTTGAATGAACAAATTTTATCTTAACTACACGTGCCTCTTACATGCTTCAAGATACAAATAATTATAGTCTTTATTACTACCTTATTCACGATAGCGTTATAACTATAACAAAAAATACCATCTATAAATATAAGACCTGATTGCATCTCAAGTCAAAGGATTTAGTAATGTAAATCATTTACAAGTTTCACTTAAAGACACCGATCGATAAAGTGATTGACTTGTTACTAGGAGATGTCCAATATACAACTTTTGGATATTGTATGAGTTGGTGAACCATTCTTACATATTTTACGAATATTACCATCTCTCATATATGTCTTAATTCAATTATACTCCCATATAATTAATTGACATAGACAATATAGAATAACATATTATTCAAGGATTTAAAAATGCAAAAATAGGACCAATAAATATAAATGAAAATCGAACATATTAAATACTTCAACTCATAAATAAGTATTGTTTAACATTATTGTAGAAACTAGAAGAAGGAGGGGGGGGGGGGGGGGGTTGAATAGTTTCTCTTCGGTTTATGTCCTAATTAAAATTCCTTTCAATTAGGTTTATCTCAAAACTACCTTTTACTTGAAAGCTAGTTGCATAATGATTAGGTTCAATTCTAATGCATTAACAATGACAAATAGTTGTTGTATGTGATGTAATAATAAAAGTAAGTAAAGAGTAAGGAAAGAAACGACCTAATAGGAAGACACCAAGATTTATAGTGGTTCGGCAACGAAACTCTATCTTCGTTCCTACTCCACTCCTCGAGTACACCTTACTCGAGATTTCCACTATATCCACAAGCTCTCTTCTTGGCGGAGAAAACCTTACAACGTCACTTACATTGTTTTCCGACACTAAGCTAAATGTCGAGACCTAATCTTAGCTAGAACCAATCTACACAACGTTGCCTAATTCACCATTTTACGACACAAGGCTAGATGTCGAGTTCTAATCGAAAGCTAGAACCATATTCACAACTTTGCCTACTTCACCATTTTCTGACACAAGTGCTTACATAAGTTTATCAAACTTTCTATGGTACTTCTCGTAAAACTTAGACTCTTCCAATACGTAATCACATGCTTATAAATCGTTGTCATCAACTTTTGGAACTTTTTAGAAATGATTTTTTCAGTTTTTTTATATTTAATAGGCTTGAATTAATTCGGATGATATACTAATATTTCCAAAAAACCTAGTCTATAAGTAAATCTACTCCGTAGGCTTTACCTTTCAACTTTAGGTCATGCATCCATTTCTTCTCCATCTTTTCTAACTAGTCATCACAATCTAACGTGATTTTCCATTCGGTCCCAAACACATATTAAACTTGGTACATACTTTTTTTTGCAAATCGGCACTAACATCACATAAAAGATCCAAGTGTGGTATTCAGGTCATAAAAGCTTATATGGTTATAGACCATCCGGAGGTCAATTCTAGATAAAATTAAGAGACTCTAATTAAATAATGATACAATATGCAAGTGACCAATATACATACAATTTTTTTTGAAGGACATTAACCATGAGTTTCAGTCGAGTAACTTCTTACACAAGTCTGCCACTTCCCCACCACACACATTCAAACTCTGAGTAAACTCGGGTCTTCTTTATATCGTACTCCAACCTTCACGAAGGGATACATAAACACAATTGTCATCATATGTGTGGGGTGCTTGGTGCGAGGACAACAAATATTATCCTTGTAAGTTGTCGATTATGAGTTATGTAAGCTTAAGCTGTTGTATCATCTCTTATATTAAGAAAAATAAATTATTAAACCAACTTTATAAAGAACAATTTAGCCACCTGAATGCTCATATATTTTTCATTTATCCCACCATGTTTAACTTTGGAATTCTTTGACTTCAACTCAACCCGCTCAGCTTAATTCGATAACCACTGCCAAGTCTTTTACGGATCAACACATTTTGTGAAGCAACAACTCCATGAATGACACCATTAATGTGAAGTTGCATTAATGCCAACACAACATTCTTTGACAAAAAAACATTAAAATATAAAACAAACTTCTATATAAGTCGTTACAGGTTTTCTACTAAAATAGAACATATGGAATCATTTGCATAACGTAAAACCTGCATTTGGACAGAAGGACTAATTGTTTATCTAAATACTTAACCAAATTCCCTCGGGTCCTTACAAAAGCATATAGGAAAACTAGTCATCCAATTTAACCATATGCAAGGTTAACACATTTGCAACGTGTGAACATGCATCATGAACATGCATCATGAACATGAATGACATTTTCTACAAAAGCGTAAACATGAGTGGTCATTGGTACCCTTTGAACAAAGATGTCTTCTTATGTAAAGTATCATCGAAATAAAAAACCTCTCCCTTCCACGGAACTAGTTCACAGGAGGATTCTTAATGCGGATCTTTCTTCTCATACTATTGATGGCCCTAATCAAAATTTCTTCATGTGACACTCTAGTGTAGCTTAAGTTGGGTACAAATATCAATAAACCTTTCTACACTCTGAGTACAATATACAACACAATATGCTTTTGCGATGGTCACAATTGCAAAGCGCATGTGCGAAGTAATTCATAATCTCTTAGCGCTGAATACCCAACTCACACGTGTTATTTTAAAGGTATTTGCATTGATAAGCCAGACTACGTTGTATATTGTGCTCAAAGTCGAGAAAGGTTTATTGAAATCTGCAGTCAACTTAAGCAACATTATAGTGCCATGGGACGAATTTTGATCAGGGCCATTAATAATATCAGCATCAAAGATCCGAATTAAGAATCCACTTGTGGAACTAGCTCCGTGGAAGAAGATGTTTTTAACTTTGATGGGACATTACATAGGAAGGATTTCCTTTTTAGAAGGATACCAACGATCGTTGATGTTCAACTTTTGTAGAAAAGGTCATCGATGTTTATGATGCATTTTCACACATTGCAAATGTGTTGAGATTACAGATGGTTAAATGGGATGACGAGTTTGTCAATATGGCTTTTGAAAAGACACGAGGTAACAGGGTCAAGCATTTGGATAAAAAATGAGTCCATTTGTCCAAAGAGTTGCGTATGCAGGTTTTAAGGTATCCTAAGATTTTATATGTTTTATTTTGGTAAAAATCGTACCGACCTATAAAAGTGGGTTTTGTATTTTTTTTATCAATGCATGTTGCGCTCACATTGATGCAACTTCACATTAATGGTGTCATTCATGGAGTCATTGCTCCCATAATGTGTTGATCCCTGAAGGACGTGGTAATGGTTATCAGGTTAAGATGAGCGGGTTAAGTTAGAGAATTCCTAATTTGGAACACGGAAGGAATAACGAAAAATACATGGGCAATCTGGTGGCTAAGGTTGTCTTTATAAAGTTTCTTTACTGGTTTCTTTTTCTTTTTATAATAAATAATACAACAATCCATGCTTACAGAACTTAAAATCCACATCTTGCAAGCTGTCATCACACCAAGCACCAATACATATGATGACAATTGTTTTTATCAAGCCCCTAGGAAAGGTTGGACTACGGTACAAAGAAGACCCGGGTTTATTGAGTGTTTGAATATGGTTGGTGAGGAAATCTACATAAACTCAAGGTTACTTGTCTTCGAACAAATTTGTTTGTATATTGTTTCACTTGCATATTTTGGATATGGGAAATCGTTACTTATTGACAAAAAGGCCTGATAAGAAATAGAATGTTAGTGTTAACAGATGTATCCGACCCAACCATTTTGACTGGTACTTGCTGTTTTGACCCATACTTGTTTTCACCCATTACCCAACTCGCCTATAATCTAGTTACCAAATTCCTGTTGTAAATTTAAAGAGTGCATATATATATATATATATATATATATATATATATATATATATATATATATATATATATATATATATATATATATATATATATATATATATATATATATATATATATATATATATATATATATATATATATATATATATATATATTAGTGGCTAAACCCGTCCGATTGACGGGTATGACTTCTAATTATCGTTTAACTTTTTATTATTTGGTAAATATTTGTTTTCAAACTTAGTTTTTAGTATAATTGTCTTTTAATGCATTATTAGGATGACTTGTATTTGATGTCTAATTTTTTCTTTATAAAATTAATACTGAAGTTCGTATGTTTTTCATCTTTTTTGCTTGCGGTATTTTTACTCATGAGGTTAATGCTTTATTTTTCAACAAAGTTGTGTATCATCTTGGATGCTCGGAATTTTGAATGCAAGTTGATGATATTTTTTTTTAAAGTTGTATATAAAGTTTGATGCTGAGGAGAGAACTATGGATGCAATATCAAGTCCATGTCATGGTTAATAAGCAGTTTAACCAAATAAAAGACAGAATATTTATTTTTCAAGTTAATTAAACTTTAAATATAATTGCTTATACGTATGGTTAAACACATTGTGATGTGTTTGAATTGTGGTTTTGGGAATGACTGAGTGGGCACGATAATGCTTGTATGTGTTTGATTTACAGGGGTATAGGTTTGAGAACACTCAAAAGCGAGTGTTATTCTGATTTCGTATTTTATGTATCATTGTTGGCGACCTTCCTCCATCAAGTGAAATGGTATAAAAGTATATTGTAAAATCTTAGTAACTTTTGTGAAGATGAAAATGATACAATTCTCGTCCTTTTTTTCATGTACATAGCAGTTGCTTACATTAAGAATGCGGAGACACAAGTGCTTACCGAAATTATCATTTGTGTTTGGCAATTTTCTTAACGTACATTTAAACACTTATAGATTAGCAAAAAAATAAAAAAAATCATGTTGCAATGTTCCTCCTTTTTAGTACTCCATTTGTCTCAAAATTATTTTCCACTAAAAATAACACACAGTATAAGAAAAGTATCACTTTTACAGCTTTCTTTCTCTTACTTTTTGCATAAAAACAGTTTTACTCTTAACCAATTAATTTAAAACATCTTTAAAGTTTGTAATTATAATTTCAACTAAAGGTAATGTATTAATCTCGATCTAAACTTCATACCTATTTTTAGGTGGACGATTAATTCAGGACAACAAAAAAAAGAAGTGTGAACTATAATTTTGAGACGGAAGTAGTATGTGTTTCCCACAT
Organism: Glebionis coronaria; assembly: GCA_025667525.1. Taxonomy (NCBI): domain Eukaryota; kingdom Viridiplantae; phylum Streptophyta; class Magnoliopsida; order Asterales; family Asteraceae; genus Glebionis; species Glebionis coronaria. Next base: position 603,688,925 of record CM046878.1, on the reverse strand, counting down.
TCCTCCTTTTTAGTATGTATTTTCCACAGAGTTTCTCGAGCCTTCCTTGTGTCGTTGTGGTAACTGAACTTCGCCATATCACTCGTCCATATATTGAACATATAAACAAATATAATATGTAAAAATAAAATTAAGTAGCAAATACACATAATTTACATGTTTATTTGTAAAAAAAACACACAAAAAAAAAATCAAAACCTGGCCAGGTCTCCAGAACCGGCTTGAGCCGGGTCACCCAAAACCCCAGTGGTTTCGAAAATTTGAAAACCGGTTTAAAATGACCCCTTTTTTAGCCAAAACCGGTCAACCGAAGGCTCGGTTGGGTCGAACCATAAGCATACAAATTAATACGTACATTACAACTCAAATGTATATATAATGTTCATTCTAAAAGAAGTCGAGAACATATTTATATCATCTAAATAGTGATATAAGGATCACACTGACATGCCAGATTTATTAACTTGGAATGAGGCTTCTAATGAAATAGAAGTTTGAGCAGCCTAACTTAGGTGAGGCTATGACCATTTATGCTATCTCAAGAAAACGACATGTCCTACCTCTAAATTAATATTAACCGACTTCTCATCGTTACCTGAATAAGTAACCGCTATATAACAAAATTGCTAAAAGTTTCATACAGAATCTGTAATTTTCATCAAGTTGAGTTGTAATACTTTGACCACTGATAATCTCACACATGCTAATCGTTGCACTTCAAGGAATGTTTTTAATTACACTTTGTGCAAAAAAGGACACCCTTTTCGGATAATTTCATTGACATTGCCATCAATCCGGCTTTCAATATTTGGTGGGCATAAGTATGCTACAAACCCTCTCTCAGCTTTGCTGCAACCTTGAATTTTCTAGCTCTTCTTCAGCCAAGTTACAAATTAACTGGAAAGAAGTGGTTCCATTTTAGCTCAGATTTCTGCACATGTCACAAGATTCCAGCTCATCTTCAAGGTCTGAAACATCCCCTCGCCACTTCCGCCGTTTGCAACCATACAGCTCCAACATTATGAACCTATCAGCTACTAAATTTATAAGGAAATGGTTCTTTAGTGTTGTTTCAATATGGAGTAATGTAGGCCTATTCAAAATGGTTCTGTCAAAGAAAATCAGATAAATGAAATCTACATAGTTAATCATAGGATTTTCATAACAAAACATTACCAACTAAATGAAACATGATGATGTACCAAGTCAATGACTTGTGTCGCGGATATAAGATAAAATCTAATATATGTTACATTAAGTTACCTTCTTTAAAGCGCCTCATCGATTCTATCACCCTTTATCAGTGTTGATAAACCACCACGTTCAGCACGCCACCATACTTCGCCATATCTCTCAACAATTCCCAAGCCAAGTCAACCTCATTTACAGAACAAATCCCTTTAACCACAATAGCAATATAAAAAACATCTGATGTATGCTTATTAACAGTGACATTCTTATTATTATTATTAACAGTGGCATTGTGTTATTTGAATTCAGATTTATTTTAGTTTCTCGCAATGAGCAGCTGACGAAATTTACATTATTACCCAACACATCTTTACACAACTTGTCTCTGAAATGTGTAGCATTAATCATCAAAGTAAAAGCGAATTGTTCAAGTTCGGGTAAGACCGGTGTCAACAGTCAACCTTTTGAATGCAGCTACTTTTTTTGTTAAAAGCAAGAACTATGGACTTCACACAGTGCTACAAATAGTAAGTGACGCCTAGGTAGTAGGATGGTACTTTCTGATGCATGTTGGAGGAAATCAGCTATATTAGTCAGCTTCTGTCCAAGTAGGGTTGAATTCTTCAAAGTCAGGTCAGACCGGTGTCAAACAATCAACCTTTTAATTCCCTAAGTATATTAGGTTGGGTTAAGGTTCGGTTCCAAGTGCATATACCACAAGGACACCAAACAACGCGCAAACCTGTTAAAAGAAGCACATAAAGCTATAACATTAGTCTCCAAACACCCATTTTCTCTGTTGTCCAAACACCCCGTCCAAGTTCATCTATTTTTTTGCAGCCATGCCCAATAAGCGCAATAGCAGCATCATCAAAGAATGTTTGTTCTAGCGTCAGCTGTCTGATCAAAAGCATAAACTGGTTAACAAAATCCTATAGCTCTATGCTGCAAGTTTTTTTCTTTTGTAATATACTAACAAATAGTTTAGCAAACCAACAAACGTTCATGTGGAAGCGGTAATACCATAATAGTGTGTAGAGTTAACCCTTTGTAATTCCTCCTCTAGCTTCTAGCTAGAGAGTTTTTTTTAATATTATTCATTGTTAAAAAAGTATTTTAGATCAGAACACATAAAAAAGGAGTGTGTCGTATATGCCATACACCTGAACGATTTTTTGTTCCAAATACACTACTGCTACTCAAAAGCATACAATATATTAATGAATGTTAATCATATCGTATTCATTTTAGTGAGACGATGGTTTTACCACTAAAGAAGCATCCTTGCTGCTATTTCATCATTTGGGCTTCATGCTCATTCCTCTTTCGCTTATTTTATTGTTGATCAGATGCTGATTTAATGAAATAGATCAACGAACAACAATAAAGTATCTTAATTTTTTATGATAGGCACCAGTTTTAGCTTTCCCACACATCGGTAGCTTATGCTCCCTCCTTGGCAGCTCGTGTCCGCTCATATGTTGCACTTCACTTCTCTGCAACTAAGCAAAGATATAAAAAAAACCATTGAATTAAAAACAAGCAAAATTTAGTGGATTTAACAAAAACTGACAGAATTTTGTGGTTTTTATAGGAAATGCTTATTGCTGATTAGTTACCAATGCTCAAGGTGTTGTTCATTTTTAAAATACTTTAGATATTCGGGTTCCTTACCGTCCTCAGCCAATACACAGATCTATGCAGCATGCTTCGCGATCAGTTTAGGAGCCTCATGAAGTCCCCTGGTAAGGCCACCATGAGCAAGTGAATTTCTTAGCACAAGATGCAAACCAGTCATGATGTCGATTAGCTTACCAATAGCGGGAGCTACATAGAAACAGGTCCATCGTTTCCAGCCATTGACAATTCCTAAATAAATTCTTCTGAGTTTATTCATATAATCCTCATTCGAAAAACTAACATCACATACAAATAAGAATTTTTTTATAATAAAACACTCAATGTGAGCCAAATAAATTTACATCACTAATAGTAGTAGGACATAAAACATGGAAAGGTGCAACATAAAACTTTGTTGTGCATACCTAATAATGGAGATAAACCTCATACTCGTCTGAAAGCTAATTGCAAACATAAATTATTTAATCACATGTAAAATTTTGATAATATTAGTATATTTACACTAAAGTTAAATAAAATGTAACCAAAACGGGGTGAAAAAGGCAGTCATTATTAACCTAACTCCAGCTTATTTTTTTGTGGTGTCATCTGGTCACACCCTCATAGCTGCAGGTACTTCATTTTATTACTACACCACTCATTAGAAACACAAACATGTACCTCGTAATAAAAGTACACCACTCATTAAACATAATAAAAGGACTAATAAACATATCATTTAATCATGAATTGTTAAATTGCAACATGCGCCAATCAAACCACAATTACTACATGTATGTTAGACTACTCAATCCATTGAAAATCTTTCAAATAAAAATAATATGAAACTTCACATACTCGTATAGTTTGCCTCTTAAATTAATAGTAGCATAATGGACCAAGGGCTCCCCGATCACAACGACCTAAGAAACACTTGATACACTTGTTACAAAAATACAAATAGGTCAGGTCCCAAAATTAATACCACATCTTGTACATGTACATCAATTCATAAAGGTACCTCATCCACTGCGCTGCCACACAAACTATGGACACGTTGAGAAAAAATAAGAGTTTTAATAAACTCGATGGTCGATGCAACAAATGTCCAAAATGATTAAAGCATCCAATACTGTGTTTTCACTTCAACAACCCATTTGAGGGTACATACACTATTCTGAGGCGATCCGACATTGACGCTCTTTTCTCAAGGTATGCGCCACCAGCTCTTGTTGATGGGTTTGAGACTCATTGAGAGGCTGGAGAATCAGATAAATAAAAGGTCATTACTTTAGCCACTACACAAAGTTAGCTTTAAATTTTCTCTGTGTAGATTATTTTGTATTCTAATGTTCAAATGATCAACCATGTTTTGGCAAGCTGCTCAATAACATATACTTTGTCTTCCCATTATTATGTTATTTATATGTGTGATTTATGATCCAACAACTTATATGTTGATGTGCGTCATAGTAATGGTTGTTCACGAAAAGATTATTAGGATGATTTATAAGCGTTTATGTTAGAGGTGGCTGTTTACATTATTCATTTTCACTACCAAATGACTTGCAAGCATTTCTTGTAAAGGTAGATATTTCAATCTATTTTTAAGAAAAAGGTCAAATGGGTTCTGGTAATTTATATTTAATGCTCAGAATCTCCTATATCATTTATATAGATTAAACGTTAATAAAGTTTGCTAATTATACCAATATACTGTTAGGTGGTTTGGCCAGACTGATATTTTAAGGTGCAAGAAGTGTCTATAGCCCTTACGGACATTGTTTAAGTTCCGCCACAGATGATATTTTTTTTCCAAAATGTATAATTGTTTTACCTTTACATTTAGGTCAGTTGGGGGAAAAATCAGATGATATTTGTAGCTTTGCATTACCAATCAGCTCAACCAAAAAACAAACAATAGGTTATAACAAATTACCCTACATGAATTAAACATTTGAACTATTCTATATTTCTATTACCACCTTGCGATGGATTTTTTACTCTTTAAGCTATGTAAAAGCAGCATCAGATACAAATGGTTTTAAAGCACTTACATTTTCAGTTGCACCGGTTTCGAGCTGAGATTCTGCCAAGTCTAACATGGAATTTTTACTTCCCCATTGACAGCATCAGCAACTTTTGATTCCGTATTATTCCCCTCTAAATCCTTTTTCTTATCCTTTAGTGATCAAATAAGTGTTCTAAGCCCCTCTACCTTCAACTCAGTCTTCCTCTTTTCAGTAGAAACTTTCTTCTCTTTTCTGATTTCTTTTGGTCTTATAAATGTTTTATCTAGCATGCTCCAAGTTCCCATCTTGTAAAGGTGTCAGTTCCCACAGTCTCCTCCTGAAGCTTCATTAGGATTTCCTTCAAAAGCTTCTCAACAAAAACTCAAGAAGTATTGAGCTCTGCATTTTCTGATCTCCTTAAATTTGAGAGAACCAAAGTTGTTTTTTATGTAGCAGCAGCCTCAAATTGTAAGAATTAGCTTATAGTGAGAACATGATAACTGGCACAAACACCAAAACCAAAATACTAGAGATTGATAACATAAGGATGTTATAAATGGATGTTAGCTGGTTCAGATAACGTGTTGACATTGAGGGTGTAATCCCCTCCATCTTCCTGATCAATAAGCTCAATGTATGGCAATAAAGGAACTTTTCTTGTCATCCTCTCTCTTCTCAACTGTCAAGACAACAATATAACCATAATACCTTTCATTGACAACGCCAAGAGTAGCAATATCCTGGTTTTTGTAAAGAATAAGGTACACATTAGCGACATGCATTTCATTATCATTGTTTTAAATAAGATAAGTATATAAAATTGGCATTATATCTTCTTACATGAGCTGCAGTGTTCTCATTAGCAGTGATCCCTTTCAGTTGATTTCTCTCACCCAAACTCTCTTTTTTAACCCCAGTTACACATTACCAGTTTCTGCCTTCCACAAACAATCTACATCGATTCAAATAATTTTAGAAACAGCCTTTAGGAGATGTCCCATATAAACTTCTCGCACAAGAAAAAAATGAAAAGAAAAAAGACGTACCTGGAGGTGTTCCACAAGTTATTCATAAGAGATTGTTGCACAATAACATACGAAAGAAGCACCAACTACAATATATAAGAAACAAAAAGAAGAGTCTTACTGGGATATGCATTCACCCAATTCATATCCGATCCATTTACATCCCTCAATAGAGCTTTGTCAAGCTAGTCGACCTCCATACAGGCCTTGTAAGTCAGCTCGAGCTCAGACTCGAGTCTCCAAAGCACTACATGCATCACATCCAATTCTTTAATTGATACATCATATATGTGCAAGAGATACTCCAATAGATTCAAGTGAAATATATTTTTAAACATTACAACTTATACATGGTGAAGGAAGTGGTGCATAATCTATTTTAAGTACATAATGATCTTTGTGATATGTGATACATAATGATCTTTGTGATATGTGTTAGATCTATGAAAAGCATAAATCCTCTAAAATATATAAAGAATAAAAAATCACCATCAAGAAGCATTTGACTAACAGATGTAGCAAAGAGTTTATGATTATGAACTTATTTGACTATGTAACTAACCTTGATTGGTTTTATGCTAAACTTTTGAGACGTTTTGCTTAGGCAAAAGTCTTGTGACATTGGTCTTCGATCTCGATGCTGTTAATCAGTGTATCAATGAATTATAAAGTTATAATGTATCACCCCGTTTCACCAAAACCTTGTACTTTACCACCAGATTTGAGTCACCACAAGATATTTTTTTCGCATTAGTTTTCTATGCTTCCTTCTTGCTAGCTCTCGGCTTAGCTCTTGCTATTGTGGGCAAAACAGCTGTTGGGAGTTTCATAGTAATGTGATACCTCTATATCCAACTTTGAAATCTTTAAACAATTGCTTAGATCTTCTTGCAAGCTAGTAAGCCAATTGTTTGAAGCCTACAAAGAAGCGCTAACAAATCAATACCAAAAAGACGGGGCAGTTCAAACCCAGGTGCATACCGATTACATGTCCAATAAAATCCATCTATACCGATTACATATATAGGGATTACTAATGAGAATAATTTGACATAACAAATTGAAAACAAATAAAATCAACCATGATTTTTTTTAGATAATCATCAAATCGATTGAGAGGATTGTGAATAATTTTAGGGAATAACTTAGCGATTTAAAAATATGCCCGGATTGTGAGTAATGAGAAGTTATAGGATTGCGAAGAAGGGCGCAAGTTTTCTGGGTTCGGGAATTTTTAAGCCCAAAATCTAAGCCCGATTGCTGACTGGGATTAGTACCCTGATTGATGACGTGGTAAATCTCTCCTCTTATATATAATGTAAAGATATATATATATATATATATATATATATATAGAGTTAGGATCAAATGAGAAGAAATATTAAAATAAGAAGAATAAGAAGTAACATTAGCCTATCAATTTAAATCAAAATTAAGGGCATTTTTGACATTCTTATTGATCAACATTTAAAAACTAACTCCTCTATTTTCGTTTCTTTCTTCCATCTTCTTCTCATATACTATAAATAAATGGAATAGACCATTGTACCGAGCATTCTTCTTTTCTTTTTGTCATGAACAGACCAATGTAACAGTATGCCTATTTCTAATATGGAATACTGTACAAATAAATTGATGCATCTAGTTTTATTGCATCTATTTTTCTTTTGGGGTCCCTTTTATTGCATCTATTTTTCTTTTGGTCACTATATGATGCATGTTGTAGTTTTAGTTTAATACTCGGATGCATCCATGCATCTTTTTTTCAATTTTCTATTATTTAAATGAAGTTGCATATATTATTTTATAACAAAATAGATGCAATCACTCTAAACATTGAAAATGAAGATGCATATTATTTTATAAAAAAATAGATGCAATCAGTCTAAACATTGAAGAGAAATATCCTTAAAAATACAGATGCGTGTGAAATTATTACTTTTTTATCATTAAAAAACAAGATGCATTTTATTTATAAAATGAGATGCATGCTTTCATGCAAAACTGCATTCGAAGAAACCAAAAAGACGCGTACTTACGATAAGAAAAAAATACAGTTGGTCTTGTTTGTTCCACAATGACAACGACAGTTATGTTTAAAAAAAAAAATATCCTATTTTACTCTTATGCCCTTATGTATGAAATTAGATGGTCAAGTATTTACAATAATGCCACCCTTCATTTTTAGCCATTGATCCTTTAATCTAATGGTTCAAATAACTTCTTATTCTTCTTATTTTAAGTATACTTCTTATTAGATCCTTACTCTATATATATATATATATATATATATATATATATATATATATATATATATATATATATATATATATATATATATATATATATATATATATTCTAATTGTGTGGTCTTGCAAGCTACAATCTATTTCTTCCCCATTAATCTTTTCAATATATTTCGTTGAAAAGGCTCGTCAATTTCTAAATTAGTTGTTCTTCGCTAAATTGAGGCTACCAAAATTCGTTAGCGTTATTCATAAGAACAATCGAAAAGAACCTACATCTTTCTTTATGTTTGGAATTGAGATACGTATTGAAATAATTAGATTGTTTCCTTGAAAACTTTTTACATTACATATAATTTCAGATTATTCTTTAATGCTTAAACATCATTTTGATAAACCCTTCTGTCATTTGTTATCATTTTTTAGGACTTAGGAGAGTGCTAAATTTGAAGGCAAAGTGATAGGGGTAGTTGTGAAGCAGGGCAATTTACTAGCAACGACATTTCATCCTGAACTGAAAATTGACTCTCGATGTTATTTCGTATTTCAAGTTCTATTTTATTTATTAGTATGGTTCAGGTTTACCAACCTGGATCTTTTCAATATTTTGATTTTTTTACACTGATAGTTATTGTGAGAAGGTAAATATGATAACAAAAACTTATTTTTGAATTAAAAGAATTATACGGCCGCAAGGAATTAATACACACACTTTTGTCTAGTTTTAACACATATCGACCGTTCGTACGTTAATGGGTCGAGTCAAACATATAATTGGAAAAAACTGATGTATGATATATCTATTTCTTTAACAGGCACGGGTACTTTATGAAAATGTCGCCTACGAACAATGGAATAATGTCAATAGTGAGCAGCAGTGGCAACAACTTATATGAAAATCAAGAAAGCAACTTGTACATCAAATTAAACAACTTATATAGGAGCAAATTTCATCAACAAATAAGTGACTGATTCTTTGAGTCATTTGGAATGATTCCAAAATGGGTGTGTTTACAATTTACGGTTCTTTTGTATAATGGTGCCAAAAGATAAAAAATGGTACAATGAGTTCACATATACCCCACTTTATTAAAAAATAAAAAATGTGATTTTGGCGTTGGCCAGTAGTCTTGGTGCCAGACTCCTTGACGCGAGGTCCGGTATGGTGCGCAGAAGCCCAACTCACGCGAAAGGGCTACCAGCCAGCTTTCGCACCACCACCGTACTTCACACTCTAATAGTAATTCAATCAAATCACACGATCAAACTAGACTGACACACATCAACATTATCTCAACTTTCTTTTTCTTAGTTCAAATAATGAGCAAACCCTCGTAATCCGCTTAGACAAGTGACCAAACATTTTTCTTACAAATATTAACATTTCATTAATTAAAATAAAACATTACGATACATAAAATTAAACTAAAAACAATACAATAAAATTAGTGCTCATTTTCTCTACGGCAAAAATGTTCGACTAAATTGGTTTTAGACTAAGATGAGCGTCCGAGTTGTTAATATCTCTCATAACTTGTTACATTTTTTCTCCAGATTGTATTGGACGATCCTTACGATGTTATTCTTTTCGAAAAAACTTGTGTTTTTTCATGTATAACTAAATATTATAGTGACAAGTTTTAAATGTTACATTGGGGGGTATAATTACTTTTTCTGTTAACTTGTCATAAATTTTGCATTCTAAAAATTTAAAAAGACATCTTTACAAATAGCCTCCAATGCATAAAAGTTGTTTACAGACTTTCTTAGCTCTTCATTAAATGTCAATAACTTGTAAGATTTGGTGTCAAACACTTGGTATTTACCAAGTTTTTTTGTCAATTCATTCATGAAGTCCTCATTGCAATGGAAAAAGTCATATAAATGACTTGGAAAAATAGTAAAAAGTTTTTTTTCAAGCTACCATTAGAGTTCCTCTTATATACATTTATATTAAATCTTTCTTTTTTTCATGGAACGAAAACAATAAATGCATATACGATTAATGTAAACCTACCATGTATTGATATATTTAGGGCGCGTTTGGTTTAATGGTTTATTTTGGATTTTGAATTAAAAATTGACAATCAGCTGTTTGGTTCCATTTAAGGGTTGTAGGTTTAGACTGGTAGCCTAATTATTAAGGATTTTTCATAAGGGGAGTGATATGCATGGTTTTCTAACAAGAAGGAGGTTTTATTTTGTTTTTACCTCTATTTTACTTTGTCTTTTCTTTCTGCTTATAACTTAACATAATAAAGTTATCAAACATATTTATTTATCCTACTTTTTTTATTCATATAAACAAAATTAATTTATATTTTAATATATTATTAAATTATTAAATATTATTTTCTCTTTCCTACATTAAATATAAATTCAAACTTACACAAAATCCTAACCCTACCAAATCCTAAATCAACCCCTTTACAAACTCACACCCAATGTAAAACCCGACTTCAAACCTAACAGACCCTTAATGAATCAACCACCTTCAATGTTTAATGTAACACTACTTTTTTTATGTTACATAGAACATTTAATGCAACATACACAATATAGAAGAGTAGTTGTAATACAACAATTACTCCACCAGTCTCATAATAAGTGTTCACCTAAATTTTTTAGTTTATAATCTAAGTTTGACAATAATTTTTTATTTTTGTACATAATACTACTTGATAAAAATTATTCCATTGAAAATACATTATATATAACTTTTATCAAGTATTATATAATACACATATAAATATTAATGGTCAAATTCAATACTAAAAACTTTGAAAATTTCAAATAGACACTTAATATGAGACAGAGGTACTAATGTTTAAAATGAACGTGATTCTACAGTTGGGTTAAGCATAATTTCATAAACAAAAATAAAACAAAAATACACACATATACTTATGACTTATATAGTTGATCGATAACACAAATTAATTTCACGTCTAATTTGTCTACTTTATTGTGCAGAGATTAAATAAAAGGTAATTTCACAGCAAGTGGTCTCAAATATTATTCACATTAGATTTTGTCTTTTATTTTTCAGTTTGTTCGGTGCAAGTGATCTCAAATACCAATCCTTTAGATTTGTTTTAACTATTTTTTTGTGTTTAATTGAGATATTTCTAATGATATGTTTTTTGAATATGTTTTTATGAAATGATATTTAAAATTGTCGCGGAGTAGTTGAACATGGTGATCGATCAGTAGAGCGATGGTGTTAGAGTACTTGAGCAATGGTAATGAAGCATTAGAGCGTTAATGTAGTGATAGAGCGGTGATGGAACAAAAGTAGAGTGGTGATTATAGAACGGTAGAGAGGTGGTTTTGTCGTTAAAATTTAGGAATAAGTTTTAATAAAGTGAGAAATAAAATAAAATATGAGGGTATTTTGGTCTTTTTACTATATCAATAATAAGATAAACTCTCAAATGATATGTATTTTATTAATTGAAAAATAGACACGCGTCGAGCAAAAATCAACTAGAGCAATGACGTGGTAAAGCATGACCAAAATGAAAATTGAGTTAAAAATGACTAGAAAACGTTAAGGGTATGGAAAACACGACTAGATAGGAATTTTCTGGAACCGGATTGTGCAGCTCAACAAGCTTAGCCATAGTAGTACTCTCACCACTAGAAATAATAAGTGTCGTCACACTCGCCATCTGTTCTGTTTTCCTTAGACTACTTTTATCAATGACCTTCTAAATGTCGGTTGGTGGGTTCATTAACGAAATAAGGTATATTACATTACAGAATTGCATTTATCAAACACATCTCTAGAAAACATTAATGGTATGACATTCAAGTCACACAACCAACTTGACACATGTCTGTTTCTTATTTGAGATTCATATTTTCATTTATTATTTTGAGATGGTGTAGAATATAGATAACTTTATAGATAATGTTTACTAATTTTTATTTTTTAAAGTAATATTTATACCACTAATTTCAACTTCAATTCTTTATAAAAGGAGTTCAATATAACTATAGTTACACACACATTTTCAAATCTTAATTTCTAATTTCTTAACTTTAATATATGTTTATTTATCATGAATTCTAACCATCCAATTTATTTTCAAACTCTTCTAAATTCTCAAAATCATAAAAACTATCCAATTACTTCTCCAAACTCTAAATCTAAAGAAACTCACTTTTCTTCAAATTTAAATTTAATGTCTACTATACCAAATCGTGAAATACTTTCTTTATTGACACACTCATTTTATAAAAAGTATGTTTATAAGGTAAATACTTTATATATATTTTTAATATCAAATCCCAACTACATATAATTATTGCACTAACCATTTTCTTCATTACATATCAAATCAATTTTTTTATTCCCAAAATACACACCTCAAATTCATAAGTATGCACTTAGTTAATTTCATGTTTCTTATATTATGGGGTGTTTGGATTAGCTTATTTTACGCGTTAGTCGAGTTATTAGGATATCAAAAAGCCCAAAAGTTCACTTGTTTTCGGCTTACATTTCATAACCATAATTTTTGGGGTGTTTGTTTAAGCTTATGTATGGCTGACCAGCTAATTTGTTTCTCGGCTTGGAGTATATATCATAAGCCACAATTTCCTGGCTTATTTCGTGACTTTTGGGCTTATATAAGTTTATTATGTTATAAAAACTTATATAAATCCGTAAGTCTCATAATAAGCTGGAAAATTGGGGCTTATGAAATATCAGCCGAAATTAAATAAGCTTGTAGGTTCACATATAAGCTTATGTTGAAGCGTAAGTCCCAAAATAAGCCAAAAAATAAATAAAAATTAGGCGTATGTTACATAAGCAGAAAATAGATAAGCTCATGAGCCCATAAATAAGCGTAAACAAAGACCCTCCGAGTTTAGTGTCGGTATAGATATAATATGATGTCTGTTGTAGATAAAATTTTGTTGCTTGTTTTGTATGCCGAGCAAGTGAGTTAATGGGAAATGCAACACCCTTGTGACTTTTTCTGTCGAGTCATATGCTTCTGGATTAAGCTTGTAATAAACAAATTGTTACCAACTTACCAGATAAAGTAGTTTTTTCAGTTGATAAAATGAACTCAAAATCAAGGGGCTAAGTCTCATGAGCTCTAAAATGTTGGCATTTTGGTTTTGACCCAATAGAAAAGCTAGTCTAAATACTATCTAATTGCTTTATGTTGAGCTTTACTGGTTGTGTTGCGCTGACGTGTGTTTATTGCATTACGAGGTAGTAGCTTATTTGATCCTGATAATTTTTGTTTTTGGTGATCTGAAGGAAGAAACTGGAAGAGGAGTTGTTGTCATAAAGATATGTTGCTGGCTTCAAGTTCGAATGATTATGTTTATTCCGTTAACTGTCTTCTTCATTTTTGTGAATGGCATCCTTTGGAGTTCAGTAAAATTAGGAGATTGATTGCGGCTTTATTGTCTCCTTCCTCTATATTTATAGGTCAGCATACTAGACTCAACTCGAATTTACTTTAGTTTTAATATTTCTGGATTTTGTTTTTAAGTACTTGGTGCATACACCCATTTTTCGGCTTAATTTGCATATTTCTGATCTATAAGCAGAGTAAAATTTAGCTCACATGCCTAAACATAAGCTTAAACAAACACCCATGCTTTGTTCATACGAAAAATTGATATGGATCAAACTTGAGTTACGTGGTGTTTGTGATTGCATATAAAATCTGTTTACCTGCTTATTCGTGTGACACAACAACAGATTAACGCTTTTTAGGGTGTTTGGGATCACTTATCTGAACTGCTTATATGATTATGCTAGAGTTTGTTAGAAAAAGATAAAAAAACGTAGTTTGGAATAAACAATTTGTGAGATGCTTATTCAAAACAGTTTATATGTTAGTTCAAAAAGGATTTTAGTTTTAACAAGCAATCCCAACCACCCTTTAAAAGTCAACCCATTTTGCTTATATGTTTAACAAACAAAGATGATTAATAGGAAAACATTTGTCAAGCTAATTAGAAGTATGCGACCTGTATAAACAGAGCTTGATACATTATTTTGATTTCCATTTAACGTAAACACAAAGAGTTTTTACGATATCTAATATTAGAGAAAGAAAAGTATTATCAAATGGCACCATAGTTTTTCTTGATTCGGATTATGCGATTAAATGCTGGTAGTGTTTAGTATTATCAAATGTAGTAACCATAACTATTTGATACAGTAACATTTTGTAGACTCATCATAACGTCCTTATTGTTCTTAATCTCAATAAACATTTTGATACTTATCTTTTCTTCTGATTTTTATTTTTATGTTTAGTATGTTTTGTCCGGTCTATACATTTTGATACTTATCTTTTCTTCTGATTGGTACACTGTGTACCTAGAGGTGGCAAATCTTACCCATTTCAATAAATATGAGCACTTATTTTCAAAAAAAGATGGGGCACAACAACTTCAATTCTTTATTTTGCTTATTTTTAGGATGAAGACGAACAGGATGGTGAATGAGAATGCCCGCGAGTGTAAAATTGGCTCTATTAGCTATGGGAAAGTGGTAATTAGTAAATTGCTTCATATTTATGTATATACATCTTGCCCGTGAAGAAAGGGTATTAATCAGTATTCTTTCTACTTATATTGTACAGGTTCTTTACCGAAGCCTGGTTGATGGGAAGCATTATGCAATTAAGGTAGCTGTTCCTTTATTTTATTATGTTCTTTTCCCATTTTGATCACGGGAACATACTTTTAATTTTCTTCATACGCATTACTTTAGTGAAAATTACTTGTATCAACTTTATGGACCGCATGTTACGAAAGTAATCGCTTCATTTGTACGCTTGTCAAGGTGCGCCACCACTAAAATAACGCTGTGTGTCTACATTCTTTAGTAAAACCAACAAGATCTTCTTCCCTATTAAAAACTTGTGACATACAATACGCAAGTGAAACGATATACAAACAAATTTGTTGTTTGAAAGACAATAACCTTGAGTTTTTTTTAGTAGCTTCCTACACAAGTTGACGACTTCCTCCCCAACCACAGTCAAACTCTCCATAAACTCGGGTCTTCTTTGTACCGATTCCAACATTCCTTAAGGGATTGATAAACACAATTGTATGTGTGGGTGCTTGGTACGAGGACATCATGTATTGTCCTTGCAAGTTGTGGATTCGAGTTATGTAAGCTTCAGGTATTGTATTGTATGTTATATAAAGAAAAAGAAATAAGTAAACAAACTTTATGAAGAAAACTTTAGCCACCAGATTGCCCATATATTTTTCATTTATCCCACCTTGTTCCGACTTAGGAATTCTCTAACTTTGACTCAAACAAGATAGGATAAATGAAAAATATATAGGCAATGTGGTGGGCTAAAATTTTCCTCATAAAGTCTGTTTACTCAAATCGTTTTCTTTATATAATAGATAATACAACAACTGATTGTTACATAACTCCGAATCGATGACTTGCAAGGACAATACATATTGGCTTCGTTCCAAGAACCCACACATATGACGAGAATTGTGTTTGTCAATCTCATGTTGGACTACGGTACAAAGAAGACCCGACTTTACTGAGAGTTTGAATGTGGTTGGTGAGGAAGTCGGAGAATAGGAAGCTACTCAACTGGAACTCAAGGTTAATGTCCTTCAAACAACAAATGTGTTTCTATATCGTTTTACTTGCAAATTGAATCATTATTTTAATTCTAGTTTCTTAATGTTATTCAAAATTGACATTTTGATGGCTTATAACAATAAAAGCTTTTATGACTCGGAAGACCAAACTTGATCTTTTATATGATGTTAGTGCTAAGTTGCAAAAACTAAGGGTGGTCGAAGTTTCATATCTCCCTACTCAAGTGTCTCAAGTGTTTGGGAATGAATTGAAAAGCACTCTAAATTTTGATGATCGGTTAGCAAACATTCTCTTAGTGACCTGATTAGGCTTTCAAAATACTAGGCATCCAATAGATTTGAAAAAAGCTTTTGAAAAGCTCATTTCTGATAAGTTCCCGAAGTTTATGACAATGATTTATAAGCATGTCATTACACATTGGAACGAGTATGCGATTTACGAGAAGTATCACAGAAAATTTGTTTGATGAACTCATGTAAGCGCTTGGGGATAGTTGGTATTGAAGGAATTTTTACACGTAAATAATATATGACCGGAAGTCGTCCCGAGCCTAAGGAGACGCACGCGTTAATACGTAAAATAATTATACGTTAATATATTATGTGTAATATATTAATTAGTGATAAGGTATTACAAACGTTAATTAATTAGTTAGTTAACGGGGTTTTACAAATAATAATAGTTACATGTTAACTATAATTAAAACAATAAAAAGAAGTTTGAAGTTGATACAAATTGCTTTTCCTATTCTATATGGGCTAACCACCGACGTTGCTATTCATATTCCATATGGGCTAACCACTGTGGTTTGCATAGCATTATATATATAATGATCTTGATCATTAATAAATACAATCCTAATAGATAGAAAAGTAACTAACGATACAAAAGAAAACATATGACCAATTGTTGGTTATTATTCTTGTGTCACTAAGCGATCAACGATATAACAGACGGAGGTTTGTTTGGTTTTGCTTGATTTAAGAAATCAAGTTTTAATAAGCTTTATCACTATTAGTACTAGCATACTTAATTGTTTGCTATAACGTATTGTGTGCATAATCTTAGAGAGATCATTGTTTGATCTTTGGGTTTTCGTTTATAGTGGTGGTTCGATAAAGGTGTTCAATCCATTGCTAAAAGGTACGCAATTCTTTATCGTTATGTTAATTACTTGTCTATACGTGATCCTATATTCCGCTGTGTACTCGTGGTTATTAATGTGTTAATATGGTAAAAGGTTTTTATGAATTCCAACAGTGGCATCACGAGCCGTTCGTATAGATTTTAATTACATTAAAAATAACGAAAGAGATAAAATTGTGTAAACTTACTATGATGGCGTTTGAATTATTTTATTTGATGATTAATTTTTCATAAACCCTAATTAAGGTTAATAAAATTAATTAGACAAACCCTAAGATTTATACAATTTTTGTTGATAAATATCTTGTTAATTGTTAATTAGTCGTTATTTATCACGTTGTTAATTGTTAAATTATGGTTCGATCCATGGGAATCATTCAAGTTTATCATGAATCATGTGCTCTTGATTAATTGATTTAATTGAAGCCATGATTGATGTGGTATGCATGAAGTATGTGATTAATTGTTAATTGGATATATGTTTTAGGTTAATGTTTATTTGTTTTGCTTTTGATTATAATTTTTATATATCATGGTTCAAGCAAAGGGTTTTTTCAAAAAATAAAAATAAACCGGGCTAAAACTATATGAAATTTGATTTATTTTAATATTGTTCTTGCATGATCATATGTGGCAACAAATGAGTCACCCTTACATGGTTTTAAATCTAACTCACGCCATGATTAGCAAGAATCAAGTTTATAATTTGTTTTCTAATTTAAAGTCGTAAAATTTTATTAATGACGTAATTTGCAAAAGTACTATCTAGTTGCAAGGCTAAGGTTCGGAAAGACTCATCAAGACTTCGGTCTTGTAGATACCATTGCCCTATAATACCTGACTACTTGTAGTCTCCTAATATTTCATACTATTTAGGAAGCCGCGAATGGTCTAGGGTTTGAATGATTTTAATCATTCTCTAATCTTTTCTCGTGATTAAATTAAACTTCTTTATATAGAATATATGTTGAATCGTCAATTTTTATGATATCACTATTTATACAATTGAATTGTGAGTTAAATATTTGATGTCTATAATTATTGAATTGAGTAAATTTGTTAAATTATCATGATACAAAGATGTTGCATGCTTCTTTGTACATGTTTTGAAATTGTCAAAATTTATACCCTTTTGAAATAAGTTTATTTGCCATCTAACGTGTAAAAGCACTTGCACTTACTCTTTCATCATACGTTAGACTGTGGTGATTTTGTAACCCAAGGTGATATAATACACTTGATTGTGAGACGTCAGTGCTATATAATCACAGTTTTTGGTTGGACGACTTAAGCAAGTTAAGATAGGTGAGACCTTAACTCGTGGCAATAGATGGGATAAACATGCTCTCTTTTTCACTTTTGAATTGTCAAAAGTGATGTATATGAAAGTTGAGTCCCTTAATTCTAGAAGTTGTATTAGATGCAATTATTGAACGTCAATTACCCCTTGAATATCATCATCACTAGCAGATCAACTGATGCGGTGGCGGTATGTCTTGGTGGATTCTAGCTTTTAGAAAATTAAATGTTTATTTATAAACATGGGTATTTAATTTTCTATAAAGATAATATTATCGAAAATACTAAAAATGAATTTTGTGATTCTTTTAAAAGTATTATTGCAACAAAGTTCCATAAACTATTGCTTGTTTGACAAACAAAGTCTTGTTTTCTTCTAAGAAAGAAAGAGACATATACATATCCTTTTTCGGTGCAAGGAAAAGCTATTAATAGGTAAGATTGCAAATGAAGTCTAGCTCAGTTGGATGGATGAATTTGGTTATAGTCTCCATGTGAGGGGAGGTTAGGGGTTCGTCTCCTGTCATTCCCCATGTGGAGGATTTTCCCAGAACTGGCAGTCGGGTTTGAATCCCATCGCAATGCCTTGAAGCCCCTTAATAGGAATCTGGATGGCTAGCATGCGGGTTGATATTATATTCATGAGATGATTCGAACTTGAGTTGAGAGACTTGGTGCCTCGGTGGTACGCAAGATACTCCGCTACATCAAACCGCCGTTCAAAAATAAAAAATAGGTGCGATTGGATTATTGTAATTATCAATCTTTAAGTGAACTTAAATGGTTAAGCAGATTTGCACAACTTATTGTTTTAGGTAGATCTCATTAATCTTTTTGAGTTTTTGAGCACCTTTCAAACTAATAAGTCTCTTAGCAATCTTTAGGCAAACAATACTTCTTTTGTTCTTTACATGTCGATCCCCTTAAGGCTATATTCGATAGAACAAAACAAGTGTTTTGTTTGTTAATTGTGATTATAATAACTAGCTTTATTTATCATAGTTATTATGTTTTAACCCAACGTAGGCACTAAATACCCTTATTGAATGATAGGCCTAATTTGGAGAAAATTGCATGTCAGTTTTCAAGTTAATGAAAGCATGATAGACCAGTCTCTCATTTACATGGTAAAAATTCATACACTCTCTATAATACATAAGTAATTGTTACTTATGGGCAATTAAAGCGACTAGGAAAGTAAATAAATCACTATTTAGTTTTCACTGGTTAAGTAACATTTGTAATGTTACCAAATCCAGTGGGAGCATTGCAGAATACATTAATGTAATGTTGTCTAATTCAGTGGGAGATACAAGCTTGTTTACCTTCGTAGTAATCCATATTATTTCTAGTTTGACTTGAAATAATAACTTACTTTCAGAATATGAAGAACCATAGTTTTAAAGATAATTGCATCATATTTTATATGATAATCACTTTTGAAGTATTGTCCATATAATAATTATGCAGAATTTCTTATAAAACTAAATGGTTGACATTCTACTAGTTATTCAAATATACATGACATTTTTATATTGTTCAAATAAACAATTGCGTTTCGTGGTTGTTTATATGTGTACATGATGTTGTGCCATGCACAAGTGGAAGAAATCTTTATTATGTGCAAGGTATAACATATAACAATATGTCAATGGTTTCTTGACCGTGAGATATGAATCTAATATTCTATTAAGACTTATACATTTAATTGTCAATGTATATTGTCTTGTTTAGAAAATATCATGATATGAATAACAAGCTACTTCAACCAAATTGTTTATATTTATTGGAATGTTTCTTGGAATGCACAATAATATAAATGAAGTAACCAATTAACTTAAAAATAACTATTGAAGTTGTTCATAGTTACTTAATGAATGTTTATGTCTCTTGTAAATCATAAGCATATAGTCTTTAAATTGTTAAAAGACTTATAAACATAAAGTAAATAGTTTACTTGTTATATCTTCTTGTTAATGAACATGAAGTCTTTGAATTATTCAAAGGATAAACAATGTATATATATAGTTATTAAACTATTTAAAGATGTATACATTAGAGCATGCACTAGGTTTTATATATTATATGATTTCAATTTTGTTTTTCACACAATTTGATAAGTATTTAACCTAAAGAGTCTTAAGTTATTTAGGAATTGTGATATAGTCTCACAATCTCAAATACTCATAGAATGTCTTGAGTGATAAATCAAATTCTTTAAAATTATTTGATATTTATAACTTGAAATACTTTACCTCCAAAAAGTTTTCAAGGTTTGGAATTTGAGTATATAAAGTATATACTTAAATATTACTCGGACCTAGAAGGAAACTAAGACATCATCAAGCTATGGAATGTGATGAATCACATTGTGTCTTTAAAATTGATGTTCTGAATTTGTCAAGAACTATCAAGGTATTTTGTGAACGTGTCCCAAAAGATAACAATTTGTTGTTGCCCTACATGCTAAGTATTTGAAGAATAGTCTATGATTACTAAAAGCAAGTGGGAGGACTCGTAGATCTTTAAGAGATAAATAACAAAATACGTAACCTTCTAAATATACTAGCGAATGTCATAATGATTGTGAACATTAAGTGTTGAACATCGTGATGATAGAACTCACATTCATAGATCCGCAAGGATGTCTTTAGTACTTGAATGATATATTGATATGTCAATACTAAGGAATGTATGTTAGAGGATCATGGTGACCATACTAACCATATAGATGTATTATTGAATCTTGAATGTCATTATTGAATAAAACTATGAATGAGTAGATGCAAGTCTATCCATAGAGGATAATCAATTTTTGGAAACTTGATTAATCTTTAACTAATCGGTTAGACCCTGAGGTGAATATAAGTTTCTTTAGTGAAAGACTCATATGGTCAATATTATACACATGATTAATGCACAATACGTGATAGAAAAGTTCTACATGCATTAATAAAGATGACTAATTGTCATGATAGTTTTATAATGATAATATGACAATGTAATATTTAAACTCTTTTGCACGATTACATTAGCGAGGAGGATGTCATCAAAGTGTTTATAAATTACAATAATATTTATGCAGTGTACATAACGCAAGAATCCATGTATGGATTAATGCATGCATTCAAGGAATATATCTCAAGTCTAATTATTAAATCTATGTTATGATTTTTAGTTAGATCTAAGATAACTTGTGAGAACAACTAAAAGCTAGTGGGAGTATTATGTTTATTTCTTAAATCACATATGATGTATAACATATGGAAAACAATATTCCACGTAAGCTATATGTTAAACATTAGATTGGAATAAGGTTTCATATGAAAGGGTTTATAAATTAAACGTATGACCTTGATATGTATGTTTATTGTAATAAATATTTGTGGTTAATGAAATCTAACACAACATGAAATATCATTTAGAAAGTCTCAGTGAATATATCTTATTTGATGAGAGTTGACATAAGATACAAACTTAAGGGATTTAATAAGTATGAAAACACTTATCCTTTTACCACTTAAAACAATTAAAAACGAAGCCTAAACGTGTATTTAATGTCGTAAAAGTCGGATTATGCGTGGTTTGTGTTTTTATTGTGTTTCAGGACCAAAAGATGAAAAAGGAAGAAAACACGGGCTTTCACGGGCTTTTATCGAAGAAAAAGACAAAAGACGAAGTCAAAAGATCAAGAGTGCAAAAAGAACGGAAGTCAAAGGTTTATTCTGAATATTTATCAAAGAAAAAGACTAAAGACGGAAGTTCAACGAAGTCGGAGAACCAAGTCTAATAATAGAAGAAAATTAGAAGACGAGTTCATTTTATCTTCGACAAATCCCGAGATAAAGTCGAGAAAGACGAATAAATTAAAAGACGAAAACACAAGAGAAAGAGGAAGCAACCAACACCACATCACCTCCTCCTATAAATACCCTCCTAATTCTTCATTAGGAAGTGTTAGTTAGTTAGTTGTTTAGATAATTAGTTTATTTTTCAAGTTGTAGGAGTAGATTAACTTACTTTCTCTCTCTAGCTTTTCTTTCAAGTTTATTAATCTTTCATCTTAATCTTGTATTTGAATCTTTAATCTTCATATTAATTTCAAGCTTTTCATAATCATTCTCATTCTACCTTTCTTGTTTTCAAATCTATTGTTTTGTTTTCATAATCATGTAGTTTGTTTAATCTTGTTCTTTGTTTGATTGATGTGCTTATTTGATTGTTCTTATGGTATTGATGTGTTTGATGTTTTAGCTTATTGTGCTTATTGCTTATTGTGTGTTTGTCTTATTTTTAATTAAGTGTTTTTAATAGTTTAATCTTTTAAAATTTGATTTTAGATATTTAGATTATTTAGTGTTTTTAAAGTTTTTAATTTGTGGCTTATTAGCTTTTTCTTAAAATCAATTTGATTTAGTTTTTGGTTAAGTGCTTAATTGGTTTTTGCTTATTTTTCATTAATCTGGGTTTATAAACCCTTATCCCGAATTACTTTAAAACATTTTATTCCGAACTAGTTTTCTATCTTTAACATTCCGAATTAGTGTAAAATTTTTTATTCTAGATTGTGTTATAGATTGTATTCCGAATAAGGTGATATTTCTATGCATTTCGGATTGTGTTCATAACTAAATTCTGGATTACATGTAAAACAACATTTTCGGATTAAGTGTAAATATTTATTCCGGATTGTGTTGAGCTTGTGGATTCCGGATTATGTGCAATCTTGACATTCCAGATTGTGTGCTAGATTGACATTCCAGATTACACTAAGGGGATCGATTCTGGATTGCGTGAAGGAGATTGATTCTGGATTGTGTTAAGGAATAGAATTCCGGATTAGGTTAAGAACTTTTATTCCGAATTTGATTTGTGTCATTTTCCCAAATTGTTTTTAAATTTAATTTTCCCGCCATTTTTCTTAAGTTTAATTTTAATTTGTTTTGTCTTAGTTTAATTTTCAAATTTACTTTTATTAAAGTTTTAATCTTTTGTCATTTGTTTTTAAAGTCTTAATGTTTAGTTTATAAATGTAAAGCTTTCATTTTTTATTTTAAAATAGCAAATTAACGACATTTTCTTTCTTTTACACCAAGAACAACTGAGTCGCACTTTCAACCGTTATCAATTCAAATCGAGTCGAGATGATTTCAACTTTAATAAAATTTAGTTATTAAAATGGCGCCGCTGCCGGCTCTTTTCGTAAAGATTAACGGTTTTTTTGTGAGAGACGCGTTGGATTTTGGGATCCGTTCACTTTTGAACGTTATTTTCTTGTTTAAATTTCAAAACTTTTTCAAAATTCCACAAAAATAAAAAATTTTCAAAAATCCAAAAAATAATAAATTTTAAAAATCCAAAAACATTTAAAAAAAATCATAAAGAGCATTTATTTTTCAAAAATTTTTGCAACAAGAATATTTTCTTTTCACGTTAACTTTATTTCTTCTATTTCTTTGCTATATTTTCCTTTTGTAGCTGTATGCGTACCCGTTCACGCAAAAGGAGGTCCATTCAAGCCGTTATCATCGAGCCTCCTGATGTTAACACAATGGATAACCGTCCAATGATCGAGCTCTTGCAATCACATGTTTAAGGCAATGAAGATGCGATTGTGGTGCCGGCTATTGATGCAAATAACTTCGAGCTCAAGACCGGTTTCATTCAAATGGTTTCTGTAACACCTTTCTTAGGCCGTACTCATGATGATCCGCATGATCACATCAAAAGGTTTGTTTACTTAACCAATACCGTGAAATACAATGGGGTCTCACAAGAGGCAATTCGTTTGCTCCTCTTTCCTTTCTCCCTCGAGGGACAAGCCCATACTTGGCTTGATAAGGAACCAACCCAAAGTATTACAACATGGGTGGACCTTGAGACCAAATTTATCAATTACTTTTTCCCACCCTCACGTACTACCGCTTTGCGGAATGAAATCATTAATTTTGAACAAAAGTACGGTGAGACGTTTAGTGAATCTTGGATCGTTTTAAGGAACTTTTAAGAAAGTGTCCACAACACGGTTTTACAAATGTGCATCAAATTAATACTTTTTATAATGGATTAAGTTTGAATGACCAAGATTCACTAAATAGTGCTTCGGGGGGTAATATTCTTGTTAAATCAATGAATGAGGCTTGGGCAATCATTGAGAACAAAGCCAAAGTCCAAACCAAGAGTGTTAGGGCTATTATGGCTAGTGCTAGTGAGAGTGAGTTGACCAATCATATTAAGGAACTTACTTCAGCAGTAAAACAACTTGCTTTAAGAGATAACCCTCCTAATCAACCTGCACATGCTCTTAATATAACTTGGGAAACTTGTGGTGGGACACACTCTTATGCTAATTGTGATAAAGCTTATGATCAATCTCACGGGGAAGTGTATGCTTACAACAACACGGAGAGGGTTCATTTCAAGACGAATGTCGATGTTAATCACTAGTCCTATAACTCGACTAATTACTTGTCTCCACTCAGTTTTCAACAAAGACCACACCCACCCACCCATAACAACCAAGGGCCACCAAGAGCAAATTTTCGACAAAATGCAAATGTGAGGGGATACAATGCAAATCAAGGACCTTATCAAGTGCAAAACCAAGGCTTTCCAAACCAAGGTTTCAATCCTCAAGGTTTTCAACCATATAACCAATACCAAAACCAAGGTTTTCAACAACAAGGGTTCAATCTACCTCATCCGCACAAGGACTTGATTCTACAAAAATTAACCGATCATGAGCGAACCATGAAAGAAATGAAAGAGTCCACGAATAGGAAATTCGTTCAAATGTTTCAAACCCTTCGTCCCCAAGGTACTCTTCCTTCTACAACCGAAACAAACCCTAGAGCTAATGTGAGTGCTATTACTACACGCAGTGGAGTAACTTTAGTAGGACCTTCTACCCCTCCCCTAGTTACTCCATCTACACCTCCTCCACCCCCATTTATTCCTCCTACAACCACGCCTAGTACTAGTTCTCCATTACCGTTTCCACCTCTTACTGAAGATGTACCTAAGAAAAACCCTTCACCGTCTCAACCTTCAAGATCTCAACCTTCACCTTCTACACCTACACCTCCTAAACTCAATATTCCTTATCCTTCAAGATTAGACAAGTGAAAAGTGCTCACTAAGGAGGATTCTCAAATTACTCCCTATTTGAAGATGATCTCCCAAATGAATTTCAACATTAGACTTGTTGAAGCACTTGTCCAAATGCCGAAATTTGTGAAATCATTCAAGGAGTTGCTTAGTAAGAAGGAGAAGATGGTTGAGTTTGTCAACACCCGCTTAAATGAAAATTGTTCTGCATTCCTCCTCAAAGAACTTCCGGAGAAAATTGGAGATCCCGGTCGTTTTGTGCTACCTTGTACATTTTCCAAAATCAAAGAATTTACTGCCTTAGCCGATCTCGGGGCAAGTATCAATTTAATGCCATTAAGTGTTTGGAAGAAGTTATCATTACCCGACCTTACACCAACACGGATGACTCTAGAGCTAGCAAATCGAACTCTCGCTTACCCCGTTGGTATTGCCGAAGATGTTTTTGTTAAAGTTGGTACCTTCACTTTTCCGGTTGATTTTGTTGTTGTTGATTATGAAATGGATCCTCGTATTCCGTTAATACTTGGATGGCCATTCTTGAGAACCGGAAAAGCTTTAGTCGATGTTGCCGAAGGTGAGCTAATTTTTAGGGTTGGTAATGATCAACACGTTTTTAAGATGGGCAAGATTACAAGCAAATCCAATGGAAAATAATCGGCGAAAATGATTGATGTGCTTCAAGACGAGCTTGTTACAACTCCTTTGGAAAGTACAAAGCTTGATGATTTTTTGCTACATGACAATCCTCTTTTCGAGACTTGCTATGAAAATCCATTTTTCAAGACCATGTGGACGAATATGATGATAATTCTCTCTCCAATTTGGATGCCCCACCAATTTATGATGCTCTACCAATCTATGATGAATATGATGATGATTCTAATTCTGATTTGGATGATTATGATGATCTTACTTCCTAGTATGAAGGCATGCCAACTTATGATGACTTTGATGATGTTGACACTCTTTCGAGTGATTCTTCAAGTGTTGTGTCTTCTACTGATGATTGTGCTCCTATTTTTGATGAGGATCCTTCAACAAAAACGCTTGATACTAATTTGGATGATGACTCATTTGAGGAAGATTTCGCCACCTTTCTCAATACATACTTTCCTAATGAGCATGATTCTCATCCTTTGGACTTTGATTATGGTCTTTATTCTCCTCGGATGTTAAGAAACCTGTTTCAAAGGAGAAGAAACCGGACGACACCAACATCTGTAGTACCTATGTTTTGAAACCTCTCTTTCCACCTTCTTCGGATAAGATTGTGCGGTGTATGGGCGAATCTTCAAGGTCTACTGAGTGTCATTCTTATTTTCGCCTAAAGGAAAAGGTGTATGATCCGGGTATCATAACTTTTAAGCCATCTCAGTATCCATCTGATGAAATAAAAGGAAAGACTTTTGGAAAAAAAATGGAGCTATGCTTTCACTTCATCATACCTTCTACCACCGTGCTCAACTTTTGCTTAAGGGAACCTCGCCTACTCTTCTTTGGCTTGTGTTGTTCACCTTAAGCTTGTGCTACTTGATGGACGAAAACCATGTATTTGACCCCGACGGATTTTTTTCAAGATTCTTACCATTGTAATCAAGGTCGAGTCAGGCTCACGACTCGGTGAACAAAAACAAGCGCTTCTCGAGAGGCAACCCGATGATCTATCCTTTTTATCCATTTTCATAATAAGTGTAGGGGAGACCCTCGTATGTGTTTGTTATTTTCTTTCTTATGATGTGTAGGGATTCGAGCTTTCAAAGTTCCACTTTTGATGACTTTTGACGACCCGTGATTCTGTGTACCCGTCTTCCCGGTTCTATCCTAAACTCTTTTGATTCACTATTTTATCATTTATGTTGAAATAGGAATCACTTTAGTTGTCTCTTCCTTAGCAAGATTTAAACAATGTGCCAAATTTCCTAAGTGTGGGGGAGTTTACTTCCACATGCTTAAACAATGAGGACAATGTTTATATTAAATGTAGGGGGACTTCTATCGAAGTTAAGTGGACTTTTCCATATATGTTCTCATTTTAACCAAAAAATTGATTTTTCGACATTTTTCAAAATTTTTGATCTATTTTGGCCTAATAGTTTTTTCCTTTGTTATCGTTATTTTCTTTCATTGCTAGAATAAATTATTTAATAAAATGGTTTTAATAAGTTTAGATGTCTTTGATATATTAGGCACGTAGTGAATATTTTGACTTAACCCGAGTTTACTTATCCAAGTTTACTCTAGCCAGTATCCTTAACGTCTTTAAATCATGTTTTGCTAGACTTTTATATAGGAAACTTTAAAACGCGAAAGTCTTAACTCATACGGGTTTAAGAACAATAACTTTTTGCAAGTTCCTATAATTGATCCTAGAAAGTTGTTTATCAAGGGAACTTTTAAAATGTAAATTCTAAACTTGAAAAAGTCTAAGAAGTTGCAAGATCCTATAGATGACTTGAAAACCCAAAACTTTGATTTAATAGGCTAAGCATCCACGAGTCTTATTCCTTGAGATTTTAAATTGTAAAGAACGAGAGATGATAGAGTCAATTATAAGTTCTGTATTCTTTCATGAATTTATGTGAGTTAGTTATGAGTTTTTTCTCCCGTCGCTTGTTAATAAATAATTGCAATAAATAAGGTCGTACGATTTGAAAAGTTACTTAGCTTCTAGCCCAAGATCGTTTAAATGTTGCTCGGGATTAATTAGAGTTCATAGCCAAGGCATAACTTATTGAAGTGGGATGCGAAGATTGGCGAGTCCGAAAAGGCCCTAACAAGGCATGAGGGCTACATTTTGTTGCTAAAGATCCAAAGTGATGTGAAGAATCATTTATAAAAAATCAATATGAAGGATCGAGACACACGACGAAAAGCAAATTCTCCCCTAAAGATCATGGAGAAGTCTATCCGAAAAGACCCTAACAAGGTATGAGGATAAATAGATCCAAGTCCTAAAAGGAGGCGGATCGTTGTAATCAAAATCCCAAATAAAGATTGGAGAAAAATGAAGAAGTCGTGGTCCAATTTTGAAGAATCTCTCAAAAACTTCAAATGAAGAAATTCCTATTATGAAGAGAAGACCATTATTTCAAGAACGTCTGTCAAGATTCGAAGTATGAAGTCAATGCCAAATATCGATCCGAGAAAGGTCTCAAATCGTGAAGCGAGTTATGCCAAGATATGAACTTTATGAGGTTTCGAGAAGCAGTTTTAAAAGATTTTGTCCTTTAGCTAACTATTGATTAAATTGTCCTACTTTATTTTTGGCCTAAATAAATTATCAAAATAAGTCAATAATGCATCCTCGTGATCATTCAAGACAACAATAATATATAAGAGACACACCTAGGAATAAGGGGGGTCTAAGTGAATAATTCAGCCACATGAGTAAGTGTTAGCTTTACTAACTTATATAACAATGATCTCGTTTTTAAGCTTTGTATGGGGAACGTGAAACTTGAGGGTGATAAACATTCATGACACCAAAAGCCCTAATGTAAGTCTTAGATTTCTTTACTTGTTTCTTCCTTCAAGCATTTTGTAATTTTCTATCTTTTTAGTTTCTTTAGTGTCATAACATTTATAAAGGCCAAGGTGGGTTAATTATGATGGAGAATTTAAATCTTGCTTTGTAACTGAAAGTCCCTTAATATGACAATTGTTGAAACTATAACTCTTATAACCACGAAAACACAATGAAATACTTTTTAAACGCGTAATACTTTATTAACTATTATAAACAAAGTATTACAAAGTGCTATGAATACACTCGTTGAATGACAACAAGAAATGAACCCTAGAACAAGTAAACTTGATTCGAGACTCAAGTTTACAAGGGAACCAATGAGACGCTGGTAGACAGCTGAGGGCTCAGCGGTTCTAAGGTGAGAAATAACTTAGATAATTTATCCAAGCACAAGGGTTGGTTTAAGTCTCCTTTCTCACTCCTATTTATAGTGGTACGAGGTTGCTTCCTTAGTGGGAGTAGTTGATATGTGTCACCTTCTGAATGGAAGAGTACAACATATTAAATGCATGTCCAAATTGAGACATACCTTTAAACAACTTTAGGTGAACAGTTCTGCCAACTGTTCACCTTTTGTCCCACTAGGTCGTACTAGGCTTTATCTTGAATCTCTTGTTTTGTCCCGCTCAAAACACTTGGTAGATTCTCCCGCCTAAACTATAAAGGATTGGACAAGCTTTGCTTGTCTCAGACTTCTAGGGTTCTTAAGTGATCTTTGAGCATTGTCAACTCAGAGATCCTTGAACACCAGCACATTCCTTCTACATCCCAGCTATCCATAATCGCTGGTGAGTATGACTTTAGATTGTCTTCGACTTCTTTGACGTTGTCTTTGACTTGAATGTTCCTGGTGTGCCAGCTGAGGCTTTGCCTTCCACTGGTCTAGTCTCTGTCGCTGGTCCTCTCAGCGATC
This sequence comes from Glebionis coronaria, assembly GCA_025667525.1. Classification (NCBI taxonomy): domain Eukaryota; kingdom Viridiplantae; phylum Streptophyta; class Magnoliopsida; order Asterales; family Asteraceae; genus Glebionis; species Glebionis coronaria. The sequence goes on along the minus strand of CM046878.1, from coordinate 603,659,219 downwards.
AGTAACACTTAGTCTAATTAAACAAATCTATACTGGGCCATAGTTAAAACTTTCATTGGCCCAACAATCTCCCCCTATTTGTTTATAAATTACACTAAGTCTAAGATTATTGTAAGTGAGTACACAACTTCTTCTTACACATAATTTAACAAACATACCTCAGAGTTTATTAAACATAAAGAACCTAGTCTATTACAAGAACACCCAGTGGTGTAATCATAAACAAAAATAAAAGGTTCTTCAGCGATCGAGGCCTTGATCACAGATTCCGTGGGCTTCAACTTTGTCACTTCTAGAGTTGATGACCAACTCAACTTCAAACTCAAAATCCTCAGCTAATTTGCAATTCCTTAGGATGCCCTGTTTGAGTCTGATGAGCTGGATGGTTGACGCCAGATGTAGTTCATTCATCCGCTGAAAGCAATACTCACAATTACCATTCATGAAGACCATACCTATCTCTGGTTCTGAGTATACTTGGCCCCTACTGGTTTAGTGATCTCTTTGGGCAGTACCAAGTCTGTGCATCCCATCTACAACAATATTCTCAGTGACCAACTTCTCAACCAAAGGCCCCATTTGGGTTTTCTTTTCCTTTGTCCTTGAGAAGGTTGTTGTTGTGGAAACCTTGGTTTCCAGATCTTTGAAGCTACTAGGAATGCATCATGTTCATATGATTATACAATCAAAGCGGAATAAGAACATAACACATTAACAAGGTGTTTAGGCACGAATAACATGAATTAAAACAAATGGATTGTTAATTATATTAATAATCAACAACCACTAGACGTGTATACATTAAATCCCACGTCTAGTCGACACACACTTTAGGTTTACATTGTGAATGAATTGAATAATTAAAACCTAAGACCCTTGGTTCCTTTTATAGTGTAAGGATTAGGGTTTACAAGAGATAATGATGAATAAACAAGTAAATCTTCTATTTAAATAAACTTATGCAGAATATCTTTTGTATGTTTATCTAAATAGAAGCTTCCATAAGCTTCTTGTCTACAATTCTATCAACTCTTGAATTGCATGTAACAACTCTTGAATTGCACACGACAACTCTTGAGCCAACAACGCTTCATTTGTTCTTGTCAACGCCTAAATTGCTCTTGACAACGCTTGGACAATAACTGCATGTTTTCTTCATTTTTTAGTTTCTGTCACATCAACTTTTTGACCCAACAATCTTCCCCTAGTTGATAGTGGCAAAACTCTATGTGTATCTCTTGTAAGTTGTACATGATCTTCAAATTGCTTCCCCTCAAGTGTAGCATGTATTTCTTCCCCTTTTTGTCACATCAACAAGGAAGTAAACAATGTATGCAATCTTTGAAGATTCTCCAAATGTAGCTCTATGTAATGATCTTGAAGAACAATTAATATAATATTTTTGATGTAGAAGTAGAATAACCCAACCTTGTGTTCCATGTCTTGTACTATCCATGTGATAATGTACTTATATCAGACCATGTATAAGTAGACCTCGATCCCTTGACAATATTCTCATCCTATGTGAGACACTGAGCACGATAATGTAACTCCTTCAAGTGTTATGACAAGTCTTCATCACCAACCATGTAAAGCACGAACAAGTTACCTTTAAAGTCACAAGTGCTTGACTTTAAGATATGATAGAACACAAAATCGCAAAAATCTTCTTCAATCATCAAACTTACCATAAGAATTCTTCCCCTTAAGCCAACACCTCTTCATGACGAAACTTATTATTCATATCATATGTAAAAGTTATTGGATGGATAACTCTTTTACAAGGCTACCTCGATTACATAATCAAATCCAATAAATTTCCTCACGAATTGTTGTCAACTCGCATTAAAACCATTATTTCCGTTTAAAAATATCCGAGCCATAAATATCATCATGATATTCTAAATTAAAACGGAGATTCCATGTACCTTCGTGTGTAAATACTACCTTTTTGTGTGCTAAAAACGTACCAATTTTCTCAAACAGCGGCGATTCCTGTGTTGTCCAATATCCTTTTTCATCCAAGATCTAAGTCAGATGTATTGTCCAATATCGGACAATACTTATCAGCGTTGAAGTTCATATATCGGACGACAGTGTCAACTCTATCAGCGTTGACTTATTCTGTCAGCGTCAAACATATATCTGTCAGCGTCTAATTAAGCTTTGTCAGCGTCCACTTCTGATGCTGACGTCATCTGTGGCTAGAAAACATATAACCTGGGTGATAACTTTTGTGGAACAAATCCTTAAACATTTAATTCCTACAAAGTAGGAATTAATCTGATCCTTCAAATCCCACACATGAATATCAACCTTTATTTCTTTCTGCTTATATCCATGTAACAGCAAGCCAAATCTTTTCCTTAGAAAACGCATCACTTTTCATCTTTGAATATGATAGAATAAGTTGGGCTGTGATCGTGTGACCTCAGGTCCACCATAACCATGTGAACGCACATCTTTTCTTCACAAATAAGCCCCGTGTGAACACTAACTTGAATAGCCAATCAAAAACTTCTCACCGTGTGAACACAACACAAAGTTGTAAAATATCGTGGCTATCTTTTGCTTGTACAACGTAGTACGTCCAAAAATAGAATAGATCAATTAATATCTTCCTTAAATCACGGCTCCACTTTCTTTCCATGTTTAATGATTTGTGCATATCCCAAGCAAAAGTATGAGAGTACTTATCCGAAAGTCATGCAATCCCTACAAAATAGCAAACCTTCGTTGACCATAATTTTTAACTCTTTTCATGCGTGTACTTATGAGCAAATCTATATGTCACTATCCATGAGGGACAATAACCTTACACTTTTGCTAAAACATCACAATCATAAACCCATATAACTTGGATCATCGCAGCTCCTCTGTGATCACGAGTCACTTTTTACTGTTTGTTCACTGCTGCTACCTTAATAAAGATCCAAAAATATTATCCCATGTATTCTTTTGTGACCAACGAATCATCTTTGACAATGCATTAATATACATGCATCCAAACAATTCATATATGTACTCCTCACGTCCACATCATTAACAGTAGCCAGGGTCTGAATAATATGAACCATCATGTGTTTTAACAGCCACATACACCCAACTTTTCTGCTTTAAGTCGATCTAGGGTTTATAGAAACCCTAATTCATGTTTTATGTGAATGCAGAAAATTTGAAAATCACTCATCAGCCAACTTTGACGCCTAATAACGTTTGCCTGGGGATAAAACTCGACAATCCCTCTGGTGTATGTTTAGATATGTGTATGAAGAACACACATATAAAACTTCGTGACGATCCAACGGTTCAATCAAAAGTTATGACCTTCTGAATACTGCTGCGCACACAAAAACGTCCAGAAAAACCCTAGACGGATTTTTCTTTTCTTCTCGAAACACGAACACCTTGTTGGTCCTAGCATCACGAGCCACGAGGCTCTGATACCAATTGTGGAAACCTTGGTTTCCGGATCTTTGAAGCTACTAGGAATGCATCATGTTCATATGATTATACAATCAAAGCGGAATAAGAACATAACACATTAACAAGGTGTTTAGGCACGAATAACATGAATTAAAACAAATGGATTGTTAATTATATTAATAATCAACAACCACTAGACGTTTATACATTAAATCCCACGTCTAGTCGACACACACTTTAGGTTTACATTGTGAATGAATTGAATAATTAAAACCTAAGACCCTTGGTTCCTTTTATAGTGTAAGGATTTGGGTTTACAAGAGATAATGATGAATAAACAAGTAAATCTTCTATTTAAATAAACTTATGCAGAATATCTTTTGCATGTTTATCTAAATAGAAGCTTCCATAAGCTTCTTGTCTACAATTCTATCAACTCTTGAATTGCATGTAACAACTCTTGAATTGCACACGACAACTCTTGAGCCAACAACGCTTCATTTGTTCTTGTCAACGCCTAAATTGCTCTTGACAACGCTTGGACAATAACTGCATGTTTTCTTCATTTTTGAGTTTCTATCACATCAACTTTTTGACCCAACAGTTGTTGTGAAAGTTGAGGAGGCAGCGGTACCTTCAGCTTCTTTTCCGTGTCTCTTACCCAATTCAGCTTTGCTTGAATGTTTTTCATCATTTGGGCAGCACCAGGCCCAGTCTTCTTTTGGGCAAGAGACAACATTTCTAACCATTCAGAGAGGCCCAGATCTCTGAGTTTAAAGTCACTGAAGACTTTGTAGTTGGTTAGTTGATTTTCTCTGTAAAGGGTCATCACCACTCTTTTGTCTTTGTCAGTGTAACACGCATACTTGGTGATTTGACTGGGTTCAGCTCTTTGGTCCACAATTCTTTCATATTCCTTTTGAAGGTTGCTCCTTTTAACTTCCAATTCTTTGAGCTTAACCAACTGAGCTTCCTTTACAGCAGGAGAGAGTTTGTTCAGAGCTTCTTTGCTCTTGAGTTCATCTGCTCTAATGTTTGCTAGCCTTTTGTGTTCCAAGATTTGAGCCTTTGCCTGCTCTGGGGTAAGTGGTGGTTCATCAGCGCTCTTAAATTTGTTCAAGTCAGAGTGTTTGGAGAGCTTGGTTGTGGATCCGCCTTCTTCTTGGAGGGAGTGCAGGGTTATTTCAGGTTCTTCAATGGCAATTCCTTTACCCCTGTCCTTTGCTGCTTCAGTGATGGGGTTGAAGGATCTGATGGGTTTTGGTGTTGGAATCCCTGTTGAAGGTGTTGGTTGTTTAAGTGATTGCTCCCCCCCTTAGGTGGAGCAGTGTCTGCTTCTTCTTCAGAGGTGGATGTAAAACCCGCATACTTTTAGCATGCATAGTACCCTTAGGATCGTACGTACTAGTTAAAAACATTCCTAATATAGCATGATTACGACTACGTGTTAGGAGTTTACGTATTACGTACGTGTTAGAACACGATAAGTATTTTATATGCACGATCACGAAATAATTATTTAGCAATAATTAAGCACGAACATGCGATCATGAAATCACGAGCGTAATTAAAACATGAGCTATTATTAATTACGTATATATATTTAATACGAGCGTAAATAAATATATTAGATTATGGTATTTACGTAACGAGAACATTTAAAACACGAACATAATTAAACACAAACGAGTACTAAATAACGAGACATGAAAAGAGGTACGGGAACCCCATGGGGGGGTCCCTACCCGCGGCTAAAACAAGGGTAATGGGCCAAGCCCATTACCAATTTTACTAAAAGGGGGGTTAATTAATTTTTACTACTCAAAAATTACTTTACAGAAGATTTCAAGAAAAACCTAAAACCCTCCATTCTCCTCCTCTTTGTGCCGCCACCTACACATCACCATACAAGGTGATTCATTGATCTTGGATCTTGAAGATTTATTGTTTGTTCGTGTTTGTTCTTCACCCTCTTGATCCACGAATACGGTAAAACCTTTTTAAACCTTTTCTTTTTAATTAATCTTTTTATTAATGATGAACATGGGATGTTTTTATAAAAACACATTAATTAAACATAAATCTAACATGTTTTGATGACTAATTAAATCAAAGGGTTGATTAAGGGGTGTTTTGTTTTGGGCCGCAGGCTGCAACCGACCCCAAGGGGGTTTCGGTTTGCTTAGCCGACAACACCAAGACCATATGGTCTTGGTTGGTGCGTGTGGGTCCCACGGCAGCAAGGGGTACCCCGATTTGGTTCGGGGTACGGTGTCGATTCATGTCCGGTTCATGTTTTTAAGCTTAGATCCGGTTCATGGTTATGTTAGTTTTTTTATGTTATGCACTTAGGATAAAATTAAATTAATAAAGATGTAATTAATTTAATAACATGACTTAGGTTAATTAATTGTTAATAATCATGAAATTATTTTAACCTAAGTATTTATATTATTAAGACTTATAATTAATTAATTATTTAAAAAAACCATGGATATAATTAATTAATTAACATGACTTAGGTTATATTATTAATATTTAATAATGCATATTTTAACCTAAGTACTTAATATATTTAATTAAAAAACATGTTATACTTTAATTAAATATTATAACCTATAGTTTAATTAAATTACAAGAAATAATTATTAAACTATACATTATATCATATGACTTAGAAAATAATCATGAAAACACTTAGGCTTATATACTTAGCTTATTTAACCAGCTTATTTCTAATTATGGAAACTTTCTATTTCTAGAAATTTAATTAAATAAGGCAGCTAATTTATTTATGGAAACCAGCTATTTTTAGGAACTTATTTATTTAAGGCAGCTAATCTATTTATGGAAACTTATTTAATTAAGGAAGGTAATCTATTTATGGAAACTTTCTATTTTTAAAAACTTATCTATTTTAAGCAGTAAATCTATTTTTGGAAACTTTCTATTTTTGGAAACTTTCTATTTTTGGTAACTTTTTATTTTTGGAAACTTTCTATTTTAGGAAACCTTCTTTTTTTGGAAAGTTACTTATAATTACACAGTAAGTATAATAACACATGAAATATCAGAAATACTTAATCAGAATGAACAGAATATAAGATTTAACACAGTTTAAGGCTATAAACAGAAAAACATAGTAAGAACATATAAAATAAGCTAAGACATGACATAAAACCAGCTATGTATTTAGTAAGCAGATACTTATTTCATGTACGTATTTATGTAGCACTAGTGTTTTGGAAGTAGGATTCTCGCAGTTCATCGTTCTCGTTCACTGGACATAAGGTACGGATTCCCGTCCTTTCAGTATGGACATTCTTTCCTTATTAGGATTTCCCCGTATGCAGCCAACTGTTTTCCCGTAGTATAAGTATGAGTTTGATTGCTTATGTTTAACTATAATTACCTATAGCCATATACATGCATGACCAGTTTCACCTAGTTATGGAGGTACCATAACCATAACATTAGAGGCACTGATGTTATGACTTCACCACGGCGGAGTGATTGCTCGTGGCGTCCCTTCAGCTTTTGGCCATTTATTTATATTTATCATGTGGGGCGTATGGGTGCATCCTAGTTACACGTTTTTATTCAGGATTACATGGTGAATGTGGTGTGTGCCTTGCATCCTTCACAAGGAGCTGATCCCTCCTACCCATAAAACCAGTATATTAAATTAGAGGCAGCCCCTCTAATTTACATGATGAGGTCACCCCTCCAATTATTCATGCACGGTGGATTTTCATGACCTATATTGGCTAATGATAAAATATGACAAACAGCTTTTACAAGATAAACTTAAGACTTTCAAACTATAAACCAGTTTTATTAAGACTTAACCAGGTTACTCGGGACTTAGTTTTCTTCCGCTGTTATTATGTTATATGCTCATCTTATTCATGCTTTATTGTACATCCGTGCACTGAGCGTATTGCTCAGCCGTTTTCCTTTTCTATGTTCCCAAAACGGCAGGTACTCAGGGACGCTCGTAGACTATGACATTCGTCAAATTTCCATCTTAATTTATTCATATAGTACGAGTACTTTAACTGTTTCCGACGAGTTGTCGACATGAATGTGTTAATTATTTTGCTTTGCGGACAAAGCCCTTTTTAGGGAGAGCATATGTAACATCTCGAGTATTCGCGAGTATTAAGTTGAATGCAATGCACAAGTTGTGAGCGTTTTATGTTTTGCCGTACGTTTATTTGATATAGTTATTAAGATTTCGTGACGTCTCGCACAATCGTTTTGTTTTGAGATCGTATGTCAAACGGTTTTAGTATCGTGTTTATTCCGTCGCGTCTAAACTTAACCATTGTGAACCCGAGTCGAGTGTATAAGCTGTCACAGCAGGTACATATACTGAGTATAAACCTTCACTTATATTTATTACCAAGCTTGCCTTACAAGGGTCTCAAATTTCTGTCACATGTCTAAACTACATATAAACTTCATAGTTTATTGCCTCACTAAAGGACAGCACACATGCCTAGTTTACCCCTTTTGGGTATATCACAAGTTAACATTTTCAGCTTGACACTAACCCTAGACTAACAATACAAGTTTATATACAAACCCAAAGTTATCCAATGTCCAAATACAAGTTATCACTGTCCAAATTACAAACACCAAAAATCTGCACAAGTCTTTCCAAATACAACTTCTGGGTAGAGTGAAGATTAGGTCCAGCCGACCCACACGTCGCGTCAAACCTGCAAAACCGAAAGTCTTCATCCCGTCCGAACCTGCAAAACCGAACATAGCATCCCCATTGTGAGTCTTTCGTCTTTTCGTCTTTCCTTATGAAGTCTAGATGTGCTTGTTTTGTACGAACCTGCGAATAAACGTATCATTGTGTTAGTCATTGTAATGGTCTTATACTTTTAACTAAAGACTGAAAATTTGTTAAACTTTATAACTAATACAAACATGTTTATGATATTACTTTTCTGTCAACCAAACCGAGACCCGATTTAGACCAAACCGAGACCCGACTTAGAACCAAACCGAGACCCATGTCCAACCAAATCAAGACCACAATCAAGAACCAAACCGAGACCCATGTCCAACCAAACCGAGACCCAAACAAGAACCAAACCGAGAATCAGATCAAACCAACCAAGTTCTTACTTTCTGCCAAAACTATCAACAATCATTACCATCTAAATCAAATGTCCAAACCAATTTGTTATTTTACAGAAACATCCTAAAAACCATTAATCTTACCGCGGGTATAGAAACCCCCATTTCAAATCGAAACCCTAATTACTTAAAAACCTTTTTAAACATCTAATTAACATTTTCCACATTACAAAATCATCACATAAACATGAGTAACAGTCGAATATGAAAAACCCCCAATTTTTATGAAAACCATAGATTGAATTTTTATTAGTTAAAACGTTAATTAAACCTAATCTAAACCCAAACCCCATATTTAATTTAATTGAAAATGAGTTATGCAAAAACCCCCAATTAACCGAAACCCTAATTTTTATAAATCGATTTTATATTGAAATTAGTTTGATTTTATAACAGAAAACATCAATTAATTGTGTTTAAACCCGAGTTTGATAAAAACCCCCAAATATTTCAAAACCCTAAATTCGTTTGTTTTAAATCCGAGAATCATATGATTCACAACAACTGTATACAAGTCAATCAAACCCACTGATATTTATTAAATCAAAAATCAATTAATCTTTTTAAAAGAAAACAAGGAGAACAAACTTATCTTTGGTTCTTGGCTATTGATTCGCGTAACCGCAAGGATGAACACATCAGAAAACCAAATCGGCTTGATGTGGGGATTAAACCCCACATCTCACGCGATCTAAACACTCAGACCACCCATACATAATGGTTATATCCCAAATGATTAGATATTAGCCATGGAAAAGGATTGAACCGATCTAGATTTAAGAGAGAGAGAGATTTGGAGCGGTGGAGATAATATCGAGGGAGGAGAGAGAGTTAACTCTCTGATATGTGAAGTTGTGTGTGTAAACACACGTTATGTACTCCCTCCGTTCCTTGTTTATTCCGCCAGTGGGCCGGGCCGGGTCTAATGACCCTTGGGCCGGGTTTGTGTGTAATGATATTGGACCCAATTTGGGCCTTGTGTATTTGTTTAGTTTGGTTAAAGCCCAAAACAAATTTTGTAAATTTAAGTTATAATTTAACCCGTGAAACCCGACCATTTAATAAACCGATTTTATTTATCGTACTTTTCCGTAAATCGTACTTTTCATAAACGTATGGTTTCGTCAAGCACAACTAGGGTGTCGAGTCTTTTAATAACATAATTATTCGTATCGTAACTCGATTCTCATAATTAATTAGGTCGCGGCTAGCGTAACCGTACTCTCGAGCTATTTTATCTTCGTTCTCTTTGCTGAATTTACGAGGTGAGTTTATAGCCCCATACTTTACTATTTTCACTGCTTTTTGGGGTGAGACATTGCTTGATTTTAACGTGTGAACACAAGTGCATTTACTGATTTATATATTAGTCTAAGTCCCACTAAAAACCCAGTTGCTTTGGCCCGTGAATCGTGAACCGTTAATTACCTTGTGTAAGCGCGAATGTAATGGATAGATCTATCGGGATTGACGTCCCTGTCTGTCTTGTCCAACAAGGGGACAAGCGGGCACAGTTTCATTTGAGTCTGAGATAGGATGTCGTGGGTTTAGGCATCTAGTTTGGGCTACATTTATATGATTATACTGCCGGTGTTGTTAACGCTTTGGTGTCACGAGCTTAGACTGTAATAAATACTTTTGGGATGACTTTGTATCTGTTATATTGTCATCACATTTGGGAAAATCTTGTGGTTCATTAAACATTTCCACTTAACTAAACCTATGAACTCACCAACTTTATGTTGACACTTTAGCAATGTTTTTCTCAGGTATTAAGAAGGAAGATGCTAAATGAGGTCTCATGCATTGCCGTCATTTCCTTGAAACAACGATCATTTGTACTATTTGAGAAAACTATGTTTTGTAACCGTATTCAGTTTATGCTTCCGCACTTTGTTAAAACCATTTATTTTATTAATTACAAGTGATCTATTTTCCGAACGTCTCATTTAGAGGTCGTTCTTTGTGACTATGTGCGTATGATAATCATGACGTCACCACTCCCTTGTCGCCATTATACTCTGATATTTTGGGAGTGTGACAGATTGGTATCAGAGCCTGGTTATAGAGAACTAGGTTGCATTTAGTAATTCTAGACTATAACTGCTCTATGTTTAATCGATTATCATACAGATTGTAAGTATTAAGTATATGTAGATACATAAGTAATAAATGGGATACATGTGAATTAACAATTACGAGGTATATTTACATGGGTTACATGTGCAACAACAAAATCTGAATTATGTTATATGGGATACATGTGGATTCAACAATGATTGCTATGTTATGTTAATGTCCTTTTTACGGACTAATTTTATAAGATATTTACACACATTTATTTTGTTTATGATTACAGCGATGTCTTCATCCGATGATTCCACGTCTACAGGAGCGTACTACAACCGTAGTTCACAGTCGACCATCAGTTCATCAGTAGGACTACCTAGAGGATCGCCGTCAGGATATCCGTGGTACCGGATGGTTTCAGATGACGATATAGAGAGAGAGACTGAGGAGGTTCGTCATTCACCGATTCGTATTCCTGATGCATCAGCTGACGATGTGCTTAGCCTAGAAGGCGGAGGAGAGGATGACTTAGACACTGACGTGGTGCAGTCACCAGGTCAGACATCAGTGACTGGAGATGAGACGGTAGAGGAGACAGAGGATGATGAGATGGAGTTTACAGATGGGGAAGGAGAGCCTATGGAGGTCACAGACACTGAGGACCCTCCTACTGCATATGCCGCTACTCCTGAGGTTTCCCTAGCACACATCTCCTCATCTTCATCTGAAGAAGAAGGAGAAAGGACTGCTATTCCTGCTCCAGCACCTGGTACTCTACCTTTCTACTATGTGAGACGACGTCTTCGGGGGAGAGCTGCTCGACCACCACTTTCACCTTACCGACCCCTCATACCTTTCACTACCACTGACAGGCATGCAGCCCGCACACCTGCCAGTTCTGTCCCAGAGACACCATTACTACTACCACCACCAGAGACTGTACCTGCAGTGTACCAGGAGATGCTTACTGACGCTGGTATTTCTACAGGACCGAGAGCTACGACTCCTCTTCCTAGGAGAGCTACGTCGACGGTGGTGATGCTTGGGGCGGCAGATGGATGTGTGACGACACGCTTGAACAGGTTGGAGGATGCTGTAGAGGCTTTAGGTGAAGAGTATAACGAAGTGCAGGATAAGTTGGAGGCACTGGCGAAGAAGAGTCCAGTTAGGGATGAGACAGTGTTGACAGTATGTGTGACCCGTCTACGAGGACAGCTTCTTACTGTTCTTGATCAGATGGAATCCATGCCGAACGCTCGTCTTGAGGAGGTTGAGAGCCTGATGACCCGTTGGGGAGTAGAGCCATTGGTGGAGACAGGCGGACTAGAGGCACCAGTGGATGACCCTGTTGCAGACTTGGATAAGAGGTTTAGAGCCGCTTGTCATGACACCGATGTTAGATTGAGAGATTCCCAGGCTCGTGAGCTAGTGGTTGAGAGGAGGTTAGCAGAGTTGGAGAAGGAGCTTCATCAGCGCCGTGAGGGCACTAGTTAGATTTATCTTGTACCATCGACCTATCCCTGTATGACCACTAAGCTTTGAAGTTTGTCTTAGCTAGTTGGTATTTTATTTTCTTTTATTATGTTATGACAAACTATGATGTACTATCAAACGATTCCATGAATGATATTATGAGTTGCAAAAATTGTGAGATCATTATATATTGTGTATTATATCCTGGAGCATTTCATAATTGTGTTGTGTGTGCCACGCATGTTATGTCTGGCAAAAACTCATTATCCTATTACCTTGTTAGATTATGGCGCCAGTTAGAAGATCCGAAACGCAGAATCCGCCAGCCGCTACCGGTGGAATCGACACCGCCATGTTAAGCCAAATGATAGCCGAACGAGTGGCCGAGGCACTCGCGACCGCTGAAGCAAATCGTACAGCTAGCACACAGGAGGAGACCAACCAAGGAGCTACTAATGCTATTGCACGGACTTGTACCTACAAGGAATTTCGTGTAGTTACGCAAGTAAGTTTCCGCGGTACTGAAGGAGCAGTAGGATTAACCAGATGGTTTGAGAAGCTAGAATCCCAATTTGGGATTAGCAATGTCGCTGAAGCCGACAAGGTGAAGTTTGCGTCAAGCACGTTAGTGGATGGTGCTTTGACTTGGTGGAACGTCTATGCTCGTGCAGTGACCATTGACGTTGCCCAAACCACGCCCTAGAGTGAATTTAAAGCTATGTTTGTGAGGAAATACTGCCCACGAAATGAAGTCAAGCAGATGGAAGTTGAGCTGTGGAACCTGAAGGTCAAGGGTACTGCTCTTACTGCTTACAATCAACGCTTTCAAGAGCTGATCTTGTTATGTCCTGAAATGGTGCCCAACGATGACCGATTGTTGGAGCGATACATTGAAGGACTACCTTTGAGCATCAAAGGGAATGTGACTTCATCCAAGCCGACTGATTTGCACGAGGCAATCGACATGGCTCAGAGTCTGATGTACCAAGTGGTACAGGAGTTGGGAGAAAATGCTGGGGATAAAAGAAAGTGGTCTGGCAACCACTACAACAACAATACCAACAACAGCAACAACCCAAGCAACTACAACCAGAACAAGCGACAAGAAGTAACAAGAGTGTTCACTGCTGGACAAGGAAATACTGGAAACTACGCTGGAAGACTACCTTTCTGCGGAAAATGTGGCCGACACCACGAAGGAGCATGTCCCCCTACGTGCTACAATTGTGGGAAGGCGGGACATAAGGCAAAGGAATGCCGAGCACCACCTCGTTCTACTACTCAAAGAGGACTTGGAACGCAAGGTGGCCAAGGAGCAAATGTCACTTGCTTTGGATGTGGAGAGAAAGGTCACTACAAGAACAAATGTCCAAGCAGTGGGAACCAAGGTCGTAGTAACCAGATTCGAGGGAATCAAAATCAGAACCAAGGGAACCAGAAGCAGAATCAAGGGAACCGAGGAGGGAATAACCGAGCCACAACTAGTACTCCGGGAGGATTCACGGCACCTAGCAAAGTGTATCATCTCTGTGCTGAAGCTGCTGTGCAAGACAACAATGTTGTGACTGGTACGTTTCTAGTCAATAACAACTATGCTTCAGTACTATTTGATTCTGGTGCGGATAGGAGTTTTGTGTCGTCTATATTTAGTGAACGCCTAAATGTTACCCCTACTGCGTTAGACGTTAAGTATAATGTAGAATTAGCCGATGGGAAGTTAGTAACCACCGACGTTATTCTGAATGGATGTAGTGTAAGGCTACAAGGTCGTTCGTTTAGTATCGACCTACTCCCTATAGAATTGGGAAGTTTTGACGTTATCATTGGAATGGATTGGATGTCGAAGCATCACGCGGAGATTGTATGTCATGAGAAGTGTGTCCGTGTTCCTTATGGAAACGACGTACTCATCATACAAGGCGAAAGAAGTGGAGTGAAGAATGGATCAAGATTGGAAGTCATCTCATGTATCAGGACTCAAAGATACATTGAGAAGGGATGTCCGGTATTCTTGGTTCAAGTAATACAAAAGGAAGGAGAAGAAGATCGCGAGAAGAAGGTGGAAGATGTACCGATCGTTAGAGACTTTCCGGACGTATTCCCAGAGGATTTACCCGGACTACCACCAGCACGGCAAGTGGAGTTTCACATCGAGCTTACACCAGGAGCCGCGCCTGTTGCTAGAGCCCCATACCGTCTAGCACCGGCCGAGATGACAGAGTTAGCTGAACAGATAAAGGAACTTTCTGACAAAGGTTTCATTAGACCAAGTTCCTTACCTTGGGGAGCGCCGGTCTTATTTGTCAAAAAGAAAGATGGATCCTTTAGAATGTGTATCGATTACCGAGAATTGAATAAGCTGACGATAAAGAACCGCTACCCATTGCCGAGGATTGACGATCTTTTCGACCAATTGCAAGGATCTAGCATATACTCGAAGATCGATTTAAGGTCAGGATATCATCAACTAAGGGTTAGAGAGGAAGACGTTCATAAAACGGATTTTAGAACCCGGTACGGACACTACGAGTTCCAAGTTATGCCTTTCGGTTTGACAAACGCGCCTGCGGTATTCATGGATCTCATGAACCGAGTTTGCAAACCATACTTGGACAAGTTTGTGATTGTATTTATCGATGACATTCTTATCTATTCTCGTAATGAAGAGGAGCACAAGGAACATTTGAAGACCATATTAGAGCTGCTAAGGAAGGAGAAGTTATATGCAAAGTTTTCCAAATGTGAGTTTTGGATAAACACAGTGCAATTCCTTGGGCATGTGATCGACAGCAGTGGTATACACGTTGATCCTACTAAGATCGAGGCCGTAAAGGATTGGGCGACTCCAACAACACCCACGGAGATCCGTCAATTTTTAGGTCTTGCTGGTTACTATAGGAGATTCATTGAAGGTTTCTCCAAGATAGCTAAACCAATGACGGAATTGACTCAAAAGGATAAGAAGTTTGAGTGGAAGGAAGATCAAGATTTGGCATTCCAGACGTTGAAGCAGATGTTGTGTGAAGCACCTATACTAGCCCTACCCGAGGGTAACGAAGACTTTGTGGTGTATTGTGATGCATCCATAAAAGGGTTAGGTGCAGTACTGATGCAAAGGACTAAGGTCATAGCTTACGCATCAAGACAACTAAAAGTGCACGAGAAGAACTACACAACTCATGACCTAGAGTTGGGAGCAGTGGTGTTTGCCTTGAAGATTTGGAGACACTACCTTTATGGTACTAAGTGTGTTGTATTCACTGATCATAAGAGTCTACAACATATTTTGAATCAAAAGGAACTCAACATGAGACAACGACGTTGGCTAGAGTTGCTCAGTGATTACGATTGCGAGATCCGTTATCACCCGGGCAAGGCAAATGTCGTGGCCGACGCTTTGAGTCGAAAGGAGATAGTTCTTAGGGTGAAGGCTTTAATGATGACCATTGACTTAGACCTTCCATCCTTAATTCTCAAGGCTCAGAAAGAAGCAGTCGAGGAAGAAATTCTCAAGACTGAAGATGTTGGAGGAATGATAAAGAAGTTGGAAGCACGTTCGGATGGAACGTTATGCCTTGATAATAGGAGTTGGTTACCGTGCCATGGTGACCTACGATCCTTGATTATGCATGAGTCGCATAAGTCAAAGTACTCCATACATCCGGGATCTGATAAAATGTATCATGATCTGAAGATGTTGTATTGGTGGCCGAACATGAAGGCGGATATTGCTACATACGTTAGCAAGTGTTTGACTTGTGCCAAAGTCAAAGCCGAACATATGAAACCATCAGGATTATTGGTCCAACCCGAACTGCCAGAATGGAAGTGGGAAAGGATCACTATGGATTTCATTACCAAGCTACCAAAGACCGCAGCCGAATTCGACACGATTTGGGTAATCGTCGACCGACTCACCAAATCGGCTCATTTCCTACCCATCAAGGAGACTGATGGAATGGATAAGTTAGCAAGAACGTACTTGGAGGAAGTAGTCACAAAGCACGGTGTGCCTGTGTCTATAATCTCCTACCGAGACAG
Organism: Glebionis coronaria; assembly: GCA_025667525.1. Classification (NCBI taxonomy): domain Eukaryota; kingdom Viridiplantae; phylum Streptophyta; class Magnoliopsida; order Asterales; family Asteraceae; genus Glebionis; species Glebionis coronaria. Next base: position 603,643,055 of record CM046878.1, on the reverse strand, counting down.
CCGATTTACTTCGCAGTTTTGGAAGTCACTGCAGAAGGCATTGGGAACGCAGTTGGATATGAGCACTGCGTATCATCCCCAGACTGACGGTCAAAGTGAACGGACCATTCAAACCCTAGAAGATATGCTGAGAGCTTGTGTGATTGACTTTGGAAATAGATGGGATAGACACCTACCTCTGGTGGAATTCTCATACAACAATAGTTATCACACTAGCATTAAGGCAGCGCCGTTCGAAGCACTGTATGGTAGGAAGTGTCGTTCACCCGTGTGTTGGGCAGAGGTCGGTGAAGCACAACTCACTGGACCTGAGATCATACACGAGACTACCGAGAAGATCTTTAAGATTAAGAGCCGTATGCAAGCCGCAAGGGATCGATAGAAGATTTATGCTGATATGCGACGCAAACCTCTTGAGTTTGAGGTTGGTGATAAGGTCATGTTAAAAGTCTCACCTTGGAAAGGTGTGATTCGCTTTGGAAAGCGTGGAAAGTTAAACCCTCGTTACATTGGACCCTTCAAGATTATAGAGAGGATTGGTCCCGTAGCCTATCGTTTGGAATTACCTCAAGAACTTAGCCGGGTGCATAATGTGTTCCACATTTGCAATCTGAAGAAATGCTTAGCCGACGAGGCACTCGTTATCCCGTTGGAAGAGATTCAACTCGACGACAAACTCAACTTTGTAGAAGAACTCGTAGAAGTTATGGACCGTCAAGTTAAACAACTCAAGCAAAGCCGTATACCGATTGTGAAAATCCGATGGAACGCGCGTAGAGGTCCAGAATACACGTGGGAACGTGAAGATCAATTCAAGAGCAAGTATCCTCATCTTTTCGCTAACCAACCTACTACAACAACGTCTTGATTTCGTGACGAAATCTCTAAAACATGGGAATACTGTGACATTCGTCAAATTTCCATCTTAATTTATTCATATAGTACGAGTACTTTAACTGTTTCCGACGAGTTGTCGACATGAATGTGTTAATTATTTTGCTTTGCGGACAAAGCCCTTTTTAGGGAGAGCATATGTAACATCTCGAGTATTCGCGAGTATTAAGTTGAATGCAATGCACAAGTTGTGAGCGTTTTATGTTTTGCCGTACGTTTATTTGATATAGTTATTAAGATTTCGTGACGTCTCGCACAATCGTTTTGTTTTGGGATCGTATGTCAAACGGTTTTAGTATCGTGTTTATTCCGTCGCGTCTAAACTTAACCATTGTGAACCCGAGTCGAGTGTATAAGCTGTCACAGCAGGTACATATACTGAGTATAAACCTTCACTTATATTTATTACCAAGCTTGCCTTACAAGGGTCTCAAATTTCTGTCACATGTCTAAACTACATATAAACTTCATAGTTTATTGCCTCACTAAAGGACAGCACACATGCCTAGTTTACCCCTTTTGGGTATATCACAAGTTAACATTTTCAGCTTGACACTAACCCTAGACTAACAATACAAGTTTATATACAAACCCAAAGTTATCCAATGTCCAAATACAAGTTATCACTGTCCAAATTACAAACACCAAAAATCTGCACAAGTCTTTCCAAATACAACTTCTGGGTAGAGTGAAGATTAGGTCCAGCCGACCCACACGTCGCGTCAAACCTGCAAAACCGAAAGTCTTCATCCCGTCCGAACCTGCAAAACCGAACATAGCATCCCCATTGTGAGTCTTTCGTCTTTTCGTCTTTCCTTATGAAGTCTAGATGTGCTTGTTTTGTACGAACCTGCGAATAAACGAATCATTGTGTTAGTCATTGTAATGGTCTTATACTTTTAACTAAAGACTGAAAATTTGTTAAACTTTATAACTAATACAAACATGTTTATGATATTACTTTTCTGTCAACCAAACCGAGACCCGATTTAGACCAAACCGAGACCCGACTTAGAACCAAACCGAGACCCATGTCCAACCAAATCAAGACCACAATCAAGAACCAAACCGAGACCCATGTCCAACCAAACCGAGACCCAAACAAGAACCAAACCGAGAATCAAATCAAACCAACCAAGTTCTTACTTTCTGCCAAAACTATCAACAATCATTACCATCTAAATCAAATGTCCAAACCAATTTGTTATTTTACAGAAACATCCTAAAAACCATTAATCTTGCCGCGGGTATAGAAACCCCCATTTCAAATCGAAACCCTAATTACTTAAAAACCTTTTTAAACATCTAATTAACATTTTCCACATTACAAAATCATCACATAAACATGAGTAACAGTCGAATATGAAAAACCCCCAATTATTATGAAAACCCTAGATTGAATTTTTATTAGTTAAAACGTTAATTAAACCTAATCTAAACCCAAACCCCATATTTAACTTAATTGAAAATGAGTTATGAAAAAACCCCCAATTAATCGAAACCCTAATTTTTATAAATCGATTTTATATTGAAATTAGTTTGATTTTATAACAGAAAACATCAATTAATTGTGTTTAAACCCGAGTTTGATAAAAACCCCCAAATATTTCAAAACCCTAAATTCGTTTGTTTTAAATCCGAGAATCATATGATTCACAACAACTGTATACAAGTCAATCAAACCCACTGATATTTATTAAATCAAAAATCAATTAATCTTTTTAAAAGAAAACAAGGAGAACAAACTTATCTTTGGTTCTTGGCTATTGATTCGCGTAACCGCAAGGATGAACACATCAGAAAACCAAATCGGCTTGATGTGGGGATTAAACCCCACATCTCACGCGATCTAAACACTCAGACCACCCATACATGATGGTTATATCCCAAATGATTAGATATTAGCCATGGAAAAGGATTGAACCGATCTAGATTTAAGAGAGAGAGAGATTTGGAGCGGTGGAGATAATATCGAGGGAGGAGAGAGAGTTAACTCTCTGATATGGGAAGTTGTGTGTGTAAACACACGTTATGTACTCCCTCCGTTCCTTGTTTATTCCGCCAGTGGGCCGGGCCGGGTCTAATGACCCTTGGGCCGGGTTTGTGTGTAATGATATTGGACCCAATTTGGGCCTTGTGTATTTGTTTAGTTTGGTTAAAGCCCAAAACGAATTTTGTAAATTTAAGTTATAATTTAACCCGTGAAACCCGACCATTTAATAAACCGATTTTATTTATCGTACTTTTCCGTAAATCGTACTTTTCATAAACGTATGGTTTCGTCAAGCACAACTAGGGTGTCGAGTCTTTTAATAACATAATTATTCGTATCGTAACTCGATTCTCATAATTAATTAGGTCGCGGCTAGCGTAACCGTACTCTCGAGCTATTTTATCTTCGTTCTCTTTGCTGAATTTACGAGGTGAGTTTATAGCCCCATACTTTACTATTTTCACTGCTTTTTGGGGTGAGACATTGCTTGATTTTAACGTGTGAACACAAGTGCATTTACTGATTTATATATTAGTCTAAGTCCCACTAAAAACCCAGTTGCTTTGGCCCGTGAATCGTGAACCGTTAATTACCTTGTGTAAGCGCGAATGTAATGGATAGATCTATCGGGATTGACGTCCCTGTCTGTCTTGTCCAACAAGGGGACAAGCGAGCACAGTTTCATTTGAGTCTGAGATAGGATGTCGTGGGTTTAGGCATCTAGTTTGGGCTACATTTATATGATTATACTGCCGGTGTTGTTAACGCTTCGGTGTCACGAGCTTAGACTGTAATAAATACTTTTGGGATGACTTTGTATCTGTTATATTGTCATCACATTTGGGAAAATCTTGTGGTTCATTAAACATTTCCACTTAACTAAACCTATGAACTCACCAACTTTATGTTGACACTTTAGCAATGTTTTTCTCAGGTATTAAGAAGGAAGATGCTAAATGAGGTCTCATGCATTGCCGTCATTTCCTTGAAACAACGATCATTTGTACCATTTGAGAAAACTATGTTTTGTAACCGTATTCAGTTTATGCTTCCGCACTTTGTTAAAACTATTTATTTTATTAATTACAAGTGATCTATTTTCCGAACGTCTCATTTAGAGGTCGTTCTTTGTGACTATGTGCGTATGATAATCATGACATCACCACTCCCTTGTCGCCATTATACTCTGATATTTTGGGAGTGTGACATAGACACTAAGAGTACGTGCATAGGGACTGGAAGCTGTCTAGCCTTCTTTACATTATGCATTTCCTTTCTTTATGATACTTATGCTTTGGACATTGTTTCGTCCTTTTCCTTTACTATACTATGTTTGTGTGTGATGAGCTTTACTTTTGGACTACCGATGTTTGATTCCAGTATTTTCCTTTATATGGTCAAGTAATGTTTAGACATTTTACCTTGTATGCTTTGATGACACGCCATAATTACTATGATATTTCCATTTCCAAAATGGGGTGTTACAATTATGGTATCAGAGCCAAGGTTTCGACCTGTAGGCTCTCAAATATGACCTGTGATTAGTGGGTAGTCACTACGGTCTTCCTAGAACTGACAGTTGTTTTCATGTATTCATCATTTTTAAGCATACATATACATGTCATTGTTACAGGGCTTTTGACTAAGTAATGGTTGGTACAGGACTGGCCCTATTTAGTCGCAGGTGTTTTATCGAAACTTTTAGATTTGGGACCGACCCATAGGCGTCCCCTCGCTATGTCTTTTGTTTTGGGTGAACTGACCAGAGGCGTTCACTCTCGAGCATACAAAGTTTTCATAAAACTGCATCATGCATTCATACACAAAATTTTCTTGCATAAAATTTTTCTCGTGAAATTTTTAGCATAAATTTTTTTTTCATGTATGTATTTATATTTTATGTTTTGATCTGTTTAATCATATGTTTTATGTTATACTGTCAGATGGTTCTCACACGCGAACAGGAGCAGCTCAACGCTGCAATTCAGGCTGCCATGCAAGCCTTGCTTCCTCAACTGAGGAATGACATCCGGGCTGAACTTCAAGCTGCCAACAATCAGCAGCAGCACAATCAGCCACCACCTCCTCCTCCTCCAGTGACATTAGCAGTATGGCTGGAGAGATTCAACAAGCTCCGCCCTCGAGCTTTTGAGAAGACAGATAGCCCCAGCGATGCTGAAAGCTGGTTGGCTCACATCGAGAAGATTTTCAACGCTATGGGTTGTGACCCCGCATACAAGGCGAGGTTGGCATGCTATCGGTTCGAAGGCGATGTACTCAACTGGTGGTTAGCTTTGATGCAATCTGAAGGTGGTGATGAGTGGGTTGCTGGTTTGACTTGGGCTCAGTTCAAGGACAGGGTGATGGAGCAGTTCTTTCCCAAGGCTGAGCAGGACAAGCTCAAGAGAGAGTACCATGGGATCCGTCACAGAGCTGGGGAGAATAGCAATGAGTTTATGCAGCGCTTTCTCTGCTTGGCTGGTTTCCTTGGTGCGGCAGCAGGTACTCCTGAAGAGCAGGCACATCACTTCAGATGGGCTCTTCGCACATCGGTCGCGAACAATCTGGTGTGTGCTACGTTCAATACTGTAGCACAAGTGGCCGATGCAGCACGAAAACTGGAGATGCTGCAGGAGAGGGATGAGTTCGGGGAAGCTGAAAGACCCGACAAGAGGTAAACCTTCGTATTCAAGCGGTGACCAAGCCGTATACTTTCCATATGTCAATTATTCATCTCTTAAACTGTATCTTCCAGGCAGAAAACTGGGGACCGGTATCAGCCGGCTACTCAGCAGCAGCCTCATCAGCCCAAGGGAAACGGTCAGACCAACGACCGTTCTGCTACGGATAGGCGTGGCGGTAATGACAATTACCGTAACAACGCCGGGCATTCCAACAACAGCAGGTCCTAATACTTACGAAATTCCTTATGTTTTATGTTATAACTCGTATTCTGACACTTTAGCAAACTTCTACCAGGAACCATGGAAACGGTAGGGACCAGAACCAGAGAGGTTCGCAGCCTAGCCGTCCAACTATCACTGGTATTCAATCTTATGATTATCCGCTTCGTCCTTTGTACCCAACTATTATGTCTTATGTAAAATGTTTTATCAGGTTCTCAGCCAGCCAGAGCACCTGTTGGATGATACAATCATCCTTTTTGCTCTACTTTCCACCGTAGGCACCCAGGACCATGTCGCCGTAATACTTAGCGTGCTTCAAGTGTGGTCTTCCTGGCCATATTATGAAGGATTCCCGTAAGGGTGAGATGGAGGGTACATCAGGACATGCTGATACCAAGCCGCCTCCTACTGCCGGGCGTGTCTACACGACATCTCGAGACCAGGCCAACAAGTCTACAGGTACCATCACTGGAATCTTGTATATGTATGGTCGCACTGCATGTGTTCTTTTCGATACGGGTGCTACTCACTCGGTTATTTCTACTGCTTATGCTAAGAACATTAGGATGCCTCCCTTGCCACTAGAAAACAGGCTTACTATTTCCACGCCTTTGAGGGAATCTGAATTAATCACCCATGTATACAAGAGACTTCCCTTAGAATTTGATGATAAGGTTCGACCTGTCGACGCACTTCCGCTGGACATGAATGACTCGACATGATTTTGGGCATGGATTGCTATCCAAGTATCATGCTACCATAGACTGCCATTCATATCGAGTTATCTTCGGTGATGTCAATGCACCAGAGTACATTCATAATGGGTTCATACCCGGACGGTCTGTACAAGTCATATCCACCCTGCAAGCGCGTGCACTACTGTCACATGGCTGCGAGGGTTATCTAGCTACGGTTCACGACATGGATGCTGAATCTCCATCGATTCAGGATCAACCAATAGTGTCGGAATTCCAAGACGTGTTTCCAGCAGAACTTCCGGGCATACCACCTGCACGAGAAGTGGAATTCAGTATCGAGCTGGTTCCAGGAGCTGAACCAATCTCCAAGGCTCCTTATCGCATGGCTCCCATAGAGTTGAAGGAGCTGAAGGATCAACTGCAAGAACTTCTTGAACGAGGTTTCATTCGACCGAGCGCATCTCCATGGGGCGCACCGGTCTTGTTTGTTAAGAAGAAGGACGACAGTATGCGTCTTTGCATAGACTATCGCGAGCTCAACAAGATTACCATTCGGAATAGGTATCCACTACCACGCATTGACGATCTGTTTGACCAACTCCAAGGGGCCAAACACTTCTCTAAGATCGATCTTAGGTCAGGCTATCACCAGCTACGGGTCAAGGAGCAGGATATTGCTAAGACTGCCTTTCGTACTCGTTATGGCCACTACGAGTTTGTAGTTATGCCATTTGGCCTGACAAATGCTCCAGCAGTATTTATGGATCTGATGAATAGAATCTTCCATGAATTTCTGGACAAGTTCGTCATTGTTTTCATCGATGACATCTTGATTTTCTCAAAGTCCAAGGAGGAACACGAAGACCATCTTCGTACAGTACTACAGATTCTTCGCCAGAAGCAGTTGTATGCTGAATTCTCCAAGTGTGAGTTCTGGTTAGACAAGGTGGCATTCTTAGGTCACATTGTATCAGCAGAAGGAATCACTATGGATCCAGCGAAGGTTGAGGCCATTACTAAGTGGCCAAGGCCGACATCAGCGACAAAAGTCCGCAGTTTCCTAGGCTTAGCTGGCTATTACCGTAGGTTCGTAGAGAACTTTTCCCGCCTAGCACTACCATTGACCAAACTGATGCGGAAAGGGGAGAAATTCGTCTGGACTGAAGATCGAGAGAAGAGCTTTGAAGACCTGAAGCAGAAGTTAGTATCTGCACCTATTCTTACTCTACCATCTGGTACGGGTGGATTACAAATCTACAGCTATGCATCGGGGAAGGGACTTGGCTGTGTTCTCATGCAAAATGGGAAAGTGATCGCGTACGCTTCACGACAGCTTAAGCCTTATGAAGAGAATTACCCCACGTATGATCTAGAACTTGCTGCAGTCGTGTTTGCATTGAAGATATGGAGACACTACTTATATGGAGAATCATGTGACATTTTCACGGACCACAAGAGCTTGAAGTATATCTTCACTCAACGTGAACTGAACATGAGGCAGAGGAGATGGTTAGAACTGTTGAAGGATTATGACATTAATCTACAGTATCATCCCGGAAAGGCAAATGTAGTAGCAGATGCCCTTAGCAGGAAGTCCGGAATGATCAACGGCATTAAAATCGAAGAGGAAGTCATCAGAGACTTAGAGCGACTAGACATCGAGATCATGGTACGTGGACAGCACGGTTACTGGGCTAATCTTAGAATAGAACCCGAGTTACTATCTAAGATCAAGGAAGCTCAGAAGGATGACGGAGAAATCTGGGCGATAGTACAGAATTTGGAGAAGCAGACAGAATTCAGAGTAGATGTAGATGGTATCGTATGGCAGGGCACTAGACTTTGTGTTCCTGACGACCAAGAACTCCGGGAAGCTTTGTTAGTTGAAGCTCATAGCTCCCCATTCTCGATACATCCTGGTTCAACTAAAATGTACCATGACATCAAGCAGTACTTTTGGTGGAGTGGTTAATAAGTGTGAAAACACTTATCCTTTTACCACTTATTTCCAATAATAACAAGACCAAAACGTGTGATTTATGTCGTAAAAGTCGGAATTATGCGTGGTTTGTGTTTTTATTGTGTTTTAGGACCAAAATATGAAAAAGGAAGAAAACACGGGTTTTCACGGGCTTTTATCGAAGAAAACGGGAAAAGACGAAGTCAAAAGATCAAGAGTGCAAAAAGAACGGAAGTCCAAGGCCTATTCTGAAGATTTATCGAAGAAAAAGTCTAAAGACGGAAGTTTAACGAAGTCAAAGAACTTAAGTCTAATAGAAGAAGAAAATTAAAAGACAAGTTCAAATCCCGAGACGACAAAGACAAAGAATTAAAGTCGAGTCGAGAAAACGTAAAGAAAGCAAGAAAGAAGATGCAACACATGCACTCCTTCCACCTTCCCTATAAATACCCTCCTAATAGTCATTAGGAGGGTGTTAGTTAGTTAGTTTTTAGCTAGTTTTCACTTTTTCATTTTCTTTCTAGTTTTAGAGAGAGAAAGTCTTAAACTTTCTCTCACTAAACTTCATCTTTTCTCTTAATCTTTCAAGATTAAACATTTGTATTGCTTATTTTCATTAATCAAAGTTCTATTTTAAGCTTTTAATCCTTAATCTCCTTCTACCTTTCTTTGATAATTAGATTGATTTTGGTGTGAATTCATATGATCCGTGTTGTTCTTAATGATTTCGTGCTTAAAAAGTTAATCTTTTGATCATTACTTAAGTTTTCATTTGATTAAGCTTTAAGACTCTTGTGCTTATTGGCTTATTTTTATGATTAGCTTATTTTCTTATAAAAAGTTTTCTTTAAAAGTTCATGTTTTTATTGTTTGATCTATAAGTTTGCTTATTTTGAGGTTGGATAAGTTGTGATAAGCGCTTATTTGATCCGTTTAATCCTTGATTCGTTTTAGTTTGGTGATAAGCTTGGCAATATAGCTTATTCATTGGCTTTAACCGAATTCCATATATTTCGGAAAGGGATTAAACCCCTTTCCGATTGCAGCCTATTCCGAGCAGCCTTCCCCACCCTTTTTCTTATTTGCCAATCGGAAAAGGGTTTAGCACATTCAGATTTGCATCACTACATTCCGATCACTCTTGATCGGAATAGGGTTTAGTATTCCGATCTGGCCCTGTTTGCACATTCCGATTTGAGTTATAATCCCAGTATTCCGATCTGACAATTTTGTGGATATTCCGATTGTGAGTTTTTGGTGTATTCCGATTGGGTTGTATTTGGATTTTCCGATTGGGACCTTTGTTTGTCAATATTCCGACAGCCTCATTTCACATATTCCGATCACCAGATCGGAATATATTCCGATCTGGGCTTTTGACGTCCATATTCCGATTGCAGCCATTTAAGATATTCCGATCAGTGGTCATTTATCTTCCGATTAGAGTTTGTTGTCTTTACATAATTTCCAAGTGATAGTTTTGTTAAGTGTTTAAGTATTTTCCTTAATCTAGTCTTTGAGCTTTCTAGCATTTATCTTAACTCGTCATTTTTAGTTTTAATCTTTAAACTTCTACTTTACTCAATGACACTTTAATTACTTGCTAATAGTTTAAAATAGTCAATCAACCAAACCATTCTCTTGATTCACCAAAAGACGATTGAGTCGCACTTAAGACCGGTTTTCAATTCGAAAAGACTTGGGACAACGAATTTTGATACGAGGGGTAAAAGGCAAGTATTAAATGGCGCGCTGCCGGCTCTTTTCAAGTATTAAAGAAGTTTGATAACCTCTTTTTTGATGACTTCATGGATTTTAGGATTCACCCTTCGTTGGCTTTGAATTGTGGGCTTAAAGTCGTCCTCCATGAGAATTTTATGTGTGCAAAAGTGAGGATCAATTCCACGGATGTCGGAGATTTTCCAAGCGATAGCTCTTTTATGCTTCTTCAACACGGCGATGAGTCGGGCTTTGTCTTCTTCTTGCAGGTCCTTCGCGATGATGACCGGTAACTTCTCGTCGTCTTCTAGGAAAACATACTCAAGATGAGGAGGTAGGTCCTTAAGCTCAAGAGTAGGAGGATCCTCAATAGATGGTGTAACTAACGATGGATTATCATTAGTCACCTCTTTAGGAGAAGGGGGAGAAAATGGGTCCTCATTGAGAAGTCTCTCAATAGTACGAATGTCTTCATCCCAATTGGTGGACAAATTATCATACTTAATATCAAGAGGACCCAAGCTAGCTTCGAAATCATCCAAGTCACTTTCTCCAAAAGGAGTCAATGCCGGAGCAATTGAGGCAACGGTCTCAACATTGGGTAGAGAAGAAAGAGTACTTTTGCAAGCATCATGAAAATGTTCTTCACAAGCCTCATCGAGAACATCAATAGCATTAACACTCTCATATGAATAAGGTTGCTTAGAAATCTTTCCCATGTTGAAGACAATTTTATCATCACCAACTCTCATGATTATTTCGCCCGCGGCTACATCAATGAGAGTGTGACCGGTCCTCAGGAAGGGACGTCCAACGATTAATGGAACACGGGGGTCCATCTCGTAGTCAACGACGACAAAATCCGCCGGGAAGGTGAATTTGTCAACGCCAACAAAGACATCTTCGGCTATCCCCACTGGGTAAGCAACCGTACGGTTGGCTAATTCCAAAGTCATTTTGGTGGGGACTAGCTCGGGGAGAGATAATTGCTTCCAAACACTTAAAGGCATTAAGTTTATACTGGCACCTAGATCGGCTAGGGCCATGCAATTCTCTACTCCCGGGAAGTTGCAAGGAATCAAGAAGCGACCCAGATCACCAGGTTTGGTGGGCAATTTCTTTAAGAGCACCGCGGAGCAGTTCTCATTAAGTTGGGTCTGAGCAATGTCAAGGAGCTTTTCCTTATCACTTAGAAGATCTTTAAACATCTTAGCGTATTTGGGCATGTGAGCGAGAGCCTCGGCAAAGGAGATGTTAAAATTCAATTGTTTAAACATTTTTAGAAAGTTTGAAACCTGAATATCATCCTTGCTCTTTTGCTTCTCTTTCCTCAACCTTGAAGGATAAGGTATATTGGATGAAGAAGAAGGCTTTAGGGGAATAGGATCACTCACAACCACGGGTGGTAGGGAAATGGGGATAGAAGGTGAAGGAGGTGAGGAAAGTTGCTCTTTTTCCTTGTTCACAATCACGGGTGGAGGTGTAGGAAGCTCGGGTTCCATATAACCTTTTCCACTACGTGTGGTGATTGCTTTCATCTCCCCTCTTGGATTTGCAACGGTATTACTCGGAAGAGTACCCGAAGAAGAGGGTTGATTACCTTGGATGAGCGAACCAATCATATCGCGAAGGTGAATCGCTTGATTATTGAAAGAGTCTCTCATGTTTGCATGAATGTCATTTCTGTGTTTTGCCATGTCATTCCTTAGCTCGACTCGAATATCGTTCCCTTGTTTCGCCATTTCTCCCTTCAAGTTGTGGACTTGACTCTGAAGATTCGTCACCATCTCCCGATTAGTCTTCATGAATGTCTCGACGTCTGGACTCACTGCCATCGGTTGATTGAATGGTGGAGCTTGGTAAGCTTGAGAATTTCCTTGATGCGGGTATGATTTACCCTATTTCGGATTCACCATGGGTTAGTCCAGTCCATTGTGTGCCTAAAAAAGGCGGTATCACCGTTGTGCCCAATGCAAACAACGAGTTGATTCCTACCCGTCTCGTTACTGGGTGGAGAGTTTGTATAGACTACCACAAACTCAATGATGCCACGAGAAAGGATCATATCCCTCTACCTTTTATGGACCAAATGCTTCAACGTTTAGCGGGTAATGAATATTACTTCTTTCTTGATGGTTTCTCGGGTTATTTCCAAATACCCATCGATCCCCAAGATCAAGAGAAGACAACATTCACTTGTCCCTATGGCACATTTGCTTACAAAAGGATGCCTTTTGGCTTATGCAATGCCCCCGGGACTTTCCAAAGGTGCATGTTGGCTATCTTCCATGACATGGTTGAGCAAACCATGGAAGTCTTCATGGATGATTTCTCGGTCTTTGGGGATTCCTTCTCTTCTTGCCTTGCCAATTTGGAACGTATGCTTAAGCGGTGCGAAGACACTCGCCTTGTTCTGAATTGGGAAAAATGCCATTTTATGGTAAAAGAAGGCATTGTGCTAGGACACAAAATCTCTAAAGCCAGTCTTTAAGTCGACCGTGCTAAAGTAGATGTCATAGCCAAATTACCTCCACCTTCAACCGTGAAGGGTGTGAGAAGTTTTCTGGGTCATGCGGGCTTCTATCGTCGATTCATTCGGGATTTCTCTAAAATCGCTCGCCCGATGACCCACCTCTTGGAAAAAGATACTCCTTTTATCTTTTCTAAAGAGTGTATCAAAGCCTTCAATCTTCTTAAGGATAAGCTAACTAAGGCACCGGTCTTGGTTACCCCTAATTGGGAGCTGCCTTTTGAATTGATGTGTGATGCTAGCGACTTTGCTATTGGTGCGGTTTTGGGCCAATGAGTGAATAAACACTTCCAACCAATCCACTACGCTAGCAAAACAATAACGGGGGCTCAATTGCATTATATGACAACCGAAAAAGAGCTTTTAGCTGTTGTCTATGCTTTTGAGAAATTTCGCCCCTATCTTGTTTTATCCCCCACCATCGTATACACGGACCATTCCGCGTTGAAGTACTTGATGACAAAGCATGATTCTAAGCCAAGACTTCTTCGCTGGGTTTTACTCCTTCAAGAATTCAACATTGAAATTCGTGACAAGAAGGGAGCCGAAAACCTAGCCGCGGATCATCTGAGCAGACTTGAGGATCCATATCAAGGGGATCATCCGAACAAAGAGATCAATGACTCTTTCCCCCTTGAGACCTTAATGTCTATAAATCTAAATCTTGATGGCACCCCGTGGTTTGCGGACATTGCAAACTACTTAGCGGGTGGTATTCTCATCAAAGGGTTAACATCCCAACAAAAGAAGAAGTTCTTGAACGATGTTAAGACTTACTTTTGGGATGACCCTTATCTATTCAAACAATGTGCTGATCTGATCATTCGTCGATGTGTTGACGGACCGGCAGCTTTTGACATTCTCCAAGCTTGCCACAAAGGACCCACCGGTGGTCACTTTGGTCCCAACTACACCGCTAAGAAAGTGTTTGATTCTGGATTCTATTGGCCCACCATTTATCGTGATGATCACGAAATGGTTAAGCATTGTGATGCTTGCCAACGCCAAGGCAAGATCACACATAAGGATGAGATGCCTCAAAATATCATACATGAATGTGAAATCTTTGATGTACGGGGCATCGACTTTATAGGGCCATTTCCATCATCCAAAGGGAACAAGTACATCCTCGTCGCCGTCGACTACGTTTCTAAATGGGTTGAAGCTAAGGCTCTTCCTACGAATGATGTGAGGGTGGTTGTGAACTTTTTGAAGCAGCTTTTCGCTCGATTTGGCGTTCCTCGTGCTATCATCAGTGACCGCGGGACTCATTTTTGCAACGATCAATTTGCAAGAGTCATGGCTAAGTATGGTGTCCATCACCGTCTTTCCACCGCCTATCATCCCCAAACCAATGGGCAAGCTGAGATATCCAACCGTGGATTGAAGCGAATTTTGGAGCGTACTGTGGGAGAGCATCGCGCCGCGTGGGCCGATAAGTTAGATGATGCTCTGTGGGCTTTCCGTACTGCTTACAAGACCCCGATCGGTTGTACACCTTATCGTCTTGTGTACGGGAAAGCATGCCACCTTCCCATCGAGCTGGAACATAAGGCGCACTGGGCCTTGAAGTGGGCTAACTTCGACATCAACAAAGCCGGTGATCATCAAAAGATTCAACTCAACAAGCTCAACGAATTGAGGAATGAAGCTTATGAGAACTCGTTGATCTACAAGGAGAAGACGAAGATCATTCATGACGCAAAAATCAAGAACCGAGAGTTTCACGTTGGTGACTAAGTCTTACTCTTCAACTCTCGGTTGAAGATCTTCTCTGGCAAGTTGAAGAGCCGCTGGTCTGGTCCATTCACCGTCACCAAAGTCTTTCCATATGGGACCATTGAGCTTTCTCAGCCAAATGGGCCCAATTTCAAGGTGAATGGCCAGCGTTTGAAGCTGTACTTTGGTGAGGACATCTCTCAAGAGATGATTCCATCCCTCACCACGTTCCCCATGAACTAAAATTGGGTCAAGTCAGGCTCGTGACTCGGTGAACAAAAACAAGCGCTTCTCGGGAGGCAACCCGTGATCTATCCTTTACTGCTTTCATAATAAGTGTAGGGGAGCCCCGTATGTGTTTGTTGTCTTGTTTCTTGTGCTGTGCAGGGATTAAAGCTTCAAAGATCCACCTTGATGACTTTTGACGAACCGTGATACCGTGTTCCCATCTTCCCGGTTCTATCCTAAACTCTTGTGATTCAATATTTCATATTTTATATATGTTCACATTGAATTCACTTTAGTTGTCCTTTCCTTAGCATGATTTAAACAAAGTGCACAATGTCATAAGTGGTCTTTTCCATGAATTTGCCCTCATTTTAACCGGAAAATTTGATTTTTCGACGTTTTTCAAAATTTTTAATCTATTTTGGCCTAGTTGTATAGTTGTATTTTCCTTTATCATGTTTAGTTTCTTTCCATTGCTAGAATAAATTTTCACTAAAGTGGTTTAGATTTTTCTTAGTCGTGAACATTTTGACTCAACCCGAGTTTACTTATCTAAGTTTACTCTAGCTAGTATCCTTAACGTGTTTAAGTCAAGTTTTGATAGGCTTTTATATAGGGAGCTATAAAACGCGAAAGTCTTAACTCTCACGGGTTAAGAACAAGAACTTTTCGCAAGTTCGTATAATTGATCCTAGAGAGTCGTTTATCAAGGGAACTTTAAAATGCGATTTCTAAACTTGAAAAAGTCTAAGAATTTGCAAGATCCTATAAGCGACTCGAAAACCCAAAACTTTGATTTAATAGGCTAAGCATCCACGAGTCTCATTCCTTGAGATTTTAAACTGTGGAGAACGAGAGATGATAGAGTCAATTATAAGTTCGGTATTCTTTCGTGAATTTATGTGAGTTAATTATAAGCCTATTCTCCCTCCGCTTGTTAATAAATTTATCTGCAATAAATAAGGTTGTACGATTTAAAAGGTTACTTAGCTTCTAGCCCCAGATCGTTTAAAAGTTGCTCGGTACGGATTAGAGTTCATAGCCAAGGCATAACTTATTAAAGCAGGATGCGAAGATTGGCGAGTCCGAAAAGGCCCTAACAAGGCATGAGGGCTAAATTTTGTTGCTAAAGATCCAAAAGTGATGTGAAGAATCATTTATCGAAAATCAATATGAAGGATCGAGACACACGACGAAAAGCAAGAACTCCCCAAAATTCATGGAGAAGTCTATCCGAAAAGACCCTAACAAGGTATGAGGATAAATAGATCCATGTCCTAAAAGGAGGCGAATCGTTGTATATCGAAGTCCAAAATAAAGATTGGAGAAAAATGAAGAAGTCGTGGTCCAAAGATGAAGAATCTCTCAAAACTTCAAGTGAAGAAATTTCTATTATGAAGAGAATACCATAATTTCAAGAACGTCTCTCAAAGATTCGAAGTATGAAGTCGCTGCCAAATATCGGTCCGAGAAAGGTCTCAAATCGTGAAGCGAGTTATGCCAAGATATGAACTTTATGAGGTCCCGAGAAGCAGTTTTAAAAGATTTGGTCCTTTAGCTAACTAGTGATTAAATTGTTCACTTTATTTTCGGCCTAAATAACTATCGAAATAAGTCAAACAATGCATCCTCGTGATCATTCAAGACAAAAATAAAATATAAGAGATACACCTAGGAATAAGGGAGTCTAAGTGAGTAATTGGCCCACATGAGTTCGTGATAGTTTGCTAACTTATAATAACAATGATCTCGTTTTTAAGCTTGGTATGGGGAACGTGAAACTTGAGGATGATAAACGTTCATGGCTGCCAAAACCAATGTAAGTTTTTAATTTCTTTACTTGTTCTATCTTTTTATGTTTAGTATTTAATAAAGGCCAAGGTGGGTTATTTATGATGGAAAATGAAAACCGTGCTTTAAAATTAATACATTGCATGAGGGCATTGCAATGGTCAAGTGTAGGGGATTTAATAAGTGTGAAAACACTTATCTTTTTACCACTTATTTCCAATAATAACAAGACCAAAACGTGTGATTTATGTCGTAAAAGTCGGAATTATGCGTGGTTTGTGTTTTTATTGTGTTTTAGGACCAAAATATGAAAAAGGAAGAAAACACGGGTTTTCACGGGCTTTTATCGAAGAAAACGGGAAAAGTCGAAGTCAAAAGATCAAGAGTGCAAAAAGAACGGAAGTCCAAGGCCTATTCTGAAGATTTATCAAAGAAAAAGTCTAAAGACGGAAGTTTAACGAAGTCGAAGAACTTAAGTCTAATAGAAGAAGAAAATTAAAAGACAAGTTCAAATCCCGAGACGACAAAGACAAAGAATTAAAGTCGAGTCGAGAAAACGTAAAGAAAGCAAGAAAGAAGATGCAACACATGCACTCCTTCCACCTTCCCTATAAATACCCTCCTAATAGTCATTAGGAGGGTGTTAGTTAGTTAGTTTTTAGCTAGTTTTCACTTTTTCATTTTCTTTCTAGTTTTAGAGAGAGAAAGTCTTAAACTTTCTCTCACTAAAATTCATCTTTTCTCTTAATCTTTCAAGATTAAACATTTGTATTGCTTATTTTCATTAATCAAAGTTCTATTTTAAGCTTTTAATCCTTAATCTCCTTCTACCTTTCTTTGATAATTAGATTGATTTTGGTGTGAATTCATATGATCCGTGTTGTTCTTAATGATTTCGTGCTTAAAAAGTTAATCTTTTGATCATTACTTAAGTTTTCATTTGATTAAGCTTTAAGACTCTTGTGCTTATTGGCTTATTTTTATGATTAGCTTATTTTCTTATAAAAAGTTTTCTTTAAAAGTTCATGTTTTTATTGTTTGATCTATAAGTTTGCTTATTTTGAGGTTGGATAAGTTGTGATAAGCGCTTATTTGATCCGTTTAATCCTTGATTCGTTTTAGTTTGGTGATAAGCTTGGCAATATAGCTTATTCATTGGCTTTAACCGAATTCCATATATTTCGGAAAGGGATTAAACCCCTTTCGGATTGCAGCCTATTCCGAGCAGCCTTCCCCACCCTTTTTCCGATTTGCCAATCGGAAAAGGGTTTAGCACATTCAGATTTGCATCACTACATTCCGATCACTCTTGATCGGAATAGGGTTTAGTATTCCGATCTGGCCCTGTTTGCACATTCCGATTTGAGTTGTAATCCTAGTATTCCGATCTGACAATTTTCTGGATATTCCGATTGTGAGTTTTTGGTGTATTCTGATTGGGCTGTCTTTGGATTTTCCGATTGGGACCTTTGTTTGTCAATATTCCGACAGCCTCATTTCACATATTCCGATCACCAGATCAGAATATATTCCGATCTGGGCTTTTGACGTCCATATTCCGATTGCAGCCATTTAAGATATTCCGATCTGTGGTCATTTATCTTCTGATTAGAGTTTGTTGTCTTTACATAATTTCCAAGTGATAGTTTTGTTAAGTGTTTAAGTATTTTCCTTAATCTTGTCTTTGAGCTTTCTAGCATTTATCTTAACTCATCATTTTTAGTTTTAATCTTTAAACTTCTACTTTACTCAACGACACTTTAATTACTTGCTAATAGTTTAAAATAGTCAATCAACCAAACCATTCTCTTGATTCACCAAAATACGATTGAGTCGCACTTAAGACCGGTTTTCAATTCGAAAAGACTTGGGACAACGAATTTTGATACGAGGGGTAAAAGCCAAGTATTAGTGCTATGAAACAGGATGTGGCCACTTACGTCTCCAAATGTCTTACCTGCCAGCAGGTTAAGATCGAGCATCAGCGATCTGGCGGTCTCCTTCAACCGTTAGACATTCCAGAGTGGAAGTGGGATAAAATCACCATGGATTTTGTTACCGGTCTTCCGCCTACCAAAAGGAAGCACGATGCAATTTGGGTTATCGTTGATCGACTTACCAAATCAGCTCATTTCTTACCGATCCGCAAGGAAGATCCGGTAAGTAAACTCGCAGATACGTATAGACGAGAGATCATGAGACTCCACGGTGCACCATCCAGCATCGTCTCAGACAGAGATCCTCGATTCACTTCGCGCTTTTGGAAAAGTCTGCAGAAAGCTTGGGGTACACAACTTAAGCTTAGCACGACTTTTCATCCTCAAACGGACGGACAGTAGGAGCGAACCATTCAGACATTGGAGGATATGTTGAGGTCATGTGCGTTGGAATGGACGGGTGATTGGGACGAATACATTTGTTTGGTGGAGTTTGCATACAACAACAGCTGGCACGCAAGCATCAAGTGTGCTCCATTTGAGATGTTGTATGGCAGGAAGTGTCGCGCCCCAATCTGCTGGGATCAGGTTGGCGAGCGAACACTCGAAGGACCAGAAATCATAGAGATGACAAATGAGAAGATCGCAGTAGCTAGGCAGAAAATTCAGGAGGCACGGTCGCGTCAAAAGAGTTACGCCGATAAGCATCGTAGGGATTTACACTTTAACGTAGGAGATCACGTCTTCCTTAAGGTTTCGCTGGCACGTGGTGTTAGACGCTTCGGGATTAAAGGGAAGCTCAGTCCTCGTTTCATCGGACCGTTTGATATCACTGAACGAGTCGGTGAAGTATCTTACCGATTGGCGTTACCTCCGCAGCTTTCGCATGTGCACAATGGGTTTCATGTGTCCTTACTCAGAGGGTACCAATATCATCCCCTTCACATGGTTCAGTATCCACTGGAACAGATACGTGAAGATCTCACTTTTATAGAAGAACCCGAACGAGTTCTTGACAGACAAGAATGAGTCATGAGAAAGAAGACGATTCCATTCGTCAAAATTCTATGGAGGGATCATACCGAGCGGGAAGCCACTTGGGAAACAGAGGAGTCTATCCGGGCTTCTTACCCTTATTTCATATTTTGGATTCGGGTATGTTCTTCTTTTCCAGTTTACTTTATCTATAATTCGGGGACGAATTATTCTTTTTAGGGGGGAAGAGTTGTAAAACCCGCATACTTTTACCATGCATAGTACCCTTAGGATCGTACGTACTAGTTAAAAACTTTCCTAATATAGCATGATTACAATTACGTGTTAGGAGTTTACGTATTACGTACGTGTTAGAACACGATAAGTATTTTATATGCACGATCACGAAATAATTATTTAGCAATAATTAAGCACGAACATGCGATCATGAAATCACGAGCGTAATTAAAACACGAGCTATTATTAATTACGTATATATATTTAATACGAGCGTAATTAAATATATTAGATTATGGTATTTATGTAACGAGAACATTTAAAACACGAACATAATTAAACACAAACGAGTACTAAATAACGAGACACGAAAAGAGGTACGGGAACCCCATGGGGGGGTCCCTACCCGCGGCTAAAACAAGGGTAATGGGCCAAGCCCATTACCAAATTTACTAAAAGGGGGGTTAATTAATTTTTACTACTCAAAAATTACTTTACAGAAGATTTCAAGAAAAACCTAAAACCCTCCCTTCTCCTCCTCTTTGTGCCGCCACCTACACATCACCATACAAGGTGATTCATTGATCTTGGATCTTGAAGACTTATTGTTTGTTCGTGTTTGTTCTTCACCCTCTTGATCCACGAATATGGTAAAACCTTTTTAAACCTTTTCTTTTTAATTAATCTTTTTATTAATGATGAACATGGGATGTTTTTATAAAAACACATTAATTAAACATAGATCTAACATGTTTTGATGACTAATTAAATCAAAGGGTTGATTAAGGGGTGTTTTGTTTTGGGCCGCAGGCTGCAACCGACCCCAAGGGGGTTTCGGTTTGCTTAGCCGACACCACCAAGACCATATGGTCTTGGTTGGTGCGTGTGGGTCCCACGGCAGCAAGGGGTACCCCGATTTGGTTCGGGGTACGGTGTCGATTCATGTCCGGTTCATGTTTTTAAGCTTAGATCCGGTTCATGGTTATGTTAGTTTTTTTATGTTATGAACTTAGGATAAAATTAAATTAATAAAGATGTGATAATTTAATAACATGACTTAGGCTAATTAATTGTTAATAATCATGAAATTATTTTAACCTAAGTATTTATATTATTAAGACTTATAATTAATTAATTATTTAAAAAAACCATGGATATAATTAATTAATTAACATGACTTAGGTTATATTATTAATATTTAATAATGCATATTTTAACCTAAGTACTTAATATATTTAATTAAAAACATGTTATACTTTAATTAAATATAACCTATAGTTTAATTAAATTACATGAAATAATTATTAAACTATACAATATATCATATGACTTAGAAAATAATCATGAAAACACTTAGGCTTATATACTTAGCTTATTTAACCAGCTTATTTCTAATTATGGAAACTTTCTATTTTTAGAAACTTAATTAAATAAGGCAGCTAATTTATTTATAGAAACCAGCTATTTTTAGGAACTTATTTATTTAAGGCAGCTAATCTATTTATGGAAACTTATTTAAATAAGGCAGCTAATCTATTTATGGAAACTTTCTATTTTTAGAAACTTATCTATTTTAAGAAGTAAATCTATTTTTGGAAACTTTCTATTTTAGGAAACTTTCTATTTTTGGAAACTTTCTACTTTTGGAAACTTTCTATTTTTGGTAACTTTCTATTTTTGGAAACTTTCTATTTTAGGAAACCTGCTATTTTTGGAAAGTTACTTATAATTACACAGTAAGTATAATAACACATGAAATATCAGAATGAACAGAATATAAGATTTAACACAGTTTAAGGCTTTAAACAGTAAAACATAGTAAGAACATATAAAATAAGCTAAGACATGACATAAGACCAGCTATGTATTTAGTAAGCAGATACTTATTTCATGTACGTATTTATGTAGCACTAGTGTTTCGGAAGTAGGATTCTCGTAGTTCATCGTTCTCGTTCACTGGACATAAGGTACGGATTCCCATCCTTTCAGTATGGACATTCTTTCCTTATTAGGATTTCCCCGTATGCAGCCAACTGTTTTCCCGTAGTATAAGTATGAGTTTGATTGCTTATGTTTAAATATGATTACCTATAGCCATATACATGCATGACCAGTTTCACCTAGTTATGGAGGTACCATAACCATAACATTAGAGGCACTGATGTTATGACTTCACCACGGCGGAGTGATTGCTCGTGGCGTCCCTTCAGCTTTTGGCCATTTATTTATATTTATCATGTGGGGCGTATGGGTGCATCCTAGTTACACGTTTTTATTCAGGATTACATGGTGAATGTGGTTTGTGCCTTGCATCCTTCACAAGGAGCTGATCCCTCCTACCCATAAAACCAGTATATTAAATTAGAGGCAGCCCCTCTAATTTGCATGATGAGGTCACCCCTCCAATTATTCATGCACGGTTAATTTTCATGACCTATATTGGCTAATGGTAAAATATGACAAACAGTTTTTACAAGATAAACATAAGACTTTCAAACTATAAACCAGTTTTATTAAGACTTAACCAGGTTACTCGGGACTTAGTTTTCTTCCGCTGTTATTATGTTATATGCTTATCTTATTCATGCTTTATTGTACATTCGTGCACTGAGCGTATTGCTCAGCCGTTTTCCTTTTCTATGTTCCCAAAATGGTAGGTACTCAGGGACGCTCGTAGACACTAAGAGTACGTGCATAGGGACTGGAAGCTGTCTAGCCTTCTTTACATTATGCATTTCCTTTCTTTATGATACTTATGCTTTGGACATTGTTTCGTCCTTTTCCTTTACTATACTATGTTTGTGTGTGATGAGCTTTACTTTTGGACTACCGATGTTTGATTCCGGTATTTTCCTTTATATGGTCAAGTAATGTTTAGACATTTTACCTTGTATGCTTTGATGACACGCCATAATTACTGTGATATTTCCATTTCCAAAAAGGGGTGTTACAGTGGAGGTTGTTGAATTCTCCCCCTAAGGCATAGCGTCGGTGGTAGCTGTGCTTGATCCAGGTTTGAGGAACTTAACAAATTCTTGATGGACAAATAAGCAGATTTCTTTAAGTTCCTCTTGTAAGAGCTCCTGAAGAAGTTTTCTGGAAGGCTCAGACGCCTTGGCAATATCTGCAAC
The DNA here is from genome assembly GCA_025667525.1 of Glebionis coronaria. Lineage (NCBI taxonomy): Eukaryota > Viridiplantae > Streptophyta > Magnoliopsida > Asterales > Asteraceae > Glebionis > Glebionis coronaria. The sequence continues at coordinate 603,620,337 of CM046878.1, read as the reverse complement.
ATTTGCTTTGACAGCTGTTGTGAGGACTGATGGTATGTATTGCTGAAGACTCTGGTCTAGAACAGCTGGGAGGTGAGTTTACAAGGCATTTCCCAGCAGTTGCGGAAGCAGTGCAGTCATAGAGGACTCCACAGATGAAGTTAGCGAAGTCTCTAGGGTGGTGGTGAGTTCCTCAGCAGCATGGGTGAGTGTTTTCAATTCAGAGAGGATGACATCATTTGTGACTTTAGGATTGGTTTTACTGATGTCACCCCTCTTGACCCAGAGATCCTCAGCGGCGAGTTCCTGAACATCTTTCATTCGAGTAACATGGACAGGCTTGAGGTTTTGTAAGTGTTCTAAGTGATGCATCGCCCCCATTTCCATGACATTTGGTAAAGTTGGGAAGGGAACTGGGGTTGGTGTACAGAGCCTTTAGTATAATAGCTGCTTTGCAGCCAGTTCTTGCACATTTGTCATTGATGGGAAGGAGATGGGTTTTAAGTCTAATGTAACTTGGTCATCATCAGCATCCATATCAGCATAGTCTGAAATGGTCAAGTCATCTTTAATAATGAAGACCTCATCCTATGGCATGGAATCAATGTCTGACATGGCATCCAGATCTATGTGGGGGGGCTTTAGCATTTTCATCACCAGCAATGGAATAGGCATCATCATTTTGCTGTTCTTCATGAAGATTATGAGCATGTTATGACATTTGTTAGTAACCAATGTGAAAAAATATGAAGTTATAGATCGTCATTCGCTGCCCCTAGGAAAGCTGGGTGTGATTATCCAGCCCCCCCTAAGGATTTCTCCTTGGGACTCTTTTAAGTGTGAAACAATTATGTTGAAGGGTCGCCATTCGCTGCCCCTAGGATAGTTGGGTGTGATTATCCAGCTCCCCCATAAGGATTACTCCTTGGGACTCTTTTGATTTGTGAAAATTATGTGGTGAATGGTCGCCATTCGCTGGCCCTAGGATAGCTGGGTGTGATTATCCAGCTCCCCCTGAAGGATTGCTCCTTGGGAATCTTTTAATTGTGAATACATGGAAGTTAAAGGTCGCCATTTATCGTTGTCCCTAGGAAGACTGAGGGTGATTATTCAGTCCCCCCAAAAGAATAAATTATTTGGGACTTTTTAGTTGTGACATATTTGAAGGTAATGGTCGCCTTTTATCGCTGCCCCTAGGAAGACTGAGGGTGATTATTCAGTCCCCCCAAAAGAATAAATTCTTTGGGACTCTTTTCATATGAGGGGACCCAGAGACCACGTGAAGTGCAGAGACTCTAGGTCGGGACCTATAGCATGCTCAAGTTGTTATGGACAAGAGCACAGTCCAGAAGGTGAAGGATCATCGGGGTGCGTTATGAGCACAAATGAATCATATCCTTGTGTTAAGACAGAGTGTATAGATAATCCTAAGAGTTCTAGGTGCTGACATAAACACTCTATGGGTTGAGGCAAACCCTAAGACTTCATCACTTTCTCCTACAGAATGTTGAGAGTGATTGTATGTGAACCTCCAAGAGAATAAAATGGCAAACTAATACCTGAGAGATATCAGCGTTGAGAAGGTTCTTAGTCGTCTCTCATGACTGGGAGACGCTAGACTCAGGTTGTTTGTCAGCGGCGGGCTCTTCAACCACATCCTCCAGAGAAGGGGATGGGTTCTTCTTGGTCTTCTTAGTCTTGGAAGGATTAACAGAAGGGGTTTCAAAGGAAAGGGGGATGTCGTTCCTCTTCTTCTTCTTGTCCTTGGGCACCTTGGGCTGAGAAGAGGACTGCACAGAGGTCTTGGACAGATACTTGTCAGTTAGTCTTTCAGCATTCACCTCATTGTGAGGGATCAAGGGCTCTCCATCAGCAACGAGTAGCCCAACAACCTGCATCATGTGCCTGCTAAGAAGCACTTCATCCTCTAAGGGAGTCTTTAGTGAGGCAGTGGTGATGTGATAAGGAGAGAAGGAGAAAAGTTCATCATTTGTGTTGTAAAACCCCTGTTTTTACCTTTTCAACCTTGCCTCATAGTGGGCATGGGTTACTGAACTAAGTGTAATCCCACTTTATGAAGTTCTAGTCTTTCATTAAATTCTACTGTCAATTCTTGTGTGTTCATAAATATGTGAGACTTTCGTCATATTTGATTTTTGTAAAACCTCAATTCACAAGTCTAGTGTACGTCTTACACTTTTATTTAAGTTAGAAAAATTTCCACTTACCTTATGCCTTATCTTACCTAAATGATCACACTTAGCTAAAACTTACAAACTACACATCACTTGTGCAACCTTATGTTTACACGCCTAAAACATTACACAAATGTGCACAAAACACAAAACTTACCTTTACAATAACCAACTAATACTTGCTAGATACTTTGAATCATATTTTCCCCACATGGGATATACTACCGCGGCTAGGAGCCCTCCAACACCACCCAAAATCCACTTGGTACAAGGAAGATCTTAGTACTAAGATTAGCTCATTAAGAGTGTGTACTTTTGTCTCCTACAAGCCCTCATCTAGCCGGCTCCCTTAACTCCACATCACCCTTGTACATCACTCCATTTATGAAGATGTACTATACTCCTAAACTTGCAACTAACTTAAAACCAAAACCACTCCCCATTTGGTGAAACCCACGGCTAAACTAGAAGGCATGGTTAAATCATCCTAGAAACATTTAACACACATCTCATTTACTCTCCAATCATCACAAACCTCAAACACATTTACTTCTCCTAGCATTGATTCAAGTCAAGAAAGCATTGAAGGGGGGGGTCTCGACATATATATACCCGAATAGGAAAGCTTCATTGTCCACTTTTAGGAACCTCAAGCTCTAGTGTACTCTACTCCATCACTTCTATATCCAAGCAAGTAAGTAACCACTCCTTTCATCATCTTCCATATTTCCTTACTTCTAGTGCATGGCATTCATGTAAACTTACGATAACCAAGGCTTAGTATGCATGCACACGTAAAAAACGTGCTAAAACCCTCCTAACAAGACCTACGGTTTGCATGTTTAGCTACAAGTACACACGCCTTTAGGATGATCTTATTGGCAACTTGTGTAACCAAGTAAACTACTTAGGGTTGTGTACCCAAAACCCTAGGTGGCTCGGCTAAACATTCAAGACAAGGAAGCAGCTTTTTGTTTTACTCCTCCTAGATTAACTCCTAATAAAAAGAATAGTTAGATTAGTTCTAAACATTAGGAATCTTAAACCTTAAACCCATTATATTCGGCTTATTTTAAGATCTAGTGTACTCCTTGGCTACTTGAATCTCAAGTTGGTAACTAGCATGATGCGATTTTAGATCTCTTGTGTTGATAAGATAAATCTATGCAACACAAATGAGCCAATAAACCAAAACTTGTAGTGTAAATCGGGTAGCCATGAGCTTGGTTGGGCCGAACCATATTAAGCCTAAAGGTAAATGTATTTGGTTAAAATAAGGGTCTATAGTAACTTTTAAATTAGCCACTATGAACCACTCGGCCCAAAAGAAGCATGACCATCCCATGATGGGCCATCCGAGCCCAATAAACACAAAGATACACTTTGGAGACTTTTTGGGCCGGTTATGTAAATTAAGGGAAGTACCAAGTAGAAAATGTAACTTATAGTAAGGTTGAATACATTTCGAGATTTGAACACAAGTGCAAGGACCAAAATGTACATAGTGGAAAGTATAGGGTCTCGGTTACGAATAAGCAAAACTGTTTCAAACTACAGGGACCAAACGATCCTATTTATAAACTTTTTACAAGCCCTAAATTCCTTTCGTGCCATATAGGGCCTTAACCGAAACTTAAAGGACCTAAAGTGATACTTTGAGAACTTAGTATACAACTAGTTACTTTTTGGGCTCTTTTTGACACTTAGCCGAAACCCTAAGGACTTTTTTTGTTAACTCAACGAACTCCTATAAACCCTAGGGGCTGTTTGGTATTTAGCCGAAACTATTATAAGCCCTAGGGGGGCTGTTTGGTAAATTGTCGAAACTTGTATAAGCCCTAGGGGCTGATTTTGTAACTTGAGTACTTACCTAAAAACTTAGCCGAAACTACGAGGGCTAGAATTGCAAAACATCGAAACTTGTGTAAGCCCTAGGGGCATTTGTGTAACCGGAGGTGTTTATGCAAACTAGGGGACTAGTTTTGGCATTCTTTTAAACTTAAATAAAACTTACTTAAGCCTTAAATATATCTTTATAAAATCAACGTATACCAGGAAGGAAAAATATAAAAGTCTGATACTTGTGGATGTATTTATAATACGACCGTTTATATATATGAAATATATTGATTATATTTATTTTTCCACGCCTCTAATACTTATGAACTCATATTATTAAAGGTATTAAACCACGATTGAGTGTAGTATGAATTCTAGAATATTAATTAAACAGGATTAATTTAATATAACTATGGTAATTATTTTACACTTAATTAAAAGTGACTATAACCCGTACTACTTTAACCAACTATGGATACTTTAAAATAAAGCATGCTTAAAAACCTGTAGAAGCATATACGAATACTTCAGTAACTTTGGTGCAACCTGTTACACTTTTACTGAGACTGTATAATTATCTAGGTTGTTGTCTGAGTGTTGAGCACTACTCCAGATTTTGTGACTATCACCATACTGATAAGGTGAGTTCATGGCCCCACTTTCATATATTGAAAAACTTTTAAAATCCTTTTGGGGGAGAAAACATGCAACTGATTTATGGATATAAATTAAACTGTACCAACTTTAATTATATGTGCCTATTGTAGAGACACTCATGACCCGTGAGCTGAAACTGTTAAAATCGTTGGATTTCCTGAATGTTATAAATAGATCTATTTGGGATTGACCGTCCCCACCTGGGTGAGTCATGCTCACTGTGCCTCGGCCGAGACAACAGGTGTTTACCATGTCAGCATTTACTATTGATGGGTGCCTGTTTAGAAATGGCGATGGTCCTCATTTGTTGAGGGCCCAACTATGTTAAAGTGTCAGTTTCGGGCAATAGAAAGTATAATTACCTTTTACAGTAATGCTTTGTGCTTTACTGTTACAGTGACTATTTATATCCAAACTATACAACTAAACCTATGAATTCACCAACTTTTTGTTGACTCTCCAAAGCATGTTTTTCTCAGGTGTTTGAAGCAGGTAGATACTAAGTGCATGGACTGTTTCATTTGAGTAGACAGCATCTTAGCAAGCACTGGGGGATTTTATAAGGGACTCATGAACAATCTTTACGTTATGTCTGAAACATTTAAAATAATGATTTACACTTTTGGTCATGTAATAAATGTTTGATAATCTTTTATCTGGTGCTCTATGTACTATTTGTTATGATCCACCCACGTGACACCCAAATACTATATCTGCTGCATTTTGACCAATTTGGGGGTGTCACAGAATGGTATCAGAGCAAAAGTTATAGAGAACCAGACTCAGAAAAATTTATAAAAATAAAATAAAATTTTTATAAATAAACTGGACTATAACTACATTAAAAATCTTTGGGATTTTTCTTTTTGGGACTAGAATAGTTAAGCATATAGGATGTAGAGCATACATTTACTATGTGATCTATTATGTACTTTGATTTTAACATTGGTTAAATGATCTGATAAGTATTAGCTAAACCCTAACCTGATATGTCAAGGGAATACTCACTATCACTATTATAATACTAGTATATTATCTTCTGACATACACTCACGTCAGCAAAACGATGATTTCTTTTCAGAGATACTATGACATCACCATCGTCCGTGTTAGCAGGATGGCTGTCCGCCTCAGATTCCGAGGGCAGTCAGTCTGATGGAGTAGTTCCAGCTGTTTCCTCACCGCCTACTGCATTGACCCCTCCAGCTGAGGAGGTGGACCCAGTGACCCACACCCTGCCGCCCTTACCACCCTCGTCATCACTCTAGGGTTATGCTCCTGGATCTCTACCCCTCGTAAGAGGAGGTATGAGACGACCCCGGCCTCCATCTTGAGGTCGGAGAGGGATCTGGGACTGGACAGGTGGATCCTGTCCAGGCTCAGATAGCGGCTTTGACAGCCCAGCATGCTCAGGATATGGCCGATGTTCACAGCCTACTAGCAGCTAGTCAGGCCGAGCGATCGATCTTGAGGGAGCGTCTGGATTCCCTGACTTGGACTACGTGGGCAGAAGCCCAGGTTTCCAGAGGGGCTTGGACCACAGTTTATGATGCTCTTCAGTGGCTCATGACGGAGTATGACCACGCCATCCACCGCATCTACACCATGGAGGGCCGACAACAGCAAACTCATGCCGCCCTCACAGCTCAGGAGCAGTCCCTCTCCATGTTCTTTGACCTGGCGATTGTTCGTCACGATGGGGTCACGTCAGAGACAACTCACCTCAGGGGAGCTTTAGACACCCTCAGGGCTCAGTTAGTCCACACTCTCCGCCACGTCAAGAAGACGAGGCTTGCTATGATCGCTCTACAGGACGCTATGCCCGCACCAGCAGCTCCGCCAGCACCCGCTGTACCAGACATCTCCATCGGATCCGTTAGACCAGCATATATTAGATGTACTAGATCTCATGTACATCTTGATACGCTTTGGGTTGCATCCCAGCTATCATGATATAGGATTTCATGTACTTTTATTTTCATGCAGCTTTTGTAGCCTATCAGTACTGTACTCTCATAGATAGGTGTCTGTATATATATCACTCTAGACTGGGCGTACCACTACCCAGACATGCGTACTATACTTCTGTCTTGGATCGGTTGTACTTGATGTTATGTATTTTCTTGCAAGAAATGACATATGTCCACCCTCTTTTGTTCTATCATGTGTTGTATCATAAAAATGTGACAAGTTATTCAAATTGTTGTAATTATTGTATACAGGTTTGCTCATGCAAATAATATATGATCATACGAACTTTGAAGCTAACAATTTCATTTTTGGTGTAAAACTACAGATAAATGGCAATCACTAGGCAAAACCCTGCCACTAATCCTGCCATTAACCCGGCCAATAATCCTGCGGACAACCCTCCTAATGACGGTGCCACCCATAATGTCACCCCTTCCCAGCTTAGGGAAATGATTGACCAAGGCATCGCCACCGCTATGGCAGCTAGCCGAAACATGGACGATAGCGAGAATTCCAACAACCGAAGGAATAATAATACCACCGGGGGTTGTTCTTACCCTGACTTTATCAAATGCAAACCATCTTACTATCGGGGCAACGAAGGCGTGGTAGAGTTGATGCAATGGTTTGAAAGACTAGAGACCGTATTCCGCATCAGCGACTGCGCCGATGAGAACAAGGTTAAGTTCGCCACTTGCACGCTACTTGAAAGTGCCCTCACCTGGTGGAATTCTGTAGCTATTACTCTAGGACATGATGCTGCTTACACTCTGAACTGGACAAATCTGAAGGAGAGAATGACGGAAAAGTACTGCCCCCGGGGCGAAATGAAGAAACTGGAAGTCGAGCTATGGGATCTTAGGTGTAGGAACAATGACATCGTGTTGTACAACCGGAGGTTCCAAGAATTGGCTCTCATGTGTACCAGGATGTTTCCCGATAAGGAGGAGAAGATTGAGAAGTACGTCGGAGGACTCCCCGACGCCATCCATGATAGTGTTCTCGCCTCGCGGCCTACTACCGTCGAGAAAGCCATGGAGTTTGCCGCTGAATTGATCAATAAGAGGAACCGTACTATCTCTGAGAGAAACACTGAGAACAAGAGAAAGTTGGACGACCATGTCCGTGCTCCCTATCACCCAACTCCAAAGAGGCAAAACGCCGGACAGATTTATAGTGAAATCGCCCCCACAGGGCCAAGGATTTACGAAGGCACCAGACCTATGTGCCCGACATGCCACTTTCACCATCAAGTGGGTGAACCTTGCAAGACTTGTTACAAATGTGGAACAGTGGGCCACTTTGTTCGCGATTGCCAGGCAAATGCCGCTACCCAGGTTCAGCCCAACCATATTGCGAGGAGCAATAATCGAGGTGGAACAAATGGCCGTGGATTTGGAAATTAACAGCCAGGAAACCGTGGTGTTACAGGAGGAAGCAGCAGTGGCCCAAGGAAAGGAGTCACATGCTATGAGTGTGGAGCACCCGGACATGTGAAATCAAGCTGCCCCAAGTTAGCCCATTAGAACAAAAACAATGGAGGATCCACATCCAGAGTGTACGTGGTGGGCAATGCAAAGCCCAACCCAGACTCCAACATAGTTACGGGTGCGTTTTTACTAAATAACCGTTACGCATCCATTCTATTTGACACTGGGGCAGACAGGAGCTTTATTTCCACTGAATTTAGTAGAATACTAGAGGTTATCCCTTCCGCGTTAGACCGCCGATTCTCAGTAGAATTAGCAGACGGTAAGATCGTAGAAGCCGATACCATCGTTAGGGGTTGTACCCTGAACCTTTCCAACCACCCGTTCAATATCGACCTAATCCCAGTGAATCTAGGCAGTTTTGATATCATCATTGGCATGGATTGGTTATCTAAGTACCACGCAGTAATCGTATGCGACGAGAAACTAGTCCGGTTGCCATGGGGAAATGAGACATTAAACGTTCGAGGTAATGGTAATACCGACCTTACGGACACTAGACTCAGTGTCATATCCTGTACCAAGGTTCAGAGATACTTATCGAAAGGATGTCCCATCTTCTTGGCTCATATCTCCCAGGCAGATGAAGAAGATAACACCGAAGGGAAGCAAATAAAGGACGTGCCCATCGTCCGGGAATTTCCCGAAGTCTTCCCCGAAGAATTACCGGGCCTACCACCAGCCCGGCAAGTGGAATTCCAGATTGACCTGATCCCAGGAGCTGCACCCGTAGCAAAAGCTCCTTATCGACTGGCACCATCAGAAATGAAGGAACTAGCAGAACAACTTCAAGAATTGTCCGACAAGGGGTTCATCCGACCCAGTTCCTCACCATGGGGAGCTCCAATCTTATTTGTCAAAAAAAAAGATGGTTCGTTTCGAATGTGTATCGATTACAGAGAACTGAATAAGTTGACTGTAAAGAACCGTTACCCACTCCCCCGTATTGATGACCTATTTGACCAGTTGCAAGGGTCAAGTGTGTACTCCAAGATAGATCTGCGATCTGGGTACCATCAATTAAGGGTCAAGGAGGAGGATATCCCAAAAACCGCTTTCAGGACTCGTTACGGCCATTTCGAATTTCAGGTCATGCCTTTTGGGTTGACCAACGCTCCTGCCATCTTTATGGACCTTATGAATCGAGTGTGTAGACCGTACCTAGATAAATTTGTAATAGTCTTCATAGACGACATACTCTTTTATTCCAAGAATGAACACGAACACGAGGAACATCTTACCCAAGTTCTGAAGATACTTAAGGAAGAACAGTTGTACGCCAAGTTCTCCAAATGTGAATTCTGGATCTCGAAGGTCCAATTCCTCGGTCATGTTATTGATAGCGACGACATTCACGTAGACCCAACAAAGGTTAAATCCGTCAAAGATTGGGCATCTCCAAAATCACCGACAGAAATCTGTCAATTCCTAGGCCTTGTCGGATACTACCGTCGATTCATCGAGGGTTTCTCCAAAATAGCAAAACCAATGACCAAACTCACACAGAAGGGAATAAAATTTGAATGGGGAGAAAAAGAGGAGTTGGCTTTCCAACTAATCAAGGAAAATCTGTGTAGTGCACCTATCCTGGCCTTACCCGAAGGCAACGACGACTTTGTGGTATATTGTGATGCGTCACATAAGGGCCTGGGCGCAATATTAATGCAGAGGATGAAAGTGATCGCGTACGCCTCTAGACAACTAAAGAAACATGAGGAGAACTACACTACTCATGATTTAGAGCTTGGATCTGTGGTGTTTGCGTTAAAAATCTGGAGACACTATCTGTACGGAACCAAGTGCACGGTGCATACGGACCACAAGAGCTTACAACACATACTAGATCAAAAGGATATAAATATGAGGCAACGTCGTTGGATTGAATTGCTAAGCGATTACGACTGCGAGATCAAATACCATCCCAGTTAAGCAAATGTGGTTGCAGACGCACTAAGCCATAAGGAGACCGATCCTCCTATGAGAGTCCGGGCACTAGTCGTAACAATTAGCCTGGATTTACCCAAACAAATCCTAGAAGCTCAAACACAAGCTCAGAAACCTGAAAACCTCGTGAATGAAGATGTTGGGGGTATGCTCAGGACCGACCTCACCAAGGAAAAGTTAGAACCAAGAGCAGATGGAACCCTGTGTTTGCATGGGAGGAGTTGGTTACCTTGCTATGGGGATTTGAGGGATGTGATCATGCACGAGTCCCATAAATCCAAGTATTCCATACACCCCGGGTCGGATAAGATGTATTAGGACATGAAGAAGTTGTACTGGTGGCCAAACATGAAGGCAAACATCGCCACATACGTCCAGAAATGTCTGACCTGTTCTCGCGTCAAAGCCGAACATCAAAGGCCATCCGGGTTACTGGTTCAACCAGAGATACCCAAGTGGAAATGGGAGAATATCACTATGGATTTCATCACCAAGCTTCCAAGATCATCACACGGTTACGACACCATTTGGGTGATTGTTGACCGACTTACCAAATCCGCGCACTTCCTGCCCATCAAGGAGAATGACTCCCTGTCTAAGTTAGCCAAGACATATCTGAAGGAGGTAGTGACTAAACATAGAATACCCGTCTCAATAATCTGCGACCGGGACGGTAGGTTCACCTCCAATTTCTGGAAGGCGTTCCAACGAGCTTTGGGAACCCGCCTAGATATGAGCACGGCATACCACCCGTAGGCTGACGGCCAAAGCGAAAGGACAATTCAGACCCTTGAGGACATGTTACGACCATGCGTGATTGACTTTGGGAATAGTTGGGTCGATCACATCCCTTTGGTGGAATTCTCCTACAATAATAGTTACCATGCTAGCATTAAAGCTGCCCCATTCGAAGCACTATATGGTAGAAAATGCCGCTCACCAGTGTGTTGGGCAGAAGTCGGTGAATTCCAGCTCACTGGGCCAGAACTGATCCAAGAAACAACTGACAAGATAACCCTGATAAAACAAAGAATCCAAGCTGCCCACGACCGACAAAAGAGCTATGCAGATCAGAGACGAAAGCCTATGCGGTATGAAGTAGGTGACCGTGTAATGCTCAAGGTATCGCCATGGAAGGGAGTCGTACGTTTCGGTAAATGTGGGAAACTGAACCCACGTTATGTAGGCCCTTTTAAAGTGATAGCCAGAGTCGGAGAAGTCGCATACCGCTTGGAGTTACCCCAACAATTGATTCGAGTGCACTCCACCTTTCACGTGTCTAACCTGAAAAAGTGCTACGCTGATGAGCCCCTAGCTATGCCATTAGAGGGAGTTCACTTTGACGACAAACTCAAGTTCACGGAAGAGCCCGTTGAAATTATGGAGAGGATAGTTAAAAGGTTGAAAAATAGCCGGATCCCGTTGGTCAAGGTACGATGGAACTCGAGGAGAGGTCCTGAGTTCACTTGGGAACGAGAAGACTCGTTCAAAACCAAGTACCCAAGCTTGTTCACCTGACCAATGACATCAAACTAAGCTTTGAGGACAAAGCTAAAATAACGAGAATGTGCTGTAAAACCCCTGTTTTTACCTTTTCAACCTTGCCTCATAGTGGGCATGGGTTACTAAACTAAGTGTAATCCCACTTTATGAAGTTCCAGTCTTTCATTAAATTCTACTGTCAATTCTTGTGTGTTCATAAATATGTGAGACTTTCGTTATATTTGATTTTTGTAAAACCTCAATTCACAAGTCTAGTGTACGTCTTACACTTTTATTTAAGTTAGAAAAATTTCCACTTACCTTATGCCTTATCTTACCTAAATGATCACACTTAGCTAAAACTTACACACTACACATCACTTGTGCAACCTTATGTTTACACGCCTAAAACATTACACAAATATGCACAAAACACAAAACTTACCTTTACAATAACCAACTAATACTTGCTAGATACTTTGAATCATATTTTCCCCACATGGGATATACTACCCGCGGCTAGGAGCCCTCCAACACCACCCAAAATCCACTTGGTACAAGGAAGATCTTAGTACTAAGATTAGCTCATTAAGAGTGTGTACTTTTGTCTCCTACAAGCCCTCATCTAGTCGGCTCCCTTAACTCCACATCACCCTTGTACATCACTCCATTTATGAAGATGTACTATACTCCTAAACTTGCAACTAGCTTAAAACCAAAACCACTCCCCATTTGGTGAAACCCATGGCTAAACTAGAAGGCATGGTTAAATCATCCTAGAAACATTTAACACACATCTCATTTACTCTCCAATCATCACAAACCTCAAAAACATTTACTTCTCCTAGCATTGATTCAAGTCAAGAAAGCATTGAAGGGGGGGTCTCGGCATATATATACCCGAATAGGAAAGCTTCATTGTCCACTTTTAGGAACCTCAAGCTCTAGTGTACTCTACTCCATCACTTCTAAATCCAAGCAAGTAAGTAACCACTCCTTTCATCATCTTCCATATTTCCTTACTTCTAGTGCATGGCATTCACGTAAACTTACGATAACCAAGGCTTAGTATGCATGCACACGTAAAAATCGTGCTAAAACCCTCCTAACAAGACCTACGGTTTGCATGTTTAGCTACAAGTACACACGCCTTTAGGATGATCTTATTGGCAACTTGTGTGACCAAGTAAACTACTTAGGGTTGTGTACCCAAAACCCTAGGTGGCTCGGCTAAACATTTAAGACAAGGAAGGAGCTTTTCGTTTTACTCCTCCTAGATTAACTCCTGATAAAAATAATAGTTAGATTAGTTCTAAACATTAGGAGGCTTAAACCTTAAACCCATTATATTCGGCTTATTTTAAGATCTAGTGTACTCCTTGGCTACTTGAATCTCAAGTTGGTAACTAGCATGATGCGATTTTAGATCTCTTGTGTTGATAAGATAAATCTATGCAACACAAATGAGCCAATAAACCGAAACTTGTAGTGTAAATCGGGTAGCCATGAGCTTGGTTGGGCCGAACCATATTAAGCCCAAAGGTAAATGTATTTGGTTAAAATAAGGGTCTATAGTAACTTTTAAATTAGCCACTATGAACCACTCGGCCCAAAAGAAGCATGACCATCCCATGATGGGCCATCCGAGCCCAATAAACACAAAGATACACTTTGGAGACATTTTGGGCCGGTTATGTAAATTAAGGGAAGTACCAAGTAGAAAATGTAACTTATAGTAAGGTTGAATACATTTCGAGATTTGAAAACAAGTGCAAGGACCAAAATGTACATAGTGGAAAGTATAGGGTCTCGGTTACGAATAAGCAAAACTGTTTCAAACTACAAGGACCAAACGAGCCTATTTATAAACTTTTTACAAGCCCTAAATTCCGTTTGTGCCATATAGGGCCTTAACCAAAACTTAAAGGACCTAAAGTGACACTTTGAGAACTTAGTATACAACTAGTTACTTTTTGGGCTCTTTTTGACACTTAGCCGAAACCCTAAGGACTTTTTTTGTTAACTCAACGAACTCCTATAAACCCTAGGGGCTGTTTGGTATTTAGCCGAAACTATAATAAGCCCTAGGGGCTGTTTGGTAAATTGCCGAAACTTGTATAAGCCCTAGGGGCTGATTTTGTAACTTGAGTACTTATCTAAAAACTTAGCCGAAACTACGAGGGCTAGAATTGCCAAACATCGAAACTTGTGTAAACCCTAGGGGCGTTTGTGTAACCGGAGGTGTTTATACAAACTAGGGGACTAGTTTTGGCATTCTTTTAAACTTAAATAAAACTTACTTAAGCCTTAAATATATCTTCATAAAATCAACGTATATCAGGAAGGAAAAATATAAAAGTCTTATACTTGTGGATGTATTTATAATACGACCGCTTATATATATGAAATATATTGATTATATTTATTTTTCCACGCCTCTAATACTTATGAACTCATTTTATTAAAGGTATTAAACCACGATTGAGTGTAGTATGAATTCTAGAATATTAATTAAACAGGATTAATTAATATAACTATGGTAATTATTTTACACTTAATTAAATGTGACTATAACCCGTACTACTTTAACCAACTACGGATACTTTAAAATAAAGCATGCTTAAAAACCTGTAGAAGCATATACGAATACTTCAGTAACTTTGGTGCAACCTGTTATACTTTTACAGAGACTGTATAATTATCTAGGTTGTTGTCTGAGTGTTGAGCACTACTCCAGATTTTGTGACTATCACCATACTGATAAGGTGAGTTCATGGCCCCACTTTCATATATTGACAAACTTTTAAAATCCTTTTGGGGGAGAAAACATGCAACTGATTTATGGATATAAATTAAACTGTACCAACTTTAATTATATGTGCCTATTGTAGAGACACTCATGACCCGTGAGCTGAAACTGTTAAAATCGTTGGATTACCTGAATGTTATAAATAGATCTATTTGGGATTGACCGTCCCCACCTGGGTGAGTCATGCTCACTGTGCCTCGGCCGGGACAATAAGTGTTTACCATGTCAGCATTTACTATTGATGGGTGCCTGTTTAGAAATGGCGATGGTCCTCATTTGTTGAGGGCCCAACTATGTTAAACTGTCAGTTTCGGGCAATAGACAGTATAATTACCTTTTACAGTAATGCTTTGTGCTTTACTGTTACAGTGACTATTTATATCCAAACTATACAACTAAATCTATGAATTCACTAACTTTTTGTTGACTCTCCAAAGCATGTTTTTCTCAGGTGTTTGAAGCAGGTAGATACTAAGTGCATGGACTGTTTCATTTGAGTAGACAGCATCTTAGCAAGCACTAGGGTATTTTATAAGGGACTCATGAACAATCTTTACGTTATGTTTGAAACATTTAAAATAATGATTTACACTTTTGGTCATGTAATAAATGTTTGATAATCTTTTATCTGATGCTCTATGTACTATTTGCTATGATCCACCCACGTGACAACCAAATACTATATCCGTTGCATTTTGACCAATTTGGGGGTGTCACATGTGTAGCCTTCACCCAACATATCTTCTAAGAGAAGAGAGAGATATCTTGTGTAGCAGATGCTGGCCAGTCGATTCTTCTTCCCTTTGTTTTCCAGCTTAGCAATGAGGTCAGAGTAAAGTATGTGAGGGATCCCTATATCTTGCCCCCAGATTAAGCAGTAAGCAATTGCTTGCTGGGCTCCATTAAGTTGATCATGAGACCCCTAGTTTCCACCCAGACATTTCATAATGTACAACATCAGCGTTCTCCAGATTGGTGAAAAGTAGTTCACTTTGATCAGTGATTTGTTCTGGAAACCTTGGGTGGTGAAAGGTTTATCATTGTCGTCATGAGGACGAAGGGTAGCCAGAGCCTTCTTTACCGTGGCGCTGGCAGGCACAGCGGATATGCCTTCATTTACTGGAATCCAATGACTTTGGCAAAGGTGTAAAGATCAAAAGTGAGAGGTTGGGGATGTGTGGAAAGGTTGAAGGTGATGTGTGAAGAGGTTTGATCAACTCGGCGTTGTACCAGAACTCCTTCAAGTATTGGTGGTAGCATGTGGAAGGTACTCTGGTAATGGCTTCAAAAATGGTGGAGTTCTTGAGGAAGGAGAACAATGGATGGTAGAGGGAATTGTTGTGTTCCAAGAGAGCTACACAGTTGTTCAGGGCAATCTTACCATCGTGTATCCCAAAATCTACGTTCGAGGCGGCCAGGACGGTGAAAACTGTGTTTGTTGATGAAGACGCCATTGTTGATGTATGGAAGAAATGGAGGTTTTGAAGAAGATGAATAGTATGTGTGTGTGAAAGTAATGAGTAATGTGAAGTTTGAAAAATGAGTCAAGGGTTTTGATAAAAGGTTTAGCCATTTTTCAATTAATGCATTTAATGCAAAAAATTACCTTTTAAGAAAAGTGGGACCCCTTGACTCTTCATGTGATTTTTCTGGCCCTTAGAAAGCGGGAAAGTTGTTGACAATAAAGGATAATCATTTGAATTAAATATGGGAATATATTAACTCCCATTGGAATGTAACTACCTCGTTACATTCAATTCCCTTTAATGCCTAGAGACAGAGATCATTTATCAGATTTGTTTACCAATATTGAGCATACCCAGCTCAGCAACCAACCTAGTAAAACTTGGCTCAGCCAGAGGCTTGGTGAATATATCAGCGAGCTGGTATTCAGTGGGTATAAAATGAAGCTCAATATCAACTTTTAAAATATGGTCTCTGATAAAGTGATACGTGATGTCAATATGCTTAGTTCTGGAATGAAGTACCGAATTATTGGAGATTGCTATAGCCCTTGTGTTGTCACAGAATATGGGAACCTTTTCATAAGTGATCCCATAATCAGCCAGCTGATTTTTCATCCAGAGAACTTGAGCACAGCAACCAGCGGCCGCTACGTATTCAGCTTCAGCTGATGACATGGCCATAGAGTTTTGTTTCTTGGTACTCCAGCATACTAACTTTCCTCCAAGGATTTGACAACTCCCAGATGTGCTCTTTCTATCAAGACAACACCCAACGTAGTCAGAGTCTGAGTAGGCTTTGAGGTCGAAGCCTGATCCATTTGGATACCAGAGACCCAATGTGGGAGATCCTTTTAAGTACCTGAAAATTTATTTGACAGCTACAAGGTGGGATTCCTTGGGGTTAGCTTGGTACCTAGCATAGACACATGTGGCAAATTGTATGTCTGGTCTGCTTGCTATGAGGTACATCAGTGACCCAATCATGCCTCTATATAAGGTCTCATTAATAGAGACCCCTGAGTCATCAGCTCCCAAGTTGTTGGGAGGAAGCATGGGGCATTTCACTGATGCACAATCAGACATATCATACTTCTTGAGCAAATCCTTAAACATATTTTTCTTGACAAATGGAAATTCCTTTTGAATTTTGTTTAATTTGAAAACCCAAGAAAAAAGTTAATTCCCCCATCATGCTCATTTCATACTTTTTGGTCATTAGTTTGGCAAATTGTTTGCTCAATGTAATATTGGTTGAACCAAAAATTATATCATCCACATAAATCTGTACAAAAATGACATAACCCTTGGACCTATAAGTGAACAAGGTTTGATCAATGGTACCTCTGAAAAATTTATTTTCAAGTAACAATTTTGATAGGATTTCATACCAGACTCTAGGCGCTTGTTTCAGCCCATAGAGTGCTTTGTGAAGTCTGCAGACGTGATCTGGATACTCACTGCTTTCAAACCCTGGGGGTTGATAGACATATACTTCCTCTGCAAGCTTGCCATTTAGGAAAGCACTCTTCATACCCATCTGGTATACAGTAAACCCCATATAAGCTACAAAGGCTAGGAAGATTCTGATAGCTTCCAATCTGGCTACTGGTGAAAATGTTTCATCATAGTCAATCCCTTCAGATTGATTATAACCCAGCACCACAAGCCTAGCCTTGTTGTTAACAATCATGCCAACTTCATCCCTCTTGTTTCTGTAGACCCATTTAGTTCCAACCACTTGCTTCCCAGCTGGAGCTTTTACCAGAGTCCACACCTTGTTCCTCTTGATCTGATTTAACTCATCTTGCATGGCAACAACCCACCCTTCATCTAGAAGCACAACAGTCACATTCTAGGTTCATCCTCAGAGAGAAAATCAGTGAAAAGGCATTCATTCGTTGAGGCGGTTTCCAGAGATCTCAATTTGCCTCTGGTGGTGACTCCCTCAGAGGGTTCACCAAGAATATTCACTAGAAGAATATCTTGGTTCCTACTCCATTTGGATTGAGGAGCAGGGGTCTCTGTGGGTTCAGGAGTCACATCAGGTTCAATGAATGCTAGGGGATCTTCACATATTATTTCTTCTTCCATAATCTCTTCATCAAGAGGAGAGATTGGTTCGATGAGATCAGCATTCACTGTAGTGGGTGGAGTGATTGGTTCAGCATTTTCAACCTCTGGAGTGATGTCAGAGATTGAATGAAGATAAAATGCATGAACATAAGGAAAGTCCTTGTGACAGGCCTTAGATGATTCCTTGGGATTTGAGAAATCATCCTCTGGATATGATTTAACTTCATTGAAATCAATGTCACATTCTTCTGTGTTGATGTGATTAATGACAACATATGCTTCATTAAAGGTGACCTAGATAGATTCTTCTAGTTCTTGTCTACGGATGTTGAATACTCTATAAGCTCTGGAGGTGGGAGAGTAGCCAACGAAGAATCCATCATCAGACTTTTCATCAAATTTTCCCAGGTGATCTCTGTAGTTGTGAATGAAAACAGGGCAACCAAAGACATGGAAGTAGCTTACATCAGGGGATCTCTTCCTATACACTTCATAAGAGGTCTTGCCGTGTCTCTTCACTATAATGGATCTGTTTTGTGTATAACAGGCTGTGTTCACAGCTTCACCCTAAAATTGTTTTGGAAGTCTTGATTCACTGAGCATGGTTCTAGCAGCCTCTATGAGGGTTCTGTTTCTTCTTTCAGCGACACCATTTTGTTCAGGGGTGCCTGGGTTAGAAAAGTTATGTGATATTCCCTTTTCATCACAAAAGGCTTCCATGGCATGATTCTTGAATTCAGTGCCATTGTCACTTCTGATAGCCTTAACTCTGCAGTCATTGAAGTTCTCTATTTCTCTGATGAAGGACATTATTCTTTCAGCAGCATCACTCTTTCTTTTGAGAAAGAATACCCATGTAAATCTGGAGAATTCATCTACAATGACTAGTGTACACTTGTTGTGATTAAGGGATTGAGGTTTTACTAGTCTAAATAAGTCCATGTGAAGAAGAAGGAGGCACTTATTTATGGAGAATGATTGTTTTGTCTTAAATGAGGCTCTGTGGTGGTTCCCTTTCTCGCTGGCTGAGCAGGGTCTGTCTTTGGTGAAGGTCAGAGAGGGAAGCCCAGCTACTAATTCATTCTTGGCCAGTTTGTTGATGTTTTTGAAGTTGAGATGGGAGAGTCTCTTATGCCATAGCCAATTTTCACTATCAGATGCTTTGGCATAGAGACAAGTGTTTGTCCCTTCTGGACAAGATGTCATGTCGATGACATACACATCCCTTCTTTTGGGTGCAATTAGAACAACATCATCATTTTGATTGAAAATTGTTCCTTGGGTCTTAGTAAACAGAACTTTGAAGCCAGCATCGCAGAGTTGACTAATGTTGATTAAGTTGTGCTTCAGTCCATTGACATAAGCGACCCTTGTGAAGGTTATTCCATTACAATCCACTGAGCCATAACCCTCAGTAGCCCCTGAGGAGTCATCTCCAAAGACTACTTTTGGACCAGACTCCTTTTTATATCTATGCAGATATTGTTTAACCCGTTTCATATGTCTAGAGCACCCACTATCCAGATACCAAACAGATTTCTTCAGATATTCCTGCATAGATATAACAAAGCCAGATTAGTTTCTATGATGAACCCACTTTCTAGTGGGTCCATGTTGTCGCTGACCAGCGACATTGGTCCTTCTTTGGTTTCCTCCCCCTCTTTGGTTGCAGTATGTGGGTTCATGACGCATACTTCCATAGATGTCACATCCAGGATAATGCTCGCACTCATCCGAGTGATGGTCGAAGAAGCCGCAATACTTGCATGGGGGCTTAGGTCTGTAACCCTGAGAATTGTCTCTGGGTTTGGGCTCAGCTCTTCTTGAGGGCCTGTGAGGAGTTTTTGATCTCAATTAAGTTCTGGTTCTTTGAACAACAATGACCTCCTAATGCTCTCTAGAGGTGTGTTCAGTAGACTCGCATGTGATACATTTTGGTTTCGTTGAGCAATCCTCAGAGGAGTGATTTTTGAAACCACAATGCTTGCAAGGCCTGAATAAAGCTCTCCCCTTAGAGCTACTAGATCGTTCACCAAGAGAGTTAACAGATGGACTATTAACTCTAGGGTTGATTTGTTCTTTCAACCCCTTTACTTCTTCCATCAAGGTGAGGAGAAGTTGATTGGTGGGTGAAAGCTCTTCAGGGGGAGGAGTGGGTTTGTTGGAGTCCTTGGCCACAAAAACCTTTTTGTTCGCTTTATCAGCGACTTTGAGAATTGAATTCCTAGGGGTTTTGGTTGGAGGTTTTGGGCGAAGCAAGGAATCAGATGGGTTAGCACCAGCGAGTCTTGGTGGGGCTGGTACCTCTGATTGCTTGTTAGAGTTTATCTCATCCACAGAGGTGGAAGATGGAGAAGAAACATCTTAAGGGACAAATTCGACACTGGGAACAGGTATATGGTTTTTGTATCTATCCTTTCCCCCAATAGCCTGAACCACATCACCTGGTATGGATTCAATGACTATTTCTTCCACTGTGGATTGAGCCAAATTCCATTTTTCAATGGTTTTTCTGAGTTCAGTGTTTTCATCAGATAAAGACTCATTTTCAATGCATAATTTGCTTACTTCATTTTGAAGTTGATTAGCAAGATTCACAAATGCTTTAAGATTTGTTAATTCAGATTGGCAAAGATTTAACTCTGTTTTAAGACTATGAAATTTGTTTAACAGGTTTTTTCTTTGCTCTTCCACAAAGTGGAGGTCAACCAAGGTATAGTCACTGACATGGTCTCTATCAGGACCTTCACGCATGGATAGCAGTCTTTGTACCTTTTTCATGGTGGTGTCCACCCATTGACCAGATCTTGCTTCACTTTTACCCACAGTGGGTTCTTCATCAGCGACAGCCATAAAGGCTCTGACGGTAGTGGTTCCTTCATCCTCAGATGTGAGGGGTTCATCATCCCAGTCGAATGAGGCAGCAATCAGACCTTTTTCAGTCTTCTTAACATCCTTTTTCTTAGCTGCATCATCAGCTTTCTGGTTGAATTTTAACAGCTCAACTTTCAAAGATTTGTACTTAACTTTGTATTCCTTCTTTCCCTCTGAGTCAGAGTGGGAAGTTTGCTTGAATGGTGAGGTGGAAAACTTCTTCTTGCTGCTGTTGTTGCTGGATGAAGGAAAGCTTAGAGAGGAGGTTTTATTTGACCAGCAATCCTTCTGAAAGTGACCAGTCTTTCCACAAGTGTAGCATGACACCTTGGATTTATCAACCTTTGCAGCTCCAACTCTACCAGATCTCTTGTAGTACCTCTTTTGGTCAGCTAGAAGGGCTCTGTCATGGAACTCAACATGTAATTCATCAAGAAATTCTTGACTGCTTCTGGTGTCGTCTTCTATGTCAGAGTCGCTGTCCTGAAAAGAATGGTTAGCAACAGGAGCTTTTGAACCAGTGATATTGGTGGTAAAACTATCAGTCTCTGATTTGTAAATGGAGTCAATTAGCCCTTCTTCATAGTTATATCTACCAAACAGTTGGGCTAAAGTATCATTTTTGTTAGCATTATTTTCTCTTAAGGTCTGATTTAGGCTAAGCCATTTTCTAGGTAAACTATTGATAAATGTAGCATTAACCTCAGCCTTGGGAAGAACAACTCCATTATTTCCCAAATCATTCAACAAAATCTGAAGCCTAGTATAAGTTTGAGCAACAGTTTCTGTTTCCAAAGCTTTAAAAGCATTAAACTTAAGTCTAAGGGCTTGGATTTTGGTTTCTTTTGTTTCCTCTAGACCTTCATACCCTAGAACTAACTCAGTCCACATCTCCTTAGCAGAGTTGCATTTAATGATGGACTTCATAATGTTCTTGGGTAGGAAAGAGACTATGATACTTTTGAGTCTCTTGTCCTGGTTAGCCAGACGTCTATCCGCTGGAGACCATTGCTTAACAGGCTTCTTAATGGGTCTCTCAGGGGTAGAGGAAATGGCCAGTGGTACATAGGGACCATTTTCTAAGATTTCTATCAAGAAGGGTTCTAAGCCATCTAAATATATGAGAAATTCACTTTTCCAACTTAAAAAATCTTCTTCATCAAATGCTGGAACATTGGACACATGTGACCCCCCACGAACATCAAGTAGTTGGGGAAGGTCATCATCATTATTACCAGTGCTTACAACTGGTGTAGGCATGGTAGTAGATGTGGTGGCCGATGCGGTGGTCGAAGTGGTACCTTGACTGGTTTGACCGAAGGGTGGAGGAGGTATAGTATTAGTCATATTAGGATCTTGATTTTAAAAACAAGAACGGTTTATAAAATGTTTTATAAACCAAACCGCTCTGATACCAATTGAAAGTCCCTTAATACTCTTATAACCACGAAAACACAATGAAATACTTTTCAAACGTGTAATGCTTTATTAACTATTATAAACAAAGTATTACAAAGTGCTATGAATACACTCGTTGAATGACAACAAGAAATGAACCCTAGAACAAGTAAACTAGATTCGAGACTCAAGTTTACAAGGGAACCAATGAGACGCTGGTAGACAGCTGAGGGCTCAGTGGTTCCAAGGTGAGAAATAACTTAGATAAATTATCCAAGCACAAGAGTTGGTTTAATTCTCTTTTCTCACTTCTATTTATAGTGGTACGAGGTTGCTTCCTTAGTGGGAGTAGTTGATACATGTCACCTTCTGAATAGAAGAGTACAACGTATTAAATGCATGTCCAAATCGAGACATACCTTTAAACAACTTTAGGTGAACAGTTTTGCCAACTATTCACCTTTTGTCCCACTAGGTCGTACTAGGCTTTATCTTGAATCTCTTGTTTTGTCCCACTCAAAACACTTGGTAGATTCTCCCGCCTAAACTATAAAGGATTGGACAAGCTTTGCTTGTCTCAGACTTCTAGGGTTCTTAAGTGATCTCTGAGCATTGTCAACTTAGAGATCCTTGAACACCAGCACCTTCTACATCCCAGCTATCCATAATCGCTGGTGAGTATGACTTCAGATTGTCTTCGACTTCTCGGACGTTTTCTTTGACTTGAATATTCCTGGTGTGCCAGCTGAGGCTTTGCCTTCCACTGGTCTGGTCTCTGTCGTTGGTCCTCTAAACGATCAGTAACACTTAGTCTAATTAAACAAATCTAGACTGGGTCATAGTTAAAACTTTCATTGGCCCAACAGTAACTAATGCATTGCATGAGGGCATTGCAATGGTCAAGTGTAGGAGATTTAATAAGTGTGAAAACACTTATCCTTTTACCACTTAAAACAATTAAAAACGAAGCCTAAACGTGTATTTAATGTCGTAAAAGTCAGAATTATGCGTGGTTTATGTTTTTATTATGTTTTAGGACAAAAAGATGAAAAAGGAAGAAAATATAGGCTTTCACGGGCTTTTATGAAAGAAAAAGACAAAAGACGAAGTCAAAAGATCAAGAGTGCAAAAAGAACGAAAGTGAAAGGTTTATTCTGAAGATTTATCGAAGAAAAAGACTAAAGACGGAAGTTTAACGAAGTCGAAAACCAAGTCTAATAATAGAAGAAAATTAGAAGACGAGTTCATTTTATCATTCAACAATTCCCGAGACAAAGTCGAGAAAAACGAAGAAATTAAAAGACGAAAGACAAAGAGAAAGAGGAAGCAACCAACACCACATCACCTCCTCCTATAAATACCCTCCTAATTCTTCATTATGAGGTGTTAGTTAGTTAGTTGTTTAGATAATTAGTTTATTTTTCAAGTTGTAGGAGTAGATTAACTTACTTTCTCTCTCTTGCTTTTTTTTTTCAAGTTTATTAATCTTTCATCTTAATCTTATATTTGAATCTTTAATCTTCATATTAATTTCAAACTTTTCATAATCATTCTCATTCTACCTTTCTTGTTTTCAAATCTATTGTTTGTTTTCATAATCATGTAGTTTGTTTAATCTTGTTCTTTGTTTGATTGATGTGCTTATTTGATTGTTCTTATGGTATTGATGTTTTAGCTTATTGTGCTTATTGCTTATTGTGTGTTTGTATTATTTTTAATTAAGTGTTTTTAATAGTTTAATCTTATAAAAGTTGATTTTAGAGATTTAGATTATTTAGTGTTTTTAAAGTTTTTGTTTATGGCTTATTAGCTTTTTCTTAAAATCAATTTGATTTAGTTTTTGGTTGAGTGCTTAATTGGTTTTTGCTTATTTTTCATTAATCCGGGTTTATAAACCCTTATCCCAAATTACTTTAAAACATTTTATTCCGAACTAGTATTCTATCTTTAACATTCCGAATTAGTGTAAAATTTTGTATTCCGGATTGTGTTATAGATAGTATTCCGAATAAGGTGAGATTTCTATGCATTCCGGATTACACTAAGGAGATCGATTCCGGATTTCGTGAAGGAGATTGATTCCGGATTAGGTTAATAATTTTTATTCCGAATTTGATTTGTGTCATTTTGCCGAATTTTTTAAATTTAATTTTTTGCGCCATTTTTCTTAAGTTTAATTTTAATCTGTTTTGTCTTAGTTTAATTTTCAAATTTAATTTTATTAAAGTTTTAATCTTTTGTCATTTGTTTTTAAAGTCTTAATTTTTAGTTTATAACTGTAAAGCTTTCATTTTTTATTTTAAAATAGTAAATCAACGACATTTTCTTTCTTTTACACCAAGAACAACTGAGTCGCACTTTCAACCGTTATCAATTCGAACCGAGTCGAGAGGATTTCAACTTTCATGTAAATCATATTGTGTGTATGGATAGTTGTAAAACTTGTATAAGTACAAGAAGATTTGACAACAACGATTGCTTAAAGAGAAATTTATTATTACTAACTTGGCAACAACGATTGTTATGATAAGATTTGTTTGGGATAGAATGATTATTACTAACTTGAATTGTTCCAAGTAATGAATATTGTATATGATAATAAGATGTAATTATCATTGTCAACAAACTTAGAGTTTAGAAAGACACCAAATATTATCATAGTATAAATTTATAGTTTATGGATTATAATATATCATAGTGATGTTTCTAGACATGGATGATTGATTGATTGAGATAACACTCAATACTAATCATGGTACGATTTCATCTTTGATGATGACCATGTTGATTAGTTATGTTCAATTGAGCATAATGTTGCAATACGTATTAAAAGAATAAAGAATACTTTATAGTTTAAGAAGCTATTAAAGAAGATTGTTTTCAATAAGGTGGTTTGTTGGACTCACACACCTTAGAGGATGTACAACAACGATACTCCCATTTTGTTGTGTTCATATGTAGAAATGTACATAATAACAATCATTATATATGTTCAGAGATTTTCACAATTGTGAATATGAGATAAGTATTCTCAAAATTACAAAGATCAAACCTAGTAGAGTTTAATGAAATATATACCTTGACAACAAGTATGATCATCATATCTTGAGGCATGATTTTTCAACTAAGGTTATCATGCATTGATCTTTTAAGTATTTGGATAAAGGATATTGTTAAACAATATTTATTTTCTGAATTGAAGTATTGGATATATTTTGTTTTCTTTAATATTTATTGGTCCTATTTTTGCATGTTTAAATCCTTGAATAATATGTTATTCCAAATTGTCTATGTCGATTGATTATATGGGAATATAAATTAAGACATATATGAGAGATGGTAATATTCGTAGAATATGTAAGAACGGTTCACCAACTCATATGATATCCAAAAGTTATATATCAGACATCTCCTACTAACAAGTCAATCACTTTATGGATCGTTGTCATTAAGTAAAACTTGTAAATGATTTACATTACTAAATCCTTTGACTTGAGATGCAAGTAGGTCTTATATATGTGGATGGTACTTTTTGCTATAGTTCTAACGCTATCCTGAATAAGGTAGTAATAAAGACTATAATCATTTGTATCTTGAAACATGTAAGAGGCACGTGTAGTCAAGATAGAATTTCTTCATTCAAATAGGATTGAAGAATAATGCTACTGGGCCCCTCGTTAATTAATTAGATGTTAGTATGACCATACCCAATGATAATCTAGATTTGTCTCGATTAGATTGATAATCTATATTAATTATGTAATGTGAGAAACATAATAGTTAAAATGGAATGACTTTGATCCATATTTATTATTAACATGGCATTTGCGAAACAAAGAGATTGTAAATGTTTAAGTCATTTAAATGTACTTTATGAAAAACTAGACTCGAGAGGTTCCGGGAGCATTGGCGTGTTAATAGACGCTAACCAATGTTATTATATTATATTATTATACATGTCAAAGTGGGAGCTAAAAAAATATGTACACGTAAATGATATATCTCCGGAAGTCGTCCCGAGCCTAAGGAGACGCACGCGTTAATACGTAAAACAATTATACGTTAATATATTATGTGTAATATATTAATTAGTGATAAGATTTTACAAACGTTAATTGATTAGTTAGTTAAGGGGATTTTACAAATAATAATAGTTAAATGTTAACTATAATTAAAACAATAAAAAGAAGTTTTAAGTTGATACAAATTGCTTTTCCTATTCTATATGGGCTAACCACCGACGTTGCTATTCCTATTCCATATGGGCTAACCACCGTGGTTTGCATGGCATTATATATATAATGATCTTGATCAATAATAAATACAATCCTAATAGATAGAAAAGTAACTAACGATACAAAAGAAAACATATGACCAATTGTTGGTTATTATTCTTGTGTCACTAAGCGATCAACGATATAACAGACGGAGGTTTGTTTGGTTTTGCTTGATTTAAGAAATCAAGTTTTAATATGCTTTATCACTGTTAGTACTAGCATACTTAGTTGTTTGTTATAACGTATTCTGTGTGTAATTTTAGAGAAATCATTGTTTGATTTTTGGGTTTTCGTTTATAGTGGTGGTTCGATAAAGGTGTTCAATCAATTGCTAAAAGGTACGCAATTCTTTATCGTTTATGTTAATTACTTGTCTATACATGATCCTATATTTCGCTGCATACTCGCGATTATTAATGTGTTAATATGGTAAAAGGTTTTTATGAATTCCAACAGACATGAGGTATTTAGTACAAACACTTGGAAAGATCGTGGTGTGGTAATCAATATGGGTTCTTAATGGACCTATGAAGACTTGTGAGAGAAACAATTTAACCACTAGAGTCGAATACCCTTCAATTTCTATCTCTTAATATCAGTAGATAATTCTTATTTACATTTAACTTATTTGAAAGATCTATTGATAATTGTTCGAGAACATGTCACAAGTTTTTAAGTAGGGACCGAATCCCACGTAGAGCTAACTTCCACACCTAACTTTTAACTGAATTTCCCATTCTGTTATCACTAGACTTGGAAGTCAAATCCGTAACTGATAACTGTCTCCATGTAACTTCTATTGTCGCCGGTGACTCCAGTTCTGACCACTAACTTCCATAGCCGTCACATTGTACTTCAGAATGCCGCTTCTGTGCTCACAGGATATAGTGTTATTCCATTAATGTGTTTTTTGTGTCAATTCGTAGGTATAATTAGAAATTTAGAATTAAACTAGTATGGTGCCCGCGCAAAGCGGCGGCGAGTATGTAATGACGATTTTTAAAGTTACTATTTTACTTATAAAGTTCGTATTCACATTAATTTAAAATGGTAATAATTTAAAATGGTAAAAAGGTTAAATCAAAATAAACCCGTTATAAATGGAAAAAAAACTAAAAGTTAATAAAATTTATCGAAATATATATTGAATTAAAGAGCACAAAATTTTAAAAACTATGGTGAATTTAGAATATGAAAATAATAGATATATAAAAAGATATTTCAATCTAAAATTAAAAATTATGTTTTAATAGGTTGTTACAAAAGTTTGTTACAAAAGGTTGTTAATGTGGGAAAAATATCTAACAAATTGCTTTATATATTAAGTAAAAAAGTCTTAAAATTCAGCCAACTAAAAGTTTGTTACAAAAGTCCCAAATGCTTTATAATATACTAGTATGGTGCCCGCGCAAAGCGGCGGCGAGTATGTAATGACGATTTTTAAAGTTACTATTTTACCTATAAAGTTCGTATTCACATTAATTTAAAATGGTAATAATTTAAAATGGTAAAAAGGTTAAATCAAAATAAACCCGTTATAAATGGAAAAAAACTAAAAGTTAATAAAATTTATCGAAATATATATTGAATTAAAGAGCACAAAATTTTAAAAACTATGGTGAATTTAGATTATGAAAATAATAAATATATAAAAAGATATTTCAATCTAAAATTAAAAATTATGTTTTAATAGGTTGTTACAAAAGTTTGTTACAAAAGGTTGTTAATGTGGGAAAAATATCTAACAAATTGTTTTATATATTAAGTAAAAAAGTCTTAAAATTCAGCCAACTAAAAGTTTGTTACAAAAGTCCCAAATGCTTTATAATATAGTAAGATAAGATAAGAAATTATCATTTTTATGTTAAGACTACATATAGTCATATACAAACGGAGATACAAATTATTTGCAACATAATATCCACACACGCACACACAATTAGTCTTACAATTTTGGAAAACGATAGTCACATACATGAATATCTTTTTCGTTTTTGCAGAAATTCTGCTCATGGATCTTTACTATATTAAAGGCTACTTTAAGAAGGATGGCTTATGTAATAGTGCTAAGCTGTATGAAACAGTTCTGAACTCAATGACAAGCAATTTTCATTTAGTATGTCACACTCACGAGCCCTTTTTCCTTCTAGATAAGCTTACCTTTCGAGTGGTCCATCAACTCCTATTCTCAATTACAACGAAATTCTTGCACTAAAGGAGTTTAAATTGTTTCAGGGAAATTGGGGTTTTCTCGTTTGTTTTTGGAATTTTTCGATTTGGTACCGTCCCGTATCGAATTAATGGCCCTGAATTTTTTCCACCTTATTTCGTAGTCCCAGTACCGCAGAATTAGTATGATTCCGGTTCGCATTCGAGTTTCAGGTCCAAATGCTCCTCACTAATTTTTGGAATTAGTTAAAATAATAAAAAGCGTTAATCATTAGGTGAAAATAATTAAACTATTGCGAGAGAAATCAAATTATCTTTTTATATAGATTAAAAAATATACACCTTCGATGAAGTTCGTTGTTGTATAGTTTTCCAACGTTTTACGGTGAAAATCAAGATTTTGAGAATTCACATGCATTTTTACGTTAACTGGAGCCCTACACCTAACCCCCGCCGAATCTTAAAAAACAATAAGCCTTAAATCCCAACAATCTAACGTTAAGCCCATGGTTGTCAGGATATTGATCTCATATATATATATATATATATATATATATATATATATATATATATATATATATATATATATATATATATATATATATATATATATATATATATATATATATATATATATATATATATATATATATATATATATATATATATATATATATATATATATATATATATATATATATATATATATATATATATATATATATATATATATATATATATATATATATATATATATATATATATATATATATATATATATAGAGTTAGAATCAAATGAGAAGAAACTTTAAAATAAGAAGAATGAGAAGTAATTTTAACCAATCAATTTAAATGGTATGGAAGGGCATATTGGTCAATTTGACAATCAACTGATTTGATTTTCAGTTAATAATTTTCCGAATATAGTGATAAACTGACGTAAATAATTTCTTTAATAATTTCTCAATCATGATCAAATTAAGATAATCATTTTCAATTCATTCCGTCTTCTCGTGATTCCATTTGTTATACACCTGAAACTAATTCCTTAAATAAATAGTGCATGCATCTCATAATTCCATACACCTATTTCTTATCTATAAACCACACACCTCATACTTTGTAAATAAATAAAACGATGCACAACTTTGTTTGAAAATATGCATCAGAAGATCAATGCATTAAAAAATAACCCAAGGTGCATTAATCATTGAAGTTAGATGCGGAGTGTCCAATATCAACAAGATGCATCTGTTAGATGATTTTGATTATGAATTACATTGGGTGCATCTAGTTCTCAACGTATTTTACTTTTGAAAACTACTAATCGATGAATCTACGTCTTTATGGTTTAAAACTAATAGTCGACCCATCTACGTTTTCATGGTTTAAAACTAATAGTCGCATCGATGCATCTACTTCTTTATGGTTTAAAACTAATAGTCGACGCATCTACGTCTTCATGGTTTAAAACTAATAGTCGATCCATCTACGTCTTTATGGTTTATAACTAAAAGTCGATGCATTCTAACGTCTTTATGGTTTAAAACAAATAGATGAATCTACTACTTTTGGGTTTAAAACTAAACGTCGACGCATTTACATTTTTTTGGTTTAAAACTAATAGTCGATGCTCTTACGTTTTTATGGTTTAAATGTAATAGTCGATGCATGTACGTTCCGACTTAAAAATAAAGTCGATGCATTTACGTCTTTATCATTTAAAACTAATAGTTGATTCGTGTGTTTACAGTTTATAATTATTGTAGTGACGAATATCATTGCTAAAGCAACATGTTCATCAAAGTGAATTTGGATGGATTCACTCATACTATATTCTTAAACCATGCCTCTTAAATGTTTTTATAAACTCCATGCATCTATTAAGTGGGTTTAGAAAAGAGCATTAAATACACCATTTTTAAAAATACATGCATCTAATAAATGGTATAAAATAAATTGATCATATAGTAAAGGCATGCATGACACCGATGCATTTAAATTATCTCCATGTTCATAAAAGAGCAGAAATATCATTTAGATGCATGATAATAGATCAATTAAAAAAAGTAAAATAATCCACTTGATGGTTGGCTTATCCAATCATTTTATCGATTTTGGATGCTCGTTAGATCGAATGATATTGATATCAGATAACACGTATGGTTGAAAATTTAGCGAAGAGAAATGTATGGAAAGGTTGCGATTTTACAGCTATGCCCTTGATCTCTATGGAAATAGATGAATTATTTACAGATTTGCCATTTTTTAATTTTAGCCATTGATGTAATGATCTAACGGTTTAAATTTCTTCTTATTCTTCTTATTTTAACCATACTTCTTACTGGATCCTTACTCTATATATATATATATATATATATATATATATATATATATATATATATATATATATATATATATATATATATATATATATATGTATATATATATATATATATATATATATATATATATATATATATATATATATATATATATATATATATATATATACATATATATATACATATATATATATATATATATATATATATATATATATATATATATATATATATATATATATATATATATATATATATATATATATATATATATATATATATATATATATATATATATATATATATATATATATATATATATATATATATATATATATATATATATATATATATATATATATATATATATATACACTCAAATGATAGTCTATATATATATATATATATGTATATATATATATATATATATATATATATATATATATATATATATATATATATATATATATATATATATATATATATATATATACACTCAAATGATAGTCTCATTTGGTAGAAAAATATCATATCGCAATTTTCATATTAAAAGGAAAAGAAATGATTCAAATCTTCTTGGCTCCACCAACTAGAGTTGTCATAATTTTTTTTGTCCTATTTGTAGTTAGAAGGCTATGACCACAAAGATTTTATATCTTTGTTTTGTATCTACTTTCATGACAAATCGAATGTAATACCAACTCGTATTCAGTTGTTGTTTGAATCAAGCAACAAAGACACGCGGTGTTAGTTTGTTATTCGTGAAGCAACTACTAGAATCGTAACGTGCTCGTTTGATGTGTGTGTGAGCAACCTATAGAGACGGTAATTTAATCGTTATGTTTTAAGATCCAAGATCAAGACCCGTTTAATTGATTTATATCATTAAACTTAAAGGTTAGTATTTATATTTGTAACACCCCATTTTGAAATGGAATGTCACGCGTAATTATGGCGTGTCATCAAAGCATACAAGGAAAAATGTTTAAACATTTCATGACCATAAAAGGAAAATACCGGAATCAAATATCGGTAGTCCAAAAGTAAAGCTCATCACACACAAACATAAGTACTGTAAAGGAAAGGACTAAACAATGTCCATAGCAAGTGTATCAAAGGAAAGATAATGCATAAAGTAAAGAAAGGCTAGAAAGCTTCCAGTCCATATGCACGTTTTGGGAACATAGAAAAGGAAAACAGCTGAGCAATACGCTCAGTGCACGGATGTACAATAAAGCATGAATAGGATAAGCATATAACATATAACAGCGGAAGAAACTAAGTCCCGGGTAACCTGGTTAAGTCTGGGTAAAACTGGTTTTATAGTTTGAAAAGCCTTATTTTATCTTATAAAAATTGTTTAGCATGTTCTACCATTAGCCAATATAGATCATGAAAATCCACCGTACATGAATACTTGGAGGGGTGACCTCATCATGCAAATTAGAGGGGTTGCCTCTAATTTAATATACTGGTTTGGGTAGGAGGGATCAACTCCTTGTGAATGATGCAATTCACACACCACATTCACACTGAGTAATCTGCTGAAAAACATGTAACTAGGATGCACCCATACGCCCCACATGATAAATATGATGATATGGCCAAAATCTGAAGGGACGCCACGAGCAATCACTCCGCCGTGGTGAAGTCATAACATTAGTGCCTCTAATGTTATGGTTATGGTACCTCCATAACTAGGTGAAACTGGTCATGCATGTATATGACTATAGGTATTCTAAATTAAACATAAGCAAGTCAAATATAAACTTATACTACGGGAAAACATTTGGCTGCATACGGGGAATCTTAATAAGGAAAGAATGTCCATACTGAAAGGACGGGAATCCGTACCTTATGTCCAGCGAACGAAGAAGATGAACTGAGGAGAATCCTACTTCGGTATCACTAATGCTACATAAATACATACATGAATAAGTATCTGCTTACTAAATACATAACTGATTTTATGTCATGTCTTAGCTTATTTTATATATTCATGTCATGTTTTACTGCTTAAAGCCTTAAACTTTGTTTATCATATATTCTGTCTATTCTGATTAAGTATTTCTGGTATTTCATGTATTATTATACTTACTGTGTAATAATAAGTAACTTTCCAAAAATAGCAGGTTTCCTAAAATAGAAAGTTTCCAAAAATAGAAAGTTACCAAAAATAGATAGTTTTCAAAAATAGAAAGTTTCCGAAAATAGAAAGTTTCCAAAAATAGAAAGTTTCCAAAAATAGAAAGTTTCGAAAAATAGAATTACTGCTTAAAATAGATAAGTTTCTAAAGATAAAAAGTTTCCATAAATAGATCAGCTGCCTTAATTAATTAAGTTTCCATAAATAGATTAGCTGCCTGAATTAAATAAGTTTCTAAACATAGAAAGTTTCCATAAATAGATTAGCTTCCTTAATTAGATAAGTATATAAGCCTAAGTGTTTTTCTGATTATTTTCTAGGTCATAATGACATAATATATAGTTTATTAATTATATCATGTAATTTAAATAAACTATAGGTTAAAAGTATTTAATTAAAATATATCATGTTTTTAATTAAATATAGTTAAATACTTAGGTTAAAACATGTATTATTATTTATTAATAATATAACTTAAGTCATGTTAATTAATTAATTATAACCATGGTTTTTAAATAATTTATTAATTATAAGTCTAGAAAATATAAAATACTTAGGTTAATAATTTCATGATCTAATAATTAAATA
The DNA here is from genome assembly GCA_025667525.1 of Glebionis coronaria. NCBI lineage: Eukaryota > Viridiplantae > Streptophyta > Magnoliopsida > Asterales > Asteraceae > Glebionis > Glebionis coronaria. Next base: position 603,586,635 of record CM046878.1, on the reverse strand, counting down.
TAACCTAAGTCATGTTTTATTAAATTAATCATGTCATATTTATTAATTTAATTTATATGATTATAAAAAAATAATCTTAACATAAACCGTGAACCGGATCTTGACTAGAAACCATGAACCGGACATGAAATCGACACCATACCCCGAACCACTTCGGGGTTCCCTTTGGTTTACTGCTGCCGTGGGACCCACACCACCAAACCGGGACCGTATGGTCTCGGTGGTGGTTTATTAGCGGGGGGTCTCGGTTTAGGCGCCGGCCAACAAACACCCCTATAACAACCTTTTTGATTTATCCAAAAACCATTTACATGTTTGATCTATGTTTTTAATTAGGTTTTTAAAAACATCATGTTCTTAATTGTTTTATTAGATCAAATAAAAAAGAAAAGGATTAAAAGAATATACTGAATGCGTGGATCTAAACGAGGATGAACAAACACGAACACTTGCAACAAAAACCAAGATCAAAAATCAAACAAACACCCCCTTGGTGTGTTTATATGCGGCGGCCAAGAAAAGAAAAAGAGGAGAAGGAGAAAACTTTTTAGGTTTTTGTTTAATTTCCTGTAAAGTGAAAAATGACTAGCAAAATTTACCTTAACCCCTTCTTAGTAAGTTTTGAGATGGGCTTGGCCCATCTCCTTAATGTTGCCGTGGGTAGGGGGCCCCACATGGGGTACCCGTACCGTTTTCTGTGTCTCGTTGTTTAATTGTTCGTTCGTTTTTATTTGTGTTCGCGTTTTGTGTGTTCTCGTTAAATAATTACCGTGACCTCATATATTTATTCACGCTCGTAATAAATATATATATATATATATATATATATATATATATATATATATATATATATATATATATATATATATATATACGTAATTAATAATAGTTCGTGATTTAATTACGTTCATGATTTCATGATCGCATGCTCGTGATTAATTATTGTTAAATAATTATTGCGTGTTCGTGCGTAATAAATACTTATCGTGTTCTAACACGTACGTAATACGTAAAATCCTAACATGTAAACGTAATCATACTATAAAAGGAAAGTTTGAATCTAGTACGTACGATCTTAAGGGTACTATTCATGGTAAAAGCATGCGGGTTTTACAAGTCTGCCCCCCTAAAAAGAATAATTCGTCCCCGAATTATAGATAAAGTAAACTGAAAAAAGAAGAACATACCCAAATTCAAAATATGAAATGAGGGTAAGAAGCCCGGATAGACTCCTCTGTTTCCCAAGTGGCTTCCCGCTCGGTATGATCCCTTCATAGGATTTTGACGAATGGAATCGTCTTCCTTCTCATGATTCGTTCTTGTCTGTCAAGAACTCGTTCGGTTTCTTCTATAAAAGTGAGATCTTCACGTATCTGTTCTAGTGGATACTGAACCATGTGAAGGGGATGATATTGGTACCCTCTGAGTAAGGACACATGAAACACATTGTGTACATGCGAAAGCTGTGGAGGTAACGCTAACCGGTAAGATACTTCACCGACTCGTTCAATGATATCAAACGGTCCGATGAAACGAGGACTGAGCTTTCGTTTAATCCCGAAGCGTCTAACACCACGTGCCGGCAAAACCTTAAGGAAGATGTGATCTCCTACGTTAAAATGTATGTCCCTACGATGCTTATCGGCGTAACTCTTCTGACGTGACCGTGCCTCCTGAAGTTTCTACTTAGCTACTGCGATCTTCTCATTCGTCATCTCTATAATTTCTGGTCCTTCAAGTGTTCGCTCGCCAACCTGATCCCAGCAGATTGGGGCGCGACACTTTCTGCCATACAACATCTCGAAAGGAGCACACTTGATACTTGCGTGCCAACTGTTGTTTTATGTAAACTCTACCAAACAGATGTAATCGTCCCAATCACCCGTCCATTCCAACGCACATGACCTCAACATGTCTTCCAATGTCTGAATCGTTCGCTCCGACTGTCCGTCCGTTTGAGGATGAAAAGCCGTGCTAAGCTTAAGTTGTGTACCCCAAGCTTTCTGCAGACTCTTCCAAAATTGCGAAATGAAACAAGGATCTCTGCCTGAGACGATGCTGGATGGTGCACCGTGGAGTCTCATGATCTCTCTTCTATACGTATCGGCGAGTTTACTTACCGGATCTTCCTTGCGGATCGGTAAGAAATGAGCTGATTTGGTAAGTCGATCTACGATAACCCAAATCGCATCATGCTTCCTCTTGGTAGGCGGAAGACCAGTAACAAAATCCATGGTGATTATGTCCCACTTCCACTCTGGAATATCTAACGGTTGAAGGAGACCGCCAGATCGCTGATGCTCGATCTTAACCTGCTGGCAGGTAAGACATTTGGAGACGTGAGTGGCCACATCCTGTTTCATACCACTCCACCAAAAGTATTGCTTGATGTCATGGTACATCTTAGTCGAACCAGGATGTATAGAGAATGGGGAGCTATGAGCTTCAGCTAAAAGGCTTCCCAGAGTTCTTGGTCATCAGGAACACAAAGTCTCGTGCCCTGCCATACGATACCATCTGCATCTACTCTGAATTCTGTCTGTTTCTCCAAATTTTGTACTATCGCCCAGATTTCTCCGTCATCTTTCTGAGCTTCCTTGATCTTAGTCGGGTTCTACTCTAAGATTAACCCAGTAACCGTGTTGTCCATGTACCATGATCTCGATGTCTAGTCGCTCCAAGTCTCTTATGATTTCCTCTTCAATTTTAATGCCGTTGATCATTCCGGACTTCCTGCTAAGAGCATCTGCTACTACATTTGCCTTTCCGGGATGATACTATATATTAATGTCATAATCCTTCAACAGCTCTAACCATCTCCTCTGCCTCATGTTCAATTCACATTGAGTGAAGATATACTTCAAGCTCTTGTGGTCCGTGAAAATGTCACATGATTCTCCATATAAGTAGTGCCTCCATATATTCAATGCAAACACGACTGCAACAAGTTCCAAGTCATGCATGGGGTAATTTTCTTCATAAGGCTTAAGCTTTGCCGTGAAGCGTACGCGATCACTTTCCCATGTTGCATGAGAACACAACCAAGTCCCTTCCCCGATGCATCACTATAGATTTGAAATCCACCCGTACCAGATGGGAGAGTAAGAATAGGTGCAGATACTAGCTTCTGCTTCAGGTCTTCAAAGCTCTTCTCTCGTTCTTCAGTCCAGATGAATTTCTCCCCTTTCCGCATCAGTTTGGTCAATGGTAGTGCTAAGCGGGAAAAGTTCTCCAAGAACCTACGGTAATAGCCAGCTAAGCCTAAGAAACTGCGGACTTCCGTCGCTGAAGTCGGCCTCGGCCACTTAGTAATGGCCTCAACCTTCGCTGGATGCATAGTGATTCCTTCTGCTGATACAGTGTGACCTAAGAATGCCACCTTGTCTAACCAGAACTCACACTTGGAGAATTTATCATACAGCTGCTTCTGGCGAAGAATCTGTAGTACTGTACGAAGATGGTCTTCGTGTTCCTCCTTGGACTTTGAGAAAATCAGGATGTCATCGATGAAGACAATGACAAACTTGTCTAGAATTTCATGGAAGATTCTGTTCATCAAATCCATGAGCACTGCTGGAGCATTTGTCAGGCCGAATGGCATAACTACAAACTCGTAGTGGCCATAGCGGGTACGAAAAGCAGTCTTGGCGATATCCTGCTCCTTAACCCGTAGCTGATGGTAGCCTAACCTAAGATCAATCTTGGAGAAGTGTTTGGCCCCTTGGAGTTGGTCAAACAGATCATCTATACGCGGCAGTGGATACCTATTCCGGATAGTAATCTTGTTGAGCTCGCGATAGTCTATGCAAAGACGCATACTGTCGTCCTTCTTCTTAACAAATAAGACCGGTGCGCCCCATGGAGATGCGCTCGGTCGAATGAAACCTCGTTCTAGAAGTTCTTGCAGTTGATCCTTCAGCTCCTTCAGCTCTATGGGAGCCATGCGATAAGGAGCCTTGGAGATTGGTTCAGCTCCTGGAATAAGCTCGATACTGAATTCCACTTCTCGTGCAGGTGGTATGCCCGAAAGTTCTGCTGGAAATACATCTTGAAATTCCGACACTATTGGTTGATCCTGAATTGATGGAGATTCGGCATCCATGTCGTGAACCGTAGCTAGATAACCCTCACAGCCATGTGACAGTAGTGCACGCGCTTGCAGGGTAGATATGATTTGTACAGACCGTCCGGGTACGAACCCGTTATGAATGTACTCTGGTGCATTAACATCACCGAAGATAACTCGATATGAATGGCAGTCTATGGTAGCATGATGTTTGGATAGCCAATCCATGCCCAAAATCATGTCGAAGTCATTCATGTCCAGCAGAAGTGCGTCAACAGGTCGAACCTTATCGTCAAATTCTAGGGGAAGACTCTTGTATACATGGGTGATTAATACAGAGTCCCTCAAAGGCGTGGAAATAGTAAGCCTATTCTCTAGTGGCATGGGGAGCATCCTAATGTTCTTAGCATTAGCAGTAGAAATAACCGAGTGAGTAGCACCCGTATCGAAAAGAACACATGCAGCTTGACCATACATATACAATATTCCAGTGATGGTACCTGTAGACTTGTTGGCCTGGTCTCGAGATGTCATGTAGACACGCCCAGTGGTAGGAGGTGGCTTGGAATCAGCATGTCCCAATGTGCCCTCCATCTCGCCCTTTCGGCAATCCTTCATGATATGGCCAGGAAGACCACACTTGAAGCATGCGTCAGTGTTACGACGGCATGACCCTGGGTGCCTACGGTGGAAAGTAGAGCAAAGAGGATGAGTAAATCCTCCAGCAGGTGCTCTGGCTGGCTGGGAACCTGATAAAACATTTTACATAAGACATGATAATAGGGTACAAAGGACAATGCGGATAATCGTAAGATTGAATACCAGTGATAGCTGGACGGCTAGGCTGTGAACTTCTCTAGTTCTGGTCCCTACCGTTTCCATGGTTCCTGGTAGAAGTTCTTGTTAAAGTGTCAAAATATGAGTTATAACGTGAAATCATAAGAAAACTGCGTAAGTATTAGGACCTGCTGCTGTTGGAGTGTCCAGCGTTGTTACGGTAATTATCATTACCGCCACGCCTATCCGTAGCAGAACGGTCGTTAGTCTGACCGTTTCCCTTGGGCTGATGAGGCTGCTGCTAAGTAGCCGGCTGAGACCGGTCCCCAGTTTTCTGCCTGGAAGATACATTTAAAGAGATGAATATTTGACATATATGGAAAGAATACGGATTGATCACCGCTTGAATACGAATGTTTACCTCTTGTCGGGTCTCTCAGCTTCCCCGAACTCATCTCTCTCCTGCAGCATCTCCAGCTTACGTGCTGCATCGGCCACTTGTGCTACAGTGTTGAACGTAGCACACACCAGATTGTTTGCGACCGATGTGCGAATAGCCCACCTAAATTGGTGTGCCTGCTCTTCAGGATTACCTGCTGCCGCACCAAGGAAACCAGCTAAGCGAAGAAAGCGCTGCATAAACTCGTTGCTATTCTCCCCAGCTCTTTGTCGGATCCCATGGTACTCCCTCTTGAGCTTGTCTTGCTCAGCCTTAGGAAAGAACTGCTCCATCACCCTGTCCTTGAACTGAGCCCAAGTCAAACCAGCAACCCACTCGTCACCTCCCTCAGAGTGCATCAACGCTAACCACCAATTTAGCACATCGCCTTCGAACCGATAGCATGCCAACCTCGCCTTGTACGCGGGGTCACAACCCATAGCATTGAAAATCTTCTCGATGTGAGCCAACCAGCTTTCAGCATCACTGGGGCTATCTGTTTTCTCAAAAGCTCGAGGACGGAGCTTGTTGAATCTCTCCAGCCATACTGTCAATGTCACTTGAGGAGGAGGAGGAGGTGCTTGATTATGCTGCTGATTGTTGGCAGCTTGAACCTCAGCTTTGATGTCGTTCCTCAGTTGAGGAAGCAAAGCCTGCATTGCAGCTTGGATTGCAGCATTGAGTTGTTCATGTCCGCGTGTGAGAAGCATCTGACAGTATAACATAAACATATGATTAAACAGATCAAAACATAAAATATATATATACATGAAAAAAATTTATACCAAAATTTCAAGAGAAAAATTTCATGCAAGAAAATTTTGTGTATGAATGCATGATGCAGTTTTACAAAAACTTTTATATACTCGAGAGTGAACGCCTATGGTTAGTTCACCCAAAATAAAAGACATGGCGAGGGGACGCCTATGGGTCGGTCCCAAATTTAAAAGTTTCGATAAAACACATGCGACTAAATAGGGCCAGTCCTGTACCAACCATTACTTAGTCATAAACCTGCGACAATGACATATATGTGTATGCATAAAAATGATGAATGCATGAAAACGACTGTCAGTTCTAGGAAGACCATAGTGACTACCCACTAATCACAGGTCATATTTTGAGAGCCTACAGGTCGAAGCCTTGGCTCTAATACCATAATTGTAACACCCCATTTTGATAATGAAATGTCACACGTAATTATGGCGTGTCATCAAAGCATACAAGGAAAAATGTCTAAACATTTCATGACCATAAAAGGAAAATACCGGAATCAAACATCGGTAGTCCAAAAGTAAAGCTCATCACACACAAACATAAGTACTATAAAGGAAAGGACTAAACAATGTCCATAGCAAGTGTATCAAAGGAAAGATAATGCATAAAGTAAAGAAAGGCTAGAAAGCTTCCAGTCTATATGCACGTACGCTTAAAGTCTACGAGCGTCCTTGAGTACCTGCCGTTTTGGGAACATAGAAAAGGCAAACGGCTGAGCAATACGCTCAGTGCACGGATGTATAATAAAGCATGAATAGGATAAGCATATAACATATAACAGTGGAAGAAACTAAGTCCCGAGTAACCTGGTTAAGTCTGGGTAAAACTGGTTTTATAGTTTGAAAAGCCTTATGTTTATCTTATAAAAACTGTTTAGCATGTTCTACCATTAGCCAATATAGATCATGAAAATCCACTGTGCATGAATACTTGGAGGGGTGACCTCATCATGCAAATTAGAGGGGCTGCCTCTAATTTAATATACTGGTTTGGGTAGGAGGGATCAGCTCCTTGTGAAGGATGCAAGGCACACACCACATTCACACTGAGTAATCTGCTGAAAAACATGTAACTAGGATGCACCCATACGCCCCACATGATAAATATGATGATATGGCCAAAAGCTGAAGGGACGCCACGAGCAATCACTCCGCCGTGGTAAAGTCATAACATCAGTGCCTCTAATGTTATGGTTATGGTACCTCCATAACTAGGTGAAACTGGTCATGCATGTATATGGCTATAGGTATTCTAAATTAAACATAAGCAAGTCAAACATATAAACTTATACTACGGGAAAACATGTGGCTGCATACGGGGAATCCTAATAAGGAAAGAATGTCCATACTGAAAGGACGGGAATCCGTACCTTATGTCCAATGAACGAAGAAGATGAACTGAGGAGAATCCTACTTCGGTACCACTAATGCTACATAAATACATACATGAATAAGTATCTGCTTACTAAATACGTAACTGGTTTTATGTCATGTCTTAGCTTATTTTATATATTCATGTCATGTTTTACTGCTTAAAGCCTTAAACTGTGTTTATCATATATTCTGTCTATTCTGATTAAGTATTTCTGATATTTCATGTATTATTATACTTACTGTGTAATAATAAGTAACTTTCTAAAAATAGCAGGTTTCCTAAAATAGAAAGTTTCCAAAAATAGAAAGTTACCAAAAAAAGATAGTTTTCAAAAATAGAAAGTTTTCAAAAATAGAAAGTTTCCAAAAATAGAAAGTTTCCAAAAATAGAATTACTGCTTAAAATAGATAAGTTTCCAAAAATAGAAAGTTTCCATAAATAGATCAGCTTCCTTAATTAATTAAGTTTCCATAAATAGATTAGCTGCCTGAATTAAATAAGTTTCTAAAAATAGAAAGTTTCCATAAATAGATTAGCTGCCTTAATTAAATAAGTATATAAGCCTAAGTGTTTTTCTGATTATTTTCTAGGTCATAATGACATAATGTATAGTTTATTAATTATTTCATGTAATTTAAATAAACTATAGGTTAAAAGTATTTAATTAAAATATATCATGTTTTTAATTAAATATAGTTAAATACTTTGGTTAAAACATGTATTATTATTTATTAATAATATAACCTAAGTCATGTTAATTAATTAATTATAACCATGGTTTTTAAATAATTAATTAATTATAAGTCTAGAAAATATAAAATACTTAGGTTAATAATTTCATGAAATTAAATATAACCTAAGTCATGTTTTATTAAATTAATCATGTCATATTTATTAATTTAATTTTAACATATGATATAAAAAAATAATCTTAACATAAACCGTGAACCGGATCTTGACTAGAAACCATGAACCGGACATGAAATCGACACCATACCCCGAACCACTTCGGGGTTCCCTTTGGTTTGCTGCTGCCGTGGGACCCACACCACCAAACCGGGACCATATGGTCTCGGTGGTGGTTTATTAGCGGGGGGTCTCGGTTTAGGCGCCGGCCAACAAACACCCCTAAAAACAACCTTTTTTATTTATCCAAAAACCATTTACATGTTTGATCTATGTTTTTAATTAGGTTTTTAAAAACATCATGTTCTTAATTGTTTTATTAGATCAAATCAAAAAGAAAAGGATTAAAAGAATATACCGAATGTGTGGATCTAAACGAGGATGAACAAACACGAACACTTGCACCAAAAACCAAGATCAAAAATCAAACAAGCACCCCCCCCCCCCTTGGTGTGTTTATATGCGGCGGCCAATAAAAGAAAAAGAGGAGAAGGAGAAAACTTTTTAGGTTTTTGTTTAATTTCCTGTAAAGTGAAAAATGACTAGCAAAATTTACCTTAACCCCTTCTTAGTAAGTTTTGAGATGGGCTTGGCCCATCTCCTTAATGTTGCCGCGGGTAGGGGGCCCCACATGGGGTACCCGTACCGTTTTCCGTGTCTCGTTGTTTAATTGTTCGTTCGTGTTTATTTGTGTTCGCGTTTTGTGTGTTCTCGTTAAATAATTACCGTGACCTCATATATTTATTCACGCTCATAATAAATATATATACGTAATTAATAATAGTTCGTGATTTAATTACGTTCATGATTTCATGATCGCATGCTCGTGATTAATTACTGTTAAATAATTATTGCGTGTTCGTGCGTAATAAATACTTATCGTGTTCTAACACGTACGTAATACGTAAAATCCTAACATGTAAACGTAATCATACTATAAAAGGAAAGTTTTAATCTAGTACGTACGATCTTAAGGGTACTATTCATGGTAAAAGCATGCGGGTTTTACAATATTGCTTTATTTATGTGTTAATTATACAAATAAAACTAGATACATTCCGCTGCGCACTCGTAATTAAATGGTTAACTAGTTCTAAAATCCCAACATAACTTCCATAGCCGTCACATTGTACTTCAGAATGCCACTTCTGTGCTCACAGGATATAGTGTTATTCCACATTAATGTGTTTTTTGTGTCAATTTCGTAGGGTATAATTACAATCATGGTTATAAATAGCGTGAGGCGTGGCGTGGCGTGGCGTCATGTCCAAGCTACACGCTTTAGCGACTAAGGCGAAGATTTATCGTTTCTAAAGCATGGCTTATAGCGGCACAACATATAAAAGTTTTTATTTGTTTTATCGTATTTCAATATTATATTTTTATTAAAGTAATACTAAGTGTTGTACATAATAATTAAAGCTATAAAACTCTCCTCACATGTAATAATATTTATTTTTTGAAGTTGAATTCAAAAAAACACCGCACCTCATGTCATGTCGTAGCACGTCTTACCCTATTGCGTAGCGTGGAGGTCGCGCCTTAAGATTTAGCGCGCCTTAAGGCGGGTTACAACGAGCTATTTAGAAATATGATTAGAATTAAATAAGACATTTTCATTTTTATGTTAAGACTACATCTTTTATATAATAAAAGAATTAGATTTTTTAGAGTTTTAGTGAAAAGTGAAGGTTGAAGAAAATATAATTGGATTAATCAAATGGCTTGATTTTGACACATAAGCAAAATCAAGCAATATGATTGGCCCAAAAAAGTCAAAATTGAATGAAATTTAGTCAAAATTAAATATTTTGGTGGAAGATTTGATGAAAACACAAAAAAATATATGTGTCAAATTTGTAAAAATAAAAACTTAAAAAAGGAGGAGATGATTAATTAAAACTTTAATGGTTGAATTTTAAATTAATTAGATAAACTTAAGTGTAAACTTATATTTTTCTATATTTTTTAGGAACTTTATAAAATAAACAAAATACCCCCCTTAAATTTTATATAATCTAGATTTTATATTTCAAAAATACAACATATTTGTAATATTAAAGAGTTAACAAAACACATGATCATTAATATTCAAATAAAAACCACAAATTATTGTTTATTTCTATTTTGACACTTAACAATATCAAATAATTCAATCTACGTAAATTATTATTAACATGAATATAAATAGTAAAATGAATGCAAGACCTCAGATATCAGTGTTAGATGAAAATAAATATACGAGATTCTACGTATACAACAACATATATTTTCCAATGTCGGTATGTGTTATTAAACACGAAATGTCTAGAAAAAGATAACTAAAAGTTCATTTAAACAAATACAAATCTTTTATGCAATAAATATTTATACAAAATATCAATTATTTATCCAAGAAAAAATATCAATTAATATTATCACATAATGAAACATCAGGTAAAAATATATATAAGTACATAAAATCGCAATAACAAAATTGTTACCTTATTTATCTTTTATATTCAAGTCCCGTGCGTGCACGGGTATTAAAACTAGTATAGTCATATACAAACGGAGATACAAATTATTTGCAACATAATATCCACACACGCACACACAATTAGTCTTACAATTTTGGAAAACGATAGTCACATACATGAATATCTTTTTCGTTTTTGCAGAAATTCTGCTCATGGATCTTTACTATATTAAAGGCTACTTTAAGAAGGATGGCTTATGTAATAGTGCTAAGCTGTATGAAACAGTTCTGAACTCAATGACAAGCAATTTTCATTTAGTATGTCACACTCACGAGCCCTTTTTCCTTCTAGATAAGCTTACCTTTCGAGTGGTCCATCAACTCCTATTCTCAATTACAACGAAATTCTTGCACTAAAGGAGTTTAAATTGTTTCAGGGAAATTGGGGTTTTCTCGTTTGTTTTTGGAATTTTTCGATTTGGTACCGTCCCGTATCGAATTAATGGCCCTGAATTTTTTCCACCTTATTTCGTAGTCCCAGTACCGCAGAATTAGTATGATTCCGGTTCGCATTCGAGTTTCAGGTCCAAATGCTCCTCACTAATTTTTGGAATTAGTTAAAATAATAAAAAGCGTTAATCATTAGGTGAAAATAATTAAACTATTGCGAGAGAAATCAAATTATCTTTTTATATAGATTAAAAAATATACACCTTCGATGAAGTTCGTTGTTGTATAGTTTTCCAACGTTTTACGGTGAAAATCAAGATTTTGAGAATTCACATGCATTTTTACGTTAACTGGAGCCCTACACCTAACCCCCGAATCTTAAAAAACAATAAGCCTTAAATCCCAACACTCTAACGTTAAGCCCATCGTGATATTGATCTGATATTGAGATCTTGCGATTTTACGATATTGTAAAGAAAAAACGATCCGAATTTTACATAAAATCTTTACAAGCGTAAGATTTTATAGGATCTCGATCTTAATCATATAAGCTTAAAATCTATCACGATCCGATCTTATATTTCTCGAACAACACACGAAAAATTACAAATTTATTGGTTATGTCTAGTTGACTTTAAAAAACAATATTTTAATCTTCTCAAACATTTCATAATTATAATTTAAGAAAACAGTTTTATAAAACTTTCATATATTTTTATGTTAGTGATATATTGGACCGGCCCTGGGGTGAGCGGGGTGGACGACCGCCCAGGGCATCACACAAGTAGCGGGCATCAATATTTTGTTGTTATCAAACGGTTTTTTGTTCTGATGATGATGTAATGATAACATAGAAAGGTAAACAACAGATTGATATGTAATAGTTGCCGGAAAAATAGAGGCGCCGGATGTTATAAAGAAGACGAAGATTGATAGTGAAACTCCTTTTCGAGAAGGGTTGTCTGAGCGTGTGTAGTAAAAAGATACCATATTCTATTTAATTAAATTTTCATTTGATTGTCACGTGTGAGTAACATAGACAATGAAAATTTAATTAACTGCCGTGTCATGTTTTAGAAACTTTTCACTACATACCCTTTTGATTTTAGGACTTTAAGTTTCGGTATTCCTATTCTATCTTTGGAGGGAAAAAGACCAATTTGGTCAAAATCACCTCTCCAAAGTAAAACCATGGTCAAGTTTTTTGATGGGGACAAATTTAGTCATACACAAGTGCACAACTGCACAACTCCATCCAATTACCGCCACGTGTCCACTGACACACTATTATCAAAATAGTAAATTACTAAAATGCCCTTTCTCTTTCTTCTTTCTTCTTTCTTCTTTCTACTGGTTTTGAATACACTCCAGATCATAACATCAAAATCCCACACCAACAAACACCAATTGATAATCAATCGGGTTTAATGCAAAGTCGCTGCGGTGGAGTTGGTAGGCGGTGTAGCTACGATTCCGACGGGGTCAAGAAATCAATCGGGTCTTAGGTAATCATTACATTCGATTTGTGAAATTTATTTTCTATTACATTTTAATGAATTTATATGATATTGGGTAATAAGGGTTTTTAATATGATTTGGGTATTTCTTGATTTTTTTTCTGGTTTTTGATATGGTTTTTAAAATTATGAATTGGGCAAAAAAAAAGCTTTCCAAATTATGAATTGGGTATTTCTTGATTTGGGTATTTCTTGATTTTTTTTTCAGAAGAAACTGTTATCAAGCTTCTTCAGAATGCTATACAAGGTACTTATTTTAATTATCTGCATAATCTTAAGACTCAAAGATTCAAACTTTATTGAGAAAAATACGACTTTTTATCGTTAAATGCTCAAGAACAACAGTAAGTTTCAAAGTACAGGAAACATGTGTTTTTAAACTTAAATATATACTAGTAAAATAAAGATCCAAATTTTGTGGATTATAATAAGATTTTGTTGTTTAGATACTCAAGACCATAAAGATTAAAACTGTGAATTAGCGTACTGTTTTGATGTTTATATATGTGTTTCTTGCTTAACGTGACGTGATGGTTGGTTTGTGTGAAAAGATGAAACTAGTCGGATCACTTTTTGTACTGACATGCTTTTAGCGGGTGTCTGTTTAAGCTTATTTGGCCGCCTATTGAACGTTATAAGCCCAAAATTTTGAGCTTTTCATAAGTTTAATAAGCCAACTAGGCTTTAAACAAACACCCCTTTGGCGGAATATCGTTTTTTGAATATTTTGACATTTTGTGGGATCATTACTTTTGTTTTTCACATTACTCTGGCTATTTTGAAGAGCAAACAGGTTCTGCAAAAGAAAAGTTTAGTTTGTAAAAGAAACTGCGGATTTGATGGTTATTGTGTTACACTAGTTTGTTCTTGTCTGTGTAGTGATCAACTTAGTTTGTTTTATGTTTTTAGGCACATAACAATGAAGCGGAAACGTACATATAAGGGGAAGAAGACGACACCCCAAAACGATACTGCTTTAGTGACTGAACCTGAAACCAGTCATATTCGACCACCACTACGCAGACCTATAATGAATGAGAGAACAGAGGATTTTTATTCCGCATTTCACACACAAGACGAAGACCCGAGAACCAGTACCTTGATGAGGGGGCGTCAAGGTGGCTTAGTGACACAGAAAAGCCGCCATGGGACGGCGGAAGATTATACAAACGCGCTTAGTAATCATTGCATCTGTCATTAAAGAGATATCCAAGGACCCTGGTGGTATAGTTAATCTGACTAGGAGTTTAGTAGATAACTCGATTCACAATGTACAGATGGCGCAACCTCATGTTGACATGGATTTTGAGGAAAACGATAGCCTGCCACATCAGAATCTGGAGTACAAGCAGCCAGAATTGAATGCCGCCTTATCGGTATGGTTTATTATATCTTATAATATAATTTAATAGTAACAAATCATGTATTGGTTCTGTATCTTGGATTTATACTTACAGGTGCTATTTTTTGTAACATAGGTGCTATTTTTTTTGGTATACTATGGGGTATGTTTGTGTAAAGTGAGATATTTTTTTTTACATTTTTTTATGACCATAGAACCTGTTTGGTGGTGGGTTTGGCTGTGTTGAATGGTGATATGACGCTGACGTGGAGGTGCTGTGTTTGATGACAATAGTGCTTAGGCTTAAAAATGCTAGTTGCTTGCTTCCAAACAAGCATCGTGTGCAAAACGCTAAATGGCTAATTGCTTCAAAACACACTCAAACTTTTGCCGTCAAATATACCTTCAATGATTATAGGCTTATAGCTGTATTTACGTTACCAAACACTTTTATAAGCAAACACCTTAAGCTAAACTACTACCGCCAACGGCTGGTTTTTCCGAATGACGTATCGTAATTTAACACCAACTTCTGAACTGGTTATCAGATGGGGTCTTTCTAGGTAAAAAATAAATCAGATTATAAGCAAAATATGAATTAGTGTTTATGTATTACCCCTTGATTAAAAGGAATTAAAAGAGAACTAATAGGAATGCGTAAAAAATAACTCTTTTCAGAATAAGATGCTGAAGTTAGCCAGGGTGGTCAAGGCACAAGAGCAAGTTGTTGCCGGCACTCTGCATCATCTTACATTGGATGTTGATGACGCTGAAGGCAAGAAAACATACTTGGCCAAGGTCTGGGTTAAGCCATGGGAAAACTTTAAGGAACTGCAGGAATTCAACCATATTCCACATCCTGACCATGATGTTCAAAAAGGTAGCTTCTAATTCTGTTGAAATTTTCAGTGCAATCTTATATTCTTATTAATTGCCACAAGTTAGTGGCTTTAGCTTGTTCATCTGCCCCTAGGAAAACTATGACAAGCACCACGTAGTGATGGTAATGGAAATTTCTGTACTCTTAAAAGATTTACTCTATAGTCAATACATTTTAACGACAGCTTGAGTATACGGGGTTGAACCTACCCAAGAATGTGTTCACTTAGTGGTTTGGAAGATGATTGAGGAGCATACCAACATTCTTACTTCTTAGTTACTCTTAAGAAGTATAGTATAATAGCTACTTAAGAGCCAGAATTTGATGTAGGGGCTTGAATAAAAAGGGGAACACTTCATGTAATCCGTAGGTTGGAAACACTTGATTATATTTCTGATAAACTTTAAGCCATTCAACCTTGTTCCTATTTAGCTAAATATTATATTAGTTTGACCATTTGACACGTTGTCAATAAATATGACCGAATTTACCTCACGTAAACATGTAAACATTTACACCCCTTTAACCATTAGAAAACAGAGTAGTTAGAGAAAGCGAGTCAAGCCACAGATAGAAGTTAGTTTCAGTGATTACTGATTAGATAAATCATAAATCTATCCTCATAAATGGATGTTGATTCTCTCTGAAAGTTTTGAAAGTACGCACTCTTTCTCTCGGCTGCTTCAAGTTGATCATGTGATTGTCTCTCGTTAATGGCTGTATGTTGGTGCTTTGGCAACCTTTTTAGTCTGAAAAGTCTGATGCAGCTATTAATATGCAGATAAAAGTACTGTTAATTGCTGTGAAGGACTTCAAACCAGAAACTGGAGACCCTGCATATACAATGAGCATTGTGGACTTGCTGCTTGAATGCATTGAATTGTCTTATAGGCCGGGTAAGTTGCTTCCTCTTTTTTCCTTTCATGTGTAGACAGTGATTACTATTAAAATAACTTTATTCAGTATGTTTTTGAACTCTTTCAGTGTGGTTGTAATACTGTCTGCTTCTGTTAAAATAACTTATATTGTAACTTATAAACTCTCCCATCCTTAGTTTAAAAATGTATGCTTTTGATTTGTTCTGGTTAAACATTTATTTCTGTTTTTTCAGTTACAGCCTACATCAGTTAGCTTAGTAACAAAGCTTTATTTTATTTATTAATTGTCTAGTTCTCATTCTGCTTATTGAAATCATTATGGTTTGTAGAGGCTGGTGATATCAGGCTCAGAGAGGATGTTCGTAATGCTCATGGGTACTAGTACCTTGTTCAGTTTGCATTAGTTCTTTCAAAAGATCAGGATTTTGAAACTAGTCTTGCTGAAAACATTTCATCTTCAGAAGGGGACTCCTCATCACAAGGTCTCTCACCCATTCTGGCCAGGTTACTTGATGTTCTTGTCAATCTATCTCAAACGGGTCCAAGTGATGCTGTGCTGTCTGGGTCAAAGGGTAAACGTAGGACCCAAACTTCGTCTTCTGACCGGTTCTCAGATGATCGTCGGGAAAAAGATCTTCTAGAGAAAGACAAAGTTAAAGATATTGACGCCATTCAAGTATTACAGGACATTTTTCTCAAAGCGGATAGTAGGGATCTTCAGGCAGAAGTGTTAAATAGAATGTTTAAGATATTCTCAAGTAATTTGGAGAATTACATGTTGTGTCAGCAGTTGCGAACAGTGCCGTTATTGATTCTCAATATGGGCGGTTTTCCTTCTTCATTGCAAGAGATTATTCTTAAAATTTTATGGTATGCAGTCACTGTTGTTAACTCTATACCTGACCAAGAATTGCTTGCACTTTGCTGCTTATTACAACAACATATTACATCTGAGTTGAAACACACCATCTTATTATTCTTCAAAAAGATATTGTCCTTTGATCCAACAAAATACTGTAAGGTCTTGCGAGAAGTTGGTGTGTTGGAAGTTCTCATAGATGATCTCAAACAGCACAAGTTTCTAATGGGCTCCAGTGATGATCTAGAAAGAAAGTCCAACTCGAACAGCTTCAAGAAACATATAGACAATAAAGATGCAATAATTTCATCTCCAAAGTTGCTGGATTCAAGTTCTGGGAAGTTATCTCTTTTTGAAGTCGAAAGCACTGTCTCTGCTGCTTGGGATTGTTTGCATTACTTGCTGAAGAATGCAGAACAGAATCAAGTGACATTTCGTTCTGCTAGTGGTGTATCCACTGCTCTTCCTTTTTTGGTGTCCGATATACACCGTCCTGGCGTCCTTCGTGTGTTATCGTGCTTAATAATTGAAGATTCTGCACAGGTTGGTTAACGCTTATCTTTGCTTATAGTCCTAACCTTTGATTATATTGTCACTGGTCATTTGTTCCCAAACTAATTGTCCACTAAACAAAAAACACACATTTTAAGATAAATGCACTTATTACAGTTTGAATTTGTCAGAATGACATGTTTACTTTTTGAAAGTTTGTCAGTAATATGTTCTATAGGTTTTGTAATAATACTTTTAGGGGGTGTTTTGTTGGAAACTCACCAACCTTGGAGGGTTTAGAAAAGACCTGTGTTTGATACCAGTTTTTAAACATTAAAGCGACTAACCAAACATCATATATTGGGACTGAAAGTTATCCCCTTACTGTATTCCTATAAACCAATCGCCCCCTTAGTTATTAGGGGTTATATGGGAAACTTGATAATTGGAGAGACTTTGTGGAATAAGAGATCGGGGTCGAGTCTCGGCTTGTCTCACTCCAGGTCTTGCTTCTCTGGGCCAGGAGAGTTGCCGGAGCTATTCCTTGTGGGGTGGACAATGGCTGGTGCCAAAAGGCACCCGGGGTTAAGGTGTTCCCGCCAATATTCACCTTTTGTGGAATAGATGCGTATAAAAAGCCCCTGCTTTAAAAAAAGGCTAAAAAGTGTCCACAATTAACAAAATGGGCAAGATTTGCCATATGTATGTAGTCTAATTTTGAAAACGCGCGATTATGAGTATTTTGCTATAAAATAACCATTTTACCTTCGAAATTTGAAAAATGAGTAAAGGCATAATGGTCACAAAATATATACAATCGCCCGTTTTTTAAAGTAGACTACATACCATGAAAAAAAAAGTTATGTACATATAATGATAACACTTGCAAGTATAATGTTGGTTCTAGTTTTGTTTATGATTGCAATGTGTTGATTGGTGGAACGCTAGAGCTTATGTATGTACAAACGCCTATATATCAGTACATCAGTACTTATTGTTGTTTGGCGATGATTTGTTAGCTTAGCAAAGTTGAACTGATAGACGGACAGTAGATATGAGCAATTCGATAGGGCACGGTCTGCTTCGGCCCACGGTTTTGGAGCATCAAACCAAAACAAACTCTAATGGCATTGTTGGAAACACATCCTTTCAAGTTCAAACGAATTCTCAGATACGGGCATTTTCTTCATCGTCTTCCGCCTCATTATTATCTAGCGATTTTCGTGGTCAGAGACTCACTGTGCGAAAATCAAACCTGCCAAGAAAACGTGCGGTTTCTAGTGTTCCACAAGCTGTTTTAGCGACCGAGACAGCTTCTGAGGTACTCTGTCATGGTTTCATTTCTTGATGCAGTCAGATTATAATAACGTAAGAGTCTTAGGGGGCGTTTGGATTTAGCTTATTTTTCTTGTTTATGGACTTACTTAAATTTGTGAAAGCTCATCAGATAAGGAATAAGTTATGAGCTTACAAATTTGAGCTTGATGGGGGTTGTTAGCTTTTAGAAGTTCAAATAAGCCCATGAGCCGAAAAAAATAAGCTAACCCAAACGCCCCCTTTTACATATTTACGATGACATTTCTTCTTCTCTTGTAACAGTTGGTAGGAAAGTTCAAACTGGATGGGAATATCGAGATGCAGGTATCGACTGTTATGAATGTTACACGTGGCTGCTTTCTTGTTATTCCATATACTGAAACAAGCTATACTTAATTTTACAGGTTAAAGTTAACGTTTCTTCTGTCACGCTAGTAGAAATTCAGATTACTAATAGTCCCGACGATCTATACCTACATTGGGGTGGTATGCGGAAAAGAAAAGAGTAAGTTTTTATATCCAAATTTGGTTTAGGATCTGTTATGCCTTTCGGTAGTGTTCATTTTATATCTTTTTGTGTTTCAGGAAGTGGGTACTTCCTAGCCGTCGTCCAGAAGGGACTAAAGTATTTAACGACCAGGCTCTTAGAACGCCCTTTGTGAAAGTAGGTCACATAATACTGCATATTTTATAACATTTTATTCCGGCTGATATCAAACTAACATCTCTTCTTTAATTTTCACAGTCTGGTTCCGATTCGTTTCTGAAAGTAGAGATTGATGACCCTGCAATCGAAGCTATAGAGTTCCTAATAGTAGACGAAAGACAGAACAGATGGTACAAAGATAACGACAAAAACTTTTATGTTAAGGTGCCTTTTGGCGAAAGACCAGTTTCAAATGTCGAAGTACCTGAAGAGCTTGTACAAATACAATCCTATTTAAGATGGGAGAGGAACGGGAAACAATCGTATTCCCCTGAACAGGAAAAGGTTAGTTAGTTATAATATAGTTAACGGATCTAATATCTTAAATTTAATCGATTTCTACCATTGTAACAGAAAGAATTCGAAGAAGCGAGAAAAGAGTTGCAGAGGGAGCTAGAAAAGGGTACTTCTCTCGATGACTTACGGAAGAAAATGACTAAAGGAGAGATACAAACAACCGACGGGACGACCCAAAAAAAGGGTCAAAAACAGCCTGCAAAAAAAGTTTACTCCACTCCAGAAAGGATTAACAGGAAAAAGAGAGATATAATGCAACTTCTCAAGAAACCTATTCCAGTCGCTTCGAAGGGAACTGTCTCCATGAAACCAAAAGTTTTGTCTGCGTTACAGCTTTTCTCAAAAGCCATAGAAGAACAAAGTGACGCCGATGTTCTAAACAAAAAGATTTACAGACTCGGTGATAAAGAGCTTTTGGTAAGAACACTTAGTTTTGGTTAAGGATATTGCATTTGAATATTTCATGTTCGAAGTTTCTAACGACTTGCTACATCTTCAAGGTACTTGTAACAAATGCCTCAAATAAGACCAAAGTTCGTTTGGCAACAAACATGGACGGCCCATTCACTCTTCACTGGGCAATATCAGAGAAAACTAGGGAGTGGCTGGCAAGTCCTTAACTTTTTACGATTACAATATATTTATCGTGATATATTATTATTGATATCGCGTACACATTGCAGACACCACCTGAAAATTTGTTACCGGTAGGTTCCACTTCATTAGAAAAGGCTGCTGAAACATGGTCGAGGACCATCTGAACAACATGGTCGAGGACCACTCCTAAATGAAGCTTACTTGATGCTCACTGACAACGAGATTTCTATGTTTTATGTGTAATAAATCTTTCGACTACTGGATCATACTTTTATGACATAGGAACAGAGATGTCTTGTTGCTCGCCGACACCTTGTGGTTGATCGGCTTATGTATAGTGCCTATCTTGACTAGGTTCTAATAAAACTTGAATGGTGAATCGTGTATCTTGTTGGCCTGAGACCTTTGCTTGTACTTGCTAGATTGCGTGATTGATGTTTCATATTATGTTTGATCACAGGTGTTGATTCTGACCCATCAATTTGTTACTGACTTCGGCTATGTCTTAACTTAAATAGGTCACTGGTTAAACTAACCAGAATGAGGTCATGAGTGACGAAAATCTACATTAATTTTTCGGCTGACAGTAAAACCACAACCTAGGGTTGGCTAAATTAAGGAAACATATTGGTCCAAGTACCGCTACCATTTCAAAGGCTTTTAATTCACAAACCGCCTCGGTTTTTAATGATCCAAAATGTATTGTTAATAAGTTGGTAACTTGTTGTAATTGCATCTTCAAACAAACTGGTTTAACAGTTGTTGAGACTCGAGAGATCCATAGGAATATTCATACATCTGTCGCGTTGTTTCCGAACAGTAAATCATTTGTCCAAGTAATTATCCAAACATAATAATCATCAAGCTTGCAGAAAGGAGGCTTGCGAGATTTTGATCCAACAAACCTGCAAAAAAATTATCAAGCCTTAACCATGCTTTTAATGCAGCGATCTCCACGAGCAGCTGTAAATTCATTCCTCTGATCAGTAGTCACCCCATATGGAACACAATCTTGTGCATTGAAAAAGTATAAATGCTACAGATCATAAATAATTGTCAAGACTACTAATTGTTGCAACTGTCTTGCTCTTTTAAAAGATGAATAGAAACTAAAAAGAAGAAAAAGAGACAAGCCAAATGATCAACAAACAAAACAACACTAATTTGTATGAAACATAATGGAGTTGCTTCTTTGTATATTTAGCGGGATAAATGGCGTTACAATCAACATGTCTTGTTCATATGACATAGATATGTTGCTCTCCTACAACTTCAACACTATCCAACAAATATCAATTATCGAATAAAAGATTAGACTAGCCCCTTGAGCTTGCCTTCAGATTCCTCCCTGTGGTCAATAAGCCAATGCTCAACTGCTTCACCGCTACTGCTCAACTGCTCCACTACTCCACCGCCACTACTCAACTTGCTGCTCGCAAAGAAGAAGCTGTCGCAGCTTGACCACCATGCTCAACTGCTCCACCGCCATGCTCAACTGCTCCACCACCACCACGTCGCAACTGCTCCACCACCACTGCTCAACTGCTCCACCACCACTGCTCAACTGCTCCACCGCTACTGCTCAACTGCTCCACCGCTACTGCTCAACTGCTCCACCGCCACTGCTCAACTGCTCCACCGCCATGCTCAACTTATCATTTCCACTTCTACTCTTCTTGAAGTCTTGAGCAGATCATCAGCCCTTTTCCAGTCTGTATCTTCCCGGTCCTATGGTTAAAGCAAGCCCTGTGTAGAGAAAGAGCAACCACGCCTGAAAAGGGCCTACTTATTATGCACTCAACGTAACAAAGCGAAAATTGCAGACCTTGTAAATTAAAATCCTTAATAATCCCAGTGCACCGGCAAGGTGGCAATCAGACCATTGAACAAAGAAAAGCAAAAACTGTGCACATGCACTATACGACATCCGCATCATATTCTCTTCTAAAATCTGACGCTCTGCAAAACATGATTCAAGTTCATGATTCGAGAAAACCCTCTTATAAGCAAATCCCATAAACCCTCTTAAATTTTTGACTTTATAAAAAGTACATATACAGTTATCTTTGTACGTTTTGGAGCTAACCTATAACACAAAAAGATTGAGGTACATGAATGATTAGAATGTCACACTTCGAGCATACCCTTCAATACCAAAACAATAATATTAGGCTTGTTGGTCTTATTGGTGCTGTTAATAGCAAATTGGTAATAGTGACCTCAAAGCTTCCCAAAAGTGGAAATGCAATCATTTAAGTGTGGCGTGATCGTTGTACTTCTACTAAGGTGGAGGGACCATATGTCAAAGAAAACTATTTGCCAATTGTAAACTATGATTCCTAGATCTGATAAAAGTTAGATATCAACTATTTACTTACCAATCAAAAACCAAAAGGCCATATGGAACCGAAACCAGTAGTTTTATGCTTGTTCCAAGGCCTGAAAAATCTTTGAAGCTCGCCTCCGAAGCAATGGCTCTAATCTGAAAGAAGGAACACCAGTTTGCCACATTTTTGCTTCATACATGTCATTCCATGCCTGTACGATCTCGTCTATATTGAATCCCACACCTAAAACCAAAAATTTGACAATCAAGATTTAATTCCAAAATATCTTGAAGTATGTTAATAGAAAACATGAAGCACAAGTTTTGGTAGTTAATTAATTTCATTTACTCTTGTAGAAAAAAAGATGGCATCAAAATAATGCATACTTTTGTTAAAAAACTAAGCCAGCATAGAGAAAACTAATGTTTGGAACTAGCTTTCAAACTCCATGAATTTTTTGATAGATAGATAATAATAGAGGTGTTGATGTTGACTAATGAATAGGTCGATTTGGATAATGAATTCTAGCTGACAGGTTATGTGTGTACACTGATTTGTGAGGCTAAAAAGGTGCAAGTCAGATGGGGTATAAGTTGCTAAAAGGTTGATTGCAATGCATAAAATCTCCTAAATCGATTATTTTGAAGTAACTAGATACCATGTTTAACACGTTACTTATCTATACAAGCTTAGCCATTTCGTTTATATCGGTCAGATGGGGTATAAGTTGCTAAAAGGTTGATTTCAACCTGATCCATTTCGTTTCCAACTGCACTAAATAAACCGTTTACCCCAACCAACCAACGGACCCGCCCACATTTTGAATTCTGGAAAACACAAATACAAATTTCTTGGTCTGTAGCCGTCTATGACAAATAATCAAGAAATAGTATACGCAGCAAACCTTCTGGTGCAGTATCATTCGAACAATGATTCTTTATCATGACAGCAATGTGCGTTTGAGAAGCACCAGCAAGTTCAAACTTTTCAACAGCGATCTCCAAGCATTCATGCCAAACAGGAACCCCGAGCTTATAATCCATAATCGATCTTTCATAAAGCATCGTACCCCACAAAACATTTATTCGAGACCTCATATTTGCAGCCTGTTCAGCCGCTTCATCTTGTGTTATATCTTTTACAAATGAACCCAATTCTGTCTTCTGTAGCTCTAATTTCACTTTATTGGACCTCAAAACTTCATTAACACGCTTTGTCTCTATTTCCTCCCAAATTTTCATACCTTTTTCCATATTATCTTCAGCCTCATTATATAAAGCAACCGTCTTTGTTGAATCCCATGTTTCAAGATCAATTTTAGTGCTAAGTGCATAATACCATGAAAGTTTCGTCTGTTCAAATTGTTGTTGTCCTAAAGCTAAAAAACCTTCATAGAAATCGGGTTTAACTTTAATTGCTTCTTTATATTGTTCACCAGCTTTTGAATACTCCATTTGTGCCCACTCATATGAATCTTTAACCTGTGTAAATACAGATTCTCTTGAAGCGTTTTCTGTACAGTATACCCTTTTCCGTGCTCTGGACATATGAACATTGCCCCAATTAAAGTACGCTAAAGCGACCATTTCTTGAAACTTATCGGCTGCAATCTGAAAAACCTCTTGAGCTTCATTACTCGTGACCGTATCCTCCATAGCTTCAGAGTATAGCTTCATACCAAGTTCATGAAGATCCACATACGCATCTGTGTTAAACCCAACGTAGTTCTTGAAAAGCTGAGCAAACTCTAGGATCCAATCATCAATACAAGCAGATGAATTCAAAAGCTTTTGTTTTTGTTCTCGCCTTCTAATATGGTCAAAGAATGGATCAAGCTCGGGGTTGACCTCAATAATGTAGAGCCTAAATGCACCTCCCCGATCACAAGTTGACGATTCGGCCATTTTTAGTTCTTCATTTGTGGTAATAGTCACCATATCTCCCTCTTCATCTCTATATTTTATAAGAACAGCTTTTGACACTGGAAACCGATCACCTATAATCTCTCTTAGTATCAAAATATCACAATTAGAAGGAATTTTCGCCCATCTGATATCTTCCCCGTATACCAGTTTAACAACCCTTTTCGGCTCTTCTTCTATGCTAGTATCCGTGCTAATTCTTTCCTCAACAACCAACTTATCTTCAGGCTTTTTTTCTTCTCTCTCAAAATCTTTCGACTCTTTCTTTGTTTCATCAATCCTATAATTCTTTTTGCTTTTCTTGTCCATTTTTTTCTTTTTCTTTTTATGTACATTCTCCTTATCTGTAACGTCATTTGAGGATGCAGTAATGTTACTTTCCATTTTCATTGTATCCACAATCTGCGATGCAATCACATCACTCGGTTCATCTTTAATCAACTTCTCCTCCATACGCGACTTCACTCTATCTAAAATCTCAGCTGCCATGAGATTTTTCGGTTCTGTATCTAACACCATATTAACATCTCTTAAAGCCAAATCAAGGCGGTTTAAAGCTTCATAACACCTAGCTCGTTTCAAGAGTGCTTTAATATACTTGGGCGTGACTTCAAGAGCCAAATTACACTCGTGAATAGCCTTAGGAAAATCACAAATACCCATTTGCATATAACACGCTGCAATGTTACTACGAAGATACGAAACATCCAAATGGTTTCCGGGAAGCAACGTGAGTGCTTTTTGGTACTTCAATATCCCTCCTTCGTAATCTTTAGTCTGAAACAACTTATTCCCTTCTTCTTTAAGTTGTTGCGCCATGGAAATGAAAACCAGGGTGTCCTTATCGTACATCCTGGCGCTATTATCATGATCATCAGCATCATCAAATTTATTTAGCTTCACATTAACATTATCCGTTATTCTGGACCCAATTTTCTTGCTCTTTTTGGAATGTTTTCCCATTGAATAACCTAAATTATACAAATCTTTCTTCCCCTTCAAATCGCTTTAGAACTAAAATCTAAGGCAGGTAAATTAAAGTAAATCTTAAAGAATACAAACTTATATGTGACTGCAAACATTATACGAGTATTAAACATCCCCGTTATTCTTATTCTTTACCACCCAAGAAAAGAGAGTGGCGCAGATTTTTATTGTGCGATAAAATGTAAATTAGTTAAACATTAACCCGTACATTACATTTCTCCTTAATTGTCTAAATAAATGCATATTTGCAGCTCAATTTCTTATGTAAACTAGAGCTTTATATATTCTCTTCCGTGGAATCATAATGGTGAGCAAAAATACACATTTCTAGACTAATTTTTTTCTCTCAAATTTCAGTGAGGCATAATATCAAACACGTTATGTGCTATAAAAAGGGCACAGATTGTTTGTGGTTCTCCAAAATCTGCCAACATAATACGTCTTCATATATGTAACCAGACAAAACACTGTTTGTTTCTAAAACCAAAAGTAAAAACAAAAAAACTGGATGAAACTAAAAGGTAATCGGGAATAACCTCCAAACAGAATTTGGTCTGATCATCCGATCCAAAAGTTCGTTTTAGATCGATTGAGTTTGCAAGAATTCCTTTGGCGACATTTGAGTATACGATTTGTGATTGCAACACTTCAACTAGATCTTTCTCACTGATGCAGAATTGTAGTATACATTAGCACCAATAACTCGAAAACCAGATTATCAATTGTAGTATACATTAGCACCAATGTGATTTGTTGTTTGAGATTGGACTGGATATGGACTTGGATACAAAACAGAAGAAAGAAGAAGAAAGAAAGAGATAGAAAAAATGGAAGGGTATATTTGTAATTTTAATATTTTAATAATATAATAAATATTGTGTCAGTCAGACACATGTCAATAAAGTAGTGGAGTTGTGCAGTTGTGCAGTTTGTGAAGTGCTCAACATGACCAAATTTGTCCCTAGTTGAAAAGTTGACTATGATAAGGTTGTTTAATGCTCAAAATGACCATATATGTCTTTTTCCCATCTTTGGACCCCAATATATATATATTTGTATTTTTAATAGCTAGACAAATACATGCGTTTTTTATAACAATACCTCAATCTTGACTGAAATCCGATCTTTAAGTTATACAATCTATAATTGGTAGACATCGGTGTTGATCCCAAACTTAGATCCATTAGTTTTATGTTAACGAGATTGAATCAAGTTTAACACGTAGAGAAACTTTGTTGTTGTTATGAACAATCCAAGTGTTATGCGGAATTAACACTTAGATTAAAGAACAAGTAAAACAAATAAACCAAACTTTCACTTTTGATGGATAATCAAACTTGAGTACAATGAAAGTCGAATACTGAATAATGTGTATCAAACTATAAACTCTACGACCTCCTTTTATAACATAAAAGAGTCGTGTACAATGCATAACCTATCAACTATTTTAGGAAAAGATAGATATAGAAAATACAATATTGAGTGTATCTTTTCTTCAAACAATAAACTTGTTGACTCAGTTTTCCTATCAGTGCTTGAACTTCTTCTTGTCAGCGCTTGGATATCTCTTGTCAACGCTTGATTTGTCAGCGCTTGATTTCTTCCTATCAGCGTCCAATTTACTCTTGTCACCGTCTGAGTGTCTTGGCTCATTTTATTCCCAACAATCCTCCCCTAAACTTGATATCTACTCTATTAATCAAGTTTCTGAATAAAAACTAAGTACAAGGAGGATTCTTACAAATACAAATCACTTTTTAATTAGATAATAAATAAACCTAATTAAGTCTTTGCCAACATCACTAGTATAATCCATTTCCAGCTGTGCAGACACCATCTTCATTAAAACTTCCTTGGACATAGGATATTGAGCATCCACAATAAGATACTCTGAAAAGTTTATAGTGCTTAGATGGTACACTCTAGCTGCTGAATGTAGACATCATTGTAGTCCACTGATATCATCCAAATCCAACCATATTGGATCTGCTTCATCTGGTTTAATCATCCTTTTGAAGGATGTCCAGATCTTTATTCCATTGACTGAAGTAGGTGCTTCAGTCTCATACTTGGCCTTCATCAATGTCCAAATATCTACAAAGTCTTCTCTATCAAGGCTTGCAAACAATGAGATCAAAGAAGTAAAAGTATGTACCTTCTTGCCATATTTGGTGATCATCCAGAACCCACTTGCATATTCTTCATAGTGAACTATTGGGTTTCTGTAATCTAAAGGTAGTACCTCTGCAACATGTGAAGCTTCCAATGGTGAGAGCTTAATGCTCTTTCTGATAACTGCTTCACTAGGATCCACTTGATCAAGAACTGGGAACTGAATAGGAACTCCATTCTTCACTGGTCTTGGGGTAATAGAAGCCCTTTAGATCTGCAAATTTTCTTCAATCTCTTCTCTCCTTTCATTTGAGAGAAGTCTCATAGTGTTTTCTTCACAAACTCTTAACCAAATTGGATAAGCCCTAAACTCCAATTCATTAAAGGATAGCTTCTTTAACTTGTCATAGGTCCATCCACCCTGATGACACCTAAGCAACATAAAATTCAGCTTTCTTCTATCCCTTTTGAGCTTAGAAAACTCCTTGCTAGCCTTATGCTTCAAAATTATTTTGCAGTCTTCCTGCACTCTCAACAAGATCTCCAATCCCAAAATTTGCCTAGTGATGGACATCTCTGGATTCTCTATTGTCTTGTTCTCCCATGCAAAGTACATCTCTCTAACTTCAGGCATATCAAAATCCACTTTGCCTTTTAACTCTCTTAGCCTCTCCTTGGCTAAATCATCCTCACCATACTCTAACCTTTCTAGATCCTCTATTATCATCACACTGGATCCAGAACTCTCATCATCATCACTACCATCTTTTTCTTTCTCTGTGGTAGCCCAATCTTGTTCTTGCAGTTGTGCAACCAAAGCTTGATCAAATTGTATATTGGCTTCATTCTTCTTTTGCTTCTCAACTTCCAACTAACACTGCTTTACCCTTGTCTTTTGCTCCAATAGCTGGTAAAGTAGTTGTTGGTACCTGTGTTGTAACATCCCTAATAATAACTGGTGGTTGGGATACACCAATCACACCTGTGGGTCTGTCAACGCCTTCTTTACTCTTGTCAGCGCTCAAACTTTGAACATCAACGGCTGCCTTTGTAACCTGTTCCATCATCTTCACAAATGACAGCTTCTTTGGAGTGATCAAGGAGACATCAATAACAGGCTTCTCCTTCAAACTAGTCAATGCTTCAGCAATTTCCACCTGTTTAGCACCAAAAGAACCACCTTCTTCTTCCTGTGAGCCCTTGTTACTCAAATTAAAAGGTTATGTTGGTGCATCTTCCTCCCCTTTGTAAGAATCCTCCCCTGAAGAAAGGACTCTTGCATGCCTCCTCCTAGCTTAGGCAGTCTCCAAAATAACTAGTCTCTCCCTCAAATGCTTGAGTTCAAGACCCTGACCTGTGACAATCTATACAAGGTCTGCATTTTGCTTTTGCAAGCTAATGCAAACTGTCGCAAATCCAAAAGAGTATAATGTTCTAATCTGCCCTACTCTAGAATGGGAAGTTGACCTCCCTAAGTAGATTCATGGAGCATGGATGAGGTCTTAATGATGTTGAGACTGTCTTGGCCTGCATCTAAGCTAGAACCAATAGTCCCAGCCCCACCCATGTCACCAACCACACTTGTGGTGGTGGTTCTCTCTGCTACATGGCTAGGACCATCAGAGGAGAACACTCCACTAGTCCTTTGGCATTTTTCGAACCTATATTCTAGGGGTGTAGAAGATGAAGTCGACTCAGGGTCTGGTTGGGTGTAAGGGGATGTTTGGGTTTATGGTAAAAGGGTGTCAGCGTTTGGATTGGTAGTGTCAACGCCAACATTGTAAGTGTCAGCGTGGAAGGGTTGAGGATCAATATCCATTTGCTGGGGTGATGGAAGTTGTTCAGACAATGGGTCTGGTTGAGGTAGTGGGTTTGTTGCTGCCTCAAGAACATCAATCATGGCTGGGGTGAGTGGTAGGTCTCTGTATAGTTCAGTGTTCATATTCCCAAAAATCATTTTCTTTTGAACAGAGATAGTATAAAAATTGTCATGATCCCTATTGCAGTAACCTTGCAAGTCAAAAATCATTTGTAAAAACCTAGGGTAAGCAAGAGTCATCTTGTTACCCTTATTATGACACATGCCATCAAAAATTATTTTTGAAAAATTATATTTTGCCCAGTTACAAGACGCACAATGGCACTCCCAATTGCACGGTTGATTTCATTATGTGAGGAGAATTTGGGACTCAAACATTGAAGGATGACATGTATAAGGTACTTCCAAGCAGGGGGGAATTGTTGTTTTGTATACTTATTTAAATGGCCCTCTGGGTTCAAATTATACCCCAAAGCTTGAAGTCTTTGCTCTAGCTCTGCTAGGGGAAGGGTGGTTATACCATCAACATCATTAAGATGCAAAGCTTGGTGAACCAAAGCTTCAGTAACCACCCATGGAACCCCATGGACAGTAGCAGTCAATGTAATCACTCCATTAACTGTTGAGGAACTAACGGTGTTCCAAAACTGTTTAATGTGTGTGATAGGAACAAGAGGAGTATATGAAAGTGCATACCTTAATGGGGACGCATTCAAATACCCAACCATCTGAGTATATTGGGGAAACAGAGTATTATCAGCTTTCAAATAAGCCACCATGTTGTGTTGGCTTCTAAACCTCAATTCCAATAAAGCAGATTTAAACTTTGGTGCCATGAAGATTGATGAAAGAAAACTGTAATAAAAAGTGACGGAGATATGAAGGTTTGATAATTTATAGTTAGACATGAATAACAGTTACCCTGTTTGAAAGAAATAAGCCAAATTTATAGGAGAGGTGAAAACATACGATTGGCTAAAATATGAGGCAGTTATTTTCAAAAAGTAATGATTAAAATCTTGAAAAATATATAACTTACCTCATACATTAATTAAAAGTTACCAACTCCTAAAATTACGGCCCATATGTTCGTCAAAAATAACAACTGGGTAGGACCCAATGTTTGTCGACGGTCAAAAATTAAACATCAGCGTCTAACGGCTATAGTCAGCGTTGGAAAATTGCCATGTCAGCGTTCAAATTGGTCTTATCAGCGTTTGGAAAGAAACATGTCAGCGTCCAAAAAATAAAAATAATTAAAGTAAAAAGGACCTTAGTAAATTAGTTTACCCTAGTGAAGATAACTCATAGATTGAAAATCACAATAGGGTGGCAAGCACTGTCGAATCATGCACACTTGCTTAAGCATGATAGACATAATTGTCCTCAAGTGTCCCTTGCTAACCAAAGTTCTTAACAATGAAGTTACCTCATATAAACACTTTGTAACTTCCCAGGTAATTCCAATAAAAACGTTCCCAAGTCTCCCAACCGACCAAATACAATTCTAGGCCAAAAAAGTCTTGGCAGCGTGCACAGTATATCAACTTTGCATGCTACAGTGCCTCACGATTTAGAAAACTAACTCGTACTCACCAGTGGACACAATCTAGAATTGTGATAAGATTATTCTAAGAATACCCAAAAATCCTAAAGGTTTCCTAAACCTCCCCTTAAATCATGATACATAAAGTTGCCAAATAAAAAGTATGAAATAAAAATTTATGTCAAGAAAGGAATGTAAACATTCCAACCATCATCCATAAACTTGAACACATTTCTAGTAAGCTCCAAAGATCCATAAGCAACTCTGTATCCATTTGTACAATGCTCATATTGCCTGCATGATTATATCAAAAACCACAAAACTAACATATTGCTGTCAGCGTCCATTTTAACACTTATCAGCGTTAAAATAACCTTTGTCAGCGTTAGAAAAATAAAGTGGAAAACCTAATCTTATACAAAGACTAATAACATTACACATCCTGTACAAACTATACAATGATTTCAAAAACACATATTTTAGGTGAGATTGATCATTCCAATACTTGTTACCAAGTACTGGAATCTCCCAACATCAAAGGTTTAGTTAAAAGATCAGCCATATTTTCTTCTGTGTCTACCCTATCTAGATGTATTAAACCTTTTTCAAAACAATCTCCAATAAAATGATGTCTAATTTCTATGTGTTTTGTTTTAGAGTGATGTACAGGATTCTTAATAATGCATAATGTAATGTTATTATCTACAAATATCTTGGTATGCATAAAATTATACCCATAATCCAACAGCTGGTTTTATATCCATAGAACTTGTCCACAACAAGCAGCTGCAGCAACATATTCTGCTTCAGTTGTAGAGTTTTCCACCACTTTTTGTTTCTTGTATTGCCAAGATATCAATCTGCTCCCAAGAAATTGGCATCCACCAGTTGTGGATTTTCTATCAAACTTGTCACCTCCATAGTCACTGTCTGAATAGCCAATAAGCTCCAATAGAGAATCCTTTGGATACCATAATCCCAAGGTGGGATATCACCTAAGGTATCTAAAGATCCTTTTGACAGCATGAAGATGACACTCTTTGGGAGTCACCTGATGGCGTGCACATACACACACAGCAAACATGATGTCAGGTCTATAAGCTATAAGATACATCGATGATCCAATCATTGATCTATAATGCCTGACATCCACATCTTTTCCATCTCTAGTCTTTCTCCAAGGGTGTTCCCTATCCATGGGTGTGCTAGCCCGTTTTCATATGGAGAAAAACCAAACTTCTTCAAGATTTCTGCTACATACTTGTATTGAGAGATAAATATATCATCTTCTTTCTGTTGGACTTGTAAACCTAGAAAGAAGTTCATCTCTCCCATTGCACTCATCTTGAATTTTTCTGTAGGATGTAATCACACGACTTATAGAACAAGAAATAGAGATGATGAAGAACAAGATTAAAACTAAGAATGGAATATTAGATTAGATGAAGAAGAAAAAGAAAGATACAAGGAGTGTGTTCCTAGTGAGAGAAACTAAGGAGAGTTTCTCTCTCTAAAACAAGAAGGTTGGAAAATACTATGAGAGACACACACACAAATAAAGATGGTTATGCCTTTTATACTAAGGCTTACAAGATTAGGAGGCCTTCCTCATTTGTGTGTTCGGGACTAATTCCCGTTACATACATAACAATAACATAGAACTCTCGACACCATTAAGTAGCTTTTTCCACGAGCTTCACAACGGTATATTATATGACCATCATTTTGAATACTTCTAACAATGTCTGTCATGAGCTTGGAAAAGTCTTCACTCATCTTTGGATTTGATGAACCAAAGATAATATCATCCACATAGACCTGAACAAGCAGAAAATCCTTACCAATCTTCTTGGTAAATAAGGTCTGGTCTATGGTGCCCCTCTTAGATCCATTTTCCACCAGATAGGTGGACAATGTTCTATACCATGCTCTTGGGGCTTGATGAAGTCCATACATTACTTTGTGACTCTATACACTTTATATGGATGCTCTGGATCTTCAAAACCAAAAGGTTTCATTAAATAAACCTCCTATTCAATTGTGCCATATAGAAAAGCACTCTTTACATCCATATGATAAACTGTGAAACCTATGCAGGAAGCATAGGCTAGGAAAATCCTTATTGCTTCAATCCTTGCAACAGGTGCAAAAACCTCTTCATAGTCTATTCCGTCTTCCTGTGTATAGCCTTGAGCAACTAAACGTGCCTTGTTTCTGACCACAATTCCTCTTTCATCTTTCTTGTTTCTAAGAACCCAACGTGTCCCAATAGGTCTCACATACCTTAGACAGTCCACTAGCTCCCATACATCTTGAATGGCAAACTGGTGAAGCTCATCCTGCATTGCTTCCACCCAACTTGGTTCTTTGAGAGCATCAAAAATCTTCTTGGGTTCCTGTTGTGACAAAAAACAAGCAAACAAACATGCCTGTACAAGAGGGGTATCAACCTTCTTGTGGATATTGGCAATGAAACCTCTTTGAGTCTGATGAGACCTTCTTGTTTGAACATGAGACAAAACATCACCAATGATTAGGGAAGGAGGATGATTCTTGATAGTAGTTGTAAGTGTTCCTCCTTCAATAAGTGTGTTGTCTTCAATACCAGTCTCCATGTTGCCAATATCATCTTCATATCCACTTCCATCCTCACTTGAATGAACCTCTTGATGAAGTATGGAAGTTCACCTTGTTCAAAAGTATTGGAAGAGAATAAATGTCCAAATGAGTTGTCAGCGTTTGGGCTATCAGCGCCTGAATTTAACCTGTCAGTGTCTGATTTTCCTTTGTCAGCTCTTGAAGATTCATGCATGTTTTCATCAACTGGCTTTTCTTGTGGATCTACTTCCTCCTTTTCAGTAGCAGCAGCTTGTGCAAATCCATCAGTCCATATAGGAATGGTAACATACTCAAGTATAGGGTCTGATTTGACTTCATGTAATCCTTCTTCCTTGTCAACCTACCTGCAATCTCAACAATAGGTTCTTCCACAACATGTGAATCCTTTTTCACAATGTTTGGATTAGTAATAGGCATATAATTCAAGGTTCTAGATAATGGCTCTAGATCAAAGAACCAATCTGGTCCACTCTCAGGATCACTAGGTTTACTTTCTAAAAACTTAACATGTAGTTTTTCAAGAATACGTTTTTCTTTCTTATTGTAAACCCTATATCCTTTGCTCTGCACTGAATAACCCATAAAGTAGCTTTCATCACCTTTTTCACTAAACTTTCCTAAGGCATCACTAGTATCAAGTATCACTACATGACATCCAAAGGGTTTAAGAAAACCTATATTGGGTTTCCTATTCGAAAATAGCTCATAAGGTGTCTTATTGTGGATTTTGTTGACCAATGCTCTATTCTAAACATAGCAGGCTGTATTCACAGCCTCAGCCCAAAAAGCAATGGGAAAATTAGCATCAACCAACATTGACCTAGTTGCTTCTATGAGTGTTCTATTCTTCCTTTGAGCCACCCCATTCTGCTGTGGGGTTGTAGCTATGCTAAACTGCCTAGTAATCCCTTTATTGACACAAAAGACATCTAACAATTGGTTTCTAAACTCACCACCGTTATCACTTCTAAGTATTTTAACCTCATTCCCTGTCTTTTTCTTAATTTGGTTAATAAAGTTAATCAAAACTGTGGTAGTTTCACTTTTTAAGGCCAAAAAGAAAGTCCAAGTAAATCTAGAAAAGTCATCAGTTATAACAAAGCAATAAGATTTACCATTCAAACTTTCTATATTAGTTGGGCCAAATAAGTCCATATGTAGCAAGTGAAGTGGTTTAGAACTAGAATGCACAAGTTTATGTTGATCCCAAACTCAGATCTTAAACCTTTATAGCTTGTTTAAGGGTTGTGATAGAAAGAATGAAATCAATCTAACACTAGAGAAACTTTGCAACACAAAGTAACTAAACAAGATGCGGAATATAGTGTTTAGCACAAGAACAAATGATTAAATCAAAAGTCAAACTTTAATATATCAAAGATATACGAATACCCAATAATGGTATTAGGGTTACAAAAACCTTAAAGTGTGAAATGAAAGACAATAGAGAAAGACACACTTTGCATGATAACCTAGTGAGTCCTTTTATAGGCATAAGGACTCACGTACAAGATTACTACTAACAAACTTGGAAAGTATCTCGGAGTAGTAACATAAACGCGTAATAATCTATTCCTAGTTTATCTCTAGCGACAGGGCCTTTGACTTCAGCAGGGGAACCAATCCCCCTGCCTTTGTTATTTATCAGGGGAAACTTACTCTAGCAGGGGAACAAATGACCAACTAGCAAGGGTAACTAATATACTTATATTTATTCCCAACAATCCAACCCTAAACTTGTGCTTTCACCTAAAGGCAAGTTTCTAAATAAATACTAGCTGATGAGGGTGCTTACAAAGTTCCTGGCCAAAGCTGACTATGCATCATCCTTACCAGATCATAAGCAACAGGTGCTTTAGCATCTATAATCAAGTCAGCCTGTGCTAATTTCTTTAAAGTCTCCTGTTTGAAAGGATAGTAACGATGATTGATCAAGTAAACACTTACCCCTTCCATTACTATCTCATAGACCCCAGAATTGGTAAACAGCTTCCAATACAACAGATTTCCTCCATTTACTGCATCAAATATGGGATCAAACAATTCATGCTCATACATCCTATGCATGCACTCCCAGATCACCCAATCCTTCTCTACACCATCCATAGTATGAGGTTTTGCAGCAAAGGTCTTCTTCAAAATCTTCCATAGAACTTCTAAGTCCTCACTATCCAAGGTTTGAAACATGACATCTAAACTTAAAAATGTTTGTGCTGTATTGTCAGCTCTTGTAAGCTTCCACCAAGTCCTTCTCCTGTGTTCATAAACAGCATATTATATTATGGCAAATTTCTTCCCAAGCTCACTGGGTGAGACTTCATCATTTTCCTGCACAATTAGCTGTTTATCAATTTCTTCATTTGAGGGACGTTGAGACTCCTTAGTGACTATGCCAACTTTTCCATCCTCTTGAGTCTTTTGGCTGCCCTTTGTGCATTGAGTACAGATCTCTCAATTGCTGGGAAACTTTCACCTGCTTTATGTGATACCCCTGCTTATGATGATACACCTACTTGGGATGATACATCTTCTTGTGTAGTTTCCAATGTTAATCCTTCAGCCTTTCTTTTTCTGGATTCCCTAGCTTTTTGTAGTACTTCATTTTTCCTCCCGAGATACTCAGCTTCCTTAGGAGAGTTGATAGTCATGAAGTCTTCCACATTTAACTCTCTTAAGACTGGTTTGACTACCTTCTCAATATCCCCAAAATTCATGTCTGTGAAATCACCATCCTTCCACTTCTTATATCTTTTGAGAAAAACTTTGTAGTGTGCAAGTCTCCCCTTCTCAGACTTAAATTTTTCTTTGTGAATTTGATTTGCACTTCTTTCTAGATATTTAGTTTAATATTTGTAAACAAGACAAACCAATTTATACCTGTCTTGCAAAGGAGCATTCACCAACTCCTTTTCCCATTGATTTAGAAACTCTTGAACATGAGGCACCCTGTCATCTAATTCTCTATGCATGATTTCGATCTGCTTAAGCATCTCTCTGGGCCTCATCTTTTGCATTCTCTGATCCTGTATATCAAACTCCTCTTGTTGCATTCTCAGAGCAACCTGTTCATCATATTCTTCTTGAGCCCTTTGTTGTTTAGGAGTTCTATTCTTGTACTTTTTCTTCTTGGGTTGTTCAACCATGATCACTTTTCCCTTGTCTTTTGGATCCACTGCTGGTGCTGATTTGGCTTTAGGTGCAGATTCTTTAATTGTGATCCCCTTCTGAGCTGGTTGCCTTTTCTTCCTAACAAATGTTTGAGTGATAGGTTTAGCAGGGGAAAGACTTACAGCAGTGGGATTTGTTATAGCAGGGGAAACTTTTAAAGCAGGGGCTTCTTCTTGATTGCCCATAGTTAGCAATGTTTGAGCAATCTCTTTTGTTTCACTCCCCTTGGCACTTCTTTTCTCAGCACTTCCTTTCTCAGTCCCTTTCTCAGCACTTGCTATCTTTCCTTGTTCTAAACCCTGACCACCAGGATATTCATACCACTGAGTAGATTCTTCTGTATTAGGAACTTCCTCCCCTTTGGAAGCATCCTCATCAGTAGATATGATAAGCTTGGGCTTTCTCCTCCCCTCAAGTGTAGCAAGTCTGGTTTCCAAATTATTGATAACCAGACCTTACTTTTTGACAGTTTGTACAAGTTGTGCATTCTGCTTTTTCAAGGTCATGCACATATTCGTCAATTCCAAAATGGTCATTGGTTGCATGCTGCTCTCAACCCTAGAAGGGAATTTATCCCCTTTTTGGGTATCATTGAGTGAGGGAGAGGACTTACTGATGGTGTCACTAGCCTGCTCACCCCTTGAGGATGAGACAGTAGTGGCAGCCAAACCCTCAGTGTGCTCCAACCTTTTGGATGCTCTCCTCTCTGCTACTTGTGAAGATTCACCAGGCAAGGGAGACCTGGCAAACCTGGATTTAGTTCTCCTTTCATGTTTTGGATCAGCAGGGTGTAGAGTACTAGCAAGGGGTAGTTTCTTGGCAGGGGAATCATAAGGTTTGTGTGTGGTTGTTTTTGTCTTGGCTTCTTCCTATCTGATTTGTTTCATCATGATTGAAGTGATGGGAATAGACCTGCCAAAAAACTGTGGAGATGGTGCAAGAAGTGTGGTAAACAGTTTGGTAGTATGCTTGGTTGCTGAAAAGTAGTTTTGTGTGTGATAGGACCATGTTCACTCATATTCAGCAAAAGTTCTATAAACCTTGGGTACATACAAAATTTTGAATTGCTTGTAACATTTTTAACCATTCCTTTGAAAATCATTTGAGAAAAACAGTACTTCCTCCCTGTTGCTAAACAAATCAGGGCAGAGGCAACTTCACTACCAAATTCATTAAAAGCAGTGGTTTTAGGCGACAAACATTGTAAAATTGTATGAATCAAATATTTCCAATGTGGGGCAAACTAACCTTTAGCAAACTTACATTTTTGATCATCAGAAAGAGTATACCCCAATTTAACAAGACCCTCAAAGATGTCAGCCTCAGGTAGGTTGGTTATCCCATCCTCATCATCTAGAATAAGTTTGTCTCTGATGGAGGCAAGTGTAATCACCTTGGGATGACCATCTACAGTGCTTTGAATTGTTACCTCTCTATTCACTGTTTGGTCATAGATTTAGACCAAAACTGCTGAATGTGTGAGGTGTAAATCCTAGGATTAATGAGAAGAGCCACTCTAAAATACGAAGATTTTAGAAAAGCCACTGCATCAACGAATTCTGCTGGTTCATCATGTAATAAAGCGATTTGATTATAATTTGCAGCAATTTTGAGAGACATGATAAAGGTTGAAAACGTTTGAAGGTTTATAATGGTGAGAGTTAGGTGGGATTTGATCGAAGGAGAGAGATGGACCTGCTGGTGAAGGGAATTAAGTTTTTATAGGCGAATTGAAGAGCTGTGATTGGACCAAAATTTCAAATTGCAAAAATATCAGAGATAAATCTTGATAAAAAACTAATGTATTTTAAATAATAAAGAAAAGATTACCAATCAGCGAAGAAAGCGACTTAAATATCTTTTAAAAAGAATAAAATATTCCCTAACCAAAATTTTAGCAAGCAGGCCCAACGGCTATAAGCAGGGTAACGGTATTGTCGATCAACGGTCAAACATGGGATTGTTGATCAAGCAGGGGAATCAAAAGGTGAAAGCATGGGAAACTTTCCTAGGGGTATTAGACTAATCATGGAGAGACCAATGCTAAATAGCTCTGCTCTAATGCACACCCTTGTATACACAAGGTAGATATACAGAAACTCAAGAGTCCTCCATTCAGCAATGGTCTAAACACAAAAAGCTAACACATAAGTCAGCCTGCACCTGGTCAACCCAAGAAAATGAGCATACCCTAGTCACCATCCCTACCTTTCCCTTACCTATGGTCAGTTAGTCTTGGAAATGTATACCAAACATCTGAATCTAGACAGCAAGCTGTTTTAATAAAGAAGTGTTAGTACACATTACAGTGCCTCAAGGCTTCAGAATTCTGACAAGCTTTGCAGCAAGTCTTCATCATTCTGAACCCTTACTCACCAATGGATATGATCTAGAATCATATATGAGTATCCTAAGGATACACTGAGTCCTAAAGGTGTGACCTAACCTCCCCTAAAACATAGAGCATATACCTGATCCACCCATAAGTGTTGTATGCACCATTTTGGATCTCTGCATTGTTAGTCTAAAACCACATATAACCACTTTTAAAAAGAACAACCCCAACGTAGGAGAAAAACTCTTTACTAGGGGAATGAACCCTAGCAGGGGAATCTTTGTTCAAAAGTAGTGGAATGAAAAATGATGGAAAAATTGACTAACATTTATACAACAACAGCAACCCTGGATATACAAGACACAATAGACATCAATTTTTAGGGAAAAACCATTCCAATACCTGCAACCAGGTACTGAAATCTCCCCACTTCAAAAGCTTTGTCAAAAGATCAACAACATTAAGTTTTGTATCAATTTTCTCAGGGATAATTAACCCTTTTTCAAAACAATATCTAATAAAATGATGTCTTATTTCAATATTTTTAGTCTTGCTATGAAAAAAAGGATTCTTAATAATGCAAATGGTGCTGTTGTTGTCAATAAATATCTTGGTTTTAAGAAAATTATACCCATAATCAAGCAGCTGATTCTGAACCCAAAGAACCTGACCACAACATGCAGCAGCTGCTACATACTCAGCTTCTGTTATGGATGTGGCCATAATAGTCTGCTTCTTACATTGCCAAGATATAAGTCTGCTTCCCAAAAATTGGCATCCACCTGTTGTAGACTTCCTATCATTGTTGTCACCAGCATAATCACTATCTGAATAGGATATCAGCTCAAATGGTGACTCCTTGGGATACCAAAGTCCTAAAGTTGGATGACACTTTAGATACCTAAAAATTCTCTTCATAGCAAATAGATGACACTCTGTTGGTGCCACATGGTATCTTGCACATAAGCAGACTGCAAACATGATGTCAGGTCTTGAAGCTGTAAGGTACATGAGAGATCCAATCATAGACCTGTAATTCCTGACATCAATAAGCTTTCAAGGACCATCTTTGCCCCATGGATGATCCTTGTCCATTGGTGTGGAAACCTTCTTTCCCTCAGACATGCCAAACTTCTTCATAATTTCAGCCACATATTTGTCTTGTGAGATAAATATTCCATCTTTCCTCTGTTGAACTTGTAACATGAAGGATCGTGTTTTTCTAAGGATTAGACATTGTTATGGATTAACCTATTGAGATGGATAGAGAATGGAGAAACTTAGAGAGAGAAAGAAGAGAGAGAAAGGAAAGGAAGATAAGAAAGATGGAATTTGTGAAATGGAAGTGTTCAAAAACCCCTCCTAACATGCTAGGAGGGGGGTTTATATAGCCCACCCTACATGTGGGCTATATGGGCTATACCTTAATACATTAGATCACGAGCCCAATACTTGTATCTATATTTGGAGTGACCGATCCTTTCTAAATACGTAAAAACGTATTTCCAACAATCTCCCCCAAAGGGAGGTCACTCCAAGTTACAATGTCCTAAATAGTATATAGCTCGTGATCTATGCTAATAATGATGTGACCGAGACTTTCCTTGGAAAAAGGTATTTCCAACAATCTCCCCCAAAGGGAGGTCACACCATTTTACAAAATCTTAAACCTATCATACTATGCTTGAGTCTTCGATCTTGTTCTTGTGAATATGCTGATGATATCTTTGACTTTAGTCTTGAGCATGTTCTCTTGCCTTGACCTTGTGCATTCATCACTTGTGATATTTGCCTCCTTGTGACTTCATGTTCCACATACTTATACCTTCATAATTCTTGAAAGCTTCAGAGTTTGATACAGCGGAAGACTTGACTTTTAGACTTTCTAGAATTTGATGAAGTATTAAGTGCATATAGTATTAGCATGTGGTGATGACTTCTTCTGGATTGTACACCGCAATGCCACCTTCTTGTTACGTTGCATAAGACAGTTAGCAACAAAACATATACACGGATGAAATGGCTTTGAACATTTCATTCTAAATCGGTAGCATTTACCTCCGGTCGGTGAAGACCGTTGGACGATATTAACTATCGTACTTGTGGCAGGTAGTTTTAATTAAGAACCTCCTTGACAAGATTTCGCGGGTAAACCCGTTCTCTTTATTCGACCGACCAAGCTGACTGCGAACATAAAGAGTGAATCATTTGGATAATATCCGCATGATTTGAAGCCGTCAATTCATGTTCCTGGAACAAGTGAAGTTCAATTAAGAACCGCACCATCGTTGCTTTCCAGTTGTCACGAGCTTGATTCGTATAGAATCTTGCAAGTTACCTACCAAGTGCTGTTTGAGGTTAACACTAGAAGGATTTCCACTCATCACTTTGAACACTAAGGTATCACTCTGAGTGTTCTGGCAAGATCACTAAGATATTGCGTAGAGGCCTGGAACATGTTTAAATTCATTTAAGAATTAAACCGTTGTTGCTTTCCAGTTATCACAAGTTTGATTCATAAAGAATCGCACAAGTCACCTACCATGAGCTTTTTGATATTCGCTCAAGAAGGATTTCCATCTTCATTGTAAATACTTTCGTACTACTCAGTTGTTCAGGCAAGATCATAAAGATTTTGCGTAGGACTCTTAAGATCTTTCTTACTTTTTCATAGTGTGTGAAGAAGCAAGGAAATATGAAAGTGTGTCCTAATGAGATATTTGATGATCTGAAATGGCTCTAGACTCGATCGTGCATTTTGGATTTTAGTGATCGGAGGCTGGAGAGGAGTGCCACCATTTCAATACCAATTTATTCGGAGTGAATAAATCAATAGATAATGCGTTGTCTCCGTGTGATTAAAACAAATATCTTTTGAGAGATATCTGAGTTAGCTAGAATGGGTTGTGCATTGCATCACTGGGTCCATGATGTCTATCTTCAATATCAAGAATCATTAAAAATGATCTCAATAGCATATGTATTGACCTGGTTTCTGCCTAAGTTGTAAGGAGGGCTTCTTTCTTTACACCCTTTATCTTTACAATTCTTTTTCATTCTTCAACCCCTTCAATGCCTACCAATACTTCATCACTAGCATCTTGTTGTGATTGTTCCAGTGCTAACTTAAGTACTTGGTCAGCATTCAGCTACGTTCACAATCTTTCTCCATCTTTCCTAAGGACTACTATTTCTAGCTATGGGATGTCCTTGGGAAGATTTCTCCGGTTCTAGAGGAATCATTGGACTATAACCTATCCTACCATCCTTATGTCACCACAATCTTCACCGTCGTGAATAGAGATGTTTTGGGTAAGTGTATGTCACCATGAAATCCATTTTGAAGTGCAAATCCATTTTGCTCCCCCTTAACATATGCCACGATATCCGAAAACATTTCGCACATGTAGGGATGAGCTAGCACGTTAAGTCAAACCATTTGTGATTAATCATTTCCCATATTAAATCACATTTTCTCCCCCATATTAAAAATATTAACCCAGTCGATGTTTTTAATATCAATTGATTTAATAGCATTTTAAGAAAATTTGGGAAGAAAAATGCAAAGCCATATATCTTCATGAATTACACAAGCTCACTCTCAAATTAATGAGGGACTACTTGAGACGTAAATTAAATACCTTTTAAACACAAGTGTAAGGTACTTATCACGTGCAAAGATCATATATGATAATGAATTCACAAGATTAGCAATTTACGAGGTTGGACCTGAATGATGGAGAACATCATATGAAAGAAGCACATGGTTCTTGTTCATGAATGTTGGTCGCCTCATCACGTCTGAAGTTATCTGTTGACTCCATTTGATTGATATCATTGTCTTGACACCAACATGTGAACTTGGCACTTTCGGCGTCAAGGATTCTGAATGCTGGACAATTGCTCCCCCTCAATTGTTGACCCGTGTTCTATTGAAAGAGTTGTAGTCACCGTTTGAGTAGTCGCATCGTCGGGTATGTAGATATCAATTGTAAGTTGCTACGTTTGGTGGAGATGATAACTTCATAAAAACAAGACTTCTCTTGTTTTAACAAATGAATGCACTGAATCGTATATATATTCGTGTTAGATTGTGTTATAACGTAAACACAATCCCTTACATGGTTATAAAGTAAACCATGCCCGAGAAAATTAATTCCCGTTGTTGAGTCAAAGCTTTCTGGTGAAATGCTTGAATTGAGTATGAAAAGCGGGTTACTATCTGAAATAATAGCAAACCATTTTGAGCATGTTTTAAAACATTTAAACTTCTGCTCGAACTTTATTTACAACCCCGTGTCATTATTGAATGACATTTCTAGTATCGTAAATATTATCGATTCTAGAAGACATGCTCTTTTTATCAAAACATTTTTTGAACACACAATTTTGAAAGATTTAGAAAACCTTTTTGAGAAATTCTCGAAAAATTGTGTTCAACGTTTTGAAAACCAATTACTTGAGCTTAAGATGTTGAATATCTTGCAAAACGAGCTCAAGTCCGAGAAGTTGTAAACTTCCCGTTGTTAAGGATAAGTTTATCATCGGCGATAAACTTTCCTTGTACCTAAAGAACGAGTCCTAAGTTGACATTTACTTAGAAGTCGTTTTCATTATTTTGAAAAACTTTGAATGTTTTAACGTAAAGCTCATGACCGAGAAACATGAATTTCTCGTTATGAGGTAAAGTTCTCTTATTTAAAAGATACACTTTCCTTTCTGAGCTTAAAACTTGGAATGTTTTAATACAAGCTCATGACCGAGAAAAATTAATTTCTCGTTTCGAGGATAAGTTATCTTTAAAGATAAGCTTTCCTAAAAATGAAGTTCGAGTTACAGTCTGATATTTAACTGTAAATCATTGTGCATGAGCTAAAAAAACTTAGAATGTTTTTAATATTAGCTCATGCCCGAGAAAAATTAATTTCTCGTTGTAAGGATAAGTTTATCATCGGCAATAAACTTTCCTTTATTTGAAAATCGGGTCATCATCTGATATTTAATGAAGAGCCTTATGCACGAGCTTAAAACCTTTGAATGGTTTTAGGATAAGCTCGTGTCCAAGAAAACTTATTTTCTTGTTAAGAGGGTAAGTTATCATTGCGTAGATAAACTTCCCTATCTCTGAAGTCCGGGTCATCG
Source organism: Glebionis coronaria (assembly GCA_025667525.1). Lineage (NCBI taxonomy): Eukaryota > Viridiplantae > Streptophyta > Magnoliopsida > Asterales > Asteraceae > Glebionis > Glebionis coronaria. The sequence continues at coordinate 603,542,526 of CM046878.1, read as the reverse complement.
TCTGTCATTTAACGATGAGCCATTGTGCATGAGCTTAGAAACTTGGAATGTTTTTTATATAAGCTCATGCCCAAGAAAAATTAATTTCTCGTTGTTAGGATAAGTTTACCATTGGCGATAAACTTTCCTTTCTTTGAAGAGCGAGTTATAGTTTGTGATGTGACTATAAATCCTTTACATTAAGCTTAACCATGAATCCCCTGAGACACTTATTTCTCTGATATCTGTTCTTCAGCAACCAAACTCTGAGAGTGTCCTTAGTTGAACGGTATACAATGATTGGACCGCTTCGTTCTTTTGGAACATCAACTTTGGTACCTGCATTCTCATTAGGAGTTTGTATACTTTGACATGGGTTAGCGATATATATCTTAGAAGCATGTGGGGTTCACAGTTGGCTTTACTTGTGTCAGAGGTGACCTGAGTAGATGATTCACTTATCTTAGTTGGCAAACGTTTCCTTTTATAGAAAACCTTAAGTTCAGGCTTAAGTGATGTATCATCTTTTTCAATTTCCTCCCTAGCAGTCTTAGTAGAGTCGGAGATTATCCTAGTTAAAGGGCACTCGTTTCCTACAAGAGTGACAGTTCTACCAGTGGGGCGCCACATTTTACCAATGGGTTTGATTTTAGCAACCCAATGGGATTTAAGTCTAGCACGAGAGTTCACCTCATTAAGAAGTTTCTTGATACAAGAATCATGATTTACCGTAAAGGCACATTTTCTACATGTTTTACAAGTAGCATATTTAATGTCTGAGTAATTCCTAGACAATAGATCGATGCTCCTAGGAGATGACATGCTACAGTTAGCAGTGTTGGGTAATCTAGAAGACATGTGACTAGGTTTGACATTGCTATCTCTTACATGTGTCTTTTGCTTAGCTTCCCTAAGACCAGATTTATGGCAAACGTCATTTGAACTAGTTCTAGACGTGGTCTTGGTATTTTTAGGGAAACTAAAGGCAATCATGTGATTAGGTCTTGCCAAAGCTGTTTTGAACACATTGGGCCTAGTTGCTGGAGTGACTGGTCTAAGAAAATGAACCAAATCAACTTGGGAGGCAAACTGCGGTCTCGAGGATTGTGGTCGCTCGGATCTATATGCAGTAGGTTGTCTGACAATCGACTGTCTGACGAACTGATTTGTAGGCGGTTTCCCCAAGATTGATGGTTTTTCAAGCTTAGTGTCCACACTAGGTCCTCTATTTTTCCTTAATTTGTTTTTCAACGCAGCTATAGCAAAGACCTTTTCCTGAACTTGAGCCTTTAACGTTTCATTTTCTTTGAGCAGTCTATCTTGGGATGCCAATTTAGACTCTAGTAACTGAATTTGTTTCAAAAGATTTTCCTTGTCAGCTTTAGAATCTAAAACTTTTTGATCCAATTTTCTTTCAAGAACAACGTTTGACTTTTCAAGTTTTTCAAAGTATGCTTCAAATTTGTTCGTTTTCTTAGAAAAGTCAAGTTTGGCATCCTCAAGATCTTTTGATTGCTGAGCTACGATCGTTTCGAGCTCTTTAATCTTGGAATCAGAATCAGTTAACGAAGTAGTTATAAAGCACTTATCATGATGTACTATAGCATTCTGAACAATCTCTCCCCCATTATGACTTACATCGGATGAATCAGAAGTGGTATTTCTTTCACTCTTTTCCATCCCATGTTTGTCATAATTAGGTTCAGAATGCTCAATATGCGGCATGGCATCAGCATATACATCATAAACAACATTATATTGTACCATGTTTGCAGGCTCTTCGTCATAAACGGGTAAGGTGTCATCAAAAGAGATCTCGTGAACATTCCCTGACGTGCCACTGGTATCATGTTGTCCTCCTGATTCCGTGTTCTTGGCATTGTTAGGCTCCAAGTTTTCAACCGTATGACCAGTTTCCTCTTGCATCGAAGAGTCTTGCACTCCATTATCATACCCTTGCTGAAGTCGAGATCTTTCATAAATCGAAGACGAGACCAATGTCATGAGTTTCAAAATTGTATCACGGAAAACTCGAAGCTCGGTATGTGTATCTCGAAGAAACGATTGGCAAATCACTGAACTTTCAGACTTGATGATATTGACTTGGAGGAAAGGCGTGAGTTGTGTCACAAGAGTCTGATATGCAAGTGCTGATGCAGAGTGATTAAAGTTTTCATTGTTAAGTTGCTCGGTGATTTGGCTCAAAGTGGTGAATATTGAGTCGATGAATATATGACGATCTTGACCAAAGATTGTCATAAATTCGCTCCCTCCTTGAAGCCGTGAAAGATTAACTAGATGATACTGAAGCATTCGAAATGAAGTTATACCACTTTCTCTAGCGTTGGCTTGCACTTGATGCAATTCTCCCTCTTGAAACGTTGAATCTAATAAATCCATTGAATATCGATGAAAGATGTCGATGAACAATGTCGTGACGGATTACTGATTGAGAAATTAATGGTTCTTGGTCTCGTCAAAATAAATCCCGTCACCTTGCCACGATATTTCAGAGTCCACTTATATATAAAATAGCTTAACAAATTTTTGTTTAAATTTAATAAATTAACATAAAGTTGATAAAAAACTTGTGTAAATGAAACTAAATTTAAAACAAAGCATTTGTTATATAAAAAATAGCTAAAATTTACAAGTAGCCCAAATAGAGGAGTGGCCTATTTCCGATTTGTTAAAAGAAAAAAAAATACACCCAATTTTTACAAATCACCCAATTTTAAGGAAATAACAATGAAAAAAAAAACGTGGCAATGGGAGACCCATGTGGCGTGAATACCAACTCCCAAACAACACCCTTGTTATCTCATCTGATTTTCTTGGATATAAGTAGTATACAAATGAAAGCCTAATTTTTCTCACCCCAACCCTAATCTTTTCTTTGTCTAAAGAAAAAAAACGCAGTCACCTTCTCTATCCTCAACCACCGCCTCCCAAATTATATACTTCTCACCCTTCAATCTTAATCAATCTCAACCTAAAAAACAAATCTATAACAGAACCAAACAAATATTATCCCAATCTCACACTAGTTTATCACACAACCAGATCAAGCTATAAACCTTCGTGTCTAACTCTCAAACCCACGAAATTAAATCTCACAAAGTGATATGAAACCCACGAATTAAAACCCATTAAGAATGAAGAACAAAAATGTCGTCATCAAGATCATACAGATGGTCTCGGGTAGGTTTTCGATTTATGTTATTCTCGGTTTTTGGTGAGTCGTGAAACGAGGGTGTGAGTTTTGTTGATGGGTGAGTTGGGTGTTGTATTAGTCGAAGTCGAGTTGACACTTTTTGAGATTAAAACGAGAGTCTAGAGTCTTTTTTGTTCAAAAAATATGAGGTTCTGATGATGTTGTGTGTCGAGTGTCTAGTGTGGGTGAGAATTCGTTGTGTCAAAAAGTTTGTATGGGTTGAGTCGAGTGTTGAGTTTGTTGTGTTTTGGTTTTGAGTCAAGAGTGTGAGTCCGAGACAGATTGGGTGTTGGTTGTTCGAGACAGAATGAGTCAAGAGTGTGAGCTCGAAAGGGTTTTAAAGATGTGTCGAGTCGAAGTTCGAGTGTGATATTGGAGTTTGGGTGTGGGTTGACTTGGGTCGAGGGTCTGTTAGAATGGGTGAGAGTCCACGTCGAGTATAGGTTTAAGAGTCGAATGAGTGGTTGTGGTCGAGTCTAAGTGTTGAGTCTGTTTTCAAGTCGAGATCGAGTCCATCGCAATGTCAATACTTACACCATCGCAAATCTAAATACTTTTCCATCGCAATGTCAAACAACAATGCCATCGCAATATCAACAAAATTTCATCGCAATCTCTAGTATTCCATCGCAATATCAGTTAGAGCTTTCCATCGCAATATCAACCATAAACCATCGGAATGTGTATAAAAAATTTGGGCAGAGTTTTGTCTCAATGATCCTTGATCCCGTCGCAATCACGATCGCAAAGTGATATCGCAATCAACGTCGGAATAAGGGAATCTGAAAACAAAGTGATCGCAAAGTAGAACCCAAGAGGGTTATTGCGATCGGAATGTTCAAACTTGGTGACCGTACGATCGGAAAACTGATCGGAATCCCACAAAACCCTTACAGCATGCGATGAGATTAGAGAACCAAATACAGTAGACAAAACCAAAGGTTGATGAGAAAGGTATTATGAATTTGAGAGGAAAAAAAACGTGACTTTGAAACAAAAAGTTGACAAAAAATATCAACTTTTCCTAAAAAATTGATAAAAACAGAATTGGCAGTGAATTACATATGTGAAACAAAAACGTGAGTTCGAAAAAAAATTCTTATTGAGACAAGAAATAAGAAGTGACAGATTGACCAAAAAATTATTAATAGATTGAAACAAAGAAAAAAATAATTTTGACCACTAATTCATTAAACTAAAAGAAAGAGATAGACGAGAAACAAATTGTGAAAAAAAGAAACTTTACCACCAAATCAATAGATAAAACGTCTCAATCCGAAGAATCAACCATGCTCTGATACCAATTGAAGGATCGTGTTTTTCTAAGGATTAGACATTGCTATGGATTAACCTATTGAGATGGATGGAGAATGGAGAAACTTAGAGAGAGAAAGAAGAGAGAGAAAGGAGAGGAAGATAAGAAAGATGGAATTTGTGAAATGGAAGTGTTCAACAACCCCTCCTAACATGCTAGGAGGGGGTTTATATAGCCCACCCTACATGTGGGCTATATGGGCTATACCTTAATACATTAGATCAAGAGCCCAATACTTGTATCTATATTTCGAGTGACTGATCCTTTCTAAATACGTAAAAACGTATTTCCAACATAACCCCAAAAAGAAGTTTAGCTCACCCATGGTACTCTTTTGGAATTTGTCCTGCATTAGCTTGGCAAACTCTTTGCTAAGCATAGAGTTTGTGGACCCAAAGATGATATCATCAACATAGACTTATACCAAAAGAAGGTCACCCTTTTGTTTCTTGATAAATAAGATCTGGTTAATTTTCCCCCTGTTGAAGCCATTATCCAACAGATATTTAGAAAGAGTTCCATACCAGGCCCTAGGATCTTGGTGAAGTCCATACATAGCCTTTTTCACCTTGTATACCTTGTTTGGATGTTCTGGGTCTTCAAACCCTAGAGGTTGCATAAGATAGACTTCTTCATCAATGGTGCCATATAAAAAGGCACTCTTAACATCCATTTGGAACACTGTGAAGTCCATGAATGAAGCATAAGCAAGAAATAATCTAATGGCTTCAATTCTGGCCACTGGAGCAAAGACTTCCTTAGAATCAATGCCTTCTTCCTGTGTATAACCCTGTGCCACCAGTCTTGCTTTGTACCTGACTACTATACCCCTCTCATCCTTTTTGTTCCTGAGCACCCACTTTGTCCCAATAGGACTTGCCCATTTTGGACAATCTACCAGAATCCAAACCTCTTGAATGTCAAACTGTAAAAGCTCCTCTTGCATAGCTTCAACCCAACCTGGATCATTTAAAGCCTGAAAAATCTTCTTTGGCTCTTCTTGTGATAAAAATGAAGTAAACAGACAACATTGCATGTTGTCATGATTAAACTTCATGGTGATGTTTGCAATGAAGTTGTGCTCCTTTGCTGTATACCTTGTATGTCTAGGGGCTTCAGGATCACTAATGATTTGTGAGAGGGGGTGATCCTTATTGATTATATAGGTAGGCTGCATACTCATGATTACTTCTTTTTCATCCTCTTCTAAGTTAGAATTGATGGGGCTATCTTGATTGGGAAAGAACTCCTCAAAAGAGCTTCCAAAAGATACAACATGACCTAGAGATGGGTGCCGATGAGCTGAATGCAGCTTTGAATAACTTGGACCTTCACTCTTAATTATTCTGCTTCCATTGCTGGATATGAGAGGACCATCAGATATGGGTGAAGATGAGGAAATGAGTGGGGATTCTCTTTCTTCATCATTAATATCATTGACAGCTGGATCCTTTGTAGCAGGGGAAGCAATTGATCTAGCAGGGGAATCCTAGATTCCACTGCTTTTAGCCATTCTACTGCTTTCAGAAGTTGACTTAGCAGGGGAAGAGATTGTCTGTTCTTTCCTTTGAGAGGTATCATCTTCTTTCCCTGTTTTTGAAGCAGCTTCAATGGGAAATAGTGAGGGTACATTCATGTACCTCAATGGTGGCTTCTCCACACCAGTTGGTTCTTGAGTACCTGAAATGTTAGTATTCTTTAATGCAACAGGTACATAATTCATTGATTTTGAAAGAACTTCAATATCAAAGAACCAATCAGGACCTGTTTGAACATCTTCAGGCTTGTCTTCAAGAAAATCCACATGAAGATTTTCTGTTATTTTGCTTATCTTCTTGTTGAAGACCCTATATCCCTTGCTGTTTAATGAATAACCAACAAAATTCCCATCATCCCCCTTTTCACTAAACTTGCCTAGATTGTCAATTGTGTTCAAAATGATCACATGACATCCAAATGGTCTAAATAAGTCAATTAAAGGAGGTCTTCCATTGGACAGCTAATAAGGAGTCTTGTTGTGTGCCTTAACCACCAAGGCCCTGTTTTGGACATAACAAGCAGTGGATACAGCCTCAGCCCAGAAGATAACTGGAAGTTTGGAATCAGACAGCATAGTCCTTGCTGCTTCAATGAGTGTCCTATTCCTTCTCTCTGCAACTCTATTCTGTTGAGGTGTTCTTGCAATACTAAATTCCCTCTTGATTCCTTTGTTTATGCAGAAAGTATCCAGTTTCTGGTTTCTGAATTCACCACCATTGTCTGATCGCATGGTCACTACCCTCATGCTTTTTGATAGTTCAATCTGATTGATGAACCCAATGAGTACATCAGCTGTGTCACTCTTTTCAGACATAAAGAATGTCCATGTGAACCTTGAAAAATCATCAGTAATCACTAGGCAGTACCATTTCTTCATTATGCTTGCCACAGAAGTAGGACAAAAAAGATCCATATGCAGTAGTTCCAATGGCTTGGTAGTGGACATACTTGTTTTTGATTTACAAGATGCTCTATTTTGCTTCCCTTTCAGACAAGCAGCACAAGTATGATCATTGACAAAGGAATTGGAAGGAAGACCATGAACCAGATTATATTTTACCAGTTTGTTCATTAATAAGTGTGAAAACACTTATCCTCTTGCCACTAAAATCAAGAAAAAACAAGACCTAATCATGTGTTTAATATCGTAAAAGTCGGAATTACGCGTGGTTTTGTGTTTTTGTGTGAAATAGGTACAAATGATCAAAAGGAAAGAAAACACGAGATTTCACGATCAAATGTTGAAGAAAAGTCCAAGAAAAAGACGAAGACAAAGTCAAAAGACCAAAAGTGTGCCAAAGATCACAAAACCGGCAAATTCGACACGAATTTGAAAAAAAAGATCGATAAAGCCAATTTCAAGTTTGATTTTAGCGGATTTGATATTTATGAAGACATTTGGGCCAAGTGGGTCCAACATTTGGGTATTGGGCCCAAAAAGTCCTATAAGGATGCTAATAATATTCAATAATGGGTTAAAGTCCATTTAGGCCCAAGGATGAATAACAATTGAGATGGAAGGAGTTAAGTATTGGGCCAAGCCCATTATAAAAAATAAATGGGACGGAAAAACAAAGTTAGGTCAAGTTTTTATTTGACCCAGTCAACACCTCAATCCTCACAGCCCTTGGTCAACATTTACCTTATCACACCCCACGTTTATTAATAAACATTTACCAAACCCACACACTTAATAATCTTCGTTACAAACAAAAAAAACACTCACCATCTCTCCTCACCCCTAAACAAACACAGACACCCCATCTTTTTTTACTCAAACCCTAATTTACCATATTCACGAAATTACTCAGTAAATTTTGGGGCTTTTAGTGAATTCGTGTGATTCACACGCTTGGGGATTAAATCCCCAAGTTTATCGGAATCCCATGGTGGAATCAAGAAAGTGGTCCTCATCCTGGCGTGGCCCTTTCCCTTCCTTTGATTGGTTAAACCACATCACCACTACCAATCAATCCAATCAAAGGATGCCACGTCTTCATTGAAGAAGCACAAGAAACACAACCCCTTGACACGTTGGCAATCCGTGTGCAAGGGGTGTGTTTTCAACCGTTTGATCAAGAATGAAGAAAGAGAGAAGAAAAGAGCGGCCAGGATTTGATATCTTCCTCAACAAGGTTTCTAGGGTTTCCCTATAAAAACCTCATCAAATCTGTAATTCAGTGTACCTTTTTATTTTATTTTATTTTATGCAAAATTAGATTAGATTTAAATTGTAATTTTCTTTTCAGTTTTGTAATCAAATTTCAATTATTAATAAAAAATTATTTCAGTTTAATTTGTGTCTCTTTTTATTTAAAGTTATTTGCAATTTATCTTTATTCTAAATTTTGGATTAATTAATATAAAGTAAAAGTGGTTCGCTATTTTCTCCTACTGGGAAAATAAAAAATCTGTTCCGAAAGGGTGTTTTTGGTGCAAGCTGTTAGGTTTGAATTTATATGGTGTTGATGGTTCGAGTAAGTGGTGGTTTCGATCTAGTCTCATAGACGGCTCAGCGTCGATCTACTTCTCAACGGAATCGTCACCAGGTTCTTTCCCTTTTTTATTTTTATGTTAAGTTTTTTTAGATTAATTTGTATGTTTGCTTAAGTTTTGATTTATAAGTAAATTGTATTACTGTTTGTTTAAGTTTCTGCTAATTAATCTGCTTGTGGTTAATTTGATTTATTATCTGCTTTGGTTTATTTTTTTATCTGATAATAGTTCTATTTAAGTTGAGTTTAGTAGTGTATTGTTTGGTAGTTGTTATTGGCTTATTTGATTTAGCTTATCAGATTTATTAGCTTATTTGGTTTGGTTTATCTGCTTATTGCGTTGATAGAGTTAAGCTGTTTGGGTTTTTGTTTTAATATGCTAGTTAACTTGGTTTGAATTGCCTATCAGTCTAGTATTTAGACTTGCTTTTTTTAGTTTATACTTTATCTGCTTTATGTTTGGGATTAATCTGCTTAGTAGGACTGCTAGGTTATTTAAGTTTTGTTAGTGTTGTTTATGATTGCTGATAGTTTAAGTTCTTATTAGCTTATTATTGTTAGTTTTTGATTTCTTAGTTTGAATCTGCTTATTGCTTATTTTCAAATTTAGCTTATTTGCTTATTTCCTGTTTTTAGTTGTTAGGCTTATTTGGGTTTATTTGCTTTGCTTATTGTTATTTTTGCTCATTGTTCTTTAGCTTATTTGCTTATTGTATTGCTGATATTTTGCTGCATATAAACTCAGACCCACTTGGTCTGAGTGTTAAAATTCCAAAAAAAATCAGTAAAAAAAATAATATTCCAAAAATTTGTCTCCAAAGGGTCTCGAACCCTGGACCTTTCGTTTAACAGCCTATGTCTTTACCATCTAGTCTATATCTCTTTTTGTGTTTGATTACGCGTCTAGTAATTAATATAGCTTTTGTTTCGCTGCCAGATTTTAATTAAGTTTTAATACAAGTTTTAGTTAGTTTATTTAAATTAAAAGTTTTTTATAAATTTTCTTTTATAAAGTTTAAATAAAAAATAAAAAGATAAAGAATATTTTATTTAAATTGTTTTTTAGTTTTTTTAAATTAGTTCAAAATTAATTTAATTTTATTTAAAAATAGTTTTTAATAGATTTCATTAAAAGTTTTTATAAAATTACGTTTTTAATCAGTTTTTACATTTGTTTAAATAGTTTTAAAATTAGTCCAAATTAGTTTTAAACTTTTAAATAGTAAGGTTTTTAGTTAATTAAATAAGATTTAATTTTAAAATAGTTCAAATAGTTTTTAATTAAATAGTTTTTAGTTTTAAAAATACCAAAAAGAGTAGTTTTACCAAGAACAATTAATCCACGTTAAGTCCGATATCAATTCGAGTCGAGTCGAGGAAACGAACTTAATTGAACTTAAAAATCCTTACATTAAATTGGCGCCGTTGCCGCTTCACTCGTTACGATTGACGATTTTCGTGAGACGTTTGGATTCTGGGATCCGTTCATTTTGAACGTTACTTTTCTTGCAAAAAATCAAAAACACAAAAAAATCAAAAACTTAAAAATACAAAAAAATTAAAAAATCACAAAAGCAAACTCTTTCCTAAGATTTGCACCAAAAAAAAAATCCAAAAGTAATACTTTTCCTAAAGTATTACACCAAAAATAGTACGTATTATTGTTATTTTTCTTAGTTCGATTTATTTCGTTTTTATTGTGAATATATATTTTTCTTAAAAAATACAAAAAGATTTTTCATTTATTATATTATATTACGTAGCACAATTAATTTACCTACTTTTCAAATAAGACCTTAGTTGGGATTTCATCACCTAACTATTGTATTCGATTCCCAAACGAGAAAAAAGGGCAACATAGATAAATACTAGTAAGAAGTTTGAACTCGATATATACAAACTATAAGGTGGGTATAAGGCGACACACTATAAAAGGCCGTCTAAGGAAAAAGGTTTTTAAGTGCTTTGTGCCACCTCGTTTCCCCGCTTGCTTGTGCGTATATTGAGAGGGACGACCGATTATTGGTTTGCCAACTCAAGTATTATTAAGTATATATTTTTGTAGCTTTTTAATATTGCACCTCCAGAGGGATAATCCCTTTCCTCTCAAAGTCGACCGAGGTCTCCTACCTCATTCCTTGTGTTTAGTTGTATGCGCACTCGCGCGCGTGCACACATACTGAGTGGTGTACCAAAAATTTCTAATTCTTCCAAAACGAAGAAGAAGAACAAAAAGACCGTCAATCAAGCCGATCACGAGAATCGAGCTTTGAACAACACGATGGCAACGGATAATTGACCAATGATTGAGATTCTACAATCTCACGTTGAAGGAAATGATGACGCGATTATGGTGCCGGATATTGGAGCTAATAATTTTGAACTTAAAACGGGTTTTATTCAAATGGTTTCCGCTACACCATTTTTAGGCCGTACTAATGATGACCCACACACTCATATCAAACGTTTCATACAATTAAAAAACACCGTCAAATACAATGGGGTGCCAAAAGAGGCAATTCGTTTACAACTCTTTCCTTTATCCCTCGAGGGACAAGCTCGAATTTGGCTTGATAAGGAACCACCCCAAAGTATTACCACATGGATTGATTTAGAGACCAAGTTCATTAACTACTTTTTCCCACCATCACGGACCACCTCTTTAAGGAATGAAATCATTACCTTTGAACAACAATATGGGGAAACGTTTAGTGAGTCTTGGGATCGATTTAAAGAGCTTTTAAGAAAATGTCCACAACATGGTTTCACTAAAGTGCATCAAATTAATACGTTTTACAATGGTTTAACACTTAATGACCAAGGCTCACTTAATAGTGTCGCGGGGGGCAATATTCTTGTGAAATCCATGAACGAGGCTTGGGCTATAATTGAAAACAAGGCTAAAGTGCAAACCAAGAGTGTTAGGGCTACTATGGAAAGTGCTAGTTCTAGTGAGAGCGACAAGAGAATCGGTAAACTTACTTCGCTTGTTGAATCAATTGCTCTACAAACCAAAGCCATCAATGGTCAAGTTAATGCCTTAAAAGAGACTTGTGAAACGTGTGAGACTTGTGGTGGACCACATTCGTATTTTAATTGTGACAAGGTTTACAATCAACAACATCAAGTTTATGCTTATAACACCAATGCTAATGAGAAGGTTCACTTTAAACCAAATGTTGATGTTAACCATTTGTCTTATAAGAGTACAAATTATTTGGCTCCCCCGGGTTTTGTAGCTCCACAAAGACCACCCCCACCCGCCCAAAATACCCAATACCAAAATAGGAACCAAGGTCCTCAAATGGGTAATTTTCAAGGGAATGCAAATCAAGGGAATTTTAATGGTCAAAATCAAGGGTTTCAAAATAATAACTTCAACCAAGGTTTTCATAATAACAACGGTTTTCAACCTCAATATCAAAACCAAGGTTTTCCTAATCAAGGGGTTAACAATCAAGGGTTTAATCAAATGAACATGCACAATCCTCAAATGGACTTGGTTCTACAAAAATTTACCGAACATGAGAAAATTATGAAACAAATGCAAGAGTCCACCGATAGGAAGTTCGTGCAAATGTTGCAAGCCTTTAAACCCCAAGGAGCCTTACCTTCTAATACCGAGATTAACCCTCGTGCTATTGTGAGTGCTATCACTACTCGAAGTGGAGCCACTTTTATGTAACCTTCCATCTCTTCGCCAATAAAGGAGAGACAAGGCCCGGAGGTCATAATGAGTAATCCTACTCCCCCTTCGATGATTCCCCCACTACCACTCCTAGTACTAGTTCTCCATTGCCCAAAGAGCCCAACCCAAAGGTTGTTCAAGAAGCGAGTCCTTCTCCTTCTCAACCTTCACCATCTAAACCCAATATCCCTTATCCCTCTAGATTGAACAAGGCTAGAGTGCTCACCAAAGATGACGTTCATGTTTCCAATTTTTTGAAGATGATTTCCAACGTGAATGTTAACATTAGCCTTATTGAAGCACTTGCTCAAATGCCTAAATTTGTGAAAATGTTCAAAGAATTGCTTAATAAGAAAGAAAAAATGGTTGAGCTCGTGAATACTCGTTTAAATGAGAATTGTTCCGCGATTCTTCTCAAAGAGCTTCCCGAAAAGCTAGGAGATCCCGGACGATTCGTGTTACCTTGATCGTTTCCTCAAATTGATGATTGTATGGCTTTAGCGGATCTCGGCACTAGCATCAATCTTATGCCACTCTCGGTATGGAAACGATTATCATTACCCGACCTTGTACCGACTCGCATGACTCTCGAGTTAGCTAATAGAACTATCGCATACCCCGTTGGTATTGTCGAAGACGTTTTTGTTCGAGTTGGTACATTCACTTTTCCCGTGGACTTTGTTGTAGTCGACTATGAGATGGATCCTCGTATTCCGTTAATACTTGGTAGACCGTTCTTAAGAACCGGCAAAGCATTAGTTGATGTAGCCGAAGAGGAATTAATTCTTAGGGTAAGGAATGATCAACAAGTGTTTAAAATGGGGAAAATGGTAAATAAATTAAACGGAAAAGAATCGGTCAATATGATTGATGTGCTTAATTTTTAAAATGAAGAAAGTTTTATCAATCCTTTTGAAACTAAAAAGTTTAACCTTAATAATTTTGTGGTACATTTAAACCCACTTTTTGAAATTTCAAATGATAATCCACTTTTTGAAGAAAATTAAGAAGCTAATTTTAGTGACGACACTTCTTTAAGTGATCTGATTTCTTTGGGTTTTGACAAGACACCTAGTGAGCCTAATGGACCTATTATCTCTATAAGTGATCCTCCTATTCTTGAGTCTCCCTTTGACTCTTATATTCCAAAATTGGGGGTTACGACTTTTGAAAAAGATCCTCCACCTTTAGAGGTTGCCCCTATTTTAGAGGATATTCCATTTGAGGAGGATTTAGATATCTTTCTAACTTCCTATTTTCCTCACGAGGATGAGTTTTCCTATGACTCCGATGATACTTATGTTTTCACATCGAGTTTGGAAGAGGACGACTCCCCCACTTAGGATCAGAATGACATTTTGAACTTTAATGTCCACACCTCTTGTTATTTTCCCGTTAAGGAATCGATGTTTGATCCCAGAATAGAAACTTTTGTGCTAACATTACCATTTCACCATACCATCCTTTCATTTAAAAGATCGCTGCCTAAGGATATCCCACTTTTCTTTGCCTTGTGTGATTTTACCACCTCGGGGTTTATTTCCTTTTGTGATGGAAATTATGTGTTTGACCCGGGTGGATTTTCATGGGGTATTCCTTATATGACTTTGTTTCACCCCTTTATCATGGAGAGATTTTACTCCCTTGGAAATCTCGGTTTTTCCATGATTTTCCCATTTGAATGATGACATTCGGGAAATCAAGTCGAGCTAGAGACTCGTGATAAATAAATCAAGCATCGTATAACTAGGTTAGATTTGTACCTTTTCCATCCTTTCCAACCTTTTTCACCTTCACCCATTTCCACCAATAAGTGTAGGGGGGAGCCAAGTAGGTTGTTTGTTTGTGTGTTGTGATGTTGTGCAGGGACATGTGCTTTAATGATCCACTTTTGGTGTTTTTGACGTGACCCGTGATCCCGTGTTCCCGTGTACCCGGTTCTCTCAAAACTATTGTGATTCATACATGTATATAATAAGACGAATAAATGTAATCACTTTAGTTGTCCCTTCCTTAGCTTGATTTTAAAAAAACATACTCAATGTCCTAAGTGTAGGGGAGTTTATTCTCCCACATGCTTAAACATTGAGGACAATGTTTATATTAAGTGTAGGGGGACTTCTATCGAATTTTAGTGGGCTTTTCCATGAATTTGACCCCATTTAACCGGAAAATTAAAAAAATTTCAACATTTTTCAAAATTTTTGATCTATTTTGGCCTAGTAGTATTTCTATTTATTTTCTTTTCTTTTGTCATCGCATCTTATTTATATTTTCCATTTCAAGAATAAAGTCAATAATAATAAATAAATAAAATGGTTTTAACAAGTTTAGATGTCTTTGATATATTAGGTCCGTCGTGAATATTTTGACTCAACCCGAGTTTACTTATCCAAGTTTACTCTAGCTAGTATCCTTAACCATATGAACCTTAATTGGTTTATTAGGCTAAGAATCCACGAGTCTCATTCTTTGAGATTTTAAATTGTGGAGAACGAGAGATGATAGAGTTGATAATAAGTTTAAGGGTTAATTCTTGCTTTTATGAGTTTTTGTGGCTTTTTCTTCCCGCTTGTATATTTAATTGCTTAATAAATGAGGATTTTTACGGTGTAGATTCGATATCTTAACTCTTAGCCAAATATTTTTTCTCCTTGTAATTAAAGAATGAACACATTGAGGGATCCAGCGTTGTGGACTTCCGACTAAGGTGGCTCATAACCACTAAGTAGGAGGTATTCAGACCATGGGACCGCGGAATTTGGCTTACTATATATATCATAAATAAGAAAGAATAAGATTAAAACATGACCTCAAGGAGCCTTAGGGTGTGGGGCATGTAGCACGAACCTTGTCATTAGAGCCTTAGGGTGTATGGCATGGTAAGTGTTGAATAAAAATTGATCAAAAAATCAATTCCCTTGTTTATCGTTCAAGGAGCCTTAGGGTGTGGACAATAGATGAGGAGCATTTTTACATCTTAAAGAGCCTAAGGGTATATGATGTGAACTTGCTAAACTCCACATAAAGTCAACATGACTTTGAAGGAATAATTAATAAGTAGTACTATTGGCCAAATTTTGGGTCCGGGAATTTATTCCCCAAATCGTGTTAAATCATCCTTGATGAGTGCTTACTTTATTGACAACGTTTTTGAGGACGAGGTTAGGTTTTGAGTGTCGGGTTTGCACCGTTTTGCCATAATTTTTGGATTAATAATTATCAAATAAGTCAAATGAGCCTACGGGTGAATGACAATTCATAAAATCTAGAGATACAACGTAGGAATTGGAGAAAGAGTATTACACAATTGTCTTATATAAGTGGTTTTAACCTAAAAACTTATGGTAAACAATGATCTCGTTTTTAAGCTTGGTATGGGGAACGTGAAACTTGAGGGTGATTAATATTCATGACACCAAAGCCCTAATTTAAGCAAAGGCTTCCAGGGGATACAGGTGACCTAAGTGGAGATGATGATAAGGAGGAGGTTGAAAACATTTATGATGAATCTGCTAATCTTCTTAATTCTCAATCAGGGGCAAGCACTCCTGCCATGAATGTTTTAAATGTTTAGTATAGCCTCATGGAATATAAGGGGTCTGAACCAATCCCCTAAAAGAATAGAGGTTCGTCAGGTTATTAATGAAAATAATCTGAGTGTTTGTGCTATCTTGGAGTCTCATGTTGATGCTTCGGGTGTTTATGATATGTGTCGTAAGATTTTTAGCAGATGGAAGTGGACGTCAAATGGTGGTTTGTGTCCTAAAGGGACTCGTATAATTCTTGGCTGGAATGATGATAATGTGGATGTTATGGTGTTGTCTCAAACAAGTCAAGTTATGCATTGTCAGGTTAAAACGCGTATGGATAACCGTACGTTGTTCTGCTCTTTCGTTTATGCTGATAACTACTATATCCATCGGCGTGTTCTCTGGAATAATTTGGTTGCTCATGCTACTTTTATGCGGGATAAGCCATGGTTTGTTTTGGGTGATTTTAATGCTGCTCTTAATATTGAGGATCACTCATGCGGTGGCTACACTCCTAATATTGCCATGCGGGAATTCAAGGAGTGTGTAAATCTTATGGAAGTTATGGACGTTAATGCTACAGGTTTACATTTTACTTGGAATGAGAAACCACAGGGTGATGATGGTATTCTCAAAAAGATTGATCGGATTATGTCTAACATTAAGTTTCTTGATGAGTTTCCAGGTTGTTTTGCAATATTCCAACGTACAGGATTTCTGACCATTCTCCTTGTGTGTTAAGAATCCCAACAATTAGCAAACCTAAGCCTAAACCTTTTAAATTCAGTAATTTTCTTGTGCATAAGGAGGGTTTTCATGCAGTGGTAGCTAACGGATGGTTGGCTAATGTTCATGGTTGTGCTATGTTTAGGCTTGTTAAACGCTTAAAAGGTTTAAAGGCTCCGTTTCGTAAACTGCTGTTTGAACAGGGTAATCTTCATGATCATGTTACTAGACTACGTGTGGAATTAGATGTTGTTCAACAAGCCCTTGATAGAGACCCATCCAATGTGTTGTTGAAAGAAGACCATGCTCATTATCTATTTGCTTTTAAGGAAGCTTCTCTTGATGAGGAACGCTTCTTACGTCAAAAATCTAAAATTGAATGGCTTGATGCAGGTGATTCAAATACGGCTTATTTTCATAACTCGGTTAAGAGTAGGGTGGCTCGTAATCGTATTGAAATGGTTCATGATTCTCATAACGTGCTTCATGATGGAGATGCTGTGCCTGGTGCTTTCGTTGCTCATTACGAGCAGTTTCTTGGTCAGGCAAGTGTTTCAGGTTCTTTTAATACGTCTGATTTGTTTGTTCGAAAGCTTGGTGCTCAGAAATCTGCCCATATGGTTAGAGTCATCTCTGATTCTGAAATTAAGAGTGCGTTATTCTCCATGAGTGATGATAAAGCGCCTGGGCCGGATGGTTTTACTGCTGCGTTTTTTAAGAAGTCTTGGGATATTGTGGGTGATGAGTTTACATGTGCTATTCGGGAGTTTTTCTCTAATGGAAAACTTCTTAAAGAGGTTAATCATACTATTATTGCTCTTATCCCCAAGGTGTCTGTTCCAAATAAGATTACTGATTATCGCCCCATCTCTTGTTGTAATGTTATTTTCAAATGCATTAGTAAAATACTTTCTAACCGTATTAAAGGGGATTTGGGAGATTTGGTTAATATTAATCAATCTGCTTTTGTTCCGGGGCGTAGGATCTCGGATAACATCTTATTGACGCAGGAGCTGATGAGGAATTACCACAGAAATTTTGGTCCTCCAAGATGTGCTTTTAAGGTTGATATTCAGAAAGCTTACGATATGGTGGACTGGCAGTTTCTGCGTAACATTCTGATTGGTTTTGGATTCCACCATTTAATGGTTGATTGGATTATGATGTGTGTTTCTACTACTTCATATTCCATTTGCATAAATGGTAATTTATATGGCTGGTTTCAAGGTAAAAGAGGTCTCAGGCAAGGTGATCCGTTATCTCCATATCTTTTCACGTTGGTCATGGAGATCCTTTCACTTATGTTGCAGCGGAGGGTTCTTAATGCAGAGGTTTTTCATTTTCATCACCGTTGTGAGCAACAGCGTATTATCAACCTCTGTTTTGCAGATGATCTTTTCTTGTTTGCTAGGGGTCACTTGGACTCTGTGCAGGTTATTATGGATGCGTTGGAGGAATTTAAGATAGCTTCTGGTTTGGTTCCAAGTATCCCAAAGAGCACAGTTTTCTTCTGTAATGTAGCTACTGCTGTTAAAAGTAGTATTTTACATATCATGCCATTTGCTGAAGGCGAGTTACCTGTCAGATATCTTGGTGTCCCTCTCATTTCGTCCAGGCTTCTATATAGGGATTGTAAAGTCCTTGTTGAAAAACTTGAGAGTAGAGTTAATGATTGGCGTAATAAATTTCTTTCTTTAGCAGGAAGACTCCAGTTAGTTCGTTCAGTTCTTTCATCAATGCATATCTACTGGGCGTCTGTCTTTATCTTACCTGTTCGGATTTTTCATGATTTGGAACAGCTTATGAGAGGCTTCTTATGGTGTCAAGGTGAAATGAAGAAAGGTAAGGATAAAGTTGCTTGGGACTCTGTTTGTACTCTGTTTTATGAAGGTGGACTTGGTATTCGTAAGCTTTCTGATTTTAATACTGCTTTAATGGTTTCTCATATCTGGTGTATTCTCACTCGTAAAGAGTCTTTATGGGTTAAATGGATTTATTCTTACAAGTTAAAGGATCGAAGTTTCTGGGACATTCCATGTTTAGGTGATATGAGTTGGGGCTGGAGAAAACTTCTACAGATTAGACCACGCATTCGTCAATTTATTTGGTACAAGATTAATAATGGTAGATTGGCTTCTATGTGGTTTGACAAATGGGCAGATTTATGTCCGTTACGGGACGTTCTTTCGTTTCGAAGTATTACAAGATCGGGGCTCTCTCTATCGAATAAGGTAAGGGATCTTATTACTGATGGTATTTGGCAGTGGCCGCAGGATTGGTATGCTAGATTTCCAAACATTGTCTCTATCTCGGTCCTTGTTATTAATGATGCTCAGGATGATGATTTGATGTGGCGTGATATAAATGGGGTTCTACATCCTTTTTCAGTTTCTTTAGTTTGGGACTCCATTCGAGATAGGGCTTTGATGGTTGATTGGTATCATGCTGTTTGGTTTGCTCATTGTATCCCTCGTCACTCTATCCACTTATGGTTAGTGGTTAGAAGAAAATTGAAGACACAAGATCGGCTTAGGCAATGGGATGTTGGCCCTTTGGTGGATCTAAGCCTTCTACGATGTCCGTTATGGAAATTGGTGCCGGATTCTCATAACCATCTTTTCTTTGAATGTTCTTATTCTATGCAGGTTTGGTCTAAGGTTCGGGGCCTATGTGATATGGATAACATCCCCCCTCGGATTGATGATATTTTAGCCTATGTTATTCCAATTTCTAAGGGAAAGTCTTGTCCTAGCATCCTTTCCCGTCTTGTGTTGGCTGCTACTGCGTACTTTATATGGATGGAACGTAATTCAAGACTTTTCAAGAAAAAGCTGTTGGCCATTGATCAGATTGTTCAGCTTATTTGTGATACTATTCGGTTGAAGTTGATTTCATTTCGTTTTAAGAAGATGTCTGCCAGGTCGAGTTTGCTGCTTGACAAATGGAGGGTGCCGAGCTCTAGAGTTCTTCATGATGGGAGTGTCGGGTGAGGGTTGTACTCTTTTTTCCTTGTCCAAGGTTTTTCCCACTGGGTTTTCTTTGGCAAGGTTTTTTAAGGAGGCAGGCTCATTTGGATATCATTTGCTCCTTTTGTGTTGTTGGTGGAAGCTGAAGACAATGTGTGACTTCATGTTTGCATCTTGGTTTCTTTCTAGTTTACTTGCATTGTAGTTCTAGATTAGTTTGTGTTTATGCCATGACATAATCACGTGTTAACATGCTTCCTGTAGCATGCGGTTAATGTGGTATCTTAGCCACATTCCTTTGTACTTCAACGCTTTTTTGGTTAATATATTTACCGGGGACACCCTTTACCAAAAAAAAATAATTTAAGTCTTAGATTTCTTTACGAGTTTTTTCCATCAAATAATTTCCATGTTAAATAAATTGTTATAACTTTTGTTCCCTTTTAAGTTTTTATCTTTATCGTAGCAGTAATAGTATATCTTAATAAAGGCTATGATGGATTAATTATGAGAAAAATGTAACTTTATGTTTTAAAACTATGCACTGCATGGGGTCATTGCAATGGTCAAGTGTAGGGGATTTAATAAGTGTGAAAACACTTATCCTTTTACCACTAAAATCAAGGAAAAACAAGACCTAATCATGTGTTTAATATCGTAAAAGTCGGAATTACGCGTGGTTTTGTGTTTTTGTGTGAAATAGGTACAAATGATCAAAAGGAAAGAAAACACGGGATTTCACGATCAAATGTTGAAGAAAAGTCCAAGAAAAAGACGAAGACAAAGTCAAAAGATCAAAAGTGTGCCAAAGATCACAAAAACCGGCAAATTCGACACGAGTTTGAAGAAAAAAGATCGATAAAGCCAATTTCAAGTTCGATTTTAGCGGATTTGATATTTATGAAGACATTTGGGCCAAGTGGGTCCCACATTTGGGTATTGGGCCCAAAAGCCCAATAAGGATGCTAATAATATTCAATAATGGGTTAAAGCCCATTTAGGCCCAAGGATAAATAACAATTGAGATGGAAGGAGTTAAGTATTGGGCCAAGCCCATTATCAAAAATAAATGGGACGGAAAAACAAAGTTAGGTCAAGTTTTTATTTGACCCAGTCAACACCTCAATCCTCACAGCCCTTGGTCAACATTTACCTTATCACACCCCACGTTTATTAATAAACATTTACCAAACCCACACACTTAATAATCTTCGTTACAAACAAAGAAAACACTCCCCCTCTCTCCTCACCCCTAAACAAACACAGACACCCCATCTTTTTTTACTCAAACCCTAATTTACCATATTCACGAAATTACTCAGTAAATTTTGGGGCTTTTAGTGAATTCGTGTGATTCACACGCTTGGGGATTAAATCCCCAAGTTTATCGGAAGCCCATGGTGGAATCAAGAAAGTGGTCCTCATCCTGGCGTGGCCCTTTCCCTTCCTTTGATTGGTTAAACCACATCACCACTACCAATCAATCCAATCAAAGGATGCCACGTCTTCATTGAAGAAGCACAAGAGACACAACCCCTTGACACGTTGGCAATTCGTGTGCAAGGGGTGTATTTTCAACCGTTTGATCAAGAATGAAGAAAGAGAGAAGAAAAGAGCGGCCATGATTTGATATCTTCCTCAACAAGGTTTCTAGGGTTTCCCTATAAAAACCCCATCAAATTTGTAATTCAGTGTACCTTTTTATTTTATTTTATTTTATGCAAAATTAGATTAGATTTAAATTGTAATTTTCTTTTCAGTTTTGTAATCAAATTTCAATTATTAATAAAAATTAATTTCAGTTTAATTTGTGTCTCTTTTTATTTAAAGTTATTTGCAATTTATCTTTATTCTAAATTTTGTATTAATTAATATAATGTAAAAGTGGTTGGCTATTTTCCCCTACTGGGAAAATTAAAAATCTGTTCCGAAAGGGTGTTTTGGTGCAAGCTGTTAGGTTCGAATTTATATGGTGTTGATGGTTCGAGTAAGTGGTGGTTTCGATCTAGTCTCATAGACGGCTCAGCGCCGATCTACAGCTCAACGGAATCGTCACCAGGTTTTTTCCCTTTTTTATTTTTATGTTAAGTTTTTTTAGATTAATTTGTATGTTTGCTTAAGTTTCGATTTATAAGTAAATTGTATTACTGTTTGTTTAAGTTTCTGCTTATTAATCTGCTTGTGGTTAATTTGATTTATTATCTGCTTTGGTTTATTTTTTATCTCATAATAGTTCTATTTAAGTTGAGTTTAGTAGTGTATTGTTTGGTAGTTGTTATTGGCTTATTTGATTTAGCTTTTCAGATTTATTAGCCTATTTGGTTTGGTTTATCTGCTTATTGCGTTGATAGAGTTAAGCTATTTGGGTTTTTGTTTTAATCTGCTAGTTAACTTGGTTTGAATTGTCTATCAGTCTAGTATTTAGACTTGCTTTTTTTAGTTTATACTTTATCTGCTCTATGTTTGAGATTAATCTGCTTAGTAGGACTGCTAGGTTATTTAAGTTTTGTTAGTGTTGTTTATGATTCCTGATAGTTTAAGTTCTTATTAGCTTATTATTGTTAGTTTTTGATTTGCTTAGTTTGAATCTGCTTATTGCTTATTTTCAGATTTAGCTTATTTGCTTATTTCCTGTTTTTAGTTGTTAGGCTTATTTGGGTTTATTTGCTTTGCTTATTGTTATTTTTGCTTATTGTTCTTTAGCTTATTTGCTTATTGTGTTGTTGATATTTTGCTGCATATAAACTCAGACCCACTTGGTCTGAGTGTTAAAAATCCAAAAAAAATCAGTAAAAAAAATAATATTCCAAAAATTTGTCTCCAAAGGGTCTCGAACCCTGGACCTTTCGTTTAACAGCCTATGTCTTTACCATCTAGTCTAGATCTCTTTTTGTGTTTGATTACGCGTCTAGTAATTACTATAGCTTTTGTTTCGCTGCCAGATTTTAATTAAGTTTTAATACAAGTTTTAGTTAGTTTATTTAAATTAAGAGTTTTATATAAATTTTCTTTTATAAAGTTTAAATAAAAAATAAAAAGATAAAGAATATTTTATTTAAATTGTTTTTTAGTTTTTTTTAAATTAGTTCAAAATTAATTTAGTTTTATTTAAAAATAGTTTTTAATAGATTTCATTAATTTTGTTTTATAAAATTACGTTTTTAATTAGTTTTTACATTTGTTTAAATAGTTTTAAAATTAGTCCAAATTAGTTTTAAACTTTTAAATAGTAAGGTTTTTAGTTAATTAAATTAGATTTAATTTTAAAATAGTTCAAATAGTTTTTAATTAAATAGTTTTTAGTTTTAAAAATACCAAAAAGAGTAATTTTACCAAGAACAATTAATCATACATTTAATTGGAAATCAATTCGAGTGAGTCGAGGAAAACGAACTTAATTGATTGAAAAATACCTACATTATTCATGTTCTTAAAATTAAGATGACCAAGTCTTCTATGCCATTTCTTACACTCATCAACTGAGGCTTTGGCAATGAAACATGTTTCATTGTCTTGAAGAGAGATGTCTTTGAGATCAATTGTGTACATGTTCTTTTGTCTTGGTGTTCTGAGTACAATAAGAGTGTTGGGTGGTAAGACAAACTCCTTTCCTAACACCAGACATTCAATATCTATAAACAATGCAAAATTCTTGTTATCAGACATCTGCGACACACTGAAGAGATTGTACTTGAGCTCTTTCACCAAGTAGACATTGTCAAAGGTCATCCCATTGGTGACAATAGTTCCTTTTCCTGTGATTGTTCCATGCCCATCTCCAAAAGAAACACCATCATTGTCATGCAGGGGAACAAAGTTAGACAGATAAGATTTTTGTCCAGTCATGCTCCTTGAGCATCCACTATCCCAATATGCTTTATCATCCCTGGTCTTCTTTGTCACCTGCAAAAAGAAAACAAATTAGTTTTTCTTGGGGACCCAAGCCATTACAGACTTGGATCTACCTCGTGTATCAATATAGGATAGCTTATCAAAAACTAGAGATACACCATTAGACTGAGCAGCCCTTTTGGGTACCCAAACCCAACGAGCTGAGGCTTTCATAACTTTCCCCCATCTGCCCATGTTCCTAGAGGGCAAAACTTTGCTAGCAGGGGATACCCCAAATTTAGCAGGGGAATCCCTATGCTTAGCAGAGGGAACCCATCTTTTGTTTTGGCCTCTATTTATGTGTTGGTAAGGTCTAGAGACAGATCTATATGCATTATGAGGTGTTGGGTTGGTCATGGAAGAGCTGGTCTTGGGATATGCATCATTCACCTTTCTTAGAGCAGGAACAACATATTTGTCAGAAACTCTATTTCTCAAAGCAGGGGCAACATACTTGGCAGTGGAAAAGGATTTTGCCCCTGCATTTAGAAGAATGGCTTTAGGTTGCATATCCTTTAAAGGATTTGCAGCCAAAACTTCCATTGGTGCCTGACATTCTTGATAAGTGTGATCAAAACTGCCACATGTGAAACAAGGTTTGGTATTTATCACAAAGTCTTCTCCTAATTGGTGAGACTTTTGGTCATTCCAATTTCTCTGATTACCTTT
This sequence comes from Glebionis coronaria, assembly GCA_025667525.1. Lineage (NCBI taxonomy): Eukaryota > Viridiplantae > Streptophyta > Magnoliopsida > Asterales > Asteraceae > Glebionis > Glebionis coronaria. Next base: position 603,518,511 of record CM046878.1, on the reverse strand, counting down.
GACAGACCTATACATACCAACATATTTAACAGTGGACTTAGAGGACTTTGATCCTGTTTTAGATTTGGGTGAAATACTCTTAGAACTAGAATCACTACCAAAAACTCCTTCTCTTGAAAAGAGAACAGGGTCAATTTTCCATTGTTTTAAAGCAATCTGTTCCTTTTCGAAGTCCCTAACAATACTAGTTTTCACTAGTGGCTCTTCTGTTTCAAGACTATTAGGTATGTAAGCACTCAAGTAAAATTTAATATCTTCCTGTTTTTGGAAACAAGAGAGACCAGTCCAAGACAAGTCTTTTCTAGGAAAAGGTGCATGAATATTGGCAGGAGGTGGTGTTATGGTAGCATGCTCATTTTTAATGCCAAAACCTGTTTTGTCCCTAGGAGATTGTCCAATTTAAACTGCTTTAGTTAAATCTTTAGAAGCTTTTCCAGAATTTTCAACAGTTTCTTCATCTATCTTTTTATTAGATCTAAAAACTTCAAGTTCAGCAGTCAATTCCTAGATGGAATCATTATTTTCTTTAGCATCTCTCTCTAGAATCACAATGTGATCTCTATAATCACTTTCTCTTTGTTTATACTCTCTTATGGTGGACTCTAGCTGTTCTAAAGCACGTTTGTAATTATCAAGTTCATTGTCACAATTGATATAATCAACTTTTATCTTTCTTATATGATCATTCAGTGACTCAGTATTTTTCCTACAAGCGTTAGTACAATATGAATCATCATATACCTCATTGTCTGAGCTGGAGCTTGACATGGCCATAAGAGCAAAATCTTCCTCTTTTTCCTCAGCAACCAATGCTTGATTTCTTTCAACACTCTTTGTCATGGCACTCCAAACCCATCCACCTGCTCCATCTATCCCCTGCATGGCTACCATAGCCTTAGCACCAGAATCATCATCTCTGATTTCCTTCCTATAGATGTTCCCAGTCATAGGTCCTCTGCATTCCCTAGCAAAGTCACCTTTCTTGCCAAAGTTGTAGCATTCAACCTTTGTTTTGTCAAACCCAGCCACATCAGAGGGATTGATGGAGATCTTCTTCCCATACTTATTGTAAAACCTGTTAGCTCTCATACTAAGTAGAGCCATGTTCCACTTGATATCCATCTCCTCCAGTCCTTGCTTACTGATTTGACTCAGATCTTCGTGTAACACAGTAGATCCTTGTGGCCCTTGGGATGCTATAAAAGCACAAGCAGTGTCAAGACTGAATGTTGCGGGCCTTTCTTCATCATAAGATGATCCAGCCCTAGTAGCAGGGGAATGAGTAGCAGGGCCAACTTTGATTCCACTGTCTTTGGAGATTCTACTGTTTTGAGATATGAACGCCATGTTAGCTGGGGAATCAGTAGATCCACTTGAATTGGTAGGGATTGTTCCTTTTGACTTAATCTCATTGACAACAGATTCAAAAACTTTCAAGTTATTGTATATGTCATCAATGTTCTTGTTATCTAAGTCATCCTTGTTCTGTCAAATAGCTTTGTAGACAAACCATTCTTTCTGAAGGCTGTTAAGAAACCTGGTATTCACCTGCTCTCTTGTCACTTCAATTTCAAAGAACTCCAACTGAGCCACCATATCTTGAAGCCTATTGTAAATAGCCCCAATTGCTTCATCACCAATTGCTTTGAAAGAAACAAATTGATCAAGCATTTGATTCTTCTTCTTCTTCTTCTTTGTGGCTTTATTTCCTCCAAAAGTTTTGCATATTCCTTCCCAGAGTTCCTTAGCTGTTTTGTACTTTCTGAATCTTAGCTGATGTCTATCAGGTAGAGCCAACATCAATGAACTGTGAGCTCTGACATCATGCCTTCTGGCCAGTATTTCCTTGTCACAAAGAGCAGCAGATTTCTTCTTGGCTTCACCACCTTTGGAACTTTCAGCTTTATCTTCTCCCTTACCGTCTTCAACCGTCATTGTTTTGGGGAATTGATCACCAAACTCTATGATCTCCCAGAGAACATAGTGTTCCATTTTGAGGTATTGTTGGATTCTGAACTCCCATAATTCGAAGTTTTCAGGATCCAGCATGGGTAGTTTGAGGTTGTTGTGGTTATTGTTGTTTGAGGAAGAGTCTGAAGACATGGTTGCAGTGAGGGTTTTGTTCTTGGTTTAGTCAAAGTTTCTCAACAAGCTCTGATACCACTTGTTGATCCCAAACTCAGATCTTAAACCTTTATAGCTTGTTTAAGGGTTGTGATAGAAAGAATAAAATCAATCTAACACTAGAGAAACTTTGCAACACAAAGTAACTAAACAAGATGCGGAATATAGTGTTTAGCGCAAGAACAAATGACTAAAGCAAAAGTTAAACTTTAATATATCAAAGATATACGAATACCCAATAATGGTATTAGGGTTACAAAAACCTTAAAGTGTGAAATGAAAGACAATAGAGAAAGACACACTTTGCATGATAACCTAGTGAGTCCTTTTATAGGCATAAGGAATCACGTACAAGATTACTACTAACAAACTTGGAAAGTATCTCAGAGTAGTAACAGAAACGCGTAATAATGTATTCCAAGTTTATCTCTAGCGGCAGGCCTTTGACTTCAGCAGGGGAACCAATCCCCCTGTCTTTGTTATTTAGCAGGGGAAACTTACTCTAGCAGGGGAACAAATGACCAACTAGCAGGGGTAACTAATATACTTATATTTATTCCCAACAGTTTAGACTTAAATGAGACTTTGTGCTGTTTGCCTTTAAGGTATGTAACAAAAGAATGATCATTGTGGAAAGCCTTTGAAGGCAAACCATCAACTAAACCATGTCTCACAAGTCTATTGATGTTCTTAAAGTTTATGTGCCCTAACCTTCTGTGCCATTGATTACTTTCATCTACTGAAGCTTTAGCATAAAGACATGACAAATTATTGTTCATCCTAATTCCATTAAGATTAACATTATAAATATCCTTATGCCTAGGTGTTCTATAATCAATAAAATTCTCATCAGGCATCTTAAAGTCTTTGTTCAACACCAAGCATTCAATATCAGTAAAAAGAACTTTATTCTTGTTATCACACACTTGTGACACACTAAACAAATTATATTCAAGTTCTTTTACCAGGAATACGTTTTCAAAACGTAAATTATTGGTGATAAGAGTGCCTTTGCCAGAAATCATACCATATCCTCCTCCAAAGTACACTTTGTTACCATCTTTAATGGGGGTAAAGTTCGTCAAATAATCTTCCTTCCCCGTCATGTGCCTAGAGCATCCACTGTCCCAATATCCATAATCATTGACCTGCTTTTGAATGCCCTGCACATAAAGAAAACAAATTAGTTTTCTTTGGGAACCCAACCCTGAGCAGACTTGGATTCATTTGGTTGTTCAACAAGAACAGAGTTAGTCCTTATAACAACCCCTTGTTCATCCCTTTAAGGCTTGAACACCCAGTTTACCCCAACTGGTTTACTTATGACCTTTGAAATATAATGAAATCTGTTACAGATCATAGAAATCCCATCAGAATTAGGGTTTTGATCTTGTTTAGGTCTCTAAGTCAAACTAGATGAAGCTTTAGACCCCTTTCCCTTAGGCTGTAAGTACCTATTATTACTTTGTCTAACACAAGAACCAACAACAGCTTATTGTGGCATTTTCATACCATACCTAGAGCTGTCAGCGTTGGAATTGTTCCTGTCAGCGTTAAATTTGTTCTTGTCAGCGCTGAATTTGTACTTGTCAGCGCCTAAATTAGGGTTTGCTACAGGAACCCATTGTCTGTTAGACCATGTGTTGGTCTTTTGAAAGGGCCTTTGTCCATGTGTACTTGTCCTTTTAACAAAGAAGGGAGCTGGTCTAATAACTTGTGGACTTGGTTGGACATAAGGTCTGGGTTTGACCATGGTTGACCTATTGTCAGCGTTGACTTTTGAGGCATTAACACATTTATAGGCCAAATGAGAAAAACTCTCACATGTATAACAAGCTTTTCTAGACATAACCTTAGGTCTAGATTGAAAGAACCCTGTCCCATTAATACTAGGTTAGTTTTGTGGTGTCCTAGGTTTTCTATATATTTCAACATATTTAACACTAGGTTTTCTATTAACAGATGCGCCAATGTCAACAGGTTTTCCAGTGGTAGGGTTGGTCACAGTAATGGGTGTTGGCTCAAAAGGACTCTCACTAAGCATTCCACCCTTAACAAAGAGAAGAGGGTTGACTGATTTCCATTGCTCAAGGTCAGTCACCTTTTGTTGATATTCCTCAACTGGGGTGAGCACTCTAGGTGGAGGAATAAATTCTTCTTCTTTGAGTTTTGGAATACCAGTCCAATAGAGATCTTTTCTCTAAACACCATAAAGTTCCCAACAGGTGGAGGAACAGCAACATAATCATTCATCCCAATCCCATACTTATCCCTAGAATCTGTTTGTTCACTTACACACTTTTCTAGGGTTTGGCTGGCTTATCAAAAATTTTAATTTTAAGCCCTACATTTTCTTTATTCTTAATGGCCTCATCTAACTTAAGTTTCACTTCTTCTCTAGATCTCATCAGAGTGTCCCTAAGTTCAATACTAACTTTAAGATCATAAGACAAAACATTAATTTGATATTTTAGGTCAAATTCCATTTTCTTATATTCCTCAACAGTCTTTTTAGTTTAACAAGTGCCATTTGATAATTACTTAGCTTGCATTTTTCATCAAAAACATTTGATTTTAACGTTAAAATTTATTTGTTAAGCTTTTCAGTGTTTAAACGACAACCTTTACTACAGTAAGCATCATCATATACCTCATTATCTGATGAAGAAGGGAAATGTGCCATAAGAGCAAAGTGAACATGCTCTTCTTCTTCCTTCTCTGCAATCAAAGCCTTATTCTCTTCCACATCCTTTGCCAAAAAGCTCCAGTCCCATCCAACATCATAAATGTCTTGCATGGCAACCATATCCTTTGTCTCTTCAACCTTGACGACTTGACTTGAAGGCTTTCTAGCATCAGATCTTCTTGGAGATCTGCATTCCCTCATAAAGTGACCCATCCTATGGCAGTTGTAACACTCAACCTTGTATTTATCAAACCCAACAGTGTCTTTAGCATTGAAGGTCATCTTCTTTCTAAATCTCCTATTCCATATGTTGGCCCTTATGCTTGCAAGTGCCATCTTCCATTTAATGTCCATCTCTTCCAAATTCTCATCACTAATTTGCTCAAGATCCTCATATGTAATCAATGAACCACTGGGCAATGCAGAAATGTATGGACATACTGTATCCAGGTCAATACCAGCAGGTTTAAGCATTAGTGAGTCAACATTGTATGTGTCAGTGTCTGAATGTGAGGCGCTGACAAAGGTTGATCCACCACTGACATAAGGTGATCCAGTAACAGGATGCACATATGATTCTCTCTTATCGACTTGAGCTTCACTATGTGAGATGAAAGCCATGTTTCCAGATGTAGATTTGCTTCCATGATCCAATAAGATTTCATTCTCTACAATATTTAGCTTATTATAGACGTCATCAAAAGTAGAACTCTTATGGGCATTGGTAGCAATGATAGACCTAGCTTCACTTTTCCACGCATCACCAAGACTTTTAAGGAAAGTAGTAATGATATCAGCATCATTATACTCTGTTCCCATAAAGGTCAACTTGCTGGTGATATCTAGGAGCCTGCTTCTTACCTCACTCAGCTTCTTATTGGGAAGAGCCTTAAACACATCATACTCATGCAAAAGTTGCTTCTTCTTTTCTTGGGCAGTATCATCATTACCACCATAGTTGACTTGAAGAGCTGCCCAAAGTTCTTTGGCAGACTCAAAGCTTCTATACTTATGCTGATTGTTTGGACCCAGAGAGAGTTTGAGAATGTTTAAGGTCTTCATGTCATTCCTTTTCTTGGCTATATCAACAGTTGAGATAGCTCTTCCATCCTCAGGTCTTTCTCTACGTTCTTCAGTAGTAGAACCAGTAGTAGACCTTGCTAGAATAGCAGTAGCAATCTTAACTGCTTTATCGAATTCGTTTCCATATTCAATAACCTCCCAGAGAGTATAATCATGAATTTGAAGGTATTGTTAAAAATTGAACTTCCATTGTTCAAAGTTGTCAGGGTCGAGCATGGGGATTTTTAGGTTGTGAGTTGATGAGGAAGAAGATTCCGTAGCAGACATCTTTTCTGGTTTTAGGGTTTTGGTGTTTTTAGGGTTTATTGTTCTTCTAGATCAAAGTTCCTCAATAAGCTCTGATACCACTTGTTGATCCCAAACTTAGATCGATTAGCTTTATGTTAACGAGATTGAATCAAGTTTAACACGTAGAGAAACTTTGTTGTTGTTATGAACAATCCAAGTGTTATGCGGAATTAACACTTAGATTAAAGAACAAGTAAAACAAATAAACCAAACTTTCACTTTTGATTGATAATCAAACTTGAGTACAATGAAAGTCGAATACTAAATAATATGTATCAAACTATAAACCCTACGACCTCGTTTTATAACATAAGGAGTCGTGTACAATGGATAACCTATCAACTATTTTAGGAAAAGATAAATATAGAAAATACAATATTGAGTATATATTTTCTTCAAACAATAAACGTGTTGACTAAGTTTTCCTATCAGTGCTTGGACTTCTTCTTGTCAGCGCTTGGATATCTCTTGTCAACGCTTGATTTGTCAGCGCTTGATTTCTTCGTATCAGCATCTAATTTACTCTTATCAGAGTCTGAGTGTCTTGGCTCATTTTATTCCCAACACTCGGGACCCGAACCACTTGGAGATCTATCGAAGAGAAACCTTTAAAACTCACATCTTCACATCAAGGAGGAAAATCTTGGATTTTTGTCTCTTACAAAACTCGAACAAGACCAAACCTGTTCCTCAAGTTCCAGAAGAAATTCAAGTGGCCAACTTCTCTAAAGCAATCGGTTGAATACATGCGATTAAGTAACATATTTAATGTATGTTTTAAAAGAAATTTGTCAAGTTCAATATTGATTAATCACAAGATGTTAATGGATACATAGAGACAGTTTATGCAAACTACATTACCTTAGCTTTTGAAATTTCAGAAATAGCATGCACTCTTTAGAAGTAGTAAGTATATGGATGTGTGTTTTTGTTTATTCTTAACGAGTGTATATGCCTAGTTTTTTTAGACATTTGGTAAGGGCATTTTTTTGAACATCTCGCTCAGGGCATCAACAATGTCAGGACCGGCCCTGGTGATATATACTCCCTCCGTACCATATTAACAGTCCATGTTACTATTTTTGGACATCTCATATTAATAGTCCAGTCAAAAAATAGATAAGAAATATAGATTAAGTTTATAATATTACCCTCACTTGAAGGTATTATTATAAATAATAAAAAAGTTGTAAATTAATTAGTTAAAGGTAAAAATGTTATTGTGTAAAAAGTAAGAGAGAGAAAACTGAAAAAGTGATGTTTTTATTAAACTGCGTGTTTTTGGTCGGTTGACTATTATTGTGGGACGGAGGGAGTAATTGTTTGTAGATTCCAAAGACTATTAAGAATATAACATTATAATAGAATTTTAAAATCCTGATCGGATCTTATGATTTTAATCTCACAAAGACAAAAACGATCTGTAGTAAAATCCCACCCTTGCTTAAACCCTAAACAAAAAACTTTAACCCCTAACCAGAAAAAGGTCTAAACCCTAAACAGTCTAACTTGTAACCTTGCAATTACGTTTGGCAAAATTAACTGTAAGCTGTTAACTGTAAGTTGTAAGCTGTGAACTCTTTACTAAAAAGTTGTATCTTTTAAAAAAACTGTTTGGTATATCCGCTGTTAAGAGTAAAATTAAGATGTAAATTGACTTAAAAGGACATATTTAACTAAATTATAATATAGGTGGCGGGTATATCCGTAATTTACAGTTTTAACAGCTATTGACAATTTAAAAAGATTTATGAATCAACTTTTTGTTTAAAAGCTACTTGGTGAAAATAAAAAGCTAACAACTTTTAAAATTGTTGTACCAAACAGAGCTATTAGTTATTTTTTAATAAAAAAGATAACAGTTCTAAAAAACTTAAAAAAAGCTGTTACCAAACATAGCCTAACCTTTAGTCTAACCCATATTCCTGTAAAACTTTAACCATAAAGGCGTAGAGCCTACACCAGTAAAAGAGCCACAAAAGTCCATCGAAAGTACATGATATCATATTATGTCTATCGTGATGGTATGATTAGTTTCGTTTAACTATTAATGATTTGCGAGATAGTTAATTTTAAAAAATAAAGATGAATTAGTGTATAATTTTATTGTTTTGATTTAAAAATGAATGCGAAGGGCATCCAAAATGAAGTTCTATTTTGCACACTCGATGAGTGATCGACTCATAAATCAATGCATTTAGGAAAGGTTATTGAATGATCACGGTTTTCTGTATAAGTGGTTTATGCACGCCTTTTTATAAGTGAAATATACTAGAGTAATATTGTAATTTAAATACAAAATATTATATTGTATATATGTGCTTCATCAACATACAGTATATTACTTGAATTCCACTTGTGCAATGATTCTGTATGCAACTTAGGTGTTGTTTGTTTATTAAAAAGCTTTGAATTTAACATAAAACGCATATTTAAATCTGAATTTGAAGCGTAATTTGAATATAACTAGACTGTTTGTTTTTTTATATTAAAAAATGTGTGAATGTTGTAAAGTTTTAGTGTTACAAAACATAAAAACATCCAAATATTAAAAAAAAAATTGAGTCATAAATTTAAAATAGTCTAGCAACGCGAAAATAAAATGTCATAATCTAAAACATTCAAGAAAGTTATGCCGTAATTGAATCTTGCAATTTCATATGGTTGAACACTTTCATCGACAACATTATTATATTGTAAATTGATACTGCCACATACTTCGAGCTTAAAGACTTTACTTTTGACATCTATTAAAGACTTTACCTTTGTCAAATACGACAACCTGTATGAACGACGCTTATATGCCTATACAAATATCATAGATTCACATACGAACAATAGCCAACAAGTCTGTATAAATATCTACAAGTGTATAACGTTACTGTGATTATAAAAAGTTTACCATGGATCAAAATACAAGTAAATGTGGAGAAAGGACATGTTTTTTCATTTTATGAGAATGTAAAATATTCTTTTATTTTATTAAATGTCAATAAGAGGCATTTAGATACCCTTCTCAAGTCTAGACCATTAAGATATTTTGACATCTGATCGTGTTTGAACGAAAGAAAAAAAACAAACAATCTGAATGGCCAAAATGTCTGACCGATGAAAAGATTTGCCTCATTAAGAGTATGTTAAGACATTTTCAAGAAAAACGAACACCATCTTACACTTTCTTTTGCATCTTACCTTATGCAATCGGGAGAAAATTTCAATTATGAACTTTTATTTCTTATCGCTTGACACGAGTACTCGCATGTATTATAACGAGATTTTATAGCAGCAAAAATGATATTTTGCCTTGATAAAACGTCACACAAATATAATTCTTCCAACATATTCACTAAAACATGTCACACTAAACTAAGTCAAACCAATATGTATCACCAAAACGGTATCATTTTTCTGGTTGTGAGGTTTATTTACCATTGTGATGCATTATCAAAGTAAACAGGTTTTCATTTCAATATATGTAACACAATGACCAAAACAATCTAGTATGGGTTCGTGATCTAGTAAGTTGTATGACCCATGAAGCCCACATGTAAGGCGGCCCATATATATATATATATACCCTCCTAACATGTTAGGAGGGGTAAGCTTTGTCATTTTTACACACATTCAATAATATTCATCTTTTTTCTCTATACTTTCTTTCTCTAGTTCATCAATCTCTCTCTCTCTCTCTCTCTCTCTCTCTATATATATATATATATATATATATATATATATATATATATATATATATATATATATATATATATATATCATTCCATATATAAGATAATCCAAATATTACGTAGACCCTACATTTGGTATCAAGAGCCATGTGACGATTGCTTTCTTCGTGTATTTGTTTTATTTGATTTTCGTGCTATCTTTGATATATATACCCGACGTCCAAACTTTTTTTTTGTTTTTATGGTTTAAATCTTTCTACAAATTATCTACTTTCTTTTAGTATTGATTTGGGTTTCATATTGTGGTTAAAAACACAAAACTTTTGGGTGTTTGGATTTATTTTTGGTGAAGAAAGTTCATAAAAAGTACAAATCTTGATTTCAAATTTTTCGTTATAAATTTGAAAAAGTTTATATTTTTCTAGTCCCTACGAAGCTATAAACCTTGAAAGTACAAGTCGTTTCGCTGGAAAGCTTTGTAAAGGTTTCCTTTTTCGAGATCTAAAAAGTTGCCAAATTTCGAAATTTTCAGCTTTTTCCGAGATAGATAAAACCCTTCTTTCCAAGATGGTGTTTTAGTTTTTTCCGAGATAACACCTGTTTTTTTTGAGATAGTGTCTGGCACTTTCCGAGATAGTGATTTCAGCTTTTCCGAGATAAGTACTTTTGTGTTTTTCCGAGATAACTAACTTTTTTTTTCGAGATAACACACTGTGGTGTTTTTCCGAGATAACGTGCTAGTACTTTCCGAGATAACATCCTACTGTTTTCCGAGATAAGCTAAATTCAAATATTCCGCGATAACAACTTTGCATTTTTCCGAGATCTCTACTTCTCACTAATTTCCGAGATAAGAATCTTTGTTTTTTCCGAGATCAGAGTTTCAAATATTTCTGAGATAACGACATAGCAAACTTTCCGAGATCTTGTACTCGAAGAACTTTCCGAGATAGTGATCTAGCAGAATTTACGAGATAACAAACCTTAAATATTTCCGAGATAGCAACATTTAAAAATTCCGAGATAGTGTATTGGAGATTTTTCCGAGTTACAAGACTTAGAATTTCTTTGAAATTTTCAATTTTTGAAATTTTGAAAAATTAAGTTTCGGTTTGAATTTGTTTATCTCAAGGCAATTTTTGTTAAGGGAATTATTCGTTTTCTATATAGTGTATTGGTGAGGTCGATCAGCGCCTCAGGTGGTATATATATAATTCTCGGTCTTATATCACCAACCTTTTGAGGATTTCTAGGATCGTTTTAATATCACCAATTTTTATGACCATTCAAGAATTCAAGAATTTTTACGGTTTTTTCGTTGGTTTGTAAAATCCCGCGAATTTATTTATCAGTTTCTCCACGGATAGTACAATCCCTTATTGTTCTTACAACAACAAACACACTTACTTTCTTTCATAGTCGATCGATAAGTAATCCTTACAATATTTTTCCTCGAACTTCAATAGAAACGCTGAATTTGAATTCTCGAGAGAGATAATTCCCTGAGTTGGAATATATGCTAAACAACGCAAGAACAAGCTTCAAGGTGTCATGCAACAAACTTCGGTGTCATCTCCATGATCTTTCAAGGTTCAAGGGAGGATCAAAGTTTGTTGCACTCTTTGGTCAAGATTCTAATATGTTCCTCGATGTCATGATAACAAACTTGGAAATACTAGCAACGCAACTTGACAAATAACATTTTAATCGCTCTGCATCCGCATATGCACTTCAAGTTATACTGACACAATTTTCGACTCTATTCAAATTCGATCTTGCCAAGAAAGAAAATCCAGCGATCTGCCGGTCATTTTTTCAAGAATTACATACCGAGGTTCAAGCATTCCGTGGTACATAGTTAAAATACATGACAACGGTTTCGGCTTCGATTGATGAAACATCACGACTTCAACTTGGATATGATAGTCGGGTGCAAGAAACTCAGATGCAGATGCACAAGGAAAATGGTCATAGGGATGACACAAAAGGAGACCGCTTTCGTTAACAATGATAGTAGTGGCATTAAATCACGACAGCATGACTCAAACATGCATGACGAAGAGCCAATGGTTGGGGTACAATTGAATACTGTATCTAACATATGTACCAATTATCTACAACATATTGAGAATTTTGAACCTACTTATGTCGAGCATGGGATGAAAAAGGATGATAGCAATACCACTTCTGATTCATCCGATGTGAGTCATAAAGGGGGAGAAAGTGATCAAATGCTAAAAATCATGATAATTGACTTATGACTGCTTCATTAACCAATTCTGATTCTAAGATTGACGAGGGACCAAATGTTGAAGTGCTGGCTTCCATTTCGGTCCAATCTTCTCAAGAGATGTGAAGATATACGAGCTTCCATTTCTGTCCACTTCTTGAGTCAGTCGCTCCATATATTATTGTTGAAACCAGTAGCCACAAAGTGCAAATAGAAGCCACAAAAGCTGATAATCTCTCTCGTTAAGTCCGGTCAGTAGATGTTGTTTTAGGTAAAGTGACGACTAGGCTTGTGTTTTTTTAATCAATGGAGATCAAAACAGAAGATAATTAGTGATGGAATGCAGCGGAAAAAAAATTAGATTAGGGGTTTATGGAACGATGTTTTTTAAAGATCGGGGTATACGGCCTGATACCATGTTAAAATGATTAAACGCCATAGCTATAATATTATTGATCAACCAAATATATAGAGACATCAAACCCTAATGGACCCAACCCACAAGCCAGGCTTTGGGCCATATTATTCTCTAACAACATCAACGTTATCTCAACTTTCTTTTTCTTAGTTCAATATTGTGACAACCGTGGTTTTGAGGTTCGTCACTTAGTTTTATTTTGTGCTAGTTACGCGTCTTTACGTGTTTATGTGCTAATTGGTGTGTATAGATTGTGGTTTGGATATCGTTTCTGGTACGGGGTACCTTGTGAGTGAAACGATGTGTGATGATTTAATGTTCATGAGCTCACATGGTAGTGACTATGAAATGAGATGGTGTTATTTAGTGGTTTACGTATACGTATATGTATTATAGAAAATCGTATTTTTAAGATTTACGATTTAGCATTTCGAGGTCTCGGATGAGGTATTTAGTCACGGGAGTATTTTTCGGGATGGTTTTAAGTCATTTAGGTCTTAGTTAATTAGTTTATTTCATATTTCAAGAGTTTTTATAAAACTTATATTTTACGTCTTTTACGGTATACGCGTAAATTTGACTAGTTTTACGGTTTTGAGGTTCGGGAGGCTTTAGGAGCTGAAATAAATTAAGGGAATTTAAAGTAATAATAACTAATAGTTAATTTACAGTAATATAGTTAAAAAAGTCGGCCATAGGGTGTTGGGCTTGGTTTTGGGCCAAATTTTGCTTAAGGAAAGGAAGGGGAGCCTAGTTTGAGTACTATTAGACGTCCTGGTTAGTTTTAATTACCCATATTACTCCCTTTAGCCCCCAAAACGATTTTTATTTCTCCCAAAGCTAATATGAGTCGTGATTAACAATGATGGATGAAGAAAACCCAATTATTCAATTATGATTTAAGGTATGCGCTAAAAGTATGCTTAATTAACGTTTAATTTACGTATGTAACCTAATATGATGGATTAGGGTTTGACATTCATAATTTTTAATTAGATTTTGTTAATAATATGTAATTATTGATGTAATTAATAGGTTTTTATCATTGGAAATTGTTTTTAGGTTTTAATTAGGGTTTATGTATAATTAATTAGGTTAATTTAATTAAATTCGTTTTTTAAAAACTGGGCATAATTTTAGGTCAATTGTTTTGATGATATCTAGAGTTCTATAAACTCTTATTTTGCGATCCAAGTATCCCTGGAAAGGTATTTGAGTTGGCTTACAAATGTAAGAAACGAGAACTAAATTGGAGGTGGGAAAGTGGGTAAAAAACAGGTTACAACAGTCGGAGGTCAAAACAGTTTTGAAATCAGTCTGTTTTCTTTTTATGTTTTGGGTTGTTTGGGGTACTTAGGGTTATATTAGGACTTTAAAACGAATATGGGAGTTGGTTTATATATTATAGGAAGTATCTGCATTGGGGCTAAGATTGTGGGTTAGGGTAAGACCCCTAATCATAACAAACTTTTTGTATGTTCAAAATCAGTAAAATCCGGATAGACAAAAGTATATATATATATATCGGGGCCTTAACAGTAGCTTTAAGGTTGGGGAAAAAAGGAGGAGTTAGATAACATATAAGGGCATAGGGTTTCCTTTACAGAGGTCATGGGTATGGTTAGGTGGGAGTTTGGATTATATTTTGGAGACCTAAAAACCGGGACTATATTGGGTAAAATGTTAACGGGACGGCTTATGAAGTAAACTAAGTTAAGGGCTTTATAGAGGGGTGTAATGAGATGCTTAGAGCATATAAATGAGGTATATATATGGGAGAAGGTTAGATGTCCATCATAGGTTGATGAGCCATCTTAGTGTTTGGTTCATGTTTTGATTTTGTGTTTTTGTTTGTTAGCTTTTTGCTAGTGCACGGATGATTGGGAGAAGCTCAATCAGGTGAGTTTCATAGTCCCATGTCTACTAATGATTTTGACTTTCAGATGGGATGTAAGAGACACTGTCTTGTTTTTATAAATTATGCTGTGAATGTTTTGTGTTTGGTGATGGACTTGTGCATACTTATGTGATTAACTGCTAACTGATTCATGATTGTTTTGTGCTTTGACTTGGTACCAAGGGGATGTTGACAAGGCGGGGCCTTGGGGAGGTACATAGATGTGTGAGCATCTATGGGACCAATGTATAATGACAAGGCGGGGCCTTGGGATTGGTACGTAGGTGTATGGGCGCCTATGGGACCATGGTGTTTGGTAAGACTGTGAGCCTTGGATTTGGATTTGGTTTGGTTTGTTAAATCTTGAATATTAGTTGTTAATGCATGTTTGTATCATACTGTCCATATGTTCTTTTGTTAGTGGTTGTTGTTCACAGTTTATGGTTTGATTTTGGCATTAGAGTCTAAACCTATGACTCTCACCAACTTTATGTTGACATGTTTTAGTGTCTCTTTCAGGTGAAAATGTGGTTAAGCTTGAGAATAGAAGTGGCTAGTTTTGGAGGCATTAGAATTGCATATAGAAGGAGATCCCCGTTCCTTCTTAGTTTCTTTTGTTTTTTTAATAAGTGATACTGTTGACACCTTTATGTTTGCTTTGTTTATGTATTGTTTGTCTTGAGTAAGAGGTAGGAGCGTTACCTACTTGCCTAGACTCCTGCTTTGTTGAGATATTGTCATGACATTTGTGTCACCAATTTATGACATTTCTTAGTTCATTTAGTTATCTTTATAGACACGCCATGTTGTGATGATATCCATACGTCGCGCCCCATATTTCGCCATGGTGGGGTGTGACAGAATGGTATCAGAGACAATGGTTATAGAGAATTAGGTTGCCTAGTCTAGTAACCTAGTCTATAGCTTAAGGGTCCCTGCATATAGGCATCATAGGAGTATGTGTGCTTTTTATATTAATTAAAGTTTTCTGGATGTTATTCGTTTTTACTTGCGATGTTTGTTAAGTTTTGACTAGTATGGGTTGAACCATAGTAGTTCATACTTAGCCAAATGTTATTTTCTTTTCGGGTTGTGACTAGTGCGGGTTGAACCATAATCATCCACGCTAGTCATTGTTGTATTTTGCATAAATTGTACATTATAGTACATAATTTGGTACAAGGTAGTTTCTATCTTTTATTGAGTTATTTTATGTACCTGAGGTATGTTATTTTTCTTTTGATGTTTAAGTCATGTTCCCTAAGAATCGTGTGGTGGCTCGAGTTACTAGGAGTACATGAGTAGGAAGGATTTTAAGGTGTTTCCATTCTGATGGGCGACATGACTTATAATTGATTATGTTTTTGTTTTGGATTTTGTCTATGCTGTTTTAGCTAGACTATGGATTTCTGTATTCCAAGAGTTTGACTATGTAATTTTATTAGTTGGAGTTTTTGACCTTATTGTTTATGTGGTTATGTGCTTAGGTGAGTTGATGGATTTATGTGTTATGTTTTGTATTGATTCTTCTAAGTGTCATCATAGGAGGGAGTGCATTGGGGAAAGGGTAATTGTATAATTATGGTGGCCAACATAGTTATACAAGTACCACAACTTCAATGGGTTCCTAAGTATGATTGCATTAAAGAGGGTTAGTACATGCTTGTATATGATGAGATGTAGATTATTGGTATATGTATAGTATATGGGTTTATGTAACGGTTGCCTACGATATGGATATTTTTTAGTGTGTTATTGTTTTGGGTTATAGTCATGTTGTGTGATTATGGGGTCACACGATATGGACTAGTTTTAGTGATGGGTTTTATGCCTTGTGGTAAGATGGTGGTTACTCGTAGAAAAAAAAATGAGTGTATGACGCGATTGGTTGATCTGACATGTATGGTAACGAGTATGTTTTGGGTGATTTAATAGGTATATATATGCGGATGTATATATACTACTGTGTGTTAAGTTATGGTATATGGTCGTTTACTAGTTATTATAACTTGAACGTACCTTGTGTTTGTTCGTGTTTTACGGTGCTGGAGTTTGATGGAGTTCCAACGACGTTTTGAGTCTTTTGGATGTGTGTCTACATTCGGGTATGTATTTTTATTAATGCGAACTACTAAATTTTCTTGCAAATAAGTCTGGCTAATTATAGGAAACAGTTTTGAAAATAATTTGTAAGTGTATGGTATGATATCGTAACTTACATTTTTTTAGTTGTAGTAGTAAGTTATAAAAAAAGTTGTCTTGAAAATAATTGGATTAGTCTTCTATGTAACATGTGATAATATATTTTAAAGGGGTAAAGAAATTTTACAATAATTTTCTTAAGTGGAGTTAAAATTTTAGAATAATTTAACTAAGACGGAAGGAGTAAAAAAAAGGAGATTTTATTATAGTAATGATAATAATAACACCACACCTTGTAAACGTGTAGTAGTTTAGTTATAACCAACCTAAATGGAAAAAAAGACAGTGTATTTTATAAACATGTATTGGTTTCATAATAACAAGTGAAATAAGTTTAATATGGGTAAACAATATTGTGGATTTGCTATAAGCTAATCCGGTGGTCTAGGTGGGTGGTGGAAGATGGTGGTAGTCATTGTTGAGAGAGAAGAGAGGTTGTGTGTGAAAGATTAAGAAAAGTGTATTTACCAAATGAAAACACAAATGAGACACAAGCAACACCCCTCCTTGGAAGCTAAGGAGGGGTATATATAGTCACACACGACCCTTAAACTATACATTGTACCTCGTCTAGTCTAAGCGTGTGTGACTATGATAACTAATGGGAATTCTTAAATGTCGTCACATAAAGTGAGTTTCCAACAATCTTCCCCCATGGGACGATGTGTAGAATTCCTTACAATATTTTTCCTAACAAGTACATAATGATAAAGAACAAGAGCTTTCATGAAGCGTCCAATGCTGATGATGTCTTCTGAGGCCTTTGACTTCAAAACGACTCATCTTTAAAGTAACTTGTAGTAGAAATACTGTAACGGCACGAGCTAAGTAACCCATACACTTCTGGTTAAGGAGAAGCTTCTGAATTAACTTCCCCCTAATTCATGCCACATAAACTTGATTAGAAGCTTTTAAATAGCTTCCCCCTAAACCGACAATCCTCGTAAGCAACTTCAAAGCTTTCAATAAAGCTTAGAATGATTAAGCGCACAGTGGAATCTAACAAGCAAATCCCATCATATAACATGATAACGTTGCTAAGAGGGATTGAAAGTTTGGGGCACACCAAGTAGATCAACAACTTCTCTTCTCACGCTTGAATAATTCTTCTGAATTTTTCTTCCCCCTGAGAAATCAAGTTATGCATACTAGAAAGAATCAAGACATTTCTTCCCCCACATAGTTGAAGAAAGTAAATCAATCCCGAGTATGAAGCTCAAATACTAAAGTAGACACTTTATCCCATTCATGAAGTTGACATCGTAACACCAGAGTCAATTAAGTCCCGGAAATGCACATATCTTCTTCCGGAGACGCACCAGAGTCAATTAAGTCCCGGGAATGCATATAGGATAATGATGATGAATAATTGCAACAACCAAACAATTAAACATCGAATCAGTAGTGTACCGCTTAGAGATTGATAACGCCACGAGTTAAAACAGTGATTTTCTCTGCGGCTATGACAAATGTCATCCCGGAATGTTTTCAAATCAATAGAAGGTATGAAGTTCATCACGTGTACTCGTTGTGCGTTCAATGTGTCTTCTTCTTCCCCCTTGATGGTTTCGAAACTCGGAACCATCAATAAATCATAAGCACATGACCCTGAAAATCTCGAGAGAATAATAAATAAGCTTAATTATATTCGGTGAGAATCAACTGTTGATCGAAAATCTCTACTCATAAACTCTCCATGGCCGGCTTTACCAACCCACTTGTAAGCAATTTGAAGTGACCACTGATAGAATGAACCAGATATATCAAACATGAAGTTGAATAAAAATCCTTCGATCTTGTGACTTAAGCTTGCACTATTGTTGAATGATGAACGGTGGAGAAATCTCTAAGTGCCCAATGCATCACTGAAGAAGTCTATAAGCACAACACCTCTTGAAATTATCCACGTCGACTAAGCGCGTGACACTGAGTACAATAATGTAACCCCTTTTAGTGATAGTTATCCGAGTCATCAACCAACCACCCCGAACCCGGACACCAGATAAACAAGTCTTCATTCTAATATTAAGCACGAGCAAGTTATCTTTGAAAAATAAAATAAATACACGCCTTCGAAAAATCCGTCTTCAACTTCACATAATTAATACCCGATCCAAAAAAAAATCCGTAGTCACTAAAAATATACCCATTTTTCTTCGGTCTCGTCAAATAATTTTTGTCACATTTGTCTCGTCATTTTTGTCTCGGCACTTTGTCACGTCACTTTTGTCCCGATAATATTCAAAGTATATCATAATACACAAAATGTTATTCAAAATAAAATATTTTGAAAAAAATTCGTGTGTAGAATGAATTGATTTACACTGCCCAAAAATACGTGGCCCAATAGATTAAGTAAATAACCGGTCCATCATCTTAACCTTATTCATATACTCGATCCAAGAACTCAAAACCTAAACACATTGTAATGTCCGCCCAAGTTGTCACTGTTGCTACCACGTGTAGACCACTAACAGATTCAATAATTGGGATATTTAATCTCATAACCCCAATTACACTCACATATTTGTAGACCTAATCTCCTTTAATAGTAAAATCCACCCCCTATTTTCTCTTCCACCCCCATCACGTATCTAACTCCCAGCCACCAGATAAAACTGTTAACCCTAATCTCATCTTATCTCCCAATCTCAAATCAATCACATCATACCCCTTCATCAACAGATACATATCGAATCAAAACCAATAAATCCACGATCTGATTGAATGTCAAGGTCACGAAAACCAATGAATAACCCTAAAATCTCTAAAGTAAAATTGTCAAAGGTTGATTTCAACAAGAGACGCCATCAAGATCTTGAAACAAGATCTCGGGTAGGTATATATTGATTGCATGTGGGTTTTTGATTAATGAAATGAAACAAAATAAATGGATTATAACATAATTGTTATTAATCCTTATTTGTTTTCGAAAATAAAATTAGATCTGTGATGAATATGTTAAACGAGAGAAAAAAAACTTTTGAAAGATAAAACAATCGTTTAAACAATCTGAGATCAAAGTTTTTTTTGTTTTTTTTCGAGTCTTAGATGCCGATTAAGTGACGATGGGATTAGGTTAGATTTGGAGTTGATTTGTTGAGGAGTAAAAAGGTGGGCTGTTGAATTACTCAGTGAGTTAACTGAGTCAACTCGGTAATTACCGAGTTGACTCGGTTGTTTTGGTTTCAGTTTCGGGTAAAGATTAAACAACATTGAGTCTATCGCAATGATGTTAGTCTTGTCGTAATGTTGTCTTAAAAACTGCATCGCAAAGTCAAAGTTAAAAAACCCATCGTAATGATTAAGCAGTTACTTCCATTGCAATGTTTTCAAAATAAGTCCATCAGAATGTCTCCTCTATACCCTATCAGAATGCGTTCCATCGGAATGCGTTCCAAAAGTGTTCCATTGGAATATTCGATGGCAATGTAGAAACCAATGGTTTTTACGATCGCAATATTCCGATCTGAATGTTACCATCTCAAAAAACTTATCCAAAAGTACTGTCCTTTTTCCATATTTTCAGGAACTTGTGAATCTGACAAATTTTCTGGGTAACTACATCTTCATAAAGAACAATAGAAACCCAGAAAAAAATGAAATCATATAAAAATAAGTTCAGAAACAATAAACATTTGACACAAGATAAAACCGTGAAACCAGGGACACAGATATGAAGTTGTGGGTGAAACCAGGGACACAGATATGAAGTTATGGATTTGGAAAAATGATAAACTGATAAAGTGATAAAGTGACCGTCTAGACAGATTTGGACCACAAATAGTAATTCATGACAAAGATAAGCAACAATACGTGACTAAATTGTGAGACAATGCATCTGTTTGGACAAAACTATAACAAGACGTGACCAAAAGAAAATGATAACGAGACCCAAAAAAAATTTTAGACCACCAAATCAAAAGCATGAACACGATCCAAGGATGGAACCGAGGCTCTGATACCAATTGTGGATTTGCTATAAGCTAATCCGGTGGTCTAGGTGGGTGGTGGAAGATGGTGGTAGCCATTGTTGAGAGAGAGAAGAGAGGTTGTATGTGCAAGATTAAGAAAAGTGTATTTACCAAATGAAAACACAAATGAGACACAAGCAACACCCCTCCTTGGAAGCTAAGGAGGGGTATATATAGTCACACACGACCCTTAAACTATACATTGTACCTAGTCTAGTCTAAGCGTGTGTGACTATGATAACTAATGGGAATTCTTAAATGTCGTCACATAAAGTGAGTTTCCAACAAATATAATGGTTAGAATAAGATTGTTGTATACTAACTAGTTGATATCTTGATAGAATGATGAAGATAAAGGATGAGTTATTGGTTAAAAATGAGTATGATTGATTTTAGTAGTATTGGAGTTTGGTTCTTATGAGAAGTAACTAATTGGGACGAAAGTTTAAAATTTTTCTAAGGTATCGAGATTTGGTAATACTAATCGTGAAGAGTCTAAATTTTTCGTTGTTGGCACACTCCATTGATCTTTCGGATTACATTGTTTTGTTTTCAGTTGTTTTGTCTAGGGTTCATTTTACCCTATATTTTATTGGGACACGATTGTTTGGAATACTTTTGTTACACGTCATGGCTGATTTAGTTATGCGGTTGTGGAAACGTTAAGATGAGAGGATAGAGTTGGGTAGTATTACTTATGGTTAGATATTAGAATGGAGAAATGTGTTTTGGTTTAAAGGTTGTGTTGAAGGAATGATTAAGATTTGTGGAGTTTGGAAACTTAGATTGGTTACGGGAATAAGAGAGTAAGTAAAGTTAGTTGACTGGTAGTGGGAACGAGAAGTCATGCTATGAGAAATTGGTTGAAGTACCATTAGGAGATTGATGAAAGTACTAGCGGATGTGAGGGTAGAGTAGAAAGTTTATACTGATGGAAAGGTTGGGTGAATAACACGCAAGGGATTGGTATAGGTATGGAGGCAAGGTAGTAGTAGACACGTGAAGGAAAACAGGAATGTGAAAGAATGATTGGTAGGAGGTTGATTAACGGTGAAGTACAACAAGTAAGGAAGAGTGAGCCATTGAGGGGTTGAAGTACTTTTAAAAATAATGTGGTAGATGAGTTGAAGTTAGAAGCAAGGAGCTGGTAGTGTGAAGTTCCTAGGTAACATCATGGAGTCGAGAAGGAGTGCGTAAAGAGCTACATCGCGAAGCAAGGAGCTGAAAGGACTACGTGTCGGCTGCAAGAAGGATGCAAGAGATTTCGAAGGAGTCACAAAAGTTGCGAGGACTGGAAAGGTGACAAGCACTATGATGGGAAATTTACGTATGATTCGTGATGAAGAAGGGCAGATCGAGTATCAGAGTGGAGCTACAAAGAGCTGAACCGGTGGATCGTGATGAAATGAATACATAACATGGGAGATTAAGAACTCATGGAAGTAACAAGGGGAGTCGAGTGACTACGCGAATATAATTTTTGTGGCAATCAATATCGAGGGATGAGAAGTGAAGCTGAGCTGAATAAGTTTCATGGAGAAGTGATTAGAGAGTCGGTTTTGTGAAGGGGTTATGAAAGATCTTTGGAAGAGACAGCTATGCATTATCCAATGCACTAGTGATTTCCATAGATTTGATGAATGAAGTATGGAATTTTTGTTGGACGGGATAGTGTAGGAATAAGGGAGAACCATGGAAGGAGAGAACCAAGTATTCTTAGAAGATGATGATTGAAAATGCCTCATGTTGGGTGCAAGATCAAAATAGAAGTATGAGATTTGAACAAGAATTCAAAACGTGGCTTAGTAGACAAATGGAAACTAATGTGGGTATAAGATGAGAGTGTGATCCGCATGGAATCACATGAAACTCTAGTCTGTCCCTATTAGGAGGGAGTAGGAGAACTGGTTGTGAGAAAAAAAACAAGTGAAGCTACTTGGAAAATTTTGGCGTATAGATGACTAGATAGACTTAGTTAGTGGAGCTGGATTGTTATATCTGCCTAGAATGCTAGAGGCATTTGGGGTACGAGAAGTAGAGAATGATCTATACAGGTCATGAACGTCTCCAACACATATTTAATCATCTTGATTGAACATTTGGTAAAGGTGATGGGTGGAGTTAAGTGATGAAAGAAAATTGCAAGGCCAAGTACCATCTGGGAGAGGAAAGCATGGTTGATGAGACATGGAATAAGAAGAATGAAGTGAAGCTGAGACGAACTTGAACTATATGGATGACGTATTAGGGTGGTTTGGATGAATGATGTAGGTTGCACGAGTTGAGTTGTCTAAAGCAGAGAACACGTCAACAGGTATGTTGCGTGGCTTGGATAATCATATGTAGAAAAGGGACGTAGACTATACTTACTACATAGATATGAGTAGCTTAGAAAGGGCGATGTAAGGACGAAATTGGAGAAAGGGATACATAATGGGGTGGAGGAATAAGTACGACGAGAGTTGGGTGATAGTCGATAGACTAACTAATTCATCTCATATTTCGAGAGGAATGAGAAGTCACGTAGTTGAGAAGTTGGAAGGATTGCGTACGGATGTGATGGAATAGAGGGTTTTGCGTAAAAGTTAGCCTAATATGTATGGAATGCCTTATGAAGGATTATGGCAAGGGAAGAAACGATGGGAAGCATCACATCGTGATGTATGGTAGGAGTTGAGGAAGTGTGTATAGAAGCGAAGCATGAATGAAATAGGTCAAGATAGGAACCGAAGGTAAAACTTTGGTAGAGCTTAATGAGTAGAATAAAGCACCACGCAGGCTAATACTGTCGTAGTGTGGAAAAGGAAATGGCACTGACCTATACTGATTGTTTGGGAGGCTTAGTATCGATAATTGAATGGATGAGGAGTTATAGGTGTGATGTGCCATAGGGACGAAGGGCTTGGTCTAACTGAGACAAGATGAGGAGCAATATGAACTTGAAGGTAGGACATTGTGTCGGTATAAAGGAATTGTTAGGTATAAAAAAAATCATGAAGAAAAGTGAGAAAGAAGTGTATATGTGCTACTAGTGAGCTATCCAAATTTAATGGAAGTAGTTGTAGCATGGGTTTGGATGGCAGTTGATAGACTAACTGAGATAACCGTCCTTTTGATGATGTGTATAGATCATAAGTTTATTTAGATTGGAAGAACTAATGGATATGTGAAAGACCGTCATAGATCACTTTGTAAGGAAATTGGAATTTTTAAGTAGTTTGGGGTACGGACTAAAGGGAGTTGATGAACATGATTGGATATGAGTGTATCTAGCTAACTGGAAAAGGATGGGCAAGTGAGATATTTATACAACCTTAGGAGTTACACTGAGGGCATGAGTGATTGATTTAGAGGGAGTTAGGAAATTCTTTAGCGATGGCTGAGATTTCATATAATGATAGTTATCATACTAGAAGTCGATAAATGCCATTTGAGGCACTATATGAAAGGATAGGGTGAGTTGTCCCCATTGTGGACTAAAATTGGTAAAAGAGGCTACTAATGTGGTAATGGTGTTTGTGGAAAGGATGAGAGCAACAAGGGATGCTATGTTGAAAAGGAGGAAACCACTAGAGTTTAGTGACAAAGTTATGTAGGAAGTTTCACCCATAGTAACGGGTGGTATGTTTTGGTAAAATAGAAGAGTTGATGTAGAGTTTTGTAGGTCCATTTATGATCTTTGGAAAGATCGGACCAGTAGCTTATGAGCATAGAATTACCTGGGGGGAAATGAGTGGTATACATGTTATATTTCGTGTATTAAGATTGGTAAATGTTGTTTGAGAATGCATATTTGCATGTACGGTTATTCGGGATTTGTGTTAATAAGGGTTTGTGTTATCAAAGAGTCATTTGTGAGATTTATTGACTGTGAGGTCAAGAGTTTGGCAATGAATTTAAATATTGTTGGTTAGTATATTGGTAATTTGAGTCTTGAACTAAAGTTCACGTGGAAATGAGAGGAGTTCGTTTAGAACAAGTATCCTTAGTTGTTTGCTAATGGTATGTTTTATCCTAAGGAGTAAATCTCGGGACGAGATTTCTATTAGGAGGGAGTGATGTGACAACCGCGGTTTTGAGGTTCGTCACTTAGTTTTATTTTGTGCTAGTTACATGTCTTTACGTGTTTATATGCTAACTGGTGTGTATAGATTGTGGTTTAGATATCGTTTCCGGTACGGGGTACCTTGTGAGTGAAACGATGTGTGATGATTTCATGTTCATGAGCTCACATGGTAGTGACTATGAAATGAGATGGTGTTATTTAGTGGTTTACGTATACGTATATGTATTATAGAAAATCGTATTTTTACGATTTACGGTTTAGCATTTCGAGGTCTCAGATGAGGTATTTAGTCACGGGAGTATTTTTCGGGATGGTTTTAAGTCATTTAGGACTTAGTTAATTAGTTTATTTCATATTTCAAGAGTTTTTATAAAACTATATATTTTACGTCTTTTACGGTATACGCGTAAATTTGACTAGTTTTACGGTTTTGAGGTTCGGGAGGCTTTAGGAGCTGAAATAAATTAAGGGAATTTAAGGTAATAATAATTAATAGTTAATTTACAGTAATATAGTTAAAAAAAGTCGGCCATAGGGTGTTGGGCTTGGTTTTGGGCCAAATTTTGCTTAAGGAAAGGAAGGGGAGCCAGTTTGAGTACTATTAGGCGATCTGGTTAGTTTTAATTACCCATATTACTCCCTTTAGCCCCCAAAACCATTTTTCTTTCTCCCAAAGCTAATATGAGTCGTGATTAACAATGATGGACGAAGAAAACCCAATTATTCAATTATGGTTTAAGATATGCGCTAAAAACTATGCTTAATTAACGTTTAATTTACGTATGTAACCTAATATGATGGATTAGGGTTTGACATTTATAATTTTTAATTATATTTTGTTAATAATCTGTAATTAATGATGTAATTAATAGGTTTTTATCATTGGAAATTGTTTTTAGGTTTTAATTAGGGTTTATGTATAATTAATTAGGTTAATTTAATTAAATTCGTTTTTTTAAAACTGGGCATAATTTTAGGTCAATTGTTTTGATGATATCTAGAGTTCTATAAACTCTTATTTTGCGATCCAAGTATCCCTGGAAAGGTATTTGAGTTGGCTTACAAATGCAAGAAACGAGAACTAAATTGGAGGTGGGGAAGTGGGTCAAAAACAGGTTACAACAGTCGGAGGTCAAAACAGTTTTGAAATCAGTCTGTTTTCTTTTTATGTTTTGGGTTGTTTGGGGTGCTTAGGGTTATATTGGGACTTTAAAACGAACATGAGAGTTGGTTTATATATTATAGGAAGTATCTGCATTGGGGCTAAGATTGTGGGTTAGGGTAAGACCCCCTAATCATAACAAACTTTTTGTATGTTCAAAATCAGTAAAATCTGGATAGACAAAAGTATATATATATATATATATATATATATATATATATATATATATATATATATATATATATATATATATATATATATATATATATA
Source organism: Glebionis coronaria (assembly GCA_025667525.1). Classification (NCBI taxonomy): domain Eukaryota; kingdom Viridiplantae; phylum Streptophyta; class Magnoliopsida; order Asterales; family Asteraceae; genus Glebionis; species Glebionis coronaria. The sequence goes on along the minus strand of CM046878.1, from coordinate 603,492,428 downwards.
TATATATATATATATATATATATATATATATATATATATATATATATATATATATATATATATCGGGGCCTTAACAATAGCTTTAAGGTTGGGACAAAAAGGAGAAGTTAGCTAACATATGTAAGGGAATAGAGTTTCCTTTACAGAGGTCATGGGTATGGTTAGTTGGGATTTTGGCTTATATGTTGGAGACCTAAAAACCGGGACTGTTTTGGGTAAAATTGTTAACGGGACGGGTTATGAAGTAAACTAAGTTCAGGGCTTTATAGAGGGGTGTAGTGAGATGCTTAGAGCATATAAATGAGGTATATTAATGGGAGAAGGTTAGATGTCCATCATAGGTTGATGAGCCATCTTAGTGTTTGGTTCATGTTTTGATTTTGTGTTTTTGTTTGTTAGCTTTTTGCTAGTGCACGGATTATTGGGAGAAGCTCAATCAGGTGAGTTTCATAGTCCCATGTCTACTAATGATTTTGACTTCCAGATGGGATGGAAGAGACACTGTCTTGTTTTTATAAATTATGATGTGAATGTTTTGTGTTTGGTGATGGACTTGTGCATACTTATGTGATTAACTGCTAACTAATTCATGATTGTTTTGTGATTTGACTTTGTACCAAGGGGATGTTGGTCAGACGGGGCCTTGGGGAGGTACTTAGATGTGTGAGCATCTATGCGACCAATGTATAATGACAAGGCGGGGCCTTGGGATTGGTACGTAGGTGTATGGGCGCCTATGGGACCATGGTGTTTGGTAAGACTGGGAGCCTTGGATTTGGATTTGGTTTGGTTTGTTAAATCTTTAATATTAGTTGTTAATGCATGTTTGTATCACATTGTCCATATGTTCTTTTGTTAGTGGTTGTTGTTCACAGCTTATGGTTTGATTTTGGCGTTGGAGTGTAAACCTATGACTCTCACCAACTTTATGTTGACGTGTTTTAGTGTCTCTTTCAAGTGAGAATGTGGTTAAGCTTGAGAATAGAAGTGGCTAGTTTTGGAGGCATTAGGATTGCATATAGAAGGATATCCCCGTTCCTTCTTAGTTTCTTTTGTTTGTTTAATAAGTGATACTGTTGACACCTATATGTTTGCTTTGTTTATGTATTGTTTGTCTTGGGTAAGAGGTAGGAGTGTTACCTACTTTCTTAGACTCCTGCTTTGTTGAGATATTGTCATGACATTTGTGTCACCATTTTATGACATTTCTTAGTTCATTTAGTTATCTCTATAGACACGCCATGTTGTGATAATATCCATACGTCGCGCCCCATATTTCGCCATGGTGGGGTGTGACAAATATTGACCAAACACACATAATCCGCTTAGACAAGTGACCAAACACTTTTCTTACAAATATTAAAATTTCATTAATTAAAAAAACACTACGATAAATAAAATAAAATTAAAAACAATACAATAAAATTAGTGCTCATTTCTCTAGGGTAAAAATGTTCGACTAAATTGGCTTACAAACTAAGATGAGCATCCGAGTTGTTAATATCTCTCATAACTTTTTACCTATTTCTCTAGATTGTATTGGACGATACTCACGATGTTATTCTTTTCGAAAAACCTTATGTTTTTTTTATGTAAAACTAAATATAATAGTGACAAGTTTTAAATGTTTCATTGGGGCTATAATAGCTTTTTTTTATTAACTTTTCATAAATTATGCATTCTAAAAATTTAAAAAGTCATCTTTACAAATAGCCTCCAATGCATAAAAGTTGTTTAAAGACTTTTTTTAGCTCTTCATTAAATGTCAATAACTTATAAGACTTGGTGTCAAATACTTGGTATTTACCAAACTTTTTTTTGTCAAGTCATTCATCAAGTTCTCATTGCAATGAAAAAAGTCATATAAATGACTTGGACAAATAGTAGTTTCTCTTATATACATTGTCAAGATACCATTGTAGTTGTTCTTATATATATTGTCAAGATACCATTGTAGTTGCTTTTATATACATTTATGTTACATCTTTTTCTGTTACATGGAACGAAAACAATAAATGCATATATGATTAATGCAAACCTACCGAGTATTGATATATTTAATGAATCAAGCACCTTCAATGTTTAATGTAACACTACTTTTTTATGTTACATAGAACATTTAACGCAACATACACAATATAGAAGAGTAGTTGCAATAATACAATTACTTCATCAGTCTCATAATAGAAATACTAAATCCATAAAAGGTTTACAAAAACAAATCCACATAATGATTTGACGTAAAAATAATTGGTCTTATCTCTCATACTTTTAATTCTTTCCACATATTTGTAACCACAAACTAAGTTACACATCATTATGTAGATTATACTTTATAAAACTTTTGTGAGTGTATCATTCATCCTCATAATAAGTGTTCACCGAAAGTTTTTAGTTTTTATAATCTAAGTTTGACCATAAATTTTTTATTTTTATACATAATACTTGATAAAAATTATTTTATTGAAAATACATTTAAAACCAAAATTTATTCATATATAACTTTTATCAAGTATTATATAACACAAATATAAATATTTATGGTCAAATTCAATACTAAAGACTTTGAAAATGAACGTGATTCTATAGTTGCGTTAAGCATCATTTCATAAACTAAAATAAAACAAAAATACACACATATAGTTATGACTTATCTAACTTACAATTGATCCATATCACAAATTAATTTCACGTCTAATTTGTCTAATTTAATGTGTAGAGAATAAATAAAAGGTAATTTCATAGCAAGTGGTCTCAAATATTATTCACATTGTCTTTTTATTTTCAATATGTTCGGTGCAAGTGATCTCAAATACCAATCCTTTAGATTTGTTTTTTAAACTATTTTTTTGTGTTTAAATTGAGATATTCCTAATGTTATGTTCTTTAAATATGTTTTTATGAAACGACATTTAAAATTGTCGTGGAGCAGTTGAACGTGGTGATCTATCAGTGGAGCCATGGTGTTAGAGTATCTGAGCAATGAGCAATGGTAATGAAGCATTAGAGCGTTAATGGAGTAATAGAGCGGTGATGGCACAACAGTAGAGTGGTGATGATAGAACGATAGAGAGGTGGTTTTGTCATCAAAATTTAGGAATAAGTTTCAATAAAGTGAGAAATAAAATAAAATATGAAGGTATTTTGGACTTTTTACTACTGTATAGTAATAATAAGACAAACTCTCAAATGATATGTATTTTATTAATTAATAAATAGACACACGTCGAGCAAAATATCAACTAGAGCAATGACGTGGTAAAGAATGACCAAAATGAAAATTTAGTTAAAAAATGATTAGAAAACGTTAAGGGTATGGAAAACACGACTAGAAATAGAAATTTTCTCGAACCGAATTGTGCAGCTCAACAAGCTTAGCCACAGTAGTACTCTCGCCACTAGAAATAATAAGTGTCGTCACACTCACCAACTGTTCTGTTTTCCTTAGACTACTTTTATCAATGACCTTCTACCAATCGGTTGGTGGGTTCATTAATGAAATAAGGTACATTACATTTACACTTGTGCATTTATCAAACACGCCTCTAGGACACATTAATGGTATGACATTCAAGTCACACAACCAACTTGACACATGTCTGTTTTTTATTTAAGTTTAATATTTTCATTTATTACTTTGAGATTATGTTGAATATAGATAACTTTATAGATAATGTTTGCTATTTGAGTTTTTAAAGTAATATTTATATCACTGATTTCAACTTTAGTTCTCTATAAAAGGATCGTTCAATATGACCATAGTTACACACACATTTTCAAATCTTAATTTCTAATTTCTTAACTTTGATATATGTTTATTTAGTATGAATTCTAACCATCTAATTTATTTTCAAACACTTAAATTCTCAAGATCATATAAATTATCCATTTACATCTCCAAACTCCAAATCTAAAAAAAACTCACTTTTCTTCAAATTTAAATCAAATGTCTACTATATATATTTATATCAAATCCCAACTACATATAATTATTGTAGTAACCATTTTCTTCATTGCATATCAAATCTATTTTTTTATTCACAAAATACCCACCTCAAATTCATAAGCATGCACTTAATTAGTTTCATGTTTCTTATATTATGTGGTGTTTGGATTAGCTTATTTTACGCGTTAGTCAAGTTATTAAGATATCGAAAAGCCCAAAAGTTCACTTGTTTTCGGCTTACATTTCATAACCTTAATTTTTGGGGTGTTTGTTTAAGCTTATGTATGGCTGACCAGCTTATTTGTTTCTTGGCTTGGCGTATATATCATAAGCCATAATTTCCCGGCTTATTTTGTGACTTTTGGGCTTATATAAGTTTATTATGTTATAAAAACTTATATAAACCCGCAAGTCTCAAAATAAGCCGGAAAATTAGGGCTTATGAAATATCAGCCGAAATTAAATAAGCTTTTAGGTTCACATATAAGCTTATGTTAAAGCCTAAGTCCCAAAATAAGGCAAAAAATATATAAAAATGTATGTTACATAAGCCGAAAATAGATAAGCTCATAAGCCCATAAATAAGCGTAAACAAAGACCCTCCGAGTTTAGTGTCGGTGTAGATATAATATGATGTCTGTTGTAGATAAACAATTTTTGTTTGTTTTGTATGCCGAGCAAGTGAGTTAATGGGAAAAGCAACACCCTTGTGACTTTTTCTGTCGAGTCATTATTAGCTGTCATTATAATTCATTAGCTCTATAGTTGTATTATGGCCCATATTGTGCCAGCCCGTATTCTAGAATACACTTTTGTATTATATATATTTGGTATGGCAGATCAATAGAGATCAAGGAATCATTATGGTATCACAGCCAACTAATCCCTCCTAAAATCTCTCTCAATCATCGATCCTCTCCCCTCACTTTTCTCCACCGACTGTTTCTCCATCCCCCTGTCTACTGCTATGGCTATTGAAGATGCACACCACCACCACCCTCCTCCACAGATAAACTCATCCCTTTTAGCGTCCCTAACAAGGTCCCTATTAAATTGGACCTCGAAAAACACAATTATAATTCTTGGAGTTCTTTTTCCCTCATTCACCTTGGTAGCCTAGGTCTCAAGAAACATGTAGAAGAAGCAAACTCGTCTACCAACGCTGAATGGTGTCAACTAGACGACCTCATCAAGATGTGGATCCTTGGTTCCTTATGTGACTCTCTTCAAGAACAAGTAGTCACCACTCCTGGTAATGCAAAACATCTATGGGACCATCTCAAATCACTTTTTCATGACAACAAAGATGCTAGGGATATTAACCTAGACAATGAACTTCGTTCCATCAAGATTGGCACAATGAGCATTAATGAATATTGTACCAAAATTCGGTCTATGGCAAACCGACTCAAAAATCTCGACTGCAATATAAGCGAGAAAAACATGGTAATTTATGCCATTAATGGCCTTGATTCTCGCTTTGACACCCTCATTGAAATCATTCGCCACCGCGAACCTCTCCCGGCGTTTGAAACTGTGCGCACCATGCTCCTATTGTAAGAGTCGTCCTTTAAAGATGAGAACAACACCACAAATACCTTTGACAGCAGCTCGTCATCACCTACGGTCCTCATGACCTCAAACAAGTCGCACCAAAACGCCAACTCACACAAGCCCACTAATCTTCCTCAACTTTGTAACCATTTTAACAAAGGAATGTGTCGTTTTGGAGACAAATGAAGGTACATTCATGACCAAAGAAATAGGACAGGTTTGACCACTCGCAACAACAGCCGTATGTTTGGTACACCGGATGGAAGCAACAGTAGACAAAACTTTCACAAACCCACTGGTTATTACTCCTATCGTGTAACCCAACAACCCTATGCAGCCCAACAGTCTGGTCCACCTGGTGTTCTTGGTCCAGTACCTCGCCCATCACTTCAGCCATATGCGGCACAACCATCTGGTCCAGCAGCAGCAGCCCTTTATGGGTTGGCCCAACCAGATCTGCCGGCCCAAGCTCTTTATGCAGCCCCACAGGCTGTTTATCCAGCCTACACCACTTCGGGTCAAGGCATACTAGGCCCCGTTCCAGGTTCATATGGGTCTCAAGCAACGACTCTTCCAAATGCTTTTAGCACGATGACCTTACAAGACCCGACGTGGCACATGGATACAGGTGCTTCCTCACACTTGAACTTTAAAACTCGTAATTTAAGTACCATTTTTGATAAGCGTTTATATCCATCTATTTATGTTGGTAACGGTAATTCCATTCCTGTCACTAACACCGGTCATAGCATTATTCCATCTACCCATCGGCCCCTACATCTAAATAATATCCTTGTCACCCCCAACATAATTAAAAATTTGATTTCAGTTCGTCAATTCACTAGAGACAATAATTGCACTATCGAATTTGACGCTTTTGGTTTTTCTGTGAAGGATTTTCTGACTCGCCATATCCTCCTCCGATGTGATAGCTCCGGCGATCTTTACCCAGTCACCAAACCGTCATCCACACCTACTGCTTTCATCTCCACCAACTCTTCCACGTGGCATCAACGCCTTGGACACCCGGGCGATGAAGTGCTACGATCCCTTGCTTCTCGTAATTTCATTTCATGTAATAAAACAAGGTCTTCACATATTTGTCATGCTTGTCAACTTGGCAAACATGTGAAGCTTCCTTTTCATAGTTCTGTGTCAAGTGTTAAACATTGTTTTGATATTATTCACTCTGATTTATGGACATCTCCTATTATTAGCTCTAGTGGTTTCAAATATTATGTGTTATTTCTTGATCATTATTCTCACTATCTTTGGATTTACCCCCTTCGATCTAAGTCTGACATGTTTGATAAATTCATGCATTTTCGCAAATACATTAAAAATCAATTTAAATGCGACATTAAAAGTTTCCAGCGTGATCATGGTGGTGAGTTTGATAACACCCGCCTTCATTCCCTCTTTGCCAAAAACGAAATCCAATTCCGTTTCTCATGCCCAAAAACCTCCCAACAAAATGGCAAGGCGGAGCGTATGATTCGTACCATCAATAATACGATTCGTACTCTTCTCTTTCAAGCACACCTTCCTTCCACCTTTTGGGTTGAAGCCCTCCATATAGCCACCTACCTTCTAAACCTCTTACCATCCACCGCCATCCAAAACGAAATACCATACACTCGCTTTTTCAATAAACCACCCGACTACACTAGCCTACGTATCTTCGGATGCTTATGTTATCCCCACCTTCACTCCTCACACAAACTTGCCCCTAGAGCCACTCCATGTATCTTTTTAGGATACCCCGCATATCATCGTGGTTTTCGATGCTTAGACCTTGAAACAAACAAAATTATCCTCTCCCGACATGTAACATTTGACGAAAGTCAATTTCCCTATAAATTCATGACACCATCCTCCCCACCATCCTTCTCATTTCTCGACTCTCCTATCTCCCCTCTTCTCACATCCATAGCCACTAAAACAACAACCGTTCCTAATACTCCTCAACAACAAATACCCGAACAACATAATACTCCACATGCCTCCGACCCCCCTTCACCGGCCCACCAAGAACCCAACATTCCCGAATCACCAAATCCCCACCCGAGCCATATCATCGAACAACCCTCTCAACAAACCGAACCAACTCGTACTCATACCATGGTCATACGATCTCAGTCAGGCATTGTCAAACCTCTCCACCGTATATCTCTAAATGTCTCATCCATTTCTCCTATATCGAAAAATCCTCACCTTGCTCTTCTTGACCATCACTGGAATAATGCTATGCACGATGAATATAATGCGTTAGTTAAAAATGGCACTTGGTTACTTGTACCAAAGCCTGTAGGTGTTAATATGGTTCGCTCCATGTGGTTATTTAAGCATAAGTTTCATGCTGACGGGACTTTAAGCCGAAATAAGGCTCGGTTGGTTGCCAACGGTAGTAGCCAACAACTCGGTGTTGATTTTGACGAGACTTTCAGCCTGGTTGTTAAGCCGGCCACAATTCGCACAGTTGTGAATCTTGCTGTGTCTCGTCATTGGCCTATACACCAACTTGATGTTAAGAATACTTTTCTTAACGGTGACTTATCAGAGACGGTTTACATCCATCAGCCCCCTGGCTTTGTTGACACTCGGTACCCTCATCATGTTTGTCTGTTGCAAAGATCGTTATATGGTCTGAAACAGGCACCTCGTGCTTGGTTTCAGCGTTTTACAGGTTATGCTACCCGAGCTGGATTTTACCATAATCGATGTGATTCTTCTTTGTTCATCTTTCGACAGGGTACTGAGATTGCTTATTTACTTATATATGTGGATGACATCATTCTTACAGCTTCTAGCACTGCACTTCTCCAACAGATCATTGGGTCTTTACATAGTGAGTTTGACATGACTGATCTCGGGGCACTTAATTATTTTCTTGGAATCTCTGCTACTCGTCACTCCACAGGTTTATTTTTGTTCCAGAAGAAGTATGCTCTTCAACTTATCGAGCGGGCTCATATGACTAATTGTAACCCTTCTCGGACTCCCATTGACACCGAGTCTAAACTAGGCCCGGAAGGTGTTCCGGTTCAGGATCCAACTCTGTATCGCAGTCTTGCAGGCGGCCTACAGTATCTCACTTTCACTCGGCCCGATTTAGCCTACGCTGTTCAACAGATTTGTCTCTACATGCATGATCCTCGAGAGCCTCATTTTGCCTCTCTCAAGCGGATTTTACGCTATGTTCAGGGGACATTAGATTTTGGTCTTCACTTATATGCTTCCGCTACCAACTCTCTGGTTGGATATACCGATGCTGACTGGGCTGGTTGCCCATCTACCCGTAGGTCCACTTCAGGTTATTGTGTATTCTTGGGCGACAACCTCATATCATGGTCCTCCAAACGTCAGCACACTCTCTCTCGATCGAGTGCCAAAGCAGAGTATCAGGGTGTCGTTAATGTCGTTGCAGAGACTGCCTGGGTTCGCAACTTACTCCGTGAGTTGCACTCTCCTTTATCTTCTGCCACGCTTGTATACTGTGATAATGTGAGTGCCATATATATGTCTGCTAATCCTGTTCAACATCAACGGACGGAACATATTGAAATAGACATCCATTTTGTCCGTGACATGGTCACCGCTGGTACCGTCCGTGTTCTACATGTTCCTTCCCGTTTTCAGTATGCCGATATCTTCACCAAAGGACTGCCTTCGGTGTTATTTGAAGATTTTCAATCCAGTTTGAGCGTCCTACCTCCTCCCGCTCCAACTGCGGGGGCGTATTAGCTGTCATTATAATTCATTAGCTCTATTGTTGTATTATGGCCCATATTGTGCCAGCCCGTATTCTAGAATACACTTTTGCATTATATATATTTGGTATGGCAGATCAATAGAGATCAAGGAATCATTTACCATTCAATAGTCATATGCTTCTGGATTAAGCTTGTAATAAAAAAATTGTTACCAACTTACCAGATAAAGTAGTTCTTTCAATTGATAAAATGAACTCAAAATCAAGCGGCTAAGTGGGTGTTTGGTTGTGCTTATTGAAAACAAATTATTCATTTTGAAAACTCCATTTTGAAAAATCATCATTTTGAAAACTCCATTTTAAAAAATAGTGTTTGGATTTGATATTCCAGTTTGAAATCGCAATAATCAAATAATCACTTTTTTGAGTGTTTGACAAATTTGATTATTTGATAATAAACTCAATTTTGAAAGCTTACTTTTCCAAAACTCCATTTTGAAAATGAAATAAGTAGCTCCCAACTAACTTTTTCAAAACTCCATTTGGAGCTTCTAAACGCAAATAATCACTTATCTCCATTTATTACCCAAACATTTTTTTTAACTTATCACCATTTTGGAACTAAGATTTGGAGATAATCTCCTCCTAACCGCACATCCAAACACCCCCTAAGTCTCATGAGCTCTAAAATGTTGGTGTTTTGGTTTGGACCCAATAGAAAAGCTAGTCTAAATACTATCTAATTGCTTTATGTTGAGCTTTACCGGTTGTGTTGCGCTGACGTGTGTTTATTGCATTACGAGGTAGTAGCTTATTTGATTCTGATAATTTTTGTTTTTGGTGATCGATTTGAAGGAAGAAACTGGAAGAGGAGTTGTTGTCATCAAGATATGTTGCTGGCTTCAAGTTCGAATGATTATGTTTATTCCGTTAACTGTCTTCTTCATTTTTCTAAATGGCATCCTTTGGAGTTCAGTAAAATTAGGAGATTTATTACGGCTTTATTGTCTCCTTCCTCTATATTTATAGGTCAGCATACTAGACTCAACTCGAATTTACTTTAGTTTTAATATTTCTGGATTTTGTTTTTAAGTACTTGGTGCATACACCCATTTTTCGGATTAATTTGCATCTTTCTGATCTATTAGCAGAGTAAAATTTAGCTCATATGCCTAAACATAAGCTTAAACAAACCCATGCTTTGGTCATACGCAAAATTGATATGGATCAAACTTAAGTGCCGAGAGAGTTACGTGGTGTTTGTGATTGCATATAAAATCTGTTTACCTGCTTATTTGTTTGACACAACAACAGATTGACACTTTTAGGGTGTTTGGAATCACTTATCTGAACTGCTTGTATGATTATGCTAGACTTTGTTAGAAAAAAAGGTAAAAAAGTAGTTTGAACTAAACACTTTGCGAGATGCTTATTCGAGACTGCATATATGTGTTAGTTCAAAAGGCATTTTAGTTTAACAAGCAATCCCAACCACCCTTTAAAAGTTTATATGTTTATTCTTGTTGATGTGGAGAATGATTATATAAGAGGCACCTAATTTGCTTGACAAATGTTTTCCTTTTAATCATCTTTGTTTTAATGAAGCTAGTAAAATTGTCTTATTGAGTTATCATCGTATTGAGAAAGATCAATCGCACCATGATGGTACAGGAATACTCGGGTGCAAGTATGATGGAGATAGGATGTTGTGGTTGTTTCGGATTCTCATTTGCAAAGAAGCAAAAAAAAAACGATCTGGGCCCAAGGATAGAGGGAGGGAATCATGTTCTACAGGGGTTGTTGTTGAACGAAGAAGTAGAAGAGGATCCTGATGATGAAGAAGAAGATAATAACTCGGAGTGTGACATGATGACGGAAACTGATAGAGAAGACCATGAGGTGTTCAGAGACCCTAGAAAGAGCTCTCGGGAGATTCTTGATCTGTTAAAGAAACACACAAAGTTATAGGCTCGGAGGTAACTATATAAACAAACTTCAGCTCTAAATACTAGTTGTATTATTAAGGATTGGCCACATGCGAGTATGCGACCGTTTTCTGTATAAACAGAGCTTAATACATTATTTCGATTTCCATTTAACATAAACACAAAGAGTTTTTACGATATCTGATATTAGAGAAAGAAAAGTATTATCAAATGGCACCATAGTTTTTCTTGATTCGATTTATGCGATTAAGTGCTGGTAGTGTTTAGCATTATCAAATGTAGTAACCATAACTATTTGATACAGTAACATTTTGTAGACTCATCATAACATCCTTATTGTTCTTAATCTCAATAAACATTTTGATACTTATCTTTTCTTCTGATTTTTATTTTTATGTTTAGTATGTTTTGTCCGGTCTATACCTGTCTAACTTAGTACTAGTAAGAGTGCTTGGTCATTGGTACACTGTGTACCTAGAGGTGGCAAATCTTGATCATTTTAATAAATATGAGCACTTTTTCCCCACTTTTAAAAAAGGATGGGGCACAACAACTTCAATTCTTTATTTTGCTCATATTTAGGATGAAGGCAAACAAGATGGTGAATGAGTATGCCCGCTAGTGTAAAATTGGCTCTAGTAGCTATAGGAAAGTGGTAATTTGGTAAATTGCTTCATATTTATGTATATACATCTTGCCCGTGAAGAAAGTGTATTAATCAGTATTCTTTTTACTTATATTGTACAGGTTCTTTACCGAAGCCTGGTTGATGGGAAGCATTATGCAATTAAGGTATTGCTCTTCTTTTATTTTATTATGTTCTTTTCCCATTTTGATCACGAGAACGTACTTTTAATTTTCTTCATACAACTTTAGTGGTCGCTTCATTTGTACGCTCGTAGGTGCGCCACCACTAAAATAACGCTGTGTGTATACATTCTTTAGTAAAACCAACAAGATCACCTTCCCTACTTAAAAACCTGTGACATACCCCTAAACAATTATCAATAGAGCTTTCAAATAAGTTAAACGTAAATAAGAATATCTCTAATGATAATAAGAGATGAAAACTGAAGGGTATTCGTATCTAGGGGTTCAAATGCTTTTCGGACAAGTCATCATGGCCTCTGGGTCCCATTGCATTACAAGAACCCGTATCGATTACCACATCACAATCTTTCCACGTGTAGGTACTAAACTGGCTCATATCAACTATCCCAATTGGTTACTTGAGTTCATCAAACTTTGTATGGTACTTGTCGTAAATCTCATACCCGTTCCGATACGTAATTACATGCTTATAATCGCTCTCAACAACTTCGGGAACTTTTCATAAATGAATTTTTCCAAGCTTTTTTTTATTCAGATTTTGTAGGCTCAAATTCATCCGTATGATGCCTAGTATTTCAAAAAATTGTCACTAAGATAATTTTTGCTAACCAGTTATCACAATCTAACGTGCTTTTTCATTCAGTTCCAAACACTTGAGTTGAGATATTCAATTTCGTCCACCCTTCGTTTTAGCTACTCAGCACTAACATCACATAAAAGATCAAGTTTGGTCTTCGAGTCATAAACGCTTATATGGTTTTAAGCCACCAGGAAGTCAATTTTGAATAAAATTAACAGAATTTAATTAAAATAATGATACAATACACAAGTTAAACGATACAAAAAAAATTGTTGTTTGAAAGACAATAACCTTGAGTTTCGGTCGAGTAGCTTCCTACACAAGTCGCCCACTTCTTCACCAACCACATTCAAACTCTCCATAAACTCAGGTCTTCTTTGTACCGTATTCCAATGTTCCTCAAGGGATTGATAAACAAAATTGTCATCATATGTGTGGGTACTTGGTACGAGGACATCAAGTATTGTCCTTGCAAGTTGTTGATTCAGAGTTATGTAAGCTTCAGGTATTGTATTATATGTTATATAAAGAAAAAAGAAATGAGTAAACAAACTTTATGAAGAAAATTTTAGCCACCAGATTGCTCATATATTTTTCACTTATCCCACCTTGTTCCAACTTAGGAATTCTCTAACTTTGAGTCAAACAAGATGAGATAAATGAAAAATATATAAGCAATGTGGTGGGCTAAATTTTTCCTGATAAAGTTTGTTTACTCTTTTCTTTTTCTTTATATAATAGATAATACAACAACTGATTGTTACATAACTCGGAATCAATGGCTTGCAAAGACAATACATGTTGGCTTCGTGCCAAGCACCCACACATATGACGGCAATTGTGTTTGTCAATCTCATGTTGGACTAGGTACAAAGAAGACCTGACTTTACGGAGAGTTTGAATGTGGTTGGCGAGGAAGTCGGAGAGTAGGAAGCTACTCGACTGGAAATCAAGGTTGATGTCCTTTAAACAACAAATTTGTTTTTATGTCGTTTTACTTGCATATTGACCCATTATTTTAATTATAGTTTCTTAATGTTAGTCAAAAATGACATTTTGATGGCTTATAACAATATAAGCTTTTATGACTCGGAAGACCAAACTTGATCTTTTATGTGATGTTTGTGTCGAGTTCCTAAAACGAAGGATGGTCGAAGTTTAATATCTACCTACTCAAGTGTTTGGGAATGAATTGAAAAGCACTTTAGATTTTGATGACCGGTTGGCAAACATTCTCTTAGTGACCTCATCAGGCTTTTTCAAAATACCAGGCATCTGTAGATTTGAAAAGCTCATTTCCGAAAAGTTCCCGAAGTTGATGACAATGATTTATAAGCATGTTATTACACATTGGAACAGGTATGAGATTTACGAGAAGTATCATAGAAAGTTTGTTTGATGAACTCATGTAAGCACTTGGGGATAGTTGGTATGAGGTAGTTTAGTATAAACACTTGGAAAGATCGTGGTGTGGTAATCGATATGGGTTCTTAATGGACCTATGAAGACTTGTGCGAGAAACAATTCAACCATTAGAGTCGAATACCCTTCAATTTCTATCTCTTAATATCAGTAGATAATTCTTATTTACATTTAACTTATTTGAAAGATCTATTGATAATTGTTCGAGAACATGTCACAAGTTTTTAAGTAGGGACTGAATCCCACGTAGAGCTAACTTGCACACATAATTTTTAACTGAATTTTTAACACATCGCCTTCGAACCGGTAGCATGCCAACCTCGCCTTGAACACGGGGTCACAACCCATAGCATCGAAGATCTTCTCGATGTGAGCCAACCAGCTTTCAGCTTCACTGGGGCTATCTGTTCTCTCGAAAGCTCGAGGACGGAGCTTGTTGAATCTCTCCAGCCATATTGCCAATGTCACCGGAGGAGGAGGAGGTGCTTGGTTTTGTTGCTGTTTGTTGGAAGCCTGAACCTCATCCCTGATGTCATTCCTCAGATGAGGAAGCAAAGCTTGCATTGCAGCTTGGATTGTTGCATTGAGTTGTTCTTGCTCGCGTGTGAGAAACATCTGACAGTATAACATAAAACATATGATTAAACAGATCAAAATATAAAATATATATATATATATATATATATATATACGTGAAAAAAATTTATACCAATAAATCAAGAGAAAAATTTTATGCAAGAAAATTTGTATATGAATGCATGATGCAGTTTTATGAAAACTTTTGTATGCTCGAGAGTGAACGCCTGTGGTCAGTTCACCCAAAATAAAAGACATGGCGAGGGGACGCCTATGGGTCGGTCCCAAATTTAAAAGTTTCGATAAAACACATGCGACTAAATAGGGCCAGTCATGTACCAACCATTACTTAGTTATAAACATGCGACAATGACATATATATGTATGCGTAAAAATGATGAATGCATGAAAAACGACTGTCAGTTCTAGGAAGACCATAGTGACTACCCACTAATCGCAGGTCATGTTTTGAGAGCCTACAGGTCGAAGCCTTGGCTCTAATACCATAATTGTAACACCCCATTTTGATAAATGGAATGTCACGGGTAATTATGGCGTGTCATCAAAGCATACAAGGATAAATGTCTAAAACATTACATGACCATAAAAGGAAATACCGGAATCAAACATCGGTAGTCCAAAAGTAAAGCTCATCACACACAAACAAAAGTACTGTAAATGAAAGGACTAAACAATGTCCATGGAAAGAGTATCAAAGTATAGATAATGCATAAAGTAAAGAAAGGCTAGAAAGCTTCCAGTCCATATGCACGTACGCTTAAAGTCTACGAGCGTCCCTGAGTAACTGCCGTTTTGGGAACATGAAAAAGAAAACGGCTGAGCAATACGCTCAGTGCACGGATGTACAATAAAACATGAATAATATAAGCATATAAGCATATAACAGCGGAAGAAACGAAGTCCCGAATAACCCGGTTAAGTCTTAGTAAAATTGGTTTTATAGTTTGAAAAGTCTTATGTTTATCTTGTAAAAACTGTTTAACATATTTTACCATTAGCCAATATAGGTCATGAAAATCCACCGTGCATGAATACTTGGTGGGGTGACCTCATCATGCAAATTAGAGGGACTGCCTCTAATTTAATATACTAGTTTTTGGGTAGGAGGGATCAGCTCCTTGTGAAGGATGTAAGGCACACACCACATTCACACTGAGTAATCTACTGAAAAACATGTAACTAGGATGCACCCATACGCCCCACATGATAAATATAATAATATGGCCAAAAGCTGAAGGGACGCCACGAGCAATCACTCCGCTGTGGGGAAGTCATAACACCAGTGCCTCTAGTGTTATGGTTATGGTACCTCCATAACTAGGTGAAACTGGTCATGCATGTATATGGCTTTAGGTATTCTAATTAAACATAAGCAATCAAACACATAAACTTATACTATGGGAAAATAGTTGGCTGCATACGGGGAATCCTAATAAGGAAAGAATGTCCATACTGAAAGGACGGGAATCCGTACCTTATGTCCAGTGAACGAAGAAGACGAACGGAAGAAAGTCCTACTTCGGTATCACTAATGCTACATAAATACATACGTGTATAAGTATCTGATTACTGAATACGTAACTGGTTTTATATCATGTCTTAGCTTATTTTATACGTTCATGTCATGTTTTACTGTTTTAAGCTTTATACTATGTTTATCTTATATTCTGTCTATTCTGATTAAGTATTTCTTGTATTTCATGCATTATAATGCTTGTTGTGTAATAATAAGTAACTTTCTAAAAATAGCAGGTTTCCTAAAATAGAAAGTTTCCAAAAATAGAAAGTTACCAAAAATAGAAAGTTCCAAAAAATAGAATTACTGCTTAAAATAGATAAGTTTCTAAAAATAGAAAGTTTCCATAAATAGATTAGCTGCCTTAGTTAAATAAATTTCTAAAAATAAAAAGTTTCCATAATTAGATATAAGCTGGTTAAATAAGCTAATTATATAAGCTTAAGTGTTTTCTAATTATTATTCTAAGTCATGTAGTTATAAAGTATAGTTTATTAATTATTACATGTAAATTAAATAAACTATAGGTTAAAAGTATTTAATTAAATATATCATGATTTTTATTAAATAAGGTAAAATAATTAGGTTAAAACATGTATTAATAATTATTAATAATATAACCTAAGTCATGTTAATTAATTAATTATAGTCATGGTTTTTAATAATTAATTAATTATAAATTCTAGTTAAATATAAATACTTAGGTTAAAATTTATGATCTAATAATTAAATTTATAACCTAAGTCATGTTAATTAAATTAATCATGTCATGTTTTATTAATTTAATTTTTAACACATAAATATTAAAATCATAAACCTTAAAATAGTCTAAAGACGGAAGTTTAATAAAAGCCGAAGAACTCAAGTTTAAATTAATGAAGAAATTACAAGACGAGTTTAATTAATCCTGAGTCAAAGTAAAAAAAAGTCGAAGAATTAAGAAGACGAGAAAGAAAGAAAGAAGGAAGCAACACATGCTTAACCTCCCTAATCACTATAAATACCCTCCTAATATCACATTAGGAGGTGTTAGCTAATTTGACACATTAGTCATTTCAATTTATTTTCCAAGCACATATTGTTATTACTTAATTGCACCTTTAATTCCTTGTCTTGCGCCTTAAATTTGTAAGTTTCTTTAATTCTTGCTTTTACTTTTATTGTTGAATCTTTAATTTTAATCAAGTTTTATATTAATCTCTAATTCTACCTTTCTTATTTTTGTTAATCTTTATGTTTATGTGCTTATCTTTATGCTTATTTGATTGTTTGTTATGTTTTTATGTTTTTGACTGTGTTAGCTTATTGATTTTATAGCTTATTGTGTGTTTGATTTGATTTTAGTTAAGTGTTTTTATTAGTTTATTTTATTAAAAGTTTATTTTTAATTTTTAATTTTCTTCTGTGTTTTTCAAGTTTTTGATTTGTGGTTGAATTAGTTTTTCTTATAAGTGTTTTAGATTAAGTTTTGGTAGATTGCTTATTTGATTCTAGCTTATTCGTGGCTTATTTTATTATCTTTAATATTACTGTATCTTTATTTTTCATGTTTTCGAAATAGGGATATTTTTTCTAAAATTGTCATTTCTCTGAATTTCTTTTTTTTGAATTTGTCACTTTCTCTGAAAACCAATTATTTCGAAATAGCCATTTTTCCGAAAATTTCCTTTTTCTGAATTTATTGTTATTCCAAAGATTTATCTTTTTCTGAAAAAGCTATTTTTCCGAAAAAACATTTATTACGAAAAAGTTAAAAGTTCTGAAACGTGATTATTCCGAAAAACATGTTTTTCTGAAAATACACTTAATGCGAAGAAGCCTTTTTTCTGAAAATGGAAATATTCCGAAGAAAACTAATTTTCTGAAATGTATTGTAGCAAACACTGTTCTTATTCCGAAAAAAAGATTCTATGAATTGCACTGTAGCTATTCCGAAAATGTTAACATGCCTACCTGTGTGCTTTCTAGTTTTGGCGCCAAAAGTGAGGTGTATGGTTGCTAGCTTCCAGCTAGCTGCCTGTTAGCTTGTTTATTTATTAGTATTGTTCCGTAATTGTTTAGTTTTATCTGAAAGTTGTTCCGTTTTTATTTTTGAAAGTTACGTATTTTAGCTGAATTTTTCGTCTATTTTTAAAATTAATATTTTTTCGTAAAGTTCAAGTTTTATCTTTTATTTAGTACTCGCTTTAGGTTTTCGCTCGTTTAACTTTAATGTACCATTTTAGTTTTATTCTCTCCTTTTTCATTAAGCAAACTTTATTTTCGAGTCGATAGTTAATTTCGTCTTTTAGTTTTATTTTTATTAATTGTTTTGCTTTAATTTACGTTTTATTATTTGTTTCGCTCCTTTATTATTAGTTATTTGTTTTAATTTCTCGCACCCTTTACTTTTTTAATCAGTTTTAGCTTTAATTACCTGTCATTTACTTTAAGTTTTGCAATTTAATTTTACTACAACGACCAATCTATTATTCTTTCCACCAAAAGACAACTGAGTCGCACTTAAACCAATAGTCAATTCGATAAGACATACGACAAAGAACTTAGTTTTTAACTGAGTAAAATCCAGTTATTAAATGGCGCCGCTGCCGTCTCTTTTCGTGACGATTAACGGTTTTTTGTGAGAGACGCGTTGAATTTTGGGATCCGTTCACTCGTGAACTTTATTTTTCTTGCATAAAAACTTTCAAAAAAAAAATTCATAAAAATTAAAAATTTTCAAAAATCCATAAAAATTAAAATTTTTCAAAAATCCAAAAAGATTTTATTTTTATTTTTATAGTGTATATATATTGTCTATTGATTTGGTATCTTTTTCTTTTGCTTTTGCAGGTGTATGCGTACTAGATCTTCAACTTATCCAGAGCCCGAGACTCGTGAAGATTTAGCTATGGCAGGTGTGAACAACAACAATAACCTACCGCACCTCAACAATAACAACAACAATGTTCCCCCACCCGATCTTCGGACAATGGAGGAGCTTTGTCAACCTACAATGAATGGACGAGGAGGACCGATTGCGTCGATGCAAATCACGGCTCCGGAGTTTTCGTTGAAGCATCACATGATCCAACAAGTTCAAAACACTTGTCCATTCCGCGGATTACCGGATGATGATGCCAACAAACACCTCGACAAATTCATTACCGTTACTCAAAGAATGAAGTTGCTCGGGGTTACTATGGATTTTCTTCGCCTTCACCTATTTCCACACACCTTATCCCACCATGCCGAAAAATGGTTTGATCGTCTTCCAAAGAATTCAATTCATACTTGGGATGAGATGACTCAACGATTTTTGTCACGCTACTTTCCACCATCCATGGTCACGAGCCTTCGAAATCAAATTAGTGGATTTACTCAAGAACCTGATGAATCACTTTTTGATGCTTGGGAACGATATAATGTTTTGATCGATCGATGTCCAAACCACAACATGCTCCCCGTTACTTTGATTGATACTTTCTACAACGGTTTAACTTTTCGTGATCGTGATACGATTAATGCAGCCGCCGATGGCACATTTATGAAAAGAAGACCTGAGGAGTGTAGAGAGCTTATCGAGAACATGACTACTCATCACAAAAATTGGGATTCATCCACATCTTCAAGATCAAACCCGAGAGTCAATGTTTCTTCTACTTCTTCAAACCCTGATAACACCGAATTGACCCGCGCAATGGTCGAAATGAGCAAAAACATGCAACTTTTGGCTACAAATCAACAAAAACAAGTTAAAGCTATAGCACTTTCTTGTGAAATTTGCGGGGGTCCTCATTCATACACTGATTGTCCATCTACTCATGACAATCCGGAAAACGTGTATGCAGCTTATGGTAACTATTCAACTGAAAACCATCAAGCTCGACCTCAAGGTGATCGTAACTTGCTAAGTTACCGTTCTAACAACTTTCTTTCACCCGGTTTTTCTCCTCAAAACCACAACCCCAACAACTACAATAGAAGCAACCCAAATCCACCTCGAGCTTCTAATCCTTATCACCCACCCGCTCAACAAGCCCCACCCATTAATCATGATGTTGAAGCTTTCATGAGGACCCAAGGAGAGGAAATCAAGAATCTGCAAAGCCAAATTATCAACTTGAAAGGAGATATCACTAAGCAAGGTAATGATATTAGAACCGAGCTTCGACATGATATACAAACCTCTTTTAGCACTCAAACAAATGATTTGAAGAATATGCTGGCTAGTTTCTTACCAACTACTCAACCCTCTACTTCGGGCTCTCTACCTTCAAATACCGTCACCAACCCGAGAGAGAATGTGAGTGCTATTACTACACGCAGTGGAGCAACCTTAGTAGGACCATCTATCCCTCCCCTAGTTACTCCATCTACACCTCCTCCACCACCATTTATCCCTCCTACTCCCACGCCTAGTATTAGTTCTCTATTACCCGTCTCCACCCCATACTGAAGAAGTTCCCAAGAAGAACCCGTCACCAACCCCACCTTCCACCTATAAACCCAACATTCATTATCCATCTCGCTTAGACAAGGCCAAACTGCAAACCAAGGATGACATTCAAGTGTCAAACTATTTGAAGAAGATTTCGGAAATGACCATCACCTTTAGCCTTGTTGAAGCTCTAGCACAAATGCCTAAATTTGTTAAGATTTTTAAGGAATTGCTTAATAAGAAGGAGAAGATGGCCGAGTTTGTTAATACTCGATTGAATGAAAATTGTTCTGCCGTCCTTCTAAAAGAACTTCCGGAGAAACTTGGAGATCCCGGTCGTTTTGTGCTACCTTTCATTTTCAACCAAACTGAAGAATTTACTGCCATAGCCGATCTCGGGGCAAGTATAAATCTGATGCCTTTAAGTGTTTGGAAAAAGTTATCATTACCCGACCTTACACCAACAAAGATGACTCTTGAGCTAGAAAATCGCACTCTCGCTTACCCCGTTGGTATTGCTGAAGATGTGTTTGTAAAAGTTGGTACCTTCACTTTTCCGGTCGACTTTGTTATTGTTGATTATGAAATGGACCCTCGTATTCCATTAATACTTGGTCGGCCATTCTTGAGAACCGGAAAAGCATTAGTCGATGTTGCCGAAGGTGAGCTCATTTTAAGAGTCGGGAATGATGCACAAGTGTTTAAAATGGGGAAGATCACAACCAAATCAAATGGAAGAGAATCGGCGAATATGATTAATGTGCTTGATGATTTTGTCGTCTACAACAATCCTCTATTCGATTCTTGCTATGATAATCCACTGTTCCAAGATGATGTGGATGATTCTCTCTCTAATTCTGATCCTCCACCAATTTATTATTCTTCACCGATCTATGATGCTTATTATGATGATTCTAGTTCCGATGGGGATGATTATGATAATTTTACTTCTGAGTATCCAGACATGCCCACTTATGATGATTTTGAGGATGTTGATACTCTCTCGAGTTATTCTTCTCATAACGACCTTCCTCCCACTTTTGATGAAGATCCTCAGCCAACAATGCTTAATCCTACTTTGGATGACTACTCATTTGAGGAAGACTTTGCTACTTTTCTCAACACATACTTCCCAAATGAGAGTGAGGCTACTCCTTTGGACTTTGATGATTATGGTCTTTATCCTCCTTTGGATATGAAGAAACCTGTTTCAAAGGAGAAGAAGCCGGTCGGCACCGATATCCGCAGTACTTATGTCTTGACACCTCTCTATCCCCCTTCTGAGGATGAGATTGTGCGATTTATGAGCGGATCCTCTTCAAGGTCTACTGAGCCTAAGTGTTATTTTCCCCTAAAGGAAAAGGTGTTCGATCCCGGTATTGCAATTTTGAAGCAATCTCAGTATCCATCTGATGCAATAAAAGGAAAGACTTTTGGAAACCATGAAGATATGCTTGCACCTCTTCACCCTTACTACCACCGTGCTCCATCTTTGCTTAAGGGAACCTTGCCTATTCTTCTTTGGCTTGCCTTGTTTAAGCTTGTGCTATTTGATGGACAAAAACCATGTATTTGATTCCGGTGGATGTGTTTTAAGCTTCTTACCATGATATTCAAGGTCGAGTCAGGCTCACGACTCGGTTAACAAAAACAAGCGCTTCTCGGGAGGCAACCGCAGTATCTATCCTTTTTCTTTGTTTTTATAATAAGTGTAGGGGGAGACCCTGGTATGTATTTGTTGTTTTCTTTCTTATAATGTGCAGGGATTCGAGCTTTCAAAGATACATTCTTGATGACTTTTGACGACCCGTGATTCCGTGTACCCATCTTCCCGGTTTTATCCTAAACTCTTTTGATTCTCTATTTTATATTCTTCAATATTAAAATAGGAATCATTTTAGTTGTCTCTTCCTTAGCAAGATTTAAACAAAGTGCACAATGTCCTAAGTGTAGGAGAGTTTACTCCCACATGCTTAAACATTGAGGACAATGTTTATATTAAGTGTAGGGGGAACTTCTATCGAAGTTAAGTGGGCTTTTCCTTGTATTTGTCCTCATTTTAACCAGAAAATTGATTTTTCGACATTTTTCAAAATTTTTGATCTATTTTGGCCTATTAGTATTTACCTTTGTTATGGTTATTTTCTTTCTTTGCTAGAATAAATTTTAAATAAAGTGGTTTTAATTTTCAAACGTTGTGAATCTTTTGACTTACCCGAGTTTACTTATCTAAGTTTACTCTAGCTAGTATCCTTAACGTGTTTAAGTCAAGTTTTTTTAGGCTTTTATATAGGGATCTTTAAAACGCGAAAGTCTTAACTCTTACGGGTTAAGAACAAGAACTTTTCGCAAGTTACTATAATTGATCCTAGAAAGTCGTTTATCAAGGGAACTTTATAATGCGAATTTTAAAACTTGAAAGAGTCTAAGAATTTGCAAGATCCTATAGATGACTTGAAAACCCAAAACTTTGATTTAATAGGCTAAGCATCCACGAGTCTCATTCCTTGAGATTTTAAATTGTGGAGAACGAGAGATGATAGAGTCAATTATAAGTTTGGTATTCTTTCATGAATTTATGAGAGTTGATTATGAGCTTTTTCTCCTATCGCTTGTTAATAAATTTAATTGCAATAAATAAGGTTGTACGATTTGAAAAGTTACTTAGCTTCTAGCCCAAGATCGTTTAAAAGTTGCTCGGTATTAATTAGAGTTCATAGCCAAGGCATAACTTATTGAAGCGGGATGCGAAGACTGGCGAGTCCGAAAAGGCCCTAACAAGGCAGGAGGACTACATTTTGTTGCTAAAGATCCCAAGTGATGTGAAGAATCTTTTGTCAAAAATCAATATGAAGGATCGAGACACACGACGAAAAGCAAATACTCCCGTAAAGATCATGGAGAAGTCTATCCAAAAAGTCCCTAACAAGGTATGAGGATAAATAGATCCAAGTCCTAAAAGGAGGCAGATCGTTGTATATCAAAATCCCAAATAAAGATTGGAGAAAAATGAAGAAGTCGTGGTCCAAATATGAAGAATCTCTCAAAAATCTCAAGTGAAGAAATTCCTATTATGAATAGAAGACCATTATTTCATGAACGTCTCTCAAGATTTGAAGTATGAAGTCACTGCCAAATATCGGTCCGAGAAAGGTCTCAAATCGTGAAGCGAGTTATGTCAAGATATGAACTTTATGAGGTCCCGAGAAGCAGTTTTAAAAGATTTTTTCCTTTAGCTAACTATTGATTAAATCGTCTCACTTTATTTTTGGCCTAAATAAACTATCGAAATAAGTCAACAATGCATCCTCGTGATCATTAAAGAAAACAATAAAATATAAGAGATACACCTAGGAATAAGGGAGTCTAAGTGAATAATTGGCCCACATGAATTTGTGTTAGTTTGCTAACTTATAATAACAATGATCTCGTTTTTAAGCTTGGTATGGGGAACATGAAACTTGAGGATGATAATCATTCATGACATTCCAAAACCCTAAGGTAAGTTTTTGATCTTTTTACTTGTTTTCTTCTTTTAAATATTTTGTCTCTTTAATAAAGGCCAATGTGGATTGATTGTGATGGAAAATGTAAATCTTGCTTTGTAATTAATGCATTGCATGAGGACATTGCAATGGTCAAGTGTAGGGGATTTGATAGGTGTGAAAATACCAATCCTTTGACCACTTAATTATAGTAATAACCAAGCCAAAACGTGTATTTTCTCTCGTAAATGTCGGAATTATGCGTGGCTTGTGTTTTTGTTCTGATTTAGGATCAAAATATGAAAAGGGAAGAAAACATGGGCTTTCACGGGCTTTTATCAAAGAAAAAGAAAAAAGACGAAGTCAAAAGATCATGAGTGCAAAAAGAACGGAAGTCCAAGGCCTATTCTGAAGATTTATCGAAGAAAAGTCTAAAGACGGACGTTTAATAAAAGCCGAAGAACTCAAGTTTAAATTAATGAAGAAATTACAAGACGAGTTTAATTAACCCGGGATAAAGTCAAAAAAAGTCGAAGAATTAAGAAGACGAGAAAGAAAGAAAGAAAGAAGGAAGCAACACATGCTTAACCTCCCTAATCACTATAAATACCCTCCTAATATCACATTAGGAGGTGTTAGCTAATTTGACACATTAGTCTTTCCAATTTATTTTCCAAGCACTTTCATATTGTCATTTACTTAATTGCACATTTAATTCCTTGTCTTGCACCTTATATTTGTAAGTTTCTTTAATTCTTGCTTTTACTTTTATTGTTGAATCTTTAATTTTAATCAAGTTTTATATTAATCTCTAATTCTACCTTTCTTATTTTTGTTAATCTTTATGTTTATGTTCTTATCTTTATGCTTATTTGATTGTTTGTTATATTTTTATGTTTTTGATTGTGTTAGCTTATTGATTTTATAGCTTATTGTGTGTTTGATTTGATTTTAGTTAAGTGTTTTTATTAGTTTATTTTATTAAAAGTTTATTTTTAATTTTTAATTTTATTAGTGTTTTTCAAGTTTTTGATTTGTGGTTGAATTAGTTTTTCTTAAAAGTGTTTTAGATTAAGTTTTGGTAGATTGCTTATTTGATTCTAGCTTATTCGTGGCTTATTTTCTTATCTTTAATATTACTGTATCTTTATTTTTCATGTTTTCGGAATAGGGTTAATTTTTCTGAAATTGTCATTTCTCTGAATTTCCTTTTTCTGAATTTGTCTCTTTCTCTGAAAACCAATTATTCCGAAATAGCCATTTTTCCGAAAATTTCCTTTTTCTGAATTTATTGTTATTCCGAAGATTTATCTTTTTCTGAAAAAGCTATTTTCCGAAAAAATCAATATTCCGAAAAAACATTTATTACGAAAAAGTTAAAAGTTCTGAAACGTGATTATTCCGAAAAACATGTTTTTCTGAAAATACACTTATTGCGAAGAAGCCTTTTTTCTGAAAATGGAAATATTCCGAAGAAAACTAATTTTCTGAAATGTACTGTAGCAAACACTGTTCTTATTCCGAAAAAAAAGATTCTATGAATTGCACTGTAGCTATTCCGAAAATGTTAACATGCCTACCTGTGTGCTTTCTAGTTTTGGCGCCAAAAGTGAGGTGTATGGTTGCTAGTTTCCAGCTAGCTGCCTGCTAGCTTGTTTATTTATTAGTCTTGTTCCGTAATTGTTTAGTTTTATCTGAAAGTTGTTCCGTTTTTATTTTTGAAAGTTACGTATTTTATTTGAATTTTTCGTCTATTTTGAAAATTAATAATTTTTCGTAAAGTTCAAGTTTTATCCTTTATTTAGTACTCGCTTTAGGTTTTCCCTCGTTTAACTTTAAAGTACCATTTTAGTTTTATTCTCTCCTTTTTCATTAAGCAAACTTTATTTTCGAGTCGATAGTTAATTTCGTCTTTTAGTTTTATTTTTATTAATTGTTTTGCTTTAATTTACGTTTTATTATTTGTTTCGCTCCTTTATTATTAGTTATTTGTTTTAATTTCTCGCACCGTTTACTTTTTTAATCAGTTTTAGCTTTAATTACCTATCATTTACTTTGAGTTTTGCAATTTAATTTTACTACAACGACCAATCTATTATTCTTTCCACCAAAAGACAGCTGAGTCGCACTTAAACCAATAGTCAATTCGATAAGACATACGACAAAGAACTTAATTTTTAACTAAGTAAAATCAAGTTATTAATGTCCCTACGATGCTTATCGGCGTAGCTCTTCTGACGTGACCGTGCTTCCTGAAGTTTCTGCTTAGCTACTGCGACCCTCTCATTAGTCATCTCTATGATCTCTGGTCCTTCAAGTGTTCGTTCGCCAACCTGATCCCAACAGATTGGGGCGCGACACTTTCTGCAATACAACATCTTGAAAGGAGCACACTTGATACTTGCGTGCCAACTGTTGTTGTATGCAAACTCCACCAAACAGATATAATCGTCCCAATCACCCGTCCATTCAAACACACATGACCTCAACATGTCTTCCAATGTCTGAATTGTTCGCTCCGACTGCCCGTCTGTTTGAGGATGAAAAGCCGTGCTAAGCTTAAGTTGTGTACCCCAATCTTTCTGCAGACTCTTCCAAAATCGCAAAGTGAATCGAGGATCTCTGTCTGAGATGATGCTGGATGGAGCACCGTGGAGTCTCATGATTTCTCTTCTATACGTATCAGCGAGTTTACTTACCGAATCTTCCTTGCGGATCGGTAAGAAATGAGCTGATTTGGTAAGTCGATCTACGATAACCCAAATTGCATCGTGCTTCCTCTTGGTTGGTGGAAGACCAGTAACAAAATCCATAGTGATTTTGTCCCACTTCCACTCTGGGATATCTAACGGTTGAAGGAGACCGCCAGATCGCTGATGCTCGATCTTAACCTGCTAGCAAGTAAGACATTTGGAGACGTATGTGGCCACATCGTGTTTCATACCACTCCACCAAAAGTACTGCTTGATGTCATGGTACATCTTAGTCGAACCAGGATGTATAGAGAATGGGGAGCTATGAGCTTCAGCTAACAAGGCTTCTCAGAGTTCTTGATCGTCAGGAACACAAAGTCTCGTGCCCTGCCATACGATACCATCTGCATCTACTCTGAATTCCGTATGCTTCTCCAAATTCTGAACTATCGCCCAAATTTCTCCATCATCTTTCTGAGCTTCCTTGATCTTAGAGAGTAGCTCGGGTTCTACTCTAAGATTAGCCCAGTAACCGTGATGTCCGCGTACCATGATCTCTATGTCTAGTCTCTCCAAGTCTCTTATGATTTCCTCCTCAATCTTTATGTCGTTGATCATTCCGGACTTCCTGCTAAGTGCATCTGCTACTACATTCGCCTTTCCGGGATGATACTGTAGATTAATGTCATAATCCTTCAACAACTCTAACCATCTCCTCTGCCTCATGTTGGATTCACGTTGAGTGAAGATATACTTCAAGCTCTTGTGGTCCGTGAAAATGTCACATGATTCTCCATATAAGTAGTGCCTCCATATCTTCAATGCAAACACGACTGCAGCAAGTTCCAAGTCATGCGTAGGGTTATTTTCTTCATAAGTCTTAAGCTGTCGTGAAGCGTACACGATCACTTTCCCATGTTGCATGAGAACACAGCCAAGTCCCTTCCCCGATGCATCACTATAGATTTGAAATCCACCCGTAGCAGATGGGAGAGTAAGAATAGGTGCAGATACTAGCTTCTGCTTCAGGTCTTCAAAACTCTTCTCTCGTTCTTCAGTCCAGACGAATTTCTCCCCTTTCCTCATCAGTTTGGTCAATGGTAGTGCTAAGCGGGAAAAGTTCTCCACGAACCTACGGTAATAGCCAGCTAAGCCTAAGAAACTGCGGACTTCAGTCGCCGATGTCGGCCTCGGCCACTTAGTAATAGCCTCAACCTTCGCTGGATCCATAGTGATTCCTTCTGCTGATACAATGTGACCTAAGAATGCCACATTGTCTAACCAGAACTCACACTTGGAGAATTTAACATACAGCTGCTTCTGACGAAGAATCTGTAGTACTGTACGAAGATGGTCTTCGTGTTCTTCCTTGGACTTTGAGAAAATCAGGATGTCATCGATGAAGACAATGACGAACTTGTCCCGAAATTCATGGAAGATTCTGTTCATCAAATCCATGAACACTGCTGGAGCATTGGTCAGGCCGAATGGCATGACTACAAATTCGTAGTGGCCATTGCGGGTACGAAAAGCAGTCTTGGCGATGTCCTGCTCTTTAACCCGTAGTTGATGGTAGCCTGACCTAAGATCAATCTTGGAGAAGTGTTTGGCCCCTTGGAGTTGGTCAAACAGATCGTCTATACGCGACAGTGGATACGTATTCCTGATAGTAATCTTGTTGAGCTCGCGATAGTGTATGCAAAGACGCATACTGTCGTCCTTCTTCTTAACAAATAAGACCAGTACGCCCCATGGAGATGCGCACGGTCGAATGAAACCTCGTTCTAGAAGTTCTTGTAGTTGATCCTTCAGCTCCTTTAACTCTATGGGAGCCATGCGATAAGGAGCCTTGGAAATCAGCTCTGCTCCAGGGATGAGCTCGATATTGAATTCCACTTCTCGTGCAGTGGTATACCCGGAAGTTCTTCTAGAAATACATCTTGGAATTCCGACACTATAGGCTGATCCTGAATTGATGGAGATTCAGCATCCATGTCGTGAACCGTAGCTAGATAACCCTCGCAGCCATGTGACAGTAGTGCACGTGCTTGCAGGGTAGATATGATTAGTACAGACCTTCTGAGTACGAACCCGTTATGAATGTACTCTGGTGCATTAAAATCACCGAAGATGACTCGATGTGAATGGCAGTCTATGGTAGCATGATGCTTGGATAGCCAATCCATGCCCAAAATCATGTCAAAGTCATTCATGTCCAGTGGAAGTGCGTCAACAGGACGAACCTTATCATCAAACTCTAGGGGAAGACTCTTGTATACATGGGTTACGCGTACAGAGTCTCTTAAAGGCGTGGAAATACTCAGTATATTATCTAGTGGCATGGGGAGCATCCTAATGTTCTTGGAATAAGCAGTAGAAATGACCGAGTGAGTAGCACCCGTATCAAATAACACACACGCAGCCTGACTATACATATACAAGATTCCAGTGATGGTACCTGTAGACTTGTTGGCCTGATCTCGAGATGTCGTGTAGACGCGTCCAGTGGTAGGAGGCGGCTTGGTATCAGCATGTCCCGATGTGCCCTCTATCTCGCTCTTACGGAAGTCCTTCATGCGATGGCCAGGAAGACCACACTTGAAGCATGCGTCAGTGTCACGACGACATGGCCCTGGGTGCCTACGGTGGCAAGTAGAGCAAAAAGGATGAGTATACCCTCCAGCAGGTGCTCTGGCTTGCTGAGGACCTGATAAAACATTTTACATGAGACATGATAATAGGGTACAAAGGACAATGCGAATAATCGTAAGATTGAATACCAATGATAGTTGGATGGCTAGGCTGCGAACCTCTCTGGTTCTGGTCCCTACCGTTTCCATGGTTCCTGGTAGAAGATTTGCCAAAGTGTCAGAATTATGCGTTATAACATGAAATCATAAGAAAATGCGTAAGTATTAGGACCTGCTGCCGTTAGAGTGTCCAGCGTTGTTACGGTAATTTCAGTACCGCCACGCCTATCCGTAGCAGAACGGTCGTTAGTCTGACCGTTTCCCTTGGGCTGATTAGGCTGCTGCTGAGTAGCCGGCTGAGACCGGTCCCCAATTTTCTGCTTGGAAGATACAATTTAAAGAGATGAATAATTGACATATATAGAAAGAATACGGATTGGTCACCGCTTAAACACGAATGTTTACCTCTTGTCGGGTTTCTCAGCTTCCCCGAACTCATCTCTCTCATGCAGCATCTCCAGCTTACGTGCCGCATCGGCCACTTGTGCTACTGTGTTGAACGTAGCACACACACCAGATTGTTTGCGACCGATGTGCGAAGAGCCCGGCTAAAGTGGTGTGCCTGCTCTTCAGGAGTACCTGCCGCTGCACCAAGGAAACCAGCTAAGCGAAGAAAGCGTTGCATGAACTCGTTGCTATTCTCCCCAGCTCTCTGTCGGATCCCATTGTACTCCCTCTTAAGCTTGTCTTGCTCTGCCTTAGGAAAGAACTGCTCCATCACCCTATCTCTGAACTGAGCCCATGTCAAACCAGCTACCCAATTATCACCTCCCTCAGACTACTTCAATGCTAACCACCAATTTAACACATCGCCTTCACACCGGTAGCATGCCAACCTCGCCTTGAACACGGGGTCATAACCCATAGCATCGAAGATCTTCTCGATGTGAGCCAACCAGCTTTCAGCTTCACTGGGGCTATCTGTTCTCTCGAAAGCTCGAGGAGGGAGCTTGTTGAATCTCTCCATCCATATTGCCAATGTCACCGGAGGAGGAGGAGGAGGAGGTGCTTGGTTTTGCTGCTGATTGTTGGAAGCCTGAACCTAAGCCCTGATGTCATTCCTCAGTTGAGGAAACAAAGCTTGCATTGCAGCTTGGATTGTTGCATTGAGTTGTTCCTGCTCGCGTGTGAGAACCATCTGACAGTATAACATAAAACATATGATTAAACAGATCAAAACATAAAATATATAAATACATGAAAAAATTTATACCAATGAATCAAGAGAAAAATTTTATGCAAGAAAATTTGTATATGAATGCATGATGTAGTTTTATGAAAACTTTTGTATGCTCGAGAGTGAACGCCTGTGGTCAGTTCACCCAAAATAAAAGACATGGCGAGGGGACGCCTATGGGTCGGTCCCAAATTTAAAAGTTTCGATAAAACACATGCGACTAAATAGGGCCAGTCCTGTACCAACCATTACTTAGTCATAAACCTGCGACAATGACATATATATGTATGCGTAAAAATGATGAATGCATGAAAAACGACTGTCAGTTCTAGGAAGACCATAGTGACTACCCATTAATCACAGGTCATGTTTTGAGAGCCTACAGGTCGAAGCCTTGGCTCTGATACCATAATTGTAACACCCCATTTTGATAAATGTAATGTCACGCGTAATTATGGCGTGTCATCAAAGCATACAAGGATAAATGTCTAAAACATTACATGACCATAAAAGGAAATACCGGAATCGAACATTGGTAGTCCAAAAGTAAAGCTCATCACACAAAAACATAAGTACTGTAAATGAAAGGACTAAACAATGTCTATGGAAAGAGTATCAAAGTATAGATAATGCATAAAGTAAAGAAAGGCTAGAAAGCTTCCAGTCCATATGCACGTACGCTTAAAGTCTACGAGCGTCCCTGAGTACCTACCGTTTTGGGAACATGAAAAGGAAAACGGCTGAGCAATACGCTCAGTGCACGGATGTACAATACAACATGAATAATATAAGCATATAAGCATATAACAGCGGAAGAAACTTAGTCCCGAATAACCCGGTTAAGTCTTAGTAAAACTGGTTTTATAGTTTGAAAAGCCTTATGTTTATCTTGTAAAAACTGTTTAACATATTTTACCATGAGCCAATATAGGTCATGAAAATCCACCGTGCATGAATACTTGGAGGGGTGACCTCATCATGCAAATTAGAGGGGTTGCCTCTAATTTAATATACAGGTTTTTGGGTAGTAGGGATCAGCTCCTTGTGAAGGATGCAAGGCACACACCACATTCACATTGAGTAATCTGCTGAAAAACATGTAACTAGGATGCATCCATACGCCCCACATGATAAATATAATAATATGGCCAAAAGCTGAAGCGACGCCACGAGCAATCACTCCGCCGTGGGGAAGTCATAACACTAGTGCCTCTAGTGTTATGGTTATGGTACCTCCATAACTAGGTGAAACTGGTCATGCATGTATATGGATTTAGGTATTCTAATTAAACATAAGCAATCAAACATATAAACTTATACTATGGGAAAACAGTTGGCTGCATATGGGGAATCCTAATAAGGAAAGAATGTCCATACTGAAAGGACGGGAATCCGTACCTTATGTCCAGTGAACGAAGAAGACGAACGGAAGAGAGTCCTACTCGGGTATCACTAATGCTACATAAATACATACGTGTATAAGTATCTGATTACTGAATACGTAACTGGTTTTATATCATGTCTTAGCTTATTTTATACGTTCATGTCATGTTTTACTGTTTTAAGCTTTATACTGTGTTTATCTTATATTCTGATTAAGTATTTCTTGTATTTCATGCATTATAATGCTTGTTGTGTAATAATAAGTAACTTTTTAAAAATAGCAGGTTTCCTAAAATAGAAAGTTTCCAAAAATAGAAAGTTACCAAAAACAAAAAGTTTCCAAAAAATAGAATTACTGCTTAAAATAGATAAGTTTCTAAAAATAGAAAGTTTCCATAAATAGATTAGCTGCCTTAATTAAATAAGTTTCTAAAAATAGAAAGTTTTCATAATTAGATATAAGCTAGTTAAATAAGCTAATTATATAAGCTTAAGTGTTTTCTGATTATTATTCTAAGTCATGTAGTTATAAAGTATAGTTTATTAATTATTACATGTAAATTAAATAAACTATAGGTTAAAAGTATTTACTTAAATATATCATGATTTTAATTAAATAAGGTAAAATACTTAGGTTAAAACATGTATCATTAATTATTAATAATATAACCTAAGTCATGTTAATTAATTAATTATAGTCATGGTTTATAATAATTAATTAATTATAAAGTCTAGTTAAATATAAATACTTAGGTTAAAATTCATGATCTTATAATTAAATTTATAACCTAAGTCATGTTAATTAAATTAATCATGTCATGTTTTATTAATTTAATTTTTAACACATAACTATTAAAATCATAAACCTTAAAATAATCTATGAACCGGACCCGTGACTAGAAACCATGAACCGGACCCGTAATCAGCATCATACCCCGAACCAAGGTCGGGGTTCCCCTTGTTTGCTGCTGCCGTGGGACCACCACCACCCTACCGAGACCATATGGTCTCGGTGGTGGTTAATAAGCCAAGCCGAGACCCCCCCCCCCTTGGTCTCGGTTAGGTGTCGGCCAACACAAACACCCCTAAAAACCCTTGTTTTGATTTACCCCATGATCATAGACATGTTTAAATAATTGTTTTCAATTAGTTTTTAAAAACATCATGATTTTATGTGATTCATTAAATCAAAACATAAAAGAAAAGGGTTAAAAAGGTTATACCGATTACGTGGATCAATTAAGGATGAACACACACGTATCCTTGCAAAATTCCAAGATCAAAAATCAACCCGGAACACCCTTGTTGGTGATCAAACCCGGTGGCCAAGGAAGGAGGAAGAGAAAGATTTAGGGTTTTGTTATTTTTCTTGTTTTGTAAATAATAAAACATGTTTTCCTAATTCCTTTGTTTTAGTAAAAATTAAAATGGGCTTGGCCCATTCTCCTTGGTGTAGCCGCGGGTAGGGGGCCCCACATGGGGTAACCCGTACCTTTTCTGAGTCTAAATATTATAGTGTGTTCGTGTTTTATCGTGTTCGTGTTTTATGTGTTCTAATCAATTATTGATCGTGACTTAATATATATTTATTCGTGTTCGTAATAAATATATATACGTAAATAATATTTTCTCGTGATTAATTTACGTTCATGATTTCATGATCGCATGTTCGTGATTATAATTATTATTTGAATAATTATCATGTGTTCATACGTCATAAATACTTATCGTGTTCTAACACGTACGTAATACTTATAATTCTTATACGTGAACGTAAACATGCTATAAAAGGAAAGTTTTAATCTTGTACGTACGATCTAAAGGGTACTATTCATGGTAAAAGCATTCGGGTTTTACACACGCACACAAAATTAGTCTTACAATTTTGGAAAACGATAGTCACATACATGAATATCTTTTTCGTTTTTGCAGAAATTCTGCTCATGGATCTTTACTATATTAAAGGCTACTTTAAGAAGGATGGCTTATGTAATAGTGCTAAGCTGTATGAACCATACTTAAAAAACTACTTGACTTGCATATTAAAAACGAACCAAAAATGTGTATGAGGAGTAAACTCGGCCGGCTGCCTGTTTTGACATGCAATAATCTCACCAAGTGTACTCAGCTGCATAGCTAATGAGTATTCATTCTGTTTTGACAAACAGGGGTCAATCTATTAGGATGACATTATGGGGTAACCTGGGTGATGAACTGCTAAAAACGAAGGTAGAGAATGCTCTGAGATGTATGAAATAGTTCTGAACTCACTGACAAGCAATTTTCATTCACGAGCCCTTTTGCCTTCTAGATAAGCTTACCTTTCGAGTGGTCCATCAACTCCTATTCTCAATTACAATGAAATTCTTGCACCAAAGGAGTTTAAATTGTTTTAGGGAAATCGGGGTTTTCTCGTTTGTTTTAGGAATTTTTCGATTTGATACCGGTCCCGTACCGAGTTAATGGTCCTGAATTTTTTCCATCTTATTTCGTAATCCCGGTACCGCGGAATTGGTACGATTCCGGTTCGCATTTGGGTTTCAGGTCCAAATGCTCCTCTCTAATTTTGGAATTAGTTAAAATAATAAAAAGCGTTAATCGTTAGGTGAAAGTAATTAAACTATTGCGAGAGAAATCAAATTATCTTGTTATATAGATTAAAAAATATACACCTTCGATGAAGTTCGTTCTTGTATAGTTTTTCAATGTTTTACGGTGAAAATCAAGATTTTGAGAATTCACATGCATTTTTACGTTAACTGGAGCCCTACACCTAACCCCCGAATCTTAAAAAACAATAAGCCTTAAATCCCAACACTCTAACGTTAAGCCCATGGTGATATTGATCTCATATTGATATCTTACGATTTTATGATATTGTAAAGAAAAAACGATCTGAATTTTACATAAGATATTTACAAGCGTAAGATTTTATAAGATCTCGATCTTAATCATATGATCTAGATCTATCACGATCCGATCTAACATTTCTCAAACAACACACGAAAAATTACAAATTTATTGGTTATGTCTAGTTGACTTTAAAAAACAATATTTTAATCTTCTTAAACATTTCATAATTATGATTTAAGAAAACATTTTTATAAAAATTTCATATATTTTTATGTTAGTGATATACAGGGCGAAGTGGGCGGGGTGGACGACCGCCTAGCCTAGGGCATCACACAAGTAGGGGGCATCAAATTTTTGTTGTTATCAAACGGGATCCGAACCACTAGGAGATCTATCGAAGATAAACTTTTAAAACTTACAGCTTCACATTAAGGAGGAAAATCTTGGATTTTTGTCTCTTACAAAACTCGAACAAGACCAAATCTCTTCCTCAAGTTCCAGAAGAAACTCAAGTGGCCAACTGCTCTAAAGCAATCGGTTGAATACATGCGATTAATTAGTATATTTAATGTGTGTTTTAAAAGAAATTGTCAAGTTCAATTTTGATTAATCACAAGATGTTAAAGGATACATAGAGACAGTTTATGCAAACTACATTACCATAGCTTTTTGAAATTTCAGAAATAGCATGCACTCTTTAGAAGTAGTAAGTATATGGATGTGTGTTTTTGTTTAGTCTTAACGAGTGTATATGCCTATTTATTTAGACATTTGGTAAGGGCATTTTTTTTAACATCTCGCTCAGGGCATCAACAATGCCGGGACCGGCCCTGATGATATGTAATTATTTGTAGATTCCAAAGATTATTAAAAATATAACATTATAATAGAATTTTAAAATCCCGATTGGATCTTACGATTCTAATTTTGCAAAGACAAAAATGATCTGTAGTAAAATCCCACCCTTGCTTAAACCTTAAACAAAAAACTTTAACCCCTAACCAGAAAAAGGTCTAAACCCCTAAACAGTCTAACTTGTAACCTTGCAATTACGTTTGGCAAAATTAACTGTACGTTGTTAACTGTAAGGGATGTTAACTATTTACTAAAAAGCTGTATCTTTTAATAAAAGTGTTTGGAATATTAGCTGCTAAGAGTAAAATTAAGATGTAAATTGACTTAAAAGGATATATTTAACTAAATTATAATATAGTTGGCGTGTATATCAGTAATTTACACCTTTAACAACTCTTGACAATTTAAAAAGCTTTATGAATCAGCTTTTTATTTAAAAGCTACTTGGTGAAAATAAAAAGCTAACAACTTCTAAAATTGTTGTACCAAACAGAGCTATTAGTTATTTTTTTAATTAAAAAGCTAACAGCTCTAAAAAAACTTGTAAAAAATTGTTACCAAACATAGCCTAACCTTAAAAAGTCTAATCCATATTCCTGTAAAACTTTAACCATAAAGGCGTAGAGCCTACACCCGTAAAAGAGCCACAACAGTCCTTGGAAAGTACATGATATCATATTATGTCTATCGTGATGGTATGATTAGTTTCGTTTAACTATTAATGATTTTCGAGATAATTAATTTTTAAAAATAAAGATGAATTAGTGTATAATTTTATTGTTTTGATTTAAAAATGAATGCGAAGGGCATCCAAAATGAAGTTCTAATTTGCACACTCGATGAGTGATCGACTCATAAATCAATGCATTTAGGAAAAGGTTATTGAATGATCACGGGTTTCTGTACAAGTGGTTTATGCATGCCTTTTTATAAGTGAAATATACTAGAGTAATATTGTAATTTAAATACAAAATATTATATTGTATATATGTGCTTCATCAACATAGTATATTACTTGAATTCCACTTGTGCAATGTTTCCGTATGCAACTTAGGTGTTGTTTGTTTATTAAAAAGCTTTGAATTTGAACATAAAACGCATATTTAAATCTGAATCTGAAGCGTAATTTGAATATAATTAGACTGTTTGTTTTTTTATTTTAAAAAATGTGTGAATGTTGTAAAGTTTTAGTGTTACAAAACATAAACACATCTAAATATTAAAAAAAATATTTGAGTCATAAATTTAACATAGTCTAGCAACGCGAAAATAAATTGTCATAATCTAAAACATTCAAGAAAGTTGTGCCGTAACTGAATCTCGCAATTTCATATGGTTGAACACTTTCATCGACAACATTATTATATTGTAAATTGCTATTGCCACATACTTCGCACTTAACGACTTTACTTTTGACATATATGAAAGACTTTACCTTTGTCACATACGACAACCTGTATGAACGATGCTTATATGCCTATACAAATATCATAGATTCACATACGAACAATAGTCAACAAGTCTGTATAAATATCTACAAGTGTATAACGTTACTGTGATTAATAAATATATACCATGGATCAAAATACAAGTAAATGTGGAGAAAGGACATGTTTTTTCATTTTACGAGAATGTAAAATATTTTTTATTTTATTAAATGTCAATAAGAGGCATTTAGATACCGTTCTCAAGTCTAGACCATTAAGATATTTTGACATGTGATTGTGTTTGAATGAAAGAAAAAAAACAAACGATCTAAATGGCCAAAATGTCTGATTAATTAAAAGATTTGCCTCATTAAGAGTATGTTAAGACATTTTCAAAGAAAACAAACACCCCTTACACTTTCTTGTGCATCTTACCTTATGCAATCGAAAGAAAATTTCATATGAACTATTATTACTTATCGCTTGACACGAGTACTCGCATGTATTATAACGAGATTTTATAGCGGCAAAAATGATATTTTGACTTGATAAAACGTCAGACAAATATAGTTCTTCCAACATGTTCACTAAAACATGTCACACTAAACTAAGTCAAACCAATATGTATCACCAAAACGGTATCTTTTTTCTGGTTCTGAGGTTTATTTAACATTGTGATGCATTATCAAAGTAAACAGGTTTTCATGTCAATATATGTAACACAATGACAAAAACAATCTAGTATGGGTTCGTGATCTAGTAAGTTGTATGACCCATGAAGCCCACATGCAGGTCAGCCCATATATATTATATACCCTCCTATCATGTTAGGAGGGGCAAGCTTTGTCATTTTTACACACATTCAATAATATTCATCTTTTTTCTCTCTACTTTCTTTCTCTAGTTCATCAATCTCTCTCTCTCTATATATATATATTTCTATATCATTCCATTTATAAGATAATCCAAATATTATGTAGAACCTACATTTGGTATCAAGAGCCATGAGATGATTGCTTTCTTTGTGTGTTTATTTTATTTTGATTTTCGTACTATCTTTGATCTATATACCGACGTCCAATTTTTTTTTGTTTTTATGGTTTAAATCTTTCTACAAATTATCTACTTTCTTTTAGTATTGATTTGGGTTTCATATTGTGGGTAAAAACACAAAATTTTTGGGTTGCTGAATTGATTTTTGGTGAAGAAAATTCATAAAAAGTACAAATCTTGATTTCAAATTTTTCTTTATAAATTTGAAAAAGTTTGTATTTTTCTAGTCCCTACGAAGCTATAAATCTTGAAAGTACAAGTCGTTTCGCTGGAAAGCTTTGTAAACGTTGACTTTTTCGAGATCCAAAAAGTTGCCAAATTTTGAAATTTTTAGCCTTTTCCGAGATGGATAAAACCCTTCTTTCCAAGATGGTGTTTTAGTTTTTTCCGAGATAACAGTTTGTTTTTTTTTCAAGATAGCGTCTGGCACTTTCCGAGATAGTGATTTCAGCTTTTCCGAGATAAGTACTTTTGTGTTTTTCCGAGATAACTAACTTTTGTTTCTTCCGAGATAACACACTATGGCGTTTTTCCGAGATAACGTGCTAGTACTTTCCGAGATAACATCCTGTTGTTTTCCGAGATAAGCTAAATTCAAATATTCCGAGATAAAAACTTTGCAATTTTTTTCCTACATCACTACTTATCACTTTTTCCGAGATAAGAAGCTTTGTTTTTTCTGAGATCAGAGTTTCAAATATTTATGAGATAACGACATAGCAAACTTTCCGAGATCTTGTACTCGAAGAACTTTCCGAGATAGTGATCTAGCAGAATTTCCGAGATAGCAAACCTTAAATATTTCCAAGATAACAACATTTAAAAATTCCGAGATAGTGTATTGGAGATTTTTCCGAGTTACAAGACTTAGAATTTCATTTGAAATTTTAAAAAATTAAGTTTCGGTTTGATTTTGTTTATCTCAAGGCAATTTTTGTTAAAGGAATTTTTTGTTTTCTATATAGTGTATTGGTGAGGTTGATTAGCGCATCAGGTGGTATATATATATAATTCTTTGTCTTATATCACCAACATTTAGAGGATTTCAAGGATCGTTTTAATATCACCAATTTTTATGACCATTCAAGAATTCAAGAATTTTTACGGTTTTTTTGTTGGTTTGTAAAATCTCGCGAATTTATTTCTCGGTTTCTCCACGAATCGTAAAATCCCTTATTGTTCTTACAACAACAAACACACTTACTTTCTTTCATAGCCGATCGATAAGTAATCCTTACCATATTTTTCCTCGAACTTCAATGGAACTGCTGAATTCGAATTCTCGAGAGAGAGAATTGCTTGAGTTGGAATATATGCTAAACAACGCAAGAACAAGCTTCAATGTCTCATGTAACAAACTTCAGTGTCATCTCCACGATCTTTCAAGGTTCAAGGGAGGATCAAACTTTGTTGCACTCTTTGGTCAAGATTCTAATATGTTCCTCGATGTCATGATAACAAACTTGGAAATACTAGCAACGCAACTTGACAAAGAAGATTTTAATCGCTCGCATCCGCATATGCACTTCAAGTTCTACTGACACAATTTACGACTCTCTTCCAATTCGATCTTGCCAAGAAACAAAATCCAGCGATCTGTGGTCATTTTTCAAGAATTACATACCGAGGTTCAAGCATTCCGTGGTACATTGTTAAAACACATGACAACGGTTTCGGCTTCTATTAATGAAAGATCACGACTTCAACTTGGATATGATAGTCGGGTGCAAGTAGGGATGGCAAAAGCATCCGAAACCGATGGGGAAAACCGAAACCCGAACCGATTGGGTCGGGTTCGGAGTCGGGTTGGCGGGTTTGGATGCGGGTTCGGGTTGGGACTTTTTATTTTTCGCGGGTACGGGTTCGGGTTCGGGTGGTAGTAATACCCGCCCCGTTTACCTGTATACGTACCCGTTTACCCGTATACGTACCCGTTTACCAAAATCCGTACCCACTTTTATTTATATTTTATATAATTTTTAAATTTGTGCCAAATAGTGGACGAAGATTGTTAAACAAACGGAATGCTCATATTAGTTACATTTTGTATGCGTTAAGATGTTTGCGATCTTCGTAATTTTAAAGTAAAAACAACGATATATTTGATACATTAAATCGAATGATATGATATTGAATTAATATTCTTTATCTTTTAAAAACTTAAAAGATATATTAGGATACTTTTATCGTTTTTCATTAGTTTTTCTAACTTTATACGCACAATTATGTCCAACGAAATTTAATTGTGGATACCCGATACCCGCGGGTAAAACCCGAAAACCCGATGGGTAATACTAATCGGGTACCCGTCGGATATTAGGGCGGATTCGGGTTTGGATATTATAAACGGGTGCGGGTACGGGTTCACTAAAACCCGACCCAAACCCGACCCGTTGCCATCCCTAGGTGCAAGAAACTCAGATGCAGATGCACAAGGAAAATGGTCATACGGATGACACAAGAGGAGACCGCTTTCGTTAACAATGATAGCAGTGTGGCATCAAATCACGACAGCATGACTCAAGCATGCATGACGAAGAGCCAATGGTTGGGGTACAATTGAATACTGTATCTAACATATGTACCAATTATCTACAACATATTGAGAATTCCGAACCTAGCTATGTCGAACATGGGATGGAAAAGGGTGATAGCAATACCACTTATGATTCATCTTATGTGAGTCATAAAGGGGAAGAAAGTGATCAAGATGCTAAAAATCATGATAATTACCTTATGACTGCTTCATTAACTAATTTTGATTCTAAGATTGAACAGATCGAAATGATCATAGCACAACAATAAAAAGATCTTGAGGATGCCAAACTAGAAATTGATAAGAGAACTGACAAGTTTGTAACATATTTTGAAAAACTTGAGTATGCAAACATTGTTCTTAAACGAAAATTGAATCACAAAACTCAAGATTCTAAAGCTGAAAAAGGATAATTTTTGAGACAAATTACTTTGCTAGAATCTAAGTTGGCATCCCAAGATATCTTACAAAAAGAAAATGAAACTTTAAAGGCTCAGGTTTAGAAAAAGGTTTTTGAAATAGCTGTACTGAAAAATGAATTAAGGAAAATTAAGGGAACTTGTATGGACATTAAGCTTGAAAAACCATCAATCTTGGGGAAACCGCCTAAAAATCAGTCCGTTAGACAACCTACTACATTTAGATCTGAGAGAACAAAATCCTCGAGACCGCAGTTTGCCTCCCAAGTTGATATGGTTCACCTTTCTAAACTCGTCCCTTCAGTAACTAGGCCCAATGTGATTAAATCAGCCTTTACAAAACCTAAAAACAAGACTTCTACTAGTGATTCTAGGTATAGCTCTAAAAAGATGCCACAAAATAGGTCAAATAACATGCCTCATAATCACTATGTAGATGAATATAAGAAAAAGAGACAAGCAAGAAATGTCAATGTAATTTCTTCTGCTAGATTACCTAACATTAGGATTTATAGATCTCATTCGGACCACAAACACGGTGTTTGTTCCGTATGCATGAAAAGTGTATTCACGAAAAATCATGCGGCTTGTATTACTAAAGTCTTGAAGGAGCTGAACTCTCGTGCTAAAAGAGGGATTTCTAAAGGAAAAAGGTTTTCTCCCACTAAGTCTTCCGATGTGCATAAGAAAACCATGTCGACTAAATATAATCTAAGGTGGCAACCCACGGGTAGAATTTTTAAATCAGTTAATCTTCAATGGGTTCCAACAAGAAGGATGTTTCCCTCTACCAAATTTGGCTGTGAACCCCCACATGGTTCTAACATAGATATCGCTAAGCCATATAAAAGCATATAAACTCCTAATGAGAATGCAGGTACCAAAGTCAACGGTCAACAAGAACAAAATGGTCCAATCTTTGTATACCGTTCAACCAAGACAATCTCAGAGTTTGGTTGCTAAAGAAACAGACATCTAAGAAACAAGTGTCTTAAGGGATTTGCGGTTAAGCTTACCACAATGGCGTAAAATCATATCACAAATTATGCCCCGATCTTCAAATAAAGGGAAGCTTATCTCGTCATCGATTACTTACCCTCCGAATGAGAAATTAAATTTCTCGGACACGAGCTGAAAATTAAAACTATTCAAAAGTTTTAAGCTCGTGTACATGGCTCGTTGTTAATTACAGATGATGAACCGATCTTCAAAGAAAGGAAAGTTTATCACGGACGATAACTTATCCTTAGCAACGAGAAATTAATTTTCTCGGTTATGAGCTTGTATTAAAACATTCCAAGTTTTAAGCTCAGAAAGTAAAGTGTATCTTTTAAATAAGATAACTTTTCCTCATAACGAGAAATTCACTTTTTTCGGTCATGAGCTTTACGGTAAAATATTCAAAAGTTTTCAAACTCATGAAAACGACTTCTAGTAAATGTCAGGTTCGGACTCGTTCTTTAGTTAAAAGGAAAGTATATCTCTAATGATAACTTATCCTCACAACGAGAAATGAATTTTTCTCGGGTATGGGCTAATATTGAAAACATTCAAAGTTTTTAAGCCCGTGCAATATGGCTTGATATTATTTCATATAGTAACCGGCCTTTCACTTTAAAGTCAAGTATTTCTTTTGAAAGCTTTGGCTCAACAACGGGAATTTATTTTCTTGGGTATGGTTTACTTTATAACCATGTAAGGGGTTGTGTTTACGTTATAACACAATCTAACACGAATTTATGTATGCTTCGGTGCATTTATTTGTTAAAACGAGAGAAATATTATTTTATGAAGTTATCATCTCTACGAATTGAGGATCTACGAATTAGTATATATATACTCGACGATGCGAATAATCAAACAACTACTACAAATCTTTAGATAGAACACGGGTCAACAATCGAGGGGGAGAAATTGCCACGCATTCAGATTCTTCGATGCCGACTCATTCTGTATCGCCGGTGTTACCAATTCGTGTCAGGATAAAGTATTAGTCCTTCAATTGGTATCAAGACGAAAGTACCGACTGCACAATTCTTGTCAAGACAAAACTACCAATCGTACATGTGGTGTCAAGAAAAGATAACTTCATACGTGACGAGAGAGACCAACATTTATCAACAAGAACCACATGATTCTATCATATGATGTTCTCATCATTCAGGTCCAACCTCATAAATTTATATTCTGATGAATACATTCTCACCTATGATCTTTACACGTGAGAAGTACATTACACTTATGTATCAAGGCTACTTCATTTGCGTATCAAGTACAACCTCGTTAATTTTAGGGGGAGCTTGTGATAATCATGAAGATAACTAAACTTGCATTTTTCTTCCCAAATTTTCTTAAAATTTTATTAAATCAATTGATATCAAAAATATCGATCGGGTTAATATGTTTAATATGGGGGAGAAAATTTGATTTAATATGAGATCAATTAATTCAATGGCTTGATTAAACGTGCTGGCTAACCTCAACATGTGCGAAATGTTTTCGAATATCGAGGCATATGTTAAGGGGGAGAAAATGGATTTGTATTTCAAAAAGGATTTTATGGTGACATACACTTACCCATAACATCTCTATTCATGACAGTGACGATTGTAGTGACATAAGAATGGTAGGATAGGTTGAAATCCAGTGATTCTTCCTGAACTAGAGGAATCTTCCCAAGGACATTCCATAGCTAGAAATAGTAGTCCTTAGGAAAGATGGAGAAAGATTGTGAACGTTGTTGAATGCCGACCAAGTACTTAAGTTAGCACTGGAACAATGACAACAAGGTGCTAGTGATGACATATTTGTAAGCTTGAGGATGAGTCCAATGTTGTCCCAACTTCCTTCATCCACTCTGCATTGAAGGGGTTGAATAATTAAAAAGAATTTTAAAGATAAAGCCTAAAGGGTCTATAGAAAGAAACCCTCCTTACAACTTAGGCAGAAACATGGTCAAATAAAAATGTTATCGGGATCATTTTTGTGATAACTCGGTATTGAAGATAGACATCATGGACCCAGTGATGTAATGCACAACCCATCCCAGCTAACCCAGATATCTCTCAAAAGGTAGTTGTTTTAATCACAAATAGATCAACATGTTATCTATCGATTTATTCACCCCGAATACATTGATATTGAAATGGTGGCACTCCTCTCCAGCCTCCGATCACTAAAAATCCAAAGTGCACAATCGAGTCTAGAGCCATTTGAGATCTCATTATTAGTCTCATTAGGACACTATTTCATTATTCTTTGCTTCTTCACACACGGTGAAAAGTAAGAAAGATATTAAGAATCATAAGCAAAATCTTCATGATCTTGCATGAACATCCGAGTAATACGAAAGTATTTACAATGAAGATGGAAATTCTTCTTGAGAGAACATCAAAAAGCTCATGGTAGGTGACTTGTGCGACTTTTTATGAATCAAACTTGTGATAACTAGAAAGCAATAGTGGTTTAATTCTTAATTGAACTCAAACTCGTTCCAGGCCTCTACGTAATATCTTAGTGATCTTGCCAGAAGACTCAGGGTGACACTCTTTAGTGTTCACAATGATGAGTGGAAATTCTTCTAGTGTTAACATCAAACAACACTTGGTAGGTAACTTGCGAGATTCAATATGAATGAAGCTCGTGACAACTAGAAAGCAATGATGGTGTGATTCTTAAATGAATAATCGGAATTGACGGCTTAAACCGTACGGATAATTTTATCTAACTGATTC
The DNA here is from genome assembly GCA_025667525.1 of Glebionis coronaria. NCBI lineage: Eukaryota > Viridiplantae > Streptophyta > Magnoliopsida > Asterales > Asteraceae > Glebionis > Glebionis coronaria. The sequence goes on along the minus strand of CM046878.1, from coordinate 603,447,539 downwards.
ACTCTTTACTTTCGCAGTCAGCTTGGGACGGTCGAGTAAAGAGAACGGGTTTAACCGCGAACTCTTGTAAAGGAGGTTCTTAATTGAAACTACGTGCCACAAGTACGATATTTAATATCGTCCAACGGTCTTCATCGACCGGAGGTAAAATGCGACCGAATTAGAATGAAATGTCAAAGCCATTTCATTCGTGTCTACTTATATTTCTGTATTTGGAAGACGGTGGCGTTGCGGAGTCCGAGAAGAAGTCGTCCCTACATTCTTATACCTTCTGCACTAAAGACTTCAACAAATTCAAGAAAGTTCAACATCAAGTCTTTCGCTGTATCAAACACTGAAGCTTTCAAGAATTTATAGAGGTATAAGTGTGTGGAACATTATGTCACGAGAAGGCGAATATCACAAGTGATGAATGCACAAGTTCAAGTCAAGTGAACAAGTTCAAGCCTAAAACAAAATAATCATATCAAAATATTCACAAAGAAGGTTTACAAGAACATGATCGAAGACTCAAGCATAGTATGCTAGGTTTAAGATTTTGTAAAAAGGTGTGACCTCCCTTAGGGGGATTGTTGAGAATACGAAATTTCTAAGAAAGTCTCGGTCATATCATAGTTAGCATAACTAGCTAAAGATCACGAGCTATAGACTATTTAGGTCTTTGTCACTTGGAGTGACCTCCCTTAGGGGGAGATTATTGGAAATATGTTTTTATGTATTTAGGAAGAATCAGTCACTCTAACGAGATACATCTAATATAGGCTCGTGATCTAGTAAGTTGTATGACCCATCTGATCCCACATGTAGGGCGACCCATATATATATACCCCTAGCATGTTAGGAGGGGTAAGCTTTGTCATTTTTACACACATCAATAATATTCACCTTTTCTCTCTTTTCTCTCTCTACTTTCTTTCTCTAGTTCATCCATCTCTCTCTCTCTATTTCTATATCATTCCATATATAAGATAACCCAATGATTACGTAGACCCTACAGAACGAACCGAAGGATTGTACCAAATTCGTATTGGAATCGAACTGTATAAAGTTTAGTTTTGGGTTTTCGAAACGGTTCGGGACAGAATCAGCCCGTTCTTTTTTTTCTTTTTTTTCGAAAAGAACATCTTTTTGAAAGTATAAATTTTTAGAGAGTTAGGTTGGGACCTTACGTAGAGTATATGTAGCTTTTTTAAGGAAAAAAGAAAAAAAAACCTTACTCATTAGTAAGGGTGAGAAAAAAACGTCAAAACCGAAACCGAACTGAAAACACCGACCGAAATTAATATGCACTTTTGAGCGAAATAGGAGTAATGTATTTATTTTGAAATAGGAGTAATATCTTTACATATGCCTTTGTTCAATTGCATGAGTGTGTATCTTATTTATATATGTGTCTAATTCTAGAAATTTAGGATAAAATTATTAGGCTTATATTAACAATATAAAGAAAACTGAACAATTTTCTATGTAAAACAAGTTTGTTAATTTAAATTGGCCGTACCAAAGTATAACTGTTTTTAAAACCGAAAAACCAACTAGAAACCATAAAACCGAACCACCCAAAATCGAACAGTTACGGTTTTTATTAATTTTATAAAACACGAATATGCCGGTTCGGTTTTAGCCAAAAATCGACCCAAACCGAAACATGCACACCCTACTCATTGGGTCATTATTAGGTTGTTCTTGATATTTTTCAATAATTATAAATTTGTACTTATTTTTTATTATATTTTGTATTTTTGTTTATGTTATTTTGAACTATTGAAATTATTGGAACGATTTTAATGTTGAAGATGTTTATAGTATGTCATTTATGAATAATACTACTTTATAAAGCATTTTGGACCTTCTTAAAATAACAAGGCTGAAAATTCAGACTTTTTTTCCTACTAAATAAAGCAAGTTGTTGATATATTCATCAACATTATATACTATAACCCTTTCTAACAACCTTTTGTAACAAACTTTTGTAACAACGTACCTAAATAATATTTTTTCTTTTAAATTGAATATCTTTTTATTTATTTATTATTTTTATAATCTAATTTCACCATATTTTCTAAAATTTTATACTCTTTAATTCAATATCCATTTTGTTATATTTTTATTAACTATTAAAATTTTTTAAATTTAAAGGTTTTTTTCGATTTTTTACAACTCTAACAATACAAATTTAATAGATAAGAGATTAATATTTGTTAGTCTCAAAAAATGATTATAAGTACTCGCCGCCGCATTGCGCGGGTCCATGCTAGTGAATATTGAAATATAAAAGAAAAAACAAATTTTTTTAGTCTCGGTAGGAATTATCGAAAATTCTCGTATCGAAATTGAACAGAAAAACATGAGACGATTCTCGGCCGGTTCTTCTAGTATCATGACACCCAATGATAAAGAAAAATCGACGAGTTTTGAAACAAGGCGAGAAGGCGGCAAATAAGGTGAAACTTGGGCCTTAAGTTTTGGTTTAAGGTGACGTCGGTTCTTGTTTTTCTTATAAATACTATACGATCAGATATATAACCCGTATCTTACTACAACACCAACAGCAGTTTCGTTTAGGGTTATTAAAATCGCTAGAAACCTACTCCAACACAAACTCCATATTCGAATATATGCAACCATGGTTTCAACAACCTCTCCTGTCAATAACGATACAATCAACAAAAAAAGTTCAAAGGGTAAACAAAAGATAGCGATCAAAAAAATCGAAGGCAAAAGTAGCCGTCACGTGACGTTCTCGAAACGCCGTGGTGGTTTGTTCAAGAAAGCCGTGGAATTATGTATTTTAACAGGAGCCAAAGTTGCTATTGTTGTTAACTCACCCGGTGGGAAATTTGACGAGTTTGGTGACGATGTTATCGATCGGTATCTGAACAATGGAAACAAGGTTTTGGAAACATGCCAACTACAATGTTATGATGATGGTGTTTCACGAGAGTTAGAGGTTGAGAATAGGAGAGATATGATATTGCCGAGTAGCAATCTAAATAACAGAATGGACGCTGTTGAAACGGGCCAACTAGGGTTTCCAACAAATTAAACGAGTTTAACCAATGTTATGATGATGGTGTGTCACGAGTGTTGGGGGTTGAGAATAGGGGTCGAGTAGCAATCTCTCCTATTCTCAACCCTAACTCTCGTGAAACACCATCATCATAACATTGTAGTTGGCCTGTTTCCACAACCTTGTTGTTCAGATACGGATCGATAACATCGTCACCGAACACGTAAAATTTACCACCGGGGAGAGTTAACAACAATAGCAACTTTGGATCCTGTTAAAATACTTAATTCCACGGCTTTCTTGAACAAACCAACGCGGCGTTTGGAGAATGTCACGTGACGGCTACTCCTTTCGATTTTTTTGATGGCTATCTTTTGTCGACCCTTTGAACTTCTTTTGTTGATTGTATCGTTTTTGACAAGAGAGGTTGTTGAAACCATGGTTGCATATATATATACGAATATGAAAGTTTGTGTTGGAGTAGGTTTCTAGCGATTTTAATAACCCTAAACGAAACTGTTGTTTGTGTTGTAGTAAGATACGGGTTCTATATCTGATCGTATAGTATTTATAAGAAAAACAAGAACCGACGTTACCCTAAACCAAAACTTAAGGCCCAAGTTTCACCTTATTTGCCGCCTTCGCCTTGTTTCAAAACTCGTGGATTTTTCTTTATCATTGATACTAGAACGAACCGAACCGGCCGAGAATCGTCTCATGTTTTTCTGTTCAGTTTCGATACGAGAATTTTCGGTAATTCCTAACGAGACTAAATAAATTTGTTTTTTCTTTTATATTTCAATATTCATAAATGACGATTTGCGTTCAAGTAAGAACCAAGCTTAAGATAAAAACTGTAGGAACCAACCATAATGTGCCACATGTACTTTTCATTTAAATGAAAATTAAAAAAGCTTTTTTTGTATGTAAGGGTATTATAGTAATTTATTATCTTGTATAGACATTTAACATCTTATATAATAAAACCTTACGTCTACCTCCATTTCATTAAATTGATAACGCTCCTAATTCTTTATATTATCCTTTTCATCTTAATTGATAATGAACTATTCGTGTTATTTTTCCTAGGCTAGAAATGACCGGCTTTACCTTTTTAGATTAACATATATGCACATTAGATATGAAAAAGTTGGCGAATATGTTTCTTCCCGTAATATACGACACGTGTATATTCATTATTGGTCAAATTTTAGATATTGCAAGTTTTTTTAATCGTATTTTACATTTTTTTTATTAAAATATATAGCAAGAAAGTCACCGTCAATAGAAATGTGTCATAAAACTTATTGTGACACAAATTTAGTTTGTCGATAAAAATGTAATAGAAAATTAATACGTCACTAAATATATACAAAAGAACTACATGTCTAAACAAAATGTGCCAAAAATAAATGTGTCCTTATAAATGTATTAAAAGACACGAAAAATAAATAAAAGTTGTATTCTTATTTTGTGTATAAAATGCCAAAGTAAGAATTTTGTGTTTTCTAAAGAATGTTTTAGAAAACGCTGACTTGAAGGCAATTTTTTTTCTTGTTGTTTACAAAATATTTTGTAAAAAACAAGATGTTTTTCCTCTAACTAAACGCAACCTAAGTGTCTTAAAAAATGTGTCACAAGATATAATGTGTCACTAAAAATATAGTATGAGAAAAAATGTGTCAAAAGACTAAATTTTTTACTAAAAATGTGTCACAAAATTTACATGCGTCCATAAATATTTCAAAGAAATTAGTGTCACTAACTAAATATAAAGAAAATTAGTGTAATAAATACATGTGTCACTATATATAAAAAAAAATTGTAATGTGTCATTAAAAATATACGAAATATAATAATGTCATTGTATATATGTATAAAAAATTTAATGATCCTATAAATGTGTAAAAATAGCATTGTTTCACTTAGATAAGTTTCATCAGATTGATTGTGACAGTGCAAACATGTCGAAACAATTTTATGTATCACTGTGCATTAAAAAGTTAGCTTGTCATTATGTGTTTATACCAACAATGATGATATATTAAAAAAATATTAATGGTTATGAAAAACAATAGGACTCGGTATTATTTTTCAAAACTGAAAGAGACAAGTATTAAAAAATAGCATGGGTTAATATTAGGAAAAATAAGCCTTAAAGGAGAAAGAGAAATTTTGTTACGTTTTGTAATTTGGTTGTCTTAAAAGTTACCATTCATTATATAATAATTACAAAAATGCCATCCTTTTGTTTTGATCAAGTGAAATCTTGTTTGATGTATCTAACGGTTCATATCGGTTCTTATTGTTTTTATTTTAAATATGGTACTCACAATAACACCACTCCATAAATGACATACTATAAACATCTTCAACATTAAAATCGTTCCAATAATTTCAATAAGCATACCTGCAAGATAGTCGAATCTCTTACGCTTACCAACAACAGATGTTGATTCAAGAACACAGATAGCAAATTTCATTAAGAGAGTGTGACACAGTAATGAACTTGAGAACAAAAGATACACGTCGTTACTTCCAATAAAAAACTAATTATATAATTCACTGAAATCCAATAATATCAAACGGCATTTGAGTTTCTAAGGTTGCTTTAACCTATATCACAGAAGAAACGCATACAAATGTAACTGAGATTTTCACTTGATATCATGACAAATGTAAGGAACAGGGCTTACAAAGGTGTTTGTCATCAATTTGCTTCTTTAGATCGAGAAAAGCACTAGCATATGCTTCTGTTGTGAACAGCTGGAGAAACTTTTCCTGCACACATGGAATGCAGTCATATTCAGACGATAGTAGAGCCTGGAGAGTAGGCAGTAAAATAGATATAGAATCAATGTCCCATCTAAAATAGAGCATCGTCAAAACATTATTGAGCACTGAAACAAACATATTAAAGAGTTTTTCTATAACACATGAACTGGAATTAGGGCAGTCGAGTAAATGATGACTTAAAACACAACTAGACATTAATAAAACTTGAGTTGCAATAGTTTGGATATCATGATGCATACACAGTTGTCATAGTTGTTATTTACTTATACCGTGCAGCTAAATTTCCTATCATTGAAGCATTGAACCACTACAGAATTTCAAAGCTAGCTTAGCAAATCAATGTGAGAACAGTTGAGCATCTCAAATCATTACGAAAAGCTTCACTCACACGTTGTTACCAAAAACTAGATATTTCATTTGCTAAATAGATACGCAAGTCCCTTCACCAAAGCACCAACTCGTCGTCAAACTTGCCTAAATTCTCCATGCCATATCAGCATGGGGCCATGGGCGGTAAGTTGATAAAGTCCAAGAGGGGCAAAGTTTAGGAATGTGTTTTGAACAAAACTGACACAAAAACTGATTTTGATTCGTTTGTGTTTCAACCCCCACAATCATGCTCTACTTTCTCTTTATAAAACTCAAATGTGACACATTTTGGCTTTCCATTTTACATTTAATCATTCATGAACCACAGAAAATAATTGTGACCTAAAGAATTGGAAGGGACCCTAAAAGATTCTGAACTGCAACTACCACAGACTCTCATCATCATAATAAACGATACTAGAGTAGACAACATATGTAGAAGAACCACTAGTACTCAACTATCAGACTTTCTCAACGGTGTTCTTTCCAATTAGGCAATTAGTCAAAAGCAAACCACATAGAACCTTGAGGCATACTAGTTAAAGACAAGTGACAGTCTCCAACCATCAAATACGGCATCTCATATAGGAAAAACAAATTATCAGAACATATAGATGATCCATTAGGAGATTTTCTACAACTTAATATGCACATAATGGCAAACCTGTACATTCTATCATACTGGCCTATCTCCTCTCCTCCATATTGCATCTACCACTTCATAAAACCTGCACAAAACTAGTTCCCGAAACAAGTGACCTAAGCTGCAGTAAATAAAACTAAACACATTACAGAATAATCCATTTCCTGTACCATCAACTTGACTCTCATAGTAGCCGTCTAGCAGCGGAGCTAAAACAGCCCTACAGAACAGTAAGTGTAAACAAAATCTTTAAACAAGCCAAATATTGTTCAATTTCGAAATCAAATAATGTAACTCATTAACTCGACAAAACAAATACTGAAGTAAAATTTTAGATACCTAAGCTAAGCTAAAGATCAATATAGTAAATACAACTAAATATACAAGTTAATAAGCACTACAATTCAGATAAACTGATAAACATACAATGATGGATAACAACATTAACATAACGTTTATATAAAGCTAATAATTGAATTCTTCGGCAAACTTACACGAAAATAGTACTACGTAGTTCACTGAACCAGTAAGCTAAGCTACCATAAACTAAAACTACACACGTAACATAACCAACATTCAGATCTTCACTTTAATAGCCCCACTCACTCGGTTGACCGATATATTACTACCACTACTACTATTCGAACAGGTAACTGAATTCATCAGATTTTGATTTTGAAGGATTTTGGTCTGTGGTCAATTTGGGATATTTGTAGCTTCTCGCTTTCGCGACAATCAATAATAACGATAAGCTTTTATAATAACCAAATAGTCAGTATAGTCATTTTCATCAAAATCAACGTTTACAAATATTTGTTGTATTAAAAATGAGTATGTGTATTATATAATCTCAAATGAATTGGAGGGAAAAACTCAAATGTTTGGCGCTAAATATATAGAATTATAAAGAGTTAGTCCTTATGGCTTTGCCGGTATAATGGTGTTCATCCATATGTTTAAAAAGTAACGAATCTAGTCCGGTGTCACGTAACACTTTTGGTCTTAAAGTTAACTCGTTGGTTCTTATGGTTTGCCAGGTATAACAGTTTTTGTCCCACAATAAAGCTAAAAGTGTCACGAGTCGTCGAGAGTAACGAATTATTCTTTATGTGAATTGGTAACTTTTAGAGTTAACATCCTACCTTATGATAAAGGTTAGTAATATGGTTCATAAAAACAGTCCTAAGTGGGTGTTTGAGATTGCGTTTGCAACCAGATTATTTGCTTATTATATTTTAAAATGGAGATAAGTTAAAATAAGTGTTTGGATAATAAATGAAAAAAAGTGATTATTTGCGTTTAAAAGGTTCCAAAATAGAGATTTGAAAAAGTAAGTGGAGAGCTATTTATTTCATTTTCAAAATGGAGTTTTGAAAAGTAAAGGTGTTTAGTTGTGGAAATATTTTCATATTTTTCTGTTTCCAAATTTCTAGAAAAGATGGGAGTTTTCTTTTTCTAAAAAAGAGTTGCAAATTTAGAAAAGGGTAATATGGGGTTTTCCAATTTTCTATATAAATTTGGAAAATGAAAATTTTGGAATTTTAGAAAATTTTAGGAAAATGATGCTACTGAACAACTTTTCTGTTTTTTAGTATCCAAATAAAAAAATTTCTAGAAAAATATGAAAATTTTCACCAACTAAATAGGGCCTAAGCTTCCAAAATGGTGTTTAGAAAAATGGAGTATATTTTATTCATTTTACTTATCAAATAATCAAATTCGCTAAACACTCAAAAAAACTTATTATCTGATTATTGCGATTTCTAAAATGACATTTTCAAAATGATAATTATGTGATTATTCATTTTCAAAATGAATAATATGTTTTAAATAAACAATTCCAAACACCCCCTAAAGTTTTAAGTTGAAGTTAAAGGTTTTAATTTTATGGTAATTTTAAAATAAATGTTTAATGATAAGAACAACTCAAGTAAAATGATTTACAAAAATTATATAATTCATCTATGTGGTCTAAAGAAATGTTTATTAATAAAATGTATTATGTCTTCAACTGATTTTTACGTTTTAATAGGTTTTGTCCAGTTTTTACGTTTTCCTCTGTCTTTTAATTTTATATCTATTTTTTTACGTTTTCAACAAGTTTTTTTTTATGTTTTGTCCGTTTTTTATGTTTTCGTAATAAAAATAACAAAACGTTAAAAAAGCTAACAAAATGTAAAAAAACTGACGAAAACATAAAAACATACGATAACGTAAAAAACACACAGGACATAAAAAACAGACAAAAACATAAAAAAAAATACGATAACGTAAAAAAGAGACAAAACTGTAAAATACGGAGAAATGTGCAGACAAATGAGGAAATGGTAAAAATTGGAGAACACGTAAAAAACAGATGAAAAGTAAGAAAATTGACCAAATCATAAAAACAGAGGAAAGCATAGAAAAATGAGGAATTGGTAAAAAATGACGAACACGTAAAAAACAAATGAAAACGTAAAAAAATAAGAAAACATAAAATAGAGACGAAGACGTAAAAAACAAACAAAAATGTAAAAAAACGATACAAAAATATAAAAATACTAAGGAAATCGTAAAAAACAGGCAAAAGCGTAAAGGCATACTAAAACGTTAAAAAAACTAACAAAAATGTAAAAAGAACGGACGAAACGTAAAAAGCAGACGAAAGCGTAGAAAAAAGAGGAAAACATAAAAACTGACAAAAAATGTAAAAAAAAGACAAAACCGTAAAATTATCTCTGAAAAATAATGACGAGTTTTTAAAAAATAAATAAAAGAACGTTGTCAAACCATTTTTAAACCGAATGCTCAAAATAATTAATAAATAAAAATAATAAAGAAAATCGATAAATTAAATTTGTTAACTAGACAAACAAAACTAGTGTTTGAAAACAACTTAAATGACTTAATATGAAAAAATTTAATTTATTATGTCATGTAAATTTTTTTTTTTGTTTTTTACTTAATTAAAATAAATTACTTACAATAATAAATAAATGATAAAACTGATGTCCTCACATAAAGTCATCTGTTGATAAAAAAGTAAACAAATAAATATGAAAAAGGAGAAATGTTAAAATCACTTACTCTTTACATAAGAAAACCCACATAATGACCTTGCTACTTATTTGGACTTGTGAGTTGGATAAAAAAATATTTCTATTAAATTAGGAGGTACACCATATTTTTTCCTTAAAAACACATATTATTCTCCCTCGTCCCTTAAAATTCTCCATCAAAACCTCAAACAATCATATTTTCCATCTTAGATGATGCAATCTTCGTCTTTATCATCTTCATAAGAATAAGATGAATCATAATATATTTCTTCTCCTTTACATGATGATGACGATGATAATGATTTGTCAGAAAGATCAAAAATACCCAGAACTCATAGTGTAAAATCTAATGGCAAAGAAACTAAGTAAGCTTTTTACTACTATTAAAGATTTTGATTTTTATCATATCTATGAAAAGTATTTAATTTATTGATTATATAAAAAAAAATTTAGCTATTCTTTGATCATATTTTGATATTTGGTAATGGTAGGAATTGTTGTGTTGACTCGGAAAAAGAATCTAATTACGAAATACTGAATGTAGAAAAGGGAGAATGTCGTGAAGAATTTTGTGCTCCACATAACAATAACAAGAACGTCAATCATGATGTGTTGAAGAACCGAAAGTTGGCATGACTTTTGACACTATTGATGAACTTAATGGTTTTTATGCAATGTATGGAAAGGAAACGGGATTTAGTGTGTTCAAAAGACCTTCTAAAAAGTCTCAGAATGATGAGGAAACAAAGTATGTTACTGTTGCATGTAACCGGGCTCAAAATTCGACGTCAAAATCAAATAATATCTTGAACCCTCATTACGAAAACAAATTGCGGCGCTAGAGTTTGTGCGGTTCTTGGCGCTATTTAAGAAGTGGTATGTGTCGAAAGTTAGTCTCGAACATAATCATCTTTTAAGTCCTATCAAAAGACGATTTTATCGATGTCATCGGGTAGTAAATAAGCGTGTGAAAAGACAACTTGAAATACATCAAAGAGCGGGAGTAAGAATGAAAAAGAGTTTTAATATGTTCGTTGTGAGAGCGGGGAATATGAAAATCTACCATTTACAAAGAAATATGCAGTTCAGTTCAAAAAAAGTGATTTACATGACGAATGTGATATTAGATGTATTTGTCGTTTGTTTGAGTTCAGGGGAATCTTGTGTAGGCATGCACTTACTGTAGTAATTATGTAAAGTGTCCCCTTTTGAGTTTTGTGGCCCATGGTATTTACATTCACGAAATGGTTCTTCTTGTAAAACTTTTCTAGCCCAAAAAGCATACATTTTTCCAATTAATAGTACCCGATGAACACAACCGTGAATAGTACCCGATAAATAGTATCGGATGAATAGTATTGCTATGAACAATAAATTATTTTTGTTTGGGGTTTGAAACTCTATATCAAAAGTCCTCAACAAGGACTCTCAATTAAAGCACCAATTGGTACGAATCTTTAAGATAGTATCACGATACGAAATCACTTTTAGCGGAGGCTGTGATAGTTGTATTTTTAGTCACTTGTTTTAGGAAAAACAAATAACCGTGGCAAGTATTAGACTCGACGATTTAAGAAAACCGACAAGTCGAATAAATGCGGGTTCGTTCTCGAAGGAGGTGTGTGTATTAAGTGTGCCAATTATATAAAATCAAAGTTTGGATTAGTGACGTTTTTGGATGAGAAAAGAAGGAAAAATAAGAAGGATTACACTAAAAATTACCCTACGACGCGAAAAACGCGAGATCGTAAAAATCGACAAAACTAAAAAGTCCTCTAAAAATTACCAAAAAATTAACATAATTAAAGAAAAATATAAATAACACAAAATTGAAAACCAAAGTATCTAAAACCTTAATAATAATTTTAAATTAATTTTTAAAGTCAATAAAAAACTCCAAAATTAAATAAAATTAAAAACAAGTTAAAATGAAAATTTTATGGATTGTAAACCTAAAACTATTTATTTAAATCATAAAAACTATTTTAAAATTTTTTAAAACTAAATTATACTATTTTTAAACTAATTAATAAAAACCGGGACTAAAAATAATAATAAAAAATAATTTAAAGACGTGAAAAATGGAAACTTTATGTCAAAAAGTCCTACATACGATGCAAAGTGCAGGAAAAATGAAAAGATGGAAAAATGCTTATTCAATAAGCTGAAAACGACTTATGATCATTCGAATTGGATTTATAAGCTAAACTTAAAACCACCTTAAGTACAAACCGTTTGCACCCTTGGTCAGTAAAAGACCCAAGGGCGCAGTGGTAGTGTGTGTGTGTTGTGAAGGGGATGGCACAGGTTCGAGTCCTGGCTAATCCTTTTTAAAAAACTTTTTTTTTGAACTACGTGAACAGTGGGCTAATCAGTAACTTAAAAACACAAATCCAACATACAAGTTACACGATTTAAGGCTAAAAAAGGATCAAACAATGCTCAGACCTCAAAACCTTTACTTGTTCCTTTTTCTTAGTTCTTCAACTGAATATTGTTGGAGTATTTGGAGCCCGATATGGGTGTTTGGTTTTTTGCTGGGCTACAGACGGCACCCTCACAAGTCAGTGGACTTGTGAGGAGTTAATACACACAAACAAGGACTCACAAAAGCAAACGAAATCCCAATACCAAGAGTTTATGTAAGCAAACTCGCAAAGTGAACTAAGAAGGAAAGCTGCTAGAAATCGGGGGTATATCAGTGAACTATAAGCTATCTTCTAGCTGCCAAGATCATCCCAACCTGAAACACTAGCGTACCTAGTCCTAAGACAATCATACTGCTATAGTTGAACCACAAGTTGTGCCTCAAAACTCACAACTGAGATATGCAGATATGTTATGGGGGAAGCATAGCTGCCGTGACCAACCAGTGAGTTTCAAAGGTCGAAATCAAACATTCACAAGCCACCTAAAAGAAATTGCAGCTAAGTAAGCTCTAGTCAACCTAAAAGCAGGCTATCGAGGCAAGTAACAAGGCAACCTAATCACGAAAACCACCAATCTTACCCCCAACAAATCCAAACTTTTACTAACCTGAATTCTATCCTAGTGCCAAGTCCCACAGTCCAAATCACCAAAGTTCACGCAAAATAGACCTACTGCATACCATATCCATTATATGTAGAAAACTGGGCAAACAATTCAAAGTAAATAAACCTAAGCTAACTGAGCATGTATAGATCTAATCACTGCCAAATTAACTTATATTAGCAGATTCGTGTCAAACCACCATCCACGAAAATGATTATCAAGCACTTAGACAAGCAAAAATCAGCGAAACTATGACCGTAACACGTAAACACAAAAATCAAATTAGATAACTATTGGAACAAACTAAATAACCCACATAATAAGTAACATAAAAAAAATCTTAAGCACTCAAAACATCCTAAGCTACCTAATTTTCAATGCAGGATAGTTTAAGCCTACACAAGTCAATAACTACACGCTTTCTAACTACAAATCCAAATACCACTAATCAGACATCAAGAACATGTAAATTAACCAAAACTAATCAGAGAATTGACATAGACCCAACGCAATCATCAACCACTTAAAACTCAAAAGGGAGGAAAAACGCAAAGTAAGGGGTTCAAGCCGCTTACTCAAGCTGGTGCCGTCCTTACTTGCTTCTTTTTTTTTCTTAAGGTCTTAAATAAGGATGTAGAGACCCCTCGCTGAGGTTCTACGACAGAACCGAGGGAACAATATCTTCTAAAGGAAACAGAGGTAGCTCCCTCCCCCTTTTTTTTCTCGTTCCTGCACAAATAATAACAATAAACAAAGACCAAAGTATCAATAGCTTGGTGTCAATCAAGCTATTGATTCTTATGGTATAGTGATCTTAAAAACAAAAAATAAGATTTATAAAAACTTTTGTAATACTCAACCTTTTCGAAGACTTGTAGAAATATTAGTATCCAGAAACAGTAGCTTATACAAGCCAAAAGAGCTTATTTGGGTGTCAACCAAATAATCTCTTGAGCTCCTATAAACTGATAAGAAAAAGAAAAAAAAAACAGCCTTTCTTGAAAATTTTTGTAGATAAACACAAATTTAAAACAAGACTGATGGTCACCAACAAGGAATGTTAACTTCAAAACATAGCTCTCATTTGGGTTTGATTGTGTCAAAATCACACCCAAATGATGAAGATATATCTTGAAGGATCTTAATGACAATTTTGAGCAATCACTTGAACAAAATTGTTATTAATGAAAACTGAGATTAAAAATTATTCTAAGTGGTACGAATCTAAATTGCAGAATAAATAAGAATGGAACACAATTTCTTGAAAAATCCTTTAATTACTTTAACTATTCAACATAAAAGATTTTTACAAAAACTTGGAACAAAGGGAAATCAACAACCCTGGTCCTCCTTTTATACTAAACAAAGAAGATTCTAGAAAAGAGGAAAATCTATAAACCCTAATGGATGAATGTCCGAATGTACCCTTGAAGAATCTGGTCCAAGTTGAAAACATGTGATGCCTGCAGTAGTCCAGCTTGCAAAAGATGATCTAGGCCATTGGTAGTTCCTTTGGGACCAAGTAGAGGCTTTAAACCGTTGATCTTGTCTCCTTCATGGGATATGGGGGAAAGTGACATGAGCAGGGGAGTAGGGTATGGGCACATGGGATGGTTGGGGTCAAATCTTGGGGTGCTAAGATGTTTAGGTTAATCTTAATCTTCATTCTGGAAAATATAGCATCTCAATTAATCATGGTTTAGGAGAATCGAATCTAGGGTTCATGAGGTTTAATAGGGGATGTTTTAATCTGATTATGGGAGTGGGGATTATGTTAAGCGCTTAAAAATCTGTTTGACCATATTTGGCCAAAGCTTAATTAAATCACCGGGTATCACCATGGGATTGGGCTTAGGGTATTTGTTTGGGCTGGTAATGGATAAAAAACGTGGTTTGGATGGATTGGTTAAAGTAAGGGTTAGTAATTTAGGATAAATGGCAGAATAGGTCCCTCCACTAACAGTAATTCTTAACAGCCTTTTCATCCTTAGTCCTCAACCATTGACATTGTTAGTCCTTTAGCAATTGCACCGTTAATCCTTTTGGTTAACTTTTAGATTTAAGGACTAATGTTGCATTCTCTTCAAACTTTAAAGGCTTCACTTTGTATAGTCATCATACTTTAGGGACCCCAAAGTAATTTTGATATTATGAGGGGTATAAAGTGTCAATCTTCAAAACATGAGGGACTAATCTTGACAAATCTTCAAACTTCAAGGACTTGAATGGAAATTCATGATTCAGGCCCGGTTCTTTGTGCGGCTTCGTTTCCCGTGTTCGTTTTTACTTGATTCCTTTGATCTTTTGGTGAATTCACGATATTCGTACCTAAAATACACAATGAACAAACACAGGCATATATTTGGGTATTTTGATGATATTTTAAGCGTTTTAAGCCCGATTTGGACGATGAGACTATGTATAAATACAGTCTCATCACTCCCCCATACTAAACCATTGCCGTGTCCCCACGCAATGCTAGAATTAAGCATCATAGCACTTCCAAAATTCATTTTATGATGACATTTTATTGATGACATAAACTTAAATAAACTACTACACGCGTTTTAGACATAATGTATTGTTTTCATCACGATTAAGTGACTTTTGGGATCATAGAACAAGAACACGTGAATGCTTCGTTAGAAATAATTTCGTCGTCCTTGATTTTCACCCTATTCCATGCTAAGCGTGCAACGAGATCATTGTTATTATAAGTTAGCAACACGATCACATCTCATGAGTGTTAATTACGAACCTAAACTCCCTTATTCCTACTTGGCATCTCTTATATTTTATTTTGTCTTAATGATCACGAGGATACATCATTGACTTATGCGTGAATATAGATTAAGTCTAAAAATAGAGTCTTTATGGTGTAACCAAAATCATTAAATTAATAATTCATCCTAATAGACAACGATGTCAAAAAATTAAGTCAACAAGAAGGATCGATAAACACGGTTTTATAACGGTTTTGAACATGAGACTTATTACCATGACTTTTATTATCCGCCATCATCGGTGGTTTTATTATCATGGTTTACCTCCATCTTTTATTCAACTCCGCCATGGAGCTTTTATTATGACTTCGGTCTTGCCTTGCCTTTTATTATCCGCCTCATCGGTGGTTTTATTAGCCAAGGATGTATATCCTCACGCTAAAGCGAATTTTGGATCTTTAAAGCTTCAAAGATTAAGGCTTGATTCACTTTCAATTTGGGCATAGATTTTTCGGCCTTGTGAGCTTCAAATTTTTGCTTAATTTAGGTGAGCACTTGAAATCTTATTATTAGGTGAAGCTTTCGATTATTCGGGTGCCAATACTTCAAAACCGTGACGCTGGCGATACCTTAATGTTTTCCCAATTTAATTACATGGAAGCTACTAAAACAAATTAGGAACCAACAATAGTGACTAAACCGCTAAATCAATATTTATTAACAATTTATTAGACAAAAGCGTGGGGAGAATAAGCTAATAATACTACACATGAGATTGTGACGATTACGAGACTTATAAATAACTCTATCATTTCTCGTCCTCATTTAAGAAACTTAGCCTAAAAGTTAAGGAATCGAAGCTAAGTGCTCAACACGCACGGTCGAGTCAAAAATTACTCTTATTCTCACCAACGAAAAACTTACATTCGTGTCTTAAACACTTATGAAAAACAAGAAAATTTTTAAAATTTTGCCATTTTTAGCCTTATTTGCAACAAAACGATAACAAAAAGATGAATATTGGATTGCGTGGTGACGTAAGCAAGGTGAAGTATCTACTCACCCCCCCATACTAAAACTAAACATTTTCCTCAATGTTTCGAGTCTAGGGGTGAAAACACCCCCATACTAAAGACGAAGTCGAATGTTTAATCTCGAGCATGGAAAAGGTAAAACGAATAACCTAAAATACGTTTATGAATTATGCTAATAAGATAAACGTTAGAACATAAAAGGATATCATCGGATATCGAAATTTACAAAGGCAACGATCGAAGCTCGAGTGATACGTTAAACGATCACGAGAGGCTTCAATGATGACGATGAACCTAATAAATCACAATCACAAACAACTACGGAACAAAGGTTGGAAGAGCACAAGTCCCCTCGTTACATTAAACTAAGAAAGCGATAATATTTACAAGGATAAGCATGAGAATCCCCCATGAGGCACCTTGTTTTTGATAACCGAGTCAAAAGCTCGACTCGAATCCCCATAAATGTGATCATTTAGGGATAATCTTGGTATGGTCATTTTTGGTGGGGCTTACATGATAAACAATGCCCAAAAGCAACCGGTACTAAGTACTAAGTCCTTTCACGATGCAAAATACCGGGGTCGAAGATGACGTCCTTGTTTTCATGAGATAAACGAAACAACGCCACTTCAACATGTGCTAGAACAACCCCAAAGGGGTTGAAGAAAAGAGATGAGAAGTAGAAAGGTGGGACAATGGGTAAGTCAAAACTATGAGCTACTCGAGGTAGACTCACACCAAGCAAACGAAAAGATTTTCCATTTATTGCATCGGTGGAAGACCGAGATTTCCCTTTACAAGCAATTCTGGGATTGTAAATCTCGTCCTCGGTGGAGAAATGTGAGGGAACATTTGGGGCTTCCCCCACACTAGATCCACACCAACCGTCGTCAAAAGGAGTAGACGAGGTGGTAGCACTCATAAAACGCGGTGATGACGAAGTTAAACATGTAGAAAAATATTTTAAAACGTTTTTAAAATCCTTTCCTTTTTCATCGTTTAAAAACTCTTTATGAAAACCCGATTTGATAATGTCGAAAATATTTGGCGTGTCAAATTCAAAATTAGTCGCGCTAAAAATCCTCACATTTAAGTCATTGGTGGGAGGGGGTGGCGGATTATATAAGTTCTCAAAACGTTTATCAATAAAGAACACCGCTCCCTCGGGGTCAACATACTCGTCATCCTCTGAACGTCGATCTCATCGATTTCTTCATCAAAGATAGGCTTGTCAAACCAAGTTTTGTCATTACCCTCCTTGAGTATCTTAGAAACTCTCTTGAAAAGATCACGATCAAGCACGAAACCATCATTCTTTTGTGGGGATTGTTGATAAGTTAAATCCTTAGGAATGTGGTAAATGTAATTCTCATTTGAGGAGTGTTGATTAGGTAACTCCTCGAGAATTGGATTTTTAGTGGTCACATGAGTTGGTTCGTCATCAAAAATAAGACGTTCCAAATCATTAAGTTCATCCTCGATTTTGGAAAGATCGACCTCACTCGTAGGTGGAAGTGAAGGCATAAGAGCTAGATCTCGTTCAATGATTTCCTCAATCTCGGGTTCAAACTCATAATCATTGTAATTCACATGTTTCTGTTTAGGAGAATCAAAAAATTTCATGCGGATTTCGAAGTACGTGATCAATCTCGGCAAAATCGCCATCGTCATCGTCAAAGAAAGAGGCGATGTGAGCACTCACAACCATGGTCTTACAAGTCGAATGACTATGCTTAGGTGAATTTTCTAAGACGAGAGGATCGATGTCGATAAACCCTTTAGCCTCAACGGGTGTTAGGCTAGGCAAAGGAGGGACTTCGATGGAGTTAGAAGTTGAAGCCTCAAAGACGTGGTCCTTCGAAGGTGGTGAAGACGAGCCCATTTTGGTCATTGTCGTGATGGCACTAACGTCACCCTTCGGAATTGGTGTTTACTTGTTTCGCTAAATACATCCCAAAGAGAGTTTTCATCCATAAGTTTACACATACCCTTTTGAATTAGGTACACGTACTCTTTATCATTAAAATCATCATCTTTAAAACCGTTTTTCTTAATTCTTTGAAAACATGCATTAAGCCTCATTCTTTCCGCTAAAGTGAACATTTTGAAATCACTAGGATTTGAATCATTAGGTTTTGAAACCTCGGTTTTTTCATTATCATTAAACACTTGGGATTTTCTAGCGAAAAAGTCCATTTTATCATCCCTATATCTCATAGTAAGTCTCCCCTCGTGAACGTCGATTACGGTTCGAGCCGTCGATAAGAATGGTCGTCCTAAAATAATGGGACATTTAGGGTGACACTCGTAATCGGATATAACGAAATCCGCGGGAAAAACAAACTTTCCAACTTTGACATAGACATCCTCGGCTATTCCAATTGGTATAAGTGGAGTACAATTTGCAAGCTCGATTGTCATGTTCGTGGGGGTAAGTGAAGGAAATCTCATCAATTTCCAAAGAGAATGAGGCATGAGATTGATGCTAGCACCTAAATCGGCAAGGCCTAAACATCCCTCAATCTCGGAAAAATCACAAGGTAGTAGAAATTGGCCCGAATCCTTTTCCTTTCTCGGCATACGCCTTTTAGGTTTTTTAAGAAGGATTGAAGCACAAGTTTCTTCAAGGGTTACTTTGGTAAGGTCGATAAAACTCTCTTTTTGAACCGTGGATGGAATTTGAGGTACACGAGGGTGTGCACTCTTTTCCTTGGTCGCCACGTTCACCCCATCAACTTTAGATCAATAAGACGTCTTAGAAGTCGAGGGTTGAGAAGAAGGAACAACTCGAAATCGTTCAAGGTTAGGGGTAATCACACGACCTTTCTCACGAGACGAGGCGGCTTTTACATTGTTCCTTCGGATTTTCTACGGTGTCACTAGGTAACGAACTCGATGAAGCACCCGAGGACTTGTTCATTATGGCCAAAAACATCTTTTTAATGTCAATTTGTCCTTGCTCAATCTTCGTGTTTTGCAATTTCCAAGTATTAGAAAAGTCGTTTTTCAAAGTACCAATTTCTCCCTCTAATCATCTCATATTAGCCTCATTCGTTTTCATGTAATTTTGAAAATCGTTTGACGAACTATTTTGATTAGAATTAAAGTTCCCTTGGTTTTGATTACTTCTTTGAAAATTGTTTTGATTCCCACTTGAAAAATTGTTTCCTTGATTGTTGTTTGAAAAATTTGAGTTTTGATTATTGTCTCGATTTTGCCAATTTAAATTCCGACCTTGATTATAACCTTGATTTTGATTTGAAAAATTTCCTTGTTGATTATTTCCTTGAAAATTTTTACGATTTTGAAAATTGTTGCCTTGGTTATAATTGCCTTGTTGTGATGGACCGGCGTTATTTTGATTTTGAAAATTGTTGTTTCCATTTAACGCACTCACATTCAACGTTTGGCCATCCGTAGCCGCACACTCGTAATAATTATGAGGTCCACCACAAAACGTACACGAAACCTCAACCGCTTTCACCGTAGCGGGAGCGTCTTTCTTTTGCATTTCGACGAGAAAAGACGTAAACACATTCATCAACTTGTCGACTTTCGCATCAACTCTCTCAATGTCGCGATTAGAAGTACTAACATTGGCGACATTGGCAACACTCGGTGCGTTGCGGAGTTGGTAAACCTTGGATCGGTTTTTGATAATTATCAATGCATCTTTCGGAGTCTTACACAAAAAGTTGCCACCGGCGGCGGAATTCAACGAATCTTGTTCTTGAAAATTAAGACCGTTGTAAAACGTATCGATTTGGTGCAACTCGGAAAAACCATGGTGAGGACATTGCCTAAGCAATTCCTTAAAACGATCACACGCGTCTCTAAAAGATTAATTCGGTTTTTGCTCAAATTTCGTAATTTCATTCTTGAAAAACGTCGTCTTAGACGGTGGGAAAAAATAATTAACGAACTTGGAAACGAGATCCTTCCACGTAACTATCGAATTAGGTGGCTCTTTCTCGTACCAATCCTCGGCGGCACCATCGAGCGAGTATGGAAAAAGCATAAGCTTGACGCCATCGGTGTCGACGTTCTTAAACTTGCTCGTGGCCAAAAGACGATCAAAATTCCGAATATGGTCGTGAGGATTATCGGCTTCACAACCTCGAAACTTCGTAGCTTGAATCAACGAAAGCATTCCGCTCTTAATCTCAAAATTTTCCGCTTCAATAGCGGGAATTACGATCGCGTCTCCATAACCCTCGGTGGGTGCTTGGAGCAATTCCATCATCGAACGATTGTCGGCCATCTCCTCTACGGTCTCTTCAACAACGATATTAGGAACGTCGGTTTCTAATTCTCGTCTACGTCGTCGATTCCTTCGATTACGATTGCGTCGATTCGAAGCGTCGCTAGAATTAGAATAATCCTTCGATCGAGTGCGCATGCACTAAGCGTAGAATGGGTGGTAGCAAAGAAGATTCTTTTTGCGTTTTTTCGATTTTTCAATTTTTTTGGTTTTTGATTGTTTTTTTAATTTTTTTGGATTTTTGAATGTATTACGTAGACTCAAATCTAAAAATCTCCCCTCGAATCGATTTCTCGATTAAATGAGCCTCAAAGAATGAAAACGATCACGTGGAGTGAACGCCTTCGATGACTTTAGAACGTTGGTGGAACACCAAAACGTTCTAGAGGGTTTAATCTTGAAAACAAGCAAATATAATATACGCAGATAATACTTGGGCGGCAAACCCTCGATTAGCCCTCTTTCTCAAAACACGCACAAGCAAGCGGGGGAAACGAGGCGGCGCTAAGCACTTAAGAGCCTTTTTCCCTTAGGTCGTGAAATACAACCGCCTTATACCCACCTTATAGTTTGTGTTAATTGAAATTAAGCCTCACGAAAGTATTTATCTATTTTGCCTTTAAAATTTTGCTTTGGATTCGAATACAATGATCGAGTGATGAAATCTCGAATCAAGGTTGCGTTTTCACGCTTTTGGAGTACTTGTATATTTATTGTTCTACGTAAGTACAATATAGTAATATATTCACAAGAAAAACGAAAACGATAATGGGATATCTACAATATAGTAAAATGATTGTTGTGTGTTTAATTTAGGAAAATTAAACACGTTTTATTTGGATACTATAATATAATAGATAAAAATAACAAAAATGAGTATGTACGATATTCACGCTTTCCAAAATTTGAAAAGTAAAAACGCACTACTCACACAAACACGATACTAATAATGGCACACTAAAAACACCTCCCCGGCAGCGGCGCCAAAATGATAGTTGTATTTTGAGTCACTTGTTTTAGGAAGAACAAATAACTGTGGCAAGTATTAAACTCGACGATTTAGGAAAACCGACAAGTCGAATAAATGCGGGTTCGTTCTCGAAGGAGGTGTGTGTATTAAGTGTGCCAGTTATATAAAATGAAAGTTTGGATTAGTGACGTTTTTGGATGAGAAAAGAAGGAAAAATAAGACGGATTAAGCTAAAAATTACCCTACGACGCGAAAAACGCGAGATCGTAAAAATCGACAAAACTAAAAAGTCCTCTAAAAATTACCAAAAAAATTAACTTAATTAAAGAAAAATATAAATAACACAAAATTGAAAACCAAAGTATCTAAAACCTTTTTAATCATTTTAAATTAATTTTTAAAGTCAATAAAAAACTCCAAAATTAAATAAAATTAAAAATAAGTTAAAATGAAAATTTTATGGATTGTAAACATAAAACAATTTATTTAAATCATAAAAACAATTTTTGAAAATTTTTAAACTAAATTATACTATTTTTAAACTAATTAATAAAAGCTGGGACTAAAAATAATAATAAAAAATAATTTAAAGACGTGAAAAATGGAAACTTTATGTCAAAAAGTCCTAAATACGATGCAAAGTGCAGGAAAAATGAATAGATGGAAAAACGCTTATTCAATAAGCTGAAAACGGCTTATGATCATTCGAATTGGATTTATAAGCTAAACTTAAAACCACCTTAAGTACAAACCGTTTGCACCCTTGGTCAGTAAAAGACCCAAGGGCGCAGTGGTAGTGTGTGTGTGTTGTGAAGGGGATGGCGCAGGTTCGAGTCCTGGCCAATCCTTTTTATTAAACTTTTTTTTTGAACTACGTGAATAGTGGGCTAATCAGTAACTTAAAAACACAAATCCAACATACAAGTTACACGATTTGTAACACCCCCAAATTTATACAACACAGTACAGCGGAAGACTCGGTGGTGTTACGGGATAACACATTACTCACATCATAGACAACGCATAAAAATCGCGTCGTTTATTAATAAAGCATTTCCATTCATAAATATCAAAGTTACATCGGTCCCAAGTCATTATATTTCATACAAAGTTTTACAAAGTATTTGAATGGAAAATATTGTTTAAGTGTGGGCCATGAATTCTTGTTGTCTTCCCGAGAATTACCTTCAAGTACCTGAGATAAAACATGTTAAAAGAAAAGGTCAGCGATAACGCCAAGTGAATTCATAGAGTTTAATAAAATCCATCAATATATATCAGTATAAAATTATTACTGAAAATCATTTTGTACAATCATTTTAATAAGCCATAAAATAGCCAAAGTCATTTGATACAAATCTTCATCAAAATCATAATATAGGCGTTTGCCTTAAAAATCATTATACTAGCCAATGTTGTAAAAACATCATACTATACGTCTTATGACGTTGTATGAAAATAAAACCGTTATATGAATATGGTTATGAAAACCAAAACACGAACATAATATCAATAGTATGACCCTGTATTGCTAGTCAGGCAATACATCGTAATTCGGAGCGTCTAGTAGTATTTCGTTTGTCGGATTACTATAAGCCGCATGACATTGTTACCTTACTAAACCAACAACGGGTAGCTAACCCGATACCAATTTTGCCCATCTAAAGTAGCGTGTCGTCACAAATGTCACGCTATGGAAATCTTCTCATACATAAATTCGTTTACCAATCAATGTGGCATGACGGGGATCAACCGTCAAGGCGCGAACTGGGGTGATCGTCCCCAAATAGTACTATTATATGCACAAGCGTCTACCAAATCCCGGTAGTTCACAATTCATGCTAATGGGACTTTTAGTGACATAACCTAACTTTAATAATCCATTTAATTTCATCTATCGGGTCCTTTAATCATTTATCAGGTCATACAATCGGGTCATTCAATCATTCGGGTCTAAATCAATAAGCAAACAATCGGGACAAATGGTGTCCTAATTTTGTAAAAACTAACATGTTATCTCCCTCGCGGGTTTATAAAACATTTATAAAACATTTAAAAGAGTGCGAGGCTATGAACTCACGTTGATGTGGGAAGGCGGTTATCGGCGATTCGGATGTACGGTACGTGCTTCAATCACGGAAACCTATATAAATAATAATCGGTCTTAGACGTTTGTCCAATGACTTTATAAAAATAACAATTATGTATACATATGATGATTATTTATATATGATGATCAAGTGGGTTTACATATTCTCGTTACTCATTTTAGTGTTATGTGTCGGTAACGTTCATACTAGTTTACTAGTTTTACCTATTTACGTGTTTTAAGACCAATAAACTTATTATAAGTTCTTTAACTCTTATTAATCCATGTTATACTTATATTATCAGTATCTACACTTTACAAGTTGGGCCTAAATGGGTTAAGTCCAATAAATAAGTTTATAAGTGTTTTAGTCCATTTTGTTGTTTTATTAGTCCGATAACGTTAATTTAGTCCGTTAATATCCGTATGTTATATAGTTCGGGTTTTATCGGTTTTTACTTGTTATATATGTGTATATATCAGTAAATGAGTTTTATAAAAGTTTACATTAGACGGGTCCAACCATCTAAGTTTTATTTAACAAAAACGTTAATTTTACGGTATTAGCCGAAAAAGTCGTAAAAATCATGTTTATAGTTTTATAACTTATAAAACTTAATAAGTTACCATTTTTATAAAATGTCCACTTATTTACCATTGTACATATTTATATAAATGTATTATATAAGTTAGTGGGTTTTAATTTATATTTTATACTATTAAATTTTGAGTGCTCATATAATAGTATTATACTTTAATTTCCAAAAATCTGATTTTTATTTTCCTCTTCACCAAAACTTCCATATCTAGAGTTCTTTATGGAGATAGAAGCTCAAATTTTTATCACATAAACTACATGATATGTGCTCCATTTAACTCTTTTATAGCTACTGTTGTATCATCTTCTAAGTATTTTCTAAAAATCGTCCAAAACAGTGAACTCAGATTGGTACTCTAAACTTGTTTTGACCATATCTTACTCATTACAATGATTCCATTGCATAGCCAACTCTCACATGTGTACCAGACCCATAGCTTACTGTTTATTCATTAATCTATGCCATTTTTATCAGTTCATCATTTGATTCTTTACTGTTTTATACAGCCAACAAATTTAGATAAGATTTTAGCCTTGTTTCTTATAGTTTTTCATCTTTTTAATCATATTTATCAACACCAAATCCCCACATAACATTTTTATCATCATATAATCATCATATACATATACAATAGGAAATAAAATACATGATTACATAGTAAAAATAACTAGAGGATGAGGAGGACAATCTTTATACCACAAAGTTGTTGTAGGTTATGATTTGGACATGGATTTTGATGGAGAAACTTGTGGATAACCATGACCATCTTCAAGACCACCATACTTCATGAGTACCTTGTGGAAAATCAGCCCCAAGACACCATGAATACTCCTCCTTGGATGTTATAAGCACCACCAATCAATAGGGTTTCAAGAGGGCTTCAACATATATGTAAATAACATAGGCTTTGTGGTTGAATCAAGATCAAAGGGTGGTGTCTTTGTGTTAAAGTGGACGGCTACAAAGGAGAGTAGAGAGGAAATTGTAGTTGTTTGCATGTTGTAAATGGTGGTAAAGTGTTAGCTAGTGGTTTTGACTAGTGTTGGTGGGTTAGGTTAGCTTCAAAATGAAGCAAAGTTACATGTGTAGCTTAGTTAGCTTACACTTGACACATCAAGTGTGTTGTGTACTAGTTAGGCCAGTTTTGAGTGGGGGTGGGACAAGTGTCCCACTTGTCTCATCCCCATTTATTTACGGGTACTCCTCGATTCTAGTTTCCTCGATTTGCGTGCCCTTGGGTCGTTTTACGAAAAACGTTTTTATAAATTATGAATCAACTTCACAAAACGAATCCAATAAAAATTGTCTCATAAAAAACGGAGTTCGAAAACGTAAATACGTAATCCTAGGGTTTCCGGTTTAGTCGTAAAGGACGTTAAAATAAAATCGTAAGTCTTAATCTCTTCTCGTAAATTTGTGAGTTTATGAACCAACACAAATTTAAAACTCCAAAATAATATTCATGGACAAATTTATTTTCTGAAATGTCGGACTGCCACCAAAGACGGTGTATGTAAACGTAAGCACGTAACGTAGAATCCTCCGGTTTAAACGTAGTCGATGCTACTTCAAGACGTAAATCCAAATTTCTTCCCAAAAATAAGTGAGTTCATAAAATAATATTTTCAAATAAATATTGAGAATAAAATATCAACCATAAATTGACGGATTGTCACGGCATTTACCCCTAAACAGGATCTTTGTCCTCAAAGATCATCTTACTACTCGCTTCTTATAGAGTTAAAGCCATGTGGGTATTTCCTCCACATTTGGTCTTTTCTCACAAGTGTGATTCATTACAATACGCGAGTTTTATCAAACATAACTACGGGAATAAGATCAGGCTAAATGTTGACTTACCTTCTCTATCCATGATGTTCACGGGTTTCTGATGAATGCAACTTTTCGCCGATCTAAGCTTTACTAAGAAACAATCAGATTCTCACTTGATAGATATTCCATCAAGTTCGATTTACGAAACATAATTCACGCAGTTCTTGAAGTCCTAGGGTAGATCCAGCTTATATGCCTTTCAATCCCAACTTTTACATCATCTCAATGGTCCCATACAACGGGGACTTATATCCCATGATTTGTTAGATCATGAATTCATTTTTCCAAGGTTAAAAATTGTGGCATAACTTCGCTACCCATTTGGCACTTCAAGATCTACATTTTATATTCACATAACCTCTTGCCCACTACTGGCTATCAATAATCAAATCCTAATTTAACAATCATTTCAGATCTCACGGGTCGGGTATTTTGTAAGGTTAGGTTTGCCATCATAGGAAACCTTAAACCTAAAAGACATGTCCAACTCACAATGGGTGTATGTCGGGTGTCTTCATCTCAACTCTTGCTTACAGATGCTCTAATATAGATCCTAACAAGATTAGATCTCGATCCTAATACGATAATTATCAATGATAATCTCTCCAAAGGAAAACGATTATACGGTCTATTACCAAAGGTCAATCATTCAAACATAAAACATCACTTATATTACTTTGTATCGTTACTTTACCTCGTCCCTTCGATTGGGGTGGTACATAGTACTCTCATCAAGGTTCGTTCTCAATGATTTCTGAGCAAATCTCTAGAAATTCGATGCGAAGCGAGGATCTTGATATAGATGATCGATACAGGCACACTATGTTTACATAATTCTTTTGCATTTATCATTAACGGGAATGATATTAGCAGATTTGGTCAGTCTGTCGACGATGACCCAAATCGAATCAAATTCAGATGATGACCTTTGCAATAACTAGACGTTTACTAATGTATGAGGCGATGTCTGCCTTCATAATTGCCATCAGTACAACTTCTTCAGACAAAGATATTTTTAGTCATAAATGACATAAATAGAATACTTATACTTACAAATTCCAACATAACTATATCTCAAAATCTTTAAATTTGGGCAATCACAAGTGGCCTTTAAAATATTTTATGCTATTGGCTTCTCAATTCTAATGGTTCACATTAGCCGCGAACCCCTTTTATTATCTATGTTATCCTTCTTATAAGCATTGTTTATTTTTATATCGTTCGGCAATTTATTTTGCACCTTCATTATTAAGGAATAATTGGTTCTTTATCTTTTCTACATAATGCGTCGGTATCTATATTCACCTCTCATGATGTTATAATTATCATGTCCACAATTCACTCAGATATTCTTTCTATATTATGCGTCAGTAATTACGTTCACCTTTCTTCATATTTTCTAAGTTTCAGTTTCGTCTCATCTATCATTTTTATCAGTTTTTCTCAATCCGACGTTTAAAGCGACGATAATTATTACAAGTAATTAGCTATTAATTAGTTAATTTTTATGAAACGTAAACGTAAAAATTTTAAATTTCTTAGTTCGACCAATTATAATAAAATGTTCAAAATAAATTTGAATTTAATTAACAAGATTTTGTTGATTTATCGAAAATATTTAATAAGATTCGTAAATGTTCGAAAAACCTTTGTTTATACTTTGGTCAAAGTTTTCTTAGTTTGAAAAGTAAAAATTATCGTTTCAAATTTCAAGTTATGGTTTAAATGGGTTTCCTCAATTCTTCTTAGGTTGTCTTAAGGTATGCAAAAACATTTACCCCTAAACAGGAGTTTAGTTAAATGTTTTGTGTATAAGGGAATAATCCCTTTAAAATCCTTTGTTAAAACATTCGTCAAAACATATTTCCATTTTCTTTTTAGTATAACTCAAAGTCTTAAATGACTTCTAATTTGAAGAGTCAGTATAGATTCCATTAGCTATTAATCACATAGTCAAATAACGTAAAGGTTTAAGTCTTTAATCTCATGTTAATTATTCAAGGTGCATGTTTTTATTGTTCGGCCAATTCAGGGCAGTTTATAAATAATTATTAACTCATTCTTATTCTTATAAACAAACAGATGGTCCTTAATGATCACAAGCATGAATTTATCAAATTACAGCCTACGCACGAGATTCACCAAATTTATGAATACTACATGTGCATCGGTCTATCCAAACGACATCACGTGAAACTCATAATGTCCATTACAAGTTCTGGATGTAGTGATTGGAATAGATAATCTTTTTTGCGGACGCGAAGTTGATGATAACCATGACGTGAATCAAATCTTTAAAACATACGGCAAAAACTTGTAAATGATCGAACAAATCTTCCATTTCGAGTTATGGATATCGTTTTCGATTGTCAATTTACTCAGTTCACAGTAATTTATAAATATAAGGAATGATAACACCATAGCTCTTTATGATGACAGGCTTGGTATAATAAAATCTTTCTCCGACAACTCTCTCAGTTGTACGGTAATTCCTTAAATTCAGATGGTGCTGACATACAGTGCACAAGCCACAGGTCCAGCACCAGGAATAGAATCAATACCAAATTCAATCTTGCCTTAATGGCAAAAGTCTAGGTAATTCATCAACAAATACTTCCTAAAGTTTCAGATAACATTATCATCTTTTAATACATTTATTTTAAGTTCTTTCTAGATTATAATATCTATGACTAATTCACAACCATTCATGGTATAATTTCAAGTCTAAATGCAGGATATGGTCATTCGTCAAGAATCATTTAGATCACTTTTGATAATCAACATCTTATCTTTTTAGGGGAATTTTATTCGAGTTCCCATCAATTAAGACAATGTAGTCATGTTATAATCAATCAATCCATTCTTCGGGCACTATCAACTTTCCAGTCGCATTGCCGTCGATAAGATGTGAACTTCTCAAAAGACTAATAATAATTCATATTCCTTCACAAATTCAAGGATATCTGGAGACATAACTAACCTTAAAAGAGTAAGGTCAACGCATGATTTATGCGAGAGAATTTCAAATCAGATACAGACGAAAACATCTAATGAATATGAATATATCCCATGTTTTCATAATTTGAGTACGCATTCGAAAGCTCCTCGGATCGTTACCCAGGTCATTCAAATGAAATCTAATCAAAAGAAATGATAAGAACGTCAATACATCCAGTCGGGTATCAACACTCGGTAATCAGATACTTTTCCTAAGAATCTCACTACAAAGAATTGGACAAGAAAGAATTGTCAATTGTCAAATAAGACAATTTCCACAGATGAGTAAATTCGACTCAGAAGAATAAATAGTACGGGCACATATGTAGGTGTCCCTATCAATATGTCCCTATTTTTCACTTTTTGCAGATCTCATAAAATTTAATCTTTCACAATCTTCAAAGAAAATGTAGTGTTTAGTTATTAGTTTTATGGTGACTACTAATCAGCCTTGCATGGTCCAATGTAGGTGCGCAACTATATACAATTTCAAGATTAACGATGCAATACTCAGTTCGTCAAAACTTTATCATCATGTTTGTAATAAAAACATTTTCATGCTTAATTCTTAAATAAGAATCAAAATATATTTACAAATATTTTCTTTGTTATGGAAATAATTAAGTTTCCAAAGCGTCTTATAAACAACTTCATTTTGATATCAATCACTTATAAATCTTACTTTGAAGAATCCTTATTGTGATGAAAATTAATTTTTTCTCAAGGCATACTATTTCATCTTATAAAAAGAATGAGTGATCTGCAAAAGAGTGACGAAGAGTTTTTCACCAAGAACTAACTACAATATGATAGGAAATGAGCTTAGCCAAATAATCATGAGGTTCATGATCTTGATGGCGCTCAAAAAGATTAATCCACAACGTAACTCAATTCAAGATGAGTACTTGTTCAATGGCTGCATCACTAATGCGAACATTAGGATGAAGCAATAAAGGATAGATAACATCGATACATGTAGAATTTAGCGATCAAAGGTAGTCTTTTCATTAATCACAAACAAGTCAAAATTGTACCGTAACACATTACGTGTCACTATGTCATACAATTCTCAGAACTCATCCTACCAACTGATATCTCAGTTAAGTTAGGGATTCTTAAAAGATACCACAATGAATACTAATCTATAAGAGTCATTAGGTGTTCCACATGTCCCGAAAGATCCATCGGTCCCAATTCAGAAGAAGATTTCTTCAATTTATTTATTGGACACTGGGCATCCTCGTCAGTGGACAATGGCCTAGGAACAACACTTAACACGAGTCAACAATCAATTAAAACCTCATAATTCAATCAAAGAACTTAACGAATTCCTCTTAACAATTTCATATTCCATACAGGTTAAATTTTACTTTATTCAAGTTTTAACCAATTTATACTTTCAAGGCAATATCCTATCTCATCTTCCAATACTTTCAACCTTATTTATAAACCTTTAAAGTGCAATAAAAGCTCAATATGATCAACACTTAATTCCCAATCCTATAACTCCTTTATCAGTAATTATCAAATGAGTCACTAATATGAAATGACTTGATCATTCAACTAGACTTCTCGGAAAGGTATTAGTGGCATGAGGCTTTTGGGTAATGGTTCCAATGACAGCCTCAAGTGCAACATTCACCCTTTCGATTTCAATTTAAGAATTGGATGACACGAATCAGATGACATCTTTTTAGGTGGTAACGTTTTGTCAAACTCCACTCTTTAAGGAAAGATCGTCATGACATCGATATCAGATTTAATCTCGCCAATTCTTCTTCAATATCACAATCAACTAATATCTACATTTCTACGAATATCAACCATTCGTTGGGATCATAAATATCCACAACTTGGTTTAGATCTAGAATAGCTAGAATTCCTACGAGAAGAGCTTCAATTAATTTACTAGGGGATTTAGGGTTACTTGTGACAATCTACGTCGTATAAATACCTCGTATAAATATAGAAATAATAATCAAACAATCATGTAATCAAATTACATCATATATATAATCCAAGTATATATATATTAAAATAACACTTCTCAGTCTGGCCTTGTCGGTAACTCGGGAATTCTTCAGCACCGTTATAGTCAAAAGATTTTTAGACATTTTTAGAAAAATGTTTATAGTTAAAAGATTTTGAAAAGTTTTATTCAAAACCTTGGTTTTAAAAATCTTTCGTTCTCTATAACGAGAGCTCTGGTACCAAACTGTAACACCCCCAAATTTATACAACACAGTACAACGGAAGACTCGTTGGTGTTACGGGATAGCACATTACTCACATCATAGACAACGCATAAAAATCGCGTCGTTTATTAATAAAGCATTTCCATTCATAAATATCAAAGTTACATCGGTCCCAAGTCATTATATTTCATACAAAGTTTTACAAAGTATTTGAATGGAAAATATTGTTTAAGTGTGGGCCATGAATTCTTGTTGTCTTCCCGAGAATTACCTTCAAGTACCTGAGATAAAACATGTTAAAAGAAAAGGTCAGCGATAACGCCGAGTGAATTCATAGAGTTTAATAAAATCCATCAATATATATCAGAATAAAATTATTACTGAAAATCATTTTGTACAATCATTTTAATAAGCCATAAAATAGCCAAAGTCATTTGATACAAATCTTCATCAAAATCATAATATAGGCGTTTGCCTTAAAAATCATTATACGAGCCAATGTTGTAAAAACATCATACTATACGTCTTATGGCGTTGTATGAAAATAAAACCGTTATATGAATATGGTTATGAAAACCAAAACACGAACATAATATCAATAGTATGACCCTGTATTGCTAGTCAGGCAATACATCGTAATTCGGAGCGTCTAGTAGTATTTCGTTAGTCGGATTATTATAAGCCGCATGACATTGTTACCTTACTAAACCAACAACGGGTAGCTAACCCGATACCAATTTTGCCCATCTAAAGTAGCGTGTCGTCACAAAGGTCACGCTATGGAAATCTTCTCATACATAAATTCGTTTACCAATCAATGTGGCACGACGGGGATCAACCGTCAAGGCGCGAACTGGGGTGATCGTCCCCAAATAGTACTATTATATGCACAAGCGTCTACCAAATCCCGGTAGTTCACAATTCATGCTAATGGGACTTTTAGTGACATAACCTAACTTTAATAATCCATTTAATTTCATCTATCGGGTCCTTTAATCATTTATCGGGTCATACAATCGGGTCATTCAATCATTCGGGTCCAAATCAATAAGCAAACAATCGGGACAAATGGTGTCCTAATTTTGTAAATACTAACCTGTTATCTCCCTCGCGGGTTTATAAAACATTTATAAAACATTTAAAAGAGTGCGAGGCTATGAACTCACGTTGATGTGGGAAGGCGGTTATCGGCGATTCGGATGTACGGTACGTGCTTCAATCACGGAAACCTATATAAATAATAATCGGTCTTAGACGTTTGTCCAATGACTTTATAAAAATAACAATTATGTATACATATGATGATTATTTATATATGATGATCAAGTGGGTTTACATATTCTCGTTACTCATTTTAGTGTTATGTGTCGGTAACGTTCATACTAGTTTACTAGTTTTACCTATTTACGTGTTTTAAGACCAATAAACTTATTATAAGTTCTTTAACTCTTATTAATCCATGTTATACTTATATTATCAGTATCTACACTTTACAAGTTGGGCCTAAATGGGTTAAGTCCAATAAATAAGTTTATAAGTGTTTTAGTCCATTTTGTTGTTTTATTAGTCCGATAACGTTAATTTAGTCCGTTAATATCCGTATGTTATATAGTTCGGGTTTTATCGGTTTTTACTTGTTATATATGTGTATATATCAGTAAATTAGTTTTATAAAAGTTTACATTAGACGGGTCCAACAATCTAAGTTTTATTTAACAAAAACGTTAATTTTACGGTATTAGCCGAAAAAGTCGTAAAAATCATGTTTATAGTTTTATAACTCATAAAAATTAATAAGTTACCATTTTTATAAAATGTCCACTTATTTACCATTGCACATATTTATATAAATGTATTATATAAGTTAGTGGGTTTTAATTTATATTTTATTCTATTAAATTTTGAGTGCTCATATAATAGTATTATACTTTAATTTCCAAAAATCTGATTTTTATTTTCCTCTTCACCAAAACTGCCATATCTAGAGTTCTTTATGGAGATAAAAGCTCAAATTTTTATCACATAAACTACATGATATGTGCTCCATTTAACTCTCTTATAGCTACTGTTGAATCATCTCTAAGTATTTTCTAAAAATCGTCCAAAACAGTGAACTCAGATTGGTACTCTAAACTTGTTTTGACCATATCTTACTCATTACAATGATTTCATTGCATGGCCAACTCTCACATGTGTACAAGACCCATAGATTACTGTTTATTCATTAATCTATGCCATTTTTATCAGTTCATCATGTAACACCCCATTTTGGAAATGGAATCTTACGCATAATCATGGCGTGTCATCAAAGCATACAAGGATAAATGTCTAAGCATTATTTGACCATAAAAGGGGAAATACCGGAATCAAACATCGGTAACCCCAAAGTAGAGCTCATCACACACAAACATAAATACTGTAAAAGGAAAGGACGAAATAATGTCCATAGCAAACTGTATTAAAGTAAAAGAAATGCATAAAGTAAAGAAAGACAGTAAAGCTTCCAGTCCATATGCACGTACGTTTGAGATCTACGAGCGTCCCTGAGTACCTGCCGTTTTGGGAACATGAAAAGGAAAACGACTGAGCAAGACACTCAGTGCACGGATGTACAATATAGCATGAAATAGGATAAGCATGTAACATATAACAGCGGAAGACTAAGTTCTGAGTAAACTGGTTAAGTATTAAGAAAACTGGTTTTATAGTTTGAAAAGCCTTATGTTCATCTTATGAAAACTGTTTTAACATAAATACACCATAGCCCATATAGGTCATGAAAAGGTCACGTGCATGAATACTTGGAGGGGTGACCTCATCATGCTGATTAGAGGGGATGCCTCTAATCAATATCCTGGTTTGGGTAGGAGGGATCAACTCCTTGTGAAGGATGCAAGGCACACACCACATTCACCATGAAATACTGAATAAAACATGTAACTAGGATGCACCCATACGCCCCACATGATATAATAATATGGCCAAAACTGAAAGGGACGCCACGAGCAATCACTCCGCCGTGGGGAAGTCATAACATTGGTGCCTCCAATGTTATGGTTATGGTACGTCCATAACTAGGTGAAACTGGTCATGCTTGTATATGGCTATAGATTATGCTAATTAAACATAAGCAGTTCAAAACAAAAAAAACAAATACTGGGGAAAACAGTTGGCTGCATACGGGGAAATCCTAATAAGGAAAGAATGTCCATACTGAAAGGACGGGAATCCGTACCTCAAGTCCAGTGAATGAACGGAAGAAAGACTCCTACTTCTGGATCACTAACGCTACATGAATACACACGTGTATAAGTATCGAATCACTGATTACGTACTGGGTTTTATGTCTCACCTTAGCTTACTTTGTGTGTTTTAGGTCATGGTTTACTGTTTAAAGCCTTAAACTGTGTTTATCTTGTATTCTGATTAATCTGATTAAGTATTACTGGTATTTCATGTATTATTATACTTACTGTGTAATAATAAGTAACTTTCCAAAAATAGCAGGTTTCCAAAAATAGAAAGTTTCCAAAAATAGAAAGTTTCCAAAAATAGAAAGTTTCCAAAAATAGAAAGTTACCAAAAATAGAAAATTTCCAAAAATAGAAAATTTCCAAAAATAGAAAGTTTCCTAAAATAGAAAGTTTCCAAAAATAGAAAGTTTCCAACAATAGAAAGTTTCCTAAAATAGAATTAACTGCTTAATATAGATTAGTTTCTAAAAATAGAAAGTTTCCAAAAATAGATCAGCTGCCTTAATTAAATAGGTTTCCATATATAGAAGGTTTCCATGATTAGATTAGCTGCCTGAAATAGATAGATTTCCATATATAGAAGGTTTCCATTAATAGATTAGTTGCCTTATTTAATTAAGTTTCTATAAATAGAAGTTTCCATAATTAGAATTAAGTTGGTTACATAAGCTAACATATAAGTCTAAGTGTTTATAAGCTTATTTCTTAAGTCATATGATATAGTGTATAGTTTAATTATTATTTCATGTATTTTAATTAAACTATAGGTTAAGCATTTTAATTAAAGTATAACATGTTCTAATTAAAATGGAATAAAAATACTTAGGTTAAAATGTGAATTATTATGTATTAATAACATAACCTAAGTCATGTCTAAATTAATTAATTATAGGCATGTTTTAAATAATTAATTAATTATAACTCATAACATAAAATACTTAGGTTAAATTAATATCATGCTAAATTAATAATTAAAAATAACCTAAGTCATGGTTTAATTAATATCTCATGTTATTAATTAATTTATATCCTAAGTTCATAATTCATAA
Source organism: Glebionis coronaria (assembly GCA_025667525.1). NCBI lineage: Eukaryota > Viridiplantae > Streptophyta > Magnoliopsida > Asterales > Asteraceae > Glebionis > Glebionis coronaria. The sequence continues at coordinate 603,411,640 of CM046878.1, read as the reverse complement.
AATTAACATGTAGCATAAATCATGATTTAACCAACGAACCATGAATCGGGCATGAACTCGACACCGTACCCCGAGCCAAACTCAGGGTACTTGTGCCCCCTTACTGCCGTAGGTCCCACATGCACCAACCAAGACCAAAAATGGTCTTGGTGGTGGCGGCTAAAAGCAAACCGAACCCCCCCTCGGGTTGGTTATACTAGGCGGCCAAAACAAACACCCTTTTATATCATCCTTTGATTTTAATTTACCCCAAAACATGTTAGATCAATGTTTAATTATCATGTTTTAATAAGAATATTAATAAAATGTTCATGAAAATAATTAAAGATTTAAAAGAATTAAAAGAAAGGTTTAGAATGATATACCAATACGTAGCTTGGAAGAGGATGAACAAACACGGTTTATAGCACTTATTTTTATGATCAAAATCAACAAACAACCACCTATGGTGGTCCTTAAGGTGGCGGCACAAAGAGAGACCAAGGAGGAGGAGAGAAAACTTTTTAGGTTAAATGCTATTTTGCTTGAAATGTAAAAATGAAAAGCATATTTACCATAACCCCCCCTTTCTTGTAAAAGTCAATGGGCTAAGCCCATTTTGGTTAGTGTGCCGTGGGTATGGGGCCCCACATGGGGTACCCGTACCTTTTCTCGTGTCCCGATGTTTCGTGTTCGTTCGTGGTTAAACGTGTTCGTGTTTAAAGTGTTTCTGTTTATTTTATCATGTAGTTTATCGTAATCTTAACGCTCGTAATTATATTATATGTGTTTACGTAATTATTCTAGTTCGTATTTTAAATGGTGATCATGATTTAATTACGTTCACGTGACATATTAATTAACTGTTTATCATGAGTTCGTACGTAATCGATACTTATCATGTCATACACGTATGCACTTACTTGATTATTAGCACATGAATGTGATCAATACTAAATAAGGTAAGTTTTAATCTAGGACGTACGATCTTAAGGGCACTATTCATGGTAAAAGCATGCGGGTTTTACAATTCTCCCCTTTAAAAAGAATAATTCGTCCCTGAATTATAGATAAAGCAAACTGGAAAGAAGTAACATACCCGAACTCAAAATATGAAGTGAGGGTAAGAAGCCCGGATAGACTCCTCTGTTTCCCAAGTGGCTTCTCGCTCGGTATGGTCCCTCCAAAAAATTTTGACGAATGGAATCGTCTTCCTTCTCATGACTCGTTCTTGCCTGTCGAGCACTCGTTCGGGTTCCTCTATAAAAGTGAGATCTTCACGTATCTGTTCCAGTGGATACTGAACCATGTGAAGGGGATGATACTTGTACCCTCTGAGTAAGGACACATGGAACACGTTATGCACGTGCGAAAGCTGAGGAGGTAACGCCAATCGGTAAGATACTTCACCGATTCGTTCAATGATATCAAATGGTCCGATGAAATGAGGACTGAGTTTCCCTTTGATCCCGATGCGTTTAACACCACGTGCCGGCGAAACCTTGAGGAAGACGTGGTCTCCCACATTAAAATGTATGTCCCTACGATGCTTATCGGCGTAACTCTTCTGACGTGACCGTGCTTCCTGCAGCTTTTGCTTAGCTACTTCGATCTTCTCATTGGTCATTCCTATAATTTCTGGTCCTTCGAGTGTTCGCTCTCCTACTTGATCCCAGCAGATTGGAGCGCGACACTTCCTGCCATACAACATTTCGAAAGGAGCACATTTGATACTTGCGTGCCAGCTGTTGTTGTATGCAAACTCGACCAAACTGATGTAATCGTCCCAATCACCTGTCCATTCCAACGCACACGACCTTAACATATCTTCCAATGTCTGAATTGTTCGCTCCGACTGTCCGTCCGTTTGAGGATGAAAGGCCGTACTCAGCTTAAGTTGTGTACCCCAAGCTTTTTGTAGACCTTTCCAGAATCGTGACGTGAAACGAGGATCTCTGTAACACCCCATTTTGATAAATGGAATGTCACGCGTGATTATGGCGTGTCATCAAAGCATGCAAGGTGATATGTAGTAAAACATACATGACCATAGGGAAAACCGGAATCAAACCTCGGTTCCCAAACATAAGCCCAAAACATAAGAAAGTAAATGAACTGAATGAAAGACTAAACAAGCATAAATATATGAAGGAAACAGGAGAAGAAGTCTCTGGCAGCTTCCATCCTATGCGCGTCCTCCAAATGCTCGAGTCTTGGGTACCTGCCGTTTTGGGACATGGAAAGGAAAGTAACGGCTGAGCAAGACGCTCAGTGCACGGATGTACAATATAGCATGAATAGGATAAGCATGTAACATATAACAGCGGAAGACTAAGTTCTGAGAAAACTGGTTAAGTATCAAGAAAACTGGTTTTATAGTTTGAAAAGCCTTATGTTTATCTTGTGAAAACTGTTTTAACATAAATATACCATAGCCCATATAGGTCATGAAAAGGTCACGTGCATGAATACTTGGAGGGGTGACCTCATCATGCTGATTAGAGGGGATGCCTCTAATTAATATACTGATTTGGGTAGGAGGGATCAACTCCTTGTGAAGGGTGCAAGGCACACACCACATTCACCATGATAAACTGAATAAAACATGTAACTAGGATGCACCCATACGCCCCAACTGATAAAATAATATGGCCAAACTGAAAAGGGACGCCACGAGCAATCACTCCGCCGTGGGGAAGTCATAACATCGGTGCCTCCAATGCTATGGTTATGGTACCTCCATAACTAGGTGAAACTGGTCATGCTTGTATATGGCTATAGTTTATGCTAAATTAACATAAGCAGTTCAAAACAATAAAACAAATACTGGGGAAAACAGTTGGCTGCATACGGGGAAATCCTAATAAGGAAGGAATGTCCATACTGAAAGGACGGGAATCCGTACCTCAAGTCCAGTGAATGAACGGAAGAAAGACTCCTACTTCTGGATCACTAACGCTACATGAATACACACGTGTATAAGTATCGATTCACTGATTACGTACTGGGTTCTGTGTCTCATTATAGCTGATTTGGTATGTTTTAGGTCATGGTTCACTGTTTAAAGCCTTAAACTGAGTTTATCTTGTATTCTGATTAATCTGATTAAGTATTACTGGTGTTTCATGTATTATTATACTTACTGTGTAATAATAAGTAACTTTCCAAAAATAGCATGTTTCTAATAATAGAAAGTTTCCAAAAATAGAAAGTTTATAAAAATAGAAAGTTTCCAAAAATAGAAAGTTACCAAAAATAGAAAGTTTCCAAAAATAGAAAGTTTCCAAAAATAGAAAGTTTCCAAAAATAGAAAGTTTCCAAAAATAGAATTTACTGCCTAAAATAGATTAGTTCTAAAAATAGAAAGTTTCCAAAAATAGAATTTACTGCCTAAAATAGATTAGTTCTAAAAATAGAAAGTTTCCAAAAATAGAAAGTTACCAAAAATAGATCAGCTGCCTTAATTAAATAAGTTTCCATATATAGAAGGTTTCCATGATTAGATTAGCTGCCTGAAATAGATTGATTTCCATATATAGAAGGTTTCCATAATTAGATTAGTTGCCTTATTTAATTAAGTTTCTATAAATAGAAGTTTCCATAATTAGAATTAAGCTGGTTACATAAGCTAACATATAAGTCTACGTGTTTATAAGCTGATTTCTTAAGTCATATGATATAGTATATAGTTTAATTATTATTTCATGTATTTTAATTAAACTATAGGTTAAGCATTTTAATTAAAGTATAACATGTTTTAATTAAAATGAAATGAAAATACTTAGGTTAAAATGTGTATTATTATTATTAATAATATAACCTAAGTCATGTCTAAATTAATTAATTATAGGCATGTTTTAAATAATTAATTAATTATAACTTATAACATAAAATACTTAGGTTAAATTAATATCATGCTAAATTAATAATTAGAATAACCTAAGTCATGATTTAATTAATATCTCATGTTATTAATTAATTTATATCCTAAGTTCATGATTCATAAAAATTAACATGTAACATAGATCATGATTTAACCAACGAACCATGAATCGGGCATGAATTCCACACCGTACCCCAAGCCAAACCCGGGGTACGTGTGCCTCCTTGCTGCCGTGGGTCCCACATGAGCCAACCAAGACCAAAAATGGTCTTGGTGGTGGCGGCAATAGCAAACCAAACCCCCCTCGGGTTTGTTTGCTAGGCGGCCAAAACTAACACCCCTTTTAAATCATTCTTTGATTTTATTTAATACCAAAACATGTTAGATCAATGATTAATTACCTTGTTTTTATAAGAAAAATAATAACATGTTCATGAAAATAATCAAAGATCAAAAGAATTAAAAGGATTAAAAAGAAGGGTTTGAAAGGTATACCACTATGTAGCTTGGAAAGAGGATGAACAAACACTGATTACCCAATAGTTTTTAAGATCAAAATCAAACAAATCACCCTCCTATGATGGTGTAGAGGTGGCGGCACAAAGAGAGCAAAAGGAGAGGAGAAAAACTCTTTTTAGGGTTTTTATGTTTATTTCTTGAAAATGAAAATGAAAACATGTTTTTACTTTTACCCCCCTTTACTTGTAAAGTCCATGGGCTAAGCCCATTCCTTGTATGTGTGCCGTGGGTATGGGGGCCCCACATGGGGTACCCGTACCTTTCTCGTGTCCCGATGTTTCGTGTTCGTTCGTGGTTAAACGTGCTCGTGTTTAAAGTGTTTCTGTTTAATCTAACGTGTCGTTTATCGTAAACTTAACGCTCGTAAATATATTATAAGTATTTACGTAATTATTTTAGTTAGTATTTTGAATGGTGATCATGATTTAATTATGTTCACGTGATATATTATTGACTGTTTATCATGAGTTCGTGCGTAATCGATACTTGTCATGTCATACACGTATGCACTTGCTTGATTATTAGCACATGAATGTGATCAATACTACATGAGGTAAGTTTTAATCTAGAACGTACGATCTTAAGGGCACTATTCATGGTAAAAGCACGCGGGTTTTACAATTCTTCCCCCCTAAAAAGAATAATTCGTCCCCGAATTATAGATAAAGTAACTGAAAGCGAAACATACCCGAATCAAACTGGAAAGGTATGCAAAATAACGGAAATGAAGGTGACATGGTAGAAGGGAACGTGGAACATGACATGTCTTGAAAAGACATGGAACGTGACGTGACTGAAAGAACATATCTAATCGATAAGAGAAAAATGGATAAGAAGTCCGGATGAACTTGTCCGTTTCCAAGTGGCCTCCCTCTTGAAACGGTTCCTTCAGAAGATCCTGACACTAATGCTAAATCTTGGTCCTCTTGACCTTGACTTGGAATACGAAGAAATTCTTGGTTATCAACGGAAGGTAGATCCCCTAAATTCGATCGAGGAAATAAGAGTTAACGTGCAAGGGTACTGAAACGTTACGATGCAAGACCATCTGACTTAACTGATAATTTGAAACGATGCGCGAGACATAAAGAAACGTAGTACGTGAAACATTTTGAACGTGATACGTGAAAAATTTTGAACGTGCTACGTGGAGATATGGCGAGTGTAGTATGAGTAACATATCGTGATCCATGATACGTGTAACATATTTTGATCATGATATGCGGAACGTGGAATGAACATGACATGTGAGACATATCGTGATCATAGAATATAATGGCGGTAACGCCAAACGCTACAAGGTGAGACGTGGAATATGACGTGAAACGTCTATCTGATGATGGAGAGTTATACTAAGCTTGGGTCTGGTCTCACAAGTTCTTGCAAACTTCCCAGAACGAGAAAAGAAATGAACGTAGAATCGTAAGCCAAAATACGATCATGAACGTGAATAGTGTCATGAACGTGAGCGCGAAAGCAAGTCGTGGAATTAGAATGAAGACGTGAAGTAAGTTAGGAGTACAATTGGGAATCTTTGTCTGACTCGATAGCTGCGGGATTACCAAGTGGTCGGATGAGCCTTGGCTGGAACATGTTCGTTCAATCTGTTGGTTCTGAAATCCGTACGGATGTAAGGATTCTGCAGACTTGATCAACTGTTGATAATAACCTAGATAGCATCATGCTTCTTCTGAGTTTGCTGAAATCTGGTAACTAACATCCATGGAGATCTTGTCCCATTTTAGTTCACAATTTCAGATGATGAAACATCCCAGTTTGTTGGTGTCCTATCTTAGCCTGTTGGTATGTCAGGTACACAGATATGGACGTAGCTATATCCTGCTTCGTAGAAACTTGATACATAGAAGTTTGCGAAACTCTGAGTCTCTGAATCTAGACTTCTCCCAGCGTAGGATTTTCTAGAACACCTAATGCAGTGTAGGGTTCTCTCCTTTACGCATAAGCTGAGTCATGGTAAGATTAACCGTAGAAACCCATGTGGTTCAGTGTGTCACTGTAATCAAACAGAATTGATATTGGGAAGAAAATTCCAGGGTAGAATTTCTCTTGTCATAGAATTTGCAACATAGTGCAGATATGGTTTTCCTGTTCATCTCTAGGCTTAGAGGAAATCGGGTTATCCTCAATAAAAACGCTGATGAATTTGTTTAGGAGTTCATGGAAACTCAATTTATTAAGTCCATAATGCGGTTGGAGCATTGATGAGACTAATTCAAAATCATAAATCTAGCATGACCGAGTCGTGTACGAATAGCAGTCATGGACATGTCCTGCTTTTTCACTCGTCACTGTTGGCAGCATAATCTTGAGTTCGATCTTGGAAAAGTGATTAACACCAAACGGTTGATTGGACATGTTGTCAATATGTGGAGGAGAATAACTGTCATGAATGGTGATTTGTTTAAGTCGACGGTAGTCGACACATAATCTCATGGTACCATCCTTCTCCTTGAAGGTTCTTCTGGAATGTATAGGAAGACTTTGGAATAATCAACTGGCTATGCGTAAAAGGACCTTAGTAGTCGTGTGTTACTGCCAGCTAGAAAATTTTAGCAATTATTGCTAACACGGCACGTGCTTGGAAAGCATAGATAATTTGTACAGATTTTCCTGATGGAAAATCAAGCTGAATGTATTCAGGAGCCTGAACATTACTGTACATGATTATGAATCATAGCATGGTGTGGTGTTCATATTACCTAATTAGGATAAAATTTGTCTCGTGTCTGTCCGAGGAAATGCGTTAGCAGCTTGGATCTTATCCTTAAGCTGAAGGAAAACCTTCGTATGCGTGGGAATACGAAAGGCGTCCTTCATGGTCATGAATACATGAAATATGGTGAAAGAAATGAAAGTGACATCGGCAACGTGACAGTTCTCACTTATGCGTCGGTAATGGTATTGAAATTCTTGTGGCCTGATTAATACATGGCACAACAAAATGGATATACCCTTGGAGGGTACCCTAAATTTCTTAGAAATGTTCCATAATTAGACGTGAGTCATGTGTCTTGACTCGTGTCCTGAGAAATGTAAGCGTGACATATGTCTTGACTGGTATCTTGACATGTGTCCTCAGAAAGTATACGTGAGACATGTGTCTTGACTGATGTCTTGACATGTGTCTCGAGATGTGAAACAATTAGAACTACAAATATTAGGTTAAAATGCCAGAATTGGCGGATCGGTTGGGTTACTGATCATTTGTATGTCTGATCACGTCCGTGGCCGGAGCCTCGGTTGTGATTTCTAGGATAGTTGCTGTCATGGTAGTGGTTACTATCATCTTGTCTGTCGGTTCCATGACGGTCATTCTCATGACAGTGACTCATGTAACTATTTAGCTGAGTGGCCGGCTGTTACTGGTTTGTACTCATATGGCTGAAATGACAGCCGAACGACGTGTGACATGTAATTATGAATTTGGGACAATGATTGATGGGAATTGTCTGATGGTGAAGCATCTTCTCGTCCAATTGCTTTGCTCCGACGCCTTTGTCTTCGTCTTTTAGGATCTCCAGGTTGTGAACAGCATCAGCATCAGCATCTCGTAGCGTCTCCCAACATCAGCAGCATCAACCTTCAGTAACATCTCCAAGCTATGAGCGGCATCGACAATCTTGTAGAATATCAGCAAGTGAACATACGCCTGAGATGATTTAGAATCGACTAGCGAATGCTCGTGAAGTACTGCAAGTGGAATACACATGGATTAAGGTACATGTAATACACATGAAATACGGTACGTGGAGTACACATGGAATGCACATGAAATGATCGGTATGGGCTCGATCATTTGTCATGATTTAAGGAAAGTAAACCGGTTAAACGGTTAGGAAAACCATCATGATAACCTGGCAGTATTAGCATAGACATCATTCTGGTTGCATAGAGAAACGCTAAAGTGTGGTTACACAAAATTCAACAATGATTTGCCTGACAGCATGATCAATGAAAACCAACCATGACTATCATGAAAGCATGATTTAAGAAATTTAACAATGTCTTTCAGGACAACGTAAATAACAAAGAGGCGTGAAACATAATCAACATGAAGACGGAATTATCATGAGGAAACATGAAACCATCTATTACGAAGAAGTGTATAACATAATCAGCATGAAACTGAAGTTAACCATGATAGTATGAAGGCATACTTGACATAAAGACATAATAACTTATGATGGGACATGAAATTTTTTTTTTTTTTATGCCAATTTAAATCATGAGAAAAATTTTATGCAAGAAAACAGTGCATGAATGCGTAATGTAGTTTATAAAACCTTTATATGTGCGAGGGAACGCCTATGGGTCGGTTCCAAAACAAAAGACATGGCGAGGGGACGCCTATGGGTCGGTCCCAAAGTTAAAAGTTTCGATAAAAGCACATGCGACTAAATAGGGCCAGTCCTGTACCAACCATTACTTAGTCAAAATTCCTGCAACAGATGACATATGATATAAATGCATGAATGCATGGAACATAATAATTAAAAGTCATTGTCAAAACTTATCAGAAATTTTTTTTTTTTTTTTGTGAAAATTATGAACTACTGGGGTTCAGTTCACATAATCACAGTTCACTAGGAACATCATGCATAGACACTGACACATAACTAAGTATGGATGACGGTTGTTCATTCCATATTAGTAAGACGATACTGGTGAAAACATCATGGTGAGAACAACAAGGTGCTGAAAACGTCATGGCTAAAACAAAAGGTGCTGAAAACATAATGGTTAAAACAACAACACGCTGAAACATCAATACGTGGAATAACAATCGTTGGCTTAGGAAGCTCCTGGTGACTACCCACTAGTCACAGGTCGAGTTTTAGAGCCTACAGGTCGAAACCTTGGCTCTGATACCATAATTGTAACACCCCATTTTGATAAATGGAATGTCACGCGTGATTATGGCGTGTCATCAAAGCATGCAAGGTGATATGTAGTAAAACATACATAACCATAGGGAAAACCGGAATCAAACCTCGGTTCCCAAACATAAGCCCAAAACATAAGAAAGTAAATGAACTGAATGAAAGACTAAACAAGCATAAATATATGAAGGAAACAGGAGAAGAAGTCTCTGGCAGCTTCCATCCTATGCGCGTCCTCCAAATGCTCGAGTCTTGGGTACCTGCCGTTTTGGGACATGGAAAGGAAAGTAACGGCTGAGCAAGACGCTCAGTGCACGGATGTACAATATAGCATGAATAGGATAAGCATGTAACATATAACAGCGGAAGACTAAGTTCTGAGAAAACTGGTTAAGTATCAAGAAAACTGGTTTTATAGTTTGAAAAGCCTTATGTTTATCTTGTGAAAACTGTTTTAACATAAATATACCATAGCCCATATAGGTCATGAAAAGGTCACGTGCATGAATACTTGGAGGGGTGACCTCATCATGCTGATTAGAGGGGATGCCTCTAATTAATATACTGATTTGGGTAGGAGGGATCAACTCCTTGTGAAGGGTGCAAGGCACACACCACATTCACCATGATAAACTGAATAAAACATGTAACTAGGATGCACCCATACGCCCCAACTGATAAAATAATATGGCCAAACTGAAAAGGGAAGCCACGAGCAATCACTCCGCCGTGGGGAAGTCATAACATCGGTGCCTCCAATGCTATGGTTATGGTACCTCCATAACTAGGTGAAACTGGTCATGCTTGTATATGGCTATAGTTTATGCTAAATTAACATAAGCAGTTCAAAACAATAAAACAAATACTGGGGAAAACAGTTGGCTGCATACGGGGAAATCCTAATAAGGAAGGAATGTCCATACTGAAAGGACGGGAATCCGTACCTCAAGTCCAGTGAATGAACGGAAGAAAGACTCCTACTTCTGGATCACTAACGCTACATGAATACACACGTGTATAAGTATCGATTCACTGATTACGTACTGGGTTCTGTGTCTCATTATAGCTGATTTGGTATGTTTTAGGTCATGGTTCACTGTTTAAAGCCTTAAACTGAGTTTATCTTGTATTCTGATTAATCTGATTAAGTATTACTGGTGTTTCATGTATTATTATACTTACTGTGTAATAATAAGTAACTTTCCAAAAATAGCATGTTTCTAATAATAGAAAGTTTCCAAAAATAGAAAGTTTATAAAAATAGAAAGTTTCCAAAAATAGAAAGTTACCAAAAATAGAAAGTTTCCAAAAATAGAAAGTTTCCAAAAATAGAAAGTTTCCAAAAATAGAAAGTTTCCAAAAATAGAATTTACTGCCTAAAATAGATTAGTTCTAAAAATAGAAAGTTTCCAAAAATAGAATTTACTGCCTAAAATAGATTAGTTCTAAAAATAGAAAGTTTCCAAAAATAGAAAGTTACCAAAAATAGATCAGCTGCCTTAATTAAATAAGTTTCCATATATAGAAGGTTTCCATGATTAGATTAGCTGCCTGAAATAGATTGATTTCCATATATAGAAGGTTTCCATAATTAGATTAGTTGCCTTATTTAATTAAGTTTCTATAAATAGAAGTTTCCATAATTAGAATTAAGCTGGTTACATAAGCTAACATATAAGTCTACGTGTTTATAAGCTGATTTCTTAAGTCATATGATATAGTATATAGTTTAATTATTATTTCATGTATTTTAATTAAACTATAGGTTAAGCATTTTAATTAAAGTATAACATGTTTTAATTAAAATGAAATGAAAATACTTAGGTTAAAATGTGTATTATTATTATTAATAATATAACCTAAGTCATGTCTAAATTAATTAATTATAGGCATGTTTTAAATAATTAATTAATTATAACTTATAACATAAAATACTTAGGTTAAATTAATATCATGCTAAATTAATAATTAGAATAACCTAAGTCATGATTTAATTAATATCTCATGTTATTAATTAATTTATATCCTAAGTTCATGATTCATAAAAATTAACATGTAACATAGATCATGATTTAACCAACGAACCATGAATCGGGCATGAATTCCACACCGTACCCCGAGCCAAACCCGGGGCACGTGTGCCTCCTTGCTGCCGTGGGTCCCACATGAGCCAACCAAGACCAAAAATGGTCTTGGTGGTGGCGGCAATAGCAAACCAAACCCCCCTCGGGTTTGTTTGCTAGGCGGCCAAAACTAACACCCCTTTTAAATCATTCTTTGATTTTATTTAATACCAAAACATGTTAGATCAATGATTAATTACCTTGTTTTTATAAGAAAAATAATAACATGTTCATGAAAATAATCAAAGATCAAAAGAATTAAAAGGATTAAAAAGAAGGGTTTGAAAGGTATACCACTATGTAGCTTGGAAAGAGGATGAACAAACACTGATTACCCAATAGTTTTTAAGATCAAAATCAAACAAATCACCCTCCTATGATGGTGTAGAGGTGGCGGCACAAAGAGAGCAAAAGGAGAGGAGAAAAACTCTTTTTAGGGTTTTTATGTTTATTTCTTGAAAATGAAAATGAAAACATGTTTTTACTTTTACCCCCCTTTACTTGTAAAGTCCATGGGCTAAGCCCATTCCTTGTATGTGTGCCGTGGGTATGGGGGCCCCACATGGGGTACCCGTACCTTTCTCGTGTCCCGATGTTTCGTGTTCGTTCGTGGTTAAACGTGCTCGTGTTTAAAGTGTTTCTGTTTAATCTAACGTGTCGTTTATCGTAAACTTAACGCTCGTAAATATATTATAAGTATTTACGTAATTATTTTAGTTAGTATTTTGAATGGTGATCATGATTTAATTATGTTCACGTGATATATTATTGACTGTTTATCATGAGTTCGTGCGTAATCGATACTTGTCATGTCATACACGTATGCACTTGCTTGATTATTAGCACATGAATGTGATCAATACTACATGAGGTAAGTTTTAATCTAGAACGTACGATCTTAAGGGCACTATTCATGGTAAAAGCACGCGGGTTTTACAATCTCTGTCTGAGACGATGCTGGAGGGAGTACCGTGGAGTCTCATGATCTCCCTTCTGTAAGTATCTGCGAGTTTACTTACCGGATCTTCCTTGCGTATCGGTAAGAAATGAGCTGATTTGGTGAGTCGATCAACAATGACCCAAATAGCATCGTGCTTCTTCTTGGTAGGCGGAAGACCGGTAACAAAATCCATGGTGATTTTGTCCCACTTCCACTCTGGAATATCCAACGGTTGAAGGAGACCGCCTGATCGCTGATGCTCAATCTTAACCTGCTGGCAGGTAAGACATTTGGAGACATAAGTGGCTACATCCTGTTTCATACCACTCCACCAAAAGTGCTGTCTGATGTCATGGTACATTTTTGTCGACCCAGGATGTATAGAAAATAGGGAGCTGTGAGCTTCAGCTAACAATGCTTCCCGGAGTTCTTGATTGTCAGGAACATAAAGTCTCGTGCCCTGCCAAACGATACCGTCTGCGTCCATTCTGAATTCTGTCTGCTTCTCCAAATTCTGAATTATCGCCCAAATTTCTCCATCATCCTTCTGCTCTTCCTTGATCCTAGACAGTAACTCGGGTTCTACTCTAAGATTCGCCCAGTATCCGTGCTGCCCACGTACCATGATTTCGATGTCTAGCCGCTCCAAGTCTCTTATGTTTTGTTCCTTGATTTCAATGCCGTTGATCATTCTGGACTTTCTGCTGAGTGCATCTGCTACTACATTAGCCTTACCGGGATGATACTGTAGGTTAATATCATAATCCTTCAACAGTTCCAACCATCTCCTTTGTCTCATGTTCAATTCTCGTTGAGTGAAGATATACTTCAAGCTCTTGTGATCCGTGAAGATGTCGCATGATTCTCCGTATAAGTAGTGCCTCCATATTTTCAATGCGAACACAACTGCAGCAAGTTCCAGGTCATGCGTAGGGTAGTTTTCTTCATAGGGCTTAAGCTGCCGTGAAGCATACGCGATCACTTTCCCATGTTGCATGAGAACACAACCTAGTCCCTTCCCCGATGCATCGCTATACATCTGAAATCCACCTGTACCAGATGGGAGAGTAAGAATAGGTGCAGATACTAACTTCTGCTTTAGGTCTTCGAAGCTCTTCTCTCGTTCTTCCGTCCAGACGAATTTCTCTCCTTTTCGCATCAGTTTGGTGAGAGGCAATGCCAAGCGGGAAAAGTTCTCCACGAATCTGCGATAATATCCAGCTAAGCCTAAGAAACTGCGGACTTCTGTCGCTGACGTTGGTCTTGGCCATTTAGTGATAGCCTCAACCTTCGCTGAGTCCATAGTGATCCCTTCTGCTGATACAATGTGACCTAAGAATGCCACTTTGTTTAACCAGAACTCACACTTTGAGAATTTCGCATACAGCTGCTTCTGACGAAGAATCTGTAGTACCGTACGGAGATGGTCTTCGTGTTCCTCCGTGGACTTTGAGAAAATCAGGATGTCATCAATGAATACAATGACAAACTTATCAAGGAATTCGTGGAAGATTCTGTTCATCAGATCCATGAATACTGCTGGAGCATTAGTCAGGCCGAATGGCATGACTACAAACTCATAATGGCCATAGCGGGTACGAAAAGCAGTCTTGGCAATATCCTGCTCTTTAACCCTTAGCTGATGGTAGCCTGACCTTAGATCGATCTTTGAGAAGTGTTTGGCTCCTTGAAGTTGGTCAAACAGATCATCTATACGTGGCAGTGGATATCTATTGCGGATGGTAATCTTATTAAGTTCACGGTAGTCTATGCAAAGTCGCATGCTGCCGTCCTTCTTCTTAACGAACAAGACCGGTGCGCCCCATGGAGATGCGCTTGGTCTAATGAACCCTCGTTCAAGAAGTTCCTGTAGTTGGTCCTTCAGTTCTTTTAGCTCTATGGGAGCCATACGATACGGAGCCTTAGAGATTGGTTCTGCTCCTGGAACAAGGTCGATGTTGAACTCCACTTCTCGTGCCGGTGGTATGCTTGGAAGTTCAGCTGGGAAGACGTCTTGAAATTCCGAAACTACTGGTTGATCCTGAGTCGATGGGGATTCAGCATCCATGTCGTGAACCGTAGCTAGATAACCCTCACAGCCATGTGACAGTAATGCACGTGCTTGCAAGGTAGATATGACTTGTACAGACCGTCCGGGTATGAACCCGTTATGAATGTACTCTGGTGCATTAATGTCGCCGAAGATCACCCGATATGAGTGGCAGTCTATGGTAGCATGGTGCTTGGATAGCCAGTCCATGCCGAGAATCAAATCGAACTCAATCATGTCTAGGGGAAGTGCATCTACTGCACGAACTTTATCGTCAAATTCTAGAGGAAGACTCTTCTATACATGAGTTATTAATACAGAGTCCCTCAAAGGCGTGGAAATGGTAAGCCTATTTTCTAATGGCAAGGGAAGTGTCCTGATGTTCTTGGCATAAGTAGTGGAAATAACTGAGTGAGTGGCACCCGTGTCGAAAAGAACACATGCAGCTTGGCCGTACATATACAAAATTCCAGTAATGGTACCTCTAGATTTGTTTGCCTGATCGCGCGATGTCGTGTAGACACGCCCAGTGGTAGGAGGCGGCTTACTATCAGCATGACCCGAGGTACCCTCCATTTCACCCTTACGGCAATCTCTCATACGATGGCCAGGGAGGCCGCACTTGTAGCACGCGTCGGAATCACGATGACATGGGCCAGGGTGTCTGCGATGGCAAGTATTGCAAAGAGGATGAGTGAATCCTCCAGCAGGAGTCCTTGCTTGCTGAGGGCCTGCTGATGAAAAAATGTGTTAAAATAAAGTATATGCACGAGTATAAGACATATGCATCATAAGATGTTCACCAGTGTTAGCTGAACGGTTAGGCTGAGAACCCCTGTGGTTCTGGTCCTTCCCGTTACCGTGGTTCCTGGTAGAGATTAATATAGTGTCAGCATGAGAGATGTAACATGAAATCATAAGAAGATGCGTAAATAGTAGGACCTGCTGTTGTTGGAGTGTCCATCGTTATTACGGTAATTATCGTTACCGCTACGCCTTTCCACAACAGAACAGTCGTTAGTGTGACCGTTTCCTTTGGGCTGATGAGGCTGCTGCTGAGTAGCCGGCTGAGACCGGTCCCCAGTTTTCTGCCTGGAAGATACAGTTTAAGAGATGATTATTGAACATAAAATGATAGGATGCGGTTTGGTTACCGTTTGAATACGAAATGTTTACCTCTTGTCGGGTCTTTCAGCTTCCCCGAACTCATCTCGTTCCTGCAACATCTCTAGCTTCCTTGCTGCGTCGGCCACTTGTGCTACTGTATTGAACGTAGCACACACCAGATTGTTCGCGACCGAGGTGCGAAGTGCCCACCTAAAGTGGTGTGCCTGCTCCTCAGGAGTACCAGTTGCTGCTCCCAGGAAACGAGCTAAGCGAAGAAAGCGCTGCATGAATTCGTTGCTATTCTCGCCCGCTCTCTGACGTATCCCATGGTACTCTCGCTTGAGCTTGTCCTGCTCTGCCTTGGGAAAGAACTGCTCCATCACTCTCTCCTTGAATTGGGCCCATGTCAAACCAGCGACCCAATCATCACCTCATTCCGACTGCGTCAAGGCTAGCCACCAGTTGAGTACATCGCCTTCAAACCGGTAGCATGCCAATCTCGCCTTGAATGCGGGGTCACATCCCATAGCATTGAAAATCTTCTCGATATGAGTCAACCAGCTTTCAGCATCGCTGGGGCTATCAGTCTTTTCAAAAGCTCTAGGACGGAGCTTGTTGAATCTTTCCAGCCACACTGCTAGTGTCACTGGGGGAGGAGGAGGAGGAGGTGCCTGATTCTGCTGCTGCTGATTGTTGGCAGCTTGGACTTCAGCACGGATGTCATTCCTTAGTTGAGGAAGCAAGGCTTGCATGGCAACCTGAATTGCAGCATTGAGCTGCTCTTGCTCGCGTGTGAGAACCATCTGGCAGTATAACATAAAACATATGATTAACAGTTCGAAACATAAAATATAAATTATATATATACATGAAAAAAATTTTATACCAAAAAAAATTTCACGAGAAAAATTTTATGCAAGAAAATTTTTGTATGAATGCATGATGCAGTTTTATGAAAACTTTTGATGCTCGAGAGTGAACGCCTCTGGTCAGTTCACTCAAAACAAAAGACATATCGAGGGGACGCCTATGGGTCGGTCCCAAATCTAAAAGTTTCGATAAAACACATGGGACTAAATAGGGCCAGTCCTGTACCAACCATTACTTAGTCAAAAACCCTGTAACAATGACATGTATATGTATGCTTAAAAATGATGATTGCATGAAAACAACTGTCAGTTCTAGGAAGACCGTGGTGACTACCCACTAATCACAGGTCATATTTGAGAGCCTACAGGTCGAAACCTTGGGTTCTGATACCATAACTGTAACACCCCATTTTGGAAATGGAATCTTACGCATAATCATGGCGTGTCATCAAAGCATACAAGGATAAATGTCTAAGCATTATTTGACCATAAAAGGGGAAATACCGGAATCAAACATCGGTAACCCCAAAGTAGAGCTCATCACACACAAACATAAATACTGTAAAAGGAAAGGACGAAACAATGTCCATAGCAAACTGTATTAAAGTAAAGGAAATGCATAAAGTAAAGAAAGACAGTAAAGCTTCCAGTCCATATGCACGTACGTTTGAGATCTACGAGCGTCCCTGAGTGCCTGCCGTTTTGGGAACATGAAAAGGAAAACGGATGAGCAAGACGCTCATTGCACGGATGTACAATATAGCATGAAATAGGATAAGCATGTAACATATAACAGCGGAAGACTAAGTTCTGAGTAAACTGGTTAAGTATTAAGAAAACTGGTTTTATAGTTTGAAAAGCCTTATGTTCATCTTATGAAAACTGTTTTAACATAAATACACCATAGCCCATATAGGTCATGAAAAGGTCACGTGCATGAATACTTGGAGGGGTGACCTCATCATGCTGATTAGAGGGGATGCCTCTAATCAATATACTGGTTTGGGTAGGAGGGATCAACTCCTTGTGAAGGATGCAAGGCACACACCATATTCACCATGAAATACTGAACAAAACATGTAACTAGGATGCACCCATACGCCCCACATGATATAATAATATGGCCAAAACTGAAAGGGACGCCACGAGCAATCACTCCGCCGTGGGGAAGTCATAACATTGGTGCCTCCAATGTTATGGTTATGGTACCTCCATAACTAGGTGAAACTGGTCATGCTTGTATATGGCTATAGATTATGCTAATTAAACATAAGCAGTTCAAAACAAAAAAAAAACAAATACTGGGGAAAACAGTTGGCTGCATACGGGGAAATCCTAATAAGGAAAGAATGTCCATACTGAAAGGACGGGAATCCGTACCTCAAGTCCAGTGAATGAACGGAAGAAAGACTCCTACTTCTGGATCACTAACGCTACATGAATACACACGTGTATAAGTATCGAATCACTGATTACATACTGGGTTTTATGTCTCACCTTAGCTTACGTTGTGTGTTTTAGGTCATGGTTTACTGTTTAAAGCCTTAAACAGTGTTTATCTTGTATTCTGATTAATCTGATTAAGTATTACTGGTATTTCATGTATTATTATACTTACTGTGTAATAATAAGTAACTTTCCAAAAATAGTAGGTTTCCAAAAATAGAAAGTTTCCAAAAATAGAAAGTTTCCAAAAATAGAAAGTTTCCAAAAATAGAAAGTTACCAAAAATAGAAAGTTTCCAAAAATAGAAAGTTTCCAAAAATAGAAAGTTTCCTAAAATAGAAAGTTTCCAAAAATAGAAAATTTCCAACAATAGAAAGTTTCCTAAAATAGAATTTACTGCTTAATATAGATTAGTTTCTAAAAATAGAAAGTTTCCAAAAATAGATTAGCTACCTTAATTAAATAAGTTTCCATATATAGAAGGTTTCCATGATTAGATTAGCTGGCTAAAATAGATAGATTTCCATATATAGAAGGTTTCCATTAATAGATTAGTTGCCTTATTTAATTAAGTTTCTATAAATAGAAGTTTCCATAATTAGAATTAAGCTGGTTACATAAGCTAACATATAAGTCTAAGTGTTTATAAGCTTATTTCTTAAGTCATATGATATAGTGTATAGTTTAATTATTATTTCATGTATTTTAATTAAACTATAGGTTAAGCATTTTAATTAAAGTATAACATGTTCTAATTAAAATGGAATAAAAATACTTAGGTTAAAATGTGAATTATTATGTATTAATAACATAACCTAAGTCATGTCTAAATTAATTAATTATAGGCATGTTTTAAATAATTAATTAATTATAACTCATAACATAAAATACTTAGGTTAAATTAATATCATGCTAAATTAATAATTAAAAATAACCTAAGTCATGGTTTAATTAATATCTCATGTTATTAATTAATTTATATCCTAAGTTCATAATTCATAAAATTAACATGTAGCATAAATCATGATTTAACCAACGAACCATGAATCGGGCATGAACTCGACACCGTACCCCGAGCCAAACTCGGGGTACTTGTGCCCCCTTGCTGCCGTGGGTCCCACATGCACCAACCAAGACCAAAAATGGTCTTGGTGGTGGCGGCTAAAAGCAAACCGAACCCCCCCTCGGGTTGGTTATACTAGGCGGCCAAAACAAACACCCTTTTATATCATCCTTTGATTTTAATTTACCCCAAAACATGTTAGATCAATGTTTAATTATCATGTTTTAATAAGAATATTAATAACATGTTCATGAAAATAATTAAAGATTTAGAAGAATTAAAAGAAAGGTTTAGAATGATATACCAATACGTAGCTTGGAAGAGGATGAACAAACACGGTTTATAGCACTTATTTTTATGATCAAAATCAACCAACAACCACCTATGGTGGTCCTTAAGGTGTCGACACAAAGAGAGACCAAGGAGGAGGAGAGCAAACTTTTTAGGTTAAATGCTATTTTGCTTGAAATGTAAAAAATGAAAAGCATATTTACCATAACCCCCCCTTTCTTGTAAAAGTCAATGGGCTAAGCCCATTTTGGTTAGTGTGTCGTGGGTATGGCGCCCCACAAGGGGTACCCGTACCTTTTCTCGTGTCCCGATGTTTCGTGTTCGTTCGTGGTTAAACGTGTTCGTGTTTATAGTGTTTCTGTTTATTTTATCATGTAGTTTATCGTAATCTTAACGCTCGTAATTATATTATATGTATTTACGTAATTATTCTAGTTCGTATTTTAAATGGTGATCATGATTTAATTACGTTCACGTGACATATTTATTAACTGTTTATCATGAGTTCGTACGTAATCGATACTTATCATGTCATACACGTATGCACTTGCTTGATTATTAGCACATGAATGTGATCAATACTAAATAAGGTAAGTTTTAATCTAGGACGTACGATCTTAAGGGCACTATTCATGGTAAAAGTATGCGGGTTTTACACATCATTTGATTCTTTACTGTTTTATACAGCCAACAAATTTAGACAAGATTTTAGCCTTGTTTCTTATAGTTTTTCATCTTTTTAATCATATTTATCAACACCAAATCCCCACATAACATTTTTATCATCATATAATCATCATATACATATACAATAGGAAATAAAATACATGATTACATAGTAAAAATAACAAGAGGATGAGGAGGACAATCTTTATACCACCAAGTTGATGTAGGTTATGATTTGGACATGGATTTTGATGGAGAAACTTGTGGATAACCATGACCATCTTCAAGACCACCATAATTCATGAATACCTTGTGGAACATCAGCCCCAAGACACCATGAATACTCCTCCTTGGATGTTATAAGCACCACCAATCAATAGGGTTTCAAGAGGGCTTCAACATATATGTAAATAACATAGGCTTTGTGGTTGAATCAAGATCAAAGGGTGGTGTCTTTGTGTTAAAGTGGACGGCTACAAAGGAGAGTAGAGAGGAAATTATAGTTGTTTGCATGTTGTAAATGGTGGTAAAGTGTTAGCTAGTGGTTTTGACTAGTGTTGGTGGGTTAAGTTAGCTTCAAAATGAAGCAAAGTTACATGTGTAGCTTAGTTAGCTTACACTTGACACATCAAGTGTGTTGTGTACTAGTTAGGCCGGTTTTGAGTGGGGGTGGGACAAGTGTCCCACTTGTCTCATCCCCGTTTATTTACGGGTACTCCTTGATTCTAGTTTCCTCGATTTGCGTGCCCTCGGGTCGTTTTACGAAAAAAGTTTTTATAAATTATGAATCAACGTCACAAAACGAATCCAATAAAAACTGTCTCATCAAAAACGGAGTTCGAAAACGTAAATACGTAATCCTAGGGTTTCCGGTTTAGTCGTAAAGGACGTTAAAATAAAATCGTATGTCCTAATCTCTTCTCGTAAATTTGTGAGTTTATGAACCAACACAAATTTAAAACTCCAAAATAATATTCATGTACAAATTTATTTTCTGAAATGTCGGACTGCCACCAAAGACGGTGTATGTAAACGTAAGCACGTAACGTAGAATCCTCCGGTTTAAACGTAGTCGATGCTACTTCAAGACGTAAATCCAAATTTCTTCCCAAAAATAAGTGAGTTCATAAAATAATATTTTCAAATAAATATTGAGAATAAAATATCAACCATAAATTGACAGATTGTCACACGATTTAAGGCTAAAAAAGGATCAAACAATGCTCAGACCTCAAAACCTTTACTTGTTCCTTTTTCTTAGTTCTTCAACTGAATATTGTTGGAGTATTTGGTGCCGGTATGGGTGTTTGGTTTTTTGCTGGGCTACAAAAGGCACCCTCACAAGTCAGTGGACTTGTGAGGAGTCAATACACACAAACAAGGACTCACAAACGCAAACGAAATCCCAATACCAAGAGTGTATGTAAGCAAACTCGCAAAGTGAACTAAGAAGGAAAGCTGCTAGAAATCGAGGGTATATCAGTGAACTATAAGCAATCTTCTAGCTGCCAAGATCATCCTAACCCGAAACACTAGCGTACCTAGTCCTAAGACAATCCTACTGCTATAGTTGAACCACAAGTTGGGCCTCAAAACTCACAACTGAGATATGCAGATCTGTTATGGGGGAAGCATAGCTGCCGTGACCAACCAGTGAGTTTCAAAGGTCGAAATCAAACATTCACAAGCCACCTAAAACAACTTGCAGCTAAGTAAGCTCTATTCAACCTAAAATCGGGCTATCGAGGCAATTAACAAGGCAGCCTAATCACGAAAACCACCAATCTTACCCCTAACAAATCCGAACTTGTACTAACCTAAATTCTATCCTAGTGCCAAGTCCCACAGTCCAAATCACCAAAGTTCACGCAAAATAGACCTACTGCATACCATATCCATTATATGCAAAAAACTGGGCAAACAATTCAAAGTAAATAAACCTAAGTTAACTGAGCATGTATAGATCCAATCACCGCGAAATTAACTTGTATTAGCAGATTTGTGTCAAACCACCATCCAACGAAAATGATTATCAAGCACTTAGACAAGCAGAACTCAGCGAAACTATGACCGTAACACGTAAACACAAAAATCAAATTAGATAACTATTGGAACAAACTAAATAACCCACATAATCAGTAACATAAAAAAATCTTAAGCACTCAAAACATCCTAAGCTACCTAATTTTCAATGTAGGATAGTTTAAGCCTACACAAGTCTATAACTACACGCTTTCTAACTACAAATCCAAATACCACTAATCAGACATCAAGAACATGTAAATTAACCAAAACTAATAAGAGAATTGACATAGACCCAACGCAATCATCAACCACTTAAAACTCAAAAGGGAGGAAAAACACAAAGTAAGGGGTTCAAGTCGCTTACTCAAGCTGATGCCGTCCTTACTTGCTTCTTTTTTTGCTGAAGGTCTTAAATAAGGATGTAGAGACCCCTCGCTGAGGTTCTACGACAAAACCGAGGGAACAATATCTTCTAAAGGAAACAAAGATAGCTCCCTCCCCCTTTTTTTCTCGTTCCTGCACAAATAATAACAATAAACAAAGACCAAAGTATCAATAGCTTGGTGTCAATCAAGCTATTGATTCTTATGGTATAGTGATCTTAAAAACAAAAAAATAAGATTTTATAAAAACTTTTGTAATACTCAACTTTTTCGAAGACTTGTAGAAATATTAGTATCTAGAAACAGTAGCTTATACAAGCCAAAAGAGCTTATTTGGGTGTCAACCAAATAATCTCTTGAGCTCCTATAAACTGATAAGAAAAAGAAAAAAAAACAGCCTTTCTTGAAACATTTTGTAGATAAACACAAAATTAAAACAAGACTGATGGTCACCAACAAGGAATGTTAACTTCAAAACATAGCTCTCATTTGGGTTTGATTGTGTCAAAATCACACCCAAATGATGAAGATATATCTTGAAGGATCTTAATGACAATTTTGAGCAATCACTTGAACAAAATTGTTATTAATGAAAACTGAGATTAAAAATTATTCTAAGTGGTACGAATCTAAATTGCAGAATAAATAAGAATGGAACACAATTTCTTGAGAAATCCTTTAATTACTTTAACTATTCAACATAAAATATTTTTACAAAAACTTGGAACAAAGGGAAACCAACAACCCTGGTCCTCCTTTTATACTAAACAAAGAAGATTCTAGAAAAAAGGAAAATCTATAAACCCTAATGGATGAATGTCCGAATGTACCCTTGAAGAATCTGGTCAAAGTTGAAAACATGTGATGCCTGCAGTAGTCTAGCTTGCAAAAGATGATCTAGGCCATTGGTAGTTCCTTTGGGACCAAGTAGAGGCTTTAAACTGTTGATCTTGTCTCTTTCATGGGATTTGGGGGAAAGTGACATGAGCAGGGGAGTGGGGTATGGGCACATGGGATGGTTGGGGTCGAATCTTGGGGTGCTAAGATGTTTAGGTTAATCTTAATCTTCATTCTAGAAAATATAGCATCTCAATTAATCATGGTTTAGGAGAATCGAATCTAGGGTTCATGAGGTTGAATAGGAGAGGTTTTAATTTGATTATGTGAGTGGGGATTATGTTAAGCGCTTAAAAATCTGTTTGACCATATTTGACCAAAGCTTAATTAAATCACCGGGTATTACCATGGGATTGGGCTTGGGGTATTTGTTTGGGCTGGTAATGGATAAAAAACGGGGTTTGGATGGATTGGTTAAAGTAAGGGTTAGTAATTTAGGATAAATGGCATAATAGGTCCCCCCACTAACAATAATTCTTAACAGCCTTTTCATCCTTAGTCCTCACCTATTGACATTGTTAGTCTTTTAGCAATTGCACCGTTAATCCTTTTGGTTAACTTTTGGATTTAAGGACTAATGTTGCATTCTCTTCAAACTTTAAAGGCTTCACTTTGTATAGTCATCATACTTTAGGGACCCCAAAGTAATTTTGATATTATGAGGGGTATAAAGTGTCAATCTTCAAAACTTGAGGGACTAATCTTGACAAATCTTCAAACTTCAAGGACTTGAATGGAAATTCATGATTCGGGACCGGTTCTTTGTGCGGCTTCATTTCCCGTTTTCGTTTTTGCTTGATTCCTTTGATCTTTTGGTGAATTCACGATATCCGTACCTAAAATACACAATGAACAAACACAAGCATATATTTGGGTATTTTGATGATATTTTAAGCGTTTTAAGCCCGATTTGGACGATGAGACTATGTATAAATACAGTCTCATCAGGCTGACTCTTTAAGAACGAGAGATGAGAAAACTTATAGAATACTTGAGTTTTACATTGATTTATTGATAATATGATTAGATTATAGAATTTTAAATATAATTCACAAAATAAACATAAAACCTAAAAAATACTAAACATACATTTAAAAAAAAATATTGATGCGAAGACTAATACTAAATCCATATACATTAAAATAAAAAATAAGTATAAAAAGTAAACGACATAACATGTCACAGTAGCTAAAAACAAGACAGTGCCTAAAAACTTATAAATTTAAACAAGTAAAACAAGTACTATGACAGTAGCAAGCAACAATAGAACAATACATAAAATGTCATAGAGGAACACACTAGCAAAACAAACATAAACATACTTATTGATCTACTAATTAATCACCTAAAACGAAAAACAAACACACCATAATAATCATAACAATCCATAGTCTGTTGGTAAAGAAGACGTAAAAAACTAAAAATGTACAATATATGAATATAATGAAAACTTACTTGCATTGTCGAGTTTTGTTGGGATGACCCGTTTTGGATCGGGCTTAACTCGGGTTCGTCGGTTTTCAACTCGACCCGAGCCGAAACCAAAATAAGAGAAAACTACAAACCGATAACCGAGCCGAAGGGCGATCGATACAAGTCGGTTCACTCGGTTCCATCTGTTTAATTTAGTATGTTTAGTTCGATTCATATTCGGTTTTTCTTAGCTAAAAAAAGTCAAAGATTAGTAGGAAAGAAACATGCGCCTTCAAAAATTTACCATATATAAACTTCAAAGAATTCAAGAAGTTACAATATTACGAACCCTCTTAATTACCAAAGGTATATTTGGTTGATCAATAATATTATAGGAATGGGAAATTAAGCTATTCTAACATGGTATCAGAGCACCCCGATCAACCCTAACCCCAACCATAGCTATCTGCCGTCACTTTACAACCCAAACATTCATTCAAAAAGCCAAATGCATTCATCTATAAACAATCCCCTTTACATGATCACTTCATGCATCACAATAAATGCTTCCTGCAATTGGTATACGTTTTTGAATGGAGGTGGACTCCATCATAAAGAATGAAGATTCAAAAATAGATGGTTTTCTATCTCTAGGAATTGACGATGCTATACGTATGGATCTTGTTGGATGTTTGTCTCAGTTCTTTTCGTATATGTATTATTCTATTAAGTTGTTGTTTGTTTGTTTGTTTGTTTGTTTTTTTGTTTATAAAACAAACCATTAAATTCAAATATTTAAATGTAAGACTCAAACATCAAAACAAACACAAAGTACGCCACTGCCTGTCAAGCACCCAAGTATGAACCCGAAAGAATAACAGAACCACATTCCTAAGAACGGGGCTGTACGGTGGCAACAAAAACTAACAAGATCAATCATATAAAAGCAAAACAAAGCGTTCAAACTCATATCCAAATTGGTGAATTAAACCGTTCATTTCTTCTTAATAGCAACTTTGGTGATTTTGGCACCAGCTTGATCCTTCTTATCCACACTCTTGATCGCACCAACAGCGACTGTCTGACGCATATCCCTAACAGCAAACCGACCCAATGGAGGATACTAAGCAAACGTCTCAACGACCATAGTCTTAGTCGGAACCATCTTCACCAGACTAGTGTCACCATTTTTCAAAAACTTAGGCTCCTTCTCAAGCTCCTTTCCAGACCTTCTGTCAATCTTGGTCAAAATCTCGCCAAACTTTACAGCAATGTGAGAAGTGTGACAATCAAGCACGGGTGCATAGCCATTCCCAATTTGACCTGGATGGTTCGTGATGATTACCTGAGAAGTAAAGCTAGCAACTCCCTTTGCTTGGTCGTCCTTAGAGTTGGGTGCAACATAACCACGCTTGAGATCCTTAACAACAACATTCTTAACATTGAAGCCGACATTATCTCCTGTTAGTGCTTCAAGTAGCGATTCATGGTACATCTCAACAGACTTGACTTCAGTGGTCAAACCACTTGGGCCAAAAGTGACTACCATACCAGGCTTGATCATACCGATTTCAACACGTCCCACTGGCACAGTTCCAATCCCACCAATCTTGTAGACATCCTGAAGTGGAAGACGGAGTTGCTTGTCTGATGGTCTCTTTAGCTCGTTAATCTGGTCAAGGGCTTCAAGTATAGTTGGACCCTTATACCAGTCTAAGTTGGTTGACCTTTCAATCATTCATTCAAACGAACATTCAAGTTGGAATGAATGTTGGACCCTTGTAAAGTGACAGCAGATAGCTATGGTTGGGGTTAAGGTTGTAGGATCGAGGTGCTCTGATCAGGGACGAAGCAAGGACGAAATATGACGGGTTCACAAATTTTTTGAACCGTAATATAACAGATGTAAAATAATAAATTAAAACGAAGGGTAGAAACACATTCCGATTGACTAGGTGCATTTAAGATGGATTTAGAAAAATCCATGTTTTCGTCACAATTTAACACTACACAGAAAAATTCCATAGGGGTCACGGGCACCCGCGGGAACCCCTAGCTCTGTCCCTGGCTCTACTACCATGTTAGAATAGCTTAATTCCCTATGCCTATAATATTATTGATCAACCAAATATATAGAGTACAAGACATCAAACCCTAATGGACCCTAAAACCACAAATCGGGCTGGCCATAATTATCCACTAAAACTCCCCCGTGGTTTGAAAGGGAGGCTTCTCGACAGAAAAACTGGAATTGAAAGCCTCTTCGATCATTTTCTTTATTTGTTGATGCAGAAGAATATATTCGATGGCATAGTTGATGACTACTTGCGGCTTCCTCATTTGCGTGTCGGTTATTATATGTTATGCAAACCCTAATACCTATAACCCAGACATCGGGCTTGGACCATCTATCATCTAACACTCCCCCGAAATTTGAGCGATGAAATCGCGAAAGCTCTAATTGGATGAGAAAACTAAATAAACATTAAAGCAATAAAAGTGATGTCGATGATGATCTTCGCCAGCAAACGGGGACAATATTCGTCTGTAGCGCAGCGAAAAGAATATCAAAGCAAAAAACACTAGAACAAACAATTATTTTTTATGATGACATCTGACACCAAGCAAAGATGAATCATCATCATTCGGCAAGAGCAAAAGTAAAGAAACAACGGGGGGTACTCGAGAGGACTTAGAGATTTAAATTTGTTTTTTTGTTTTTGGATAAAATCGGATCACAAGAAAACTAATAAACCATTTTAACAGAATTAATTTTGGAAAGAAAGCAAATGGCAACCCATTTTTTTTGCCAGATCATCAAAGAAACCATAAATTGAAAAGAAACATAAGAAAATAGATCCATATAGAGCACAAACTAAAAAGATAAAAAACAAATGGTTGCAAAGATTTTTTTTGCAAGACAAAGGAAAAAAAATCAACAACGGCATCAGTTGGGCCATTTGTTGGTTTGGTAAAAAACGTTTCTTTGTTTTTTCTCAAAGGAAAATGATACCCTTTAAAGGATAACAACAGCTTATCATGAGAACTTATGACTAGGTTTTGGAAATAAAGATACAGAGATTTGATGGGTGGTATAGAAGTGGCTTAGGGTGACCGACTAGTCATTTGTGTATGGATACAAATAGTAGAAGAGAGATTTTGATGGGTGGTAGAGCAGCGGTACCTAGTGGCGGCTTGATGACCATGGTCTCAAGATCATACCAATAGATCCTCTTTGATACCATACCATATTGCAAGATGAAACCCATCCGTATTATTTGATTATTGATAGCAAACCCTAATAGCCCATAACCCACACATCGGGCTTTGGACCATCTATCATCATGCATGCATTATATATGTATCTCTTCCAATCCTTTTTTTATATAAATTTAGTACTCAGCATAAATCAATCGCTCAAAAAACCCTAAACTCATTCACCATCATGTCTTTAAACACATAATTGTTACAAGCAATTCTGAAACGCTACGTAACGAGATCATAGATATATCTCGCAACCCACGAGGACCCTTGAAAGCAGCCTCAAAATCAGCCATCAAATCCTTAAAAACAGTAGAGTCAGCACCACAAGATGAAGACTGCCCTATTTGTTTGAGTGAGTATGGTTGTGGTACAGAACTGAAGGAGATGAAGTGTAAGCATATGTTTCATAAGGACTGTATTGAGAAGTGGTTAGGTGCTCATTCTATGTTCCCAGTTTATCGATAGCAGATGCCGGTTGAACGGGGCCACAGGGGTCGGAAAACTTATTTGAGTTTGGAAGAATTCTTAGGCTACTCGCAACGACAGGGTTTTTTCCGTTGGCGACCTAGGTCGAACTCAGTCGGCCCTTGCGGCGATCGAGTCGACAAAATTTTCTCTCCCTATTCGACTCCCTACACGACCGAATGTCTTGTTTCATTGCGTTTTCTTTTTTGTATTTTTTTCGTTTTTAGATTAAATTTAACTTGTTTTAATCATGTTTTAATTATATAAACTTTATAAAAAAAATTTCAGTTTTAATATATTGAGCTTTGTTTGATTCCTCACAACATATATTAAGTTACAGTTTTTAGAATTGGTTTTACCTAATGCATTTTATCCCTTTTACTTCTAATTAAGGTTTTTTTAATCATTTTTAACGATATTTAAAAATAAATATTATTGTAATTTTCATGTGGCTAGTTTCAGTAGGAATGGTTTCAGTTGACGGAAGTGCAAGTGGTTTTAAGACCATGTCAAGGACAAAATCTGGTCTCTTTGCGGTACTTTCCGCTATCGAAGTGAAATTGGAAGGTGCCTTAAAGTTGATGGTAACTGATAGGGTTTTTGTCTATAAGTTCTGCAAAGAGTGCAGTCTTGTGTCAAACTGTTTGCTTGGTGGATGAAACACGTGATAGAGATAGTCACCGGTCCAACCGCTGACAATTGCCTTGAAACTGTAACTGTAGTAATGTAAGGGTTAGCATTTTTGTACTTGTATAGTGGCTCCTCGATCTTATGGTCCATGGTCTTTTACATTTGGGAAATGGTTCTTCTTGTACAATTTTTTATAATACCAGGGCTTCAGTGTGTTGATTTTGTAAATTGGCATTGAATTTGTTAAAAAATGTGCAACTTTTGGATTTGAAGTGTACCTGTATAAGGCTTAGATATGTGTATAGTACATGAAGGGTGAAAGTTGAATTTATGCAACATACTATTTCAAATTAACCGATGTACGTAACCTGCATTTTTTATTCCTGATATACGCAACATAGTTTCGAATACTTACCAATCTACGTATTATTGACCAAAATATGACTTGTTTGACCGGTTACCACCTAGAAAAGTTACAGTGTGGTCCTTGTGGTCAACATGGACTTTCACCGTTAATCGCTTGACATTTTTTCACTAGAAAAACTTATAACAATGATACCTTAACTTTGTACGTACACACATTTTTATACATGTTTTTATACACACATATTTGCAAACGCAATTATGTAAAATTTTTATTGCGTATTTTTATACACGAAGTTTTACACATTTTTATATACACAGATTTTATACAAGTTTGTATACACGAATTCTGATACACATTTTTACACGCATGTTTTTATACACGGTTTTTGTCGTATACGTTTTGAATTTAATTTTAAACGGGAAATGGATTAATTTGTGATTATATTTGAAAAAGAAGAATGAAAGGGGATTAGAAGAGAATGACGGTTATGAAGACGGATTAAACTAAGTCTAAAAAGTCGTACACGTAAAGTCGTAAAAACCACCAAAATTAAAATTTTAGCCTAAAAATTTCTAAAAATTACCAAAAATCCCTAATAATATTCTAAGAGTTTACAAAAAATCAAAACTTGCAAAAACCTTTTAATTAATTAGATAATGACTTTTTAATGCTAATTAAAGCCCTAAAAACCAAAATTAATTATTAAAAAGCCCTAAACAAGATTTTCAAGTTTGTAAACCTCAACGATATCCTAATTAAGCTAAAAACTATTTTTCAAAATTTTAAAACTAATTAAAACTATTTTTAAACAATTAAAAACTCTTAAAATCAATTAAATCTTAAATTAATTATAGAAAATAATTAAGAGACCTAGAAAATAATTGGAAAGTTGCAAAAATCCTAATTAAGTATTTAGAACCTAGGAAAAATATAAAAACCTAGAAAATCAGACTTTTAATTTTTAATAATAAAATAATATTAAAATAATATTAAAAATACAAAAATTATAAAAAATTCTAAAAACTTGCAAACTAGCTTAATTTAACCTAAATAACTCAGAAATGAAAGTGAAATTACCTAAATACCCCTATTGGGCCTAGAAAATGGGCCAAACCCAAAACAGTCCCTTATTGGGCTTAGGGTTTTGATGTTTTTAGGGTTTCTGAGAAAATTAGGGTTTTGGTGTTCGTGTATGGTTCTGGTGTTCTTCAAAGATCAAAAGTTCCTCAACAAGCTCTGATACCACTTGTTGATCCCAAACTTAGATCGATTAGCTTTGTGTATACGAGATTAGATCAAGTATAACACGTAGAGAAACCTTTGTTATATGCTTTGTGAATCTAAGTGTTATGCGGAATTTAACACTTAAACAAGAACACACAAGATGTAAACAAACTTTCACTTTGATTATGAATGTCGAACTTGCTTACAATGAAAGATGTTTACGAATGAAAACTTATGAAAAACTTATATTAAACATTAACCTAAAGGCCTTCTTTTATAGATACAAGAAGCCTTGTACAATAAGCTACGTATCAATTATTCTAGGTAAAGATAAATATAGAAAATACATTGTCGTTTCTATCCTTACTAGAAGTATTCTAGAATATAATAAACGTGTAGATTACGATAAACTACATGATAAAATAAACATAAACACTTTAGACACGAACACGTTTAACCACGAACGAACACGAAACATCGGGACACGAGAAAAGGTACGGGTACCCCATGTGGGGCCCCATACCCACGGCACACATAACCAAAATGGGCTTAGCCCATTGACTTTTACATGGAAGGGGGGGTTATGGTAAATATGCATTTCATTTTTACATTTCAAGCAAAATAGCATTTTAACCTAAAAGTTTTCTCTCCTCCTCCTTGGTCTCTCTTTGTGCCGCCACCTTAAGGACCACCATAGGTGGTTGTTAATTGATTTTGATCTTGAAAACCATTGCTATAAACCGTGTTTGTTCATCCTCTTTCAAGCTACGTATTGGTATATCATTCTAAACCTTTCTTTTTAATTCTTTTAAATCTTTGATTAATTTCATGAACATGTTATTGTTATTCTTATTAAAACATGATAATTAAACATAGATCTAACATGTTTTGGGGTTAATTAAAATCAAAGGTTGTTATATGAGGGTGTTTGTTTTTGGCCGCCTAGTATAACCAACCCGAGGGGGGTTCGGTTTGCTTTTAGCCACCACCACCAAGACCATTTTTGGTCTTGGTTGGTGCATGTGGGACCCACGGCAGCAAGGGGGCACAAGTACCCCGAGTTTGGCTCGGGGTACGGTGTCGAGTTCATGCCCGATTCATGGTTCGTTGGTTAAATCATGATTTATGCTACATGTTAATATTATGAATTATGAACTTAGGATATAATTAATTAATAACATGAGATATTAATTAAACTATGACTTAGGTTATTTTTAATTATTAATTTAGGATGATATTAATTTAACCTAAGTATTTATTTTATGTTATAAGTTATAATTAATTAATTATTTAAAACATGCTTATAATTAATTAATTTAGACACGACTTAGGTTATGTTATTAATACATAATAATACACATTTTAACCTAAGTATTTTATTCCATTTTAATTAAAACATGTTATACTTTAATTAAAATGCTTAACCTATAGTTTAATTAAAATACATGAAATAATAATTAAACTATACACTATATCATATGACTTAAGAAATAAGCTTATAAACACTTAGACTTATATGTTAGCTTATGTAACCAGCTTAATTCTAATTATGGAAACTTCTATTTATAGAAACTTAATTAAATAAGGCAACTAATCTATTAATGGAAACCTTCTATATATGGAAATCTATCTATTTCAGGCAGCTAATCTAATCATGGAAACCTTCTATATATGGAAACTTATTTAATTAAGGCAGCTGATCTATTTTGGAAACTTTCTATTTTTAGAAACTAATCTATTTTAAGCAGTAAATTCTATTTTAGGAAACTTTCTATTTTTGGAAACTTTCTATTTTGGAAACTTTCTATTTTTGGATACTTTCTATTTTTGGAAACTTTCTATTTTTGGTAACTTTCTATTTTTGGAAACTTTCTATTTTTGGAAACTTTCTATTTTTGGAAACTTTCTATTTTTGGAAACGTTCTATTTTTGGAAACCTGCTATTTTTGGAAAGTTACTTATTATTACACAGTAAGTATAATAATACATGAAATACCAGTAATACTTAATCAGATTAATCAGAATACAAGATAACCACAGTGTAAGGCTTTAAACAGTAAACCATGACCTAAAAACATATAAAGTAAGCTAAGATGAGACATAAAACCCAGTACGTAATCAGTGATTCGATACTTATACACGTGTGTATTCATGTAGCGTTAGTGATCCAGAAGTAGGAGTCTTTCTTCCGTTCATTCACTGGACTTGAGGTACGGATTCTCGTCCTTTCAGTATGGACATTCTTTCCTTTTTAGGATTTCCCCGTATGCAGCCAACTGTTTTCCCCAGTATTTGTTTTATTGTTTTGAACTGCTTATGTTTAATTAGCATAATCTATAGCCATATACAAGCATGACCAGTTTCACCTAGTTATGGAGGTACCATAACCATAACATTGGAGGCACCAATGTTATGACTTCCCCACGGCGGAGTGATTGCTCGTGGCGTCCCTTTCAGTTTTGGCCATATTATTATATCATGTGGGGCGTATGGGTGCATCCTAGTTACATGTTTTATTCAGTATTTCATGGTCAATGTGGTGTGTGCCTTGCATCCTTCACAAGGAGTTGATCCCTCCTACCCAAACCAGTATATTAATTAGAGGCATCCCCTCTAATCAGCATGATGAGGTCACCCCTCCAAGTATTCATGCACGTGACCTTTTCATGACCTATATGGGCTATGGTATATTTATGTTAAAACAGTTTTCATAAGATAAACATAAGGCTTTTCAAACTATAAAACCAGTTTTCTTAATACTTAACCAGTTTACTCAGAACTTAGTCTTCCGCTGTTATATGTTACATGCTTATTCTATTTCATGCTATTTTGTACATCCGTGCACTGAGCGTCTTGCTCAGCCGTTTTCCTTTTCATGTTCCCAAAACGGCAGGTACTCAGGGACGCTCGTAGATCTCAAACGTACGTGCATATGGATTGGAAGCTTTACTGTCTTTCTTTACTTTATGCATTTCCTTTACTTTAATACAGCTTGCAATGGACATTGTTTCGTCCTTTCCTTTTACAGTATTTATGTTTGTGTGTGATGAGTTCTACTTTGGGGTTACCGATGTTTGATTCCGGTATATCCCTTTTATGGTCAAATAATGCTTAGACATTTACCCTTGTATGCTGTGATGACACGCCATGATTATGCGTAAGATTCCATTTCCAAAATGGGGTGTTACAATTAGATTCCAATATTACCTTGACGGGTTGTGAAATGTGTTAGGACCATTGGAATAGTTAATTGTAATAGGTAGACTAGGAGGTATGTAGTTCCTCCTGGTCCTAGTAGTAGGAGCAAGTCGTGCTCCTGGTCCTAGTCAAAGTCAAACGTTATTATTTATTTATTATTCTGTTAGGATATGAATGAGATATGTTAGGAAAGGATATGCATATCAGTTTCACACGTTTTGTTTAATGATGTATTAGGGTTTCCTTGTAGCATAAAAGGAACCTGAGGCAGAAGGGTTAGACACACCTTCATCAAACGTAGTTCTAGTCATTCTCAATATTAGAAATCCTTAGAAAGGATCAAGTCTTTATAGTTATTCTGTTCTTCTTTATTGTATTTGTATTCCGCATTTATATTGTGTATAGAGTCTCTCTGTGAATAGACTTGTGATTACAGAAGTCGTTCACCGTTCCTGACAGGCTGCAAGATCAACATCTAGTGGACCCAACAAGTGGTATCAGAGCCTGGGAGAGTCTCTGTACAAGAAGAATCAAGTTTTCTTACTAACATTTTTGTTTTATCATGTCTGCCTCAAGTTCTACTCAAACAGGAGAAGACAGCACTCCTAAAACTGTGCAACCTCAGCAGATCGTTGCTACGGTTTCCAACACAAATGGGAAATTCCCTCTTCTGAAAAAGGATGAGTATGATAGTTGGGCAATGAAGATGGAATGGTGGATCATCAAAACTGATCAAGACCTTTGGAAGGTTATTCTGAATGGAAACAGCAGGAAGCTAACTGGAAGAGACAAGAATGGTAATATTACTCTTCTTGACCCTAAAACTCATGAAGAAATAATAGCCATTCAGAAGGAGGTCAAAGCAAAAACTATTTTGCTTCAATCTCTTCCTGATGATCACATGGGTGACTTCTACCATTTGGATGATGCTAGAGAGATCTGGAATGGAATAAAAGCAAGGTTTGGTGGGAATGAGGAGTCAAAGAAAATGAGAAGATCCATGCTGAGAGATGAATTCACAGAATTCAAAATCTCAGAAACTGAAGGTATTCATCAAGGGTATGACAGGTTCCAAAAGATATTAAGCCAATTGAATCAACTTCGGTCAAAACCTGACGATGGTGACATTAATGCAAGATTTCTTAGAGCCTTACCATACTCATGGAATCAGGTGGTAATCTCTCTAAAAGAAAAAGGTGGGCTTGACTATCTCAACTTTGATGATTTATTTCATAAGCTCAAAACTTTTGAACCTCATGTGAGAGGATATTCAAGTGATTCTTTTCCTACTCCTGCTAATTCTGCCTTTGTGAGTTCTATGGCATCCAGTCCCATGTCTTATGCTAGCAGCCCAAGCAATACTGTGTCTTCTCAACATACTTTTCAGCATACTTCTTCTCCTGATCCTACAACCAAGTCTGGTAGCATGGTAGAAGCTGTTCTTCATTCCTTTGTGGCTGATGTTGATGCTCAACAACAACTTGCTTTTGATGACTTCAAACAGGTCGATAAACTTGACCTGGATGAAATGGATCTTAAATGGCAGATGGCCATGCTCACTCTTAGGGTTCACAAGTTTGAAAAGAAAGCTGGTCGAAAATTCAATTATAACCCAAGGGAGCCATCAAGGTTCGATAGAAGCAAGGTTCGATGCTATAACTGCCAGCAGCAAGGTCACTTTGCAAGGGAATGCCCTAGCAAGAATAACCAGGAGAAGAGCAGATACTCAGCTTTTAAGGTTCAGGAGGTGAAAGATGACAAGAAGGAATTGGTATCTATTGACTCTATGGTCAACTGGAATGATCATCAGACTACCACTTTGGAATCAACTGAGTCCTCGACTGACGTGTTTGCAATGATTGCTGGGAATCTATCTGATGCAGAAGAAGCAGACGAGTTTGCTCTTATGGGCATCTCACCTCAGGTACAACATTGTCCTCTTGGTTGTCATGATAAATATTCAGAATTGTTGTCCCAATATAATGATTTAAATGATCAGAATGATAAGTATTTTTTAGAGGTTCAAGCCTACAAGGCTTCTTTAAACACATTGGAACAACAAAATAGGTGGCTACAAGATACTCAACGTGAGTATGAGGATAAAATTAAGATACTGAGCATCGATTTAGAAAACACAACAAATATGCTTTAATATACAGAAAAGGTAAAAGATGCCAGTATCAAAGAAAAACAGGAGATGCAAGAAAGATTAGATGCTACAATGTTGAGATTTGAAAAATGGCAAAAGGCACCTAAAAATCTTTCAAAATTAATCAATAGTAGCATGTCTGGTAGGACTAAAAGAGGGTTAGGATTTGATAAATATATTGATTCAGAAGATGTGTTTGATATATTTTTTTCGAGTGTCTTTGATGTCGACAAAGAGGAAGAGGGAGAATCTAGTTACAATAGGTTTAAACCAGCAGCAGAAATGCATGCTGTCCCTCCACCTCTTACTGGAACTTTCATGCCCACTTCTAGGCATAATGACTTGGATGGATCACAGATGCATGAGTCCCCAAAAAGTTCTACTAATTCTAATGACTTTGTCTCGTGTACTTTCAGTGACAAAGCCAGTGACTCTGCATCAAGTGGTTCAAGTGAAGAGTCAAGACCTACAAGTTCCAAGTCGAATGATCATGCTGCTACTAGTGCTAGGAAGTGTGAAGAGAAAGTTACTTTTAAATCAACTGTGTCTGGTTCTGGTTTATTGAGTCCTAGGAAGATTGATTCTCCTAGAATTGTGTGTAATAAAGTTAGCAGTGTGAAACAATGTCATTCTAATAAAAGGTCGATTAAAACATGTTTTGTTTGTGGAAGTGCATTTCATTTGATTAAAGATTGTGATTTTTATGACAAACATGCTTCTGTTCATCAAGCATTTCCTGCTCCTGGTCCACCAGGAGTTGCTCCATATTCTTCTAGAAGACTCAATCCTAGTTCTCAATCGTTTTCTTCTTCTAGCAGGTCCTCTCCATTAGCTTCTGATCATTGGAGAAACATTGGATTAACAACAAATAGAACCACCAGTTACTATTTTCAGAATTTTAATCCAATTTATCCACATCATTTTGACCACATGTATTTTGGTTTGGGAAGTTTGGGAACTGCTGTTAAGCCCTCAGCAGGTTGTTCTTGGTCACACAATAATACCAATATGATGCATAGGCAACCAAAGAACAACGGTGGATCTCATCAATCTTCTTGGCAATCTACTAAAGATCCACAAGGCATACTCAAACCTGAAAAGGTTTGGGTCCCCTTAAGACACTAACTTTTGCATCTTTATTATCTTGTTGTTGTAGGTTACTCCATACCAAGATCCTACTCTAGGAATTGTTGATAGTGGTTGCTCTAGAAGCATGACAGGAAATAAAAGTCTTCTCTCTAACTTTGTACCATTTCAAGACGGCAAGGTCTATTTTGGTGGCGGTGAAGGAAGGATCACTAGCAAAGGAACAATTCAGACGCCCAATCTTAATTTTGAGCAGGTCTACTATGTGGAAGCACTTCAGCACTTCAACTTGATCTCTGTCTCTCAGATTTGTGACAAGAAGCAGTTTGTTCTCTTTACGGATACTGACGCACTTGTGCTATCCAAAGACTTTAAACTTCCGGATGACTCACAGGTTCTGCTCAGAATCCCTAGAAGACACAATCTCTATAGCATCAAGCTGAATGAAGTCAACCCTACTGGTCAACTAGCATGTTTGGTTGCTAAAGCCTCAGAAGATGAAGCCACTCAATGGCACAGAAGGATAGGGCATGTGAACTTCAAGACCATTCACAAACTAGCAAATCTGAATCTGGTCTCTGGTTTACCTCCCAAGTCATTCAGAAATGATATAAATTGTATTGCTTGCAGCAAAGGCAAACAACATAAAGCATCCTTCAAGGCGATTACTGCTCTTAGTCTTATAACTGAACCATTGCAGCTACTACATATAGATTTATTTGGTCCTACCTCCATTAGGAGCATTGACCACAAACAATTCTATCTGGGGGTAACTGATGGATATAGGAGGTTTACGTGGGTGTTCTTCATGGCTGCCAAGAGTGAGACCTACTCAATTCTTAGAGATTTTCTTACCCTTATAGAGAACCAGTTGTCCAAGAAGGTTAAAGGTATTCGTTGTGATAATGGAACCGAGTTCAAAAATAAAGACCTCATAGCACTTTGTAATGCTAAGGGCATCAAAAGAGATTATAGTGCAGCGAGAACTCCTCAACAGCATGGCGTGGCAGAAAGAAAGAACAAGACTCTAATAGAAGCAGCAAGAACAATGCTTGCCGATTCCAAGCTTCCAACCATGTTCTGGACAGAAGCTGTTAATACTGCAAGTTATGTTTTCAATAGGGTTTCTATTACCAATCCTCACAAGAAGACTCCTTATGAGCTTCTAACGACCAAAGTTCCAAATATTGCTCATTTGAATCCTTTTGGGTGTCCTGTCACCATTCTGAATACTAGTGACTATTTGGGGAAGTTTGATGGCAAGGCAGATGAAGGATACATTGTGGGATATTCAGCTCACTCTCGGGCTTATCGTGTCTACAATCTCCAAGCCAAGCGGGTCATTGAAACTATTAATCTCAGGTATTTTTATAACACCCCCAACAAATACGTACACTAATTCACAAACCTCATGTGGGACTAATTCTTTTCATTTCTCATCTAAGAGAACTCAGAAGAGAAAGAAAGGTTCGTGTAACACAATGCGCAGCGGAACTACAACATTTGGGTGCTACGTAGTTATCATCACACATAAGCTATATTAAACGACTCAATGAGACGTAAAAGTTTAAACATAAATTAAAGATTGATTAAAGCATCAAAGTCTACCGTTTTCCGAATCCCAAAAATGATACAAAACAGAGTTGCGTTTAGGTCCCTACTGAATCTCAACCCAAAAGTACATTTTCGTTCACATGACATAATATAAAATATTTAGGTGCTAAAAGGGAGGAAAAACAAAGTAGACCGCCAAGCCACAACAACTTCCATCCTCGCATGCTCCGCTACTATCAATCTTGGTTACCTGAAACACATGCTTAAAACTGTCAACACAAAGGTTGAGCGAATCTATAGGTTTATCAAATCATAGGTTGAACATAAGTATTAAAACCAATCATGACCATTCAATAGCATTGTCGTACTCACAATCTATTATTCAAGGATATTATCTTTAGCAATAGCTAATAATTGTGTTTAAGCTCGTGACACTAATCCGTTAACTCAATCACCCGCGTACATTTACCGGCATGATTAAGATGAAATCAGTGCCCCTTCTAAAGGCATCAGTTGCAGTTATACCTTATTTCTTATCACAAGTTATCCGTCCGCAGAGGGTACTCAACGTACTAGCTCTCGTCTCGGATAGGGTCGTCAACCCCATAGTACTATCAATTGTATAAGCGGCTATCTCCAACCCACACAAGGGCAAGACAATAGTTAATAGTTCACGAATTTAGGGACTTTTGCAACTAGGTACTCAACACAATTCAAGGCAACATTCGCGTCCAACAATCATTCATGACTTATGTTCATTTTCATTTAAATAGCATGTATCCCCCTCGCGGATAAAACATTTGAAATAAGTAAAGAGCGAGGCTATAGACTCACCTGAAGTAGTAGTGGTAGTATTAGTAACTACGGCGTAAACAAAATCGATCACCGACGATGAGGATGCCTCGGGAAATCAAATACAACACCTAACGAATAAACACGTAATGAATCAACACATTCATGTACCTTCAAGTACTGTATGTACATAATTAAGAACACTCAAGGTTCATATAAACTCACATCAAAAATCCGTACAAGTGATATTTACTAGACACATCCAATTTTATACTTTATTAGAACTATTGCGCATTTTACAATTCTGCCGGTACATACCAAATGTACGAGCTGTTTTCCTATACTTAAACATCACCAAAAATTACGAGAAAATTTGTAAAAATCCTTTACAACCTGTATAAAGCCCATATTAAATTTCATAAAAAGACCTCACTCCTAAGACCTACTGCTCGTCACATTACTAAATTCTAAATTTCGGACAGTTTTGTACCTTCGCGTTATAAAACCATTTTGACCTTCTTAACCAAAACCATTTTACAAAAACGACACTTGATTATGAAAATAGACTCAAAATGCTTAGTTTATACCCTGAGAATAGCCTCCAATCATTTTTGAAACTCAACTTATAGTCCCCGAGATTTGACCAAAAATCTAACATAATTTCGGATTATGTCGACTTTCATCTCCCGGTACACGAAAATTCAAACTAGCGTAACTTTTTACTCGTTTGGAGTCAAAAGCTCTACCTTATACCAAAACGAAGCTAGAAAGAAGATCTACAACAATATCCTATCTTCTCAACCTGGACTTAGACTTAAACCCACGAAAATAACCTTTAAACAATCTGTTCTAAAATCACCTCTTTAAAATCACATCTAAACATCATTTTGACCCATTTCAATCATTCATATACTTCTAATAACACCTAATAATCATCCTAAACAAATCCAAATACCCTAAATCACTTGTATGTTCAATCTCATTCAAAACCCAAAAATTAAAAATAAGAACAAGCACTCAAAATAATTAATTAAATAATAATAACAAGAGAGGGAACCTTACAATAGATTAATTAAGATCAAAACACCAAGAACACCAAGAACACCCCTTGGGCCATGGGGTTTTGGGGCTGAAATCACCAAGAAAACTTTTTCCCAAGCTATAATATTCCAATCCTATGTTCCTAAACACATTTAAACGCAAACCCACGAAATTAATTAGATCAGATCATGGTATTTTTCAAAATATTTCAAAAATTAGATCTAAAAAAAAAGTTGTTGCATGTTGAAAATTTTAGGTGGGATTTACTTATCTTGCCATTATGAAGGTGGGTCTTTGATTAGATTTCTCAAAATCAAATTTTTGGTGGTGGTTCATGGTGGTGCTAGGTTGGCCGTGGGGTAGAGAGAAGAAAAGGGAGGAGGGAGACAAAATTTTGCTAGTGAAAAATGAGAGTGTGTGAAAAAATATGGCTTATATATAGTGGAGGGAGGACCAAATGTGTAAATAAGGCTATCTTTTGGCCCTTGTTGTAAAACTAGTTATAAAGAGCGGGATTATGCTTACTAGTCGGTTTATAAAAATTTACGGGAGTCAGGGTTCGTCCCGACTACCTCAAAATACTTTTAAATGGTTCAAACGCACACAAAACAAATATTCATATGGTTCCGACTCGACTTAAAACGTAATAAAAATAAAAACTTCGAAAAACTCAAATATCGATCAATCGATAATAAATGATAAATCTTTGGGCATCCGTCGGTATCGTAGTCGTTATCGGTTCTTCTTAAATCGTCAAACATTAAAATTACGATCGTAAACGTTGGTTTCAACTTAAACCGTCAAATATATAGCAAACGAAATTTCTTAAAAATTTCCAAAATATTCATAAAATAGGATTAAATAAACGACGTTGGGCTCGGGATATCACATCCTCAAGTGAGTCGCAACTTAAGATAGAGGCTCATACTGAACAGCTCTTGAGACAATAACTTAGCATCATACGGCACTTTCACTGGTATCACATCCTCCCCTCCTTAAGGGAGCGACGTCCCGGTGCTCTCCGGTTCTTATACTCGCATTTCGTACTACTAGAAAGGTGAGGGTACTACTTACTAAAGAGGTCTTCACGTTCCGATGTGGACTTCGGTTCACGTCTCGGGTTCCATCACACCTTCACAATGAGTATTATACCTTGCTTCAATTCTCTTAACATCTCGATCCATGATCTCCACTTCAATTTCCCAAATTCTTCCTACGGTTATCAACATGTCTCTTTTCAAAGCTTCTCGCGGTTAGCAAGTGATTCTTAATCTACACCATCTCTTCTGTAGCCTCTCGAATCATTTCAAGTCCATTCAACTGACTTTTTCCTACTTCATTATATCCAACTGGCGATCTACATTTTCATCAACATTTTCTTCAAATGTTGTAGCTTCATTGTTAACATGGTAAATGTCGTTGTACAAAGGTACTACCAACGGCAAATGTCGATCTCAACTAATACTAAAATCAATCACACATGCTCGGGGCATGTCTTCCAACATTCGAATCGTTCTTTCACTTGGTTCATCGTCTCATAAAAATAATAATTATTCACAAGGAAATCGCACGGGTCGCACATAACCCTATCGAAAACGTTCATAAAATAAAAGAAGAAGTAATTAATATCAGTTGTACAAATCTACTTATTGTAATATTACGTACATACAACCCTATTTCATCAAAAACGAATTCATCGATACGAAATCATCCGACGTATACATAACTCTCTCGAAAACATCACAATCCAATCAAACACAAAAGCCATAATAAAACACACACAACCACATTACGACATGTTTGCAACATAGCCAAACCATGCCAAGTCAATTAGTTCAATCAAGTTAACTCATGCTTGCTAATCAGCCAAGCCATGATAAAATAAGGATATTTGAGATTATTCTCGGATGAGTCCAATCAAAAGAAAATTGCAAGTTAAAGAAGGTTCACGAGCTTGCTAGCTATGGATGCATATCCAAAAAGAAAGAAAAATACATACATATGTCATCGCAGGGTGCTCACACACGGATCCATACCCCAAATATATATATATATATATATATATATATATATATATATATATATATATATATATATATATATATATATATATATATATATATATATATATATATATATATATATATATATATATATATATATATATATATATATATATATATATATATATATATATATATATATATATATATATATATATATATATATATATATATATATATATAAAATACAAGAACACCATCTTACTTCCGTCCCAAACGTGGTCAAAATCTCAATATATATCATCGTTCACAGTTAAACAAAACTATATTACATGGCATGTGTTCTCCATGATCGGACTTCATTGGACAATGTCGTCTCAAGTTCTCACAACTTACGATCACTCGACTAGATCACTTACCGCATAAATACATAAAAGGCAAGGGTTCACCATAAAAACATCAACTATGTTTATCCGTCGTTTAACCATAGATAATCAAGGATGGTTGAGTTAAGCAAAGAGGATTCCTCACTTAAATAAACGAAGACGGCAATAGAATTGTCTTCCAATTACCGATGCACAGTTGGTAAACTTCAACATTTTTTTTTCGCGTGCCGTTGTCATATCAAAAGAACAAGAAAAGAAGCAAATAAAGTACGATACATTCTATGTAGGAGAAGTCTTCGTCATTTCCCTCAGAGTTACTCAAGCTCGGATTTCCTCTACTTCGGAAATCTTCTATTTTTTTGTTAATATTTCTTCTCAGTGTCGATACGAGCCCCTTTGGTATTTCATCAACACCCTCGTGATTCCGATGAAATTCGCATGTTACATTCAACTCATAAAAAAACTTTTTTTTTTTTGAAATTACTCGGTCAAGGTGACTTACTAAGTCAACGCAAAACGAAAGAAAGATTTCAAGGAATAGAAGAAAATTCAAAAATTTTCTTTAGGAATCAAAGAAAATACGATTACTTGCATAAGGATCCACCATTTTAAAAACGTTCTCATCCAAACACTTATCAAAAACACTACCGGTTTTAAAGATGACCAATTGATTTGAAACTACATTGCGCTTCCTAAACTATGCATAATTAGCTAGATCATGCATACTTAAGGACCAAGCAACGACAACCAACAAAATAGGACTCTTCCCTAATTATGAATAGTTAGCTAAGCTGTGCATAATTGAGGATCGAGTGACGACACAAACATTACTATTACACACCAAACACGACTATGAAAGTTTTCGACCTAGTCCTCAAAATAATTAAATCGTTTGAAATGAAATTTGAAATGGGAAAAATATTGCTACCATCGTTTTAAGGAACACATCAAACATTTTTCGTCTACTTTGGAAACATACATTACTTTGCCTATTTACGAGAAAAATGAATGAATAATTAAGTAAATAAATCGACACCATTTACATTTGGTTAAACGAAACATTTCACACTCATACATATTTTCAAAATAGACTACTCACCAATCAATGGTAAGGTGGTTCAGGATTAAAGATCATTGCAAGCACAAAAAGTAATAAAATCAAAAATCAATGAGATCGAACTAGGTAAACAAGCAATATAATTGCCAACTGAAATTAACTACATTAGAAATGAAGATACTTTGAAGATATGACAAGAGTTTCAGAATAATCAACGGTAATCTACGAATACATAGAGTAAAAATTGAATATCAACATAAGCGTCAAAAATAAAACAACGATCATAATTCCCATCGTCTCAAGTTGCACACACATTCCACCAAGGGTATACAGGGAGAGGAGAATAATCACTTGGTCGAATAGAAACAATTTCACTAGGAAGGTCGAGTTCTTTCACCTCTACATTTTGGTAAAGCGGCTTCGCCTCCTCGCTTTTGTTCAATATAAATAAATAACCAATTTAATGAAAATTTATATCATCATTCAAGTAAATACAGAATTTTAGGTTCCATTAACCGAAAGAAGAAAAGTCACAACGTCCATGAACAGAACAAAATATACCGGGTGACATACCCTCATCATCAAGTACTAGCGAAATAGTAGTTTTAAAATAAATATAATAATAATGGTTTCATATCATGGAAAATATTAAAATGAACAGTCACATGACGACTCAAGTTTAGATACACACTCACAAAATCAAAGAAGGGATGTCGGACGATCGAACCATCGTGACTCAAAACATTATATATACATCTTAAGAAAATAATACAAATATTCGTTTGTTGGGTTATCCATTTGCATTTTCTAGTTACTGTTACCTTGTATATTGTAAAACCGAACATTTGCACATTTTTAATTTGTGTTACCCCATTAAAGGTTTCAGACCTTTCATGTTTCAATCTATACAAAGTTTTTATTTCTAGAAAAATTACAATTGCAAGAAAATTTCAAACATCAGTTGATTCGGTGACTCGGTTATTATAACTGGTAAAATCATTAGGTTTGAAAATCTCCATACTTGTGTCAAAATCTCTTTAATGTTCA
Organism: Glebionis coronaria; assembly: GCA_025667525.1. Classification (NCBI taxonomy): domain Eukaryota; kingdom Viridiplantae; phylum Streptophyta; class Magnoliopsida; order Asterales; family Asteraceae; genus Glebionis; species Glebionis coronaria. The sequence goes on along the minus strand of CM046878.1, from coordinate 603,366,822 downwards.
TATCTTAAGTTCCAAAAACGTACATAGTAAGAATTTTCCAAGTTTTACGTTTTTATTATTACAACTTATCTCATTACGTATATACAAATATCCATCATGACTCAAACTAGTCCAATTAACTCTTAAAAATCAATCTTTGACTATTTATTATACACATGTCTTCCTTAGAATTTGTACGCTATATTTTATTCACGCGACTCGAGTCAGGCGTCAAAGACGTTTCACGTAGTATTATCTCGGATAAATTACTGATTTTAGTCGAGACTTGAATCTCAAAAATAATAATAATATAATAATATAATAATTAATCAGAAATGCTTATTTCAATAATTCTAAAATGTAGAAAATTCAACTTTTAATCCTTAGCCCATTATCAAACGGTTTTTAACATTAACACATCTCGCATCGGAATAAAACAAAAGATTTTTCAAACGATTTTAAACAAGCATCATCGAATTATGCATAGTGATTCTCTATAACGACAATTAAATAAACAAATGATTTCCAATGACGTTCCATCAATGTTTAAAAATTTATTTCAAGCGTTAGAATTTCTCACTTATAGCGTATATTCCGATTTTATCCCAGTTTATTCACTACAACAAGTAACGTGTTCTAGTTTACACCAATGCATATAACATGACCTTAAGTTTAAAATAAAACCAATTTTTCAAAGTCTCTAGCTCCAAAACGCATGACCAATTTTTTTTCTACTCGTGTTCTATATTACAAATTATGCCAAAAGTTTGCTATATTGACCCGAAAATTAACTCATATCAAGCCCACAGCTACATATACTCAATAGTCATATCGTAAATTTTATTATAACTCCTTTCTCAAATTAAATTAAACAAAATCTTAACAAATCCATCACAAGCTTCTAGTATAAAATTATTAATATATGAAAACAAGGATTTTACGAGTAATATAAATTACTTATTATGATATACCAACCAAGGTTGAAGGAAAAATAATTTCACATTGTCACTTTACTCTCTATAAGAGTTTTACTTGTTACAAGACATATCATAGGTCATTTTTATCCAAAAATTTCATTCACCATTTATTTAATATGTAAAACACTTTATGTTTAAACCATTCAATCAACAAAGTTTAGTGCTTATTTAACTCGCACAAATGCCGGACCTCGTCATGTATTCGAATTCAAAATAATGAAACAACAAAAACAAAATGAAATAAACGAAGCGAGAATACGTATGTCAACTAAATGTTGTTATCGGCCTCGGATGAGTCTCGAAATCGTACTCCACAAAATTAACACAAAAACCAACCAAATTCCAAGTTATCGCGATTGATCACAACGCTAGTCTATTTTAAAACACATCTTTAAATTCAAGTAGAATAGTAAACAACGATTAAATGGCAACACGCCTCAACCATGTTTTATAACATACACATGTGATTCGTCGCAACGATGTAGGCATCGTTGATTTTACTTCGCCTATATTATAGTTACGCCAACTAACATATCAAACCCATAAGGAATAAAGGAAATAAAGTAATACCTAAGTAAATTACGTTTCAAAAGAAAATGTCCAAAATGACACATCACGGTGCGATAACGACAATCGAGATCAATCTAGTCAATATACAATATGTTACGAAGCGTTATTTACGTATCTAGAGTATCAAACGAGGTTCATATTCGGTTATCCAAACAATAAATTAATTATCAAGATTGATAATTTGTGGTGAGGCCGAATTCTTAACAAAACCGCATTATAACATATACGATAATCACTCAAGGACCATTGCTTCGCGTGAAATGCCTTTAAATACCATACTATATACATACTTATACATACAATCATTCCTACATACACGTAGGATTACAACGCAGTGTTGCCATGTAATGCAATGTAGCCCGTTATGCCAAATACATGCAACATATAAGATAATCTTACGAGAATTTGTAAATTACGATAATAAGTACTCAACGTACAAAACAATATATCTTAATATATATCATAGTATTTACTTAATAAATACTAGGGAATTCATGTCAATTTTGAGGGATACATCTAAAATATAAAGCAATGCTAAAGAAATCTTACTGGAGCCATGCAGGATAGTTGTGTGCTTGGACAATTTCTTACGACATCAAAAGTTATAGTTTAGGATTTTTCAAAATGACCTAGTTCTCTATAACTCATGGCACTGATTACCAATCTATAACACCCCCAACAAATACGTACACTAATTCACAAACCTCGTGTGGGACTAATTCTTTTCATTTCTCATCTAAGAGAACTCAGAAGAGAAAGAAAGGTTCGTGTAACACAATGCGCAGCGGAACTACAACATTTGGGTGCTACGTAGTTATCATCACACATAAGCTATATTAAACGAATCAAAGAGACGTAAAAGTTTAAACATAAATTAAAGATTGATTAAAGCATCAAAGTCTACCGTTTTCCAAATCCCAAAAATGATACAAAACAGAGTTGCGTTTAGGTCCCTACTGAATCTCAACCCAAAAGTACATTTTCGTTCACATGACATAATATAAAATATTTAGGTGCTAAAAGGGAGGAAAAACAAAGTAGACCGCCAAGCCACAACAACTTCCATCCTCGCATGCTCCGCTGCTATCAATCTTGGTTACCTGAAACATATGCTTAAAATTGTCAACACAAAGGTTGAGCGAATCTATAGGTTTATCAAATCATAGGTTGAACATAAGTATTAAAACCAATCATGACCATTCAATAGCATTGTTGTACTCACAATCTATTATTCAAGGATATTATCTTTAGCAATAGCTAATAATTGTGTTTAAGCTCGTGACACTAATCCGTTAACTCAATCACCCGCGTACATTTACCGGCATGATTAAGATGAAACCAGTGCCCCTTCTAAAGGCATCACTTGCAATTATACCTTATTTCTTATCACAAGTTATCCGTCCACAGAGGGTACTCAACGTACTAGCTCTCGTCTCGGATAGGGTCGTCAACCCCATAGTACTATCAATTGTATAAACGGCTATCTCCAACCCACACAAGGGCAAGACAATAGTTAATAGTTCACGAATTTAGGGACTTTTGCAACTAGGTACTCAACACAATTCAAGGCAACATTCGCGTCCAACAATCATTCATGACTTATGTTCATTTTCATTTAAATAACATGTATCCCCCTCGCGGGTAAAACATTTGAAATAAGTAAAGAGCGAGGATATAGACTCACCTGAAGTAGTAGTGGTAGTATTAGTAACTACGGCGTAAACAAAATCGATCACCGGCGATGAGGATGCTCCGGGAAATCAAATACAACACCTAACGAATAAACACGTAATGAATCAACACATTCAAGTACCTTCAAGTACTATATGTACATAATTAAGAACACTCAAGGTTCATATAAACTCATGTCAAAAATCCGTACAAGTGATATTTACTAGACACATCCAATTTTATACTTTATTAGAACTATTGCGCATTTTACAATTCTGCCGGTTCATACCAAATGTACGGGCTGTTTTCCTATACTTAAACATCACCAAAAATTACGAGAAAATTTGTAAAAATCCTTTACAACCTGTATAAATCCCATATTAAATTTCATAAAAAGACCTCACTCCCAAGACCTACTGCTCGTCACATTACTAAACTCTAAATTTCGGACAGTTTTGTACCTTCGCGTTATAAAACCCTTTTGACCTTCTTAACCAAAACCATTTTACAAAAACGACACTTGATTATGAAAATAGACTCAAAACTCTTAGTTTATACCCTGAGAATAGCCTCCAATCATTTTTGAAACTCAACTTATAGTCCCCGAGATTTGACCAAAAATCGAACATAATTTCGGATTATGTCGACTTTCATCTCCCGGTACACGAAAATTCAAACTAGCGTAACTTTTTACTCGTTTGGAGTCAAAAGCTCTACCTTATACCAAAATGAAGCTAGAAAGAAGCTCTACAACAATATCCTATCTTCTCAACATGGACTTAGACTTAAACCCACGAAAATAACCCTTAAACAATCTGTTCTAAAATCACCTCTTTAAAATCACATCTAAACATCATTTTGACCCATTTCAATCATTCATATACTTCTAATAACACCTAATAATCATCCTAAACAAATCCAAATACCCTAAATCACTTGTATGTTCAATCTCATTCAAAACCCAAAAATTAAAAATAAGAACAAGCACTCAAAATAATTAATTAAATAATAATAACAAGAGAGGGAACCTTACAATAGATTAATTAAGATCAAAACACCAAGAACACCAAGAACACCCCTTGGGCCGTGGGGTTTTGGGGCTGAAATCACCAAGAAAACTTTTTCCCAAGCTATAATATTCCAATCCTATGTTCCTAAACACATTTAAACATAAACCCACGAAATTAATTAGATCAAATCATGGTATTTTTCAATATATTTCAAAAATTAGATCTAAAAAAAAGTTGTTGCATGTTGAACATTTTTTGTGGGATTTACTTACTTGCCATTATGAAGGTGGGTCTTTGATTAGATTTCTCAAAATCAAATTTTTGGTGGTGGTTCATGGTGGTGCTAGGTTGGCCGTGGGGTAGAGAGAAGAAAAGGGAGGAGGGAGACAAAATTTTGCTAGTGAAAAATGAGAGTGTGTGAAAAAATATGGCTTATATATAGTGGAGGGAGGACCAAATGTGTAAATAAGGCTATCTTTTGGCCCTTGTTGCAAAACTAGTTATAAAGAGCGGGATTATGCTTACTAGTCGGTTTATAAAAATTTACGGGAGTCGGGGTTCGTCCCGGCTACCTCAAAATACTTTTAAATGGTTCAAACGCACACAAAAAAAATATTCATATGGTTCCGACTCGACTTAAAACGTAATAAAAATAAAAACTTCGAAAAACTCAAATATCGATCAATCAGTAATAAAAGATAAATTTTTGGGCATCCGTCGGTATCGTAGTCGTTATCGGTTCTTCTTAAATCGTCAAACATTAAAATTACGACCGTAAACGTTGGTTTCAACTTAAACCGTCAAATATATAGCAAACGAAATTTCTTAACAATTTCAAAAATATTCATAAAATAGGATTAAATAAACGACGTTGGGCTCGGGATATCACATCCTCAAGTGAGTCGCAACTTAAGAGAGAGGCTCATACTGAACAGCTCTTGAGACAAAAACTTAGCATCATACGACACTTTCACTGGTATCACAATTTTGAAGAGAAGTCAAACATCCAAGGCAAGGGTCCTGAATGGTATTTTGATCTTGATTATCTTAGTGATTCATTAGGATATTTTCGTTTGAAAACTAACCATGATGCAGGTCCACAAGTGTTTGCAACTTCTAGTACACGTGTTCCTTCTAGTCTTTCTGACTCAGATGACGAGGATGATATTTTTGTGGTTCCACCCTACTCCACCACCGTCTCTCCTACTCCTCCTAGTGATGCAACTCCATTGGATGTATTGGATTCACAAGTAGCACTTGACACCCTCCTCAAACAACAACAAGAAGCTACTACAGCAGCTGCTCAAGGTGGCTTTGAGTTTCCCTTGAATACGTCTATTGACAAAGCTGCTCCTAGTACCCCAGCTACTACTCCTAGTGCTAGTCTAACACCTATTGGTATTCCGGCTAGTGAGTCTGCTTCTCATACTCGATTCTCCAGTCCTTCTAATTTGGGGAACCATCAAAAGAAGTCTTCTACCAAGCTGGATGATATTCATAAACAACCAATAGATGGCATTTTCAACGCTGCTTCATATGATGCTGACTTTGTTGGGGATCTCAATAACTTGGCACCAGAAGTGGAGGTAGCTTCCAATCCAGTGTTGCAATCACACAAAGATCACCCTACCACTCAAATCACTGGAGATCCTGGTTCTACTATCAAGACACGCAGAATGCATAAGAAGGCCTCGTCTGATCATCATGCTCTTGTGAGCTATATTGAAGATCAAAAGCGTAATAATCATACGGACTTTAAACACTGTTTGTTTGCTTGTTTTCTTTCACAGGTGGAACCTCGATCAGTCACTCATGCTCTTGAGGATCAAAGTTAGGTGGAGGCTATGCAGGAGGAAATGCAGCAATTCTTGTTTCAGAATGTTTGGGTTCTAGTTGACTTACCAGATGGAAAGACAGCAATCAATACCAAATGGATTCTCAAGAACAAGAAAGATGCACGGGGAATTGTAGTGAGAAATAAATCTAGGCTTATCGCACAGGGCCACACTCAAATTGAGGGCATTGACTACACTGAAGTTTTTGCTTCGGTTGCTAGGATTGAGGCTATTCGTCTGTTTTTGGCTTTTGCTTCTTATGTGGGCTTTACGGTTTTTCAGATGGATGTCAAGAGTGCATTTCTCTATGGAAAGATTGATGAGGAATTGTATGTCACTCAACCTAAGGGCTTTGTAGATCCACTTCATCCCAAGAAAGTTTACAAGGTGGTCAAGGCTCTTTATGGAATACATCAGGCTCCTAGAGCTTGGTATGAGCGTCTTTCAACTTTCTTGTTAAGGAATGGCTATAGAAGAGGTACTATTGATAAAAACACTATTTCTTAAGAGGAATACCAAGGACATTATCCTTGTTCAGGTTTATGTGGACGATATTATATTTGGTTCTACTAAGAAGGAATGGTGTGATGAGTTTGAACACTTGATGAAAGGCGAATTTCAGATGAGTGCTATGGGAGAGCTTTCCTTCTTCCTTGGTCTTCAAGTCAAGCAACAGTCGGATGGGATCTTCATCAGTCAAGATAAATATGTTCATGAGATCCTTTAGAAGTTTGACATGGATCCTCTTAGATCAGCAGCAACTCCTTATGAAGTTGCTAAAGTCAAACTCAAGAATGAGCCAGATCCCCTGGTCAATGTTCACATGTATAGGTTTATGATTGGCTCACTCATGTATTTGACTGCATCACGTCCGGATATCATGTTTGCAGTCAGTGCTTGTTCTAGACATTAGGTGGCTCCAACGGTTTCTAACTTGAATGCAGTTAAGAAGATTTTCAAGTATATCAAGGCTCAACCTAAACTGGGCTTGTGGTATCCTAAAGAATCACCTTTTGTTCTTGAAGCATATAGTGATAGTGACTATGCAGGTGCTAATAATGACAGAAAGTCTACCACTGGTGGTTGTCAATTTTTGGGTCGAAGACATATTTCATGGCAATGCAAGAAACAGACGATCGTAGCTACTTCTTCAACAGAAGCTGAATACGTTGCTACTGCTAGCTGTTGTGGACAAGTATTGTGGATCCAAAATCAGATGTTGGATTATGGGTTCAATTTTATGAACACCAAAATTTTCATCGACAATCAAAGCAATATTTGCATTGTGAAGAATCCTGTTTTTCATCAACGTAGAAAGCATATTGAAATTCGGCACCATTTTATACGGGATTCCAATGAGAAGAGGTTGATACAGGTTCTTAAAGTTCATACGGATGATAATGTTGCTGATTTGTTGACAAAAGCCTTTGATGGTCCTCGGTTCAACCACTTGGTGGTTAGCTTCTAGTCATTCTTGGTTGGCTTCTAGTGGATAAAAATCCTTCTTCGTCAAGTGATGGTTGACTTCTGGTACTGGTTTGGGACACTGTTCAATTTGTTGACTTCTGTTGACCACATTCTGCTTCTAGTATTGACCATTGTGCGGTTTGACTTTTAGTCAACGCATTCAAATTCTGGTATATATCATGTTATTTAACTTTGGTAATTTGGAAATTGCAAATAATGTTAAGAGGGGCAAGTGGTTACTTTGCAATAACTGCCTAATTTGAAAGGGCAACCCCCATTATTAGGGGTCAATGAACAGTTACTCCCACCATTATTTATGGTCAATTACCCCCTTGACTCATTCATCTCACTCATAACACACACACATCCGATCCTACTCTCTCAACCCTAACAAAAATCATCTTCCATTCCTATTAATCAAGATCCATGGCTGCCCTGGTATACCAACCTGCTCACAACAAGGTCACCTATCTAGGAGATGGTCCACACCATGATGATTTCACTGACATTCTGGACTTCATTGAGGCTTCAAACCTTAGGTATGCTTTTACTGTGTGTCCCATTGTGTATGATAGTGTCATTCGTCAGTTTTGGGCTTCTGCTCGTCTTGTGGTTGTGGTTGGTCGTCCACATGAACTCCATGCTACCATAGATGGACGTTCATACGTGGTTTCTGAAGCTTCTATTCGTAGTTCCCTTCATCTTAAGGATGAAGGTGGTGTTGTTTCCATACCCAATGCGGAGGTGTTAGAGGGGATGGCTGCTCTTGGTTATAATCATGGGGGGAAGTTTAACTTCCAAAAGAATCGGTTTTCCCCCCAATGGAAGCTTCTAGTGCATTTTCTGATTCATTATTTAAGTCCCAAGTCTGGGAGTTGGGATGCTTTTCCTACTCCTTTGGCTACTGGTCTCATATGCTTAGCACAGGGTAGGGTCTTTAATTTCTCTCGTTATTTGTTTGAGGGGATGGTTAGCAATCTGTCTAGTGCTGGTTCTAGGAAGAAGTTTCTGATGTATCCTAGGTTTTTACAATAGATACTTGTCTGTATACCTCGTGATAGGGCTGAACATGAGCCTTCTAAGCTTACTGCGAAAGTATACTATAATATGGCCCATGGGATTAGCGGGGAGTGGAGGCCCCTTACTGAGGCCATGTTGGGGCTGGCTCAGGGTCCTCCTGATGTTGTTGTTCCTCCGGTTGAACAAGCCGAGGAGGAACCTCAATTAGGTGATGACCCAATGGAGGAGGAGGATCATGCTGGTGGTGCACCTCATGTGGTTGAGGAAGAGCCGGTTGAGGAGGTAGTGGTTGAAAGGCCATCCACTTCCAAGGCTGCTCCTTCTTCATTGCAACATACGTCTCCATTTGTGGAGACTCCCCCTCCTAGTCATGCTCCACATTCTTCTGATAAGCCTTCTGGTGCTGGTGCTCAGCATGATGACCCCTTTATTGCTTCTGGTTCCAATGAAGCCTTCCTCGACCCAAGTCCTCTTGGTGGGAAAGCGGAGGAGCCTATTACACTTACTTCTTTACTTGATCTTATGCACAGGTATCATGCACGGATTCTTTCCTTGGAAGCAGATTTGAATCAACACCATAAGCTTACTCGGGAATTTGTTCTTCCCATGGCTGACCGAATCAAAGCCTTGGAGACTCAGAAAAGGCGACGAAAGAAGCATGTGGTTCACTCTGATTCTGATGAGGAGGTTAAGGATCGTGTTGAGGATGGTTTGACCTTGTTGGCAAAGGCTGCCTTTGCTGATAAGTTGTATGATGATCTGCCGATTCCTCCGACTTCCTCCAGTGTTCCTTCTCCTGCTGCTGTTTCCACACTAATGGAAGGTGCTGCTGGTCCTACTGCTGGTTCCACTGCTGGTCCATCTCATGATCCGAAGGGGAAGGCCCCCATGATTGATGCTCCATCACCACCTCGCAAGCGTACACGTAGACAACTTGAGGAGGATAGGTTGGGTGAGGAGGGTGCTCATAGGATGCAAGCAGAAATTGATCAAGCTGCTCGTGCTGAGGAGGAAGCGCTTCAAAAGCAGAGACATGAACAGGTGCAACATGATGCTATGCATTGGAATGATAGCGATTGGATGTTGTTGTTGACTCTTCTGACCATGGATTATTCCCAGTTCACCGATCTTTTGGGTTCGGATGTGGATGATCATAACTGTATTCCTCGAGCCATGGCATTAATGCGCAAGCAGCAATTGGCGCTTGCTGCACAACTTCGTGAGAAGCGCAAGAACAGACCTTTGTCGAAAGCTGAGGAGCGAAAGCAGATGCAGCGATATGTGAAGTATAAGTCGGCTGCCTATTTCACTACTGGTTGGAAGTGGGACCGGGTTCGGGCTTTATCTTTTGATGAGCTTAAGGTGCTATATGAACGAATGGTCAAGCATCAGAGCACCCCCATTCCGGAGCAATTCATTTATCGTCCTTCTCCACGTGTGGTGACCACTTCTCCACCTGCTGTTACTACTTGTCCTACATCTGATACTACTCCTGGTTCTGCTGCTATTCCATCGGTTTTTGTTGCTTCTACAGTTGGTACCACCCCTACTCCTTCGGTTGCTCCACCGGTTTCTTCTTCAGGTCCTGCTACCACCACCACATATGCTACCACCACCACATTTGCTACCACTACCACCACCACTGCTACACCTGGTATGGCATCACCATCACCACCCGTGCCTGGATCTCAACCTATTCCTTCTTCTAGTGCAGCTCCTGTTGATCCTTTGGGTGGGCAAACTATTGATTCTACTTCTACTGCTCCCACTCCTGCTGCTCAGGTAAAGGTAAAGGTTGAACCCTCGCCTAATGATCCCACTCCTCGTCGTTCCATTAGCAAGAAGTTGGCTCGACGTGCTCGACGTGGCAAGACTGTTCCCTATGAGAAGCGTGCTCCCGAAAATCTTGTTGATGCAGCTTCTGATAGTGACTCCGATTTGCCTTTGGGTAATGGATATATTACTGGTTGGACGGTTACGCATTCCACGACTCTTCCTGGTACGGTATCTCATCGGATTACTCTTAGTGATGGGTCTGTTAGGTTTGTTTCGGGTCTGCAAGGTATTTTGTCTTGGGCGGATCGTAAGGATCTTATGGCTTTATATGGGTTTGTGGATACCGGCATGCCTGTTCATCCTAATGATGTGCCCTCCTGGCCTGGTCTGCGAGTATGGGTTGATTTGAAGATGATGCTTGATGCCCCTCCCCATGCTCCTATCTCTGGTGTCTGGAAGGATCAGCCACAATGGGTTATTCAGCGATGGACGTTATATGCGGGCTGTGGTGTGCATATGTTATAGTTGGAATCTGGTCTTATGGTATTCATGCTCACCGACTTGGATTATCCGTTGACGATTGCTTCGATGGAGGCTATGCTTGCTTGTCACTTGCAGATTTCTAATGCACCCTCCGGGAATGAGTCTTCTATGGCAACTGCATTGGTGGAAGGGATTCAAGCTCGTTTGAAGGCTGATAAGGTGGCTGCTTCTGGTTTTTGATATGGTTGGTTTGTAAGTTTTTATGTTTTGTGTTTTTGATCATTTGTTAATACTGCAATGCTTTTCACCAATATGTAAAGTGATTGGTGACATTCATTCATTATTGTTAAGAAAAAAATTATTAAAAAAAATGTATACTTTTTATATAATATCTGCTTATACTTTAAACATATCATGGATTTTACACTTGTGAATACAATACCATCTGCTGGTTCAACCTTTGGGTTCTGGTTGCTGATTCATACTTGTGCTGGTTACTGGTTTCATCTAGTGTTGGACTTCGTCCTCACAACATATGGTCCTCAACTCACCATGTCTTACCGACAAGAAAGAGTTGATTCACCTTGAGGGTACGGCTCCTGGTGTGATTCTCAAATCCGTTGATGGTTGCCAGGTTACCCAAAACTGGATGGTTTTCACTTGCCATGGTCCTCGACTGAAAAGTGGCTAATCCAAGGGGGTACGGCTCTTGGTAAAGATTTTATCAAATCCGTTGATAGCTGTAATAGCTTGCTTAAAGCTATAGGGTTTTCAACTCACCGATGCTTCATTGCTGAGAGTTGGCGAGTCCAGAGGGGTACGGCTTCTGGTAAAGACATATCAAATCCGTTGACGGCTGTGATGGTTTGCCTAAAATCATCAGGGTACCCCCACTCACCATTGATTCACGTTCTAAGAGTTCGGTTGGGTTCTGGTCTCCCAGGGTGATGCTTATTCCACCAGAAAGACTGGCTAGCCCAAGAGCGAGCAGCTACTTGGTAAAGGCTCATCAAATCTGCTCATGTTGCTGTAAAGATTCAACACGATGCTGATTTGTTTCAAGCTTTGGAGAAGCTTCTAGTGTTCCATGTTGTGGCGGTTCTTATGTTTCTTATCTTGTTGATGCTGCTGTTTCTTTTGCTGTTTCAATCCTCAAGCTTTATTGCACGTTTTACCAGGAAACTTGAACTCAACAGGTCAAATTCAAGTTTAGGGGAGGATTGTTAGGACCATTGGAATAGTTAATTGTAATAGGTAGACTAGGAGGTATGTAGTTCCTCCTGGTCCTAGTAGTAGTAGGAGCAAGTCGTGCTCCTGGTCCTAGTCAAAGTCAAACTTTATTATTTATTTATTATTCTGTTAGGATATGCATGAGATATGTTAGCAAAGGATATGCATATTAGTTTCACATGTTTTGTTTAATGATGTATTAGGGTTTCCTTGTAATATAAAAGGAACCTGAGGCAGAAGGGTTAGACACACCTTCATCAAACGTAGTTCTAGTCATTATCAATATTAGAAATCCTTAGAAAGGATCAAGTCTTTATAGTTATTCTGTTCTTCTTTATTGTATTTCTATTCCGCATTTATATTGTGTATAGAGTCTCTCTGTGAATAGACTTGTGATTACAGAAGTCGTTCACCGTTCCTGACAGGCTGCAAGATCCACATCTAGTGGACCCAACAAAATAGTTGCTCCAATCCAATATTCCCTTGACGGGTTGCAGGATTGAAGATCCAAAGTCTCAAAAAGGCGGAGGATGTAAATTATTGCGTGAGTTTTATTTTTCTTTCCTTAGCGAGTTTGTAGCTACATATTAATGCATGACATGAGGACTTTACACATAAGCGGAAGGATTTATTGCTCTTGAAACGGACTTATATTAATTGTGAGCGGTTTTTCAAGTAATGGATGAGAGGATTACTTATAATTAAAACCGTGTTTCCTTATTTTTGGATTTTACATTTCTTATATTTCACGCTTCAAATAATGACAAATTTGCCTTCAAGTAATTTGCTCAAATAATAACCGGTTCCACATTTAATTGTCATGAATAAGTTGATGCACTTTGTACTTGTGAATACAATGATCCCATTTTTAAGCTTGGTATGGGGAAAGTGAAACTTGAGGGTGATAAATATCCATGGTACCAAAGCCCTAATCTAAGTCATTGACTTCTTTATGAGTTTTTCCATCAAAGCCATTTCAAGAAAAATCAAAAATATATAAATAGAATTGTTTTCTTTGCATTGCATTGTTCAAAATCAAAATCATGCATCATATAGAGTAGCATAGTGTAATAGCATTCCATATTGGACAAAGTAGGTTAATTATGAGGAAAATGTAAAATTGTGCTTTAAAATATAGCATTGCATTAGGTCATGGCAATGTTCAAGTGTAGGAGATTTGATATGAGTAAAATCTCATATCAATTAATCAACAAATCACCATAAAACACATGGAAAATACATAACTTTTGTGCTATAAAACGGAATTATGTGGTATGTTTTGTGTTTGTGCTTTAATAGGTAACATGGATACATTTTCAAGCAAACAAGAAGAAATCAAGCTTGTTTGTGATGAAAAAGACAAAGAAGGATCAAAGATGACAAGACTTTGAAGATGAGGGACCTATCTTGAAAAAATCCCAAAGTTGAGGGACTTAAAGTGCAATTTGGTCAAAGTCAAGATTCAAGTCAAAAATGGTCAACTTTAAAGTCAACCAAGTAAAAGGTTCAAAATAAACAAGAATGCAAGTTGAAGGACTGAAAATGTCATTGGAATGAAGATTATGGCTTATTTTGATATTCTGCCAAAGTTAAGGGGTTGAAAGTGTCAAAACTACTTCAAATTTGGACATGATCCGTGTGTACAAATTATGGGCCAATGAAATTGCATGAAAAATAACACACGGATTGCCAGCTATGTATCCAGCTCACCGACACATTAAATGCAACAAATCTACACAGTGCAACCCACTATCTCATTTTTAAACCAATAAAAACCTGCCAGTCAATAATCCCATTTATCCAACTTAAATAACAATCCGTGTGACACAAAAACAACCAACCACATAATAAACAAGTGTCATCTTCTTCTTCAAACGAACCCAGAACTTGGATTCATCTACAATGCGTTCCAAGAAAAGTTGTCAACATGAAAAATGCTCGTTTTTTGGATGACGAATTCAAGTACATAAGCCAGTTAATCTGAAGATCAAAAGAGAAGAAAAGCCATTTTCATGTTCTTGAGGAGAAATTGCAATTCACCAGATTTTGACACCTGGCAACCTCTAAATGGTGGGAACACGTCACTAACAATCACCTCACTTCATCTCAACCTCTATAAATAGGCATCTAGTCTTTCATTTTGTACAAGTAGCAAAAGTGTGCAAAACACACACACTTTTAATTCTATCTCATTTTTGTTTCTTTCATTCAATTAGCAACTTTTCTCAAGAGTTTGACACACTCTTGAGAGTTAGTTAGAAGTTAGTTAAAGTAGTTGTAACAGAATTCCTTTCATCAATCAATAAAAAAACACAAAAAGATCCATTTCTTCTTCTATTATCTTCATTCACTTGATCATACCTGCAAAGATGTTACTGTTTGTGATACCATTGATCATAACTGATCAATGAAGTTTGTTTGAGGAGTTTTTGGAAGATTCCATCCAGTTTTATAGCAAGATCAGTCATTTCCAGTCTTTTGAAGCAGTTTTGTAGCAGTTGGTTAATTTTGTTTAGAAAGAGCATTTGGAGGTGATTATTTGATGTATGGTGATGATCTTATGATGTTTTGATAAAATTTAGTTGGTTCAACACCACACTCCTCCATCAAAGGAGGCCTAAGCTCACAAGTTTGCTAATTCTGTTTTTATAATTCCACTCAATTGTTGAATGCCTGCTAAATTCTAGTGTAAATCATATTTGCTGCTCTGATCAAGTGTTCTAGTGTGATTTAGAGTAATTTTGATGATTTGATAGCTCTTGTGTAGTATTGTAGCATTTTATCTGTTTTACTTGATTGTGCACCTTTATTCACTAGTTAATTGTTTGTGAGTGCAATTTGTGTTTAAACCTATTTTACAAGATTGCTTTTGGTCTAGAAATATTTCATTTTGCTCATCAAACAAGTTTTGATATCAGTCCAAGTTTAATTCACTCATTTACTCAAAATTCCTTCATAAAAGTTCATATCAGACTTTGTAGTTGGTGTTTGGATCTGCAATACTTTTATCTTTCAAGTGTGATAAAGCTATTAAGATTTGCTTATTCTTAGTCGGTATACCATTAGAAACATTTGACTCAAGTTTTGTGGTCAAAATTCTAGTCAAACAGGCAATTGGCTAGAAAAAGTTTTGGGTCAAGTCTTTGTTAATTGTTCATCAGAAAACTTGCAATTTTCAATCCCTTGCCATTGATTCATTACTCAACCAAATTTCTTGAAACCGGTTTCTATTAGTGTCTTAACATCCAAGGTTTAAGTCCTTATAAGGAAATTCTACAATTTTCATAAATAAGCTAAAAATCAGCTTTTGAATAAACACTTAGGCTAAGTCAAGTTTCTATGATAAAGGAATGGACTGTTTTCTTTGATATCCAAATCTACTTCATAAAACCTGTGATTTTCTTTCATATTTTTGTTTAGAAACATGTCTTGAGTGAAATTTGAGCTTTTCAACTTTTCAACTTTTGGTCAACAAAAGTCAAATAAGCTAGGTTTTAGCTTAAATTCATTTTCCTGCTTATTCACTTGGTCATTTTGCAAAAGGAAATACATTCCACAATCACATTAAGCTGCTTAACAAGATTTAGCTTAAAAATCTGAATGTGCATGTCTGGATTTTCATTTAGCTTATTCATGGCTTATTGGTTTGAGCTTATTTGAGTTTTATTGAGTTTTAAGCATTTTCCTCGGACAAGTCTAAGTGATTTTAAATTTTAAGCATTTTGAAACTTGTTTGGGCTTATTTGGTTTAGTATTAAGCTCAAACGAGCTTATTGATTACTTGTGCCCGTTTTTGTTTAGAAGTTTTTCTTAATTGTGTTTTAGTCCCTGGAATTTGAAGTTGTTTGCATTGTTAGCTAAACTTACTAGAAATTAGGGTTTGCAAAGTTTCAACCCTTTAACTTTCAACTGCTTGTCATTTTCAGTTAGTTAGTTTTCAAGTTTGTTAAAATTAGTTAGAAAGTTGTTAGAATTTACACATTTAGTCCTTTCACTTTTCAGAATTTACATTTCAAGCTTAGAACTTTCATTTACTTTACATTTTTGGCACATTACTTTTATGCTTTTACAATTTTGTCCTTTTGTGAATATTAATTGGTAATTGCTAAGTGTTTTACGTTTACGTAGCTTAATATTTTTCACCATTTTTACGTGCTTGGTTAAATAGACATAGAAAATCCAAAAAACCCTATCAGCCAAAAACAATAATAAACTTGATATTGTTAGGACTTTCAATTGGTTAAGAATCGAGAGAAACAAACTTCAATATACTCAATTTCACCTTGCTTCCCCTTTATTTTAGCATCCAACAACTAAGCTTAGATAGTAAACAACACTAATACTTGAATTACCATAATTAACCAAAAACAGATATGGCTGATTCATGGCTTCCCTACTCGTTTTATATCATTATGTGAACACATCCATTCAACACACACTCACATGAGCCTTTTGTACCACACTTTACCCCAGCGGTACCCTTTTCTTTTTAGCACTAGTACATAAAAGAAATGAAACTAATGCATACCTCTCTCATGCCCCTTTAATCCCTATTCAATCACTTCTCCTTTTTTCACAAATCACATAGCTGTAACACTACCAAAAAATTCATCACATGATAATAGTACCAACTTTACTTTGTCAATAGTACCAACAAAAGAAGAAGTACTCACATCTATGTCTCCTGAGCAGTTGCTTGGTACCTTGCTAGAATCCACATGCAAACGAATAATGCCTTCATACTTTGTTTGTATAAACAAATGTTTATGAAACCCATGCCTAAATTCATTATTTGTAATAATTAATCTTCTTAGTTTTGCTCACGACAAAGTGTAAAAATATTTATCGTCAAATATAACCGTAAGACGAATTATTTAAAGAACACAATCATTAAGGTATTGATCATTTAAGTCTTACACAAACACATCTTATACATGTTTAGTGATCATTAAAATTTTTAAACCTTAAAACTCACATTTATACAAATGTTATAATATATTTTAGTAAACTTTCTTTTTTAAAAAATGTTTTATTATAATGGAAAATAGAAATTTGAATTTGGCATATTCCAAATGTTCTAAAAATGTGCCTTTTTGGTATAATCTTCACCAGATGGTATTCCCCTACTAGAAGAAAAAAAGGAACGAACTCTAGAGCTCTCGGATCATTATAAGTCCCCGCGGATCATTAGTGATAATAAGCCGCATGCCTATTTAATTAGTTGTACTCAGACTAGCCGTTGGACTTTGTCTCCTATAAATAGTGGATCATTTCTCCATTTTCCAAAGAACCTTTCTGGACAGATTTCTACTTCTTATCTCCTTTCTATATTCCAATAATTAATAAATGATCACTTAATGTGTTAGGTATGTTTACTTATAATTATCCTCTTGATTCCCTTCTTTATGTGTCCAAAGAGAAGATCACTCACACATTTGTGATGTGATAAAAGATAAAGCCTTGATGAAGATCATCCTTTCTTAGATCTAGGCATGTTCATCATATTTTTCATTTGAGACTTGTGTAGATCCAAGGTACTTTGTATACTTGGATTAGTCTTGTGTTGATCCATGGTATATGTGTATACTTAGATGTGTCTTGTGTTAGTTTTCGCTAAATTCTAAAGTGATGTAGTTGTTAGTGTCTTGTGTGTTAGTACTCACTAAACTATAAAGTGATGTAATTTTGAGTATGAGTGTTTGAGTTCTCACTAAACTGGAAAGTGACGTGAGTGAAGATTGGTTCTAGCTTAGGATTAAAATTTGACATCTAGCCTTGTGTCAGAAAAGAAGATGGGCGACGAAGATTGGTTCTAGCTTTGGATTAGAACTCGACATCTAGCCTTGTGTCGGAAAAGAAGATGGGCGATGAAGATTGTGTCTATCTAGGAGTAGAACTCGACATTTAGCTTAGTGTCGGAAAACATATAAGCAACATTGTAAGGTTTTCTCCGCCAAGAATGGAGCTTGTGGATATAGTGGAAATCTCGAGTAAGGTGTAATCGAGGAGTAAAGTAGGAACGAAGAGAGAGCTTCGTTGTCAAACCACTATAAATCTTTGGTGTCGTTCCTTAGGTCGTTTCTTTCCTTACTCTTTACTTATACTTGTCACTGCATTTAGCATTCCATCATCATAACTTCATATAGCAATTGTTTTGAAACATTTATAATTGGCTTAACAATTATGAGAAAAGTTTTTAAGTAAAAGTTATTTTATATGACGAACATACTTTTTACTTGGGGAAACTATTCAACCCCCCATCTAGTTTCTATAATTGGTATCAGAGCGACGGTCACAAAAGATCTTTGAAGTATATTGTGCTTTAAAACTTGGATCGATCGATTGTCTCTACTACCTAGAAGGATTGGTTGCTCTAAAGTCTCCTTTTTGGTCAAAACTATTTTTCTTTAAAGAATTGACCTTAAAATTGAAGCTATATCAACTTACCTTGGTTATGATCTTATTAGTAGCTTTTATGCATTTTATATTTACTCTTGAAATGTATTTACTTGTTTGTATCTCTCTTTTGTGTAGGTACTCATGAAGGCTAATCATTAACTTGATTATCTCCTATTGATCTCCAACATCATGAGATGATGATATCAATAATGGTGGATGTATTAGTAGTCCCTAGAATACTATGTATGTATTTTGTTCACGTTTGGTAGTGGCATTAGTCCATAGAAGACTAGGGATGCACTTTGCGGCTAAGGTATATTTTCGTCTTTCCACATCCTTTGATCCTTCTTTTGATCATTTATTGACTATGTGATTGATCTTGGCATCCTTGCCTTGAAATTTGTTTGTGGTATGTGATTATATTCTTTCACCCTCTCAAACCTTCATGGTCTTGGATACTTGACTCACATGGGTGGTGTATTGTGAGTTAATGATAGCTTAAAGTATCAAGCATGATTTTCATGGTTTGCAATCTGTGGGCCCTATATCATGCGTAGCGTGTACAAATTAAGCTCATCTCTAAGTTGATTGTTTAATCCTTTGAGATACCAAATTGCATCATAAGATGTAGTTAGGACATTACACATTTTGAATTGAAATTTTCCAAGGATATTATTGTGATCCTTAACAATGATATTAATCCGATCACGAGGGAGAGAAATAGAATCTATATCCTTGCTCATATTTTGTAAAATTTTAAGACATTTAGTTTTAAGCGATCTTGATCTATAAAAGAAAAAGAGCATGGTATTGTTCATTACCAAAGCCGTTTCATCTTACGCCGGAAAGGCACGTCATGAACCACTATATATGACACAAGCTCTTCGTCTCAACAACTTGAAGATTGTCATTCTTGAGCATCGATACTTGGCTTTAATTCACTCTTCCTTATTTCTCTCTTTTCTCTCTTTGTTTATGAGTAGTCGTTTCTTCGTTTCGGTCTTTTCCGGTCCCAACTCCACTCGTAATCCTTCATTAAGGCATTATAACCTAGTATTGAAGTGGTCCAATAATTTTCAAAAGGCTTAATATATATTTTATGTATTTTAGAAATACTTGGTTTGGAAATTTTCTTGCATTTTCAGGAACTCTACACGGGCTCTGCCTGCGGTTCCTTAATTGTGTGCGGTGCTCTCTACCGTTCGTTATCGACAATGAGCCACAGGCCCACCAGACATAAAATATTGCTAATTTTATTATTTTACACCATTTAAAAATACCATGTTTCTTCTATACTGCTGGTGCAACAGGGAGAACTCCAAAACCAACATGAACACTTTTCTAAACCTCCAAAATCACTCAAATTAATTGATTTCAAGACGGGTTTTATTTGTCATCAAATAATTGTAAGTATTTCCATTCAATATTAACTAATTTGTTCTAGGGTTCTTAATTTCATAATTGGGGATTTCTAAAATTAAATTGAATTAGAACCAAACTAGGGATGTGGGTATCTATAGTTTTAGTTCTATGATTCCTTTAGGTTCATATTCCTTGAGATTTCACAAAATCCACTTACTAAACAAATTCGAAATTTAATCAACATATAGGACTAGAAATACTACATCACTCCCACTAGCTTTGCGATATACACATGGCTCGTCACGATTTTGAGTAAATAATAACTTTTTTATTTCTTCATAAAATCGTTTATTCCATTGACGTGATGCTTGCTTCAAACCATAAATGGAACTTTGAAGTTTGCACACGTGTCCTGGATTCTTAGGATCAACATACCCTTGTGGTTGCTGCATATAGATGTCTTCATCTAAGCGACCATTCAAGACGGCAGTTTAACATCCATTTGCCATATCTCATAGTCCTAGTATGCTGCTATAGCCATAAGAATCCTAATAGATCTTAAGTCTGCTACAGGAGAAACGTCTCCTCGTAGTCTACGCCAAAAGTTTGAGTAAAACCTTTAGCTACTAAACGAGCATTATAGGATTGTACTTTTTCGTCCATGTCGGTTTTCTTCTTGTATATCCACTTATGTCTCGCTGCTTAGCATTTGGTGGTGTATCTACAAGAATCCAAACATCATTTACTTTCATGGATTTTATTTTCTCATTCACAGAAACCATCCACTTATCCCTTTCAAGATCAAGCATGGCGGATTTATAATTAGCAGGTTCTCCTAGATCCCCTACTTCATCATCATCCTTTATGTTAAGACATATATTGCTATTTGCATTTTTAATCCTTGTGGATCTACGCAGAGGAACTAATTTCGGTCAAACCGCCAGACTTTCTAGTTTTATAGGAATTATATCGCTAGTGTTTTCAGAAGGTAATGTATCTATATGACTCTCTTCAAGATCATTATTTCTCCTACTGAATTCTTGATTTATAAGATCACTTTTAAGCAAGTCTCCATACCTAGCAACAATCAATTTGTTCTCAGATGGATAATAAAAGTAGTAACCCATAGTTTGCTTAGGGTATCCTACAAAGATACATTTCACAGATCGTTGTTGGAGTTTATCGCCCGAGTCACGTTTCACATACGCCTCGTAACCACAGACCTTAAAATAAGACAAATACGACTTATTGCCATGCCATAGTTCATATGGTGTCTTATCAACCTTCTTCGTGGGAACCAAATTTAAAATGCGAACAACAGACTCTAAAGCATAATCCCAAAAGGATAAAGGTAAAGTTGTAAGATTAAACATAGATTGCACCATATTTAATAATGTTCGATTTCTCCTTTCGGATACACCATTTTGTTGTAGAGTATAGGGAGAAGTAAGATGCTGAACAATTCCATTCTCACTTAGATAATCTATAAACTCTTGACTTAAATATTAACCACCTCTATCAAAACGAAGAGTTTTAATCTTCTTTCCTAGCTATAGTTCTACTTCTGCTTTAAACACTTTGAATGTTTCAAATACCTCATGTTTATCTTAAGTAAATAAACATAACCATAATGGCTATAATCATCCGTAAATGTTAAGAAGTAGCTAGCACATTTCCTTGACAAATGTCTAAGTGGCCCGCACACATCAGTATGTATTAAACCAAGTAGATCAGTAGCTCTTTCAATATTACTATTAAAAGGTTTCTTGGTCATCTTTCTATAGATACAAGAGTCACATTGATCGAATGATTCATCATTGATATTTTCCAAAAGACCTTCACGTTGAAGCTTTTGTATACGAGTCTTCCTAATATGGGCAAGTCTACAATGCCAAAGATAAGAAGAGTTCTTGTCAAACTTTCTCTTCTTATTCATGCTAAAAATAGATTTATTATTATTCTTGGATTCATTATCATGCATGTCTATTTCAAACACACCATTCACAGAAATTGCATTAAAATAGAAAATACCATCTTTCCAAACAGAAATTCCATTATAATCAATAGTGTGAATGAATCCATTATTCAACAAACAAGAAAAGGAAATAACATCCCTAACAATTATAGGTGCATAATGACAATCATTTAAAATCAGTACTAAACCCGAAGGTAAAACTAAATTAAATGTTCCTATAGCTTCAACTGCTACTTGTGCGCCATTGCCCACTTGTAGAAATTGTTCCCCATAGGAAAGCTTCCTTTCTAGATTAAATCCCTGCAGCGTATTACAAATGTTAATACCGCATCTCGTATCATATACCAAGGAATTTAATTTGTATGTTAAATTAAACAATTAAATTATAAACAAAGTACCTGAAGATGCAGCGCTCTGCTCAGACTTCTTCTTTATTTCTCGCAACTCTTTGAGGTAAAGAGGGCAATTCTTCTTCCAATGACCACTTGCCTTGCAATGGTGACAAGTCTCATCCTTCTGAGATTGATTCTTCTTGACGAAGTTCTGCTTCGGTTTCGAATAAGTTGTAACTTGCTTGCCCTTATCATCCTTGCCTTTGCCTTTCTTCTTGTTCTCTTGAGTTTTTGGCTTACTCACTCTACCCTTTTGTATGGTTAGTACAGAAGGAGTAGAAGTAGATGCCCTGTCTTATAACCCCTTTTCGTAGTCAATGAGCATTGCATGCAAATCATTAACTGTCTTCCCCGTGCAATGCATATTATAGTTTTGAACAAAGTCATTGAAGTCCTTGTTAAGGGACCTATTGATCAAGTTGATAGCCATATTATGATCATAGGGTTGTCCTATTGCAATGAGTTGTCCCATATAACCCCTCATCTCCATGTAATGGGCACTAACAGACTTTCCAGGAGCTTACTTGTAGCTATGCAAAGTATCTACTAAGTCATAGATCTCCACAGCTTGCGGCTTTTAGAACATAGCCTTGAGCTCATCAAGCATTAGTTGAGGCGAAAATGACTCATACTTATTTTGAAGCGTAGGGAACATTTTCCCTAACATTAAGCAAGCCACCTTTGAGTGCTTCTTAACGTTAACAACGTGTTCAAGCCTTTGCGTTTCAGAAGCACCTTCAGCAAGATCCTCCGGATAGGGAGTAGTCAAGATATCAATGGTACCCGCTACTCTCAAGATAATTCTTAGTGAGCGGTACCAATCATTAAAGTTTGGGCCCGTAAGTTCAGCACGATCAAAAAATGTTTTGAACGCAGAACTTATTGTGTTATTGTCGGGTTGAGCCATTTCTACAGAAATAAGTTCAAATATTAGTATTTTCGATAATAAAATACTTTCAAAAAATGAAATTACCCCGGTATATAAACCATAGTATTTTCCTTGAATTCTAGAACTATATTGACATAGACCCATTACATCAGTTGATCTGATAGTAATGAATGTACTCAACATAGAGACTTGTCGAACAATTCAGTTGACAAACAATTTGAATTTCTAGTTTATTTAAGGGATTTATATTGCCAAAAAAACATTTTGCATTGTAAACATGTTTCATCCCTTCTGAATGCCTTAAGTTTCCAGATCTTACTAAGTAACTTAATTAAGTCGTCTAATCTGAGTAACGTAAAACCACCATACGAATTCTCGTTCTATGAGAGTTTTCTCTCCATCGCAACATCATCCAAAAATCTCATTTGACGACGTAGCAATTTCAAGTTTTCATCAATTAGGAGCATTAGACTTAAAATTTAAAGATTTGATGTCAAAATCAATGTATGGAGAAGCATGCATACAACTCCATAGAATATGTTTAATAAAACATTTAGTAAACTTTTCACGAGATTAAATTTCTACATAAATTATGTTAAGGTATTGGTTCAACTAATTAGATAATTTACCCACAACTATTCACAACGTACTTATTGGTAAAGCACAAATCAATAACCTTATTCATTGTGAATTCGGATGTGAAATTGCGGTAAATTAACCTTAAGGTACAATTCAAATAATAATCGTAGGTAATTTCAATTTAACGCACAGGCGAGCCGGGAAATTGGTCAGCGACTAATGGGTTAATACCTCCTTCCTTAACAGGTTACATGACCAATGGTGCGTTATACCCACTTTATAGTTTGTCAAAAGGAGTAGGCCATTAGATTATTATTGCAATTCACCAATCAACGTAATATTATATAATTTAGATCTCTAACAAATCTTAATTTTAATATGATTTAGTCCATATTATTTCTTTTTTTAAAAAAACCCTTGTTTACAACAATTCTAACAATTTTAACATAAACAAGTAAAAAACCTAAATCATAAACACATAATAACAATTTATATGTGCAAAAAATAAATCAAATAGCCACATGCATACGATTTATTCAATAATCATCAATTCTAGGTTTTTATATTTATATAAAATTCTTCCCTAATTTAAGATTTATTGAATCAAATAATCACGTATCACATAAAATCATATAAACATATAATTTTATAATCCATGAAAACATGCACGTTATCATGGATCCTCCCACAAATCTTAATAATTAAATCTCTAGTGATCGTAACCATACATGACATAACAATTAATCATGCAGTTTAATCTAAAATCATCCCACATGTAATTTAGGGTTTCAAAAACAGTTTTTTTTTATAAAATTCGGCCAAAACACTAATTTTTAAAAAACAAAACCCTAATTTTAAAAAAAAACCTAAAAAACATGTAGTTTTAACTCAAAACAATTACTAGTTAAAAAACTTTAGATTTTTGAGAATTATAACATGTTAAAACGGCTCTCGATGCCACTAAAGGTTTATTAATATCTTAACAATTATATAAAACCCTAAACGAGATCAAAGCACACCAAGCGGAAGTGATTTAACAAGATCATAATAATAGCATAATTATAATTAATCGAATTAGGGTTACATACCTTTACGCTAAAGCAAATACACAAGACGAAGAACGAATCACCAATTCGGGTTTATACCGTATATAACCAAGATATAGTCTAAAGTAAGACTATATTACGATCTTTTACACACGTAATAAAACGATCTATACGTGATTCTAGCACGTGTAAACCAAGCTATAACACTTGTAGAAAATCTACCCACCAACCCTAGAGAGGGGCTAGGACTATATTATAAGTAAAATTGATTAAACAAGAAAACCAACCAAAACCCTTGTGTGGGTACTTCTTGCGATCGACCAAAACAAAGATTGAGGGAGAGATTATTGTGTGTCTCTTGAATTATGAGGTGAGGGGTTGTTTATATAGGCTTAATTCTTGTAACCTAAAACAAATAAAAGGAAAGTTTTTCCCCATCCCCTTGTCCTCCATAACCGACGGCCCAACAACCCCTTTGGGGTGTTCCAGAATCTTCCATCCTTCTTTCTGTTTACCTTACTTACTATAAATTTATTTAATGCTCGTTAATACTTAGCTCTTAATTATTTAGCGATCGATAAAGTTATATCTCGTTTTAATTTAATAAACGTAATAAATATATTTATTAAATAAATTAAACAATATAATAAATACATTTATTAAATAAATTAACTCTTTATGTATTGTGTGCAATCCTGTAATCTCGAGTTCGATCCTATCACACGACTATTAACTATAAGTCTATAAACTTTCATAATGTACCCACAATTCCTTCTAGAGTTCTTTAGCACATATTCCATTTTCACTAATGCAAAGTAGGGGTGAGCATCGGGACGAAACCGATCTGTCCCGACCAGATCCCTACTTATCCCGAAACCGAAATCGTGAAAAACTCAAACCGAATCCAGACCCGAGTTAGGCCCGAGTCCCGAACCGAACCGAGTTAAGCCCGAGTTACTCCCGATTTGTGTGGTTTCTTTGTGCGATCCCGAATTAATCTCGAGTCCCGACCCGACCCGAGTCCCGAAATCATGAAAAACTCATTCCAAATCCCTACCCAAATCTGGTCGGTTTGTGTCGGTCGGTTTTGGTTTCGATAGGTTTGTGTCATTTTTTGGTTGTCGGTCGGTTTTGCTCACCCCTAATGCAAAGGGAATGTTTGTTAACTTTCCATTCGAGGTTAACCCGTTAGTTACTCCCTTTCCGAATTTGGTTGAAACTTCGAGTGCCATATTTTAGACGATGTCGGTTCACCGATGCATGGAGGCTTGACTATTTCCTCACGTGCACTGATGATGCTCCATATAATACTCTGGTTGAAGAACTGGACTTCATTCTTGGCACCATCACTAAACACCATAATGGACCCGTTGTACGGAGTATTTATTCGGAGAAACGTGTGTTGTCTCCCTATGAGGTACTCATAAGCGACCTTAATCCTTGTATGGTCTCGTGGGCCGATATTATTAGGGAGAATGAATTTGTTATGGTGGAAACCGGAATCATGTTCCCGTTTGTATGGCACATATGATGTGTTGTATATATCATTCCATTCTGTAAAATCTTGAATACTTTATCGCTTGACGAAATAATTATATCCTCCATAAGCCAAGAAAAAACCTTCCTTATATCATGCTCCTCACTCACTTTTTCAAAAGGGTTGATAGTGACTTACCTCACCTCTGTCTCTCCACTTATTTGCATGTCAATCGTGCGATGCATCCCATTCAAGGTAACCGTCCACGAAAGATTAGGAGTGATCATGGTAGGCGTAGAAGCGATCATCGAGAATCATACTAAGATATTGGGCAAGACTCCTCTTCATCTAATGATGATGATGAAGGTGGAATGATTGTACTGTTTTTGCTACCCTTTAGGATAAGAGCAACAAAATAGGGCAAGTAAGCACGACGATTTAGGAAAACCGTGTGTGAATGACCCTAATGAAGTGAGTTCGTTCTCGAGGAGGCACGTGTGTTGTGTAATGAATTGATTAATGTTTGTGATTATATTGTTATGAGAAAAAGAAAAAAAATAGAAATGGGGTGAGAAGAGAATGACGGTTACGAAGACGGATCGAGCTAAGACGCAAAGGTCGTTCACGTAAAACCGTAAAAAGCTAAAAATTAAAAATTTTACCTAAAAATTAATTAAAAGCTAAAACTAAGTCTTAAATAATATAAATAAGAATAAAAATCCAATAAAAATATTTTATAACCTTTTATTAATTAAATATTCAATTTTAAATGCTAATTAAAGCCCTAAAATTAAATATAATTAATCAAAATGTCCAAAATATTATTTTATTGAACAAATAACTTACTTATATTATCTAAAGACTAAAAAGTATTTTTCCTAATTTTAAAAACTATTTTTCTATTTTTAAAACACTAAAAACTATTTTAAAACTAAAATAATTATAAAAAATAATAAAATAATGCTAAAAATGATTTGACAATTTTAAAAATCCTAATGTACTCTAATGAACAGAAGAAAAATGAAAAAGTTTGAAAAATAATAAATTTTTCACTAAAGGACAAAACTGATTTAAATTAAACCCTAATTAAACTAAATTAATTTTTAAAAATTAAATAAAAAGTGAACAGTAAAATCTTTTTAAACTAAAAATCTTAAAATGTTTTTCTAAATCTATGAAAAATGTTAAAACTGAAAAATAATATTTTTGGCACTAAATGCCAAAAACAGAAACTTAAAAAGTATTAAAAATTGCTATTTAATCTAAAAATTACTAAATGAACAGTAAAATAAAAAATAATTAAACAGAAAAATCCTAAATAAAATAAGAAAAATGATGGAATTGGTTTCAAGTCCTAACTCTAAAATTAACCCACAAAAGACAAAAATTTAAAAAGCTGATAGTGACATGCAAAGGACTTTTGTCCTTATGCTGAGCAGTGGAAACAATAAGGCAAGCAAGGGGAACTATGTTCCCACTGATAGTGCAAAATCTTGGTCCATTGACCAATTGAGCTTAGGAAAGCTTGTGCTTGGATTTCTTTGGACAATTGGGCACTCCCACAACCAGTTGGGTTGTGGGAAGTCAATAAAACAAGAAAAAAAACACAAGTTGCTTCACAAATTTTCACACAAAAGGCACATAAAGTTTCTGATTAAGCTTATGGGTTTCTAATGAATAGTGTGCTGATACACTATGCACAAAATGGATTTCAGCAGCTTAAAGCTTTCATACAAACTACCCAGATGACTTATAAGCTACACACAATCCTTAAATCACCTAATAACTAGCAGCTTAACAAATTTGGTGGTCAAATTCACACAAAATCATGCACAAAAGCAGTTACTGGATTTTAGCTAGTTCTCTCAATTTTTAACATGCAAATTGGTTTTAAACTCTACCAAATAGAAACCTAAGTGCATATATTACCTAATAACACCCTAAGAAGTGTGTTAGACTAGTTTATAAGCCAAGAATCTTTAACCAAACTCAAGTAAATACTAGATCTAAACACCCCTTAATTTTCAGAAAACCTTTTTTTTCAAACCAAATTCAAACCAAATTGATCCTAATCAATCTAAACATGCATAACAATCTAAAACCAACATGAACAAACATATTAAACCAACACTAAAACAGATTTTCAAAGATTCACCAAATCTTATAAGACACAAATTTTTGAGAACTGACAAATAGAAACAAGGGATTTACCTTGTGGGACCCACATCCAGGTCCCACAATGGCTGCTTTGCCATCTCCAAACAGGCCCGGGCCTGTGCAGATCCTTGGATAACAATCAAGTCTTCACAAAATCCCTGCTAAGAACAACAAATGGAAACAATATATCCAACTTTTCTGATTTTAGAACCTTTTCATAATCTTTTCAAACAATTTTCTCAAATATTCTTCCTTTCAAAACACTTAAACAAAACTCTCACAAACTTGGAAAACCAAGTTTGAACAAGATTTTACCAAAAATTCCCCTTTTTCAGAAACCTAAAAATGAGACTGATTTTTGAAAAATCCTTGTACATAAATCACAACAATGGAACTCAGATTTTTACTCAAGCATACACCAACTTTTAAAAACAATAAAAGGAATTACAGTTTAACCAAAAATACCAACTTTATAAATGTTTAAAAAGGAATTACAAGTGCTTGGAAAAAAATCTGGAACAAAGAAAAATGAGACACACACGTCTCATTTATACAAGTGAATGGAAGAAACTAGAATGCTTAAACCCTAATTCCTGAAATTCCCTAACTACCCTTGGATTGAACTTGGAATCTTGGTCAAATATGCTCCCATGTGATGATTGTGATGTGCCAGCTGCTTTGTTGTGATCTTGGACGTTTAAATGGTGTGGAGGACAAGTAGAATCATGTGGGACGTTGATCATGTCCCCTGCTTTGGTTTTGAGGGAAAGGGACGTGAATGGGGAATCTCATGGGGGGTCCAGGGTGAGTGTGTGAGTGTTTTAGGGTGTGGGATAGGTTAAGGGTAGGTTTAATTAGAGTTCTGGAAAAGCTTAACAAAAACCCCCTTTTTTATAGTTAATTGTGTCTGGGATTTAGTTAGGGTTCATGGGATAATTAGGGATGATTAATCTGATTTGGGGGATTAAACATTTTAAATAAATGTTAAGGAGGGAAAGTTTTGGGGTTTGACTGGGGTTGACCCAGGTTTATTTAAATAAACCTGGTGGGTGGAAGTCTGACGTGGGGGGTGAGATGAGGTGTAGGATTGTGAGTGGTGGAATAGGGTGACGTGTGGGAATGATTGGTGGGGAAAGGTTTCATGGTCTGGCAGAAAAGGCCCCCCAATGTTCTTCTTCTTTTCACTTTGCAATAAACAGCTAGCAACTTTAAATTTCTTCACAACAACTTTGGCAAACTTGTCATTTTTGGCACATCTTTGCAAAAAAGTTATAAGAAGGACTTTAAATGCAATTTCTTCAATTCCAAGGGCTATTCTTGACATTTCTTCAAACTTTATGGATTTTTCTTGTACCAATGACTATTGGAGGGTCATTTGTGACAAGTCTTCAAAGATGAGGGACCAAACTTGTATTTCTTTAATTCTTCAAGGACCAATTTGGAAAATCATGATTCGGGTCCGGTTCATTGTGCGGCTTCGTTTCCCGTGTTCGTTTTTGAATGATTCTTGTGATATTTTTGTCATTTCCTCAATATCCGTACCTAAAATACACAAGCAACAAACAAGAGCATATATTTGGCAGTTTTAATGATATTTTATGCATTTTAAGCCCGATTTGGACGATGAGACTATGTATAAAAGCAGTGATGAGACTATGTATAAAAGCAGTCTCATCACTCCCCCATACTAAACCATTGCTGTGCCCTCACGCAATGCTAGAATAAAGTATCGTAGCACCTCCAAAATTCATTTTTATTCACTTTATTGAATGATAAACTAGCTACACTACTACTATTACTACTACTTGCGTTTTAGACATAATGTATGATTTTCATCGCAAAATGGGACGTTTAGGTTCATAGAATAAGAACTCGTGAATGCTTCGTTAGAATTAATTTCATCGTCCTCGATTTTCACCCTAATTCCATGCCAAGCGTGCAACGAGATCATTGTTATTATAAGTTAGTAATGCTAACACTACTCATATGCCCTAATCACGTACTTATCCTCCCATTATTACTAAGTTGTATCTCTTATATTTTATTTTGTCTTGAATGTTTCACGAGGATACATTGTTTGACTTATGCGATAATAGAGATTTAGGTCTAAAAATAGAGTCCTAACGGTGTAACTAAGACCATCAAATCAATAACCCCTCCTAATAGACAACGATGTCAAAAAATTAAGTTGACAAGAAGAATCGATAAACACGGTTTTATAACGGTTTTGAACATGAGACTTATTACCAAGACTTTTATACGCCCCCTAACGGAAGGGCCTTATTATCTTTGGTTTACCTCCATCTTTTATTCAACTTCGCCATGAAGCTTTTATTATGACTTCGGTCTTTCCTTGCCTTTTATTATCCGCCTCATCGGTGGTTTTATTAGCCAAAGACGTATATCC
Organism: Glebionis coronaria; assembly: GCA_025667525.1. NCBI lineage: Eukaryota > Viridiplantae > Streptophyta > Magnoliopsida > Asterales > Asteraceae > Glebionis > Glebionis coronaria. The sequence continues at coordinate 603,336,121 of CM046878.1, read as the reverse complement.
TCACGCTAAGGCGAATTTTGGATCTTTAAAGCTTAGAAGATTAAAGCTTGATTCACTTTCAATTTTGCATAGATTTTTCGGCCTTGTGGGGCTTCAAATTGTTTGCTAGATTTAGGTGAGCACTTGAAATCTTATTATTGGGTGAAGCTTTCGATTATTCGGGTGCCAATACTTCAAAACCGTGACGCTGGCGATACCTTAATGTCTTCCCAATTTAATTACACGAAAGCTACTAGAAAATACTAGAAACCCAACAATCCTAACTAAACCGCTAAGTCAATATTTATTAAGCAAAAAATATTTACATGCGAAGGGAGAATAAGCAAACAACGAGAACACATGAGTTTTTGAAAGAATACGAGTACTCTACGTTTAGCATAGTAACTTATAATTAACCCTATCATTTCTCGTCCTCATTTAAGAGACTTAGCCTAATGTGTAGTTAAGGAATTAAAGCTAAGTGCTCAACACGCACGATCGAGTCAAAAATTACTCTTATTCTCGCCATCGGAAAATCTACATTCGTGTCTTCAAACACTTATAAAACATGAGAAATTTTTTAAAATTTGGCCATTTTTAGCCTTATTTTGCAACAAAAACGATAACAAAAAGATAAATTTTGGAAAGCGTGAAGGTTTGGCAAGGCATGTATCTATTCACCCCCCCCATACTAAAGTTAAACATTGTCCTCAATGTTTCGAGTCTAGGGGTGCAAACACCCCCATACTAGAGACGAAGTCGAATGCCTAATCTAGCATGGAAAGGGTGTAACCAATAAATTAATAGCCGTTTATGAAGTGTGCTAAAAACCTAAGGTTATAACATCAAAGGATATATTATTTGGATATTGAGAAATTCTTCAAAGCAAACGATCGAGTGCTCCCATAAACGAACACGAGAGGCTCCAATCGTGAAGATCATGATCTAAAAACCACAATTCACAAACAACCACGAAACAAAGGTTGGAAGGGCACAAATCCCCTCACATTAAACTAATTAGAGAGCAATAATATGTACATGGATAAGCATGGGTCTCCCCCACGAGGCACCTGTTTTTGATAATCGAGTCAAAAGCTCGACTCGAATCCCTATAAATGTGATCATTTAGGGATAATCATGGTGTGGTCAATTTTTGGTGGGGCTTACATGATAAACAAGGGCCAAAAACAACCGGTATTAAGGACTAAGTCCTTTGATGGTGCAAAATACCGGGATCGAAGATGGCGTTCTCGTTTTCATTGGAAAAACAAATCAACGCCACTTTATCGTGTGCCAACACAAACCCAAAGGGTTTCAAGAAGGTAGATGAGAAGAAATAGAAGGGTGGGACAATGGGTAAGTCATAAAAACATTGAGCTGCTAGAGGTAGACTCGCACCAATCAAATAGAAAGATTTTCCATTTATTGCATCGGTGGAAGACTGAGATTTCCCTTTATAAGCAATTCCGGGATCAAATATCTCGTCCTCGGTGGAGAAAGGGGAGGGAACATAAGGGGCTTCCCCCACACTAGGTCCACACAAAGCATCGTCAAAAGGAGATGACGAGCTTGTAGTACTCAATACACGTGGTGATGACGGAGTTAGAGTTGTAGAAAAATCTTTTAAATTCAATTTAAAATCTTTTCCTTTTTCATCTTTTAAACTCTCCTTGTGAAAACCCGACTTAATTATGTCAAAAATATTTGGTGTTTCTAAAGCAATGTTAGTCACACTAAAAATTCTCACATTTGAAAACCGTTTTGGTAAAGGTGGTGGTAAGTTCTCAAAACGTTTGTCGACAAAGAAAACTCCCCCATCGGGATCAACATATTCATCATCCGAAGAATCATTCATAATTGGAATCGTAGGCTTAACACTCTTAACCTCCACCGGCGGAGGGGACGGAACTTCATTTTTATCACTAACTCCTAAAACTCTTTTTGAAATCTTTTTCCAAATGTTTTTGATGGGATTGACATTGTACAAAGACGTGATAGAATACACATGAGAAAGTGTGGATTTTTGAGTTGCATTAATGACGAGTTCTTCCTCGTTGAAACGAAGAGTGATTTTCCTAGCGTGCACATCGATAAGTGCTCTCGAGGTATCCAAAAATGATCGACCTAAAATTAGAGGAACTTTAGGATCGATGGGAATGTCAACAACAATAAAGTCTACGGGATAGTAGAACTTTCCAACTTTCACGAAGACGTCCTCGGCTACTCCACAAGCTAGAATCGTAGAATGATCGGTCATCTCGATTGACATTCTTGAAGGAGTGAGATTAGGAAGATTGAGCGATTTAAAAATCTCAAGAGGCATCAAATTAATACTAGCACCAAGATCGGACAAGGCGTAGCATTCCTCCATGTCTTGTATAGCACATGGGATTAAAAACTTGCCGGGATCACCGACTTTTTGAGGTATGCGGCTAAGAAAAACCGATGAACAACTAGACGATTTTTGCAATTTCTCTTTGTTATTCAACATACTTTTGAAGTTCGCGGCAAATCAAGGCATCATGACCAAGGCGTCGGCAAAACTTATATTAAAATGCAAGTCACGAAACATTTTCATAAAAAGTTCAAATTGATAGTTATTTCGTTCTTGTGCCTTTTCCTTGTCTCGTCTTGAAGGGTATGGTAAAGGTGGTGTGGGTTGGGGCATAGGCATAGGCATCAGCCTTGGAATCTCGGGTTCCACTATTGGTATTGGTTCAACCGTAGGTGTGGTTTGAGCGGTACTTCGTGGGATTATAATTTAATCCTTTTCTACCACCACCTCGGGTTCTTTCTCTTTTTCCTTCTCCGTAGATGTACTTGGACGAGAAATGGGTTCTTTGAAAGTTTTACCACTACGAGTAGTAATAACCTTCAATTCTCCCTTCGGGTTCACGATGGTATCACTAGGAAGACCACCCGAAGAAGAGGGCTTACACATGATAGCTTCAAACATTTTTCCCATTCGGTCTTCAAACTTAGATTGCCTAGCATCCGCTTTTAACAATTCTTGCTTAATCTCATGTTGACCTTGCTCCATTTTTTGTTGATTTTGTTGGAGTCTTTGAACATTTCCTTCCATTTTATTAGCATGAGTCTTAAGTTCATTAGCAAGTTCGTTTTTAAGCTCGTTTTTCAACTCGGATCTTAAGCTAACCATTTCACGTTGCATATCATCAAACTTAGCATCGTTTGCCTTAGCATAATTCAAAAACTCTCCTTGAAGATTTTTGGTGTGATCATTTTGAAAACCTTGAGTGGTAGTTTGAAAATCACGGTCTTGGTTTTGGTTTGAAATTTGCCCATTTCCACTTTGATAATTACCCTTGTTATAGTTACGTTGATTGCCTTGATAATTACCACCTTGGTTGTTGTTTCGATAGTTATTAGCATTTTGATTTGGTGGAGCTTGATTTTGCCGGGAACCTTGACCGTTTTGGTTATAAGTTCCCGTGGCTACATAAGCACTCGAAGTGTTACCATCCGCGGTAATGCACTCGGAAAGATCATGAGCTCCACCACACGACAAACAACTCTTAGAAACCGCTTTAACCGAAGCGGAATTTGAAGCTTCTTGATTTTTCCAATGAGTCATAAGGTTAGCAAATCTATCAAAAAACCGATTTTTTTCATTTGCTTCATCTTGTAAAGCATTAATGCTACGAGACGATGACGAGCCCAATTTGGCAACACTCGGTGTGTTACGAGGGCTATAAACCTTAGACCTATTCTCAATTATGACCAAAGCTTCCTCAACCGTTTTACACAAAAAATTACCACCCGCGGCGGCATTTAAATAATCTCTTTCATGATCATTAAGTCCATTGTAAAACGTGTCAATTTGATGCAAGTCGGAAAAACCGTGATGAGGACATTCATGTAACATCTCCTTAAACCTATTCCAAGCAGTTGAAAAACTTTCATTTGATTCTTGTGAAAACTTTGAAATCTCGTTTTTCAAATGCGTAGTCTTAGAGGGCGGAAAAAATTGGTTCACAAACTTTGAAACGAGATCCTTCCACGTCAATATAGAATTGGGTGGCTCTTTCTCTAACCAAATTTTAGCGGGCCCCGCTAAGGAATACGGAAAAAGCATCATCTTAATCGATTCATTCGAGACATCCTTGAATTTGCAAGTGGCGGTAAGACGATTGAATTGGCGGATATGGTTGTGGGGATTGTCCTTCTCATCACCATGGAATTTGTTGTTTTGAATCATCGACAACAAACCCGTTTTCACCTCAAAATTCTCCGCAAGGATAGCGGGAATCACAATAGCTTCTCCATAACCCTCGGTGGGTGCTTGAAGTAACTCCATCATAGTTCAATTCGCCATGGTTGGTGTTTCTCGTACAATGGGTTCATCAATAGGAGACTCCTCACTAGAATGAGTTGGAGTGGGAGTTTTGTTTTTCGTTTACGTGCACGTCTTGCTTGATTATGAGTTAGCATAAATGTCACATATAACGAGGGGACGAGCAAAGAAGATTCTTTTTGGTATTTTGTATTTTTCAATTTTTTTGTGGTTTTTTATTGTATTAACCTTTTTGGTATTTGGTGAAATGTATTAAGTAGACAAAAATCTACAAATCTCCTCCTTAATCAAATCTCTCGATTAAAGAAGCTTCAAGGAATGAAAACGATCACGTGAAGTGAACGCCTTCGATGACTTTAGAACGATGGTGGAACACCAAATCGTTCAAGAGGGTTTAATCAATGGAAACCAAGAAAATATATATGATATGTAATAATACTTTGGGCGGCAAAACCCTCGATTAGCTCTCAAAATCAAATACTCACAAGCAAGCGGGGAAACGAGGCGGCGCGAAGAACTTAAGAGCCTTTTTCCTTAGGATATATTTTATAATATCCGCCTTATACCCACCTTATAGTTTGTATTATCAAAATCGAGCTTCACGAAAGTATTTATCTATTTTTGCCTTTTTTCTTTGGTTTGAGATTCGAATACAATGATTGGGTAATGACCTCCCAAGTCAAGGTTGTGATTTCTCACGTATTTGGAGTACTTGTGAATTTATTGTTCTACGTATACAATATAGTAATAGTATTCACACAAAAACCGAAAACCGATAATACGTATTAGTAGAGTGCTACTAATACAAATACTAATTATGGTTATATAAAAAACAACAATTGGTCAATCAAAACACAACACGCCTCCCCGGTAGCGGCGCCAAAATGATTGTACTGTTTTTGCTACCCTTTAGGAAAAGAGCAACAAAATAGGGCAAGTAAGCACGACGATTTAGGAAAACCGTGTGTGAATGACCCTAATGAAGTGAGTTCGTTCTCGAGGAGGCACGTGTGTTGTGTAATGAATTGATTAATGTTTGTGATTATATTGTTATGAGAAAAATAAAAAAATAGAAATGGGGTGAGAAGAGAATGACGGTTACGAAGACGGATCGAGCTAAAGACGCAAAGGTCGTTCACGTAAAACCGTAAATAATATAAAAGCTAAGTCTAATTAAAAGCTAAAACTAAGTCTTAAATAATATAAATAAGAATAAAAATCCAATAAAAATATTTTATAACCTTTTATTAATTAAATATTCAATTTTAAATGCTAATTAAAGCCCTAAAATTAAATATAATTAATCAAAATGTCCAAAATATTATTTTATTGAACAAATAACTTACTTATATTATCTAAAGACTAAAAAGTATTTTTCCTAATTTTTAAAAACTATTTTTCTATTTTTAAAACACAAAAAACTATTTTAAAACTAAAATAATTATAAAAAATAATAAAATAATGCTAAAAATGATTTGACAATTTTAAAAATCCTAATTTACTCTAATGAACAGAAGAAAAATGAAAAAGTTTGAAAAATAATAAATTTTTCACTAAAGGACAAAACTGATTTAAATTAAACCCTAATTAAACTAAATTAATTTTAATAATTAAATAAAAAGTGAACAGTAAAATCTTTTTAAACTAAAAATCTTAAAAAAATTTCTAAATCTATAAAAAATGCTAAAACTGAAAAATAAGTATTTTTGGCACTAAATGCCAAAAACAGAAACTTAAAAAGTATTAAAAATAGCTATTGAATCTAAAAATTACTAAATGAACAGTAAAATAAAAAAATAGTTAAACAGAAAAATCCTAAATAAAATAAGAAAAATGATGGAATTGGTTTCAAGTCCTAACTCTAAAATTAACCCACAAAAGACAAAAATTTAAAAAGCTGATAGTGACATGCACAGGACTTTTGTCCTTATGCTGAGCAGTGGAAACAATAAGGCAAGCAGGGGGAACTATGTTCCCACTGATAGTGCAAAATCTTGGTCAGTTGACCAATTGAGCTTAGGAAAGCTTGTGCTTGGATTTCTTTGGACAATTGGGCACTCCCACAACCAGTTGGGTTGTGGGAAGTCAATAAAACAAGAAAAAAAAACACAAGTTGCTTCACAAATTTTCACACAAAAGGCACACAAAGTTTCTGATTAAGCTTATGGGTTTCTGATGAATAATGTGCTGATACACTATGCACAAAAATGGATTTCAACAGCTTAAAGCTTTCATACAAACTACCCAGATGACTTATAAGCTACATACAATCCTTAAATCACCTAATAACTAGCAGCTTAACAAACTTGGTGGTTAAATTCACACAAAATCATGCACAAAAGCAGTTACTGGATTTTAGCTAGTTCTCTCAATTTTTAACATGCAAATTGGTTTTAAACTCTACCAAATGGAAACCTAAGTGCATATATTACCTAATAACACCCTAAGAAGTGTGTTAGACCAGTTTATAAGCCAAGAATCTTTAACCAAACTCAAGTAAATACTAGATCCAAACACCCCTTAATTTTCAGAAAACCTTTTTTTTTCAAACCAAATTCAAACCAAATTGATCCTAATCAATCTAAACATGCATAACAATCTAAAACCAACATGAACAAACATATTAAACCAACACTCAAACAGATTTTCACAGATTCACCAAATCTTATAAGACACAAATTTTTGAGAACTGAAAAATAGAAACAAGGGATTTACCTTGTGGGACCCACATCCAGGTCCCACAATGGCTGCTTTGCCATCTCCAAACAGGCCCGGGCCTGTGCAGATCCTTGGATAACAATCAAGTCTTCACAAAATCCCTGTTAAGAACAACAAATGGAAACAATATATCCAACTTTTCTGATTTTAGAACCTTTTCACAATATTTTCAAACAATTTTCTCAAATATTCTTCCTTTCAAAACACTTAAACAAAACTCTCACAAACTTGGAAAACCAAGTTTGAACAAGATTTTACCAAAAATCCCCTTTTTCAGAAACCTAAAAATGAGACTGATTTTTGAAAAATCCTTGTATTTAAATCACAACAATGAAACTCAGATTTTTACTCAAGCATACACCAACTTTTAAAAACAATAAAAGGAATTACAATTTAACCAAAAATACCAACTTTATAAATGTTTAAAAAGGAATTACAAGTGCTTGGAAAAAAATCTGGAACAAAGAAAAATGAGACACACACGTCTCATTTATACAAGTGAATGGAAGAAACTAGAATGCTTAAACCCTAATTCCTGAAATTCCCTAACTACCCTTGGACTGAACTTGGAATCTTGGTCAAATATGCTCCCATGTGATGATTGTGATGTGCCAGCTGCTTTGTTGTGATCTTGGACGTTTAAATGGTGTGGAGGACAAGTAGAATCATGTGGGACGTTGATCATGTCCCCTGCTTTGGTTTTGAGGGAAAGTGACGTGAATGGGGAATCTCATGGGGGGTCCAGGGTGAGTGTGTGAGTGTTTTGGGGTGTGTGTAACACCCCCAATTTCACAACGCAGCGAAATATCAACATTGGGTGTTACTTCATAGCATATCACACACAGTCATAGAAAACGACCTCAAAAGAGACGTTTTATAAAATAAACCATTCGATAATTTTATTAAATCAGAGTTAACTAAAAAGAGGTCCCACCAATTTATACAAACCTTAATAAATAATAAAGATTTGTCAAATGTATCGAATGGAAATTGTTTGTTTTGGCATTACTTTATCCAACGCGGCTCCATGCTCCAGCTGCTCTTAAATCTACACACTTGAGAATACATGCTAACATGTCAACACAACGGTTGAGTGAATTCATAGGTTTTTAAATAAACAATAATGGGATTTTAAATAAACCATAAAGCTTTTGAACACAAGAATCTCATCCATTGTCGATAGTGCAACACATGCAATACCCAAAGTCCACGCTATTCTACTAAGCCATGACACCGAAGCCTTAAGTATAATAATGCCCTAGTCAGGTATTTTGCCGAATACCTCCTTACTTCTAATACAACACACCTGGCTGAGCCTCCAACCCACAGGTGCGACCTGCCCAGGTGGGGGCCATCCCCGATGGATCCATCCGTCTGTACCAGCGCCTACCCATCATAGGTAGTTAACGGTTCATGGGTTTATAGGGACTTTCCAAATTTTGGCAATACAGCACTTAGCAAATAGCGGTTCACAATCAACGCTTGTGTTCATCTTTCAAAAGCATATAATCAGCCATCTTACACTCATTTACAACAACATGTATTCGTTCAAAGCATATAGCAAACCACATGTGTATTCATAAACATGTATTCTCTCAAAACCATATATATAAACATCATATATTTTTATATCAAGAGCATGTATTCCCCCTCGCGGGCTTATAAAAACATATAAAGCAGTAAAAGCGAGGCTATGAACTGACCTGAGCGAAAGCGATACCAAGATATGATAACGGTCGACATAGTAGACACGAAAGCATCACGACGAAACAAGATAAGACAGGAAGCCACGATATTTTTAACGGCGACCTAAAATAAATATAACGCGTCTTAGAAATGTATACGACAAAGTACAATATTTAAATAAGTTTTATAATGTTTTCATCGATAATGAACGGTAATCGAGTCGGGTTTAAATATTTAACAAAACTAGTTATTATAATTTAAAATATATTTTTATAATTTATATTTCTATTTTTAAGGATATTTACATTTTAGTCCTTTTAGTTTTAAAAATGGAAAAATTAGTCCCTATAGGTTTATAACTAAAAGACTTAGAAATACTTTTCAAGATTTCATGTGATTTGTGTTTTGAGGACAAGATTTTACATGACTATATCTAGTTCTAGGAATCGAGTTAGGACCTGAAATTTGGGGTGAATGTAGTCTCCTATATGGTGATATACCAGATCCAAAGAAATATGGTGGTCGCATTTAAGAATTTCGAGTTGTGATGGTGAAAAAGGGTGTCCCCATTCACGATCATAATTTCATGTGCAAATCTCATTTGGGGACATAATTTGCATTAGCAATAACTCAACCAATATTTTGATTTAAGGGCTGATATTTGTGGAACTTAGAGACCTATGAAAGGTCTAAAACATATATAAAAATCACCATAGGTTGTTAAGAGAAATCGCAAGATATAAAGGGCGCAAAAGTGACCCGAGATACTCGATCTATATTTTTATGTGAAAGTGGATCAGCTATTTAGGTGTTATAAGAGATATATTGAGAGTATAAAATGAAATGGAAGCTTACATAAGCTCGAGAAGATACGGAAATTGTCAAAACGGATCAAGATGATGCGAAATAGACTCGATGGTTAAATGACTTGATCAAGACCTCGTCTTTGTTCCTCGTCGGCTTCTAAACGGTTTATACAAAGCTTTTTGTCCTCCATCACGTCCGCTACTGAATTATTTTGATAGGGTACCATCTTTGGGTGTCGTGAGTTGAGTTTTGACAATTGAGTTTTAGGAGTGTTGAGCTCGGCTCACATAGGCAGAAGTAAAACTTAAGGAATAAGTTTGGCTAGAGATGGGGCTGCTGGAGTAACCTCGACATGTACTCCCAAAAGAATGATAATATAAATAAGTTAGAAAGGATAAAGACGTTACTAAATCCATGGTTTGTAGCATGCAAATGACGTTGACACAAATGATGGAGATAAGGAGGAACTATATATTTTGTTTTATACACGAAGTTGTTATTACATATGGTATTGACGGCTAGACAAAATAAAGTTGCTAATACATATGGTATGGTCGGCTAGACAAATTAAATTTGCTAATAGTTTTATTGTGTGAATTTTCGGATATAAGCGGGTATTAGCGAAGCCCGATATATTAAAAGTTACGCCATAAAAAAATTACACGTGAAACACGAAAAATAAACTCTCAATATAAAATAAAAACTTCAACATTCGGAGAACATTAATATTCTGATAAATAAATGTGGCTTAATATTTAAAATATGTTAATAAAATATATTAAAAGTTTATATAAACGAACGATGGTCAATTACGAAGAATGCTCGTAAAACGAGAAATTAAAACGCTGATAATAGAAAATATTTCTATGTCATAACGAGGATATTTTCGATCGATGACGGACATATACTTGCCAATAAATAATAATTGACATGTATTTGATACGTTAAAGCCTTAACCAGGCCGGCTAGTCAATAATTTGATAATATTTGTCGAATAATCATGACAAATAAAAGTCGACTAATAACTATTTATTCGAATACTAGAAATAAGATTAGATCTCAGCCTAAATGTTGATTTTAAAGTTCGAGTTACTACATTAGCTACCCCTTTAGGAAGCGACGTCCCGGTGCTTAATTCGTTTTAATAGTCTTCGGTTTAATTGCGAAGATGTGAGAAATAGACAAGTCATCGGCTGAGGTTTCCAATGAAGGTTTGATGAACAAAATTCAAAGCAACTAGCATACATAATGGGCACAAATGAACGGTTCGAATGTAGCTTCAATCCTTATAATGAAAGATTAGTGCATAACTCGAAGGAGAAGCTATTGGAAGCGAAAAAATAGCAGGTCGTCAATTTTTGAAAGTGCTTCAAGGTACATTACTACTAGCTAATTAAACTTGCGGCAGTCGATATAAGTTCTAAAAATTCCACATGAAAAGTGAAGAGAAAAAATAATCGGGCGTATTTGAGAAGTTTTCCAATGCGACAATCAATTTAAAACAATGGGTAATCACGGCGATGAAATTAAAACACATACCGTCCACGTGTCTGATAAAAAAAATTACGTCGTAAGAGAAAATCGCATGGATCACACATAAGTCCATCGAAACGTCACAAAATAATCAAGACGAGGTAATTAGTATTAGTCATACAAAATCACCTAATTGCATTGATCTCGAACATGCAAACTTATTTCGTCAAAGCGAATTCATCGACATGGGAATTGTTCAAAGTATACATTACTCGACCGGAGGAACTGTGATCTAGATCAAATATAAAAGCCATCATTAGGCACATATAATCACATTACGACATGCTTGCAAAATAGCCAAGCCATGCCAAATCAAATAAGTTTAATCAATTTAAATCATGCTTCCTAAGTAGCCAAGATAAATAAGAATATTTGATAGGATTTTCATATAAGTCCAATCAAAGGAAAGTTTGAAAGTTAAAGGATGTTCACGGGCCTGATAGCCATGGATGCATATCCAAACAATTTTATTCTTTTCATCGAAGGGTGCTCACACACGGATCCTTACCCAAATGATATTACAGTGTGCTCACAAATAGATTTATACCCAAAAGATGATGCAGGGTATGCGTTACCCAAGATGAGACATCACTACATAATACCGCCTCGAGCTCGCACAATGTATGACCAATCGACTAAAGCGCATATCATATAAACAAAAACAAGCAAAGTTTTTTTTTTTTTTTTTTTTTTTTTTTGCACATAAATCTCAAATATGGCTAACCACCGTTAACCATCGAGAAAGCCTTTAATGAACCCTTGATAATAACAAGTTAAATTTAAAATCTTTTCGCTTAAAATGAGTATGTTGATGATAAATCGATTGTCGATCGACCTATAATTATATACGTAAATATTGAAGTCAATTAAATGAGTCGTCTATTCTCGGGATGGATAAAGGTTCTTAATAGTTAACTTATAAAGCTCGCGACAGTCAGCACACGTTAGAAATGGTCCATAAAAACAAATCATAACTGGAGAGAAGTCTAGCGGTTACTCGTACATAGACGATAATCGATAATAACCACAATGACGACGGTAATGAACGATTCGTAACAACGAAACATGAGTCGAATAAATACATCCGTATACAAAAATAGTCACAAACCAAGTCGAGCACTCTTGAGCCCACTTGTTTATAATTTCTTGTTTATATCAAAAGGCGTCCCAATCCATGTAAACAAGAATTCATAAATTTATGGTTCGGGAACTTATAACATTCTTTTTCAAATAAAAAGGCGTCCCAATTTATTTCAACAAGACGATTATAAGCCATCCTACTCAGTAATACCGTCACAGAACCGATATCATAACCAAATTAAATGCCAAGAAAAATACAGGGTGTCAAACTTACTCCATGATTTCAGTATTCAAACGTCCCATTCCATCTGAATAAAGAAACCATCGACAATCTAAGGTCAAGTGGTTTAAAACTCTCTTATTATAATGTCCCAATCCGTTTTAATAAGAGAACCTTAAACGACATATAGCTGGGCGATTTAAAATCTCCATATTTAAATGTCCCATTCCATTTAAATACAAGATATTAAGTCACTCAACTGATGACTACTATGAGCATATCTTTGTTATACCCAAGTTATATATAATTGCTTTGGGTATATATATATTTTAGGTCCAACACAGGCATCCTCCTTTTCGTCAATAAAACAGAATCTTACGCAACCAAATTAAATGTTACATCACGTATAAGATGTCTCCTTGGAGAAATAATTCTTTAAAATCACAAGGATTAATCAAAAATACAAATAACATAATAATCAATTACGTTTTGAAAGGATATGCCCTAAAATGGCACATCACGATACGATGACAATAATCAAGTTCAAATGAGTCGATATGCGATCAACTACGAAACAATATATACATACCCAAATTATCAAACGAGTTTAATTCTCATATTCGGATAATAAATTAATTATCGAGAAAAGTGATTGGCGGCGAGGCCAAACTCTCTATAAAGTCGTATCATAAAATGTACGATAATCACGTAAGGACCATTGCTTCATGCGTAATGCCCTTAAATACCATATTTTATACATTCATATACATACAACCATTTCTACATACACATAGGATCACATTATCACAACCAAGCATTGGTTTCTAGGATCCATGAGCGCGCGGATACTTTGTAAGGCAATCAAACAATTTTACGAAAGAGCAGTCATAGTCTAGGTTTTAAAAATGACCTAGTTCGCTATAACTAGTGCTCTGCTACCAATCTGTAACACCCCCAATTTCACAACGCAACGAAATATCAACATTGGGTATTACTTCATAGCATATCACACACAGTCATAGAAAACAACCTCAAAAGAGACGTTTTATAAAATAAACCATTCGATAATTTTATTAAATCAGAGTTAACTAAAAAGAGGTCCCACCAATTTATACAAACCTTAATAAATAATAAAGATTTGTCAAATGTATCGAATGGAAATTGTTTGTTTTGGCATTACTTTATCCAACGCGACTCCATGCTCCAGCTGCTCTTAAATCTACACACCTGAGAATACATGCTAACATGTCAACACAACGGTTGAGTGAATTCATAGGTTTTTAAATAAACAATAATGGGATTTTAAATAAACCATAAAACTTTTGAACACAAGAATCTCATCCATTGTCGATAGTGCAACACATGCAATACCCAAAGTCCACGCTATTCTACTAAGCCATGACACCGAAGCCTTAAGTATAATAATGCCCTAGTCAGGTATTTTGTCGAATACCCCATTACTTCTAATACAACACACCTGGCTGAGCCTCCAACCCACAGGTGCGACCTGCCCAGGTGGGGGCCATCCCCGATGGATCCATCCGTCTGTACCAGCGCCTACCCATCATAGGTAGTTAACGGTTCATGGGTTTATAGGGACTTTCCAAATTTTGGCAATACAGCACTTAGCAAATAGCGGTTCACAATCAATACAATCAACGCTTGTGTTCATCTTTCAAAAGCATATAATCAGCCATCTTACATTCATTTACAACAACATGTATTTGTTCAAAGCATATAGCAAACCACATGTGTATTCATAAACATGTATTCTCTCAAAACCATATATATAAACATCATATATTTTTATATCAAGAGCATGTATTCCCCCTCGCAGGCTTATAAAAACATATAAAGCAGTAAAAGCGAGGCTATAAACTCACCTGAGCGAAAGCGATACCAAGATATGATAACGGTCGACATAGTAGACACGAAAGCATCACGACGAAACAAGGTAAGACCGGAAGCCGCGAGATTTTTAACGGCGACCTAAAATAAATATAACGCGTCTTAGAAATGTATACGACAAAGTGCAATATTTAAATAAGTTTTATAATGTTTTCATCGATAATGAACGGTAATCGAGTCGGGTTTAAATATTTAACAAAACTAGTTATTATAATCTAAAATATATTTTTATAATTTATATTTCTATTTTTAAGGATATTTACATTTTAGTCCTTTTAGTTTTAAAAATGGCAAAATTAGTCCCTATAGGTTTATAACTAAAAGACTTAGAAATACTTTTCAAGATTTCATGTGATTTGTGTTTTGAGGACAAGATTTTACATGACTATATCTAGTTCTAGGAATCGAGTTAGGACCTGAAATTTGGGGTGAATGTAGTCTCCTATATGGTGATATACCAGATCCAAAGAAATATGGTGGTCGCATTTAAGAATTTCGAGTTGTGATGGTGAAAAAGGGTGTCCCCATTCACGATCATAATTTCATGTGCAAATCTCATTTGGGGACATAATTTGCATTAGCAATAACTCAACCAATATTTTGATTTAAGGGCTGATATTTGTGGAGCTTAGAGACCTATGGAAGGTCTAAAACATATATAAAAATCACCATAGGTTGTTAAGAGAAATCGCAAGATATAAAGGGCGCAAAAGTGACCCGAGATACTCGATCTATATTTTTATGTGAAAGTGGATCAGCTATTTAGGTGTTATAAGAGATATATTGAGAGTATAAAATGAAATGGAAGCTTACATAAGCTCGAGAAGATACGGAAATTGTCAAAACGGATCAAGATGATGCGAAATAGACTCGATGGTTAAATGACTTGATCAAGACCTCGTCTTTGTTCCTCGTCGGCTTCTAAATGGTTTATACAAAGCTTTTTGTCCTCCATCACGTATGCTACTGAATTATTTTGATAGGGTACCATCTTTGGGTGTCGTGAGTTGAGTTTTGACAATTGAGTTTTAGGAGTGTTGAGCTCGGCTCACATAGGCAGAAGTAAAACTTAAGGAATAAGTTTGGCTAGAGATGGGGCTGCTGGAGTAACCTCGACATGTACTCCCAAAAGAATGATAATATAAATAAGTTAGAAAGGATAAAGACGTTACTAAATCCATGGTTTGTAGCATGCAAATGACGTTGACACAAATGATGGAGATAAGGAGGAACTATATATTTTGTTTTATACACGAAGTTGTTATTACATATGGTATTGACGGCTAGACAATATAAAGTTGCTAATACATATGGTATGGTCGGCTAGACAAAATAAAGTTGCTAATAGTTTTATTTTGTGAATTTTCGGATAAAAGCGGGTATTAGCGAAGCCCGATATATTAAAAGTTACGCGATAAAAAAATTACACGTGAAACACGAAAAATAAACTCTCAATATAAAATAAAAACTTCAACATTCGGAGAACATTAATATTTCGATAAATAAATGTGGCTTAATATTTAAAATATGTTAATAAAATATATTAAAAGTTTATATAAACGAACGATGGTCAATTACGAAGAATGCTCGTAAAACGAGAAATTAAAACGCTGATAATAGAAAATATTTCTATGTCATAACGAGGATATTTTCGATCGATGACGGACATATACTTGCCAATAAATAATAATTGACTTGTATTTGATACGTTAAAGCCTTAACCAGGCCGGCTAGTCAATAATTTGATAATATTTGTCGAATAATCATGACAAATAAAAGTCGACTAATAACTATTTATTCGAATACTAGAAATAAGATTAGATCTCAGCCTAAATGTTGATTTTAAAGTTCGAGTTACTACAGTGTGGGATAGGTTAAGGGTAGGTTTAATTAGAGTTCTAGAAAAGCTTAACAAAACCCCCCTTTTTTATAGTTAATTGTGTCTGGGATTTAGTTAGGGTTCATGGGATAATTAGGGATGGTTAATCTGATTTGGGGGATTAAACATTTTAAATAAATGTTAAGGAGGGAAAGTTTTGGGGTTTGACTGGGGTTGACCCAGGTTTATTTAAATAAACCTGGTGGGTGGAAGTCTGACGTGGGGGGTGAGATGAGGTGTAGGATTGTGAGTGGTGGAATGGGGTGACGTGTGGGAATGATTGGTGGGGAAAGGTTTCATGGTCTGGCAGAAAAGGCCCCCCAAGGTTCTTCTTCTTTTCACTTTGCAATAAACAGCTAGCAACTTCAAATTTCTTCACAACAACTTTGGCAAACTTGTCATTTTTGGCACATCTTTGCAAAAAAAGTTATAATAAGGACTTTAAATGCAATTTCTTCAATTCCAAGGGCTATTCTTGACATTTCTTCAAACTTTAAGGATTTTTCTTGTACCAATGACTATTAGAGGGTCATTGTGACAAGTCTTCAAAGATGAGGGACCAAACTTGTATTTCTTCAATTCTTCAAGGACCAATTTGGAAAATCATGATTCGGGTCCGGTTCATTGTGCGGCTTCGTTTCCCGTGTTCGTTTTTTAATGATTCTTGTGATCTTTTTGTCATTTCCTCAATATCCGTACCTAAAATACACAAGCAACAAACACGAGCATATATTTGGCAGTTTTAATGATATTTTATGCATTTTAAGCTTGATTTGGACGATGAGACTATGTATAAAAGCAGTCTCATCATGGAACTAGTGTGGCGTTGGTTCCCCGAGTGGCTCCTCACCATCTTTGTGCACTTACATGGATGGTTTAACCCAAATAACTCATCCTCCTTCCTCCTCCTCTAGTTAGCTTCCTCATGATTTTAATCTTGAGCATTCTTATGTTCTAACCTTGAAACCCGAGAGGAATTGCACGAGCATCGTGTTTAAAGGAGGGGATATTCAAAGCCATGGGAAAATGCTAAGGAAGTTTGGAAAGAAATAGATGTAAATCTTCATGAAACTTGGTTGGTAGTCTTAGTTCTAATGTTGAACTAGTTGTTGGTTGAGACTTTCTTTTTTTATGTTATGCACTTTGGTTTGTATTGATACTTAATTGTTTGGATTTATTAGATTTTAATCCTAACTTTTTTACATGTACTAGAACTTTCTAATTACATGTTTATATGAAATTAAGTGTTTTTTTATCTATTTAAATTTTGGTTGATTATCTATCTTGGCTTGAATAATAAGTGTGTAAAATATGGGCTTTTGAAATTTTTGGAAGTGCCCTTTTCTGGACCTTCTGTCCGCGGTTTCTTAAACCTGGTGGATCAATATTTATATTGAGCAGCACGTATATTTATTGAGCCGCAGGTTATATTTTCGAACAAAATCTTTTCTTTACACTATTTCTCCTAAATCTTCGTAAAGATGGATAAAAAATTTTCTAAACACCTTGTTTTTCCTAAATAAGCTTGACAAGCTTCATAGTTTACCAAAAAACATTTTTATCTCATTATCACTTTGGATCACCTTCTTCTCTTTTTAAACCTTCTTGTTCTTTTTCTTCCTCACCATTTCTAAGCCTCTCTAAGCCTTAAACACTCAACCATGGTGTCCAAAAGATCATCTTTTTCTTCTAAAAATTCCTCTACAATAAAACCTTTAAGATTAATATCAAGATACCTAAACAACGTCCTTTTTCTTTTCTTACACCAAGGAATGAGACTACACCCATAACAATTATCATTTCATCATCACCTTCACAAGCTCTTGCACCATGCAAGACTTGCTTAACACATGGTACTAACCATTCACATGGTTCTACCTCATCTTCATTCCAATCAAGAATGAATGATTTGTCATCACCTTTCTCTCCAAGTCCTCTCTTGGATGAGAACCCCATACCATTCTGAATCATTTTCTGTTAGGATGACTTTGTTGAGCCTTCAACCGTATCACCTTTGGACGCCATGCCTCCTCCTCGTCCTCCTAACACTCCTATTTTGGGTGTTCCTCTTTACCATCATTTAGGTGATCCGTACTTCTTTTCTTTTCTTGAGGCACATGGTACTAAGTGTCCATGTTGTCTTTACAACAACCACGTCATCCAATCTCTTTGGATGGAGATGTATGGACTTCATGCAAGGTTGAAAGAATTCTTGCTAACTTTGTTTACCAATCTTCCTCCTCCTAAAGGATGAAATGATGATATTTTTTAAAAATATCTTTTAAATACTCAATCCAAGAATAGAAATTAATCAAGATTGGAATAGCTAGCTTTATTGCTTAGTTAGTTTTTTAAATTCTTGTATCTTATTTCCTACATTAGTTTTTCATATAGATGTTGTATGGATTTAGTTTTTATGTGTTACAACTTCTTTGTTTTCACATTAATCTACCTCAATTTAAATTTAAAATTGAACCTAAATCTATTGTCACCTCTAAAACTTTACTAAAACTGGATCAACACTTATATGCATCGGTTGCTCGATATCAGAGACAAGGAAAGACAGATTCTAAAGTTACGACTAAAATATCTGGTCACATTCATCCAAATAATGTAGAAAAGGCAGGAGAAGCTTCCTCTCAAATCAAACAATCCTATGCATCTTGTATGGATTTAGTTTTTATGTGTTACAACTTCTTTGTTTTCACATTAATCTACTTCAATTTAAATTTAAAATTTAACCTAAATCTATTGTCACCTCTAAAACTTGACTAAAACTGGATCAAAATGATATCTAAATATTTTGTCACCCTTTGTTAAGATACTCTTGTGAGTATGTTGCTCTTTATGCAACCATAGCCTAACCTAGTGCTAATTGAGTAAAAATCCGAGATTTGCTAGATTTTGAAAAACAATTGTCTTTTCTCAAACTTTAAGAAAATCATGTTTTGGCATCCACTGTGGGCGGATCATTATGGATAATGAATCGCAGACTCATTTAACGAACCGCAGACAGTGAGCCCTATTTTTGTTCGTTTTTTTGTCTTTCTCCTTTGACTAGTTTTCTTCAAAATTCTTTGTTTGCCACTTTGAGCTAAACATTTCTTGAAATCTTTTGTTTTTTTCTATTCTTTGCCTTCTCTACTTTCTTTATATTCTCTTCTTTTGGGATTTCTCTTCTCACCCCTCACCGTGTCTTCTACTTCTTCTAAACTTAACCTTGACATCTCTTTGTCACAACCTTCTAAACGCAAACCTTATTCTTCTAAGCTTTCCAAGAAACCAAAGCTTTCGGTGAAACCTGTTTGGGCCGTCCATACAAACCATGGACTAGGCCTTTCCTTGTTTACTTAATGTAGAATAACTAACTACGAGCCACTACTTAATATATTGTCGGAGTGACCGAATCTTCCTAAATACGAAAAACGTATTTCCAACATAAAGGAATAAGCATAACAAGAAATTAACACACATAACAATCATATTAAAAATTAACACACATAACAATCAAGAAATTAACCTGTTTGGGTATATAAACCCTCTCCTTAGTTGGAGAGGGTGTGGTTTTTCTCATACAATACACATAGTAAAAGTGTGTTTTCTTATTTTCTCTCTGAAGTGTGTGTGAAATCATCTATCTTTCTATCTCTTTCTCTCTCTAAAACATAAGCAAGATTTACATATCTTACAAATGGTTGTCATAGCTTTTGATATATATAAACCCACGTCCAATTTTTTTTTGTGTTTTTTATGGTTTTTTATGGTTTTTTCTCTTCTACATAGTTGTGGTAGAGATTTGGTATATTTACTTTGGCTGAAAATACAAATTTTTTGGGTGTTTGGATCAATTTTTGGCTTAAAATCTCGAATTAGGTGTGTTTTGTCCGAGAAAAGTGGAAAAATCATACACTGTTGTACTATTGCGACAGGTCTCCCATCGCAATATCTAGGGTTTTGGATTGCGATCCATATTGCGATTGGGATTGCGATTGGATTTATTTTGTTATTGCGATCCATATTGCGATTGGAAGTTCTTTTGTCATTGTGATCCATATTGCGATTCACATTGCGATATGATTGTTTTTTGTGATATTGCGACAGGGTATTGCGATAGGGTATTGCGACAGGGTATTGCGATTGGAGGTATTGCGATTGGAAGTATTGTGATAGGACTTATTGCGATACGTGATATTCCGACAGGGTATTTCGATTGGAAGTATTGCGATTGGAAGTATTGCGATAGGATTTATTGCGATACGACTTATTGTGATACGTGATATTGCGACAGATTTTGCAACATTGCGATAGAGTGACAAGTATTCCAAGATTTTTCAAAAATGTGTTTATCAAGAACAATTATTAGGGGATTTTAACATTATTTCTCGACTTCTACACACAATAACAAACACATTTACTTTCTCTCATTGATCGATCAACTTTGTAAATCTTAACTTATAGAAATGGAGTACACATCTCTTACGGATAAGTCCATCCTCTCGGGTACGGATAATCGTCCACCAATGTTGGTGAAGACTATGTATGAGGATTGGGCTTCCCGAATGGAACTTTATATGTTGAACAAAGAAAATGGATATCTAATTTGGGCATCGGTGCTCAATGGACCATTGGTATATGGTACTGTGACGGAAGGTGTTGTTACTCATCCTCGCACAACGGGTGAACTAACTGGAGATGCTAAGATACAAGACAAGTGTGATAAACAAGCTACAAATATCATTCTCCAAGCCCTTCCTCCAGATGTCTACAAACTCGTCAGTAAACATAAAGTTGCCAAAGAGTTATGGGATAGAATTCGTGTTCTAATGCAAGGCACTTCGTTAACTAAACAAGAACGAGAGTGTAAGCTTTATGATACTTTTGATAAGTTTACCTATGTGCCAGGGGAGACTCTCAATGATTACTATCTGAGATTTACCCTATTGTTGAATGAGCTCAATATTTATGGCATGGCAATTCCTACGTTTCAATTGAACACTAAGTATTTGAACACTCTTCCTTCAGAATGGAACAAGTACGTGACGGATGTTAAATTGGCTAAGGACTTGCATAACACCAATGTGGATCAACTTCAAGCATTTCTTCAACAACACAAATGCCATGTGATCGAGGCTCGGTTGTCTACACCTCAAGTTCATGATCCACTTGCCATGTATGCTTCTCAACAAAACATGTCTTATACTTATCAACAACCATCATACTTACAACAGCCACCACCACACACCTATCAGCAACCACATCAACCATCTTATCAAACACTAATGATGCCACAGCAAGCATTTCAACAAAGTGTTCATCGACAATGTTTTCCACAACAACAACCACATCAGACATCACCATAACAAGCCAACACTTCTGCAATGGGCTATACTCCTCAGCAAGGATATTTTCCAATTGAAGCACAACCAGCACAAGCCTTCTACTCCAATGAACTTCCACAAATCCAAGCACCGGTCTTTACTCCAAATGATACGCCAGCTGATGTTCTAAACTATCTCACTGCCTAGTTGTCAAAACTTGTGACAATCCGTCAATTTATGGTTGATATTTTATTCGCAAGTATTATTTAAAAACATAATTTTAATGATATATTATGAACTCACTCATTTTGGGAAGAAATTTGGGTTTACATCTTGAAGTAGCATCGACTACGTCTAAACCGGAGGATTCTACGTTATGTGCTTACGTTTACATACACCGTTTTTTGTGACAGTCTGACACTTCAAGAAATAAATTTATCTGTGAATATTATTTTGGAATTTTAAAATTTGTTTTGGTTCATAAACTCACAAATTTACGAGAAGAGATTAGGACTTACGTTCATAATTTAACGTCCTTTACGACTAAACCGGAAACCCTAGGTTTACGTATTTACGTTTTTTGAACTCCGTTTTTGATGAGACAAATTTTATTAGATTTGTTTTGTGTCGTTGATTCATAATTTATAAAAACTTTTTTCGTAAAACGACCCGAGGGCACGCAAATCGAGGAAACTAGAATCGAGGAGTACCCGTAAATTAATAGGGATGGGACAAGTTTACACTTGCTCACCCCTATACAAGTGGCATCCAAGAGTACACAACACACTGTTGATGTGTCAAGTTTACTTAAGTAAACAAGGACACTTGTCCTTGTTTCTTTCCAAACCACTAGCAACACAAAACTAGCCAAGACTAAACCATTATCTCATTTACAACATGCAAACCACACACAAACTCTCTTGGCTCCCTATGAACGTCCACCATGCTCCCAAAACACCCCATTTGATCAAAAATTCAACCATGAATCATGTGTTTAACTTGCACAAGTTGAATACCCTTTGAAGTTATGGAGATTGGAGGTGATTCTAACATCCAAAGAGGAGATTTCTTGGTGTCCTAGGGCTGATTTCCCACAAGGAGATTATAAATATTGGTGGAATTGAAGATGATATTGGTTTATCATAAGTTTTGCCATCAAAATCCAAGCCTTGTTCATCAAAAACTCATTTTTTTCATCACTAATGGTGGTATAGAGATTGTTTCTTCCTATCCTCTTGTTATTTTGATTATGTAATCTTGTATTTTCTTTATTTATGTATATATATATGATGATGAATGATGATTAAAAATATTATGTGGGGATTTGGTGTTGATAAACATGGTTAAAAAGATGGAAAAACATATGTAAAAAGGTTAAAATCTTGCTTAATAAGTTAGCTGTATAAAAACGTAACTCACCATATGTTAAACTAATAAAATGGCAAAGTGGAATCAATATACAGTAAATATTAGGTCTTGTACACATGTGAGAGTTGTCCATGCAATGGAATCATTATAATGAGTGAGATATGATCAAAACAAAATTAGTGTATCAATCTGAATAGTCTGTTTTGTGAGGACTGTTAGGGATACTTAGACTTAGATTGAGCAGTAGCTAAAACTAAGTTATTTTTAACACATAATATGAAGTTTATGTCATCAAAAATAGCTTCTATCTCCTTGTAGAACTCAAGATATGGTAAAAATGGTGAAAATGAAACTAAAAATCAGATTTTGTGAAATTAAAGTTTAATAGTATTATAATAGCACTCAAATAAATATAGTATAAAATATAAATTAAAACCCACTAACTTATATATTACATTTATATATATATATATGTACAATAATAAATAAATGGGACATTTTATAAAAATGGTAGTTTGATAAGTTTTATAAGTTATAAAACTATAAACATGCTTTTTACGTCTTTTCGGCTAATACCGTAAAATTAACGTTTTTCGTCAATTAAAACTTAGACGATCGAACCCGTCTAATGTAAACTTTTTAAAAGTCATATACTGATATATAAGTACTTAATACAAGTAAAAACCGATAGAACCCGAACTATATAACATACGGACATTAACGGGCTAAGTTAGCGTTATTGGACTAATAATACAACTAAATGGGCTAAACACATATAAACTTACTCATTGGGCTTAACCCACTTTGACCCAACATGAAAAGTATAATACTGATAATAAAGGTGTAAAATGGACTAATATAAAGTATTGGGCTTGTAATAGGCTTATTGGGCCTAAAACATGTAAATAAGTAAAACTAGTAAAACTAGTATAAAAATGTTACCAACACATAAACACTATAATGAATGAGTAAAAATATACAATCCCACTTGATCATCATCATATTTATAAAATCATCATATGTATACATAATTGTTATTTTTATAAAGTCATTGGACAAGAGTCTAAGACGAGTATTATTTGTCTAGGTTTCCGTGATTGAAGCACGTACCGTACATCCGAATTGCCGATAACCCGCTTTTCCACATCAACGTGAGTTCATAGCCTCGCACTCTTTTAAATGTTTTTATGAAATGTTTTATAAACCCGCGAGGGATGTAACATGTTAGCTTTGATAAAATAGAACACCATTTGTCCCGATTATTTGTTTATTGATTTGGACCCGAATGATTGTATGACCCGATGAATGAATATATGACCCGATAAATGAAATGAAATGGATTATTAAAGTTAGGTTATGTCACTAAAAGTCCCAATGGCATGAATTGTGTGAACTTGTAAAACCCGTATTTAAATTATTTGTATTTTAAATACGCAGTTAGATTTTATCAACCAGTTACGTATTATTAACATACGGGAATATCATACGAGAATTTTAATACAAGCGTATGATTACGTTTTTTTTTTTTAAAAATGAAATAAGAAAAGTAAAGGCCTTAGGCAGGTTGGTTTTAAAAAAAAAGAAAGGAAATTTGGGCTTGGGCCCTTTTGTTAAAAAAAACACGGGGGGCTTACCCCTATTGTAACAATCAGAAATAAAAAAAAATAGGTTTAGGTCTTCCTTGTGATGGCCGACATAATAGACAAAAAAAAAGAGAGCGTCGCCTGTTTAATCAAGAACAAGAGTCAAGTTTCTTTTGATTTCATGAATCTATTGATTTCGTGTGTCTACCCTATTCTTAATTAGTAAATAAAGGTAATTTCGTCCTTATTCTTTTTATTTAATCCGAATCCAAATCTTAAGGTGTCGGGTTTGCGTTTGGTTACATGAAAACCGAGACCCAAGGACTCTCGGTGGTGGCCAGGGTCGTGCAACCAAAACTCAACCCACCAGGTCGGTTTGGTTTGGTACGTGATGGCAACAACTTTGAACCACGAAGTGTGGGGGGTTTGTTGCACAGCCGAGACCACTAGGGGTCTCGGTGGTCTTTTGTTTTTGTTGCCAGCCTCGAACCACAAGCCCATCAGGGGTCCGGTTTGTAAACGGTAAGAACAGGGGGCGTTTGGGACTGCAGTTCTAGCAGGAGTGCGTTTGGGACTGCAGTTTCCAGCAGGGTGCGTTTGGTGTATATAAACGGGGGGAAAACGTGACCAAACAGTGGGATAACGTAGAAAAACAGTGGGAATAAGGGTAAAGTCAGTACCTGGTTTTCTAAACAGAAAATAAAGGATTTTATTTTCAGATTAGCGACGGTTTGGTGACAGTATTTTCCGTCGCAGACTGTTTTGTGACAGTTTTCTTTATAGACAGTTTAAACACTCAGCTTTTGGTCACACCTTTTTGTGACAGTTTTTCTGTCGTAAAGTTCATATAGACAGATTTAATATAGTTGTGAAATTGTTTAGTGCGACCGAGATTGGGGTATCTCGGTAGGCTCGGGTTATAGTTTAAACATATAAAACGAAGAGTTTTATATTATACCTTTTAATCTAATTGTTTAATAAATGGTTAAAATATATTTTGAATGTATTAAATTAAATAGTTCTTTAATATTCTAAATGGGTATAATTTTATTAAATGAATTAAATTGTCTTGGGAACTTTCTAATTTAAGAAACTTTATATTTTAAGCAGGATACTTAATACAGTTACTATAGCGTCATAAATATGCTCTGATACCATAATTGTAACACCCCACTTGGATAAGTGAACCGTTACGTGTATTTATGGCGTGTCATCAAAGCATAAGGTAAATGTACTAAAACATTAAATGACCTTAACGGAAATACCGGAATCAAACATCGGTAATCCAACCTAAGCTCAAAACATGAAAAATAAAATACTGAAAGAAAGGACTAAACAATGTCCAAATAAGCAGAATAATGTAAGTGCATAAAATAAGAAGTCTGGATAGCTTCCATCCCAAATGCACGTGCTCTCAGAATCCTAAGAGCGTCCCGGTGTACCTGTCGTTAGAACATGAAAGGAACTACGGCTGAGCATAACGCTCAGTGAACGGATATAAAACATGATAAGAATATACTGAATGAAATAGGCGATAGAATACTGAAGCTGTAAGAATGATATGTAACATGGGGTAGAACTCTGCATAAAATCTGAGAAACCTGGTTCATTTACTGTATTTTATTTGCCAGAGCTTATATAGGTCACGTGCTGTAACAACCGTGCATGAATAACTGGAGGGGTGACCTCATCATGCTATAGAGGGGTGACCTCTAAATAACTGTGCTGGGTGGAGGGATCAGCTCCAATGTGAAGGATGTAGAGCACACACCACATTCACCCTGATAACTTGTAACACATATAAGCCTAGGATGCATCCATACGCCCCACTAAAAATACTGATAAAATGGCCAAGCTGAGCTGAGTGGGACGATGCAGGATATCACTCTCCTGCATGTGAGTCACGACACTGGTGCCTCTAGTGTCATGGTTACGGTACCTGCGTAACTAGTACATAAACTGGTCGTGCTTGTATATAATGCTCAGGCAATTTATTTAGTTATTAATATGATTACTGAAAAACTTAAACATATACTGGGGAAAAACATTTGGCTGAAGACGGGAAATCCTAATCATGCATAGAAAGGAAGTCCTTACTGAAAGGACGGAAAATCCGTACCTCGTGTCCAGTAACTGACTGAGATCAACTGACCGAAAGTCTACTCTGATTTCACGCGAGCTACATGAATAAGGACGCGAATAAGTAAGCTATCCAGACTTCTTATTTTATGCACTTACATTATTCTGCTTATTTGGACATTGTTTAGTCCTTTCTTTCAGTATTTTATTTTTCATGTTTTGAGCTTAGGTTGGATTACCGATGTTTGATTCCGGTATTTCCGTTAAGGTCATTTAATGTCTTAGTACATTTACCGTATGCTTTGATGACACGCCATAAATACACGTAACGGTCCACTTATCCAAGTGGGGTGTTACAATTATGGTATCAGAGCGCAAGGTTCGACCTGTAGGCTCTAAAACTTGACCTGTGACTAGTGGGTAGTCACCAGGAACTTCCCAGATTTTGGCGTTGTTATCTTTCATGTTTCTCATGCATTTATTAGTCAGTTTTCTTCAAGTATCAGTCAGTTTTATTAAGTTTTTGACTAAGTAAAAGGTTGGTACAGGACTGACCATATTTAGTCGCATGTGCTTTTCTGCGAATTTTGTTTTGGTGAACCGACCCATAGGCGTTCACCCTTGCCCCTTCAGATTTTTGTATTGGTGAACCGACCCAATGGCGTTCATCCTTACTCTTGACAGATTCATGCTTTTAGTCGAATATTACTTGGTGAACCAGCCCATATACGTTCACCAATGTTCAGATCAAATTTCATGTTTTTCAGTTGGATGTTGTTTTGTGAACCGATCCATAGTTGTTCACCTTTGCTCATATCATGACATTCTATAAATTTTGACAAGTATGGATTGGACTACAACCACCCATATTTAGTCACAGATTGTAAATTCTATACATGACAGTTCTCAGAAAATAAATATGGATCGAAACAGAACCGCCCATACTTAGTCACATGCTTCCTACTATGAATACTGTGGATTAACCCATAACTATCCACATCAGTTGGTGTTAAAACTTAGTTGATTATTCTTCTATGTTCTTTATATCAGTCAAGTTTGTACTCTCAAGGGGATGTCGTTTTCATGCTGATTAAGTTCATGTCTCTTTATAAGGATTATGTTTTCAGCAAGGCGTTGATGTTTCTATGCTAAGATACAAAAGGGGTTACAGTTAAATCATGTTTTCATAATAATCATGTTTGATCTTCATCAGTCATGTCTTCATTCTGACCATTGCGGAAATTCCGTTTAATCATATTCTTGAAACTCTATACAACCAGTATTAAGTCTACGCAGAAATTTCCAGCCTACCATGTTAACTGTTTCGGTTCAGTTGCTAACCAGTTAAATCCAATTATTTTCCGTTGACCGTTTCAGACGGTTTACACTAGTATCGATCATATCAGCAAACCTTCAGCGGTACCACATGAATAGTATTCATCGTGTACTTCACGTACAGTATTTCAGGTGTACCCCATGCACCTTACACCATGTGTATCGTTAATCGATCCTTAATCACCTCAGGCATTTCCGCTTGTCGATATTCTACCAGATGTTGATGCTGCTCGTGAGTTGAAGATTTTTCCAGATGCTGATGCCGCTAACACTTAGAAGACCTCACAAATGCTGATGCTGCTGATACTTGGAGATTTCTCAAGATGCTGATGCTGTTTATACTATGAAGACTCTGTAGAACAAGGACGAAAACTATAAATTTGAAATTCTGACAAAAATAAATTTCAACCATCAGACACTACCACTCCATTCCATTCTTTCACTTTCTTAGCTAGATGTCACACTTAACTCAGCTAACCTTTCATTCAGAAGAGTGTGAACCGGAACCCAACCGACCACTCAGCAGAATAGCTTGAGGAATCATGGTAGTAATAGTGACCGTCTTGAAACTGACAGACAAGGCGGTAATGACAACCACCGTGCTTAAAATAATCAGTCAGTAACCATCAGAACTCAAGAACGGACGTGACCATAATACAGAGGTCAGTAGTCTAGCCAGTTCGCCAATCCTAGTAGTTACCAGAAATTCTTAACCTGATTCAGACTCTCAATTAAAATACATGTCCAGAAACAATTAAGACACAGGTCTTATGTATCATTTCGGAAGACACATATCAAGACACCAGCCATGGTACACGTCATAACTCATAACTATGTATGTTTGCTAAATCAGGCTCTCAGGAATTCAGGATACCCTCCAAGGGAGTATACCGTTTTTGTCATGGCACGCCTAAATCAGATAATTAAAACTCAGTTACCACTACTAGAGTATTATTCAGATTAAACATGCAGAGTTCATTCTGTAAGGTTACAGACAACCATATTCAGCAAAATTTGCCATGTTTGCTAAATTATTCATATGTCAACTTTATCTAAATCAGACATTATCTACCTTACAGCCAGAAAATACTCCACATTATCACCCATATTTATAAAGGTTTATTTCTTTCAGATAAGACGAGATTTGTCTTACTCAATCCCAAATATAGTCATTATGTTTTCTTCCCGAAAAATCAGTACAAATTTTTCTGCCTTACAAGCGTGTGACCTATCAGTCCATAGCTACGAAGACTTTCTAGCCACCAGTTATATTCCACGAAGTTCTTAAAATTTATGATCAGCAGATTTTTCAACATTTCCAGAAGTAATTAAGAAGGTGTTCCAGAAATTCCTTCCTAACCACGAGACAAAATTTAACCTCAAGCTTGTCTCAAGAATAGAACCTGTTTTCAAAACTCTTTATTCCAGGGCTTCAGGTAAGTTAAAAGAGTTGCAGCAATTGCTGCAAGAGTTATCGGAACAAGGCTTTATTCGCCCTAGCGCACCACCATGAGGTGTACCGTTTTTGTCTATCAGGAAGAAGGTCGGTAACATGAGATCATGTATCGACCACCGATTTTTTTTTTTTGACAAGATCATCATTTTTAATCGATGTTCATTCCACGAATAACAGGTTTATCCGATCTGCTATGACTTATATATTTTTTCAGAACAATTCATGATCATGTCACCATTAGTGGTGAGAGAGACATATTATAGTCACTCTAAAAATTTGGAATTATAGGTCTGAGCTCCCTAATTCTCCAGCTATAGCATGAAATTTATGAATAAAATTTTTTTTCTATGACTTCGTAGACAAAATCGTCAGTATGTACTTTGATAACATTTTGATCTTTTAAATTCTAGAGAGGTACAAGATAATCATCTTCACACAGTTGTGTAGATTCTTCGATAGGAGAAAAATCATATACGCAGCTTTCTAGATATGAATCCCAGTAGAACAAGGTGGCATTTCTGGACCACACTATTTCAGCAGAAAGGAATTTCAGACAATCCTGCGAAGGTGAAGGCCATCACCGGATGGTCACGACCAACGCCGGTGAACGAAGTACAAAATTTATAGAATTCATTTGGATACTACCGAAGAAATTGTTGAAAGTTCTCATGATTAGCTTTCTATGGCTAAACTTTCACATAAACGAGAGGACCTACACTAAAATTTTGTATTCCATAAGATCCTACGCTACGAGAGATCTATTTTACCCAGACTCAAAATTCTTTCATGACAAATCACTCAGATTTCACCAGAAGGTACCATAATCCCAGGCAGAATTTTGATAGAAGAAGTATAACATAATTGATGCAACTATGTTCATCTCTGGATGGCTGACATACCTCAGGTTCAAGATAGGACACCGACATGCTACAGAAAATTCAGCAATAGGTCGTATGATTCCAAAGTATTCCATCAACAATCTTGTCAGATCGAAATTAGCATTCACGGATCGCCCTCACGTTCATGTTCACAATCACGTGTATGTTCACATTTACGTTCACGTTTATTTTCACTTTCACATTTAAGTCACAGTATGATGCTGTTTTAGTTCATGCTTTGTGCTATCTCATGATTTAAGCTCACGTTAGCGTTGGTAACATTGTTCACGTTCAAGTTCGTGTGCCATTTCGCAATACACGTTTCACGGTTTATTACCGAATACGGATACAGAAAGGTTAAGAAACCAGACTCAAGTTAGCAGAGCTTCTCCATACCCAGGCAGACGTTTCACATCTCAGGCCGTATCGTTGGCATTCTTTCCTCAGTCAGTATATGATCATGATACGTCCTAGATCACGTTCACAGTATGTTATAAGTATCACATTCACAATATACTTCATGCACAACGTTCCTCATATAATCGTGAACCACATTCAAAATTGCTCACGTAGCACGTTCACAATTGTTCACGTAGTTCGTCCCTATATATTTTAGCAGCTTGCTCAGAGTTATAAATGTTATCTTTTCAGAATATTTACACGTACCGTTTCATGTATCATACATGCTATAGTTTATTCAGTCTATCAGATTCAGAAAATCCATCTTGAATATAGAACCAGAAACTATTCGTCATCGTCAGGACAGGGTCATCAGGACCAAGATTTTCATTATGTTTAGACCCTTGAAGGAATCGTTTCGAGCAGGAAGCTACTCGAAACGGAGGAGTCCATCCGGACCTCTCGTCACTTTTCCTTTAATAAATCCAGATTAAGTTCTTTCAGTCAGGTTACGTTCAAGGTCCTCTTCAGCCATGTCACGTTACATGATCACTTCATTCATGTCATGTTATACCTATCAGCAGCATTATGTCTTAATTAGAAGACGAATTATCCTTCAGCTTAATTGTCTTTTCAGTTTACGTGTTCTTTCAGTTCTTATAACTTCATCAGCTTATTACCTTTAATTCGAGGACGAATTTCTCCTTTTTAGAGGGGAAGAATTGTAAAACCACGATATTATCGTATCCTTAATTTGAGGACGAATTATTTTTTTAGAGGAGAAGAATTGTAAAACCCGTATTTAAATTATTTGTATTTTAAATACGCAGTTAGATTTTATCAACCAGTTACGTATTATTAACATACGGGAATATCATACGAGAATTTTAATACAAGCGTATGATTACGTTTTTTTAAAAAAAATGAAATAAGAAAAGTAAAGGCCTTAGGCAGGTTGGTTTTAAAAAAAAAGAAAGGAAATTTGGGCTTGGGCCCTTTTGTTAAAAAAAACACGGGGGGCTTACCCCTATTGTAACAATCAGAAATAAAAAAAAAATAGGTTTAGGTCTTCCTTGTGATGGCCGACAGAATAGACAAAAAAAAAGAGAGCGTCGCCTGTTTAATCAAGAACAAGAGTCAAGTTTCTTTTGATTTCATGAATCTATTGATTTCGTGTGTCTACCCCATTCTTAATCAGTAAATAAAGGTAATTTCGTCCTTATTCTTTTTATTTAATCCGAATCCAAATCTTAAGGTGTCGGGTTTGCGTTTGGTTACATGAAAACCGAGACCCAAGAACTCTCGGTGGTGGCCAGGGTCGTGCAACCAAAACTCAACCCACCAGGTCGGTTTGGTTTGGTACGTGATGGCAACAACTTTGAACCACGAAGTGTGGGGGGTTTGTTGCACAGCCGAGACCACTAGGGGTCTCGGTGGTCTTTTGTTTTTGTTGCCAGCCTCGAACCACAAGCCCATCAGGGGTCCGGTTTGTAAACGGTAAGAACAGGGGGCGTTTGGGACTGCAGTTCCAGCAGGAGTGCGTTTGGGACTGCAGTTTCCAGCAGGGTGCGTTTGGTGTATATAAACGGGGGGAAAACGTGACCAAACAGTGGGATAACGTAGAAAAACAGTGGGAATAAGGGTAAAGTCAGTACCTGGTTTTCTAAACAGAAAATAAAGGATTTTATTTTCAGATTAGCGACGGTTTGGTGACAGTATTTTCCGTCGCAGACTGTTTTGTGACAGTTTTCTTTATAGACAGTTTAAACACTCAGCTTTTGGTCACACCTTTTTGTGCAGTTTTTCTGTCGTAAAGTTCATATAGATAGATTTAATATAGTTGTGAAATTGTTTAGTGCGACCGAGATTGGGGTATCTCGTTAGGCTCGGGTTATAGTTTAAACATATAAAACGAAGAGTTTTATATTATACCTTTTAATCTAATTGTTTAATAAATGGTTAAAATATATTTTGAATGTATTAAATTAAATAGTTCTTTAACATTCTAAATGGGTATAATTTTATTAAATGAATTAAAATCATCTTGGGAACTTTCTAATTTAAGAAACTTTATATTTTAAGCAGGATACTTAATACAGTTACTATAGCGTCAGAAATATGCTTGTACCGTAATTGATAGTAGAACGATAATACATTAAAAGAATTATTATAAGATCAGATTTATCAGTTAATATACGTACAGAATTTTAGAAATATAATAAATAATTAAGAAGCCAATAAGATCAGTAAAAAATAAATAAACTAATATCAGTTAACTTATTCGCGTCCTTATTCATGTAGCTCGCGTGAAATCAGAGTAGACTTTCGGTCAGTTGATCTCAGTCAGTTACTGGACACGAGGTATGGATTTTCCGTCCTTTCAGTAAGGACTTCCTTTCTATGCATGATTAGGATTTCCCGTCTTCAGCCAAATGTTTTTCCCCAGTATATGTTTAAGTTTTTCAGTAATCATATTAATAACTAAATAAATTGCCTGAGCATTATATACAAGCACGACCAGTTTATGTACTAGTTACGGAGGTACCGTAACCATGGCACTAGAGGCACCAGTGTCGTGACTCACATGCAGGAGAGTGATATCCTGCATCGTCCCACTCAGCTCAGCTTGGCCATTTTATCAGTATTTTTAGTGGGGCGTATGGATGCATCCTAGGCTTATATGTGTTACAAGTTATCAGGGTGAATGTGGTGTGTGCTCTACATCCTTCACATTGGAGCTGATCCCTCCACCCAGCACAGTTATTTAGAGGTCACCCCTCTATAGCATGATGAGGTCACCCCTCCCGTTATTCATGCACGGTTGTTACAGCACGTGACCTATATAAGCTCTGGCAAATAAAATACAGTAAATGCATGTTTTCAGAATTAATAGTTATATTTCAGTATCAGTATATATGAACCAGGTTTCTCAGATTTTATGCAGAGTTATACCCCATGTTACATATCATTCTTACAGCTTCAGTATTCTATCGCCTATTTCATTCAGTATATTCTTATCATGTTTTATATCCGTTCACTGAGCGTTATGCTCAGTCGTAGTTCCTTTCATGTTCTAACGACAGGTACACCGGGACGCTCTTAGGATTCTGAGAGCACGTGCATTTGGGATGGAAGCTATCCAGACTTCTTATTTTATGCACTTACATTATTCTGCTTATTTGGACATTGTTTAGTCCTTTCTTTCAGTATTTTATTTTTCATGTTTTGAGCTTAGGTTGGATTATCGATGTTTGATTCTGGTATTTCCGTTAAGGTCATTTAATGTTTTAGTACATTTACCTTATGCTTTGATGACACGCCATAAATACACTTGACGGTCCACTTATCCAAGTGGGGTGTTACAGAACTACCGGGATTTGGTAGACGCTTATGCATATAATAGTACTATTTGGGGACGATCACCCCAGTTCGCGCCTTGACGGTTGATCCCCGTCGTGCCACATTGATTGGTAAGTGAATTTATGCATGAGAAGATTTCCATAGCATGATTATTGTGACGACACGCTAACTTAGATGGGCAAATTGAGTTTCGGGTTAGCTACCCGTTGTTTGGTATAATAAGGTAACAATGTCATGCGGCTTACAATAATCCAATAACGAAAATACTGCTTTATGCATTGAATTATGATATATTGCCTGACTAGTAATACAGGGTCTTATTATTGATATTATGTTCGTGTTTTGGTTTTACATAACCATATTCATATAACGGTTTTTATTTAAAATTATACAACGTTATAAAACGTATTGTATGATGTTTTTACGACAATGGTTCGTATAATGATTTTGAAGGCAAAAGCCTATATTATGATTTTTTATAAGGATTTGTATAAAATGACTTTGGCTATTTTATGGCATATTACAAAGATTTGTACAAAATGATTTTCGGTAATAATTATATATCGATGATATATTAATGGTTTTATTAAACTCTATGAATTCACTCAGCGTTATCGCTGACCTTTTCTTTTAACATGTTTTATCTCAGGTACTTGAAGGTAATTCTCGGGAAGACAACAAGAATCCATGGCTCGCAATTAAATAATAATTTCCATTCAAATGCTTTGTAAAACCTGTATGAAATACAATGACTTGGGACCTATGTAAATTTGATATTTGTGAATGAAAATGCTTTATTGTTAAACGACGCGATTTTTAAGCGTTGCCTATGATGTGAGTAATGTGCTATCCCGTAACACCAACGATTCTTCCGCTGTATTGAATTGTGTAAATTTAGGGGTGTTATAATTTGGTACCAGAGCTCTCGTTATAGAGAACGAAAGATTTTTAAAACTAAGGTTTTGAATAAAACATTTCAAAATCTTTTAACTATAAACATTTTTTTTCAAAATGTCTAAAAATCTTTTGACTATAACGGTGCCGAAGAATTCCCGAGTTACCGACAAGGCCAGACTGAGAAGTGTTATTTTAATATATATAACTTGGATTATATATATATATATATATATATATATATATATATATATATATATATATATATATATATATATGATGTAATTTTATTACATGATTGTTTGATGATTATTATGATATTTATACGGGATATTTATACGACGTAGATTGTCACAAGGAACCCTAACTCCCCTAGCGAATCAATCGAATCTATTCCCGTAGGAAATTATAGCTATTCTAGATCTAAAGCAAGTTGTGGATATTTATGATCTGAACAAAATGGTTGATATTCGTAGAAATGTTAATAGTAGTTGATTAAGATCTTGAAGAAGAATTGGCGAGATTAAATCTGGTATCAATGACATGACGATCTTTCCTTATAGAGTGGAGTTTGACAAAATGTTACCACCTGGAAAGGTGTCATCTGATTCGTTGTCACCCAATTCTTAAATTGAAGTCGAAAGGGTGAATGTTACACTTGAGGCTGTCAATAGAACCATTACCCAAAAGCCTCATGCCACTAGTACCTTTCCAAGAAGTCTAATTGAATGTGTGAGTCATCTCATGTTCGTGACTCATTTGATAACTATTATTGACGAAGGAGCTATAGGATTGGAAATTGAGTGTTGTTCATATCGAGCTTTTATTGCCCTATTAAGGTCTAAGAATAAGGTTGAATGTATTGGAGAATGAGGTAGGATATCAAATTGAGTATAAGTTGATTGAAACTTGAATGAATTAAAATTTAACCCGTATGGAATATGAGATTGTTAAGAGGAAGTCATTAAGTCCTGTGATTGAATTATAAGGTTTTAATTGACTGTTTGTTCGTGTTAAGGGTTGTTCCTAGGCCATTGTCCACTAATGAGGATGCCCAGTGTCCAAGAAATAAATTGAAGAAATCTTCTTCTAAATTGTGACCAATGGATCTTCCGGGACAGGTGGAACCCCCATGACTCTTGTAGATTAGTATTCATTGTGGTATCTTTTAAAAATCCCTAACTTAACTGAGACATCAGTTGGTAGGATGAGTTCTTGGAATTGTATGACATAGTGACACATAAAGTGTTATGGTACAATTTTGACTTGTTTGTGATTAATGAAAAGATTACCACTGATTGCTAAATCCTACATGTATCGATGTTATCTATCTTTTAATTGCTTCATCCTAATGTTCACATTAGTGATGCAACCATTGAACAAGTACTCATCTCGGTTTGAGTTACGTTGTGAATTATTCTTTTTGAGCGCCATCGAGGTCATGAACCTCATGATTATTTGGCTAAAGCTCATTTCCTAGCATATTGTAGTTAGTTCTTGGTGAACAACTTTTCATCACTCTTTTGCAGATCACTCATTGTTTTTATAAAGTTAAAACAGTATCTTTTGAGAAAATTTGTAATAACCCGAACATTAAAATCAACATTTAGACAGAGTTTTAATACTATTCCTAATATTTGGAACAATATTTATTAACCGACGTTTTATGAATAATATGGAATTCTTATCTAATTGACAAGGTTAGAACTTTAAAGTATAGAATATGTATCATTTATTATTTATCGACAAAGACTATGTCCGTCATCGACCGTAAATATCCTCGTTATGACATAGAAATATTTTCTATTGTCCTCGTTTTAATTTCTCGTTTTATGAGAATTCTTGATAATTTACGTTAAAACCTTAGGCGTCATTCGTTTAGGCGATGCGTTAACGTTTATTAAATTATAAGCCCTCCTTTATTTATTGAAATATAAATGTTCTCTGAATGTCAATGTTTTTATTTTATATTGAGCGTTTATTTTTCATGGTTTAACGTGTATCGTTCAAATCGCGTAACTTTTAAAATATTGGGTTTCGATAATACCCACTTTAACCAATTGTGAGACAAGATTAATATTAATCTCACCTCACATGTATATATGATGACACAAATAGGACCCAGATGTCAATATAAGACACTATCTAGCCAACGTGTTGTAAGTCATGTATATCAAATGTTAAGATATCAACAACAATTCATTATACTACTTGCATAATAAAACGGACCTTATCCCTTGTCCTCCCTTTATTGCCGACACAACAACATCATCGTTTCTCATCTTAATGGCTTCTATTATACAAAAGATTGAAGATTTTTATATTAGAACAAGTTTTTAGATTAAGCTCATAAACAAGGTGGGTTTTGGGTTTCGGCAAGGGCTGTGTTTATTTGTGTTCGAGTTGTTCGTGTTCATTAACATGCAAAACGCATGAACTCTAGCTGAGTTGCAGTTTGTTAATCGGAGGAGTGATTTCCAACTAGCTGTACCTTGTAAGATCTTCATAATGCTTGAAATACCATTAGTATGTTGTTAGAACCCATATATAGTGTGCTTGTAAATTGAGAAAATGCTAAAACTTTATTTTGATACATTTTGCAAACCTACTGATAAGTGAACACCCCTTGTAAAACGTGAGTGACCTTGAGGGATGTTAAACTTATGGGTTTACCATCTTTTAATATGACATAAGGTTAATCCATACACCAAATATTAGCCTCTAACACCTTTTAACGAAGCGAGAAATATGTTTGTGAGTTCATGGTTTTTGTGTAAATGTTGCATAAATGGGTTAACTTGAAACTTAAAAACTGACCCGCTTGACCTTTGCCACAGGTCTAATATTTCATGATATTTATAGGTGGGATATTAGAGAACATGTAGAAGTTAGAATTTCTGAAAATGGCCAAGTAACGAACCCCTAGCGAACACTTAAAATCTGCGTTTTGTGAACACCTTGTTAGCTTCGAAAATGGGTGAATGTTTGATGAAACTTCGACCATTTAAACTAATGGTTTCGGTTGGTTTATGTTTCATACCAAGATTTGGGATTATTTTGACCATCGGGGAAAAATAATGAACGAAAACGGCTTATATACGAAGAAGTTATCGCACATTGAAATCATCGAAAAATGACTACTTTTAAACACTTGTTTTCCGCAGAAAATTTGTATACTTTGTCAAATCATTTACAACAATGGGGTGAGCCATATTTCAACATTATTATTGATAATAAAACTTCATAGTACCAATTTCGGCTAGGAAAAAGAATTAGCAAAGACGGACCACAAACGAAGCCATAAATCGGGACTAAAGATGCTGGTTTGGCATGTACATTGACATTTACTCGGTGCATGTGTAGTGGTTGTTTTAGCAAATCACGACCAACATATGAACCATTAATAGTTTCTTGAAATAGAAAAAAATATAGCACATGTGTGGTAATTTACCAGTCAAGGTTGACCGTTTGACCAAATTAATATTTTTTTAAATTAATTATTTAAATGAAATGCAAGCACACTCTCGAGCCGAAACTCGATATAAATTATAAAGCCGAAAATCCATATAAATTATATAGATGGACTATATAGCTTAAATATGTATCATTCCTTTTAGGTTGCGGATAAAGTCTCTTGGATCATTTTATGTTCCTTGTTTCCGTGCCATTATCTTATTATCCGTTACTACTTCTTAAGGTGAGTTCATAGCCTCGCTTTTACTGTTTTATATGTGTTTATAAACCCGCGAGGGGGAATACATGCTCTTGGTATAAAAATATGATGTTCATATATATGGTTTTGAGAGAATACATGTTTATGAATAAACATGTGGTTTGCTATATGCTTTGAACGAATACATGTTGTTGTAAATGAATGTAAGATGGTTGATTATATGCTTTTGAAAGATGAACACAAGCGTTGATTGTATTGATTGTGAACCGCTATTTGCTAAGTGCTGTATTGCCAAAATTTGGAAAGTCCCTATAAACCCATGAACCGTTAACTACCTATGATGGGTAGGCGCTGGTACAGACGGATGGATCCATCGGGGATGGCCCCCACCTGGGCAGGTCGCACCTGTGGGTTGGAGGCTCAGCCAGGTGTGTTGCATTAGAAGTAAGGGGGTATTCGGCAAAATACCTGACTAGGGCATCATTTATACTTAAGGCTTCGGTGTCATGGCTTAGTAGAATAGCGCGGACTTTGAGTATTGTATGTGTTACAATATTGACAGTGGATGATATTCTTGTGTTCAAAAGCTTTATGATTTATTTAAAAACCCATTATTGTTAATTAAAAACCTATGAATTTACTCAACCGTTGTGTTGACATGTTAGCATGTATTCTCAGGTGTGTAGGTTTAAGAGCAGCTGGAGCATGGAGCCGCGCGGGATAAGTAAAGGCAAAACAAACAATTTCCATTCGATACACTTGACAAATCTTTATTTTTATTAAGGTTTGTATATATTGTTGGGACCTCTTTTTATTGAACTCTGATTTTGTCGAATGATTTATTTTATAAAATGTCTCTTTTGAGGTCGTTTTCTATGACTCTGTGTGATGTGCTATGAAGTAACACCCAATGTTGATATTCCGCTGCCTTGTGAAACTGGGGGTGTTACAGATTGGTATCAGAGCACTAGTTATAGGGAACTAGGTCATTTTTAAAACCTAGACTATAACTGCTCTTTCGTAAAATTGTTTGATTGCCTTACAAAGTATCCGGTCGCTCATGGCTTCTAGAAACCAATGCTTGGTTGTGATAATTTGATCGTATGTATATGTAGAAATGGTTGTATGTATATAAATGTATATACTATGGTATTTATGGGCATTGCGCATGAAGCAATGGTCCTTGCGTGATTATCGTACATTTTATGATACGGTTTTATAGAGAGTTTGGCCTCGCCGCCGATCACTTTTCTCGATAATTAATTTTTATCCAAATACGAGTATGGAACTCGTTTGATATTTTGGGTACATATATATCGTTTTATAATCTATCGCATATTGATCAATTTAAGCTCGATTTTTTTCATCGCATCGTGATGTGCCATTTTAGGACATCTCCTTTTGAAACGTAATTGATAAGCGTATTATTATATTTCTGCACTCCTTGTGATTTTGAAGAATCATTTCTTCAAGGAGACATCTTCTACGTAATATAATGTTTAACTTAATTGTGTTTGATTACGTTTTGTGTCGAAAAGGAGGATGCCAATGTTGGACCTAAAATATATATATATACCCAATCAACTATATAGTTGGGTACAACAAAGATATGCTCGTAGTAGTCATTTGGTTGAGTGACTTAATACTTTGTATTTAAATGGAATGGGACATTTAAATATAATGATTTTAAATCGCCCAACTATGTGTCGTTTAAGGTTCTCTTATTGAAATGGATTGGGGCATTTGAATAAGAAAGTTTTAAACCACTAGAACTTAGATTGTCAATGGTTTCTTTATTCAGATGGAATGGGACGTTTGAATACAAAAATCATGGATTAAGTTTGACACCCTGTACTTTTCTTGGCATTTAATTTGGTTATTATATCGTGTTTTGTGACGGTATTACTGAGTAGGATGATTTATAATCACCTTGCTGAAATAAATTGGGACGCCATTTTATTTGAACAAGAAAGTTATAAGTTCCCAACCATAAAATTATAATTCTTGTTTACATGGATTGGGACGCCTTTGTATGTAAACAATGATTTATAAACGAGTGGGCTCAAGTGTGCCTGACTTAGTGTGTGATTATTTTGTATACGGACGTATTTCTTTGACTCGTGATTCGTTAGTATGAATCGTTCATTACCTTCGTCATTATGGTATTATTGATTATCGTTTATGTACGAGTAATTCATTAGTCTTCTCTCGAGTTATGATTTGTCTTTATGGACCATTTCTAATATGTCCCGCCTATCGCGAGCTTTATATGCTAATTGTTAAGAACCATTACCGTTCCGAGAATAGACGATTTGTCTAATCGACACTAAGATTTAAGTGTGTACTAGTGGATCAACCGATGGTTAAATTATCACCGACAACTCATCGTGAATGAAACGATTTTGAAATATTACTTGTTATCATCGATGGTTCATCGAATAAATTTTTTCAAACGTAACGATAATATATTTTGGGTATGAATCCATTTGTGAGCACCCTGTAATATCTTTTGGGTATGAATCCATTTGTGAGCACCCTACAATGTCATTTGGGTATAGATCCGTGTGTGAGCACCCTCTGATGACGAAAATATTGTTCGATATGCATCTATGCAGTCAACATCGTGAACATCCTTTAACTTGCAAACTTTCCTTTGACTGGACTTATCTGAAAATCCTATCAAATATTCTTATTTATCAAGACTTGGCTACTTAGCAAGCATGATTTAACTTGATTGCACTTATTTGATTTGGCATGGAAAGGCTATTTTGTAAGCATGTCGTAATGTGATTATATGTGCCTAATGATGGCTTTTATATTTGATTTGGATCATAGTTCCTCCGATCGAGTAATGTATACTCCAAACGATTTCCGTGTCGATGAATTTGCTTTTCACGAAATAAGTTTACATGTTCGAGATCAATGCTATTAGGTGATTTTGTATGACTAGTACTAATTACCTTGTCTTGATTTTTTGTAACGTTTCTATGGAGGTCTGTGCGATTCATGCGATTCTCTGATGAAACTGTTTTTTTAGACCCTTGGACGATATCTATTTTGATTTGGTCGATGTGATCAACGATCTTTTGAATTGATTATCTCATTGAAAATATTTTAAATGAGCCCACTGTTTTTCCACTGTTTCTGACTCGTCACTTGTCATAAGTATGTGTTTCGAGCTCATATCGATCGCCACATGTTTGATAAGCTAGTAGTAATGTACCTTGAAACACTTCTAAAAATTCACCATTTGTCAAGTTTTCGCTTCAAATGGATTATTCTTCGAGTTATGTATTATACTTTCCTTATAAGGATTGAAGCTACATTTAAACCATTCACTTTTGTACTTTAAGTATTATCTTTCTTTGATTTTTGTTTATCCAACCTTCGTTAGAAATCTCGGCAATGATTTTTCTATTCCTCACATCTTCGCCTTTTAACCGAAGGCTATTGAGACGAATTAAGCGCCGGGACGTCGCTTCCTAAAGGGTTAGATGATGTAATAACCCGAACATTAAAATCAACATTTAGACAGAGTTTTAATACTATTCCTAATATTTGGAACAATATTTATTAACCGACGTTTAATTTTCATGTTCATTTTATGAATAATATGGAATTCTTATCTAATTGACAAGGTTAGAACTTTAAAGTATAGAATATGTATCATTTATTATTTATCGACAAAGACTATGTCCGTCATCGACCGTAAATATCCTCGTTATGACATAGAAATATTTTCTATTGTCCTCGTTTTAATTTCTCGTTTTATGAGAATTCTTGATAATTTACGTTAAAACCTTAGGCGTCATTCGTTTAGGCGATGCGTTAACGTTTATTAAATTATAAGCCCTCCTTTATTTATTGAAATATAAATGTTCTCTGAATGTCAATGTTTTTATTTTATATTGAGCGTTTATTTTTCATGGTTTAACGTGTATCGTTCAAATCGCGTAACTTTTAAAATATTGGGTTTCGATAATACCCACTTTAACCAATTGTGAGACAAGATTAATATTAATCTCACCTCACATGTATATATGATGACACAAATAGGACCCAGATGTCAATATAAGACACTATCTAGCCAACGTGTTGTAAGTCATGTATATCAAATGTTAAGATATCAACAACAATTCATTATACTACTTGCATAATAAAACGGACCTTATCCCTTGTCCTCCCTTTATTGCCGACACAACAACATCATCGTTTCTCATCTTAATGGCTTCTATTATACAAAAGATTGAAGATTTTTATATTAGAACAAGTTTTTAGATTAAGCTCATAAACAAGGTGGGTTTTGGGTTTCGGCAAGGGCTGTGTTTATTTGTGTTCGAGTTGTTCGTGTTCATTAACATGCAAAACGCATGAACTCTAGCTGAGTTGCAGTTTGTTAATCGGAGGAGTGATTTCCAACTAGCTGTACCTTGTAAGATCTTCATAATGCTTGAAATACCATTAGTATGTTGTTAGAACCCATATATAGTGTGCTTGTAAATTGAGAAAATGCTAAAACTTTATTTTGATACATTTTGCAAACCTACTGATAA
This sequence comes from Glebionis coronaria, assembly GCA_025667525.1. Lineage (NCBI taxonomy): Eukaryota > Viridiplantae > Streptophyta > Magnoliopsida > Asterales > Asteraceae > Glebionis > Glebionis coronaria. The sequence goes on along the minus strand of CM046878.1, from coordinate 603,293,100 downwards.
GTGAACACCCCTTGTAAAACGTGAGTGACCTTGAGGGATGTTAAACTTATGGGTTTACCATCTTTTAATATGACATAAGGTTAATCCATACACCAAATATTAGCCTCTAACACCTTTTAACGAAGCGAGAAATATGTTTGTGAGTTCATGGTTTTTGTGTAAATGTTGCATAAATGGGTTAACTTGAAACTTAAAAACTGACCCGCTTGACCTTTGCCACAGGTCTAATATTTCATGATATTTATAGGTGGGATATTAGAGAACATGTAGAAGTTAGAATTTCTGAAAATGGCCAAGTAACGAACCCCTAGCGAACACTTAAAATCTGCGTTTTGTGAACACCTTGTTAGCTTCGAAAATGGGTGAATGTTTGATGAAACTTCGACCATTTAAACTAATGGTTTCGGTTGGTTTATGTTTCATACCAAGATTTGGGATTATTTTGACCATCGGGGAAAAATAATGAACGAAAACGGCTTATATACGAAGAAGTTATCGCACATTGAAATCATCGAAAAATGACTACTTTTAAACACTTGTTTTCCGCAGAAAATTTGTATACTTTGTCAAATCATTTACAACAATGGGGTGAGCCATATTTCAACATTATTATTGATAATAAAACTTCATAGTACCAATTTCGGCTAGGAAAAAGAATTAGCAAAGACGGACCACAAACGAAGCCATAAATCGGGACTAAAGATGCTGGTTTGGCATGTACATTGACATTTACTCGGTGCATGTGTAGTGGTTGTTTGAGCAAATCACGACCAACATATGAACCATTAATAGTTTCTTGAAATAGAAAAAAATATAGCACATGTGTGGTAATTTACCAGTCAAGGTTGACCGTTTGACCAAATTAATATTTTTTTAAATTAATTATTTAAATGAAATGCAAGCACACTCTCGAGCCGAAACTCGATATAAATTATAAAGCCGAAAATCCATATAAATTATATAGATGGACTATATAGCTTAAATATGTATCATTCCTTTTAGGTTGCGGATAAAGTCTCTTGGATCATTTTATGTTCCTTGTTTCCGTGCCACTATCTTATTATCCGTTACTACTTCTTAAGGTGAGTTCATAGCCTCGCTTTTACTGTTTTATATGTGTTTATAAACCCGCGAGGGGGAATACATGCTCTTGGTATAAAAATATGATGTTCATATATATGGTTTTGAGAGAATACATGTTTATGAATAAACATGTGGTTTGGTATATGCTTTGAACGAATACATATTGTTGTAAATGAATGTAAGATGGTTGATTATATGCTTTTGAAAGATGAACACAAGCGTTGATTGTATTGATTGTGAACCGCTATTTGCTAAGTGCTGTATTGCCAAAATTTGGAAAGTCCCTATAAACCCATGAACCGTTAACTACCTATGATGGGTAGGCGCTGGTACAGACGGATGGATCCATCGGGGATGGCCCCCACCTGGGCAGGTCGCACCTGTGGGTTGGAGGCTCAGCCAGGTGTGTTGCATTAGAAGTAAGGGGGTATTCGGCAAAATACCTGACTAGGGCATCATTTATACTTAAGGCTTCGGTGTCATGGCTTAGTAGAATAGCGCGGACTTTGAGTATTGTATGTGTTACAATATTGACAGTGGATGATATTCTTGTGTTCAAAAGCTTTATGATTTATTTAAAAACCCACCATTGTTAATTAAAAACCTATGAATTTACTCAACCGTTGTGTTGACATGTTAGCATGTATTCTCAGGTGTGTAGGTTTAAGAGCAGCTGGAGCATGGAGCCGCGCGGGATAAGTAAAGGCAAAACAAACAATTTCCATTCGATACACTTGACAAATCTTTATTTTTATTAAGGTTTGTATATATTGTTGGGACCTCTTTTTATTGAACTCTGATTTTGTCGAATGGTTTATTTTATAAAATGTCTCTTTTGAGGTCGTTTTCTATGACTCTGTGTGATGTGCTATGAAGTAACACCCAATGTTGATATTCCGCTGCCTTGTGAAACTAGGGGTGTTACAGATTGGAATCAGAGCACTAGTTATAGCGAACTAGGTCATTTTTAAAACCTAGACTATAACTGCTCTTTCGTAAAATTGTTTGATTGCCTTACAAAGTATCCGGTCGCTCATGGCTTCTAGAAACCAATGCTTGGTTGTGATAATTTGATCGTATGTGTATGTAGAAATGGTTGTATGTATATAAATGTATATACTATGGTATTTATGGGCATTGCGCATGAAGCAATGGTCCTTGCGTGATTATCGTACATTTTATGATACGGTTTTATAGAGAGTTTGGCCTCGCCGCCAATCACTTTTCTCGATAATTAATTTTTATCCAAATACGAGTATGGAACTCGTTTGATATTTTGGGTACATATATATCGTTTTAGTCCAATATGTTTACTTAGCTCGTTTTAGTCCAATTATTAGTCCAAGTATTAGTCCAATATGTTTACTTAGCTCGTTAATGTCCGTATGCCCTAAAGTTCGGGTTTTATCGGTTTTTACTTGTTATACATGTCTATATATCAGTATATAAGTTTTATAAAGTTTTCATTAGACGGGTCCAACCATCTAAGTTTTATTTAACAAAAACGTTATTTTTACGGCGATAGCCGAAAAAGTCGTAAAAATCAAGTTTATAGTTTTATAACTTATAAAACTTAACAAGTTACCATTTTTATAAAAGGTCCACTTATTTAACCTTTTACATACTTATATAAATAAAATCCAAGAGTTAGTGGGTTTTAACTTTACATTTTATACAATATAATTTTGAGTGCTTATATAATAGTAATATACTTTAATTTCCAAAAATCTGATTTTTAACTTCATCTTCACCAAAACTGCCATATCTTGAGTTCTATATGGAGGTAGAAGCTCAAATTTTTATCACATAAACTACATGATATGAGATACATTTAACTCTTTTATAGCTACTGTTGAACCATCTTCTAAATATTTTCTAAAAATCGTCCAAAACAGTAACTTCAGATTTATACCCTAAACTTGTTTTGATCATATCTCACTCATTATTTTGATTTCATTGCATGGCCAACTCTCACATGTGTACAAGACTCATAGCTTACTGTAAATCCATTCTACTTCATCATTTTATCAGTCCATGACCTGGTTCTTTACTGTTTTATACAGCCATGTAAATTAAGCATGATTTTAACCTTGTTTCTTATGGGTTTTCACCTTTTTAATCATGTTTATCAACAACAAACCCCCACATAACATTTTTATCATCATATAATCATCATAAATATATACAATAGGAAATAAAATACATGTTTACATAATCAAAATAACAAGAAGTTGAGGAGGACAATCTTTATACCACCATGATGATGTAGGTTGATCAAAACATGGATTTTTTATGGAGAAACTTGTGGATATCCATGACCATCTTCAAGACCACCATGCTCCATGAACTCCCTGTGGAAAATCAGCCTCAAGACACCAAGGAACTCCTCCATGGATGTTATAATCACCACCATTCAATAGAGCTTCAAAAGGGCTTCAACATGTGTATGAATAACACATGATTTCATGGATGAAATTAATCAAAATGGTGTTTTAGGGTGAAGAATGGGACGGCATCTTTAGAGAGAGAGAGGGAGGACGGAAGTTGTTTGCATGAGTGTGTGAGTGGTAAATTGTTTTGCTAATGGTTTTGTTGTATGAAAAGCTTAAAGTGTAAGCTAATGACATGTGTTACTAGTTTAAGTGAAAACTTGACACCAAGTTGTCTTGGTGGAAGGTTGTAGCCGGTTTTAATGGGGGTGGGACAAGTGTCCCACTTGTCTCATCCCCATTTATTTACGGGTACTCCTCGATTCTAGTTTCCTCGATTTGCGTGCCCTCGGGTCGTTTTACGAAAAATGTTTTTATAAATTATGAATCACCGTCATAAAACGAATCTAATAAAAATTGTCTCATCAAAAACGGAGTTCGAAAATGTAAATACGTAATCCTAAGGTTTCCGGTTTAGTCGTAAAGGACGTTAAAATAAAATCGTAAGTCCTAGTCTCTTCTCGTAAATTTGTGAGTTTATGAAACAACACAAATTTAAAACTCCAAAATAATATTCACGGATAAATTTATTTTCTGAAATGTCGGACTGTCACCAAGGACGGTGTATGTAAACGTAAGCACGAAACGTTGAATCCTCCGGTTTAGACGTAGTCAATGCTACTCCAAGACGTAAATCCAAATTTCTTCCCAAAAATAAGTGAGTTCATATTGTAACATTAAAATAATATTTTCAAATAATATTTGAGAATAAAATATCAATCGTAAATTGACGGATTGTCACAGCATTTACCCCTAAACAGGATCTTTGTCCTCAAAGATCATCTTACCTTACTTACTCGCTTCTTATAGAGTTAAAGCCATATGGGTATTTCCTCCACACTCGGTCTTTTCTCACAAGTGTAATCCATTATAATACGCGAGTTTCATCAAACATAACTACGGGAATAAGATCAGGCTACATGTTGACTTACTTTCTCTATCCATGATGTTCACGGGTTTCTGATGAATGCAACTTTTCGCCGATCTAAGCTTTACTAAGAACAATCAGATTTTCACTTGATAGATATTCCATCAAGTTGGATTTACGAAACATAATTCACGCAGTCTGTGAAGTCCTAGGGTAGATCTAGCTTATATGCCTTTCAATCCCAACTTTTACATCATCTCAATGGTCCCATACAACGGGGACTTATATCCCATGATTTGTCAGATCATGAATTTCATTTTTCCAAGGTTAAAAATTGTGGCATAACTTCGCTACCCATTTGGCACTTCAAGATCTACATTCCACATTCACATAACCTCTTGCCCACTACCGGCTGTCAATAATCAGATCCTAATCTCAACAATCATTTCAGGTCTCGCGGGTCGGGTATTTTGTAAGGTTAGGTTCGCCATCATAGGAAACCTTAAACCTAAAAGACATGTCCAACTCACAATGGGTGTATGTCGGGTGTCTTCATCTCAACTCCTGCTTACAGATGCTCTAATTTCTAAATCTTAACAAGATTCGATCTCGATCCTAATACGATAGTTATCAATGATAATCTTTCCCAAGGAAAACGATTATACGGTTCATTACCAAAGGTCAATCATTCAAACATAAAACAGCACTTATAATACTTTGTATCGCTACTTTACCTCGTCCCTTCGATTGGGGTGGTACATAGTATTCTCATCAAGGTTCGTTCTTAATGATTTCTGAGCAAATCTCTAGAAATTCGATGCGAAGCGAAGATCTTGATAAAGATGTTCGATACAGGCACACTATGTTTACATAATTCTTTTGCATTTATCATTAACAGGAATGATATTAGCAGATTTGGTCAGTCTGTCGACGATGACCCAAATCGAATCAAATTTAGATGATGACCTTTGCAATAGCTAAACGTTTACTAATGTATGAGGCGATGTCTGCCTTCATAATTCGTCAGCAGTACAACTTCTTCAGACAAAGATACTTTTAGTCAAAAATGACATACATATAATACTTATACTTACAAATTCCAACATAACTATATCTCACAATCTCCATATTTAGGCAACCACAAGTGGCCTTTAAAACATTTAACGCTATCGGCTTCTCAATTTTAATGGTTCACATTAGCCGCGAACTCCTTTTATTATCTATATTATCTCTTTTTACAAACATTGTTTGTTTTTATATCGTTCGGCAAATTATTTTGTACCTTCATAATCAAGAAATACATCTTAATTGATTCTTTATCCTTTTTATATAATACGTCAATATCTATATTCACTTCTCATGATGATGTGATTATCGTGTCCATAATTTACTCAAATATTCTTTCTATATTATGTGTCAGTAATTACGTTCACTTTCTCCTGATGAAATAAATATCATAACTGTATTTATTCAAAATTCTTTCTTCTTATCTTTTATGTTTCAGTTTCGTCTCATCTATTATTTTTATCAGTTTCTCTCAATCCGTCGTCTAAAGCGTCGATAATTATTATAATTAATTAAATATTAAATATTCAATTTTTGTGAAATGTAAACGTAAAGATTTTAAATTTTCTCAGTTCGACCAATTATAAAAATGTTCAAAATAAATTTGAATTTAATTAACACGATTTTTGTTGATTTATTGAAAATAATTAATAGGATTCATAAATGTTCGAAAAATCTTTGGTTTATACTTTAGTCAAAATTTTCTTATTTGAAAAGCAAAAATTGTCGTTTCAAATTTCAAATCATGGTTCAAATGGTTTCCTCAATCCCTTTTAGGTTATCTTGAGGTATACACAAACATTTACCCCTAAACAGAAGTTTGGTTAAATGGTTTGTGTATAAGGGAATAATCCCTTAAAATCCTTTGTTAAAACATTTGTCAAAACATATTTCCATTTCTTTTTGGTAAAATCCAAAGTCTTAAAAGGGCTCTTAATTTTTGAAGAGTCAATTTATATTCCATTATCCTTTTAATCACATAGTCAAATCATGTAAAGTATTAAGTCTTTAATCACGTGTTAATTATTCAAGGTACATGTTTTTATCGTTCGGCCAATTCAGGGCAATCCATAAATAATTATTAACTCATTCTTATTCTTATATACAAACAATTGGTCCTTAATGATCACGAGCATGAATTTATCAAATTACATTCTACACACGTGATTCACCAAATTTATGAATACTACATGTGCATTGTCAATCCAAACGACATCACGTGGAACTCATAATGTTCATTACAAGTACCGGATGTAGTGATTGGAATATATAATCCTTTTCGCAGATGCGATGTTGATGATAACCATGCCGAGGATCAAAAACCTTGTAAATGATCGAACAAATCTTCCATTTCGAGTTATGGATATCGTTTTCGATTGTCAATTTACTCAGTTCACAGTAATCTATAAATATAGGGAATGATATCACCATAGCTCTTCATGATGACAGGCTTGGTATAATAAAATCATTCTCCGACAACTCTCTCAGTTGTACGGTAATTCCTTAAATTCAGATGGTGCTGACGTATAGTGTACAAGTCACAAGTGCAGCACCGAGAATATAATCAATACCAAATTCAACTTGCCTTAATGGCGAAAGTCTAGGTAATTCACCAATAAATACCTCCTAAAGTTTCAGATAAGATAAACATCTTTTAATAAATTCATATTATGTTCTTCTAGATTACAATATCTATAACTAGTTCACAACCATTCACCGTATAATCTCAAGTCTAAATGCAAGATACGGGCATCCGTCAAGAATTATTTAGATCACTTTTGATAATCAACATCTTATCATTTAGGGGAATTCTGTTCGAGTTCCCATCAATTAAGACAATGTCGTCATGTCATAATCAATCAATCCATTCTACCGGCATTATCAACTTTTCAGTTTCATTGCCGTCGATAAGATGTGAACTTCTCAAAAGACTAATAATAATTCATAATCCTTCGCAAATTCAAGGATATATGGAGACACAACTATCAACTAAAGAGTAAGGTCAACGCATAATCTATGCGAGAGAATTTCAAATCAGATACAGACGAAAACATTTAATGAATATGAATATATCCCATGTTTTCATAATTTGAGTACGCATTCGAAAGCTCCTCGGATCGTTACCCAGGTCATCCAAATGAAATCAAATCATAAGAAATGATAAGAACGTCAATACATCCAGTCGGGTATCAACACTCGGTAATCAGATACTTTTTCCTAAGAATCTCACTACGGGAGAATTGGACAAGAAAGAATTGTCAATTGTCAAATAAGACAATTTCCACAGATGAGTAAATTCGACTCAGAAGAGTAGATGGCACGGGCACATATGTAGATGTCTTCTAACATTATGTCCCTATTTTGCACTTCTTGCAGATCTCATAAAATTTAATCTTTCACAATCTTCAAAGAAAATGTAGTTTTTTTTATTCATTAGTTTTATAGTGACTACTAATCAGTCTTGCATAGTCCATTCCAAATTGTATGTAGGCGCGCAACTATATACAATTTCAAGATTAACTATGCAATACTCAGTTCGTCAAAACTTTATCATCATGTTTATAATAAAAACATTTTCATGCTTAATTCTTAAATAAGAATCAAGAATAAATTTACAAAAGATTTTCTTTGTTATGGAAATAATTAAGTTTCCAAATCGTCTCTTAAACAACTTCATTTTGATATCAGTCACTTATAAATCTCACTTTGAATAATCCTTATTGTGATGAAAATTAAATTTTCTCAAAGGATATCGTTTTAACTTTATAAAAATAATGTCTGATCTGCAAAAGAGTGATAAAGAGTTGTTCACCGAGAACTAACTACGACATGATAGGAAATGAACTTTAGCCAAATAATCATGAGGTTCATGACCTCGATGGCACTCAAAAAGAATAATTCACAACGTAACTCAATTCGAGATGAGTACTCGTTCAATGGTTACATCACTAATGTGATCATTAGGATGAAGCAATAAAAGATAGATAACATCGATACATGTAGAATTTAGCAATCAAAGGTAGTCTTTTCATTAATCATAAACAAGTCAAATTGTACCGTAACACATTACGTGTCACTATGTCATACAATTTACAAAACTCATCCTACCAACTGATATCTCAGTTAAGTTAGGGATTTTTAAAAGATACCACAATGAATACTAATCTACAAGAGTCATTAGGTGTCCTGCCTGTCCCGGAAGATCCATTGGTCCCAATTCAGAAGAAGATTTCTTCAATTTATTTATTGGACACTGGGCATCCTCATTAGTGGACAATGGCCTATGAACAACACTTAACACAAACCTACAATCAATTAAATCCTTATAATTCAATCACAAAACTTAACAACTTTATTAATAATCTCATATTCCATATGGGTTAAGTTTCACTTTATTCAAGTTTTTAACCAATTTTATACTCAATTCGATATCCTACCTCATTATCCAATACTTACAACCTTATTCTTCGGCCTTGTAAAGGCAATACAATCTCAATATAAATCAACACTTAATTTCCAATCCTATTAGCTCTTACAACAACAATTATCAAATGAGTCATTAATATGAAATGACTTGATCATTTAACTTAGACTTCTCGGAAAGGTATTAGTGGCATGAGGCTTTTGGGTAATGGTTCCAATGACAGCCTCAAGTGCAACATTCACCCTTTCGATTTCAAATTTAAGAATTGGATGACAACGAATCAGATGACATCTTTCTAGGTGGTAACGTTTTGTCAAACTCCACTCTATAAGGAATGATCGTCATGACATCGATATCAGATTTAATCTCGCCAATTCTTTTTCAATATCACAATCAACTAATATCTACATTTCTACGAATATCAACCATTTGTTGGGATCATAAATATCCACAACTTGGTTTAGATCTAGGATAGCTAGAATTCTTACGAGAATAGCTTCTATTAATTTACTAGAGGATTTAGGGTACCTTGTGACAATCTACGTCGTATAAATACCTCGTATAAAAATCAAAAGAATCATCAAACAATCATGTAATAAAATTACATCATGTATATATATAATCCAAGTTATATATATTAAAATAACACTTCTCTGTCTGGCCTTGTCGGTAACTCGGGAATTCTTCGGCACCGTTATAGTCAAAAGATTTTTAGACATTTTTAGAAAAATGTTTTTAGTTAAAAGATTTTGAAAAGTTTTATTCAAAACCTTAGTTTTGAAAATCTTTCGTTCTCTATAACGAGAGCTCTGATACCAAACTGTAACACCCCCAAATTTATACAACTCAGTACAGCGGAAGACTCGTTGGTGTTACGGGATAGCACATTACTCACATCATAGACAACGCATAAAAATCGCGTCGTTTAATAATAAATCATTTCCATTCATAAACATTAAAGTTACATCGGTCCCAAGTCATTACATTTCTTACAAAGTTTTACAAAGTGTTTGAATGGAAAATATTGTTTAGGTGCGGGCCATGAATTCTTGTCGTCTTCCCGAGAATTACCTTCAAGTACCTGAGATAAAACATGTTAAAAGAAAAGGTCAGCAATAACGCCGAGTGAATTCATAGAGTTTAATAAAATCCATCAATATGATATCAGTATAAAATTATTACTGAAAATCATCTTGTACAAATCATTTTAATAGGCCATAAAATAGCCAAAATCATTTTATACAAATCCTCATCGAAAATCATAATATAGGCATTTGCCTTAAAAATCAATATACGAATCATTGTCGTTAAAAACACCATACAATACGTTTTGCAACGTTGTATAAATTAAATAAAAACCGTTATATGAATATGGTTATTTAAACCAAAACACAAACATAACATCAAGAGTATGACCCTGTATTGCTAGTCAGGCAATACATCGAAATTCGAAGCGTCTAGTAGTATTCCGTTAGTTTTGGATTATTACAAGCCGCATGACATTGTTACCTTACTAAACCAAAACGGGTAGCTAACCCGATACCAATTTTGCCCATCTAAAGTAGCGTGTCGTCACAAAGGTCACGCTATTGAAATCTTCTCATACATAAATTCGCTTACCAATCAATGTGGCACGACGGGGATCAACCGTCAAGGCGCGAACTGGGGTGATCGTCCCCAAATAGTACTATTAAATGCATAAGCGTCTACCAACTCCCGGTAGTTCACAATTAATGCTAATGGTACTTTGAGTGACATAACCTAACTTTAATAATCCATTTTATTTCATCTATCGGGTCCATTAATCATTTATCGGGTCATACAATCGGGTCATTCAATCATTCGGGTCCAAAATCAATAACAAACAATCGGGACAATTGGTGTCCTATTTTATAAAAACTTAACATGTTATCTCCCTCGCGGGTTTATAAAACATTTATAAAAACATTTAAAAGAGTGCGAGGCTATGAACTCACGTTGATGTGGTAAGGCGGGTTGTCGGCAATTCGGATGTACGGTACGTGCTTCAATCACGGAAACCTAGACAAATAATAATCGGTCTTAGACGTTTGTCCAATGACTTTATAAAAATATCAATTATGTATACATATGATGATTATATATATATGATGATCAAGTGGGTTTACATATTCTCGTTTACTCATTTTAGTGTTATTTGTCGATGACTTTTATACTAGTTTTCTCGTTTTATCTATTTACGTGTTTTAGGTCCAATAAGCCTATTATAAGTTCTTAACTTGTATTAATCCTTTTTGTACTTATATTATCAGTACATACACTTTCAAGTTGGGCCCAAATGGTTTAAGCCCAATAAGTTCTTTTTATAGGTGTTTATCTTATTTAGTCCAATTATTAGTCCAAGTATTAGTCCAATATGTTTACTTAGCTCGTTAATATCCGTATGCCCTAAAGTTCGGGTTTTATCGGTTTTTACTTGTTATACATGTCTATATATCAGTATATAAGTTTTATAAAGTTTTCATTAGACGGGTCCAACCATCTAAGTTTTATTTAACAAAAACGTTAATTTTACGGTGATAGCCGAAAAAGTCGTAAAAATCAAGTTTATAGTTTTATAACTTATAAAACTTAACAAGTTACCATTTTTATAAAAGGTCCACTTATTTAACCTTTTACATACTTATATAAATAAAATCCAAGAGTTAGTGGGTTTTAACTTTACATTTTATACAATATAATTTTGAGTGCTTATATAATAGTAATATACTTTAATTTCCAAAAATCTGATTTTTAACTTCATCTTCACCAAAACTGCCATATCTTGAGTTCTATATGGAGATAGAAGCTCAAATTTTTATCACATAAACTACATGATATGAGATACATTTAAATCTCTTATAGCTACTGTTGAATCATCTTCTAAATATTTTCTAAAAATCGTCCAAAACAATAACTTCAGATTTATACCCTAAACTTGTTTTGATCATATCTCACTCATTATTTTGATTCCATTGCATGGCCAACTCTCACATGTGTACAAGACTCATAGCTTACTGTAAATACATTCTACTTCATCATTTTATCAGTCCATGACCTGGTTCTTTACTGTTTTATACAGCCATGTAAATTAAGCATGATTTTAACCTTGTTTCTTATGGTTTTTCACCTTTTTAATCATGTTTATCAACAACAAACCCCCACATAACATTTTTATCATCATATAATCATCATAAATATATACAATAGGAAATAAAATACATGTTTACATAATCAAAATAACAAGAAGTTGAGGAGGACAATCTTTATACCACCATGATGATGTAGGTTGATCAAAACATGGAATTTTGATGGAGAAACTTGTGGATATCCATGACCATCTTCAAGACCACCATGCTCCATGAACTCCTTGTGGAAAATCAGCCTCAAGACATCAAGGAACTCCTCCATGGATGTTATAATCACCACCATTCAAGAGAGCTTCAAAAGGGCTTCAACATGTGTATGAATAACACATGATTTCATGGATGAAATTGATCAAAATGGTGTTTTAGGGTGAAGAATGGGACGGCATCTTTAGAGAGAGAGAGGGAGGATGGAAGTTGTTTGCATGAGTGTGTGAGTGGTAAATTGTTTTGCTAATGGTTTTGTTGTATGAAAAGCTTAAAGTGTAAGCTAATGACATGTGTTACTAGTTTAAGTGAAAACTTGACACCAAGTTGTCTTGGTGGAAGGTTGTAGCCGGTTTTGATGGGGGTGGGACAAGTGTCCCACTTGTCTCATCCCCATTTATTTACGGGTACTCCTCGATTCTAGTTTCCTCGATTTGCGTGCCCTCGGGTCGTTTTACGAAAAATGTTTTTATAAATTATGAATCACCGTCATAAAACGAATCTAATAAAAATTGTCTCATCAAAAACGGAGTTCGAAAACGTAAATACGTAATCCTAAGGTTTCCGGTTTAGTCGTAAAGGACGTTAAAATAAAATCGTAAGTCCTAGTCTCTTCTCGTAAATTTGTGAGTTTATGAAACAACACAAATTTAAAACTCCAAAATAATATTCACGGATAAATTTATTTTCTGAAATGTCGGACTGTCACCAAGGACGGTGTATGTAAACGTAAGCACGAAACGTTGAATCCTCCGGTTTAGACGTAGTCAATGCTACTCCAAGACGTAAATCCAAATTTCTTCCCAAAAATAAGTGAGTTCATATTGTAACATTAAAATAATATTTTCAAATAATATTTGAGAATAAAATATCAATCGTAAATTGACGGATTGTCACAATAATCTAGAAAGAACTTAAAATAAATGTATTAAAAGATGTTTATGTTATCTGAAACTTTAGGAGGTATTTGCTGGTGAATTACCTAGACTTTCGCCATTAAGGCAAGTTGAATTTGGTATTGATTATATTCCCGGTGCTGCACCTATGACATGTGCACTGTACATCAGCACCATCTGAATCGAAAGAATTACCGTGCAACTGAGAGAGTTGTCGGAGAAAGCTTTTATTCTACCAAGCACGTCATCCTGAAGAGCTATGGTGTTATTATTTCTTATATTTACTGATTACCGTGAACTAAGTAAATTGACGATCGAAATCGATATCCACTACCCAAGATGATAGATTTGTTCGATCATTTACAAGGTTCTAGCATATGTTCTAAAGATTTGATCCTCGGCATGGTTATCATCAACTTCGCGTCCACGGAAAAGATTATCTATTCAAATCACTACATCCAAAACTTGTAATAAACATTATGAGTTTCATGTGATGTCGTTTGGATTGACCAATGCACATGTAGCATCCATAAATTTGGTGAATCCTTTGTGTAGGCTGTAGTTTGATAAATTCATGCTTGTGATCATTAAGGACCATCTGTTAGTTTATAAAAATATGAAGGAGTTAATAATCATTTATAGACTGCCCTGAGTTGGACGAGTAGTGAAAACTTGTACCTTGAATATTTAACATGTGATAAAAGACTTAATCCTTTACATTATTTGACCGTCTGATTAATAGAAAATAGAATATATTGACTCTTCAAAAATTGGAACCATTAAGGCTTTGGGTTTTACCAAAAAGAAAATGGAAATATGTTTTGACAAATGTTTTAACAAAGGATTTTTAAGGGATTATTCCCTTATAAACAAATCATTTAACTAAACTCCTGTTTAGGGGTAAATATTTGTGTATACCTTAAGACAACCTAAGAGGGATTGAGGAAACCATTTAAACCATGATTGGAATTTGAAACAACAATTTTTGCTTTTCAACTAAGAAAATTTTGACCAAAGTATAACCAAAGATTTTTCGAACATTTACGAATCTTAATAATTATTTTCGGTAAATCAACAAAAATCTTGTTAATTAAATTCAAATTTATTTTGAACATTTTTATAAAATTGGTCGAACTGAGAAAATTTAAAACTATTTACGTCTATGTTTCAAAAAAAAAATTATTAAATATTTATTATTTAATTACTTGTAATAATCATCGACACTTTAAACGTTGGATTGAGCAAAACTGATAAAAATAATAGTTGAGACGAAATTAAAACTTAGGAAATATGAAGAAAGAATTTCTGAGGGAATTATGGTCATGATATTTATTCCATCTAGGAAAGTAAACTTAATTACTGACACATTATATAGGAAGGATAAAGAATCAATTAGGATGTGTTTCTTAATAATGACTGTGCAAAATAAATTGTCGAACAATATAAAAATAAACGATGTTTGTAAAAAGGGGTTCGCGGCTAATGTGAACCATTAGAATTAAGAAGCCGATGGCGTTGAATGTTTTAAAGGCTGCTTGTGGTTGCCTGAAATAGAGGATTTTGAGATTTAGTCATATTGAAATCTCGTAAGTATAAGTATTCCAGTCATGTCATTTCTGACTAAATGTATCTTTATCTGAAGAAGTTGTACTAATGGCAAATTATGAAGGCAGACATTGCCTCATACATTAGTAAACGTGTAGCTATTGCAAAGGTCATCATCTGAATTTGATTCGATTTGGGTCGTCATCGACAGACTGACCAAATCTGCTAATATCATTCCTGTTAATGATAGATTCTTGATGAAGAAATTGACTCTTTTGTATTTAAAGGAGTTGTGTAAACATGGTGTGCCTGTATCGATCATCTCTGAAGAATAGTGATAATCTTATGAATCAATAAGTTGGGTTGATGGTTTTAGAGAGAGAAAGTAGTGAGAGAAAGTGAGAGAGAAATATGTGTTTTCTATTAAGTGAAAATGAAACAAATACCAACCAACCCCCTTTCAATGGTGGAAAGGGGTATTTATATCCAAGCCACTAATGGACTTGGGCCGACCCATGACAAGCCCATGGGCCGGTTTTACTTAACAAATTAAACAAACATTAACTACGAGCTATACAACATTCAATAATATTGTGGAGTGACCGATACTTCTAATATACGTTAAAAACATATTTCTAACAATCACCCACTAAGAGATGTCACTCCACGTTACATAGTTCTAAACCTAGCATACTATACTAAGTCTTTGTTCTTCAGCTCGTAGTCTTTTCTTCTTTTCTTTTTGTTGTGAATATGTTGATTTGATCATTTAGGCTTTGGCTTGAGAGCATTGTTCTTTTGACCAATCACGTGCGATCTTTGCCTTCTTGTGATTCTTTCCTCCTCGTGACTCCTTGTTCCACACACTTATGTTTTTGTTGAATTCTTGAAAGCTTCAGAGTTTGGTACAGCGGAAGACTTTATTTTGTACTTTCTTGAATTTTGATGAACTTTGATGCAGAAAAACATAAGCATGTGGGAACGACTTCAGCTGGTACACCGCAACGCCACCGTCTTCAAATGCCGCAACAAGACACGAACGAAATGGCTTAGAACATTTTGTTCTTAAACGGTAGCATTTTACCTCCGGTCGATGAAGACCGTTGGACGATATTATATATCGTACCTGTGACGGATAGTTTCAATTAAGTAACTTCCTGACAGGATTTCGCGGGTAAACCCGTTCTCTTTATTCGACCGTCACTAAGCCTGACTACGAACATAAAGAGTGAATCACTTGGATAATAAATTATCCTTGCGATTTGAAGCCGTCAATTCATGAACCTGGAACAAGTGAATTTCGATTAAGATTTTCACCATCGTTGCTTTCCAGTTGTCACGAGCTTGACTCGTATAGAATCTTGCACGTCACCTACCAAGTGTTGTTTGATGTCAACACTAGAAGGATTTCCACTCGTCATTGTGAACACTAAGGAGTGACACTCTGAGTGTTCTGGCAAGATCATACGACAATGCGTAGAGGCCTGGAACGAGTTTAAGTTCAATTAAGAATTAAACTACTGTTTCTTTCCAGTTTTCACAAGATTGGTTTCTAAAGAAACCGCACGTGTCACCTACCATGAGCTTGTTTGATGTTGGCTCAAGCAGGATTTCCATCTTCATTGTAATACTTGTGTATCACTCGGATGTTCTGGCAATATCACAAGAATACTGCGTAGGACTCATAAAGATTTCTTACTTTTCACAGTGTGTGAGAAAGCAAGGAATAAATAGAAAGTGTCCTAATGAGACTTTTGATGATCTCGTGGCTCTAGACTCGATAATGCGTTTTGATTTAGTGAGCGATGGCTGGAGAGGAGTGCCACCTATTCAATATCAGTCTATTCGGAGTGAATAAACCAATAGATAACAAAACCACAAAATTTTTTGTGATTTCTACCAAAATAAGCTAAACCCAACACTTATCTACTAATCCCAACAACAAAAACACCAAAAATTACAAGATTCAAGGTTGATTTTCCTAAAAATCACTAATACAATCAAAAACTAAAAAAAACAACACAAATCCTTACCTTAAATCACCCCATGGCTCTTGATACCAATTGAAGAATAGTGATAATCTTATGAATCAATAAGGTGGGTTGATGGTTTTAGAGAGAGAAAGTAGTGAGAGAAAGTGAGAGAGAAATACGTGTTTTCTATTAAGTGAAAATGAAACAAATACCAACCAACCCCCTTTCCATGGTGGAAAGGGGTATTTATATCCAAGCCACTAATGGACTTGGGCCGACCCATGACAAGCCCATGGGCCGGTTTTACTTAACAAATTTGTAGGATCTTAGTTTTCTAAGGAATTAGCAAGTGTAGATTATCTATTGAATGGATGGATAAATGGAAGAACTTTAGAGAGAGAAAGAAGAGAGAGAAAGGAGAGGGTTAAGAGAAAGATGGAAATGTGATTGATGAAAGTGG
This sequence comes from Glebionis coronaria, assembly GCA_025667525.1. Classification (NCBI taxonomy): domain Eukaryota; kingdom Viridiplantae; phylum Streptophyta; class Magnoliopsida; order Asterales; family Asteraceae; genus Glebionis; species Glebionis coronaria. The sequence continues at coordinate 603,275,926 of CM046878.1, read as the reverse complement.
AAGTGAACCAACAACCCCTCCTAACATGCTAGGAGGGGGGTTTATATAGCCCACCCTACATGTGGGCTATATGGGCTATATTGGATCACGAGCCCAATATCGTTGGAGTGACCGATCCTTTCTAAATACGTAAAAACGTATTTCCAACAATCTCCCCCAAAGGGAGGTCACTCCAAGTTACAATGTCCTAAATAGTCTATAGCTCGTGATCTATGCTAATAATGATGTGACCGAGACTTTCCTTGGAAAAACGTATTTCCAACAATCTCCCCCAAAGGGAGGTCACACCATTTTACAAAATCTTAAACCTAGCATACTATGCTTGAGTCTTCGATCTTGTTCTTGTGAATATGCTGATGAGATCTTTGACTTTAGTCTTGAGCATGTTCTCTTGCCTTGACCTTGTGCATTCATCACTTGTGATATTCGCCTCTTCGTGACTTCATGTTCCACATACTTATACCTTTATAATTCTTGAAAGCTTCAGAGTTTGATACAGCGGAAGACTTGACCTTCAAGCTTTCTTGAATTTGTTGAAGTACTAATTGTATGTAGTATAAGCGTGTGGTGACGACTTCTTCTGGATTGTACACCGCAATGCCACCTTCTTGTTACGCTGCATAAGACAGTTAGCAACAAACAATATACACGGATGAAATGGCCTTGAACATTTCATTCTAAATCGGTAGCATTTTACCTCCGGTCGGTGAAGACCGTTGAACGATATTAGATATCGTACCCGTGACGGATAGTTTCAATTAAGTAACTTCCTGACAGGATTTCGCGGGTAAACCCGTTCTCTTTATTCGACCGTCCAAAGCTGACTGCGAACATAAAGAGTGAATCATTTGGATAATAATATCCGCATGATTTAAAGCCGTCAATTCATGTTCCTGGAACAAGTGAAATTCAATTAAGAACCGCACCATCGTTGCTTTCCAGTTGTCACGAGCTTGATTCGTATAGAATCTTGCAAGTTACCTACCAAGTGCTGTTTGAGGTTAACACTAGAAGGATTTCCACTCATCACCGTGAACACAAAGGTATCACTCTGAGTGTTCTGGCAAGATCACTGAGATATTGCGTAGAGGCCTGGAACGTGTTTAAATTCAGTTAAGAATTAAACAGTCGTTGCTTTCCAGTTATCACAAGTTTGATTCATAAAGAATCGCACAAGTCACCTACCATGAGCTTTTTGATATTCGCTCAAGAAGGATTTCCATCTTCATTGTAAATACTTTCGTATTACTCGGATGTTCAGGCAAGATCATGAAGATTTTGTGTAGGACTCTTAAGATCTTTCTTACTTTTCACAGTGTATGAAGAAGCAAGGAATTATGAAAGTGTGTCCTAATGAGATATTTAATGATCTCAAATGGCTCTAGACTCGATCGTGCACTTTGGATTTTAGTGATCGGAGGCTGGAGAGGAGTGCCACCTTTTCAATACCAATTTATTCGGAGTGAATAAATCAATAGATAACGTGTTGTCTCCGTGTGATTAAAACAAATATCTTTTAAGAGATATCTGAGTTAGCTGGGATGGGTTGTGCTTTGCATCACTGGGTCCATGATGTCTGTCTTCAATATCAAGAATCATTAAACAATGATCTTAATAGCATATGTATTGACCCGATTTCTGCCTAAGTTGTAAGGAGGGCTTCTTTCTTTACACCCTTTATCTTTACAATTCTTTTTCATTCTTCAACCCCTTCAATGCTTACCAATACGTCATCACTAGCACCTTGTTGTGATTGTTCCAGTACTAACTTAAGTACTTGGTCGGCATTCAGCTACGTTCACAATCTTTCTCCATCTTTCCTAAGGACTACTATTTCTAGCTATGGAATGTCCTTGGGAAGATTCCTCCGGTTCTAGAGGAATCATTGGACTTTAACCTATCCTACCATCCTTATGTCACCACAATCTTCACCGTCGTGAATAGAGATGTTTTGGGTAAGTGTATGTCACCATGAAGTCCATTTTGATAGTGCAAATCCATTTTGCTCCCCCTTAACATATGCCACGATATCCGAAAACATTTCGCACATGTCGGGATGAGCTATCACGTTAAGTCAAACTATTTATGATTGATCATATCCCATATTAAATCACATTTTCTCCCCCATATTAAAAATATTAACCCAATCGATGTTTTTAATATCAATTGATTTAATAGCATTTTAAGAAAAATTTGGGAAGAAAAATGCAAATCCAATTATCTTTCATGAATTACACAAGCTCCCCCTCAAATTAATGAGGGTGTACTTGAAACGTAAATTAAATACCTTTTAAACACAAGTGTAAGGTATTTATCACGTGCAAAGATCATATATGATAATGTATTCACAAGATTAGCAATTTACGAGGTAGGACCTGAATGATGGAGAACATCAAATGAAAGATTCACATGGTTCTTGTTCACGAATGATGGTCACCTCGTCACGTCTGAAGTTATCTCTTGACTCCATGTGTATGATTGATATCGTTGTCTTGACACCAATATGTGAACTTGACACTCTCAGCATCAAGGATTCTGAATGCTGGACAATTGCTCCCCCTCAATTGTTGACCCGTGTTCTATTGAAAGAGCTGTAGTCACCGTTTGAGTAGTCGCATCGTCGAGTATGTAGATATCAATTGTAAGTTGCTACGGTTGGTGGAGATGATAACTTCATAAAAACAAGACTTCTCTTGTTTTAACAAATAAATGCACTGAATCGTACATATATTCGTGTTAGATTGTGTTATAAAGTAAACACAATCCCTTACATGGTTGTAAAGTAAACCATACCCGAGAAAATGAATTCCCGTTGTTGAGTCAAAGCTTTCCGGTGAAATGCTTGACTTGATTATGAAAAGCGGGTTACTATCTGAAATAATAGCAAACCATTTTGAGCATGTTTTAAAACATTTGAACTTCTGCTCGAACTTTATTTACAACCCCGTGTCATTATTGAATGACATTTCTAGTATCGTAAATATTATCGATTCCAGAAGACATGCTCTTTTTATCAAAACCTTTTTTGAACACACAATTTTGAAAGATTTAGAAAACCTTTTTGAGAAATTCTCGAAAAATTGTGTTCAACGTTTTGAAAACCAATTACTTGAGCTTAAGATGTTGAATATCTTACAAAATGAGCTCAAGTCCGAGAAGTTGTAAACTTCCCGTTGTTAAGGATAAGTTACCATCGGCGATAAACTTTCCTTTTAACTGAAGAACGAGTTCTTAGCTGACATTTACTTAGAAGTCGTTTTCATGAGCTTGAAAAACTTTGAATGTTTTAACGTAAAGCTCATGACCGAGAAAGGTGAATTTCTCGTTATGAGGAAAAGTTCTCTTATTTAAAAGATCCACTTTCCTTTCTGAGCTTAAAACCTGGAATGTTTTAATACAAGCTCATGACCGAGAAAATTTAATTTCCCGTTACGAGGATAAGTTATCTTTAAAGATAAGCTTTCCTAAAATTGAAGTCCGAGTTACAGTCTGATATTTAACTGTAAGTCATTGTGCATGAGCTTAAAAACTTCGAATGTTTTTAATATAAGCTCATGCCCGAGAAAAATTGATTTCTCGTTGTGAGGATAAGTTTAACATTGGCGATAAACTTTCCTTATTTTGAAGATCGGGTCATCATCTGACATTTAATGAAGAGCCTTATACACGAGCTTAAAACCTTTGAATGGTTTTAGGATAAGCTCGTGTCCGGGAAAACTTAATTTCTCGTTTTGAGGGTAAGTTATCGTTGCGTGGATAAACTTCCCTGTCTCTGAAGTCCGGGTCATCGTCTGTCATTTAACGAGGAGCCATAGTGCATGAGCTTAAAAACTTCGAATGTTTTAAATATAAGCTCATGCCCGAGAAAACTTAATTTCTCGTTGTTAGGATAAGTTTATCATCAGCGATAAACTTTCCTTTCTTTGAAGATCGAGTTATAGTCTGTGATGTGACTATAAGTCCTTTGTACACTGTAAGCTTAACTGCAAATCCCCTGAGACACTTGTTTCTTAGATATCAGCTTCTTTAGCAACCAAACTCTGAGAGTGTCCTTAATTGAATGGTATACAATGATTGGACCGCTTCGTTCTTTTGGAACATCCTCTTTGGTACCTGCATTTTCATTAAGAATTTGCATGCTTGGATATGGGTTAGCGATATCTATCGTAGAAGCAAGTGGGGGTTCACAATTGGCCTTACTTGTGCCAGAGGTGACCTGAGGAGATGAATCACTTGTCTTAGTTGGCAAACGTTTCCTTTTATAGAAAACCTTAAGTTCATGCTTAGGTGATGCATCCTCCTTTTCAATTTCCTCCCTAGTAGTCTTAATAGAATCGGAGACTATCCTAGTTAAAGGGCACTCGTTTTCTACAAGGGTGAAAGTTCTACCAGTGGGGCGCCACATTTTACCAATGGGTTTGATTTTAGCTACCCACTGGGATTTAAGTCTAGCACGGGAGTTCACCTCATTAAGCAATTTTTTGATACAGGAATCATGATTGGCTCTAAAGACACATTTCCTACATGTTTTACAAGTAGCATATTTAATGTCTGAGTAATTCCTAGATGATTGATCGATCCTCCTAGGAGATGACATGCTACGGTGAGCAGTGTTGGGTAATCTAGAAGGCATCTGACTAGGTTTGACATTGCTATCTCTTACATGTGTCTTTTGCTTAGCTTCCCTAAAATCAGATTTATGGCAAACGTCATTTGAACTAGTTCTAGACGTGGTCTTGGTATTTTTAGGGAAACTAGGGGCAATCATCCGATTAGATCTTGCTAACGCTGTTTTGATCACATTGGGCCTAGTTGCTGGAGTGACTGGTCTAGGAAACTGAACCAAATCAACTTGGGAGGCAAACCACGGTCTCGAGGATTGTGGTCGCTCGGATCTAAATGCAGTAGGTTGTCTGACAGTCGGTTGTCTGACAAACTGATTTGTAGGCGGTTTCCCCAAGATTGATGGTTTTTCAAGATTAGTGTCCACACTAGGTCCTCTAGTTTTCCTTAACTCGTTTTTCAACGCAGCTATAGCAAAAACCTTTTCCTGAACTTGGGATTTTAACGTTTCATTCTCTTTGAGCAAAATATCTTGGGATGCCAATTTAGACTCTAGTAACTGAATTTGTTTCAAAAGATTTTCCTTTTCAGCTTTAGAATCTAAAACCTTTTGATCCAATTTTCTTTCAAGAACAACGTTTGACTTTTCAAGTTTTTCAAAGTATGTTTCAAATTTGTCCGTTTTCTTAGAAAAATCAAGTTTGGCATCCTCAAGATCTTTTGATTGTTGAGCTACAATCGTTTCGAGCTCTCTAATCTTGGAATCAGAAGCAGTCAGTGAAGCAGTCAAAAGACAATTATCATGGTGTTTAGCATTTTGAACACTTTCTCCCCCATTATGACTCACATCGGATGAATCGGAAGTGGTATTTCTATCACTCTTTTCCATCCCATGTTTGTCATAATTAGGTTCAGAATGCTCAATATGCGGCATGGCATCAGCATATATATCATATACAACATTACATTGTACCATGTTTGCAGGCTCTTCGTCATTAACGGGTAAGGTGTCATCAAAAGAGATCTCGTGAACATTGCCTGACGTGCCACTGGTATCATGTTGTCCTCCTGATTCCGTGCTCTTGCCATCGTTAGGCTCCAAGTTGTCAACCGTATGACCATTCTCCTCTTGTATTTGCATCATAGATTGTTGCACTCCATTATCATACACTTGGTGAAGTCTAGATCTTTCATAAATCGAAGACGAAACTGATGTCATAAATTTCAACAGTTTATCACGGAAATCTTTAACATCGTTCTGTGTGTATTGAAAAAATGACCGGCATATCCCTGAATTGTCAGACTTGATGATATTGAATTGGAGGAAAGGCGTGAGTTGTGTCACAAGAGCCTGATATGCAGTTTCTGATGCAGAGTGATTAAAGTCTTCTTTGTGAAGTTGCTCAGCTAGGTGGTCCAAGTTGAGACATAGTGAATTGATGAATGTATAATGATGTTGACCAAAAAGTGTCACAAATTCGCTTCCTCCTTGAACCCATGCAATAGTCCTAAGATGTGACTGAAGTAGTCGACATGAAATTATACCACGTTCTCTAGCTGTGTCTTGCATGTGATGCAAATCTCCCTCTTGAAATTTCGAATTCAAAGACTCCATTGAATTATGATGAAAAATTATCGTGTTTGTAGTTGTATTCGGAATTTTACAATTCGTGAAGAAATTTCGAAAGATCCGTAAATAACTTTTTAAAAATCCTCGAGTGATGAAATACCTCTTTACTCAGCTCAAAAATTGTTGTCGGCTCAAACGATGAGAAATTAAACCGAAGTCCAAATCAAAATCGGCTCACTCCAAAAAATAAAGCCCGTCAACAAATAAATCCAACTTTCGGTAAATATAATAATCGGCCCGATGAATTATATCTAAAAACAAACCATGAACCTTGACCCCTTAAAATTTACTCCTTTCGAGCCCAATAAATTTGCAAAAAAACGCGCTAAATATCTTTGCCAAAACGTATATAATTAAAAACGCTTAAAAAAATAAAATTTAAGGTGAATAATTAAAAAACGTTTAAGAAACTGTTAAACTTTGAGAAATAACCACTAATTAAAAACGTTTAAGAAAACTATTAATTATAGGGAAAGACGTTTCAATTTCTAGTCCCACAACGTGGACTCATAAATAATGCCCCTCAATACACGTGCCCCTCAGTTGTTTACTCTTGCAATTCCCAATCTCTTTTTCTCTCTTGGTTACTCCGTCCCAAAATAATATATAAACACAATGTATGATCCACTTTTTATCTCTCTCACTTCTTTCCGTCTCAAACTGTAATACTTACTGTTAAAATTCCCCTCAAACAGCAAACTATCAAAACCTTTCTATTCTGTTACAAACTTTACACACAGCCACTACTTCTCAAATTACTCCACTTCTGTTAAAACCAAAGCTGACCCTGTTTGATCTCTTCTCAGCCCATTAAACGAATCACGTCACTTATCTAAATTAATCACTACCGTCGCATTCAACATCTCAATATATAAACAAGATTTGTTACAAGATGATTCATCCTCTCATCTCATCCCCAATAAACAAGATGATTCGTCTTCTAGATCTGTTACAAGGTCTCGGGTAGGTACTAACTATTTATGTTTTATGTATTGAGTCCTTGATCAATGATTGTTTACGAATGAGATCAATTATCGAGTCTTTGGTTGGAACGAGAGTCCATTCTGGCAGTTTAGTCTTGGTCTAGTATAGTCTGGTTGATTTCGAGTCTGTTGGGGTGGAGAGGCAGTTGCGAGGGTGTGATTTGGTTTGTGGTGTCGCGTCTTGAGTCTTGGTGTGTCGGTGTTAGACGAGGGTGTGTGTTTGAGCGTGAGTTTGATGGATTAGAGTGAGGGTGTAGGTGAGGGAAAGAGTGTGTCGAGTCTTTGGTCTTATGAGTTTAATGTTGAGGTTGTTGTTGTCCTGGCTTTGGTGTGATTGTGGAGTCGAGAGGTGAGGAAGTCAATGGGTTTGTGACGAGTCTTGAGTCAGTTTATGGGTTAGTTGGATGTCTAGGTAGCGAGTCGATATTGTTTAGACGAGAGGTGAGGGAGTTCGAGGGTGTTGTGAGTCTAAGTTGTGTTTTCGAGAGGTGTGAGGGAGTTCGAGAGGTTTTTCGGTTGGTGAGAGTTGTTGTGTTGGAGTTGGTCTGGGCAGGTTGTGGGTAGAGTTGAGAGTTAAGGTGAGACGAGGGTTGAGAGTCTTTTGTCACTTGGTTTGTTTAGTCAAATGGTTGAGTCTAAGTATAGTGTCAAGTCATCGGAATGTCACAAGCAAAAAACACCATCGGAATGTCAATGTTTCTATCGCAATCCTCAAAACTTACAACCCATCGCAACAATCATAAACACTCTTCCATCGCAATATACATAATACCCACCATCGCAATGTGTTATCATTCCATCGCAATATAGCGAAAAAAAATTCGGCAGAGTTTTGACTCACTTGAACCTAAATCCCGTCGCAATCACGATCGCAAAGTGAAATCGCAATTACGTCGGAATAAGGGTGTCGGAAAAACTTGATCGCAAAGTAGAACCCGAGGGTTATTGCGATCGGAATGTTCAAACTTAGTACTTTCCGATGGATGTGTAAAACGCAAATACAAACCTGGATACGTGACGAACACTAGAAAAAACTGATATGCTAGATAAGTTAACAGAAACTAATACTAAAATAAGAGAAACTGATAAAGAGTTATATATAAGAAAAAATAATAGAAAAACTGAAAAATTTGAGACCTTGCTTCCAAATCGAGTCAACGAACTAATACCAAAAACTATTGTGATTTTTAAAAATGAAGACTGATATTTTTTAGAGAAAAAAAATTGATATTTTTCAATAATATGAATATGAAAAAGAAAATTTTCGTGACCAAAGAAAATAAAAAAAGAGAGAAATTTCCGTGACCAAGAAAAAATAAAATGTAAAATAAGATGAACTTTAAAAGATAGAAAGAAAATAAAAATTAAACTTAACCAAGTCAATAGATTAACAAAAAAAGCGCTAATCCGAAGAATCAACCATGCTCTCTGATACCAATTGTAGGATCTTAGTTTTCTAAGGAATTAGCAAGTGTAGATTATCTATTGAATGGATGGATAAATGGAAGAACTTTAGAGAGAGAAAGAAGAGAGAGAAAGGAGAGGGTTAAGAGAAAGATGGAAATGTGATTGATGAAAGTGGAAGTGAACCAACAACCCCTCCTAACATGCTAGGAGGGGGGTTTATATAGCCCACCCTACATGTGGGCTATATGGGCTATATTGGATCACGAGCCCAATATCGTTGGAGTGACCGATCCTTTCTAAATACGTAAAAACGTATTTCCAACAAAATTAAACAAACATTAACTACGAGCTATACAACATTCAATAATATTGTGGAGTGACCGATACTTCTAATATACGTTAAAAACGTATTTCTAACAATCTCTATCAAGATCCTCGCTTCGCATCGAATTTCTAGAGATTTGCTCAAAAGTCATTAGGAACGAACCTTGATGAGAGTACTGTTTACCACCCCAATCGAAGGGACGAGGTAAAGTAATGATACAAAACACTAGAAGTCTTGTTTTCTGTTTGAATAATTGACCTTTTGGTAATGAACCGTATAATCGTTTTCCTTTGGAGAAATTATCATTGATAATTATCGTATTAGGATTGAGATCGAATCTTGTTAGGATCTAAATATAAGAGCATCTGTAAGCAGGAGTTGGGATGAAGACACCCGACATACACCCATTGTGAGTTGGACATGTATTTTAGGTTTAAGGTTTCCTATGATGCCAAACCTAACCTTAAAAAATACCCGCCCCGCGAGACCTGGAATGATTGTTGAAATTAGGATCTGATTATTGACTGTCAGTAGTGGGCAGGAGGTTATGTGAACATGAAGTGTAGATCTTGAAGTGCAGGATGGGTGGCGAAGCTATGCCAAAAAATTTCACCATGGAAAAATGAATTGATGATCTAAAAGATCATGGGAATTAAGTCCCCGTTGTATGGGACCATTGAGATAATGTAAAAGATTGGTTTGAAAGGCATATAAGCTGGATCTACCCTAGGACTTCAAGGCTGCGTAAATTATGTTTCGTATATCAAACTTGATAAAATGTCTATCAAGTGAAAATCTGATTACTTCTTGATGAAGTTTGTATCGGCAAAAAGTTGCATTCATCAAAAACCCGTGAACATCATGGATAGAGAAAGTAAGTCAACATTAAGCCTGATCGTATTCCCGTAGTTATGTTTGATGAAACTCGCGTATTGTAATGAATTACATTGTCAGAAAAGACCGAATGTGGAGGAAATACCCACTGGCTTTAACTCTATAAGAAACGAGTAGTAAGATAAATCGATCTTTGAGGGCAAAGATCCTGTTTAGGGGTAAATGCTGTGACAATCCGTCAATTTATGGTTGATATTTTATTCGCAAGTATTATTTAAAAATATTATTTTAATGTTATATTATGAACTCACTCATTTTGGGAAAAAAATTGGGTTTACGTCTTGAAGTAGCATTGACTACGTCTAAACTGGAGGATTCTACGTTACGTGCTTACATTTACATACATCGTTTTTGCTGACAGTCCGACACTTCAAGAAATAAATTTATCCGTGAATATTATTTTGGAATTTTAAATTTGTGTTGGTTCATAAACTCACAAATTTACGAGAAGAGATTAGGACTTACGTTCATAATTTAACGTCCTTTACGACTAAACCAGAAACCCTAGGTTTACGTATTTACGTTTTTGAACTCCATTTTTGATGAGACAATTTTTATTAGATTCGTTTTGTGCCGTTGATTCATAATTTATAAAAACGTTTTTCGTAAAACGACCCGAGGGCACGCAAATCGAGGAAACTAGAATCAAGGAGTACCCGTAAATTAATAGGAATGGGACAAGTTTACACTTGCCCACCCCTATACAAGTGGCATCCAAGAGTACACAACACACTCTTGATGGGTCAAGTTTACTTAAGTAAACAAGGACACTTGTCCTTGTTTCTTTCCAAACCACTAGCAACACAAAACTAGCCAAGACTAAACCATTATCTCATTTACAACATGCAAACCACACACAAACTCTCTTGGCTCCCTATGAACGTCCACCGTGCTCCCAAAACACCCCATTTGATCAAAAATTCAACCATGAATCATGTGTTTAACTTGCACAAGTTGAATACCCTTTGAAGTTATGGAGATTGGAGGTGATTCTAACATCCAAAGAGGAGATTTCTTGGTGTCCTAGGGCTGATTTCCCACAAGGAGATTATAAATATTGGTGGACTTGAAGATGATATTGGTTTATCACAAGTTTTGCCATCAAAATCCATGCCTTGTTCATCAAAAACTCATCTTTTCATCACTAATGGTGGTATAGAGATTGTTTCTTCCTATCCTATTGTTATTTTGATTATGTAATCTTGTATTTTCTTTATTTATATATATATATATATATGATGATGAATAATGATTAAAAATATTATGTGGGGATTTGGTGTTGATAAACATGGTTAAACAGATGGAAAACCATATGTAAAAAGGTTAAAATCTTGCTTAATAAGTTAGCTGTATAAAAACGTAACTAACCATTTATTAAACTGACAAAATGGCAAAGTGGAATCAATATACAGTAAATATTAGGTCTTGTACACATGTGAGAGTTGGCCATGCAATGGAATCATTGTAATGAGTGAGATATGATCAAAACAAAATTAATGTATCAATCTGAATAGTCTGTTTTGTGAGGACTGTTAGGGATACTTAGACTTAGATTGAGCAGTAGCTAAAACTAAGTTATTTGTAACACATAATATGAAGTTTATGTCATCAAAAAATGAGCTTCTATCTCCTTGTAGAACTCAAGATATGGTAAAAATGGTGAAAATGAAACTAAAAATCAGATTTTGTGAAATTATAGTTTAATAGTATTATAATAGCACTCAAATAAATATAGTATAAAATGTAAATTAAAACCCACTAACTTATATATTACATTTATATAAATATGTACAATAATAAATAAAAGGGACATTTTATAAAAATGGTAGTTTGATAAGTTTTATAAGTTATAAAACTATAAACATGCTTTTTACGTCTTTTCGGCTAATACCGTAAAATTAACGTTTTTCGTCAATTAAAACTTAGACGATCGGACCCGTCTAATGTAAACTTTTTAAAAGTCATATACTGATATATAAGTACTTAATACAAGTAAAAACCGATATAACCCGAACTATATAACATACGGACATTAACGGGCTAAGTTAGCGTTATTGGACTAATAATCTCTACTACTTATAAAGGCTGTATATCAGTTTTTCAAAAATCTCTTCATTTCTTTTAATAGTAGTTTTTCTCAACATTTCTATATTTATTAAGCCACAAATAGAAAGCACTCAGATGTATACTTTTCAGTCTGACTTCTCCAAGACTTCTTCTATAGGATTCTTCATTTCTTTGGCAGTTTCAATATTTTTCGAGATTTCATCTAAGTAAGGAAAAGATTTCAACTTCAATGTAAATCTCAAAGCTTTCTACATACGATTCATTTTGAAAATTAAAAAAGGTCCAGTTTCAAAATCAATACACAAACTTGATTCATATCCTCACCACCATTAAAATCCCACCACCACCACTGCCGGAATCCCTCCACGGCCACCGAAACCAGCGAATTACGGCCACTGAAACGGACGCCCACCCAAAGGGGGTTTTCAATATTTTCGGTATTTGTTGAGTTTTCTTATAAATCTATAATTTTGTAGATTTTATTTATAAATATGAATTTTATAAATTAATGGGTGTTTTTTTGTTATAGTCGGAACTAGCTACACCGACGCCGCCATATAGTTGTGGGTTTGTAGTCTCCCATTGATGGGGTGTGTAGTTTTACCAATTGGTAATGATATTAAACAAAGTTTAATCATGGTTTTTGTAATTTTACTTTAGATTCTCATGTGTTTCATTTTTTAGATTTAAGAATGCTTACACCAGTAGGTTGTGGATTGCATCTTTTTCAAGTGTTCACGAATGGTGCCAATTTGTTTCAGGTTGAGGTGATTCAGAAGCTAAAGGAAGAGGACGAGGATGCACCGAGCAGATTTATACTTTTTCACATCTATCTGCCGGTATTGTGTGATGGCTTATATGATGTGATTTTAGATATTTCACTTTATGATCTTGATTGTTATTTTTACGGATAAATTGCCTTGCTTGAAACGTAGTAATACTAAATCACGAATTCAGGTTTCAATGACATTTTGAATTCCATTTACATTCATTCCTGAATACATTCATTTCTCACATCTTATCTCACATACTCTCCTTGGGCTATATTTTTCTCATGCTTCGCTGCCGCTTGTTGCTTCGATGCCACCATGAAGGTGTGTGACGATGGTGATGAGTGTGTGACGATGGTGAGAAAAAGGAGTGTTGTCGGTGGTGTGACCGCTTGAATAAAAGAAAAAAACAGGCTTTAATGAAATCAAGGTTTTCAGAAAGTAAACCCCGCTTAAATTTCACAAACCCCCACATACAAATACACTTTCAAACCCTACAAAAACTTTCTCACTCGTTCCTTTCATTATCTTCTTTTTTATATTTTATAGATACTAACTTTTTTATTAGTATCTTCTTCATATTTTAGTTTTTATAAACTCAGATCCTGGTTTTTATAGTTTAGGCATTTTTTGAAGCAATCAAATGGCGGGAAAAGATGTAAAGGGATTGTTGGCAGGGAAGACAACGACGGGAGGTCGTAACAAGGACGAGGTTAAGAAGGGGCCTACTTCGCGCTCTTCATGAGTCGGTCTTCAGGTTTTTGTTTTTTTATATAAATCTTTTAATCTATTTTGGTAACGTACTGTTTTTTTAAAGTATCGGGTTTTTATGTACCATGTGTTTGTTTAGTTATTTTCTATGTTTAAGGCCTAAATCTATAAAATGCATATTGTTTATTACTGTTTGATGTTATCTAATTGATGATTAGTAGGGGTGTTTGTTTAAGCTTTGATTTCGGCATATATTTAATAAGCCACAATCTTTTAGCTTATTTTGAGATTTATGAGCTTATGCAAGTATACTAAGTAATAATAAATTTAGATAAGCCAAAAAGTCTTAAAATAAGCCGGAAATTTGGGGCTATGAGATATAAACTGAAAATAAAAAGGTTGGGTGGTTTTTGTTGCTTATATAGCGGGCTTATGGTTTATGTTGTTTAAGGCTTAGATTTTATAAGTTCACTTTCTGTGGCTTATTTTCTAGCGACCGACAACTATTATGACATTTGTTTTTTTATTGCTATATATCGAAATTATTGGTGTTTGGCAACAAGTCGTTATGAAATTTTGGTTTGAACATGAAAAAGTTGTTGGATATTCGAACTTGTCATAATATGAAATTTCAATACTCACAGGTTAGATGGAAGGAAACAATTGATGCTGCAATCTTGTTTCGCCTTCATGTTGTAGTGACAACTAATTCCAAGGGATTTTCTTTTCGTCTGTTAAAACAATTAAAAGGTAATTATCTTACCAATCTTTTTTCATATCTTTTTTTATAGTTTTAACCTGTTTGAATATGAACGGGTCGATTTGGAATATGATTCCTTAATGCGTCAAACAGAAGAAAGTGGTGTCAAAAAGTGTGTCAAGAAGTGCTCTGTATATAAAATTTCTTAACCTGTTTGAAAGTCGCGTCAAGTGTCATTTTAATGCGTAAAATTTCTAAAATGGTTTGTGCAAACAGCTAAGTACATGTACTAAAGATGATTTTTTATATATAACATTTAATGCATACTATATATTTACAAATTAAATTAATTTACAAAAATTTGGACAAAAGGGTTTTTGGTCGATCTGACCTGTTTGGCGCCATTTTTTTTAACAAAGTTTGGTACCATTATTCCTTGGGTTCTAATATAGTCGTCATAATTTTATTATATATATTATTTATGATGTAGGAACATCGTGAAATGATTTTTGCAGCTAGATACGGCCAGCAAGGACCTAGAGCGCTATTACAAATCCATTATGTAGCACCTTCTTTTTGGGCCAGGGAAAGGGGTGAAGCAATACTTAAGGTGCTTTCTGAATTTGTCGATCATGTCTCAATGTATTATTCCAGTTAAAGAGGTACTTGCTATTCAACACGGTACTTGCTATTCAACGTTGTTAAGTTTATTCATGGTACTTGCTATTCAACATTGTTAAGTTTATTCATATAGGGGTGTTATCGGGTCATGTCGGACCGGGTTGATTCGGGTTTTGGTTTTTGAAAACTCACCCGAAACCCGACCCGATAAGGATTTGGGTTATCGGGTTCGGTTCAGGTGGTAATCTGGTTGGGTTATTTGGGTTATCGGGTGACACACTAAGATAACTACAAATAAGATTCTTATAAGAAGCAGTTTTGGTTAAATAGGATTTGAATGCTTAAAGACTAATTTATTTGTTAACTGATTTGTGTTTCACTCGTGCCTAGACTAATTTATGGACCAATAATCCATTCTTAATAATTAAAAAAATCAGTTAACTCTATTACTAAATAATTTGACATGTGATTTGCAAAATTTTCTTTTAATTATAGGGTTTCTGATGCATAAACTCAGGTGCGTAACATTATCAAGTCAAAACATATGTTCATATCATTATGATTAAGCACGGGCTATTTTATACATAATATAAAATGTTTGTTGTTCAAATACCTTTCCTATGTCATGAATGTGGCCACACCAACAACAGCTTGTCTAAATGTGGTATATAATGTAATAATCAAAATAAAAAAGTTCAAATGAATACAAGTAAACCATATATAAACTGTTGTTAATTTCTACAAGCATATGTATCTTACCTGAACCTTTTTTCTTTCTAATATAACTAATTCAGGAATTGATAGAATTTTATCTGATGATTATCCTCCCTTTCAATGATGATCGTTGCCAACATATAAAACCATCTAATGTATCATCCAGTTATACTATAACTGGGATTTAAACCAATAGCAAGTCAAGTACCAAACGCCTCTTTTGTTAAATCAAACATTTCATGCATATATTTGTTAGAGACTCTGCCACAAATCTATTGGGCTTTTATAAAAGTATTACCCAAGAAATTGAAAAAATGATTTTCGGGTCTTATCGGGTTGACCCGATATCAATATTTATTTAACCCGAAATCGACCCGATAATACTATCGGGTTATCAAGTCGGGTGAAAACAACCCGATAAGAAATTTGAACATGATATAGCCCGACCCGGTAAGTCTTATCGGGTTCAGGTCAACCCGACCATATTGACATCCCTACTTGTATTGCCTATAATGCTCAATAGTAGATGTAGTCAATGTAGACGGGTTGGGTAACGGGTCAAAACACAGTCACGTTGAAAGAGGTCTTATATACACTTACATGTAATAGCTACGGACAATTTTTGTCCAGTCTTTCTTCTAATAATAAAGCGTTAAAAAGTTTTACGTTGTAATTTTACATTGCATATGTTAGCTAATTCTTGCATAATCCACGCCTTGACTTTGATTTTGAATTTTTTATGTTCAGGAAAAGGATACAACAGAAACGGATGCAACGCGCATGGAAATGCCTACGCCTTCTGTAGTACATATGGAATTTCGTTAGGTGATACGAGGAAAACTTATTATATCTTTTCGCGTAGAATATGACTACATGCCATCAAAGTTTCCATCACAATCGCCAAGTTATTTTTTTAAGAGACGTAAAAATGGGGAAACTAGGTTTTGATTTCGTCAGATTTATCCTAAAAATAGATTCATGAATCGATCTACATGTTAAGAATTCATCAAATGTAATGAACGTTTCGAATTTTATTTTAGCAAATTCACTTTCGGTTTCAAGAAACATTTACTATAAAATGAGTCATTTCGTTAATTATTTGCCGCTAGGTATTCCGCCGCTATGCGCGGGTATTCACCTAGTACAACTAAATGGGCTAAACACTTATAAACTTACTCATTGGGCTTAACCCACTTGGGCCCAACATGAAAAGTATAATACTGATAATAAAGGTGTAAAATGGACTAATATAAAGTATTGGGCTTGTAATAGGCTTATTGGGCCTAAAACATGTAAATAAGTAAAACTAGTAAAACTAGTATAAAAATGTTACCAACACATAAACACTATAATGAATGAGTAAAAATGTACAATCCTACTTGATCATCATCATATTTATAAAATCATCATATGTATACATAATTGTTATTTTTATAAAGTCATTGGACAAGAGTCTAAGACGAGTATTATTTGTCTAGGTTTCCGTGATTGAAGCACGTACCGTACATCCGAATTGCCGATAACCCGCTTTCCCACATCAACGTGAGTTCATAGCCTCGCACTCTTTTAAATGTTTTTATGAAATGTTTTATAAACCCGTGAGGGAGATAACATGTTAGCTTTGATAAAATAGGACACCATTTGTCCCGATTATTTGTTTATTGATTTGGACCTGAATGATTGTATGACCCGATGAATGAATATATGACCCGATAAATGAAATGAAATGGATTATTAAAGTTAGTTTATGTCACTAAAAGTCCCATTAGCATGAATTGTGAACTACCGGGATTTGGTAGATGCTTATGCATATAATAGTACTATTTGGGGACGGTCACCCCAGTTCGCGCCTTGACGGTTGATCCCCGTCGTGCAACATTGATTGGTAAGCGAATTTATGTATGAGAAGATTTCCATAGCGTGATTATTGTGACGACACGCTAACTTAGATGGGCAAATTGAGTTTCGGGTTAGCTACCCGTTGTTTGGTATATTAAGGTAACAATGTCATGCGGCTTATAATAATCCAATAACAAAAATACTGCTTTATGCATTGAATTACGATATATTGCCTGACTAGTAATACAGGGTCTTATTATTGATATTATGTTCGTGTTTTGGTTTTACATAACCATATTCATCTAACGGTTTTTATTTAACTTTATACAACGTTATAAAACGTATTGTACGATGTTTTTACGACAATGGTTCGTATAATGATTTTGAAGGCAAAAGCCTATATTATGATTTTTGATAAGGATTTTAATAAAATGACTTTGGCTATTTTATGGCATATTACAAAGATTTGTACAAAATGATTTTCGGTAATAATTATATACCGATGATATATTAATTGTTTTATTAAACTCTATGAATTCACTCGGCGTTATCGCTGACCTTTTCTTTTAACATGTTTTATCTCAGGTACTTGAAGGTAATTCTCGGGAAGACAACAAGAATCCATGGCCCGCAATTAAATAATAATTTCCATTCAAATGCTTTGTAAAACCTGTATGAAATACAATGACCTGGGACCTATGTAAATTTGATATTTATGAATGGAAATGCTTTATTGTTAAACGACGCGATTTTTAAGCGTTGTCTATGATGTGAGTAATGTGCTATCCCGTAACACCAACGATTCTTCCGCTGTATTGAATTGTGTAAATTTTGGGGGTGTTACAAAACTTGTTGCAACTAGAGGATTTCCACCAACAAACAATCAGCTCCTCACCTCTTCAAATCCTCGACAACAAGTCACTGTTCAAGATGGTCAAGTGACGGTGCAACCTATTAAGGGAAGGCAAACTTCATATGGACCCCCTACAAGGACTGTGAATGCTCAAGCTGTGAATTCTCAAGCTAATGGAAATGGAAGACCTATTGGTCCTCAAAAGGTTGTGACTTTCTACAATTGCCGAGGACAAGGTCATATGGCTAGGGAATGCACTCAGCCAAAAAGAAGAAGGGATGCAACATTGTTTCGTGAGAAGATGTATTTGGTTGATGCTCAGTCTAAGGGAAAGATTTTGGATTCAGAAGAGTTAGCATTTCTTACAGACCCAGGGGCAGAAGATAATGAAGGCATTGCAGTCGTTTCTACTTCTAATGCAGCATATCAAGCGGACGATCTTGATGCATATGATTTGGATTGTGATGACATTCACTCAGCCTCAGCTGCTCTCGTTGCTAATCTTTCTTACTACGGTTCTGATGTCGTCAGTGAGGTACTCACCACAACCAATCTTGGTAATGATGATAACCCACATCAAGTTGGGCATGAAAATGACAACCTCGAACAACATTCGAGAACTAGTAACTCAAATGATGTAGTCCCCAATCCTACACATTTGAGTGAACCTCAACCAAATGCTACGACGGGTATGGAATCTTATGCTCAACATGATTTGGTCATGGTGCCTAAACATATTATTGATCAAATACATATGGCTCTCCGACAATCCGTAGATACGAATTCCACCCTAACAACTGAGCTTGCGTTGCATAAAGAAAAGTTCAAAGCTTTTGAAATGGTCCCTCAAGCAGAGAAAATAACTTATTCTGAATTTGACCAATTTAGGTTTGAAAAGATTGAACACTTAAATGAAATAGAATCATTAAAAGCTAATCTTTCCAATGAATTAAAAGCAAAAGAGTCGGTTGTAATTGATTTTCAGAAACTTAAAAAGGATTTTGAAACTCTCGAGTCTAAAAAGTTTGAATCAGAAATTAATGCTACCAAACTTCTTAAATTCAAAAAACAACAACTTTTAAAACAATACGCTTCCACAGAAAAGGTTCATCTTTTAACTAAATCATTTAAAGAACTCAAACTTAAGCATCTTCAAGATTTACCACCTAATCCTGGTTATGCAAAACAAGCTCAGGAATATATTCCTTGTCTTTATGATGTGACCCTAATTGGCAAATCGAAAGAAGCACCTTATGTTCGTAGTACTGAGGAGACACAGTCACTTGCGGAAGAAACTCATTCTAAAATGCTTTCAAAATTCCATAAGATTGATTATGATCAGTATAATAAAGATCAATTGTCTAAAAAGACCCGTATTCTTTTACAAAAGTAATTAGCTCAATTAACAGTTTTTGTGCCTCAAAGTTTGTCAACGGAAAACCCTCCTAGTACGTCTCCTACACTTGTCAAAAAGGATTTAACTAAGTTAATCCCACCGGTAAGTAAGGCATCCGTTAGCTTAAATGCGGTGCACCAACACTTAGCCGATTTTGACAAGGTCATTGTGGAACGTATGACGGCTTCGGCCATAACGGAAGGTGAATGGAATTTTGAGCATACAAGAGCTGCATTTCAAGACGAAATTGTTCCAATTGTAAACAATGTTAAAGCTTGTCTTAGTAATATTGATCAAGATTTACTTTTGGAAATAGAAGTTAGACGTGTTTTCAATGAAATGGATGATGCTTATGAAAACAGTTTACTTGAAATAGAACGAGTTTCACGCCAAAATTATCAGCTTCTGAAGCAAGTGATGTCTCATGATATAGTTTCCGTCTGTGTGAATAAAAGTGTTGATAATGATTCTATTGTGCATAATGTTGAATCTATGGATAATGTGGTAGATAGTACTTGGCACGAATCTGACGTTGAATTTTTAAAGCTTCAAGATTCATATTCTTCGCTTTCAAAACGTTTTGATGAGATTCAAACACATTGTATTTCGCTTGAATGCAAGCAACAATTTATTCAAGAAATATTTGAAGCGTCATTCGAAGGTGTTAATATTGATGATGCAAATTTTCAAAATAATTTTCGATTGAATTTACAATCAAAACAGTGTTAGCCAAGTAACAAGGTTGCTAAATCTTTGCTGATAGACATAGAGAAATCTAAGGAGCTTAACTGTGTGAACGTACTTGAGGCCTCTGAGAATTTAAACTTGATCTAGATAATCGAGTTTCCAAGATTTTGTCCAAAGTTGATAACTTAAAACAGAAAAATACACAACTCTTCGATTCCGTAAAGCCCGCATGTGCTAATACTACTACACAGACTCAATCTTTGATTTGAACAATTGAATCGAAAGTCGGTGGAAATATCTGATTTGAGGGAACAAATTTGTGATAAAAATCTGGCCTTGGCTGAGTTAAAGGAAACACTTCGTACTCTAGAAGGTAAGAATATTGTGGATAACGCAGCCACTGTCTCAGCATCGTCCTCTAGTGCAATCAAAAGGAACCTTATAGCCGTCACACCATTTAATAAGGGCCCTAGGACTAAACCATCTCAAACATTGGTCACTAAAGATAAGGCAAAATCAAAACCAGCTTCTAATCTTCCCGTGTTGCCTTCTACAGGAGTAATCACCACTACTAAGGCTCAAAGATCTAAGCTTAAAAGAAACAAGAAGAATGATAGGATCTTGCCTTAAAAGAAAGTAGAAGCCCACCCTAGGAATGTTATTTCTGTTTTGAATAAAAAGTATCATGTAGCTAAACCTAAAGGCTCTGCGGTTGTGTAGCGTTCTAAGCCTACAGTGAATTCTAGTTTGAAATGTTGGAATTGCAATGAATGTATGTTTTCTAGTCGTCATGATTCTTGCCTTATTGACCATGTGAATGAGATGAATGCTCGGAAAAATGGTTTAGAATGGACACCGACTGGGAAAGTGTTAACCCAAGTTGGTTGGATGTGTCACCCCACTGGTAGAACTTTCACTATATTAGGAAATGCGTGACTTTTAACTAGGATCACTCCTACTAAAGCGAAGAAAGCGTGCCCTTTAACTAGGAGTACCAAGGATACCAAAACATAAGTGTGTCCTTTAACTAGGAACACCAACACTACCGTAGGAACCAAGTGCCCTTTAAATAGGTCTACTCCCACTGTAGTGCCCGCTAATAATCCAAAACCTCAGAAAGTTGGAACAATAAAACCTGTTAGTGATAAAACTCACATTAAGAAATGCAGGAAATCTAAGGGTCACACAAATGTTAGCAATTCTGATAATATTATATATGTATCTGCTAACACTTCGGAACCAATAGTTTCCAATGCATTATCTACTGTTGTTGTTGAAAACAGGTGGTCCGAATTGTTCTCTGGTATTTGGACTCTGGTTGCTCTAAACATATGACCGGAGATCGCTCTCAGCTTAGAAATTTCGTCAGCAAGTTTCTTGGTACGGTTCGATTTGGGAATGATCATATTGCAAAGATAATAGGTCACGGTAAATATCATATTGGGAATGTTATAATTTCAAGAGTGTAATATATGGAAGGTCTCGGTCACAACTTATTTTCTGTGGGACAATTTTGTGATGCAAACCTAGAAGTTGCTTTTCGAGAGCATACCTGCTTCATTCGTAATTTGGAAGGGGTTGATTTATTGAAAGGTACTTGAGGGAATAATTTGTATACTTTGTCTCTAAAAGACATGGTGGCCGCTTCTCCTGTATGTCTTCTCTCCAAAGCATCAAAGACTAAGTCATGGTTATGGCATCGACGGTTATCTCATCTTAACTTTGATGCTATCAATCATTTGGCAAAAAACGAACTTGTTCGTGGTCTTCCTAAACTTACATTTCACAAGGATCACTTATGTTCCGCGTGTACAATTGGGAAAAGCACTAAGAAATCATACAAACCCAAGACTGAAGACACCAACCAAGAGAAACTTTATTTGTTGCATATGGATCTTTGTGGGCCAATGCGTGTTGAAAGTCTTAGTGGTAAAAGGTACATCCTCGTCATTGTCGATGATTACTCTCGGTTTACATGGGTGAAATTTCTTATAACAAAAAATGAGGCACCTAAATTCATCATCGGATTTCTCAAGATGATTCAAGTGCGTCTCAACACTATTGTCCAACGCATTCGTACAGATAATGGAACCGAATTTGTGAATCAAATTTTGCGTGATTATTATGAAGAAGTTGGCATATCTCATGAAACATCTGTTGCTCGCACTCCACAACAAAGCGGTGTCATTGAAAGGCGAAATCGCACACTTATGGAAGCTGCTTGAACGATGTTAATTTACGCAAAGGCTCCATTGTTTTTATGGGCAGAAGCAGTATCTACAGCAGTTTTCACCCAAAACCGGTCACTAATTCGAAAACGCCATGGTAAAACACCTTATGAGCTCCTACATGGAAAAGTACCAGATTTATCATATCTTCATGTATTTGGTTCTCTCTGTTATCCAAATAATGATGGTGACAATTTGGGAAAACTTCAACCAAAGGCTGATATTGGTATTTTCATTGGCTATGCACCCACAAAGAAGGCATATCGAATCTACAATCATAAGTCTTGTAAGATCCTCGAAACTATGACTGTTGATTTTGATGAGCTGACAACAATGGCTTTTGAGCAAAGTAGCTCTGAACCCGCACTTCATGAAATGGGAACCAATATCATTAACTCTGGTCTTGTCCCAAACAACCCCACTTCATCATCATTTACACCACCTTCTAGGAATGAATGGGATACGTTGTTTCAACCGTTCTTTGATGAATTCTTTACTCCTCCAAGTATTGTTGCTCCAAAACCTGAGGTAATAGCTCTGGTAACCGAAGTTGTAGCTCTAGCAATCGAAACACAATCAGATACGTCTACACCTACAATTGGTCAAGACATACCATCAACGAGTAATTATCAACCAACACCCGAATCAACTACCCATGTCATGCCTATTGATGGTGAAGAGGATGATGATGACCACGATTTGGAATTCGCTCAAATGCGTGAACTTCCATTCTTTGGTGTACCAATTCCCAACTCTACTCAAGCCGGGTCGTCCACCTCAGAGGAAGCTCCTACTACGATTTACTCCAATCCACGGATTCGTGAACATGACAACAAGTAGATAAAGGATCATCCTATAGATTCTATTATTGGTGACCCTAATCGTCCGGTATCCACACGAATTTAGTTACAAGAAAATGCAATGTTTTGTCATTTTGATGCTTTTCTCAATGAAGTTGAACCTAAGACATGGCAAGAAGCTTTTACTCAATCCTGTTGGATAGAAGCTATGCAAGAAGAACTGAATGAATTTATACGTCTTGAAGTATGGGAACTTGTCCCATGCCCGGATCAAGTGCAGTTACTCACTTTGAAGTGGGTTTACAAGGTGAAACTCGACGAGTTAGGCGGAATATTGAAGAACAAAGCTCGACTAGTAGCTCGTGGATACAAGAAATTATTATGCATCGACTTTATGGAATCCTTTGCACGTGTTGCCCGTTTGGAAGCTATTAGACTATTCCTCGCGTATGCAGCCCATATGAATATGATCGTCTATCAGATGGATGTGAAGACGGCATTTCTTAATGGTGAAATCAAGGAAGAGGTCTATGTTCAACAACCGGATGGTTTTGTGAATCCTAATTATCCTAATCATGTGTTCAAGCTTAAGAAGGCTCTCTATGGGTTGAAGAAAGCTCCACGCGCATGGTATGATCTATTGTCACAATTCCTCATTACGGCAAGGCTTCGCTAAAGGCAAGGTGGATCCCACGCTGCTCATTCAGAAACGAGTTAAAGATATGATTATGGTACAAATATATGTTGATGATATTATATTTGCAGCCTCGACCCAAACCTTATCCGATGAGTTTGGGATACTCATGTCTTCCAAGTTTAAGATGTCAATGATGGGCAATGTATCATTCTTCTTAGGTCTTCAGATATCTCAGAGTCCCAGAGGCATCTTTATCAATCAATCCAAGTATTCCCTTGAATCCCTTAAGAAATATAAGATGGAATCTTGTGACCCCGTGGATACTCCAATGGTGGAACGAACTAAGCTTGATGCAGATCCACATGGAGTTGCCGTTGATCCGACACTTTATCGTGGAATGATCGGTACCCTTCTGTATATCACCGCCAATCGACCTGATCTTCAGTTTGCTATATGTATGTGTGCTCGGTATCAAACTCGACCTACTGAGTTACACTTGGCTACTGTTAAATGGATCTTTCGATATCCTAAAGGAACCATTAATCGAGGACTTTGGTATTCGAAGGACTCTTCGGTTTCACTAATGGCATATGCAGATGCGGATCACGCGGTTTGTCAAGATACAAGGTGTAGCACGAGTGGAACTTTGCAACTACTAGGAGATCGACTAATCAGTTGGGCATCGAAAAGGCAGAAAAGTGCTGCAATTTCAAGTACAGAAGCAGAATACATAGCTATGTCCGGTTGCTGTGCTCAAATTCTTTGGATGAGATCGCAATTAACCGACTATGGTCTAGGTTTTAACAAAATTCCGATGTACTATGACAACAAGAGTGCAATTGCCTTATGCTGCAACAATGTTCAATTCTCCCGGTCGAAGCATATTGACATTCACTACCATTTCATCAAGGAGCAAGTGGAAAATGGAGTGATCGGGCTTTACTTTGTCCGATCTAAGTATCAATTGGCGGATATTTTCACGAAGGCTTTAGATCGCGCTCGAATGGAATTTTTGGCCGACAAGCTAGGAATGAGAACTTTCTCGCCTGTGACTCTTAAGGAACTGGCAGATGAAGCGAAAGAATAGTGGTGGTAAACTATTCTCCGTATCCTTGGTGATCATTCGTATATTTTGTCTATATTTTTATCCACAAAATCAAAATACAAAAATATAAAACCATATAAAAACCCTAAAAATTGAAAATTTTCAAAAAAATCCAAAAATATTTTTACTGTATTTTTTCAAAGGCATATCTTATGGTACGATAATATTTACGGCCTTAGAAATGTTGATTAATATTGACACGGCGCTATAAATAGAGTTCGTACAAAAGTTGTAAATATTTCATAAAACATGCCTATTTGGCTTGTAGTTATTTCAGACTGCAACCCGGTTTTCTCATTAAAGTCAAGTATTTCTTATGAAAGCTTTGTAACAACGGGAATTAATTTTCTCGGGCAATGTTTACTTTAAAACCTTGTAAGAGATCAAGTTTACTTTATAACTTGGTCTAACACAAATCTATGTACGATTCAGTGCATTTATTTGTTAAAACAAGAGAAGTCTTGTTTTTATGAAGATATCATCTCTACAACCATAGCAATCTACAATTGGTCTCTACATACTCGACGATGCGACTACTCAACCGATGACTACAGCTCTTTCAATAGAACACGGGTCAACAATTGAGGGGGAGCAATTGTCAAGCATTCAGAATCTTCTATGCCGAAAGTACCAAGCTCACTAATTGGTGTCAAGACAACGATACCAATCGTACGCATGGTGTCAAGAGATGACTTCAGACGTGACGAGGTGACCAACGTATGCTGACAAGAACCATTTGATCTTATCATATGTTGTTCTCATCAATCAGGTCCAACATTGTCAATTTTTTCTAATATGGTGAATATGTGATCATGTTACAAATCGGTATCATATCTCATACATTTGGTATCATGAAGATAAAACGGACTTGCATTTTTCTTCCCAAAACCTTTGTTAAAACTTTATTAAATCAATAGATATTAAAAACATCGATTGGGTTAATATTTTTAATATGGGGGAGAAAATGTGATTTAATATGGGAAATTATCACAAATGGTTTGACTTAATGTGATAGCTCATCCCGACATGTGCGAAATGTTTTCGAATATCGTGGCATATGTTAAGGGGGAGCAAAACGGATTTGCACATCAAAAATGGATTTCATGGTGATTTATACTTACCCACAACCCATTTATTTCACGACGATGAAGATTGTGGTGACATAAGGATGGTAGGATAGGTTAAGTTCTATGATTCTTCCAAAACTAGAGGAATCTTCCCAAGGACATTCCATAGCTAGAAATAGTAGTCCTTAGGAAAGTTGGAGAAAAGATTGTGAATGTAGCTGAATGCCAACCAAGTACTTAAGTTAGCACTGGAACAATCATAACTAGGTACTAGTTATGACGTATTGGTAAGCATTGAAGGGGTTGAAGAATGAAAAAGTATTGTAAAGATAAAGGGTGTAAAGAAAGAAGCCCTCCTTACAACTTAGGCAGAAACCGGGTCAATAAATATGCTATTGAGATCATTTTTGAATGATGCTTGATATTGAAGATAAGACATCATGGACCCAGTAATGCAATGCACAACCCATCCCAGCTAACTCAGATATCTCTAAAAAGGTATTTGTTTTATTCACACGGAGACAACACAATATCTATCGATTTATTCACTCCGAATAAATTGGTATTGAAATGGTGGCACTCCTCTCCAGCCTCCGATCACTAAAATCCAAAATGCAC
This sequence comes from Glebionis coronaria, assembly GCA_025667525.1. NCBI lineage: Eukaryota > Viridiplantae > Streptophyta > Magnoliopsida > Asterales > Asteraceae > Glebionis > Glebionis coronaria. Next base: position 603,249,311 of record CM046878.1, on the reverse strand, counting down.
GATCGAGTCTAGAGCCATTTGAGATCATCAAATATCTCATTAGGACACACTTTCATAATTCCTTGCTTCTTCACACACTGTGAAAAGTAAGAAAGATCTTAAGAGTCCTACGCAAAATCTTCATGATATTGCCTGAACATCCGAGTAATACGAAAGTATTTACAATGAAGATGGAAATCCTTCTTGAGCGAATATCAAAAAGCTCATGGTAGGTGACTTGTGCGATTCTTTATGAATCAAATTTGTGATAACTAGAAAGCAACAGTGGTTTAATTCTTAACTGAACTTAAACACGTTCCAGGCCTCTACGCAATATCTCAGTGATCTAGCCAGAACACTCAGAGTGATACCTTAGTGTTCACAGTGATGAGTGGAAATCCTTCTAGTGTTAACCTCAAACATCACTTGGTAGGTAACTTGCAAGATTCAATATGAATCAAGCTCGTGACAACTGGAAAGCAACGATGGTGCGATTCTTTAATGAATCAGACTTGTTACAGGAATCAGAATTAACGGCTTCAATCATGCGGATAATTTTATTCAAATGAGTCACTCTTTACGTTCGCAGTCAGCTTTGGACGGTCGAGTAAAGAGAACGGGTTTACCCGCGAAATCTTGTCAAGGAGATTTTTAATTAAATCTACCTGCCACAAGTACGATATTTTATATCGTCCAACGGTCTTCACCGACCTGAGGTAAAATGCTACTGAATTAGAATAAAATGTTCAAAGCCATTTTGTTCGTGTCTACTTATGTTGCGACATTTGAAGATGGTGGCGTTGTGGAATCCAAGAAGAAGTCGTCCCCGCATGCTTATACTGTATGCACTTCATACCTCATCTAATTCAAGAAAGCCTAAAAGTTAAGTCTTCCGCTGTATCGAACTCTGAAGCTTTCAAGAATTACGAAGGTATAAGTATGTGGGACATGGTGTCACGAAGAGGCGAAGATCACAAGTGAAGGATGCACAAGATCAAGGCAAAACATTAATGCTCAAGATTAATATCAAAGATCACTTCAACAAGTTCACTAGAAAAGAAAAAGAAAAGAAAAACGAAGACTACGAGCTCAAGACAAGCATAGTATGCTAGGTTTATTTTATTATTGTAACTCGGGTAACACCCTTGTTTGGAGTGATCTCCCTTAGGGGGAGATTGTTGGAAATACGTTTTTCGTATTTAGTAAGATTCGGTCACTCCGACAACATATTAAGTAGTGGCTCGTAGTTTAGTTATTCTACATTAAGTAAACAAGGAAAGGCCTAGTCCATGGTTTGTATGGACGACCCAAACATGTAAGCCCAAGCCCATCACAAGGCTTGGGTATATAAACCCTCTCCTTAGTTGGAGAGGGTGTGGTTTTTCTCATACAATACACATAGTAAAAGTGTGTTTTCTTATTTTCTCTCTAAAGTGTGTGTGAAATCATCTATCTTTCTATCTCTTTCTCTCTCTAAAACATAAGAAAGATTTACATATCTTACACTTTATCACACATATTATTGAGAGTTGATTTTGGTTAAACCTTAAATTTTCTTGGGTAATTCTAAAAATTCTGAGCTTTTAACCCTTTTGACATAATATCTTCAAATTATTGGATGTTTGTTTTCTACCTTTATTCCAACAATTGTGAATTGATCTTGTCAAAATACTCTCTTTGGACATACTTAGCAAATATTTACTTTCTTATTTGAAATTTGTTTTCTTCCTCCCTCTCAAGTTATTTAGTAAGTAGTGATTATTTCCATTACATGGGTGTTTCTTTTCTTTGTACTAACCCTTGTAGGTAGCTTGTCACCATAGCTCGATCACTTGGTGCCCCAAGCTAGGGGAGTAAGCACCAAGGGGGGCTCTTAGGAAAGTCGATTCTTCCTTTCTTCAAAGACTTGTGCTAACTTTTTGCTTCGACAAAAGGGGGAGAAAAGGGTAGTTTCTAGAACCTTTGTTTTAACAAAGTGAGTTTATGGTTTAACGTAATCAAAAAGGGGTAGATTATTAATGCAACCGATGCTTAAAATAATTATTTGTAATAACTAATCTTTTTTAGTTTTGATCACGACAAAGTGTAAAAACATTTATCGTAAAAAATAACCGTAAGATGAATTATTTAAAAAAACACTATCTTTAAGGTAATAACAATTTAAGTCTTACACAAACGTATCTTATACATGTTTAGTGATCATTAAAAGTGATTAACCGTAAACTCACATTTATAGAAATGTGACAAAATATTCTAATAAACATTCTTTTAAATAAAATGTTTTATTAATATGGAAAATGGAAATTTGAATTTGTCATATTCCAAATAGTCTAAGAATATCCCTTTTAGGTATAATCGTCACAGATGGTAATCCCCCACTAGAAGACAAAAAGGAGCAGACTCTAGAGCCTGCGGATCATTATAGGTCCCCGCGGATCATTAATGATAATGAGTCGCATGCCTATTTAATGAGTCGCGTTTAGACTAGCCGTTGGACCTTGTCTGCTATAAATAGTGGATCATTTCTCCATTTTCCAAAGAACCTTTTTGGACAGATTTCTGCTTCTTATCTCCTTTCTATATTCTAATCATTAGTAAATGATCACTTAATATGCTAAGTATGTTTACTAGTGATTATCCTCTTGATTCCTTTCTTTATATGTCCAAGGAGAAGATCACTCACACATTTGTAATATGATAAAAGATGAAGGCTTGATGAAGATCATCCTTTTTTAATATCTAGTCATGTTCATCATATTGTTTATTTGATTCTTGTGTAGATCCAAGGTATTTGTTTATACTTGGATTAGTCTTGTGTTGATCCAAGGTATATGTGTATACTTGGATGTGTCTTGTGTTAGTTCTCGCTAAAATCTAATCTGATGTAGTTGTTAGTGTCTTGTGTGTTAGTTCTCACTAAACTACAAAGTGATGTAATTGTGAGTATGAGTGTTTGAGGTCTGACTTAACTAGAAAGTGATGTGAGTGAAGATTGGTTCTACCTTAGGATTAGAACTCGACATCTAGCCTTGTGTCGGAAAAGAAGATGGGCGACGAAGATGGTTCTAGCTTTGGATTAGAACTCGATATCTAGCATTGTGTCGGAAAATAATATGGGCGAAGAAGATTGGTTCTAGCTAGGATTAAACTCGACATTTAGCTTAGTGTCGGAAAACATTGTAAGCAACGTTGTAATGTTTTCTCTGCCAAGAAGGGAACTTGTGGATATAGTGGAAATCTCGAGTAAGGTGTACTCGAGGAGTGCAGTAGGGACAAAGAGAGAGCTTCATTTCTGAACCACTATAAGTCTTTGGTGTCGTTCCTTAGGTTGTTTCTTTCCTTACTCTTTACTTATACTTGTCATTGCATTCAGCATTCCATCATCATATCTCCATATAGCAATTGTTTTAAAACATTGATAATTGGCTTAACAATTATGAAACAAGTTTTTAAATAAAACTCATTTTTTATGACGAACATATTTTTTAATTAGGGAAACTATTCAACCCTCCCTCAATCTAGTTTCTACAACAAACAATAGGTAAACATCTTTCTTGGGGACCACAATAGCCTTAACCCTTGACGGTAGCACTTTCCCTTGCTTCAATATCACGAACAATAGGAATTGTAAATAACATAATACTAACCTTATCCAAGTTAACCTGTTACTTTTCAAACAGGTTCATGCTTTGTGTCGTTGGTAGTATAAATGAATGCACAAACATTATTCCCCTTAATCCTTTTGTTGCTGCCAAAATACGACACTGCTCAAATATCTTTGTCCCACATGAGATCATCAACAAAGTGGCAATGTTGGACCACATCGGTAAACATATAAAGGTAACGTAAACACAAACTCTTTGGACCATGTGTAATGATATGGACTACAATACCTCATTATATCTGCCAACGAATCAGTACTAAAGAGCCACAAGTACAAATCTGATGTTTAACAAACCCTAACTACACCGAGCCATATAAAAATTTATGTCCCTTTGTTTCTTGAACCACCAACATCATTATCAGTGATGTGTTTTCTTCTTGTCACGAACAACCTTCACCGAAATCACAAAAACTATAACCTAGGGTTCATCCAGAAACCCTAAATGAATCATACCATAAAAACTTCAAGTATTAGCAGATCTAGCATTCATACAATCAATACCCTAATATCTTACGAAGTTGAGCAGCAAAAAAAACACCAATATAGGGTTTCAAGTGCACGAAACCCTAATAAAAAATCACAACTTCTATCATCACCAACGTCACCATTCAACGAACAAATCACAACAACAACCAAACAACTAGGTTTATACACAAAACCCTAATCATTATGCTAGATCCTGCTTTGTTTTACATGCAACAACGAATCAAAATCCTTATCAGAAACATTCACGCAACAACAACATTCACGCAACAACAAGATTCCAGTCCTTGTTTTTTAAGTATTCGGACGACACCTCACATATGTCACCAGATCTGTCACTAATTGCATTGCTTCTTCCTTCCATCCTTTTTGTGACATCAGTTCTGTCACAAACTTGTCACGGCTCCGTCACAGAAATGACAAACCATAAATATTTTGTTGCTAAAACTGTCATGAATTCTTTAATCATCATCGAACACCTTGTAGATCCTAGATCGAGAACCACCCGCTCTGATACCATTAGTTGAATCATGATACACGTATGATTCTCTAGGAACTTTAGACTCTAGGATGGTTAATTCTTTATCTAGGATGATCACATGTTCATATGTATTAAAAACACATGGCGGAATTAAACAATTGATACATAAGCACAAGATGTTTCTCCAACGTTTCTTTTCATTAAAACATTCATCACAAGCCCCAATCTTACCTTGGTCGAGTGGTAGGAAGATTACATATCTATAATAGGAATCATAAGATCCTTAAGACTAAACTACCAATCCTAGACGTGAACTACCCTATGTTTAGAATTCCATACAATCCCTTGGTCTACATTTACTAGAACTGTATTCTATGCACACCAAACCTATGGGAATGATGTCTCTTTATATACTAGAGACATAGCTTACAAAGAATATAAACTAAACAAGGACAAACAAGAAAATCTTTTAAATGTTTAAACATGTTTAAGAATATCTCTTAAATGTTTAAACATGTTTAAGAATATCTCTCAAACATTTAAACATATCTTCTACCAAGTTCTTCCACCAGCTTGTAAAATCTCATCTTGTACGTTTTAGTCCCTGACTTCTACCAGAATTAAGAATATTAATACTAATATACTAGCATTAAGAATATTAATACTGGTGGTTTACCAACATTAAGAATATTAATACTGGTATACCAACACTAAGGATAATAATACTTGTATCCTACTAGTTTTTTATTTTGTCATTATCAATTCAAAATATAATTCCCAACAATTTGTGCTCTGATACCACTTGTTGATCCATTATGACCTTGTTAAAATTTATCTTGTAGATCTAGACTAAGTCAGAATAGAAACTTTGAGTGATTATCGAAGAGTATGCGAAATCAACACTTTGATATTGTGAAGATTAAAAAATTTGTATGTAACAAAGTATTTCACCAAAAGCTTTAATATTAATGATACGAGTATTCTTTGTAAAAGTATTGGGTTATAGAACCTTAAAGCTAATAATGAAGACGTGAGAATTTTATGTTCTCTCAAACTAAACCTATGACCTCTTTTATAGTACAAGAATTCCTTTACATGATAAGCATAAAGTTAACTAAAAAGATATACACATAATATCTTCTTATGATAGCTAACAAACCTTCAATATTTATCTTCAACAAAGATATCTTCTGTCAATATAACACACGTCTTCGGTGTTTATATTCTTACCAACATTAACTATCATAACCAGTACTAAGAATTCGTCTGTCCATTATATCCAAATTTACTCGACCTTTACCAGTATTAATAATATAACTACAAACATTAAACAATCTTAATAATACAGGCAATACAATACAAAACCTATACTAATTTTATTCCCAACAATCGGTTTTAGTTTAGTTTTTCAATTATTTATGTTTTAAGAACCGTTTATATTTGGGTTCGGCATATTTAGATTACAAACTTGTTTTACATAGAAATTTTGTCATTTTTCTTTTTTGGTCAATACAAGCCTAATAATCCCAAATTTATAAAATTACACACATATAAATAAATAAGATATACACACATGAAAGTAAACATACGATATACTATCAGGTAAATACACGCAGATTACAAACACGCATATTAACATCAAAATAAATATGTTATTTTTATTTCACTCACAAAACAAATATTAATTTAGAAACTAAATTTGCTACTCATTTATAAATATATATTGTAATATATTAAAATGATTTATTTCCGGGTTTTTTATAAAAACTGAAACCAAAAGGAAAGTTTTTTCTCTCTAAAAAAGTAAAAGCTAAATTATTATTTTCGGTCCGGTTTTCAATTCGGTTTTTTTGATTTATTATACTCGCCCTAATTAAAGTTTAAATTAAATGCTTAAATAAAGATAATAATAAAAGTATACAAATATTTCTAAAAAGCTAACAATAAATTTAATACGCGGTGTGTAAAAACCCCAAGGAGCGAATCGAAGGACTGTACCAAATTCATATTGGAATTGAACCGTATATATTGCAATCATAGTTCAGTTTTTGGTGTCTAAAATTTTAAATTTTGGGTTCTCGAAATGGTTCGAGACGGAATCAGCTCGTTGTTGTTTTTTATTTTTTTTAAAGAACATCTTTTGAAAATATGAATTTCTAGAGAGTTAGTTTGGGACTTTACGTAGAATATGTATCCTTTTAAGAAAATAAAAAAAATAAAAACCTTATTCATTAGTAGGGGTGAGAAAAGAAACGTTAAAGTTCAAATTGAACTAAAAAACGACCGAAACTAAAAACTGATGGTTCAGTTTTTATGTTTTCAAAAATAAAAAACAATAGGTTCGGTTTAGGTTTTCATCCAAACACGGAACCGTGAAAGCTAAATCGAACCGAACCATTTCATTATAAATAAATTATGATTTAAGTTCATTTGGATACTAAATTTTATTTGGATATTAAGGGATTAATCTCTACCTTCCATAACCTTTTTAATCCAATGGATAAGATTAAACACAAAATATATATTTACCCTCTTTTTTCAAACATTAATATCTCTTAAACTGTTAATCGTTATGCGAAAAAAACATACCGTTACGAACAGCATTTAGTTATCTTTTTATAGATATGCTATATGATATACTTTCGACAAATTTTTTTTTTCATTTTTTCACGTTTTCAAAAATTATCATATATGATACTAATATCATATATGATGTAACACCAATACCTATCATATATGATAGAAACCAATATCATATATGATAGAAACCAATATCATATATGATAGAAAACAATATCATATATGATAGAAACCAATATCATGTAGGATTAACATTGTTATCATATATGATGACACAGTATTATTATATATGATATTTCATGTAAATTTTAACAAGAAGAAAAAATTCTTTTCGAAAGTATATAATAGTGCATATTGGTAGAAAGATAATTAAACGCTCGTCGTAATGGTATAATTATTTTCGCTTAACACTTATCGGTTTAAAAGATATTTAAATTATAAAAAATAGATAAAAAATAAAATATATTTAATTTATGAAAATGAGATATATGGTGGGGATAAGTCCCCTCATATCCAAGGAAAAGTATGTTATCCAAAATAACTCTTCTCACAAATTATATATGATATAATATAAATAAATAAATAAGTAACAAATCATATGCATTTTTTTAGTGAAATAGGAGCAATATATTTATTTTAATTTTTATATCCGTGTTTGTTATATACGTAATACGTGTATTAACTTGACAATATATCCTTACATATGCGACAATAATCGTTTATGTATTTGTTCAATTACATGACTGTGTATCTTATCTATATTTGTGTCTAATTCTAGAAATTTAGGATAAGAATTATTAGATTTAGATTGACAAAAAGAAATAAAATAAACAACTTATAATGTAAAACAAGTTTGTTAATCTAAACTAGCCGTACCAAAATATAACTGTTTTTTAAACCAAAAAACCAATTAGAAACTGAAGAACCGAACCACTCAAAATCAATCGGTTTCGGTTTTTAGTTTTATAAGACACGAATATGTCGGTTCGGTTTTAGCAAAAAATCGACTCAAACCGAAACATGCATATCCCTACTCATTAGGTCATTACTAGGTTGTTCTTGATATTTTTGAATATCTATAAACTTGTACGTAATTTTTTTATATCTTAGTGTTTTTATTTATGTTATTTTGAACTATTGAAATTATGGAACGTTTCGTATTATTGGAGACATTTTTATAGTATCTCATGAATGATTGAACTATTGAAATTATGGAATGTTTATAGTATCTCATGAATGATTGAAATATAAAAGGAAACACAAATTTTTAAAAACTCGTCAGAATTTACCGAAACCTCTCGTATGGAAACTGAACCGAAAAACTTGAGACGATTCTCGGCCGGTTCGGTTCGTTCTAGTATCATGACACCCAATGATAAAGAAAAATCGACGAGTTTTGAAACAAGGCGAAGGCGGCAAATAAGGTGAAACTTGGGCCTTAAGTTTTGGTTTAATTAGGTAACGTCGGTTCTTGTTTTTCTTATAAATACTATACGATCAGATATAGAACCCGTATCTTACTACAACACAAACAGCAGTTTCGTTTAGGGTTATTAAAATCGCTAGAAACCTACTCCAACACAAACTTCCATATTCGTATATATGCAACCATGGTTTCAACAACCTCTCCTGTCAATAACGATACAATCAACAAAAGGAGTTCAAAGGGTCGACAAAAGATAGCCATCAAAAAAATCGAAGGGAGCAGCCGTCACGTGACATTCTCCAAACGCCGCGTTGGTTTGTTCAAGAAAGCCGTGGAATTAAGTATTTTAACTGGAGCCAAAGTTGCTATTGTTGTTAACTCACCCGGTGGGAAATTTTACGTGTTCGGTGACGATGTTATCGATGGGTATCTGAACAATGGAAACAAGGTTGTGGAAACATGCCAACTACAATGTTATGATGATGGTGTTTCACAAGAGTTAGGGGTTGAGAATAGGAGAGATATGATATTGTCGAGTAGCAATCTAAATAACAGAACTGACGCTGCTGAAACGGGCCAACTAGGGTTTCCAACAAACGAGTTTAACCAATGTTATAATGCTGGTGTGTCACGAGAGTTGGGGGTTGAGAATGGGAGAGAGATGATATTGCCGAGTAGCAATCTAAATAACAGAATCGACGATGTTGAAACGGGCCAACTAGGGTCTCCACCAAACAAGTTCAACCAATGTTATGACTCTTGTGTGCCACGAGTGTTGGGGGTTGAGAATAGGAGAGAGATGATATCGAGTAGTGGTAACTGTGAAGAGTCGATTGATGGGATGGATATCGAGCAGTTGGAAGAATATATCTGTTCACTGGAGGAGAAGAAAAAGGATGCAATTAGGAAAGCTGATGAGTTAAAGATGAAAAGGATCGTTTCAGCAAAGTTGGATTCAGATGAGATGAAAGAGACCATTGTTAATGAAGCTAATAATTTAATGATGATCAATAACAGTCCGGCAATGTTGGACTCAGATGGGATAAGCAAGAACACGGTTAAGGAAGCTAATGATTTAATGATGATCAATAACAGTCCGGCAATGTTGGACTCGGATGATATAAAAAAGAACACAGTTAAGGAAGCTAATGATTTAATGATTCAGGAAATGTTGGATTCGGATTTATCACTTGATATGAGCTGCTTTGCGGATTCGTCTGATTTGAGCTGGATGGATTCACTTTCGTTTGATATGTGTTGGAACGATAGTTATTTTGATCACGGCGACAAGAACAAGAACTGACACTTTTAATCTGAACTTTCAACATGGTGTGGAGGTTTAGAGTTAATTTGTTATATCATTGATGTAAATTTGATTTAAATGTCAAATCAAATTGTCAAGTATGGTAAAAGTTGTAAATCATTATCTATAACAATTTATCGCAGTGTTTACAGAATATTATTTTTTTATATGTTTTGAATTTAGTTTATTGTTTGTTTGCAAATTGATTATAGATCTGTTAAAAGTGAAAAAAAAAGAACAAGGATTATAATGTACTCCGTAATATCTTGCATTGTGGTGACGGAAGAATAATGACACCCAAACGGTTAATTTTGGTACAAAACGCCACCATCGATCATATCGTCAAATCTTAGCTACTCAGTTGACATTTGAGGAGAAACTAATTAAAAAAACGCGCTTTCACTTTCTCAGGAACAATATCTGAATAAATTTACAAAAAGATAATAGCTTTAATAGAAGTACAGGGGTGAAAAAAGATGGGAATCGTTAGGCAGCATAGGTGCAATAAGCATACCTGCAAGAAAGTCGAATCTCTTAAGCTTACCAACAAGCGATGCTGATTCAAGAACACAGAATATCAGATTTCATTAAGAGAGTATGACAATTTAGCTAAAGATAAATAGAGGCACTAAGAAACTTGAGAACAAAAGATACACGTCGATACGTCTAATAAAAAAAAGTCACATATCAAAACATAGCTCATGTGAATAAAGTTTCTTTTGTCTTTGTAGTGTTACCAATTTGTATACATATCGCAGAGAGTTCAAAATAACAAATACTATATCAGGTGCTAAGGTTGCGTAAACCTATGTCACAGAAGAAACACATACAAATGTAAGTGAGATTATCACTCAGCTAATATCATGAATTTCCTACCAACCGATAGTGTGTTTTTAACATCTACTACTTCATGACAAATGTAAGGAACAGGGCTTACAAAGGTGTTTGTCATCAATTTGCTTCTGTTGTGAACAGCTGGAAAAACTTTTCCTGCACACATGGAATGCAGTCATATTCAGACGATAGTAGAGCCTGGAGAGTAGGCACTAGCAAAGTAGATATAGAGAATCAATATCCCATCTAAGATGGGGTATCGTCAAAACATTATTGAGCACTGAAACGCAAATGTCAATCAAGCAAAGATCCGTGCTAACCAGCATTTGCTTTTAACTCTTATTTAGCTTTACTTAAAACAAACATGTGAAAGAGTTTTTCTATAACACATGAACTGGAATTAGGCAGTCGAATAAATGATGACTTTGCGCTACAAGAGTTTTGATATCAAGATGCATACGCAGTTGGTCATGGTTATTGTTTACTTATACCCTGTAGCTAATTTTGCTATCAATGAAGCATTGAACGACTACAGGATTCAAAGCTAGCTTAACAAATCAATGTGAGAACTTCTGAACATCCCAAATCATTTAACAAAGGTTCACAGTTCACTCACACTTTCACCAACTCATCATGAATCATGCCTAAATTCTTCATGAAATATCAGCATGGGGCCATGGGCGGTAGCCCGGTAAAGCCCAAGAGGGGCAAAGTTTAGGAATATGTTCTGAATTAGGTTCTCGGGTTTGAGTTTTCTTTCTAGGGTCAAACTATAAACGTAACAGTAGCCATTCTAGTTTAAACAAAACTGTCCCAAAAACCGATTTTGATATGTTTCTGTTTCAAATCCCACATCCAAGTTCCTAATTTATAAACTGTCGTTAAGTACATGACCATACACGTTGCAGATAGTTTTCATGTTTAAGTTTTTTAGAATATAAGGATCTCTAACTTGATGTCCTAAGAATTGTTATCACACTTCAGTCTCGACAATTCCTTCTTTCTTCTCACATTCTACATCGCATCAAGGTCGTGTGCTATTTTCTCGCATTGGTCGGTGTTATATGCTTAAGAAAGTATTATCTTAAAAAGGCATGTATGCCAAAATCTAAACTCACTTCCACAACCATGGTCTACTTTCTCTTAAATAAAACTCAGTTGTCACACACATTCTCTTTCCATTTTGCTTTCAATCATTCACCCCGAATCACAGAAATGAACTGTCAACTAAAGAATGAGAAGGGGCCCTAAAAGATTCTGAACCGCAACTTCCAGAGACTCTAAGCATCATATGGAGAAACAAGCTATGGGAACATACATATATTTCTTTGGAAGTTTTATTAAACTTGCTGCACATATTCATGGTTTTAAACTTGCTGCACATATTTGCAAAAGAAGCAAGCTGAATTACTCTCATTGTACCCAACCATGGTTTTAACAGAACAACTAAGAGCACTATAATTTAAATGAATAAACGATACTAGACAACATATGTAAAAGAACCACTAGTACTCAACTATCGGACTTTCTCAAGGGTGTTCTTTCAAATTAGGCAATTACTCAAAAGCAAACCACATAGAACCCTGAGTCATACTAGTTGAAGACGAGTGACAGTCTCCAACCATCAAATACAGCATCTCATATGTGTAAAACAAATTATCAGAACATATAGATGATCCATTAGGAGATATTCTACAACTAACCTGCACATAATGGCAAACGTGTACATTCTATCATACTAGCCTATCTCCTCTACAAATTTCATGTACCACTTCAAACCTGCACAAAACTAGTTCCCGAAACAAGTGACCTAAGCTGCAGGAAATAAAACTAAACACATTACAGAATACTCTCATAATAGCCGTCTAGCAGCCGAGCTAAAACAGCACTACAGAATAGAAAGTGTTAACAAAATCTTTATGTAAACCTAATAATCGTTCAATTTCTAAATCGAACAATATAACTCACTAACTCAACAGTAACAAAATGCTGAAGCAAAGTCCTATATACCTAAGCTAAGTTAAAGATTGATATAGCCTCCCAAGTAAATACAGCTAAGTTAAATAAGCACTACAATTCACATAAACTGATAAGCATGCGATATCAGACAACCAACGTTTAACTATAGCTGATATTGTATTCTTCGGCAACTTAAGGGGCACATAATCATAAAACGTTAAGCTATTTCAACCGTTCAGGCCAATCTCATCTACTACTTAATAAAACTTACACGAAACTAGTACAGTAGTTCACAAGACCAGTAACCTAAGCTATAGACTAAAACTACAAACGTAACATAGCTATGGAGTGGACTACTTAACAGAACCTACATTAAACTAGATAATGAAACCAGTAACCTAATTTACCGTAAAATTAAAATACATACATTGCGATGTGAGGTCTCAAGTTGAATTCTGCAAGTGGCCACGCAAACCTCCAGAAAACGTAGGGCTTTACCTAGTCGGCCTAACATCTAATTACAGCAAATAACTATTCAAACTTGAGAATGACACACAACATAAGTCCCTAATGCGATTAAAAACCGCAACTAGTAAAATTAGATATATCGAAGCTTAATTAACCACAAATACATCTAACTAACCTAATGAAGGAGCGGAAAACTAGAATTCGCATACATAAGCAATAAACAGCAACACAATATAACTAATTATATAAAAATGAAATACGAACATTTGGATCTTCACTTTTAATAGTCCCACTCGGTCGGTGCACCGGTATATTATTACTACCACTACTACTATTTGAACCGTTAACTGAATTATCAGCGATGACGTCATCGGCTTTTGATTTTGAAGGTTTTTGGTCTGTGGTCAATTTGGGATATTTGGAGTTAGCTTCTCGCTTTCGCAACGCTTGATAATAACGATAAGCTTTCATCATAAGCAAGCAGTCGGTATAGTCATCTTCATCGGAATCGAATATAACATCGTTGGATTCTGATACAAAATCCATCTTCATAGTTTACAAATATTTGTGCTGAAAAAGGAGTATGTGTATTGTTGTCAAATAAATTGGAGGGAAAAAAATTCAAATGATTGGCGCCAAAACTATGTGGGGTAGAGTCCTTAAACGCGTGAATATAGAGTTTGGTCCGGTTTGGTTTGTCTGTCCAGTTCCGTTCCGTCCCGACAAACATAATGACGGGTTTTATGTAAGATCAAATTAAACCGGACCAGAACAAAATACGTTTGTTTTGATTTGGTTCGGTTCAATGGTGATGGGTAATGATGTTGGCTGTGTTTGGTAACAGTTTTTTTTTAAGAGCGTTTTTACTAATTAGCATTAACATTTAGCATTATCATTTAGCATAATTATTAAAAAAAATTGTTTAGTTAAAGCAATGAGCATTAGCTTATTTCATAAAAATACTACTTTTTCATATGTTCTTTCAAAAAGCATTTTTAAATTACTTAAATACCTATTACATATTTAATTTAAAATTATATATGTATGTCCCTTTATATCTTTTCACACATTTAAATTACAGCTATTGTTAATCTACAAAACACTTTTATAAATTAACTGGTATTGCCAACTGTTACTTCTAACTGTTATTGTTAGCTGATACTACTAACTACTAACTGCTACTGCTAACTTCTATTGTAACCAAACACACCCGTTGCGTGTACTTGAGGAGAGGAGCGTGTTTTTCAATGTTTTAAAACTCGGGTTAACCCATCTGGTTAAGTCTGAGCATTTTTTATCATCGATTGGATTGGACTGGTGATCCGGCATTATGCCTCGTAGGACCGGATCATTTCGGTGCGGCCTCGGTCCTTATGATATAGTCTTCTCGATCTTTGGTCTGGGTCGGGTTCAGTCAGTTCGTCTGTTCTCGAAATCCTACGTCCAGTTGAACCGTGATCCATTTATCTGACCAGAAGGTAGTTTTGGTCGAAAAAACTCGGTTAAATCATCAGTTAAACCGTGATATATTGACTAAATCAAATCTCGATTAAAAACCGATTTTTAAAACATTCATTTTTTACCTCAACATATCAAGATATATGTGGCTGGGCTTACTATATCCATTGCTATAAGGCCCAGTTAGTAAAAAAAGAAACAACGTCTTCAACTGATTAAGCCATTAAGGAAGTGAAGTCATGATGATGGGTGGGAATTGTTAGGTTCTTAAACCGAATAATTCGAAAATTGAAATCGAACCAACAAAAAAAACTGAACCAAAAATATAATAAAACTGGATTACTAAACTCGAATCGAACCAATTAAATATTCAATTTTTAATGTGGATACGGTTTAGCAATATAACCTAAAAACCGATCTAAAAACCGAACTTATGTAAATATATACATTTTTATATACTTATACATATATAAAAATCATAAAACATTTATTCAAATGTAAAATATATTTTTATAGTTGTAAGAAAAGTTTTTGGCTATAATTATATTAAAAAAATTATAATAATGTAATTCGAGTTATTTGGGTCAATTCGGAAACTGAAACAAATTTAAATTCGATTTTTCGTTTAGTTCGATTAAAATTTAATTTGCTTATGTTTGGTTTTTAGTTTGACCAAAATATTTCACCCAACGTTGATCAGTGTCTTACTTATGATCGTTTTTGTATTTGCAAGATCGAGATCGTAAAGTAAGATCGAGATCGTAAGATCCTATACTATAATGTACTTTTCTTAATAGTCGTTGCAATATTTTATAAATCTACAGATTAATATACATCGCAAACACACAATTATACGGATATTTCATAAAAATGTAGTCCCTAAATTATGATTATGAAATGTATAAGAAGATTAACACGTTATTTTTAGATTATACAAATATAACCTATAAATTTGTAGTTTTTTAGCTTGTCGTTCAAAAAAAAGTAAGATCGGATTGTAGTAGATCCTAAGATCTTATAATTAAGATCAAGATTCTATAAAATTTTAAACATGCAAATATCCTACGTAAAATCTGAATTGTTTTCGCTTTGCAATATCATAAAATTGTAAAACCTTAAGATCAAAATCGAGATCTTGACAATCATGATTCCACCAGATAACTTGAACTAATATTACGTTATCCATTTTGACTCATTCTTAAGATCCATTATCCATTTCACACAAAGATTGAGTTAATTCATATCACATTCATCATCCATATTCAACTTGAACTACAATTTACGCCATTGATATATAATTTGGAAATTATTGCATCATGGTCCTTATTTTAGAAAGGGCTTATTTTAAGAAGAAAGATGATTTGCACACTCCTTAAAATAATTTGCACATTCAAAAGTATCTTGTTCTAACATATATACCTTATGTTACTTCTAGTCATGTTTATTTTACAAGGCTATAAGTGTCAAAATAACATACTTTTAAGTGTGCAAATCACTTTTATGATCGTGTAAATCACCCCCTTTTTTAGAAAATACAAAATAAATGTGTACTAATTCATAGTTTTTTATTCCATGAATAGTTTTTATTTGTTAAACTAAGGACTACCAATGAAAATAGTTTTAAAAGATAAAAATTATCTCGGAAAAATGATGATGAGTGTGATTTCGGATAGGGTTGAGTATGTGTCCGGACCGGATCAAAGACCTAAATTGTTGAAAACCTCAAAGTCGGACTGAAATGGTTTGGTCCGGTCTAAGTCGGTTCGGTCCTATTAGGCATAATCGAAAGGTTTTTGTAAGACTAAACCGAACCGATCGGATCAAGGATCAAAATGGTCCAAAACCTTGGATCGAAGACCGGACCGAAATTGTACGATCTGGTTTAGGTCGGTCTAGTTCGATCATGTGGACTGTCCAAAATGCTCACCGTTTATTTAAATTTAGCATCCCCTTAAGAAAATAACATAAAAGGATACTCAGTTGACATCTACTGAACAATAAAAACGCTACTTCGATGACATCTGTTGATCGGTCGGTACTTCTTTTAATGCATCACCACGCTTTCACTTTCTCAGGAACAAAATCTGAAGAAAAGAAATTTACACAAAAATAATAGTTTAAAACAAGTTCTGGAGAAAAATTGATGGCAATCCCAGGTAGCTCAGGTGCAATAAACGTACCTGCAAGAAAGTCAAATCTCTTCCGCTTACCAATGACAGATGCTGATTCAAGATAGCAAATTAACAGATTTCATTAGGGGCACTAAGAAACTTGAGAATAAAAGATACACTTCTAAACCTTACAAGTTACGTCAAATAAAAAAAGTTATATGTGAACTGAAGCGTATTCACATTTAGCAGTGTCTCTGCTAAAGGTTTGGGTTTGTGGTTGTTTCTTCCTTTTATGGTATGCTTTTGTATTAGCTAACAAGATCGTTCTTGTCTGAGATGTGTGTTTTGTTTTTAAAAAAGTATAGTTTGTACGTTGTGGCTTGGGGTATGTCCATAGCTACATATGTATTTCATATTTTTAACCTTCTACCAAACAAGGGGCGGATGGTCAATTAAACTACCACATTATTCTATGAAGAAGAAGAACGCATATAGTTTGAGCAAATGTTAAATCAGAGCAATTGTTAAAGCTAAGGAACAGAGCTTACAAAGGTGTTTGTAATCAATTTGTTTCTTTCGATCAAGAAAAGCACTAGCATATGCTTCTGACACTAACAGCTGGATAAACTTTTCCTGCACGCATGAAATGCAGAAATATTCAGATGACAGCAGAAACAGGCACCAGCAAAGTATATATAGCGAATCAGTGTCCCATCTAAGATGGAGTGTTGTTTGAAACGCAAATGTCAATCAAGCTAAAATCCATGTAACCAGCAGTTGCTTTTAGATCTTGTTTAGCTTTCTTTATAGTTACTTGAACAAACATATGTAGTTTTTCTATGGCACATGAATGGGAACTAGATAGTCAAATGAATGAGATTACTGAACCTTGAGATACAAAAGTTTGGATATCAAGATGCATACACATTTGGTCATGGTTGTTGTTTGTTTATACAACAACAATACCCAATCCCGCCTAAGCGAGGTATGGGTGAGGTGAAAGGTGGGCTACAGATCATATCCCTATCCTAGTGAGTGTTGTTTGCTCATACCCTGTAGTTAACTTTGCTATCATTGAAGCATTGAACTACTACAGAATTTTAAAGCTAGTGTTGCAAATCAATGTGAGAACTGTTGAACGTCTTAATTCATTTAGGAAAGCTTCACTCACACTTCGTAACCAAAAACTAGATATTATCCGCAATATAGATTAAATCTAAGTCCCATCTCCAAAGTACCAACTTATCATGAAAGTTGCCTAAATTCTCTATGCAGGGTAGTGCCCCCAAAAGAAAGGTCCAAGGGGGGAAAAGTTCAGGTGTTCTGAGTCCGGTTCTCAAGTTTCGGTTTTTTCCCAGGGTCAAATGTAAACCTAATCGAAATTCAGTCTAACCATCAGGACGTGCACACTTTCGTTCTAAAGTGCTTATCTTTTAGAAATGCATTATCTTCAATTGCTTAATATCTTATGAATAAAAAATTCATCGAGTTGTCATGATCCTACCAGGTCCAAAGAAAGTGCCTATCGAGTACATGGTTTTAACTGTTAATTGTTAAAGATAATTCACACCTACGTCATATGTTTGTTTCTTGCATCAGTTGGAGTTATAGGCTTATAAGAAGGCTTTCAAGTCAATAAACGTGCTGGCATAATCTTAGCCCCACTTCCGCAATCAAGCTCTATTCTCTTTTTATAATAAAACTCAGACGTCAGCTCATTCCAATTTGCATTTAATCAACCATGCAACATCGAAATAGAAATAAGTATGACCAAAAGAAGAAGGAACCCAGAAATATTCTACAAATACTAGATCGTCAAATCATCAAATATATGTAAACAACGTACTGCAACGGCTCATAAATTCTCCTACAAATGTCTGAGTTATTATTCATACTGCACACGCTCATAAATTCTCCTACAAAGGTCTGAGTTATTATTCAAACTGATTTCATAGTACAATTCTAGCTACTTTTTTTTGGGTAAAGAAAAAGGAACCATTCTAGCTATTTAAATGCAGCTAACCCTGATTCCCATGGAACTCTTGATGATCACTATTGCTTACATTAACCTAAGATATTGGACAACATATGCAAAGAACCATACAACTTAAAATTTCTCAACGGTGCTCTTTCCACCTAACGGACTATACCAAAACATACTACATAGAATCCTAACTTGATAGCAAAATAGGACTAGGCAAAATCTCTAATCTGCAGACCAGAATATGACTAGGCAAAATCTCTAATCTGCAGACTGCAGAATATGACAAGGCAAAATCTCTGATCTTTAGAATGCAGAAAATCTCAGCAAAAACAAGATATGTATGTATGTATCTGATCTGCAGAATGCAGAAGATATGGAAACATATAAACTATTTATCGGATGTTTTGTACACTTTAACTTGCACATAACCAGAATTTCTTTCTGATTTTACAACAGCAACCTATCTAATCTACTACTTTAGAAAGCCAAGTAGCCAACACGAAGCTAATTCGCCAAATTAGTAACCTAAGCTACTGCCAATTAAACCACACACAATATGGAATCATCTATTTCCTGAACCATCAACTTGACTCTAGTTGCATCTAAACTAAAACAGCCCTATAACTTACAGAAATAAGCAATGTTGAACAATTAATTTATTTCTATAGTAATAATTAATTTTGACAATAACATAACGTTTGAATACAGCTAATATTGGTAATCATAATTTTCGCAACTAGAGTGGCAAATAAACGTAAGATTTACCCTGAGACCATCGTACTAACCAGCCTAATCGACTAAATTAAAAAGTTTAGACACACTAAAATAACTACCGACAAAAACGAGCTTCCCGAGTGTACACAGCTAGATAACTAACCTTATAGAGAAATATAATAGTAAATTTTTACATGTATAAGTATATATGAAACAATACATGCTACCGGCCTACCATAACATTAAGTACATGCTATACAATCCACTACTTCAAAAAACTTACATAAAACTAATTGGCATAACCAGTAGCCTAATCTTGACAAATATCGATGTCCCTTATCTTGTTACTGATAAGTGTAAGTGGAAGAGGAAGACTATAAATGGGAAAGAAGATGTGTTTTATGTGAAGAATGCTTGGAATGACATGTGGATGATGATTCCAAAGACAGTGTGTTGGAAGTTCGTATGGTTTAGTCAATACTATCCTAGACAAGCATTTGTGTTATCAATGGCTAACAAAGGGAAGACTGTTAACACAAGATATGCACCGTCCACTATGCCAGCAATGTAATGACTCGCATAATCACTTAATTCTTCACTCGTATTAACTCTAGTAAGATTTGGTATGTGATGAAAAGCAAACTGAAACTAAGGCTTAAATCTACTGTATGGGGTGATATTGGTAATGAATTAGGTAACATGGCATACCCAAATACCATTGGAAGTATTATTAGAAGGATTTGTTTGGCTTCTATATATGGAAGGGGAGGAATAGTAGATTGTTTACTATGGAGAAGATGGACGAGGACAATTTTTAGAAGATGAGAATGGATGGAGTCGAACTACAATTAATGAGTCAAACAGTCGAAAACTCTGTCGTTGTGAGAAAAGTAGCAGAGGAATGGGGAGGGAAGTTTCTATGACTTGGTTTAGTATGAAGATGCTAAGATGGAAGATTGGTGTTTGGGCTACCAAATATATGACGCCCTCTTGTGAAATAGTAATTATTTTGGCCTAACTGTGTGAGGATGAAGTTGCAGTGTGGGTGGGTTCTTAAGCTTTTCTCTGAGTGGGAAATGTAGCCTATGTAGAGTAAGGGGATGTTTGTTTGGCTTATATAACCGGCTTATGGCTTATTTGGTTCTCGGCTTATGTTTCTAAGCTCACTTTTTGTGGCTTATTTTGAAACATTTCGGTTTATATAAACTTAAGTAAGTCGAAAAGTTTCAAAATAAGCCACAAAAAGTAAGCTTGTGAAAAATAAGCCGAAAACCAAATAAGCCATACGCCCGCTATATAAGCTGAAACAAACACCCCCTAAGATGATGCCTTCTGTGCAAATGTCCTATGGCAATTTGTGAGGAACCGTATAGACCTATAAGGGACCGCGGTCGTAGACTCCGCCCCCTTTTGTCTTTTAGTGGGGTAGTCACATCTGGTGGTATAATTATCCTCAAAGGATATTCTAAACCCAAATGGAATATGCCATTTTAAAATTTTCAAATATTTAATGTAATAAAACATTTTCTTAAAAATAAATTATTAAAAGAACTTTATCACATTTAATAAAAGGTGAGTTTTAAGAAAACTTAAATCCTTGATCACTTAATTAAGATGAAAACTTGTTTGTTCATACCTTAAGTGATAATGGTTGATATGAAAGAATACTTGAACTCAAGAATTTGTTTTTTGTTGTTTTCGTAAATGCTTGTTTTTATATTTTGTCGTAATCAAAACAAAGCGAGACCGAAAAATGCAAGTAACGTTTTTAGGCATCATTGCATTAACAATCTCTCCTTTTTTTTATTTCGACAACACATAAACTCAATCATATGAAAAACAAGATTTTCGAAGACGAGTTTATTTCATTCCCCCCTTGTCGGAGCAAAAAGGATGCAAAAGTCTTTGAGGAAGAAAAGAACCGGACTTTGCAAGAGATCCCCCTTGTCGAAGTAAAAGGATGCAAAAGTCTTTGAGGAAGAAAATAATCGGACTTTGTAAATGCTCCCTCTTGGTGCTTACTCCCCCTTGCTTGGGGTACCAAGGAATCGAGCTATGGTGACAAGCTACATGGAAGGGTTAGTAGAAGAAAAGAAACACCCAACAAGATATATCATAGGTCACATAAAAAGAAATAAGGTAAGAAAAGAGAAGACAACTAAGATCCAAGATAAGTCATGTTAAAAGGAAACATGAAATAAAGATACAAGGTAAAAAATCATACAAAGTAGTATGAAAAAGAGAACAAGCCAAAAGAAAAGAATAAATCTAATCCTAGTTAAGCTAGAACTTAAAGATTTGCTTGAAGTAGATGTCTTGAAGATAAGCAATCCATATGCTTACATGAAAGACAAAGTAGTGGCGTAAGTAGGTGATGGTGGCTTAGTAGTGATCTCATTGTCATAGTGAAGAGGAGGTTTTACTAGGAGACTCTTAATGTGAATCAACTCCTCATACATTGGCGGAGCTAAGTGTTGGCGATGTGCGGCACGTGCCACACATAGTTTTTGCGGACGAAGTGTATGTTGCTTGAAAATTTCTACCTATTTGAAAGTGCTACACTAAATTTTGATGTTTATAAGCTAATGAAATCTGTAAGGTTAATGAAAACTGAATTTTTTGTTTGTCTTTAATTGAGTTTTGTAGTCTTTGGGGAAGATAACGTGTGGTAAATGGTGATTACAGTAGGATATGATCATTTAAAAATATTTGTTTATACAAAGTTTCAGTTTAGTCCTTCTAATCATGAATACTAGACAAGTCTACCCTAGTATTATATGGTAGTTCAAAAATTTATGAATGATAAAAAATATACAGTAGTACGGAAAAAATAAAAGCTCAAAAAACTATTTACAATTTAATAAAATGCTAACCTTAATGATATATGTTACACATATTTAAGTTGCATTTTTATAAGTCATTTTGATTATTACAATTATTGATGTGCAAATGAATATGAAACTCAAATGACGTGAATTTGCGATCTAATACGGAACAAAACAATTAGTTTTACCCAAGTACACAAACACTTAAGCTAAAATTTATTCGAGAAAATAAAAATAAGTCAAAATTTATGCCACACATAGTTTGGAATCCTGGATCCGCCACTGTCCTTATAGATATGAGCCATAGCAAGATGTTGATATTAACAAAATTGACAATATGCTCCATGATGCATGACATTATCATGTGTAGGAGGAAGAACACAAAAAGGATGTGGTGGAAAGGTAGAGGTTTCACAATCAACATTCTTAGAAGAAGAAGAAGTGTTATTTTGAGTGTTCTTGGGTGAATTTGGATTGAAAGAGATTGGAGAAAATGGAGGAGAATCAAGGCTTTCATTTAGTGAATAAGACATTTTGATATGAGAAAGAATACAAAATGCTTAGGTTTGAACCAAAGATTCCAAAAATTGTTGGAGCAAATTTGGAGTTATAGAAAACTTGATTTTTGAAGGTTCTGGTCGCGGTACCTTAGCTCCACCTGCGATGCCATATATATATGGACCCGCGGGTTATTTGGAGAACAGTGTACATAAGGTGTGTTTTGGGGGATAAGGAGAATTTTCCAATTCAGCAAATCCTAATTTTCTAGTCCAGCTAATCATAGAGACATGCTAAAAGCAACAAAAGACATAGAAAACACATAAGAACACACCAAACAATATTTAGACCAAAATCCATGGATTTGAAATAAAATCGAAGTTGGAGGTGTGTTAATCTAGACTCATAGTCATGACACAATGATCCTCCATATTTCATTACCGTTCTTGCTATATTTGAGAGACCCATACATATGAATTATGTATGCTAGATGTCAATAGCAAGAAGCGTGAAAAACGTTTTTTGATTGAATTAACAATGCAAAAACATTTCTCGACCATTTTTGAAAGAACTATGAGAGATTTGAAAAAGAGAAGAGGATTTTTTCAAAAAGAATTTAAGAGACTCAAAGACTCAAAGAAAATGAAAAGAATAAAAGAAGAGAAGGACTCGATTAATGTAAAGCATAATTAAGGAATATGTTCCATTAAACCTAGACCTAGACGCAAGTAATTAAAAGGTTCCCTCTTAAGTGGCTTAGTGAAGATGTCGGCTAAGTTTTCTACCGAGGGAACCTTCTCAATCAAAATGTTTCCCTTTTGAACATTATCCCTAAGGAAATGGTGGCGAATCTCTATGTGCTTGGTTCGCGAATGTTGCACGGGATTTTTGCTAAGGTCTATTGAACCCTTATTATCACACATGATGTATACATCATTAAGTGAAATCCCGTAATCAACAAGAGCTTGCTTCATCCATAGAGCTTGTTGAAAAGCTTTACCGGTACTCACATACTCGGCTTCGGTGGTGGATATAGCAAGAGCGGTTTGTTTCTTGGAGAACCAAGAAGTTAAACAAAAACCCATGAAGGTACAAACTCCACTAGTGCTTTTTCTGTCCACATAGTTTCTCGCATGATCCGAGTCCGCGTATACTATGGTTTCTACGCCGGTCCCTTTAGGATACCATAATCCTAAATGTATAGTTCCTTTAATGTATCAGAAGATACGCTTAACCACTTCAAGGTGAGAGGTTTTGGGAGCCTCTTGGAAGCAGGCACAAAGGCAAACACTAAACATGATATCCGGTTGACTTGCCGTTAGGTACAACAAACTAGCAATCATACCTCTATATTTGTCTACCGACTCACTATCATCATCTACGGTGAGTTTAGTATCCGTGGCCATAGGGGTCTTCATTGGTCTAGAGTCCTCTAATCTAAATTTCTTTAGCATTTCTTTAACGTACTTAGATTGGTTAAATAAAATACCATCGTCCATTTGTTTAATTTGGAGTCCTAAAATGAAGTTAAGTTCTCAATCATGCTCATTTCAAACTCGTCATGCATGATTTTGGCAAAGTCATCACACAAACTTTGACAAGTTGAACCAAATATAATGTCATCAACATATATTTGTATGATTATGAGGTGAGAACCTTTCTTCTTTGTAAAGAGTGTATTGTCTACCGTCCCCATGGTATACTCATGTTTTACAAGAAACGCTTTAATTCTATCATACCAAGCATTGGGTGCTTGTTTAAGACCATAAAGAGCTTTCTTAAGCTTGTAAACATGATCCGGTTTCTCAAAATCAATGAATCCGGGAGGTTGAGCCACATATACCTCCTCATTGATCAAACCGTTAAGAAACGCATCCTTTACATCCATTTGTTGAAGCTTAAAATCTAATGCACAAGCGTAAGCTAAAAGGATCCTAATGGACTCTAACCTTGCTACCGGTGCATATGTCTCATCATAATCAATCCCTTCTTGTTGATTATAGCCTTGAGCTACAAGTCTAGCCTTGTTACAAGACACAACACCGTTCTCATCTAATGTATTCCTAAATACCCATTTGGTTCCTATAATGGTAGTACTTCTAGGTGGAGGAAAAAGTTCCCAAACGTCATTAGCAATGAATTGATTTAATTCTTCTTGCCTGGCGATGACCCAACTCTCATCCGTCAAAGCTTCTTTAATATTCTTTGGTTCGATCATGGAGACAAAACAAAAGAAGTTACTTTGATCTTGTACTTGAGATCTTATGGTCTTTTGATTTAAGTCGCCTATGACGTTATCGAGAGCATGATCCTTAGACTCCCTATGTTTACTCCCTTTTCAACATTAAGGTCTTCAACACTTAATTTTCTAACCTCTTTGGCTTTAACTATGTCTAATTCATCTAAGTCATCATCTACCAAAGGTGGTGTCTTAGATGAAGGAGGGGTTTTATTAAATGTCATGTTGAGTGATTCATCGAATACACCTAAGGTTCTATTTGAGGACTATGTAGGCTTTACTAGTTTGAGAATAACCTAGAAAGATACCTTCGTACGACTTTGGGTCGAACTTAGTAAGGTAATATTTGTTGTTGAGATTGAAGCACTTGCTTCCAAACACCTTAAAGTATTCTAATGAGGGCTTCTTACCTTTAAGAATCTCATAAGGGGTCATACCTAGAAATGGTCGAATAAGAATTCGATTGAGAATATAGGTTGATGTGTCCACGGCATTGCACCAAAATTTTTGAGGCAAAGATTGCTCGTTTAACATTTTCCTACTCATCTCTTGCATAGTCCTATTCTTCCTTTCAACTACCCCATTTGATTGTCGAGTGCGAAGAGCCGAGAAGTTATGGCTAATACCATGAGCTTCACAAAAGGAACCAAATTGCACTTCGTTATCAAATTCCCTACCATGATCCGTCCTAATAGAGACAATTGAACATCCTAGTTGATTTTGGATCCTTCGAATAAAGTTTAAGAAATTATCGAAAGCTTGATTCTTAGAAGCCAAAAATCTAGTCCAAGTGAATCTAGAATAGTCATCAACTATAACTAGGGTATAAAGGTTACCTCCATAACTCCGTATGGCGGAAGGTCCAAAGAGATCCATATGTAGGAGCTCTAAGCACCGAGAGGTCGATACCAAATTATTGGCCTTGTGACTTGAGTGAACTTGCTTCACAACTTTGCAAGCATGACAAAAGTGACTATCAGACTTAATCTTGGGGAGATGTCTTACCAACTCCTTAGAGACTAAAGATTGAATTAAACGCATATTAGTGTGACCTAATCTCCTATGCCAAAGAGTAGAACTATCATCTAAAGTCGCTAGACATAAGTTGTCTTATGATTTCCTATTGACCTTCATGACGTAAAGCCCATGCTTTCTAATACCTTTTCCAATGATCTTTCCATCTTTTACGATTTCACTATCATTTTCCAAAAAGATGATCTTACACTTATTGTCACAAATTTGACCTATACTTAGAAGATTAAACCCAAGATTATCTACGTGTTCCACATTTTTATGGTCATGGAGTCAAGAGAAACCGTACCTTTTCCAATGATGTTACTACGTAGCTTACTAGCGAAAGTGACGTTACCTCCATTATATGCTTTGTAGGTAGAGAACAAACTTCGATTACCCGTCATGTGTTTAGAACACCCACTATCCTTAATCCACTCGTCGGGCTCCAAATCTATTCCCAAGCATATCTAGGTAACAACACACAAGATCAAACATTTGGTCCCCAATATCTCATGGGTCCAAAGTTGTTAGTTCCACACTTCCCTTGCATTTGATTGGGATGCATGAATGGAGGACACATGCCCCTTGAAGAAAAACCTTGTTTGTTAAAATTATTGTAACAATTCATATGATTATTTTGGTGTCCATTGTTTCTCTTAGGAGTGCTTGATCTTGAGCTAAAGTTATTGTTGTTTCTAGGTGTTGGAGTTTTACTTCTAGGTCTTTAATTAGAGTGATCATTTCTTTAAGGTGTTGGTGTTCTACTTCTAGGCCTTGAATCATTACGTACTCTTGGAGGAGTAGATGATGTCTTGAAAAACTTCTCATTCCCATTAGAGGTTTACTTAAAGGCTTGTAGAATTTATTAAGTTCCTTTTTGTCAATTATAGGGAATTCAACCTTGTTAACTACAAGATGTTTTGGGTTTTTACCTAAAATGGAATTTTCAGAAAGTTGAGAATTTTCAAGAATCCGTCCTTCTGTCCGCGGTTCCTTATCATGGGCTGCGATTCCATAATTATAAGGGACCGCACCATAGATTGGGGATCCGTGGACATATGGTCGTTTTTCTGAAAAACTAACTTGTTTAGGTTTACTAGTGGAAGCTTCATTTGTGTTAAAACCTAAGCCTAGTCTTTCCTTAGTGTGAATTTGCTTATTTAACATGTCATCAAGAGCACTAGTACCTTTTACGAACTTTTCTAATTTAATGGAAGTACTCTTGAGATCTTCATTCTCTTTTCTAAGGTCTTCACAATTTAAACAACCTAAATCAACTTCTTTATTTTTTTTCAAGCTTAGCTAACTTATCTCTTAGCTCATTAATTTCATTTTCAAGCTTGGTCCTAGTTGATTTTAGCACTTTGTTCTTTTCAATGAATTTTAAACTTATTTTCCATAGGTTGTTATATTGACCTTCTAGTTCAATGTTATCTAGTGAAGAACTATCATTTCTATAATATTCGGTTTCAGAATGTACCTCTTTAGAAGAATGAGCCATGAGACATTTCTCGTCTTTAGCGTTGTTGTCACAATCTTCACCGCTATCGCTCCATGAACCACCAACGAAAGCCGTGTGATTCTTGTCGCGAGATGGCTTGGGACAATCACCGATGAAGTGGTTTGGATCACCGCATCTAAAACATTTCCTATCACCATTGTCATTCTTGACAAATCGGTTTTTGGAAAATGCCTTCTTGTCGTTGTTAGGTTGTCTAACGTGTTGACCTCGCCTTTTGAAGAACTTCTTGAAGTCTCTAACCGCCATAGCATATTTCTCATCATCACTTTCCGAGGAAGAGCTATCATGGTCACTTTGCACCTTCTTGGCTTTAAGTGCTATAGACTTTCTTTCACTCTTAATTTTCACCATTTCCGTGCCCTTCAAAAGATGACAAATTGTTCATATCGTTGAACAAGAAGATCGATTTTACTTTCTTTGACTTGGCTATTACCTTGGTGGGTTACTAAAAGAGTATTCCAAATACCGTTAGCAGTTTTACACATGAAAATCCTTTCATACTCTTTCTTAGGTAAAGCATTATAAATCACCATTTTAGCCTCATTATTTTTGGCAAGTTTCTTTTTAGTGTCATCGTTAGAATTTTCAAAACTTACTAACTCTTTATTTTTGGAAACTTCATTATATTGATAAGGCAAAAAGTCACCATTGGTAATAACATGCCAAAGATCTAAATCTTTTGATTTCACATAAGTCTCAAATCTATTTTTCTAATAAATAAAACTATCGATGATTGTCCCAAGCCACCTCGCTCTGATACACTATATAAACACTATATCATTTTCAAAAACTTAGGCTTGAGTAATTATGTGAAATCTTCGTATACACTATATGAACAAGGGATAGTACCGGTTCGGTTTTCGGGTTTGTGGGTTGTATGGTTCGGGTTAATCGGTTTGAAAAATTTTAAAGTTAAAACCAAAACCAAACCAAACCGATTATATTACTGATAAAACCAAACCATAAACCAAATTAGAATTCAGTTTGGTTTCGGTTTAAACCAAACAAACCAAATTCAAGTAAACTTCAGTATATAATCTAGAAGCTAGAAACAAAAACCTATTTTTTTCAAGTAAAAATAACAAATTATAAACTCTTAAGTAAATTGACAAATTTTTTAAAGAAACCTAAAGGGTTTAGAACTTAACATAAATAAAAAAAATAAAGTAAGGTAAAATTTTCTTTGAAAAAAGTCTTTAGAATTCTCATTAACTTGAATAGTCCATTTCCACGCATCCAAACATAAGTGAAACTTCAAACTCACTCCATGTGTGAGAATATATATGAATCAAGTAGAAAAATTATAGCTCAGTTGCTCGGGGTATACATCAATGTTTAGTCTGGTGAATGGTTAGTTTGAAAGACAACTACTTAGGAGAATAAGTTATAAAATATGTATATATAGTTACAAATTTCATGTGTATAGAGTTATTCGGTTTTTTCAGTTTGGTTTGGTTCTATTTTTGTCAAACCAAACACCAATTAAACAATTCGGTTCGGTTTCAAACCAAACCATACACCAATTAAAATTTTTGGTTCGGTTTGATTTAGTTTTGATCGGGTTTACTTTTTGGTTTGTTCGGTGTCAAACCAAACATTGAACACCCCTAAGTGCAACTAAACTAATAATCACAAGTATATGCTAATAATGAATAATGAATGTAAAGAGATAAGGAAAAGAAAGATCAAACCAAACACCAAGGATATATAGTGGTTCGGCACGAAGCTCACTCCTCGTCCCTACCCGACTCCTCGAGTACTCCTTACTCGAGAGTTCACTAATCAACAAGCTCATTAAGGTGGAGAAACCGTACACAACGTTGCTTATCTAATTTACGACTCTAAGCTAAAATTCGAGCCCTAATCTTAGCTAGGACCAATCTACACCAATATACTTTGAGGACAAAGTATTAACCCTACTACATACACAACTTCCAAATAGACAACCCTATTTGGATATTCACAACACAACTACCAAATAGCACAACTACTTCGATCTTCACAACACAACTCCAAATAACACAACTACTTGGATCAATATTACACAACTATAATGAATGAATAGAACTTGATCTTCAATAGATCTTGGGGTAGACTCAACACTTCGAGGATGAAAGTGTTCTCCTCTTTGCACTTGAAGAGGAAGATATGGGAGGAGAAAGATTCACTTCTAAACAAGTAGTAATCAACAAAATAATCAAGGATTTGAATGATTTATGAAGTATGTTAGAATCTGGAAAGTTGTGTGCAAAAGAGGTGAAGAGAAAATCTGAGAATAGTACATGGTAGTGTCAGAACGGGCCCGAGCTAGCCCAAGTATTCCCCCACCCTCCAACCCCCGAACGAACTTCATTTATCGTATTTGAGAAGTGACTCAAAGTACTTTGATTTGTTTGCAGCGTATGACTCGGGTGGTGCAAGCGTCAGTGGCGCGAACGGGGTGGAGGGAGTGGGATGCTCGCGAGGATGGTAACAAAAATGGCACCAATGATTAGTTTTGAAAACAATATCGGTTAGTATTTAATAAACACTTGTTTTTTCTAACTTATAATGTTAAATATTCATTTGTAAAGCCTGAATTGTCACTAGGAACCAATTTTTTGTAGACTTGCTCGGATTTAGCTCGATTTATTATGTTTTGGTACAAGTTATGATGTATTTGTATTGAGTTGATTGATCGATCCGCTATATAGTATTGTGATTTGGTACTAGTTGTTATTTTATATTAGATTGTATTTCCAGGTTTTGTTATATTTTTTCCGAAAAGTCTGGAAATAGCCTGTTGTGCATGATGTATAAAAAACCAATGCATTCCCAAGCGACATGTCGCCGGGAAAACCCGTCGATATTCAGTGACAACCCAAGATTCCCGGGCGACATGTCGCCGGGGATATGCTATATTCCCTGGCCACATGTCACATGGGATATTTTGTCGACATAGCAAAATGACCACGTATCCAGTTGACTTGTCAACGTATAAGGAAACTTTTCCCAGCGACGTGTCATCAGGGAAACGTCGAGATTAATTAACGTTTTCTCTTAAGTGTGTTGATTAACGTCTTCTGCCGATGGTATTCCCCAGCGACATGTCGCTAAGGATTCTTGTGCCAGCGTGGTAATAATTCGCATGGTCAAATATTTGTGGGACCCACGGTATCGCTCGGGAAAACCTTGATATGTCGCTGGGATACTTTCCCTGACACACGTTCCCCATCGACATGTCGTTGGAGATTGGTTTCCCCAGCGACATGCCGCGAAAGAAAAGGCATTTCGTTGAGGAAAGACTCGAACGTTGTAGTGTATGTCGGTTCGGTTTTAGCAAAAAAACCGATCCAAACCAAAACATGCACATCCCTGCTCATTAGGTCATTACAAGGTTGTTCTTGATATTTTTCAATAATTATAAACTTGTACGTATTTTTTTTCATCTTGTGTTTTTATTTATGTCGTTTTGAACTATTGGAAATTTTTGGAATTATTGGAACAATTTGTATTGTTGGAGACATTTTTACGTATGTTTAAGAAAAAACATATATTTTAGAATCTCGTCAGAAGTTACCGGAAATTCTCGTATCGAAACTGAACCGAAAAACATGAGACGATTCTCGGCCGGTTCAGTTCGGTTCGTTTTAGTATAATGCACCCCAATGATAAAAGAAAAAATCCAAGAGTTTTGAAACATGGCGAAGGCGGCAAATAAGGTGAAACTTGGGCCTTAAGTTTTGGTTTAGGGTAATGTCGGTTCTTGTTTTTCTTATAAATACTATAAGATCAGATATAGAACCCGTATCTTACTACAACACAAATTAAAATCGCTAAAAGTCGGTTCTTGTTTTTCTTATAAATACAACGATCACATATAGAAACCTACTCCAACACAAACTGCATATTCGTATACGCAACCATGGCTTCAACAACCTCTCCTGTCAATAACAATACGATCAGAAAAAGGACTTCAAACGGTCGTCAAAAGATAGCGATCAAAAAAATCGAACGGAAAAGTAGCCTGCAAGTGACATTCTCGAAACGCCGCGTTGGTTTGTTCAAGAAAGCCGTGGAATTATGTATTTTAACGGGAGCCAAAGTTGCTATTCTTGTTAACTCACCCGGTGGTAATGTTTACGTGTTCGGTGATGATCATCTTATCAACATTGTGGAAACGGACCAACTAGGGTTTCCAACAAACGAGTTTAACCAATGTTATGATGATGGCGTGTCACGAGAGTTAGGGGTTGAGAATAGGAGAGAGATGATATTGTCGAGTAGCAATCTAAATAACAGAACTGACGCTGTTGAAACGGGCCAACTAGGGTTTCCAACAAACGAGTGTAACCAATGTTATGATAATGGCGTGTCACTGTTGGATTAATCGTTTGTTGTGAACTATGGAAATATGTTAGACCTAGTTTTTAGCTTGAAAGTGCATGCCAATGAGCGGAGAATAAGGGGGTTTTAGAAGTTGGAGTTTACCAGGTTTTGAAGTGTACCTATTCTCTTGTTGGTTTCCTGTTTTGTAGGACTATTGGCACATGTAGTACCCACGTTCTATTTTAGTATGTAGTATATAAATAGGTAGAAAGTTCATATTATAAGTGGTATTCAGTTTCCTTTTAATATACAAAAGACATTGAAACCCGATTTGCTGTTTTGATTGTCGTTTTGCTAGTTTTGTCTTCGGGAGCTAAGGGGACTGATTCCTACATTTGGTATCAGAGCGTAGGCTCGTACCGGGGAAGCCTCCGCCGCCGGCGGGTGTGTCGGTCGGTGGAGGGCAGGCAGGAGTGAAAGATTTGTTCGGGACAGCAGATGGCTGTTCGGGACTGTGTTGCAGCAGAAGACGGAGGCTTTATGGTGGTTTCTTCTTCGTCGTTGTCGCGGAGGAGTGCCGGTTAAGATGGCAGGGCTATATTGGATCGAAAGCGGGTTTGATTTCGGATCAAGAAAGAGAGGGCCAATTTCAAACCTTATGCAACTAGTTCGAATAGAAGAAAGACGTAGCGTCGAATGGCAGCAAACAAGAAAGACGAAAGAAAGAAGCAACTTTTGATTACAGTAGGTGATCAAAGAACGCAACCGAAAGATAGCAAGAAAGAAAGAAATAAAGAAAGAAAGAAAGAAAGAAAGAAAGAAAGAAAGAAAGAAAAGTCGACAGAAAGAGTCGACAGAAAGAGTCAGACAGAAAGAGTCGGACAAGAAAGTAGTCGACAAGAAAGTAGTCGACAAGAAAGTAGCAAGATTTTCTTGCAAGAAAGAATGAAAGGAAGAAGAGGCGTCACAAGAATGAAAGAGGCCAGTGTCGCTTCGCAAGAAAGAAAGAAGGCCTCGAAAGAATCTGACCTTGGTATGAGAAAGAAAGAAAGTTCCGACCAAGAAGACCGAGGAGCCGCAAAAAGACCGGCGGCACGATGGCACCTAGACCGAGAAATTCAAGACCGAGAAGACCGAGACCGAGAAAGACATCAAAGGAGGCGGTTTTGAGTCGGGTGTTCGGGAAAGGTCTTGGAAGCTGTTGTGGTGAAGAATCGAACAAACGATTAAGGGGGTGAATGTTGGATTAATCGTTTGTTGTGAACTATGGAAATATGTTAGACCTAGTTTTTAGCTTGAAAGTGCATGCCAATGAGCGGAGAATAAGGGGGTTTTAGAAGTTGGAGTTTACCAGGTTTTGAAGTGTACCTATTCTCTTGTTGGTTTCCTGTTTTGTAGGACTATTGGCACATGTAGTACCCACGTTCTATTTTAGTATGTAGTATATAAATAGGTAGAAAGTTCATATTATAAGTGGTATTCAGTTTCCTTTTAATATACAAAAGACATTGAAACCCGATTTGCTGTTTTGATTGTCGTTTTGCTAGTTTTGTCTTCGGGAGCTAAGGGGACTGATTCCTACAGTCACGAGAGTTAGGGGTTGAGAATAGGAGAGATATGATATTGTCGAGTAGCAATCTAAATAACAGAACTGACGCTGTTGAAACGGGCCAACTAGGGTTTCCACCAAACAAGTTCAACCAATATTAATATATTATGACTCTAGTGTGCCACAAGAGTTGGGGGTTGAGAATAGGAGAGAGATGATATCGAGTAGTGGTAACTGTGAAGAGTCGGTTGATGGGATGGATATCGAGCAGTTGGAAGAATATATCTGTTCACTGGAGGCGAAGAAAAAGGATGCAATTAGGAAAGCTGATGAGTTAAAGATGAAAAGGATCGTTCGAGCAAAGTTGGATTCAGATGAAATGAAAGATACCATTGTTAATGAAGCTAATAATTTAATGATGATCAATAACAGTCCGGCAATGTTGGACTCAGATGGGATAAGAAAGAACACGGTTAAGGAAGCTAATGAGTTAATGATGATCAATAACAGTCCGGCAATGTTGGACTCGGATGAGATAAAAAAGAACACAGTTAAGGAAGCTAATGATTTAATGATTCAGGAAATGTTGGATTCGGATTTATCACTTGATATGAGCTGCTTTGCGGATTCGTCTGATTTGAGCTGGATGGATTCAATTTCGTTTTGATCACGGCGACAAGAACAAGAACAAGGACACATTTAATCTGAACTTTCAACATGGTGTGGAGGTTTAGAGTTAATTTGTTATATCATTGATGTAAATTTGATTTAAATGTCAAATCAAATTGTCAAGTATGGTAAAAGTTGTAAATCATTATCTATAACAATTTATCGAAGTATTTACAGAATGTTATTTTTTTTATATGTTTTGAATTTAGTTTATTGTTTGTTTGCAAATTGATTATAGATCTGTTAAAAGTGAAAAATAGAACAAGGATTATCATGTAATACCTTGCATTGTGGTGACGGAAGAATAATGACACTCAAACGGTTAGTTTTGGTACAAAACGCCACCATCGATCATATCGTCAAATCTTAGCTACTCAGTTGACATTTGAGGAGAAACTAATTAAAAAAATCGCTACTCGGTTGAAATCTATTGATCAGTCCTTGTTTCTTTCAACGCATCCTCCGCTTTCACTTTCTCAGGAACAATATCTGAAAAAATTACAAAAAGATACTCCGTAATAGCTTTAATAGAAGAGTACAGGGGTGAAAAAAGATGGGAACCCTTAGGCAGCATAGGTGCAATTGTTGAAATAATTCAGAAGTAGTATAAGTTGCACTTTATGTTTCAGTTAGGAGTTTTTGAATAAATCAAACCATGTGGGTTTGAAAGTCCGAGTCCTATGTTTAGTAGTGGAGTTAGTTCCTTATTTTTCTGCAAAAGTTCCCTTTAAATAGTTGGCAAGTTGTACGTTGTATTTATCCTCACAAAACAGCAGTCAATAAAATACAAGAAAACATTTGCCATCTTTTTTCTGTTTTTCATTGTTTTCATCTTTGATCAATAGCTCGTGAAGGGCTGTTTGGTTCTAACATTTGGCATCAGAGCTAAGGTTGGTGCATGCCCAAATTTCAATCTCGTGAAGAGATGGCAGGAAACAATGGCAATAGCAAAAAATATGGACAGATCACACTTCACTACCCTATGTTGTCAAGAACCAATTATGCAGCGTGGGCAATCAAGATGCGGGTGTTCATGCAGGCTCAAGGTGTTTGGGATGCTGTTGAGCCACGAACCTCAAACACGGTGGTGGAAGTAAAGAAAGACAAGATGGCGTTGGCAACCATCTACCAAGGTATCCCTGAAGACTTGTTGCTATCATTGGCTGAAAAGAAGTCGGCAAAAGAATCATGGGACGCTTTGAAGACTATGTTCATGGGGGCAGATAGGGTGAGGACAGCAAGGATTCAAACTTTAAAAGCGAGTTTGAAGCCATGAACATGAAGGAGTCAGAAGGTGTTGATGAGTTCGCTGTGAAAGTGAGCAACATAGTAAGTACTATGCGTACTTTGGGCGATAAGATTGAGGAATCTTATATAGTGAAGAAACTCCTAAGAGCCGTCCCTTCCAAGTTCCTCCAAATAGCCTCAACTCTTGAGCAGTTCGGCAACTTGGAGGAAATGACAGTCGAAGAAGTAATCGGAAGATTGAAGGCTCATGAAGAAAGAATGAAGGGGCATGGTGAAAGCGACGATCGAAAACTCCTCTTAACCCATCAAGAGTGGTCAGAAAGATACAAGAAAAAAGGAGAAGGTGATTCCAAATCGAAGTCAAATCGTGGTGGATTTGGAGGCTCACGAGGCAGAGGCAGAGGAAGAGGTAGAAATCAAGGTGGTCGTGGTCGTGGTAGAAGTGGGTCATATCACCAAAGAGAAGGGAGCCAAGGTGCATCTGGCAGTCAAGATAAGAGCAAGGTACAGTGCTATAATTGCCAAGAGTATGGGCATTATGCAGCTGAGTGCAAGAATCCAAGGAGGGAACGTAATCATGAGACCAATCTCATCCGTGAACACCATGATGATGAACCAGCTTTGCTGCTATCAACCTTTGAAAACAATGGAGATGGCGGCAGAGTACTTCTAAATGAAGAAAATGTAACCCCACAGCTGCGAACACATGGTGATGCTCCAAATCATTCTCGCATGTGGTATCTTGATACAGGTGCAAGTAATCACATGACAGGAGACAAGTACAAGTTTAAGAATCTGAATGAGACGGTCCAAGGATACGTAAAGTTTGGGAATGAAGCAAAGGTCAGAATTGAAGGGAAAGGCTCGATAAGGCTCGATTGTGTTTCAATGTAAGAATGGAGAACAACGAAAACTGGACGAGGTATACTATATCCCAGATTTATGTAGCAATATAATAAGTCTAGGACAATTAGCAGAAGGAGGAGACGAAATCAAGATAAAAGATCCGTTTTTATGGGTTCATGATGGCATTGGAAAATTGTTGATGAAGGTTCATAGGTCTCCAAATCGCCTCTATAAGATCGAGCTTGACGAAGTTAGATCGAAATGTCTGATCGCTCAAATCAGTAACCCAACATGGCTATGGCACACAAGAATGGGACATGTGAACTTTAATTCATTGAAGTTCATGTCGGACAAGAACTTAATTGAAGGAATACCAAAGATGTACACACAGACACTGCCTTGTGAAGGGTGTCTGGTAGGAAAGCAGACAAGGAAAACGTATCCGTCTCAAACATCTTTCAGAGCAAACAAAAGATTGGAGCTTGTACATGGTGATCTATGCGGACCAATCTCACCCCCTACGCCCACTGGAAACAGGTATTTTATGTTACTTGTTGATGATTATAGTAGAGTAATGTGGGTTTATCTATTAAAGACTAAAGATGAAGCTTTAGAAGTTTTTAAGAACTTTAGAAGAAAAGTAGAAGTTGAAACAGGGGAAAAGCTGAAGGTACTTAGAACAGATCATGGTGGTGAGTTTCTTTCAACTCAGTTCACCATGTATTGTAACGAAACAGGACTAGAAAGACACTTCACATCACCATACTCCCCACAACAAAATGGGGTTGTGGAAAGACGGAATCGAACAGTAGTGGAGATGGTGAGAAGCATGTTGAAGACCATGAACGTGCCCAATGTTTTGTGGGGAGAAGCAGTAAACCACGCGGTCTATATTCTTAACAGGGTGAACTGTAAGGCGGTAAAAGACTCGACACCATATGAGGTGTGGACCAGTAGGAAACCATATGTCGGGCACCTTAGGGTATTTGGTTGTGTGGCACATATGAAAATACTAAAAACTCATCTAAATAAATTAGATGATAGAAGTATGAAATTAGTGCATCTGGGAGTTGAAAAAGGATCAAAAGCCTATAGACTTTTGGATCCTACAGGGAAATTATATGTTAGTAGAGACGTGATTTCCCAAGAAGATCAAACTTGGGGATGGGAGAAAAGCACGAAGGTGAAGGCGACTCCAGGTATAAGTTTTACAATTGAAGGTTTTAATACTGATGAATTTTATGATGATGATTTTGAGCCAGAGCCCAACTCACCGCAATCAGATCAGATTTCATTTCATCCCAAAGTGATAGTGGTTGGACCGAAGAAGGATCGGAGCCTATTAACTCACCGTTGGCCTCACAACCAAGCCCACAAAGTATTCCTATTAACCCACCGCTTTCACCCACTTCACCAGTCACACCCAATGTACCGATCAATTCTCCCAACACCGCCTCAAGTTCTACAGGCGGTGGCGCTCCAAAACGTTACCGTTTGCTTACAGATCTATACGATGAAACTGAAGAAATTGATGAGTTGATGATGATTCGCAACGATGAAGAACCAGTTTCTTATACAGAAGCAAGCAAGAAAAGAGAGTGGCACTACAACAAAATATGTGATTGTTCACACTTATTTTAGCTTATTTTCACATATTAAAATGTGAAGAATTTAAAAGTTCACACTTACTTATGTGTGAACAATATTAGTGTAACAAATAATTTCACACTCTTAAATGTGAAGATTTATAAAAAACTCCACGCTTTAAAGTGTGAAGATTTTTAAAAGAATTCATCGCACTTTAAAGTGTGATAATTTTAATACATTTCTTCACACTCTTAAGTGTGAGGTTTTAAATCTTCACACTTTTAAGTGCGAAGATTTTGAAACAATTCTTTATAATTTAAAAGAAAATCTTCACACTTTTAAGTGTGAACTTTTATTTCTTCACACTTTTAAGCGTGAAGTTTTTGAACCAATAATACAAAAAAAAATTGTGTTTAGTGACGACCAGGCTCGTCGCTAACAACCCAAATGTCGTCACCCCTTTCACAATATAAGCATTGGTCTCAGCTAACCTGTTATACCATATAAACCATCCATATTCGTAAAATGAATACACAAGGCAAATCAGTAAAATGAATTATGCATACATGTTTAAATTTGATTATCAGAAAGTGATAACATTCAAATCCACACGATAAATAATTCTGTGCAGCTTATGACACTATTCGTGTTTTCACTATTCGCGTTTTCACATACTTCTAGTTCAGATTAACAAAGAACAATTATTTTTCTGGCTTGAGAATCCAAAGCTCAGGAGTGTTATGTGAACCAATCTCGACCTGCAAAAAACTGCAGAAGTATTAGAAAACAATAATCGCACACTTGAGGTACTTATACAGAATCATACAGTAATATGCTTACATTGAATTACGAACATTACTGACGTTTAAAAGGCATGGGACTAAAAGGCGCGACATTTAAATTCATGTTCAGGACCTCTTTCCCGGAAGAGCAAACTTGCAAATCAAAAGTCCACAAAAGTAGCAAACACAGTAATATGCTTACATCGAATTACACACATTACTGACATTAATACGCCTACTTATTTGCATACAGCAACTGACTAGCCCTAATGGTTGTTGGTCTCGAGGCTGCAATTGGAGAAACTACTTCTAAGAATGTATCAGTAGCCTAATAGCCATAATGACACACCTCATTTATATCACTTATGCATCAGTAGCCTAATCAACCATGACATCAAGCTTCCATGACCATAATAAAACACCTCACAAGAAATTGGTCATTTCAATGCAACCACGTAGATGTTTATAAAATTTGGTCCAAGATCCCGATTATCCTAATATGTGCATATGTCCTAAAATTTTGATTTTCTTTAGTTTCAAAAAATTAACCTGATAACTCTAAGTTCTAGGCGTTCACAACTTAATAAAACAATACTTGTTTTTTTATATGGCCAAATATATTAAAAAGAC
Organism: Glebionis coronaria; assembly: GCA_025667525.1. Lineage (NCBI taxonomy): Eukaryota > Viridiplantae > Streptophyta > Magnoliopsida > Asterales > Asteraceae > Glebionis > Glebionis coronaria. Next base: position 603,210,150 of record CM046878.1, on the reverse strand, counting down.
TCTAGCAAGACGCTAGGGACGAACAAGAAAACATATCACAAATTACACGGAATTGCAACAAGCTTTGACTTGATCATATGATATAACCAATCCATCCAGTTTCGCTCAACAATAATGCTCCTAATAGAGATCCAAGTGTACGATTCATTCATACGAGTGTCATTATCTGTCTGAACACATCACCTATCAGTTTCGCTCAACAGTATTGCTCCTTATGTTTCATAATCTCACTTTTTATGGCTTATTTTAAAACTTTCCGCCTTATATAAGTTGTCATTATGCCATAATGTTTATCTGCCTAAAGCGTATATGTTTACAGCTAAGCTCCCATAGGGTAAAAAAGATTCTATTCATTGAGTTTCTATAATGCTCCTAAGCACTACAGAATAATGTTTAATCTTAAAAATATCAGTACAAAGAGAACGATTATCTGAAATTAGTGCTAGATTGCTTAATCAGTAGTGTTGGATCATTTCATGTCACGTGTCCAGAATAATGAAAAGGAGTACATGAACTTAACATGTAAGAGTCGTGTTATTAGATAGTGTGAAAGCCTATACGCCTAAAAAAGTTGCTTCAAACTCGAAAATTGGCAAGAGTTTATCTGAATATGACCATAAACTTTTAGTAAAGAAACCATAACAAGCTCTTGGCTTTAAGTCACCGACAAAAAAAACACAGAGAAAGGGAAACCTCTAGACTAGGAAAGAAGGTGAGTAGCGGTTTAAACAGCATGACTGCCATTATAGACTTTGGCTCGTTTTCATTACAGGGGTGCATGTACTTTATGGTCAATAGATATGAAGTTTATTATGTCAAAATGAACTTATATAACCTGCTTAATTGTTTTGTTTATTTACTGAAAATAAGCCATTATATATGAGCTTTTAGAACATAAGTCGGGCTTATGTTCTATAAGCTCGCTTTTTCTGGCTTATAATGAATGAAATTTTCGGATTTTATAAGTTTATTATGTCAAAATGAACTTATATAAGCCGAAAAGTTTCAGAATCAGCCACAAAAAAGTGAGCTTATAGAACATAAGCCAAACAAAATTAGCCATAAATAAGCCCATTAGCTTGACTTTATAAGCTTATCAAGTGGACTTATTTTTGCTAGAAAGACCAAACATTTAGTTAAAACAAACACCTTCTATGTGCCTATTTACACTTTAATAAGCACTTTAGCAGTTTCCATCCAAATTACAGTAAATTACTTTTATGTAAATAGTTAAATGCACAACCAAACACCCCATTGGCTAGGACTTGCAAGTTTATTATATGACACTAATAGAAGGAATTTTTTTTATAGAAAGGACACCGCCAACAAAAATGGTAAAAGAAGTAAAAGACGAGGTGTTAATTTGGACAATTTTCTTAAGAAGACGTGTCAAATCGACTGAAAATTGCCTAAAGTTGGGAACTGATGTGCATTAATGAAGTATTTGTCTCCTAAGCTAAGGTGCAAAGCTATGATATACAGAGAAAATACTTACAATTAATTCTTCCGTAAGCTATGCACATTTTTCACCTTGCCATAACCTATGATACAAGTAAACATAAAATATCATTAAAAATGAGAGAAAATTTTAAAACGTACAAACTAAGAGTGTTACTAACCTTGGAACATTGTTTGAAAGAGTTTAAGTTCAGCTCTGAACTCGCCAACCGTGTTTTCAAGCTCCGTCATCTTTTCATTCTGAGATACTACGTAAAATCTCTTATGACCTTACTAAAAAATTTACCAATTGCACCAGTGAATACATTTTTTTCCACTTTTACAAGGGTATAAATCTGATAAATGTTGCATATTTTGTTATGCCGTCAAGAAAAATAAGGAAAGTTCATTGACTGCCAGAATACTTGGTTTATTTGGGAATTACTTTGAATAACGAGATAAAGATAGTTGGTCCATAAGTTTTTTTGTACTAGCATCTTAATTGCCCTCTTGATGTCCGAGTAATTAGATTTAGTTGCACTACAGCTTGTAAACATTAAATACAGTAGTTAAGCTGACCTGATAGACTCTAAATCAGACTTAGAACCATTTTTTTTGTTAGTAATCGAGTAATCGACTCCCTATATAACTCGAGGAGTTGATATATCACAGGTTTAATTGGCTAGCTATGTAGGATGGCATTCATATACCGTAGATCTCGCAAGTAGAATCCTCTTAATTACAAAATCTGGATTATGTTATCGTGCCTTCGTTCTGTTTTGCTGAAAGTTTGAATCAGAGTTCAGTCCATATATTTAAGTTCTCGCAAGTAGTCTCTATATGCTATATCTATAGATTATGTATTGAATTGAGTCAGTCAGGGGCTAGACTATGCGATCCTCCCACACCTCCGCTATTCTCGCTTGTTAATTGAGATATTAAAGAACTATGGTATAAAATCACAACACAAATAATGTATTCGGCTCTTTTAAGGAAATATACGATCTATTTGTAAAGTTATCCTGAATTTATGCATTTACTCAATTCACAGAATACAGTCATTTATCACGTATGTAACAAATGAGGAAAGTTCATTTGGCCTATTATTTAATTAAACAAGCAGAATTTGGTAAACATTTATTACACGGACATGAAATTTCACCTCTAATAGCTCCAATACGAGCAAATTCGATAAAAGACTTCACTCCATCTTTAAAAGTCTTAGTTCTTATATTAGCTTTCATCCAACTTTTGTCCATCATTTCTATATAATACCTAATCAACTCAAAGAAGCAAAACAATTATTTACTTGTGTCTAAAATATTACTTAAAATCACATGTTTATAAACATTTATTTACTTGTGTCTAAAATATTAGATAATCAAATCGCAACTAAAATCACATAATCAACTTGCATAAGAATAAAAAAGCTCAAACTAATTAATCACATAATCAAATATGTTAGTTGTTATGATGATGAGAATTTAGTCTGTTAGTTGTTTGATCATTTGAGTCAGTTTGCAAGTATTAGTGTAATCTGTTAGTTAAAGTTGTTAAGTAGTGTTAGGCTTATTAGGATTTAGATAGTTTGAACTTGATCTTTATCTTGATTTGAGTAGTGCTGTTCGGACTAATTAATCACATTCGTTTTATTTTCTGCGAGTTTTAGAGTAATCTTGCTAGTGATCTTCGTAGTGTAATCAAGTTTGTTATATGTTCTTACTCAGTGCTTTGATACTTTTGATTTAGCAATTACAAGTTTTGTATCTCAGTTCTGAACCGGTGTTTGGATCAGCTGTGATCTTTAGTAGCGTAATATTGGATCAGCTGAATTTGTTTCAGGTTGATGTTTAATAGTTTTCATAGCAGTAGAGTAGTTAGGCTGCTAGTGTCATTTAAATGTCCATTCTATATTCCAAAAGTTGAATCTGTGCCTATTGGTTATTCAGTTTTTGATGCACTGTTATGTTACTTTCTAGTTTTAGTAACAGTTGGTCCATCTTTAGCTTTATTCTGTTATTGTTTCAATTTGTTTAATCTTGTTCAACTCTATAAATTTTGTTGCTGTAAGCCAGTCTCGTAATTGATACAACAGAATATTACATGATCTGTTAGTACTAGTATAATAGAACTGTAAGACTGCGTATAAAAATCTGCATTTGGTTAGTATAGTACCATAAAAACTGCATATTGTATTCCACTGTAGGGCTGCATTTGGTTAGTATAGTACCATAAAAACTGCGTATAAAAATCTGTATTTTTGGTTAGTATAGTACCATAAAAACTGCGTATAAAAATCTGCATTTGGTTAGTATAGTACCATAAAAACTGCCAATTGTACTTTGATTTAGTTTAGCAGTGATATTAGTATCATAGGATTTAGAGATATTGCCCATTAGTAGCATAACTAATTTTGGTTTTCAGTTGATTCGTAGATTAGAGTAGAATTCAATTTCATTAATTTAATTTGTTTTTAAATTTGCCTTTAGTTTATTAGTTGAATAATAATAATATTAGTATGATAATAATAGTATAGCAATATAATATTAGTATAATTTCTCGTTTTAATTTCTCGTTTTGCGCGTTAAGTAGTATAAATACCAAAAGTCGTTTTATTAACCCAAAAAAAATTAAGTCGAAACGATAAAATCAGATTTCAATTCGACACGATATCGAGACAAAACGATATACTAAAACGGATATTAAGGGTATAGCGTCCATGGCTGCAAACTTGGTGAGCTTGCTCCAGGAGGCGCTTATTCAAAATTATAATCGAATATGGTTAGAATTGCTCACATATTATCATCATGCTGACAAATCGGACGGGAACAAATCGACGGAAAAAATAATAAATGTTTATAATCGGACAGAGCTCATGTTGTTGGTTTTCCTGTTGTTGATTTTTAGTGGCTGACCCTTATATGTGTAACAACGCCTGATAAAAAAATAACAAAAATAAAACTAACAGAATTGGCAATACTCACAACAAATAAAACGACTTCTACTTGGTTGTCTAGCTATTAATTTCATTAAATTGTTAGACTTCTACTTTTTTCGATAGGGTAAGCCTATGCCTATCTAGTATCTACATCATTTCATCAAGGAGTATGTGTACCATAACAGTTTCAAATGGAATTCAAATTAAACACTACATCACAACAATGTCACTTAATCTTTAATTTGAAGATCAAATAAACTACACATGCAGTAGTCGAGTTTCACGACCTCGAATAGTACCTAAATCTCTTGCTATAAAATCGACAAAAAAACAAGTGCACAACTCACGGTAAACACTACATTATACCAATTTACTATAGAAAGAACAATTATACACTTTCAATTAAACTACACATCTATAACTCTAACAATTGCAAATACTGCCGATATCGCTTATGCAAAAGCAGATGAACAAAAACAGTAAACTGAAATTCTACTGCTCAAATAAACTACACAAGCATAAGTCGACTTTAACGATTGCGGATAGTATCTATATCACAACAGATGAACATAAACAATAATTTAAGGCCTAATCGAATGCAACGCTGGCAAAAGGTACCTAAATCTCTTCGTATAAAGCTGGCCGATGAGAAATACTTCATCATAAACTATAGTTATAGGCTTCTAATAAGCTATATACGCATAAGTCGACTTTAACAATCGCAAATAGTATCTATATCACAAACACTACATCACAACAGATGAACATAAAGAATAATTTCTAGGCCTAAATATCTTCGTATAAAGCCAGGCGATGAGAAACAATAATCATCATAGACTATAATTGTTATAGGCTTCTAATAAGCTACATACGCATAAGTCGACTTTAACGGTTGCAAAAATAGTACCTATATACGCAAAAAGAATAGTAGCAAAATCGTTGAATTAGAAAGTAATCGAGCTTAACGATACCTAAAACTATTACGCATCACAGATAGAATCTACGCCATCCATAACAGAATATACGCCATCCATAAAACTGTTAACTAAATCACCATTATGTATCAATGAGTTGCAATAACAGAATCTACACCATTAACTAAAATCAAAATAAACTCGTATCCTTCGAGCTGTTTAGCTCAAAAGTTAGAAAATCACATAATCAACTCGCATAAGGATAGAAAATCTCAAATTATTTACCTGTGAGCGTGTGCGATGATCGAAACAACCGCAAAACAACCACGCCTGCCGTAAAAGAACCACGCCTAGCTACCGTAAACAACCGCACCTGCCGTAAAACAACCGCAACAACCTCACCTAGCTACCGTACTTTCATGATTTTATGGATCGATTGATTTCGATTTGATGATTTAGGGATTGATCGAATTGGATTGATTTCGATTTGATGATTTAGGGATTGAATTCGATTTGATGATTTAGGGATTGATTGGATTGTTTATGGATTTAGGGATTGAACTGGATTTGATGACGGTGAATAAATGAGTATTTGTTTCATATCCGAATGAATAAATGAGTATCTGATTTTTAGATTTTTGGATTTTGTTAATATGGGTGGGTATCGTTATAAAATATGGGTGGGTATCGTTATAATAATTAATTATAGATTTGTTTCATATCCGGATAAATTATGTGGATAAAAAAATGTGTTTTTTTTTAAGTAATATAGTAAATAAATCGGATATTTTTTTAAAATTAGATCATTTTTAAACCGGTTCGATTTAAGTCAATCAGTTAATTAATCAAATCAATTTGAAATTGTTTTAACCCGTTTTTAAACAGGTCCAACTATGTTATTAAACAAGTTATGAACCGTTAAATCAGATTGAGAAAAATCGGTTTTAAAAAGACGGTTTTTTAAAAACCGGTTTCGGTTTTTTTTCTCAAATCGATCATAAACCGATTTTTTGCCCACGTCTAATTTTTACATTTTAAACTATGACTTTGTTCACATTCTAAAGTGTGAAGTTTATTTTATTTGTTCACATTCTAAAGCGTGAAGTTTATTTTATTATAAAAAAATGTGTATACTTCACACTTTTAAATGTGAGCTTTTATTTTCACAATAAAAAGTGTGAAGTTTTTTGTAGCACTTAATGTTTATCACACTTATTAGTGTGAACATTATTTGCACACTTATAAATGTGAACATTATAAAAAAAAAGTTCACAATTTATAAAGTGCGAAGAAAAAAGCGTGAACAATGACCTAATTTGTTGTAGTGTGGGTAGATGCGATGGATGCGGAATTGGCATCAATCGAGAAGAACAACACCTGGGTTTTGGTCAATCTCCCGAAGAATCGCAAAGCCATAGCCTTAAAATGGGTCTACAAGGTGAAACGAGACCCAAGTGAAAAGAGTTTGAAGTATAAGGCAAGAATTGTGGCAAAAGGGTATGTTCAGAAACACGGAATTGATTACGACGAGGTCTTTGCACCGGTAGCAAGGATCGAAACTGTACGCGCCATTCTAGCTCTCTCAGGCTCCAATGGGTGGCGTGTACATCATCTTGATGTGAAATCAGCTTTCTTGAATGGCGCCGTAGACGAAGAAGTGTATGTATCTCAGCCTGAAGGGTACGTGAAAAAGGGGGATGTCCACAAAGTGTACAAGCTGTCAAAGGCCTTGTACGGTCTAAAACAAGCCCCGCGGGCGTGGAATGCATGTTTAGACAAGTATTTGAAGATTTTGGAGTTTACAAGGTGTGCTCAAGAATATTCTGTTTACACGAAGAAAAAGGATGGTGATGTCTTGATCATTGCGGTGTATGTAGATGATCTACTAGTGACCGGGAGCTGTCACAAGAGCATTCAAGATTTCAAAAAGGACATGAAAGCCAAGTTCGAGATGAGTGATCTTGGACTTCTGACCTATTACCTAGGAATTGAAGTGAGTCAAAAGGAAACAGGTATAACACTGAAGCAAGAAGCCTATGCCAGAAGCATCTTGTCAAAGACTCGGATGATAGGCTGTAACCCCACCAAGAGCCCAATGGAACACAAATTGAAGCTGACTAAAGAAGGAGAAGGAGAGTTGGTAAATCCCACTGAATACAGGAGCATAGTCGGAGGCTTGAGGTACTTAACTCATACTCGTCCTGACATTTCATTCGCAGTTGGAGTAGTTAGTCGGTTCATGGAGAAACCAGCTGAACCGCATCTGCAAGCAGTAAAGAGAATATTAAGGTATGTGAAGGGTACTCTTGACTATGGCTTGACTTACACAAAAGGAGAAAGCAAAGTAACAATTGCAGGTTATTCAGACACTGACCTAGCAAATGATGTGAATGATAGGAAGAGCACAGGGGGAATGGCATTCTATGTGAATGGAAATTTGGTCACTTGGGCATCTCAGAAACAACGGGTTGTGGTCTTATCATCATGTGAAGCAGAATTTATAGCTGCAACAATGGCAGCTTGTCAGGGCATATGGTTACGCCGTCTCCTAACTGAGGTAACAAAACAATGGATACCACCTGTTACTTTGTTTGTTGACAACCGATCAGCTTTGGAACTAATGAAAAATCCAGTGTTTCATGGGCGTAGTAAACATATAGATATACGTTTTCACTTCATTCGAGAATGTGTAGAGAACGGTGAAATTACAGTGGCTCATGTATGTGGGAAAGAACAAAAAGCTGATATACTCACAAAACCACTTGCACGAGTGAAGCATGAAGAGATGCGAAATCTCATGGGAATCAAGAAGGTCTGAACTTCTGAATTAAAGGGGAAAAATGTTGAAATAATTCAGAAGTAGTATAAGTTGCACGTTATGTTTCAGTTAGGAGTTTTTGAATAAATCAAACCATGTGGGTTTGAAAGTCCGAGTCCTATGTTTAGTAGTGGAGTTAGTTCCTTATTTTTCTGCAAAAGTTCCCTTTAAATAGTAGGCAAGTTGTACGTTGTATTTATCCTCACAAAACAGCAGTCAATAAAATACAAGAAAACATTTGCCATATCTTTTTTCTGTTTTTCATTGTTTTCATCTTTGATCAATAGCTCGTGAAGGGCTGTTTGGTTCTAACATAAGCATACCTGCAAGAAAGTCGAATCTCTTACGCTTACCAACAACACATGCTGATTCAAGAACACAGAATAGCAGATTTCAATTAAGAGAGTATATCGAAACATAGAGGCACTAAGGAACTTGAGAACAAAAGATACACGTCGTTACGTCAAATAAAAAAAAGTCATATATCGAAACATAGTCACATGTGAATAAAGTTTCTTTTGTCTTTGTACAGTGTTACCAATTGTATACATATCGCAGAGTTCGAAATAACAAATATTATATCAGGTGCTAAGGTTGCGTAAACCTATGTCACAGAAGAAACGCATACAAATGTAATTGAGATTTTCACTCGGCTAATATCATGAATTTCCTACCAACCGATAGTGTGTTTTAACATCTACTTCATGACAAATGTAAGTAACAGGACTTACAAAGGCGTTTGCCATCAATTTGCTTATTTTGATCGACAAAAGCACTAGCATATGCTTTTGTTGTGGACAGCTGGAGAAACTTTCCTGCACACACGAAATGCAGTCATATTCAGACGATAGTAGAGCCTGGAGAGTAGGCATTAGCAAAGTAGATATAGAATCAATGTCCCATCTAAAATAGAGCATCGTCAAAACATTATTGAGCACTGAAACAAACATATTAAAGAGTTTTTCTATAACACATGAACTGGAATTAGGGCAGTCGAGTAAATGATGACTTAAAACACAACTAGACACTAATAAACCTTGAGTTGCAAGAGTCTGGATATCAAGATGCATACGCAGTTGGTCATGGTTGTTATTTACTTATACCGTGTAGCTAAATTTCCTATCATTGAAGCATTGAACCACTACAGAATTTCAAAGCTAGCTTAACAAATCAATGTGAGAACTTCTGAACATCCCAAATCATTAAACAAAGGTTCACTCACACTTTCACCAACTCATCTTGAAACTTGCCTAAATTCTTCATGAAATATCAGCATGGGGCCATGGGTGGTAGCCCAGTAAAGCCCAAGAGGGGCAAAGTTTAGGAATATGTTCTGAATTAGGTTCTCAGGTTTGAGTTATCTTTCTAGGGTCAAACTATAAATGTAACAGTAGCCATTCTAGTTTAAGCAAAACTGACCCAAAAACCGATTTTGATATGTTTCTGTTTCAAATCCCACATCCAAGTTCCTAATTTATAAACTGTCAGTTAAGTACATGGCCATACACGTTCCAGATAGTTTTCATGTTTAATTTTTTTCATGGTGTGGAAGTTTAGGGACACTCTTTAGTATAATATGTTATATCATTCATGTAGATTTGATTTAAATGCCCAGTTTTGTATTAAACTGTTAAGTATGCTCAGGGTTGTAAGTCGATTCCTTATACCAATTTATTGAAGTGTTCATGGCAAATACAATCTGTGCTTTTAGTTTTTATATATTGTATTTACATTATTGTTTCTTTAATCTGTTAAAAGTAAAAAAAAAAAAAAAAAAAAAAAAAGAACCGTGTAGGGCTGAGAATCGGGTCAAAACCAAACCGAACCGAATAAAACCGAACAAAACATAAACCAAACCGAATATATAGTTTAGGCGTATTTTTCGTGTTTTTAACTCGAAACTGAACCGAGCAAAACCGACATAAATATACAAAACCGAAAATAGTCGGTTCGGTTTCAGTCGGTTCGGATCAGCTCGTTTTGTCGGTTCGGTTTGGTTTTTGTTTGGGTTTGCTCAGCCCTATAAACAAATTGAAGAGATTATCATGCAATACCTGGGTTTGTGGTGGTAGAGTAACGACATTCAAACGATTAATATTAGTACAAAACGTCGCCTTTGATCATATTGTCACATCTTAACTAACACCAAGATACACCACTGTAACAAATTAAATTTAGCATCCCCTTAAGAACATTACATAAAAGGCTACTCAGTTGACATCTACTGAACAATAAAAGACGCTACTTCGATGACATCTATTGATCAGTCGGTACTTCTTTTAATGCATCACCCGCTTTCACTTTCTCAGGAACAAAATCTGAAGAAAAGAAATTTACACAAAAATAATAGCTTTAAAACAAGTTCTGGAGAAAAATTGATGGCAATCCCAGGTAGCTCAGGTGCAATAAACATACCTGCAAGAAAGTCGAATCTCTTCCGCTTACCAATGACAGATGCTGATTCAAGATAGCAAATTAACAGATTTCATTGGGGCACTAAGAAACATGAGAATAAAACATACACTTCTAAACCCTTACAAGTTACGTCAAATAAAAAAAAAGTAATATGTTAACTGAAGCGTATTCACATTTAGCAGTGTCTCTGCTAAAGGTTTGGGTTTGTGGTTGTTTCTTCTTTTTATGGTATGCTTTTGTATTAGCTAACAAGATCGTTCTTGTCTGAGATGTGTGTTTTGTTTTTAAATAAGTATAGTTTGTACGTTGTGGCTTGGGGTATGTCCATAGCTACATATGTATTTCATATTTTTAACCTTCTACCAAACAAGGGGCGGATGGTCAATTAAACTACCACATTATTCTATGAAGAAGAAGAACGCATATAGTTTGAGCAAATGTTAAATCAGAGCAATTGTTAAAGCTAAGGAACAGAGCTTACAAAGGTGTTTGTAATCAATTTGTTTCTTTCGATCAAGAAAAGCACTAGCATATGCTTCTGTCGCTAACAGCTGGATAAACTTTTCCTGCACGCATGAAATGCAGAAATATTAAGATGGAGTGTTGTTTGAAACGCAAATGTCAATCAAGCTAAAATCCATGTAACCAGCAGTTGCTTTTAGATCTTGTTTAGCTTTCTTTATAGTTACTTGAACAAACATATGCAGTTTTTCTATGGCACATGAATGGGAACTAGGTAGTCAAATGAATGAGATTACTGAACCTTGAGTTACAAAAGTTTGGATATCAAGATGCATACACATTTGGTCATGGTTGTTGTTTGTTTATACAACAACAATACCCAATCCCGCCTAAGCGAGGTATGGGTGAGGTGAAAGGTGGGCTACCGATCATATCCCTATCCTAGTGAGTGTTGTTTGCTCATACCCTGTAGTTAATTTTGCTATCATTGAAGCATTGAACTACTACAGAATTTTAAAGCTAGTGTTGCAAATCAATGTGAGAACTGTTGAACATCTTAATTCATTTAGGAAAGCTTCACTCACACTTCGTAACCAAAAACTAGATATTATCCGCAATATAGATTAAATCTAAGTACCAACTTATCATGAAAGTTGCCTAAATTCTCTACGCAGGGCAGTGACCCCAAAAGAAAGGTCCAAAGGGGGAAAAGTTCAGGTGTTCTGAGTCCGGTTCTCAGGTTTCGGTTTTTTCCCAGGGTCAAATGTAAACCTAATCGAAATTCAGTCTAACCATCAGGACGTGCACGCTTTCGTTCTAAAGTGCTTATCTTTTAGAAATGCATTATCTTCAATTGCTTGATATCTTATGAATAAAAAATTCATCGAGTTGTCATGATTCCTACCAGGTCCAAAGAAAGTGCCTATCAAGTACATGGTTTTAACTTTTAATTGTTAAAGATAATTCACACCTACGTCATATGTTTGTTTCTTGCATCAGTTGGAGTTATAGGCTTATAAAAAGGCTTTCAAGTCAATAAACATGCTGGCATAATCTTAGCCCCACTTCCGCAATCAGGCTCTATTCTCTTTCTATAATAAAACTCAGACGTCAGCTCATTCCAATTTCCATTTAATCAACCATGCAACATCGAAATAGAAATAAGTATGACCAAAAGAAGAAGGAACCCAGAAATATTGTACAAATACTAGATCGCCAAATCATCAAATATATGTAAACTAGCTATTGAAACATATGAACGGCTCATCAGAAGTTTTCAGCAACGTACTGCACACACTCATAAATTCTCCTACAAAGGTCGGAATTATTTATTCATACTGATTTCATAGTACCATTCTAGCTATTTTTTTTATTTTTTTTTGGGTAAAGAAAAAGGAACCATTCTAGCTATTTAAATGCAGCTAACCCTGGTTCCCATGGAACTCTTGATGATCACTATTGCTTACATTAACCATTCTAGATATTGGACAACATATGCAAAGAACCATACAACTTAAAATTTCTCGACGGTGCTCTTTCCACCTAACCGACTATACCAAAACATACTACATAGAATCCTAACTCGATAGCAGAATAGGACTAGGCAAAATCTCTAATCTGCAGACCAGAATATGACTAGGCAAAATCTCTAATCTGCAGACTGCAGAATATGACAAGGCAAAATCTCTGATCTTTAGAATGCAGAAAATCTCAGCAAAAACAAGATATGTATGTATGTATCTGATCTGCAGAATACAGAAGATATGGAAACATATAAACTATTCATCCGATGTTTTGTACACCGTTAACTTGCACATAACCATAATTTCTTTCTGATTTTACAACAGCAACCTATCTAATCTACTACTTTAGAAAGCCAAGTAGCCAACACGAAGCTATTCGCCAAATTAGTAACCTAAGCTACTGCCAATTAAACCACACAAAATATGGAATCATCCATTTCCTTAACCATCAACTTGACTCTAGTTGCATCTAAACTAAAACAGCCCTATAACTTACAGAAATAAGCAATGTTGAACAATTAATTTTTTTTCTATAGTAATAATTAATTTTGACAATAACATAACGTTTGAATACAGCTAATATTGGTAATCATAATTTTCGCAACTAGAGTGGCACATAAACGTAAGATTTACCCTGAGACCATCGTACTAACCAGCCTAATCGACTAAATTAAAAAGTTTAGACACACTAAAATAACTACCGACAAAAACGAGCTTCATGAGTGTACACAGCTAGATAACTAACCTTATAGAGCAATATAATAGTAAATTTTTACATGTATAAGTATATATGAAACAATACATGCTACCAGCCTACCATAACATTAAATACAGGCTATACAATCCACTACTTCAAAAAACTTACATAAAACTAATTGGCATAACCAGTAGCCTAATCTTGACAAATATTGATGTCCCTTATCTTGTTACTGATAAGTGTAGGCGGAAGAGGAAGACTATAAATGGGAAAGAAGATGTGTTTTCTGTGAAGAATGCTTGGGATGACATGAGGATGATGATTCCAAAGACAGTGTGCTGGAAGTTCGTATGGTTTAGTCAATGCTATCCTAGACAAGCATTTGTGTTATCAATGGCTAACAAAGGGAAGACTGTTAACACAAGATATGCACCGTCCATTATGCCAGCAAATCAGCAATATAATGACTCGCATAATCACTTAATTCTTCACTCGTATTAACTCTAGTAAGATTTGGTATGTGATGAAAAGCAAACTGAAACTAAGGCTTAAATCTACTGTATGGGGTGATATTGGTAATGAATTGGGTAACATGGCATACCCAAATACCATTGGAAGTATTATTAGAAGGATTTGTTTGGCTTCTATATATGGAAGGGGAGGAATAGTAGATTGTTTACTACGGAGAAGATGGACGAGGACAATATTTAGAAGATGAGAATGGATGGAGTCGAACTACAATTAATGAGTCTAACAGTCGAAAACTCTGTCGTTGTGAGAAAAGTAGCAGAGGAATGGGGAGGGAAGTTTCTATGACTTAGTTTAGTATGAAGATGCTAAGATGGAAGATTGGTGTTTGGGCTACCAAATATATGACGCCCTCTTGTGAAATAGCAATTATTTTGGCCTAACTGTGAGGATGAAGTTGCAGTGTGGGTTCTTAAGCTTTTCTCTGAGTGGGAAATGTAGCTATGTAGAGTAAGGGGATGTTTGTTTGGCTTATATAACCGGCTTATGGCTTATTTGGTTTTCTGTGCAAATGTCCTATGGCAATTTGTGAGGTTTGGAGTGCTGCAAGCTGTCATTGGTCTTTTACACTGATGTGGAGATGTAGTGCATGTTTGGTAGCAAGTGTTTAGGAGCGTTTTGAAGCAACTAGTAACTAGAAGTTAGCGTTTTGCAAAAAAAAAAATCTTGTTTGGAAACACGTAACTAGCATTCCTATTTTTTCTAAACGCTTCAAATCAAAATGCTACTTTTACATTTACGAGCAACTAGCGTTTCAACTTACTAATTATGACTAATACATCTAATGTTACCAAACACTTTATCGAAACACACACCTATTGGTTCCTGCTACCGCCATCTTCGCCAAACATACCCGCAGTCTTAATCCTACAGCTAACTAGCTAAATCCGCAATAAACGGCAACATAATATTCAATTAACTATCTGACTAACCTAAAAGATCACTATAATTCACATGAATAAGAAATAGACACTAAGTAATCAGTAGACTAAGCTACCATCAACTAAACGACATACATTATGAAATGTAGCTATAACCTAATAAGTATGCGAGAGCATTTAGGAGCGGTGAGTGATGATATCTTTAGGGCTCGTTTTCTACCGCTCCACGGAGTCGCATTTAGGAGCGTTGAACAATAATATTTAGGAGTTGTTTTACACATAATGATTACGCCTACTGCTACGTTACCAAATGTTTTTATAGAAGCAAAAAATTAAGTTGTTACTTCTAGTGCTAGTTTTGCCAAACACGCTCATAGTTTAATTACACCTAATACTTGTTGAAAATCAAGGTCACGCAATTCGATATGCAGGATAAAGCTAACTAACTTTTTTAAGGCTAATACACCTAACAAGCTAAGTAACTGACCTAATAGACCACTATAGTTCACACAATATAAATCCCTAATTCAACTTGAAAAAAAACTCGAGTAATTGGATATATCTAAGCTTAATAAACCACAAATACAGCTAACTAACTAAATACGCAATAAACGGAAACATAATATTCAATTAGACCTAATTTTTTTTATAATAACGAAAGGTGAAAAAAGAGAAATGAAAGATATATCAAAGCTTCATTGACGAATACAACTAACTAGCCTTAAAGAGCATTATAACTCAAATGAATACCCATTAAACAACATATATTACGAAATGTAGCTATGACGCGCACGCGCGAATCTACAATAACAGTGAATACCGGTAAGAAGCTAACCTAATGGAGCAAATTACACCTAATGGAGCAAATTACACCTAATTCAGCTGAATAAGTGATAAACATCTAATTACACTTAAAAATAGTTTAAATTCTAATCTACTAATGTGTAAACCATATGAAAGAAGCTATAACCTAATAATAGTGCGAATAGTTAATACTACCTAATGGAGAAAATTAATAAGCAATAAGTGGTAACTAATGTTCAATTACACTTAAAAACTGTTGAAACTGAAATCACACAATACAAACACCTAATAATTATATAAAAATGAAGGTGAAAATAAATATAAATATACCAAAGCTTTATTAACAACAAAAAGAGCTTCCTGAATAAGCGAGTCTAACGTATGAGAGCTTGCTGAATAAGCTTTATTAACAACGAACAGAGCTTCCTATGACTTGATATCTTCGCGAATCTATGATAACAGTGAATACTGCTAAGAAGCTAAATTACACTTAAAAATAGTTCAAAATCTAATCTACTAATCTGTAAACCTTATGAAATGTAGTTATAACCTAATAATAGTGCGAATAGTTAATACTACCTAATGGAGCAAATTAATAATCAATAATCGCTAACTAATGTCAAAACTGAAATCAAACAATACAAAAACTTAATTATATAAAAATGAAGGTGAATATAAACAAATAGTTAAATACCGAAGCTTAACGGAAAGAGCTTTATGAAGGAAGCTAATTTAAACAAAATACATTACGAAATGGAGCTATAACCTAACAATTGGGCGAATCTACGATAACATTCCATACCGCTAACTAACTAACCTAAGGGGAGCAAATTAATAAGCGCTAATTATATAAAAATGAAGGTGAAATTAAATATAAATAAATATACCGAAGCTTTATTAACAACGAACAGAGCTTCCTGATTTATTCGAATACTCGAATCTTCGCTTTTGACTATCCGACTCACTCGTTGCATCGGTATGTTGTACAATATTCCACTGTTACTACTCGAAGCACCATTGATGACGTCATCTTCACCGTTAGGTGTTGGTTTTGGTTTTGTCATTTTCGGAGGTGTGTGTGTTTGTTGAATCAGGTGAGAGTAACAGAACCGTTATATAGGCCCAGTTGTTTATTTTATATGGTGGGCTCAGTTATAGACCAGTTAGTTTGTTAGGCCCATATTTTTTTCTAATATATAAATTAGGCCCATATGTTTTTAGAACATTCGATATGATCTTTTTTTATTTGGCAGACCACTAAAAACGCATTAGCTTCACATATTATGGATTGAACATTGTTTATTACTACTAGCATGATTTCGAATAGGTAGGTGATTTACACACTTCACACTTAAAATATTTGTGTGTGAATATTACCTTACATTAGTGGTGTAGGCAAACTTCAAGATACATATTAAGAGCATCTCCAATGTAGTAAACATTTTCAAGCTTTTACATTTAATGCATTAAATGTAAATTAGTTAAACAAAAGCTTTCTATCATTGGATCAAAAGCTTTTGGGTTGGGTTTACAAAAGGTTTATAGAAAGACTTTGCATATGCAAAGTCTTTCTATAAACCTTTTGTAAACCCAACCAAAAAGATTTTGGTCAAATGGTAAAAACACTTCTAAAAGCTTTTTAGAATAGTAAAAAACTTTAAATAGCTTTTCTCCATTATAGATGCTTTAAAGGTAAAAATGTCCAACACACAACATTTTGAGTGTGTCAATCAATATATGAAGTGTGCAAATCACCTCCCTTCCAAATACGACAGAAAATATTTAATGATGATTTTTAAAGCAAACAAATGTTACTCGTTAACGTCAAGTGTGTATTTAAATTAATGTAAAAGATGTAAAAAATCGAATTAAAATAAACCGTACTAAAAATGAAGAAAAAAAACTAAATGTTAATAAAAATATATCAAAATTGATACTAAATTAACAAACACATAATTTTAAATAATATGATGAAATTAGATTATAAAATAATAAATATATAAAAAATATTATAATTTAAAATAAAAAATATTATTTTAATGAGTTGTTACAAAAGTTTATTACAAAAGGTTGTTACAAATGGTCATGGTATATAATTGTGAGGAAGACATCAACAACTTGTTTTATTTAGTAGGTAAAAAAGACTGAAAATCCAGCCTTGCTATTTTAAGAAGATTTCAAATGTTTTATAGTTAACTAGTTATAGATAAAAAAATAAAGGAGATGAAGTAGAAGTATATGCTCTTTCATTTGGCAGACTATTAAAAATGTATCCCTTTAACTTGAAGACTTGAATATAGAGTATATAATAAAATCTGTAAAAATGATATCAAAACCAACCAGATCAACAATGAATCACACAACCAACCACCCCTTTGTGATTATCTTTTATTATAACAATATACACAAGTAGGTTAAGTCCCTAACACATGTGTTCACCAAACAAATACAATCAGAAATCAAGATAGTCCCCACCAGGTGGTTTCTTTCACTCTATACAACAACTCACACTTACAACCCTATCAATAAAGAAACAAGATCAAGATGATCTAAAACTAAAACCAAATGAAACCCTAATCGAGAGAGAGAGAGAGAGAGAGAGAGAGAGAGAGAGAGAGAGAGAGAGAGAGAGAGAGAGAGAGAGAGAGAGAGAGAGAGAGAGAGAGAGAGAGAGAGAGAGAGAGAGAGAGAGAGAGAGAGAGAGAGAGAGAGAGAGAGAGATTGCAATATGTGTGTGTGAAACTGATTGTGATGAATGACTCGGTTGACCAACACTCCAACTTATATACTCACTATTTCCACTTTAGTCCCTACACAATCAATACCAAACAAAACAAGCACAACACAAAATATATGCAACAATATTTACCAACAAGTCCTCTAACTTGTTGATCCCAAACTCAGATCTTAAACCTTTATAACTTGTTTAAGGGTTGTGATAGAAAGAATAAATTCAATCTAACACTAGAGAAACTTTGCAATACAAAGTAACTAAACAAGATGTGGAATGTAGTGTTTAGCACAAGAACAAATGATTAAAACAAACGTTAAACTTTAATATATCAAAGATATACGAATACCCAATAATGGTATTAGGGTTACAAAAACCTTAAAGTATGAAATGAAAGACAATAGAGAAAGACACACTTTGCATGATAACCTAGTGAGTCCTTTTATAGGCATAAGGACTCACGTACAAGATTACTACTAACAAACTTGGAAAGTATCCCGGAGTAATAATAGAAACGCGTAATAATCTATTCCAAGTTTATCTCTAGCGGCAGGGCCTTTGACTTCAGCAGGGGAACCAATCCCCCTGCCTTTGTTATTTAGGAGAGGGAACTTACTCTAGCAGGGGAACCATTGACCAACTAGCAGGGGTAACTAATGTACTTATATTTATTCCCAACAATCCTCCCCTAAACTTGTGCTTTCTCCTAAAAACAAGTTTCTGAATAAATACTAGCTGATGAGGGTGCTTACAAAGTTCCTGGCCAAAGCTGACTATGCATCATCCTTACCAGATCATAAGCAACAGGTGCTTTGGCATCTACAATCAAGTCAGCCTGTGCTAATTTCTTCAAGGTCTCTTGATTGAAAGGATAGTAACGATGATTGATCAAGTAAATACTTACCCCTTCCATCACTATCTCATAGACCCCAGAATTGGTAAACAAATTCCAATACAACATATTTCCTCCATTCACTGCATCAAATATGGGATCAAACAATTCATGCTCATACATCCTATGCATGCACTCCCAGATCACCCAATCCTTTTCTACACCATCCATAGTAAGAGGTTTTGCAGCAAAGGTCTTCTTCAAAATCTTCGACAGATCTTCTAAGTCCTCAATATCCAAGGTTTGAAACATGACATCTAGGCTTAGAAATGTATGTGCTGTATTGTCAGCTCTTGTAAGCTTCCACCACGTCCTTCCCTTGTGTTTATAAACAGCATATTCCACTATGGCAAATTTCTTCCCAAGCTCACTGGGTGAGACTTCATCATTTTCCTGCACAATTAGCTGTTTATCAATTTTTTCATTTGAGGGACGTTGAGACTCCTTAGTAACTATGCCAACTTTTTCCATCCTCTTGAGTCTTTTGGCTGTCCTTTGTGCATTGAGTACAGATCTCTCAATTGCTGGAAAACTTTCACTTGCTTGATGTGATACCTCTGCTTGTGATGATGCATCTGCTTGGGATGATGCACCTGCTTGTGTAGTTTCCAATGTTATTCCTTCAGCCTTTCTTTTTCTGGATTCCCTAGCTTTTTGTAGTACTTCATTTTGCCTCCTGAGATACTCAGCTTCCTCAGGAGAGTTGATAGTCATGAAGTCTTCCACATTTAATTCTCTTAAAACTGGTCTGACTGCCTTCTCAATCCCCAAGAGTCATGTCAGTGAAATCACCATCCTTCCACTTCTTATGTCTTTTGAGCAAAACTTTGTAGTGTGCAAGTCTCCCCTTCTCAGACTTCAAATATTTCTCTTTCTGAATTTGATTTTCCCTTCTTTCCAGATATTCAGTTTGATATTTGTAAACAAGACAAACCAATTCATACGTGTCTTCCAAAGGAGCATTCACCAGCTCCTTTTCCCATTGATTTAGAAACTCTTGAACATGAGGCACCCTGTCATCTAATTCTCTATGCATGATTTCAATCTGTTTAAGCATCTCTCTGGGCCCCATCTTTTGCATTCTCTGATCCTGCATATCAATCTCCTCTTGTTGCATTCTCAGAGCAACATGTTCATCATATTCTTCTTGAGCCCTTTGCTGTTCAGGAGTTCTGTGCTTGTACTTTTTCTTCTTGGGTTGTTCCTCCATGATTCCTTTTCCCTTGTCTTTTGGATCCACTACTGGTGCTGTTTTGGCTTTAGGTGCAGGTTCTTTAATTGTGATCCCCTTCTGAGCTGGTTGCCTTTTCTTCCTAACAAATGTTTGAGTGATAGGTTTAGCAGGGGAAAGACTTACAACAATGGGATCTGTTACAGCAGGGGAAACTTTTAAAGCAGGGGCTTCTTCTTGATTGCCCATAGTTAGCAATGTTTGAGCAATCTCTTTTGTTGCACTCCCCTTGTCACTTCCTTTCTCAGCACTTCCTTTCTCAGTCCCTTTCTCAGCACTTGATATCTTTCCTTGTTCTAAACCCTGACCACCGGGATATTCATACCACTGAGTAGATTCTTCTGTATTAGGAACTTCCTCCCCTTTGGAAGCATCCTCATCTGTAGATATGATAAGCTTGGGCTTTCTCCTCCCCTCAAGTGTAGCAAGTCTGGTTTCCAAATTATTGATAACTAGACCTTGATTTTTGACAGTTTGTACAAGTTGTGCATTATGCTTTGTCAAGCTCATACACATATTCGTCAATTCTAAAATGGTCATTGGTTGCATGCTGCTCTCAACCCTAGAAGGGAATTTCTCCCCTTTTTGGGTATCATTGAGTGAGGGAGAGGACTTACTGATGGTGTCACTATCCTGCTCACCCCTTGAGGATGAGACAGTAGTGGCAGCCAAACCCTCAGTGTGCTCCAACCTTTTGGAGGCTCTCCTCTCTGCTACTTGCGAAGATTCACCAGGCAAGGGAGACCTGGCAAACCTGGATTTAGTTCTTCTTTCATGTTTTGGATCAGTAGGGGGTAGAGTACTAGCAGGGGTTAGTTTCTTGGCAGTGGAATCAGAAGGTTTGTGTGTGGTTGTTTTTGTCTTGGCTTCTTCTCGTCTGATTTGTTTCATCATGATTGAAGTGAGGGGAATAGACCTGCCAGAAAATTGTAGAGATGGTGCAAGAAGTGTGGTGAACAGTTTGGTAGCATGCTTGGTTGCTGAAAAGTAGTTTTTGTGTGTGATAGGACCATGTTCACTCATATTCAGCAAAAGTTCTGTAAACCTTGGGTACATAAAAAATTTTGAATTGCTTGTAACATTTTTAACCATTCCTTTAAAAATCATTTGAGAAAAACAGTACTTCCTCCCTGTTGCTAAGCAAATCAGGGCAGAGGCAACTTCACTACCCAATTCATTGAAAGCAGTGGTTTTAGGTGACAAACATTGTAAAATTGTATGAATCAAATATTTCCAATGTGGGGCAAACTGACCTTTAGCAAACTTACATTTTTTATCATCAGAAAGAGTATACCCCAATTTAACAAGACCCTCAAAGATATCAGCCTCAGGTAGGTTGGTTATCCCATCCTCATCATCTAGAATAAGTTTGTCTCTGATGGAGGCAAGTGTAATCACCTTGGGATGACCATCTACTGTGCTTTGAATTGTTACCTCTCCTTTCACTGTTTTGGTCATAGATTTAGACCAAAACTGCTGAATGTGTGAGGTGTAAATCCTAGGATTGATGAGAAGATCCACTCTAAAATACGAAGATTTTAGAAAAGCCACTGCATCAACGAATTATGCTGGTTCATCATGTAATAAAGCGATTTGATTATGATTTGCAGCAATTTTGAGAGACATGATAAAGGTTGACAACGTTTGAAGGTTTATAATAGTGAGAGTTAGATGGGATTTGATCGAAGGAGAGAGATGGACCTGCTGGTGAAGGGAATTAAGTTTTTATAGGCGAATTGAAGAGCTGTGATTGGACCAAAATTTCAAATTGCAAAAATATCAGAGATAAATCTTGATAAAAAAGTAATTTATTTAAAATAATAAAGAAAAGATTACCATTCAGCGAAGAAAGTGCCTTACATATCTTTTAAAAAGAATAAAATATTCCCTAACCAAAATTTTAGCAAGCAGGCCCAACGGCTATAAGCAGGGTAACGGTATTGTCGGTCAACGGTCAAACAGGGGAATGTTAATCAAGCAGGGGAATCAAAAGGTGAAAGCAGAGGAAACTTTCCTAGGGGTATTGGACTGATCATGGAGAGACCAATGCTAATTAGCTCTGCTCTAATGCACACCCTTGTATACACAAGGTAGATACACAGAAACTCAAGAGTCCTCCATTCAGCAACAGTTTAAACACAAAAAGTTAACACATAAGTCACCCTGTACCTGGTCAACCCAAGAAAATAAGCATACCCTAGTCACCATCCCTACCTTTCCCTTACCTATGGTCAGTTAGTCTTGGCAATGTGTACCAAACATCTGAATCTAGACAGCAAGTTGTTTTAATAAAGAAGTGTTAGTACACATTACAGTGCCTCAAGGCTTCAGAATTCTGACAAGCTTTACAGCAAGTCTTTCATCATTCTGAACCCTTACTCACCAATGGATATGATCTAGAATCATATATGAGTATCCTAAGGATACCCTGAGTCCTAAAGATATGACCTAACGTCCCCTAAAACATAGAGCATATACCTGATTCACCTATGAGTGTAGTATGCACCATTTGGATCTCTGCATTGTTAGTCTAAAACCACATATAACCACTTTTAAAAAGAACAAACCCAGCTTAAGAGAAAAACTCTTTAGCAGGGGAATGAACCCCAGCAGGGGAATCTTTGTTCAAAAGTAGTGGAATGAAAAATAATGGAAAAATTGACTAACATTTATACAACAACAGCAATAAAGAAACCCTGGATATACAAGACACAATAGACATCAATTTTTAGGGAGAAACCATTCCAATACCTACAACCAGGTATTGAAAACTCCCCACTTCAAAAGCTTTTGTCAAAAGATCAGCAACATTAAGTTCTGTATCAATTTTCTCAGGGATAATTAGCCCTTTTTCAAAACAATATCTAATAAAATGATGCCTTATTTCAATATGTTTAGTCTTGCTATGAAAAACGGGATTCTTAATAATGCAAATGGTGCTGTTGTTGTCAATAAATATCTTGGTTTTAAGAAAATTATACCCATAATCAAGCAGCTGATTCTGAACCCAAAGAACTTGACCACAGCATGCAGCAGCTACTACATACTCAGCTTCAGTTGTTGATGTGGCCATAATAGTCTGCTTCTTACATTGCCAAGATATAAGCCTGCTTCCCAAAAATTGGCATCCACCTGTTGTAGACTTCCTATCATTGTTGTCACCAGCATAGTCACTATCTGAGTATGATATCAGCTCAAATGGTGACTCCTTGGGATACCAAAGTCCTAACGTTGGATGACACTTCAGATACCTAAAAATTCTCTTCACATCAAATAGATGACACTCTGTTGGTGCCACCTGGTATCTTGCACATAAGCAGACTGCAAACATGATGTCAGGTCTTGAAGCTGTAAGGTACATGAGAGACCCAATCATAGACCTATAATTCCTGACATCTATAAGCTTTCCAGGACCATCTTTTCCCCATGGATGATCCTTTTCCATTGGTGTGGAAACCTTCTTTCCTTCAGACATGCCAAACTTCTTCACAATTTCAGCCACATATTTGTCTTGTGAGATAAATATCCCATCTTTCCTCTGCTGAACTTGTAACCCCAAAAAGAATTTTAGCTCACCCATGGCACTCATTTAGAATTTGTCCTGCATCAGCTTGGCAAACTCTTTGCTAAGCATAGAGTTTGTGGACCCAAAGATGATATCATCAACATAGACTTGTACCAAAAGAAGGTCACCCTTTTGTTTCTTGATAAACAGGGTCTGGTTAATTTTCCCCCTGTTGAAGCCATTATCCAACAGATATTTAGAAAGAGTTCCATACCAGGCCCTGGGAGCTTGGTGAAGTCCATACATATCCTTTTTCACCTTGTATACCTTGTCTGGATGTTTTGGGTCTTCAAACCCTAGAGGTTGCATAACATAGACTTCTTCATCAATGGTGCCATATAAAAAGGCACTCTTAACATCCATTTGGAACATTGTGAAGTCCATGAATGAAGCATAAGCAAGAAATAATCTAATGGCTTCGATTCTGTCCACTGGAGCAAAGACTTACTCATAATCAATGCCTTCTTCCTGTGTATATCTCTGTACCACCAGTCTTGCTTTGTTCCTGACTACTATTACCCTCTCATCCTTTTTGTTCCTGAGCACCCACTTTGTCCCAATAGGCCTTGCCCATTTTGGACAATCTACCAGAATCCAAACCTCTTGAATGTCAAACTGTAAGAGCTCCTCTTGTATAGCTTCAACCCAACTTGGATCATTTAAAGCCTGAAAAATCTTCTTTGGCTCTTCTTGTGACAAAAATACAGTAAACAGACAACATGGCATGTTGTCATGATTAAACTTCATGGTGATGTTTGCAATAAAACTATGCTCCTTTGCTGTATACCTAGCTTGTATGTCTAGGGGATTCAGGATCACCAATGATTTGTGATAGAGGGTGATCCTTATTGATTCTGTAGGTAGGTTGCATACTCATGATTACTTCTGTTTCATCCTCTTCCAAGTCAGAATTGATGGGGCTATCTTGATTGGGAAAGAAGTCCTCAAAAGAGCTTCCAAAAGATACAGCATGACCTAGAGATGGGTGTTGATGAGCTGAATGCAGCTCTGAATAACTTGGAACTCCACTCCTAATTATTCTGCTTCCACTGCTGGATATGAGAGGACCATCAGATATGGGTGTAGATGAGGAAATGAGTGGGGATTCTCTTTCTTCATCATTGATGTCATTGACAGCAGGATCCTTTGTAACAGGGGAAGCAATTGATCTAGCAGGGGAATCCTGGATTCCACTGCTTTCAGCCATTCCACTGCTTTCAGAAGTTGTCTTAGCAGGGGAAGAGATTGTCTGTTCTTTCCTTTGAGAGGTATCATCTTCTTCACCTGTTTTTGAAGCAGCTTCAATGGGAAATAGTGAAGGTACATTCATGTACCTCAATGGTGGCTTCTCTACACCAGTTGGTTCTTGAGTACCTGAAATGTTAGTATTCTGCAATGCAACAGGTACATAATTCATAGATTTTGAAAGAACCTCAATATCAAAGAACCAATCAGGACCTGTTTGAACATCTTCAGGCTTGTCTTCAAGAAAATTCACATGAAGATTTTCTGTTATTTTGCTTGTCTTCTTGTTGAAGACCCTATATCCCTTGCTGTTTAATGAATAACCAACAAAATATCCATCATCCCCCTTTTCACTGAACTTGCCTAGATTGTCAATTGTGTTCAAAATGATCACATGACATCCAAATGGTCTAAAGAAGTCAATTAAAGGAGGTCTTACATTGAACAGCTGATAAGGAGTCTTGTTGTGTGCCTTAACCACCAAGGCCCTGTTTTGGACATAACAAGCAGTGGATACAGCCTCAACCCAAAAGATAACCGGAAGTTTGGAATCAAACAACATAGTCCTTGCTGCTTCAATGAGTGTCCTATTCCTTCTCTCTGCAACTCCATTCTGTTGAGGTGTTCTTGCAATGCTAAATTCCCTCTTGATTCCTTTGTTTATGCAGAAAATGTCCAGTTTCTGGTTTCTAAATTCACCACCATTGTCTGATCTCATGGTCACTACCCTCATGCTTTTGGATAGTTCAATCTGATTGATGAACCCAATGAGTACATCAGTTGTGTCACTCTTTTCAAACAGAAAGAATGTCTATGTGAACCTTGAAAAATCATCAGTAATCACTAGGCAGTACCATTTCTTCATTATGCTTGCCACAGAAGTAGAACCAAAAAGATCCATATGCAGTAGTTCCAATGGCTTAGTAGTGGACATACTTGTTTTTGATTTGCAAGATGCTCTATGTTGCTTCCCTTTCAGACAAGCAACACAAGTATGATCATTGACAAAGGACTTGGAAGGAAGACCATGAACCAGATTATATTTTACCAGTTTGTTCATGTTCTTAAAATTTAGATGACCAAGTCTTCTGTGCCATTTCTTACACTCATCAACTGAAGCTTTGGCAATGAAACATGTTTCATTGTCTTGAAGAGAGATGTCCTTGAGATCAATTGTGTACATGTTCTTTTGTCTTGGTGTTTTGAGGACAATAGGAGTGTTTGGTGGTAAGACAAACTCCTTTCCTAACACCAGACATTCAGTATCAGTAAACAAGACAAAATTCTTGTTATCAGTCATCTGTGACACACTGAATAGATTGTACTTGAGCTCTTTCACCAAGTAGACATTGTCAAAGGTCATCCCATTGGTGACAATAGTTCCTTTTCCTGTGATTGTTCCATGCCCATCTCCAAAAGAAACACCATCATTGTCATGCAGGGGAACAAAGTTAGACAGATAAGATTTTTGTCCAGTCATGCTCCTTGAGCATCCATTATTCCAATATGCTTTATCATCCCTGGTCTTCTTTGTCACCTACAAAAATAAAAACAAATTAGTTTTTCTTGGGGACCCAAGCCATTACAGACTTGGATCTACCTCGTGTATCAATATAGGATAGCTTATCAAAAACTAGAGATACACCATTAGACTGAGCACCCCTTTTGGGTACCCAAACCCAACGAGCTGAGGCTTTCATAGTTTTCCCCCATTTGCCCATGTTCCTAGAGGGAAAAACTTTGCTAGCAGGGGATACCCCAGATTTAGCAGGGGAATCCCTATGCTTAGCAGAGGGAACCCATCTTTTGTTTTGGCCTCTATTTATGTGTTGGTAAGGTCTAGAGACAGATCTATATGCATTATGAGGTGCTGGGTTGGTCATGGAAGAGCTGGTCTTGGGATATGCATCATTCACCGTTCTTAGAGCGGGAACAACATATTTGTCAGTAACCCTGTTTCTCAAAGTAGGGGCAACATACTTGGCAGGGGAAAAGGATTTTGCCCCTGCATTTAGAAGAATGGCTTTACGTTGCATATCCTTTAAAGGATTTACAGCCACAACTTCCATTGGTGCCTGACATTCTTGATAAGTGTGATCAAAACTGCCACATGTGAAACAAGGTTTGGTATTTATCACAAAGTCTTCTCCTAATTGGTGAGACTTTTGGTCATTCCAATTTCTCTGATTACCTCTGACAGACCTATACATACCAGCATATTTAACAGTGGACTTAGAGGACTTTGATCCTGTGTTAGATTTGGGTGAACTACTCTTAGAACTAGAATCACTACCAAAAAGTCCTTTTCTTGAAAAGAGAACAGGGTTATCAATTTTCCATTGTTTTAAAGCAATCTGTTCCTTTTCAAAGTCCCTAACAATACTAGTTTTCACTAGTGGCTCTTCTGTTTCAAGACTATTAGGTATGTAAGCACTCAAGTCAAATTCAATATCTTCCTGTTTTTGGAAACAAGAGAGACCAGTCCAAGACAAGTCTTTTCTAGGAAAAGGTGCATGAATATTGGCAGGAGGTGGTGGTATGGTAGCATGCTCATTTTTAATCCCAAAACCTGTTTTGTCCCTAGGAGATTGTCCAATTTCAACTGCTTTAGTTAAATCTTTAGAAGCTTTTCCAAATTTTTTTCAACTGTTTCATCATCTATCTTTTTATTAGATTTAAAAACTTCAAGTTCAGCAGTGAACTCCTTAATGGAATCATTATTTTCCTTAGCATCTCTCTCTAGAATCACAATGTGATCTCTATAATCACTTTCTCTTTGTTTATACTCTCTTATGGTAGATTCTAGCTGTTCTAAAGCACGTTTGTAATTATCAAGGTCATTGTCACAATTAATATAATCAACTTTTATCTTTGTTATTTGATCATTCAATGACTCAGTATTTTTCCTACAAGCTTTAGTATAATATGAATCATCGTATACCTCATTGTCTGAGCTGGAGCTTGACATGGCCATAAGAGCAAAATCTTCCTCTTTTTCCTCTGCAACCAATGCTTGATTTCTTTCAACACTCTCTGTCATGGAACTCCAATCCCATCCACCTGCTCCATCTATCCCCTGCATTGCTACCATGGCCTTAGCACCAGAATCATCATCCCTGCTTTCCTTCCTATAGCTGTTTCTAGTCCTAGGTCCTCCGCATTCCCTAGCAAAATGACATTTCTTGCCACAGTTGTAGCATTCAACCTTTGTTTTGTCAAATCCAACTACATCAGAAGGATTGATGGAGATCTTCTTTCCATATTTCTTGTAAAACCTGTTGGCTCTCATACTAAGTAGAGCCATGTTTCACTTGATGTCCATTTCCTCCAGTCATTGCTTAGAGATTTGACTCGGGTCTTCATGTAACACAGTAGATCCTTGTGGCCCTTGGGATGCTATAAAGGCACAAGTAGTGTCAAGGCTAAAATTGCAGGCCTTTCTTCATCATAAGATGATCCAGATCTGGTAGCAGGGGAATGAGTAGCAGGGCCAACTTCGATTCCACTGCTTTTGGAGATCCCACTGCTTTGAGATATGAATGCCATGTTAGCAGGGGAATCAGTGGTTCCACTTGAATTGGTGGGAATTGTTCCTTTTGACTTCATCTCATTGACAACAGGTTCAAAAACTTTCAAGTTATTGTATATGACATCAATGTTCTTGTTATCTAAGTCATCCTTATTCTGCCAAATAGCTTTGTAGACAAACCATTCTTTCTGAAGACTGTTAAGAAACATGGTATTCACCTGTTCTCTTGTCACTTCAATTTCAAAGAACTCCAACTGAGCCACCATATCTTGAAGCCTATTGTAAATAACACCAATTGTTTCATCACCGATTGCTTTGAAAGAAGCAAATTCATCAAGCATTTGATTCTTCTTCTTCTTCTTTGTGGCTTCATTTCCTCCAAAAGTGCTTATGGCTTCCCAGAGTTCCTTAGCTGTTTTATACTTTCTGAATCTTAGCTGATGTCTATCTGGTAGAGCCAACAGTAAGGAACTATGAGCTCTGACATCATGCCTTTTAGCCAGTATTTCTTTGTCACAAAGAGCAGCAGATTTCTTCTTGACTTCACCTTTAGAGCTTTCAGCTTTATCTTCTCCCTTACCATTATCCACCTGCACAGTCTCTGGAAATTGATCACCAAATTCTATGATTTCACATAGAACATAATGTTCCATTTTGAGGTATTGCTGAATCCTGAATTCCCATAATTCAATGTTTTCAGGATCCAGAATGGGTAGTTTGAGAACATTATTGTTGGAAGATGATGAATTGGAATCTGAATACATAGTTGAGGTTGATTGTGTGAGATGTTTTATTCTTGGTTTAATCAAAGTTTCTCAACAAGCTCTGATACTACTTGTTGATCCCAAACTCAGATCTTAAACCTTTATAGCTTATTTAAGGGTTGTGATAGAAAGAATAAATTCAATCTAACACTAGAGAAACTCTGCAATACAAAGTAACTAAACAAGATGCGGAATGTAGTGTTTAGCACAAGAACAAATGATTAAAACAAACGTTAAACTTTAATATATCAAAGATATACGAATACCCAATAATGGTATTAGGGTTACAAAAACCTTAAATTATGAAATGAAAGACAATAGAGAAAGACACACTTTGCATGATAACCTAGTGAGTCCTTTTATAGGCATAAGGACTCACGTACAAGATTACTACTAACAAACTTGGAAAGCATCTCGGAGTAATAACAGAAACGCGTAATAATCTATTCCAAGTTTATCTCTAGCGGCAGGGCCTTTGACTTCAGCAGGGGAACGAATCCCCCTGCCTTTGTTATTTAGGAGGGGGAACTTACTCTAGCAGGGGAACCATTGACCAACTAGCAAGGGTAACTAATGTACTTATATTTATTCCCAACACAACTTACAAGCTTGTGTCACAAAGTTATATAACTTTTAACACCCTCCCTCAAGCTTGTAAACCAAATATGTTTATCATACCAAGTTTCTTAACCAACATAGCATGTTGAAAGGAACCCAAGGCTTTAGTCAAAACATCGGCAATTTGATTTTTAGAATCAATCTTCACAATTCTTATAAGCACAGATGTAACTTTCTCTCTAACAAGATGAACATCAATATCAAAGTGTTTAGTCTTCTCATGCATTACTGGATTAGCAGCAATTATCATAGCAAACTTATTATCATAACGCAAAGTAATATGAAGCAATCGAGTTATGCCAAATTCACTCAAAAGCTTAACAACCCACATAATCTCACAAGTAGCAGTTGCCATTGCCCTATATTCAGCCTCTGCTGAATATTTGGACAAGGTAACTTGCTTCTTGCTCTTCTAGATTATCAAATTCCCATTAACATATACACAATAACTAGAAACTGACCTTCGAGTTACAGGATACTTAGCCCAATCAGATGCTGAATAAGCTACAACTTTATAGCTTTCAAAACTCTTGCCAAAACTAATACCACTTCCAGGTGGAAGTTTCAAATACTTATCACTCTCAAACCCAAATCAAAGTGTGACTGTAAAGGAGCATGCATGTGTTGACTCAAACAATGTACAACATAAGAAATATCAGGTCTAGTCAAAGTTAAGTAGATTAATTTACCAACTAACTTTTGATAATTAGTAATATTAACCAGATAACTATCACCAATAGATTCTTGATGAGCCAACACAATATTTTCAGGTAAAGGTGTAACAACAGGTCTACAAGCCAACAAGCCATACTCATTTAACAGTTCTAAACAATACTTTCTTTGACTAAGGCACAATCCTTTATCAGTTTTAAGAACTTTAATTCCCAAAAATACTTAAGTTCTCCAAGATCTTTGATCTTAAACCTATTATTCAAAAACTTTTTGAATTTTTCAATTTCATCTTCAGAGTTACTAGTTAACATAAGATCATCAACATAAACAAGCAGAAACAACTTAACTTTGCCATGAGTTTTGATATATAAAGAATGATCATTTTTAGATTGCACAAAACCGGCATCAAGCAAAGTTTCAAAAAGTTTACTATTCCATTGTCTAGGTGCTTGTTTAAGACCATACAAAGGATTTTTTAGTCTACAAACTCTATTATCCCCAGGTTTAGAATATCCTGGAGAAGGAATTATATAGACTTACTCACTCAAATCATCATACAAAAAAAACATTATTAACATCCATTTGATATAAATTCCAGCCATTTTGCACAGATAAGTCAATTAAACATCTTACAGTACTCATTTTAACTACAGGACTGAATATTTTCTCATACTCAATACCCTCCCTTTGGTTACAACCTTTGGCAACAAGTCTGGCCTTGTATCTTTCAATCTCACCAGTTGAAAGATACTTAATCCTATAAACCCATTTAGATCTAATAGGTTTCCTACCAACATGACGGTCAACTAAATCCCAAGTAACATTTTCATACAAAGCTTGCATTTCAAGATTCATAGCACTAATCTAGTTTTGATCATTCTAGGCATCCTGACAACATGTAGGTTCATAGTTCTTATTCAGACCAGAGGTAAAACAGAAATTCTTCAAATCAAACATAGAATGATTACAATACTTAACAAGCCATACCTAAAAGAAGTATTCAACACATAATCATTTAGTTTAGCAGGAAATTTAACAATTCTATTAGACTTCCTCTGGCCAATCTCCTCTGTCTCAGTATTAAAAACATTTTCAAGAACGTGATTGTTTAAATCAAAGTTGCCCTCAGAAATATTTCTATCTCCTATGGGAGTTGTAGTCATTTGGCCACTACTACTTGGTAAACTACTGACTAAATCATATCCAGCTTGTTGTGAAGACTCTACAATATCTGGTCGACTATTATGGTCAGTAGTCACATCCTTAGTGTAGTAATGACTACCTTCTCTACTCAAAGGAGTCCCACCTTCCTCATCATTATTTGGACTTGAAGAATTAGATGCTTATACTCACTCAATAAAATAAAAGAAGTCTAAAGTAGAAACCTCATTATCAGACTCAAGAACAACATTATCATTGTTCATTTAAACATTTTGATAAAATTTTACATCTCTAGAGTAAATAATACATCTTTTTTCAAGACCAAATAGTTTATAAGCCTTTTTTCCACTAGCATAACTCCTCAGGTGAAAAAGGTTAGGTTCTCTACCATAAACAAGACAGAAAGGAGATTTTCCATTTAACATAGAGGAATGAAGCCTATTAACCAAATAAGCAGTAGTTAAAACACACCCAGACCAAAACATAAGAGGAATCCCCCTGAAACATAAGACTCTTTGCTACATTCAGCGAGTGTCTATGTTTCCTTTCAGCAATACCATTCTGACGTGGAGTATATGCACAAGTAGTTTGATGAACAATTCACATTGAATTAAAAAAATCACCCATATTTTTATTAACAAACTCAACACCATTATCAGATCTAACAACTTTAATCTTTTTATTAAACTGAGTTAAAACCAAGTTATGAAAACTGGAAAACATTTGAAAATTTTCATCTTTAGTCTTAAGCATATACACCCACACAAATCTACTGAAATCATCAACCATAGTCAAAAAATACCTAAAGCCATCCCTACTAACCACTTTGTAAGGACCCCAAACATCAAGATGAATAAGTTCACCAAAACATAAAGACTTATGATCACTTAATGGAAAAGACTCTTATTTGCTTTGCCTTGTGACAAACATCACAAGGTAAATCACTGTTAATATGTTTTAAATCCAAATACCCTTTTAAAAGATTTAAGACCTGGTTAGCAGGATGACCCAACCTATTATGCCAAACATCTTTAGAAACATAACAAGTAAATAACTCACAATTGCTAATAGCAGAAGTACTATCATCCTTATCAAACATATACAAACCAGCAAATTCACTACCAGTTCCCATGACTGTTTCCATTTTCAAATCCTGAATATAACATTTAGTTTCATCAAAACTAACTCTCAACTTACTATCTTTAATAAGCTTGTTAACAGACAACAAACTAACACAATATTCAGGCACAACTAATACATCAAACAAGATAACACCATTATTAAGTTTCAAATTCCCAACATGAGTCATTTTAGCCAATATCCCATTAGGATGACCAACAGTAAGTTTTAAATCAGAAACATCAACCAAATTAAACATATTATCAGTCTTATTAGTCATGTATTGGTTGGCACCAGAATCAACAATCCACCCAAAATGATAACTAACCCCTTCAACTTTAACAGTAGCACAATAAAACTTGTAAAAAAGTTGATTAAAGAACATGTTACAGTTAAATATGAACAATTTTCAATACATGTCATATTGGCTTGAGCATGTGAAGAAGAAGAATTATCATTCAACATATTCATTAATTTGAGCACCTGCTCATTACTTAAGGACAAAGAGATAGAACCAGTATCATTGCTACAACTCCCTTGACCCCCTCTTTTAAACTCAACATTATAACTTTTAGTATTATTAAAAACACCAACATGTTTCAAATTAGGATTTCTTTTAAACCTTGGAGGGTAACCAATGATCTCAAAACATCTTCAATAGTATGACCCTTTAAACCATAGTGTTTGCAAAGAAAAGAATCATAGTTTCCCTGACTAGTACTATTATTACCATTAGACCAATTACTAGTCACCCCAAATTTCTTTCTATTATCAATAGATTTAGACACAAAAGCAGAAACTTAAGGTTTATCAATTTTAAAGAACTAGAAGGAATACCCCTATGAGACTCTTCCCTATAAATAATGACAAAAAACATCTTTGACTTCAGGAATAATTTCTCTGGTCAAGATACTACTTCTTATAGGCTGATAAACATCATCAAGCCCGATAAGAAACTACATCAATTTAACAATTTAACATGATCAACTAACTCATTTCTAGCATCACAAACACAATCAGACAATTTAGTCAAGATATCAAACTCTCTCTAATAAGAATTCAACTTATGATAATACTCAAAGACAAGTAAAACACCTTGCTTAATAAAATAAATTCTTTGAAGCAAGTTAAAAACAATAGACCCATCAATTCTATCATAAGTATCCTTAAGTTTAGCCTACACAATAGCAGCATTATCAGAGAACACATGTCCAAGATCTTGAGTTAAAGAAGTTAGAATCCAGTTAAGCACAACAGCATTACAATTATCTCGTTTAGCAAGAAATACGGGACTAGCAACATAAGTGTCTCTATTACAACTACCATCAACAATACCCAAAATTACCCTTAATTTGCAAGGTAAGTTTCATAGCACAAGCCCAAACTTTATAGTTTTCCACACCAGACAATTTAGCAGACACAATAGAAGTATAATTAGAATCATTCGGATGCAAACTCAGATCTAAAGCATTAAGAAGAATAGCCATTATAGAAACAACAGAAAACAACCAATCCAAGAAATCAACAATAATGCAAGAACCAGAAAACAAACAAAAAAACAACCAATCAAGAAACAAGAAATAACCACCTAACAAACAATCAAACCAAGAAACCAACAAAAGATGCAAGAACCAGAACACCAACAGAGATGACAAATAATCATAAACAAGAATTAACAACCTACACAAACAAATAAGAAACCGAACAAAAAACCATACCAAGAAACCAAAGAGCTAAACTCACACCCAAGCTCCTCAAAACTTGCCAACGAGAATGGGACTGACTAGATCAGGTATCCAAACCACTCAAATGGTGGTAGGACATAATGTTAATCA